>CM026070.1:10573333-11965000 GCA_014839685.1 Anableps anableps
TTTATGCTCTACATAAAAGCAATTAGATTTTTGTATACAATACAAAACCAACTGATTCACATCATAAAGAGAAATAATGACAAACTTTGCAGTCACTATTGTCCATATATAGTGGGTCTTTATTTACTGCCACCTATTTTTTTTTTTTTTAACAAATTCCAGCAGCTTGTTGATTATCTAAGCCCACCACACACACTCCCCCCTCTCTCTGCCTCTGGTTGCTGCTGAAGCCAAAGCTATTGAGTTCTGCACAGCAGGTCCAGGAAATGGCTTACAGAGACGCTGACTAAAAATATGATGGCCTCCATTCAAATCTGCTCCTCTCACCTCTCTAAATGCATGGGGATGTGAGTGGGTGAGGGAGTGTGGGTTTGTGTGCATGAGCCAGAGAGGGCATAGTGTGAAAAGAAAGGCAAAAGGCAGTGTCCATTTTCCCCCCATTCATAGGTGTGTATGTAAGTGTGCGTGCATGTTCTTAAACGTGACGACTCAGCATGGAGGATAAACGACTCAGGCTGAGCAGCGAAATGGCCACTCAGAGCTCTGCCACCCTGAGAGGCTTCAGTTATTACTCACCTCAGCCTATTCTGAGCTGCATCTTCTTTGCATGAAAAAAAAAAAAAGATTCCTGCTTTTATTATTTTTTATGTTTCCACCTTAATTGAATTTCAACTTGCTTTATGGGCTGAGCAGATTTCATGACCCATGAAAGCACATAAACTTCTTTCTATGATCTCGAAAGTGGCTTCTGCGACACCGAGGCACCGTGTCCTCTGAGCACACATGTTTGAAAATGCGTGGGAGCATCTCTGAGGAGCTGCATGTGTCTCATGGGTGAGTGTGTGTTGGAGGGTTTGACCTTTCCAACATGGACTCTGCCGCATCTGAACATCCACCCGCTCCTGTGAGCCAGATGAGAAAAGCTCAAAAAAGCAACGGTCTGGTGCTCAAAGGAGCCAGCATATGGCAGGGTTCAACTCAAACATTAGTGTCCTCAACAAAAATGCAACCCATCAAGCCTGCCAACATATTTTTGTACAAATTAAAATCTGAGACGTGTGCAACTACAACAGGCTTTCTTCATATCCTGAACAATTTTCCAACCAACTCTGACCATCTGCAGAGAAGAAAAACAACCCCAGAGCATGATGCTGCCACCCCTGTACATTGGTATGCTCATGGGGATGAGCGCCTTTGATTCCATTTCTAAACAAACATAGGTTTGCCCTTGTTGAATACAGTTGCTTATACTGACAATGACAAAGAGATGGAGAGACAAAGGAAAGAACTGCAGGATGGTTAAGAAGTCATTCGAAAGCAAGACACAAACACAGACAGAGAAAATTCCTGAGAGAGAATAAGTTTGGGAAAAATAAAAAAAAAGAAGAGGAAATCCTCTGAGGAAAACATCTATCCATTCCTGTCTTCATCTGTTTCTTTCTCTTACTTTGTTGGTGTCTCACAGTGAGTGTGGAAATCAGAAGAGCTGCTCCACAGGGAGGAGTAGCTTACAAACACCAGAAGAAGAAAAAAGACTGAGTCCATTCCCATTTTGCCTCCAACTTATATATGTATCCAATCTCTATTGTGTTCTTTGACAAAAGAATACAGTGTGAAAAGAGACAGCTCTGCTTCTTTGAACATCACCACATGAAAGGCAAAGAAAACGTATTAAAATGTAATTTATAAAGCTTTGTTTGTCATTCTCTCTCAGGCATCTAAAATGTCACAAGGAGCACGTAATACTGCTGGGGTCTGCCGAAGTACGACGCAGGACGCTGAGCATCACTAGTGTGTGCACGTGTGTGTGTGTGTGGTTCGAAGGAGGAGGGTGGTCTGACTTCTTGACTTCTGGGGAAATTAGAATGTGAAGCGTTGAATTAATTGAAGTGTTAATGTGCTGCGCTTGCTTCTGCATGTGCATGCATCTTTACCTTGTGAAAATGCCTCTACAAAGTGCTTTTGTTTACTGTGAAAACTCATTAACGCTGTGAAGACCTTGGTAATTTCACCAAGTGGCACTCGCTGGAAGAAGCACGAGTTGGTGGGTAGGTGGATGGTGGGATTATGTGTGATTATGGTGATGTGGTGTAAAAATGGGGATATAACTGTGAACATGGGGGGGAGAGGGGGAACATCAAAACTCTGAGCTGCATAACCAAGATCTTTTCTGAAGCAAGAGGATCCCTGAAGCTAAGCTACAGGCAGAGAGAGTTGGAGGGTTAGTGGGATTAAAGTAGGTTCAGTATAGCCATGATGAGAAAAGAATGTGGAAGACATTGAAAGAAAAAAAAAAAAGTCACAGAAATGATGAAGATAATGTACAGAAAGCAAAGGGCTCTAAAAAAAAAAACCTGTAAATTATTGAGAAAATGAATTAAATTTCATGTTTCTTTTCCTTTTGGAACAAAGTAATATAGCGTGACAGGTGCTCTAACCATTGAGGATCTCTATGATTTTGCATGGCTCTACTTGTGCCATTACAATTTTAGTAAGCATATTATCCATTTACATTTCCCCATCAGAGAAGATCTTTCAAGCTGCAAAATGATCAGTAAAAACAAAACTTGTTAAACCATTTGATCTTTTGGTCTTTTTCTAGTCAAGTTTACAGAGCTACTGTCCATGCACTGGAGAGTTTCCCAAATATGGTTGTAGCCAATCAGAGTGAAGTCAGCTAGGTAGAGCCACATATCAATGCCGTACCCAACCATTACACCAAAGAGGGAAATCTGGCCTCATAAAACAACCCCCTACAAAACGGTGACGTTTTCTGTTTTTCTATTAAATTCTTTGGAGAACTGACATAAGCAGCAATATCAACTACATGAAACAGTTTATACAGTGGTGTTACAACCCCTTTAAAGAGTTACAATTTTGTACATTCTTTATTGTAAAACATCTTAAGCTCAATTAGATTGGATAGAAAGCTCCTGAACAACAATTTCCAAGCCATGTCAAACGTGAATATAGGTCTAGACTTCGACTGGGCCATTTTAATATATGACTTGCTTTGATCTAAACCATTCTTTAGTAGCTCTACCTGTTTGTTTAGGACCATTGTCCTGCTGGATGGTGAAACTCCACCCTAGTTTCAAGTAATTTCCAAGCTTGCCCTTAATTTTGCTTTCAATCAGCTCTAACCAGCTTTTCTGAACCTGCTGATAAAAAGTTGCCCTACATCCCACCACTATAGCCCTATAGTGGTGGGCTATATCATGCTGTAGGGCATGTTTCAAGGTGGGGACAATGTCTTCAAAGCAATCACACACACAGAGCTTTGCACATTGGCAAAAAAGTTTAATTTTGGCCTCATCTAAGTAGAACACCTTCTTCCACATCAATATCCCTGACCTGTCTGGTTTGTCCCTAATCATCATAGTGCTGTTTGTTCACTAATGTGTTCCAACTAACCTCTGAGACCTTCACAGAAAATTTGTGAAAGTTCAATCAAACATGTCTTTGCACACCACTGTTGTCAAAAGATTCTAATCGAAGTCTGGACAGACTAGTTGTTATAGAAAGACTGAAGATCCATCCATCCATTTTCTTCCGCTTATCCAAGGTTGGGTCGCGAGGGCAGCAGCCTAAGCAGGGAGACCCAGACTTCCCTCTCCCCAGCCACTTGGACCAGCTACTCCAGAGGAATCCCAAGGTGTTCCCTGGCCAGCCAAGAAACATAGTTCCTCCAGCATGTCCTGGGTCTTCCTCTGGGTCTCCTCCCGGTGGGACGTGCCCAGAACACCTCACCAGGGAGGCGTCCAGGAGGCATCCTAATTAGATGCCCAAGCCACCTCAACTGGCTCTTTTCGACATGGAGAAGCAGCGGCTCTACCCTGAGTCGCTCCTGGATGACCAAGCTCCTCACCCTATCTCTAAGGGAGAGCCCAGATACCCTGCGGAGGAAACTCATTTCCGCCGCTTGTATCCGTGATCTCGTTCTTTCAGTCATGACTCAAAGCTCATGACCATACATAAGGGTAGGAACGTAGATCGACCGGTAAATCAAGGGCTTCGCTTTTTGGCTCATCTATCTCTTCACCATGACAGACCAGTACATAAATGCAATCCTAAGGCCACCATAATGGATCCCCTCAACACCCTGGCTGCACCTAGAAATTCTGTCCATAAAAGTTATGATAAAGGGCAACCTTGACAGAGTCCAACTCTCACCGGGAATGAGCCCGACTTATTGCCGGCAATGTGGACCAAGCTCTGACACCGGTCATACAGGGATTTAACAGCCCGTATCAAAGGGCCTGGTACCCCATACTCCCGGAGTACCCCCCACAGGATTCCCTGAGGGACACGGTCGAACACCGTCTCCAAATACAGGTAGTCGTCAACTGGTGATCATGATTGCTAGCTAAGACAAATAAACATAGATTATTAAGGTTTAAAAAATGCATCCATGTTTAGTGGAGTGATTATTTATTCCAAGAAAGAGAGACTTAATTTCCTTCACGGTAAATGAGGTATTCGATATACACAGACGTAGTCCCAACAGTCGGTGAAGATATTCTTGATGCCAATTATATCTAAGAAAATGTCAGCCATAAGCACAGACACACATAAACTTGCAGAGGAAGTAGATCAATGGAAAGGGCAGCCAGCCAAGAGCCACTCAATTCTTCTTATTCCCTCTGTGTTTAACAGAGGAATTTCTGAAAAATACCAATACTTTTCTTGTTACAGCTAGTTTAGAATACAGCAGACAGCAAAGCAAAACTGCACCAAGTTCTTCTACTGATAACTCATATGTGTGAAAATCCAACATTTGGCAGAGCTGCACATTTAAGAACATCATGAAACTGCTTGTTTGAAACAACCTCATAATGAGGGAAATTCAGCACCATTCAGTCATGGGTCAGAGCTGCATTGGGAAACCTATGCACTGGACTGAACTCTCACAGGTGACATGAGGAACCGCAGGTGTTTTCACACAAGGGATGTTCTTCTGCAATCTTCTAAGAATAGTTTTGTAATAGTTTTGCATAAAAGTGAAGCAGATAAAGTTGAAGATGAATTCACACAGCAACTTTAACCTAAAATAACTAAACTGAACTGGGGCCAAAAAAACTGTTTAACATATACAAAAGTATATTTTCTTAGTTTAATTTGACAAATCACTAACTATATTATGTACACACACACACACACACAACTTTGTTTTTTCACTTCCAGATCAAAAGGGAGTAATATTCATCATCATTAGCTTAACTCAGAAGTTTAATTTGACTGCAGCTGTCTGCTCATTGTTTTCACCACAGTGTTTTTAAAGAAATGCCACTGAGACACCACCGCCATCACGTTGAGCAGGTGACTTGAATAGGCTGTCAATTTATTTTAGTGTTCAAATGTATCCATAGCAACAAGTGTCACTGGGGTGCCAGAACAAGAAAAAAAAGACAGCCGGGCTACAATGATGAGACTGCGGTCAAACTTAGGTTTTGTTACAAGAAGAATTGCACCACTTTGCTCTTTATTATCTTATCTCTTATCTTATCTTGTGCGACAATAAAATAAATCAGTGGGTGTTGTCTAGTTAAAAATTCATTCAACATGCATTGTCCTGCATATTTCCTTGGTTTGTGTTCTACAAACTAAAGAATCAGAGCCAATTAAGCTGCACTAGAAAGAAAACAACCACACACAGAGACAGGATGGTCAGGATTTCAGTGAATGAGGTTTGTACAAAGGCCTGCACACTTAAAGAGGGACAGAGGAACTTATGTGCAGTCTGATATCACATAAATAGTAAAGGAATACTTTAACTTATGCAGAGTTTAAAGCTGTCATAAAACCTGTGGTTCAGAAAGTTTTGGTGTTGGAGCAAGAATTTCAGTTTAGTTTTAATTAGCTTAGCAACAGTGCTAAAGTCCCCCTTGCTAGCAGGGTTGCATATTTGACAGACAGCAAAATAAGTATCTTAAACCTAGAAGATCTCTTTGCCAATGAAAAGAACAGCTTAGCGACAGCTGCAAGATATAAGGAAAACATGAATAATGTTATATTTGCAAAGCGAGAATTTGTGATGCTGATAATTAGCTGACATTTATTACAGCCCAAGTAGTTCTTGATATGGCTATGGCATAGAGTGATATTGCAGCCCCAATCTTAACTGCGGTTGCCAGGGAGAAGGTTTATGCACCACTGTAGAATAGACTTAGTAATTTAATTATCATTTCAGGAACAATTTGGCCTTCATCACAAACCAGTTCTTAAATCTTTTTCTTTTCGATATCAGAGGACTGACCAGATGAGAAAAATTAGTTAAGCAATTACTTGGAATTTAATTTAGCAAACTGACTTTTGGTTGGCAAACTTACATCTTCTACTAAATAAAATCTATCCAAATAATGCATACAAATTGTTACACAAACTTTAATGGTTAAATTCTAACAGTTTGTTTTATAAGTGTAGACTGATCTGAAAACTACAACAAAAGGTCTGAAAGGGAAAAGGAGAGAGGCTGAGGATGGAGCAAAACCAAGATGAGAACTGAAGGAGGAAGAGAAAGAGGGCCTTCAACAGTGTTTTCTTTTAGAGTTTCCTCACAATACTCTGTGGGTTTCTATGACAACTTGGAGTCGCCAGCTGGGCCCATACAGGCAGCAATAAGAGGTCTGTTTGGAAGAACTGGAATAAGTTACCTACTATTCAACCTCAGTCCAAAGGAGCACCACCGCAATAGAAAAAAAAAAACTAAAAAAAAGGTAAAACTATCCTGTTGTTACACTAACCTTTTGTGGTTTAAACATAGGCTCTAAATGTCTTAATTTTACTGTTTTATTTCACCATAATTTTCATTCGTATCCATTTTTAAACTAACTTATATCTTATGTTTAAAAAAAAATAGACAAAACGAATGGCTAGTTTTACTGAAAACCTGTTGAAACTGTAGGCCAACAAACCCTGTGATGTAGAAGGTAGTCAGAACATTGATGAGAGTGTATTACTTTGAGTCACTTTTATAGCAAAAATGAAAAAGATACCAAATATTAGTCAGCTCTAATCAGCTTTGATTTAAGGGAATGGTTACTGAAGGATATCTCATAAAAGGAACAATTCATGCAAGTGCAGTGAATGTGATATTCAAACCTGGCTACCTTAACTATGATAACTAATAGTAGTAATCAGAGATAGGGATTTGAGTCTTAGACTCAAGTTGCATGGAAGTCACAAAAACAAAGAATTTGGACATAAAAGACTTTAGTGTCATGAAGATATATATTTTAAAAGTTATCTAGTTGGTGTAGAACAGCTGAGTAAATGAGTGTACACAACTTATTGTCATGGTAACGGTATACACAGTATGAATGGGTTCTCTGTAATGTTTGATAGTAGGTGCCAGTACCATTCAAAGTTTATGTGTATTTAAAGACCGTACATTTGATTCTTAAACTAGGGACATTCGCAGACCATGGGATATATATTTTTCCATAATCTTATCATGTTTGTTGCATCATAAAAATGACCACAAGGAGCTTTTTCAAACTGAGTTTTGTATTATCACGTTGTCATTTCAGAACAAAATCACCCTAACCTGACTCCAATTTTTTAACATTCACATTCAATCTTAAGCAAACGTCACTACAAGCACTTCTGGTCTTTCAAAATAACAGCACCTCTTGTTTTTAGTAAGAAGCTTTATATTTATATTTCAAAAATGTAGTGAACATTGTTGCCTATTAATAGCATTAATTGAATATTTTCTCAAAAAGATAAGGATGTTAAATGCCCATGTGTTGGATTAGGCTAATGGAAAATAATTCAAATTTACAGAAATGTGAATTGTGTGATAGGCATACTACATGGCATGGATCCAGCCAGAGTGCTGAATTAGACAAAATGACTTTAAAATATCACTGATAGTGGCAATAGTACGTTTCTAAGTAACAATTTTACTTTTTTTGGGGAAAAAAAATTAATACCAAAAAAAAAAAAGCGTTTCTCTAAAAGAAATTTACAATAAAGACTTTAAACGATGATTATATGTTCATCAGTGTGCAGACAGCAGGTACATGCTGCATCTGCAGCTGATGCGGGTCGTTTGCCTTGCAGGCAGAAGCAGAGAGGAGAGTGAGGGTCTGCAGAGCGCCACAGCCTCATGATTAATGCGGCTTTTAGCTGCAGCGGAGCCTGCATGGGCCCCCTCAAAGCAAACTGATCGGGGCTGCGCTCATTCAACCCTACCCCTCCTTACTCCATCAGCCAAAACTCAGTGACTGAGAGGCAGCTGCGGCCCACAGCCCATTGACTACATATCTGCACTAAAACTTCATCAACGTAACCTCCTCGTTTCAGTCAATTTCACCTTGCTCCCTTTGTGCGCCAGGCAGGAACCGGGCCAATCCGTGCGTAAAGGAAGTTTTTTTTTTTCCCCCACTAAGTTGAAGGCGCACTATGGTCACATAATGCAACAACCAGGATTAAGGGTGAACTTGTGCATAAAATAAAATAAAAACGGCCACGAGGTGTAATAGGCTACTATGAAGTCGCACACATGCTGCCCTGGCCCCGAAGATTTTTTTTTTTCCTCTCTGCTGGAGGCAGTGATAGCATCCAACAGTGAAGCACATTGAGCCTGGTAATCAGTAAGGCTGGGTCTCTGAGAGGAAAGGGGGATAAAAAGTTACGATTATCTCGCCTGATTATAAATTACTACGCAGTTAAGTGTGACTGGATCTGCAGAAGAAGGGGAGCGTCCCGTAACCACACACGCAAAATGCAGCTTTTCTCCCGCCGAAAGACACAAACGGCTCCGACCACTGTGTCAGTGGGAGGGAATTTTTTTTTTTTTTTTTTGGGGGGGGGGGGCTCCGGGGGGGTCACTCCTGTTTAACCGCCAAACACACACACACTCACACACAGATGAGCGCAGCAAAATCCCGATGCACCAGCAGTAGTAGTGGATAATTCATTGCAGATAGAGGAGCCCCACACACTGAATCCACAGGCGTCTGAAGTGCGCACACTTTCTGCACAGTGATCTTTCGGCTGTTCCGCATCACTCCCGACCGTTTGCGCACTTACCTTTGCACTACAGCGAAACTGGCCACAGTTAGTTCCCATTTCGAGAAAAAGGCTGTAAGAATCCAGTCATCCCCGCGTTATCTCCTGCTGCGCTCCTCAGACATCCACAGTGTGTTTCAGCAGGGACAGTAATCCCGTCTTCCATCCCGGGGGAGAGTGCTCCCAAGCTCCTTTACATCTTTTTCCACATTTTCTTACAAAACTATGTCAGGCTTCTTTCAGCGCTTCTTTTTTTTCTCTCTTGCTCTAACTCTCCGGTCCTGTGCCCCCTCTTCTCTCCTCTCCCTCTCTGAGGTTGCCTGGTTACCTCTCTATGTAGGCTGGATCAGACCGCCGGCCGGCAGCCAATCACAAAGCTGGGTTCATCTTAACCCCTCCACTGCTGAACTGTCCTGATTTCCATCTTTCAAGGGTGGATGAGGGAAGTGAGGAGGAGGAGGAGGGAACTAAGGGTTTAGAAAACATATGAAAAATATAATGAGGAAGAATTGAGAGGGAGGTGTAGATGAAAAGCTGAGAACATGTGGTCTTTGAGTCTGGACTGTACTTTAGAAGATGAGTGTACTGTCCAGACTTCACCATCATCACCCGCCCACTCCTTTACTACACATTCATAGTACTACATGCTGACAGGGACACTAAATAACCAGTGGTGATGCAGCCTTCATCCACTCATTCAGCTAACACTATTGATTGGCTCACCACCCACAGTGAAATCATGCAGTCTGCATCAGAGTTGAGGCATGTGTTTGGGAAAATCACTTCTGACCTTTGCACCAGCACATTTTCCAGATCCTGAACTATGAAGAAGTCAGATTAACAATCGGGAAACACAAAGACTACCGCTTTCAGAATGTAATTTATTCATAGTTTAGAAAAAAAATCCAAAAATATTCATTCTCTTGAACTTCATCACATTTGATGGTCTTATAGCTGCAGCTGTCAGTATATTTTATTGGAACTTTATGTAACAAACTAACACAAAGTGGTAAATAATTATGAAATGAAAGTGATTCATGGTTTTCACATTTTGTTTTTATAAATAAAAATCTAAAAGTGTGGAGTGCATTTCTATTAAGCCGCTTTGAGTCAGTACTTTGTAGAACTATCTTTTGCCACAATTACAGCAACAAAAAATTTTTTTTTATGTCACTCCTAAGTTTGCATATCTAGAAACTGAATTATTTGCCCATTCTTCTGGCAAGACTGAACTGCAATTTACAAATTTTGCCACAGGTTTTCAACTTGATTTAGAACTGGACTAAATGACTGGGTCATTGACCACATGAATATGCTTTGATCTAAATCATTCTTTTGTTGTTCTGATTGAATGTTTAGGGTCATTGCCTTGTTCGAAGGTGAACTTCCACACAAGTCTCAAGACTTTTGCAGCCTCGAGTAGTTTTTCCATAGAATTGTCCTGTACTTAGCTGCACCCATGTTTCCATCAACTTTGCTTCCAGCTTTCCTTTCCCTGCTTAAGAAAAACATCCATAGCATGATGCTGCTTACACCATGGTCACTATGGTGATGGGTGGTGCATGTAACCTCTTATGGCTTTCTTTCAAAAAGGTCTGGATTCTTGAAACTCTTTCATAAAGGCCAGATTTTTGGAGAGCAAGACTAATCACTCTGTTGTCCACTGATTAACACAGCTAAGCCGTTGATCTCTATAGCTCCTCCAGAGCTACCATGGGCCTCCTGGCTTCTTCTCTTATTCTCTTAATGATGTTCTGCCTTCCCCGCCAGCTTAGATGGATTTCCATATCTTAATATATTTGCAGTTGTACTATGCAGTTAAGATTGAGGCTGTATGGTGACAGACTGTGAAAATGTTAAAGGGCCTCTGTGTTTCCACTAAATATTGTCCACCGGCTCATCGCTGTTGTGCGACTACCCAGTACTGAGATCTGATCACTCAGGACGGATTTTGAAGGTAGCTATAAGAATTGCTACTCGAACTTGCTCTCTTGTAACCGAATCAACCAGTCCCCATGTTAGTGTCAGGCCTGAACAGCACCTTTCATGAACACTGGCACCTGTTTGTCCTTTGATGGCAACTGACATAGACTTTTCAAACAAATGATAACTTTAAGTTATATTTTATTCTACCACCTTCAAAAGCTGTAAACCAAATGTGGCATCACTGAAAATGTGTATCAGGCAATATTTTGAGTGTTCTTGTAACTATTGGTAAATGGTAAAGAGACAGGAGATTTTTTTTTTTTTTTTTTACATTACCTGGGGTATTTGTACCTGTTTATCCTTTGGCTGTGTTGCACCTGCAACACAGCCAAAGGGTTTCGTTGCTACATTTAAGGCATGGTGCAATTCAGGACAATTGTGATAGCTTTAAAGAAATCCTAAAAAGCCTGAGCTTTTTCTTCCTCTGAGCCAGAGACCATAATGTGCATAGTCACATCATTCTTCCAGAATGACAAGGTTAGATAACAGCCTTCTTTGTGTTATGGCTCATTATCCGGCCACAGTGGGAATTTTCCTCCACAAAGTGTGTCTGATGAATGGAAAGCTACATCTTCAGAGTTGAGGGGACTACTGTATATGATGGTGTGAAACTGAAGCGCAGCAAACCTGGCTCATTCCTGAGTTCCACAATGCAGTCTGTCAGTGCTGAAACTATCAGTAAAGAGAACTTATTCCCTGCTCTCCAATGTGAAATTAAAAAAATGCCAGAGTTAAAAAAGCTAAGTTATTTTTATCAGAACATTTCCTAGTTGAGGCCACTAGATTTGCTTTTATGTCTCTTGTTGATATTAGTGTGACTTTTAGGTAGCTTAAACATGCTGTCAGTTACATTTAATAAGGCAAAGAATCAGTTATCTAATGTGGTATCTATAGGACCACGTTGCATATTGACAGATATAGTTGAAACCAGATATTTACATACACTATAAAAATAACATGCAGCTGTGTCTTCTCAATCTGTCTTTAAGTCACAGTAAACTTTTCCCATTTTGGGTCACTTAGCATTACTCAGTTTATATCTATCTGCTAGATGACTGAATAATTAGAGATGGGTTTTATTTATCGTTTTTAATTTTCTTTAAATTCAAAAGTATGATTCCTTTTTAAATCGTATGACTTAAATCAAACATTTTAGCTATCTTTCTACAAGATTCTCCCAATAGGTTATTGGAAATTTGGCCCATTCACAACTGGTATATTTAAACACCTATTCAGTTCTGGCCTGGCCACAAAGTTCCTATATGACTGAGATCATGGCTTTGTGATGGCTGCTCCAAGACACTGACTTTGATGTCCTTAAGCTACTTTATAACCAGTTTGGTGGTATGCTTAAGATCACAGAAGTATCTAAAGGAAATATGATTTCATGCTCTCTCTCTCTCTCTCTCTCTCTCTCTCTCTCTCTCTCTCTCTCTCTCTCTCTCTCTCTCTCTCTCTATATATATATATATATATATATATATATATATATATATATATATATATATATATATATATATATATATATATATATATATATATAACTTCACATTTGTTGACATTCTGATTATCTAATACAAATTACAATATTCTTCTGCGATATATGTTAAAGAATTCAGGGAACCATAACTGTACTGACTGTGTGGATTTTTCTAAAATTCCCACTGTTATGCTTCTGTGATAAAAAAAATTACTTTATTTCAAGGCTTTTCACACATCTTATCAGGGGAGTAAAAAATAAAATGTGACCAACACTATATTTGAAGGCATACAGTATATCTACATCCTTCCTGCATAGATCTATTCCTAGAATTGCAAAACTTATTTTAAATATTTATTATCAGCCCACCCACTGTACCTCTGATTTGTTCAAAACCTTCATTCTATCAACTGGACAACCTCATGCAGTTTTCCAGCTCTCTCTCCTTTAGTCATCTTGTCCCTCACTGCTCTGGCTGTAGTTTACCTTCTCTATCTGTGCAAAGCCCTCCTCTCCATCTCCCTCCCACACTCCAGTATCTTTGCCTTTTCTGCCGTATCTCCCTCCGTGCGTATCTGCCTCCCTCGCTTACCTTCTTCTGCTCTCAGTCTCTGTCGCTCTGTCTCAGCTTGGCTGAGCAGATAAAGCCAAGACGTTCATGAAGGCAAGCCAGCAGCTAGCTTTCTCTATTTCCTGTCTTTCCTGTCATATGAACACACACACACACAATGTTCTCATAGATGCACACCTGAGAAAATGCAATCACATATGCTAAGACACACAAACACACATGCATACAGAGATCTTTCAGTGTGTATTCCAGGTGAATGTCCAGATGGGTAAAATCTCTGCATTCTGTTCACAGAAAAACATTGTTTTACAAGCTATAAGTTCCTCTAATTTACACATATTTGCAAAAGTGATGGAAAGAGTGAGAAAATGGAAGAACAAGACAGGGGCAGACAGAGGGATACAAAATGAGAAGAGAGGGAAAGGAAATTTATGCATCTAATCAGTAAAACGGGTCAAACTCGTTAAAGCCAACAAAAGAAGAACTCTAATTGCCTGAGTGTAGCTCCGCAGAACATTGCAGTGCAGTGAAACCTTGGGTTTATATTATGATTAGAGTAAGTCTGAAATACATCTTTAACTGTTCAACATGTTGACCAGCAATCATGAAGAATGCACAGCCATCAGATTTAATGTAAAACATGCTTAAATATAGATGAGGACATCACAGCAGCACAATCAGACATCAAACAACTGGATCAACAAATTAATGATGAGAAGAGCTGTACAGCATGTTGCAGTGAAAAGCACTGGCAGCATTTCCAGTTACGTTTAGAAGGCCAATAGCCACATATAAGACAACACATTTTGCCATTGCCATATGAGCTTTCATTTATATGTTTAAGTCATGTTGTAATGTAAATCCAGATCATTTCTATGGAATGTTCATGACATTTTAACTTACTGAGGAAGCCTTCAGTATAAATGACCATGAATTCTCAGCATACATACTAAAACATTACATATAGCATTTTAGGTCTTAATGTAGAAAAGAAAAGACCTGAAGACACACAAACAATTTGAAGCAAATAAAAGAAATTGAACACATTGTTTAATGCATGTTGTGCTTAAACAAGCCCTTTTTAAAAACATATAAAAAAAATAATTGACTTTAATGGAAATTGAAAGCAGTGGATCTAATACAGTTTGTTCTTCCATATTTCAGATTTATGTGGGTATAACTGTTCTTTTATCCCTCCCAAAAAAATAAAAATAAAAACCCCCTAATATTCAAGGCAGACAGCAAGGATAGACAGGAAGAAAGGAATGTCAAGCCTGTGATAGACACTGACTAATGACTGCTATCCATTAACTCCTTTGCATTCCAGATTAGTTTTGTTTAAAAATTTAATATTGCTGTCTTTTTTCCTGAGCTGCTGATGTCAAAACTAGACAAACCACTATCCAGCTGAACTAAAGCAACACCCACAGGACAACACCCATGGGACACAATATGGGACATTAGCTGCTACACCTTATTAAAGCTCTAATCGAGGCTGTGTGCTCCAGTTCTTATCCAGGCTTGTTATATTCAGAAATAGCCCACAGTGACTAGATGACATTGCAATCAAACAGCTGCAATCAGTTGATGCTTGGGAATGAGACAGTCACCTCTTAAAAGATGTCAATATGTCTGGAGGTGAATTTGTGAAACATTGTTGACAAGATTAAGATTCACTTTGACCCAACAATACAACGACCCATCTATTCTGTTTTAGAATGAATTAAACTTGCAAAAGTATCCTTACCTCTAGAAGTTCTCCACATTTTGTCACATTATAATCATAGCACATTTTATTGAGATTTTATGAAGCAGACTAACACAAAGTAGTGCAGTGAAGTGGAAGCATTTTTTTTTTAAATAGACACCTGAAAACTGTCCCATGTTTTTGTGTGCTGGCCCTTTTAATCTTATGTCCCTGAATAAAATGCAACCAGCTGCCTTTAAAAGTCACCTAATTAGTAAAGTACACCTGTGTGGTTTTTTGTATCAGTATAAATCCAGCTGTTCTGTTAAGGCTTCAGAGGTTTGTTAGAGAACATCAGTGAGTAAACCATTTCATTAAACGAAGGACCAGACCAAACACATCTTGTTTAAAGCTGTGAAGAACCAAATTTAGGTTATAAAACAATATCCACTCCACAAATCTTGAGTTTATTGAAGAGTGGTAAGAAGAAAATCATGAGAAGACCTATTTGCCTCAAGCCATGTAGGGGGAACACAGAACATGTGGAAAAAGGATGTCGATTCAGATGAGAAGTTTAAGTTTTTCAGATTTTTTTTTTTTTTTTTTTTTTTTTTTTTTTTTTGGTGGTAATAGTGGCCTTTATTTGCAGTTATCAAATGGGAAATAAGCTAAGAAAGAAGGGTGGATGACATGTTGCAAGAGTCTCAAGGTTGGGAATTGGACAACAGACGGCTGGTTAAAGGACTAATGGCCTGTATATACGGGGGCGCTGCTCTATGGCTACGCCACATGGCACCTCTTATGTTGAGCTTTTTAGCTTACATGTAAAACACAATGTGTGGAGGAAAACTAACATCGCAAATCACCCTTAACACACCATCCACAATGTGAAACAGTCGCAGCAGCATCATGCCCTGGGGAATCCCTATTAGAGCAGGGACCAGGAAGCTGATCAGAGTTGATAGGAAGATAGAAAGACTTAAATACAGGGCAGTCCTGAAAGAAACCCTGTTAAAGGCACACACTTCTGAATGCTGCTTACACTCCACAATTATTTGCTATTTTGTGTGAACCTATGAGATGAAATCCAGACAAAACATTTTGAAATTTGTGGTTCAAAAGTAGCAAAATGTCCAAGTGTTATGAATACTTTTGCAAAAGACTACATAAAATTAAATTTACGGTGAGGGCTTGGATGTGTCTGTGTCAGACGTAAAGAATACAGGGGAGAAAAAGGTAGAGCAAAAAGCAGACAGAACGGGAGACAAGACATCATAGCACGCCCACAGCTATCAAAGCATGACACTACTGATGTGTGTGTGAGCAACTCACATACATCAGCATATCAAGAGGGTGACACATGTGAAGAGGGGAAAAAAAGCATGTGAAGATGAGGAGAGAGGGTTCATGAGAGGGAAGTGTAGCAGATTTTAAAAAACGATGGATGTGCACACATGTAGAGCGAGTTTAGACCTTATGACAGGTTGTTCAAGCTGCACTCTTTATATGTAAATACAGTTAGAAATGAAAAACAGTAACAGGGAAGTAGCTAGGAACAAATAAAATAAAAAATCAGAGGTGACAGGTACACTTGTGTGATGTTGATCAACGTAAAGGGGAAAGGGAGTTGGTGTGCTTGTGTGTGCTTGAACTCGCAGGGGATTAGATATGAAGATGTGCTCTGCTGAAATGTCACAAATGTTTATGATTTTATCAGGGTGTGTAACTTTGAGGGCTTCTGCCTTTGGGAGGATCCATCACACCTAATCATGTTTCATTAACAGGGATGTCTTGTGAAAAAAATTCCCTTTATTTTTGCTTCACATCATCGGTATCTGCAGTCAATATCAACTCATGATACCAACAGAAAAAAGACAGCGCTGTCACTTTGTTTGAGTCCGCCTTGGTTTGAAAGTGTGCCGTTCAGTAAGAGCATCTGATCTGCAGTGGAAAAATAAGCGTCTTTACAAAGTCGGAGCTGAATTATTCTGCCTGCACATCTTCATCTCCACCCGCTGCTTGAGGTCGACCCTTTGAGGTCCGCCCTGAATATTCTCTTTCATTCTATGTAATAGAACAACCAAGCAAGCTTCACTTGGGAAATGTGCAGTTGTTGGTTGTATTTATTAGTATGAATCCGTATATCAACCCACAGCTTCCCAAGATATAGGAGCCCAAAGGATGGACTACATAACAGAGCTATTTTAACAGGAAGTGAAAAAAAATATGTTTTTTCAGTGTTTTAAAGTTTAGTGTTGGACTTGCGAAGAAATGTAAATTTGAGGAACATACTGCCTGGTATTATTCTAATTTCTGTTGACTTCTTTGCTGCTTTGTGTTCGATATCACTAAGGGCTGATGTGATGAAGTTCACACAGACAAGCTTCCTGTTCTCGACTGGTTGCTATTAATATATGGCTGTCTTTCTCCCAGGCTCAAGCTTAATAGTCATCATTGGCACAAATATGCACCAATATCTTCTTCATACAATACCACCTTAAACTCAAAACCACTATGAATCCTTCTAACATTATGAACTGTCTGAGCTCACAGCCGAAACACCAGAGTTGTGGACTTGAGTCATGTGACTTAGAACTGAATCAGACTCGAGTCTCAAATTTCATGACTTTAGAGTCGACTTGATGAAATCATAAAAGACTTTGGACTTATGTCCCGTGACTTATCTTCAACTTGAATCCTTTAACTTGAAAAGACCTGAAATCGTACAAAAACAGAAAGTGTGGTACAAATAAAAAGTGCTGCCCACGCAACAATGGAACCATGCCAGATATGAGAGCCAGCCCACTGCCATTTTCCAATTTTCTTCTGTTGTTGCTACAACAAGCAGGCTGCATCTACCATAATGTTTACCTGCATTTATTCTGCATCTAACAATGACAGTAAAGAATCCAGCAAGGGTAAAGAAGTCCTTTCATCACCATAATCAAAGAGGTGTGTACAAAGTTGGAAAAAGAAAAATAAGCTGCGCATAGCATCTCATCAAAATGACAGGTAGGCTGCTATGCAATATAACTCGGTACTATAACGTTCAAGCCCTTTGGAAAAAAACTTTAGATCCAGAAAGAAGTAAGTGTCTCAGACTGATTCTTAATTGCAAACCTGAAGATAGTGATGCTATTTCAACATTAGTATGCCAGAGCTGCCACAAATATTTGGGCATTGTGTTGAATGATGGATCCAGCGCTAAATGCTCCATGATGCAAAGCAACTGTGATTTCTTCCTTAAATTCGTAACAGAATTTGGACCCTCGGTTGTTTAAGTTTTTGAGTTTTTCCAGTGTTTACATTTTTGATCACTTGCTTGTTTATTTGTGCTCAGCCTTAGTTATTCTTTATTTTCTGTCATCCTTGCTTTTATTTAGCTCACGCTTTCCTTAGCTGCTTATTTACTTGTGTTTAGATTTTACTGTTAGTTCATTCTTTGTATTCATTTTGTTCTTTTCTGTTAGATTTATGTTCTGCCTGTTGGCATTTATTACTTCTCGCCTGCCTGCCTGCAATCAGCCACCTGTTCTTTGTCTAGTAATTAAGCTTTCTAGTATTTAAGCTACTCATTTTCTTTCATTTACTGCTAGATTCTACTGTTTTCCCAATGTCTCTGTGACGTTCTGCTCTATGCCCTGTATTGTATCCTCTATGCCCCTTATGTATCTGAGATGTAGTATTTCTCATTCATATTCATTAAAAGCTTCTCAATTAATCTCTAGTGGCTCTACTTTGGTACTTTAACAAAAAAAAAAGCCTTTCAAACATGGCAAAAATACCTTTTAAAATCATTTGAAAATCTCAAAATATGTTACTCTAATTAAATTACATATTGGTCAAATGACTTGATCAAGACTTGAAATTAAAAGTTTAGGACTTCAACTCGAGACTTGGATGCCTTTACTGGTCAATTGACTCGAGATTTACTTGTGACTTGCAATACAATGACTTGGTCCCACCTCTGCTAGATACTCTTAACCTCTCTTTCTGTGAAAATGAAGTTGATTTATCATTTTATTCTCGAGGTAGAAATTCTAAAAACTTTTTAAAGTATATAAAACAAATACTATTAGCCTTTTCATTGTTTACTATGCAGATAAGTAATTTTGAAAAAATAGTTTTTTGACACCAATAGAGCCTTTGGGGCCATATAAACCTACAATGGAAAGGCACAACCATGACAACTTGTAGTTTGGACATGCCAATTGGCCTAAACAAAAAATGGATAGATTTTTTTCTGACAAAACAGACCTTTCTAACAGGAATATGCTGAGTGAATGTCTCCACTACTTTGTAATAAAAAGGGATAGAGTGAGCACTTCTACTTTCCTCAGAAATTTACATAAGAAACATAGGTGACATTTGTTAAAGTAAATAGCCAAAAAAGTCACATTTTGCTTCCTCCACTAAAAATAGTCTTTACATTCAAAACACTTTTTGCATCAGAATTATGAAAATTTAATTCTTGACATCCCAGAGCTGAGGAAGAGCAAAGCATAGTTTAGGTGATTTTGTTGAAAGATATGGCTAGCATAGTCAGGAACCAGGCCAGTTATTTGTGATTATTAGATGTCTCAGATTTTAAAAATGTGTTGTTTTACCACTGTTTTTACTTTTTATCAGTCCTCTGTCAGTACAGAACATACAAAATAAATCAATAACCTCTCTGTCCAACTGTTCTCATGAACTGGTCATAATTATCTGCAGACAAAGACTCATTTTTATGCATCATCTGAGCCAAATTGCTGATAGATTGTACAGCTATATTTTATCAACCATTGCAATCACTACATATTTATCATAACATTCAGGTGACTTTCGTGGGCCAAATGACATGTTGTGGAAAAATTTACATGGATTACGTATTTTGAGTAGTATGATTGATTATACATCATTGGAATAATATTTGCTACATTACTGTAGTGCAGTTAAACCTTTAAAAGTAAAATTTCTTCATTCAATGCAAATATATTTTACACAACCAGTGCAGGACCCCTTAATATGAAATATTGTGGTGACACAGTGGTGACACTGTAATGCCTACCTGAATGCTGTAAGAACTGTAACTTATTTACAATTTCTGTTACAAGTGGTCACTCACCAATGTGGCAAATTATACAAGCAGATAGGATTGGTCGAGAGAGCTTTTAAAACTCTGAGCAGGGTGCCAGTTTTGTAGGCTTTCAAGCGACTGCTCTCACACAACATGTCTGCTGATTTCCTCCTCCTAAGTGAACAAGTTGCAAAATAATTATTGCATTGGGAACTGCTGAGATTGTTATTACTTAACTTTTGGTTGGCCATTTTGTTATACATTGATATCTCAGTTGGTGTTTTGTATGAAAAATGATCTTGCTTTAGCAACTTTTAACTGCTTTATGCTCGCTTTCTTTGTTTCACTTTCGTCCTGTAAGCACTTTGGATAAGTTCTGCAATTTAAAAAGGCAGCTTTTTTCCAGCTTTTTTAGTTTTCACACATTTCAGTCATATAAAAATGAATATAACTATTTTGGGCCAAAAGTCTGAACCAAATCGAAAGAAAAATATATTTATTTTAAATAAATAAAATTTATTTAAATAATAAATAAATTATTTATTTAATAAAAAATAAAAATAAATAAATATATTTATTATTTTATGTATTGCTGTCCCATGTTTGTTGTTTCCCTAAAACCATATGCAACATCTACATACCACTAGTTATAATGGTCCAGACCCTGGTGGGCTTTAAATGTTATAGACAAAAGAGTTTTGAGAACATTTTTTTTTTCAATAGGCATAAAAACAATAATTTTGTACCAAAGTAATGAATGTACACATGCAATAAAACAGAAGCATAATTAAGGTCTGCAAAGTAATTAGAAAAGGTTCGTGGCAGAGAAAGATAAAGTGGGCTTCACTTGAAGTTGAATGAGGCAATGTTTTCACCTCAGCAGCATGAGTAAATGCTGATTTTGTTGTCCAAGAAATAAAGCGGTTAATGAGGCTTTGTTTTTCAAAGCTTTAGTTTTTTCCTGGTAAATATTTTCAAATTCAATTGCATCGAATAAATTATCAAAAAAAATTATTAATAGTTTTGTTTTAGTTGTTTGACAATTAAAAATACTCAGCTTTGCTATGTTTTGGACAGTTTGATCAGCAGACTTGCTGCAAATCAATACTATTGGGAGCAATAGAAATACCATTGACCATTGTTTTAATAACTCCACCAACAAAGGACACATTCATATCTTTATACGTGCATTATTCACACACAGAAGACTACAAAATAAATCAGCTTTTTTTCGTTTTGTAGTTTGTTAAAGAACATAAAACATTTCCATAGAGGAGACATTATCTGGGGTGCAGCAGAGTTTACAAGTCATTTTTTCCAAGTCCAAAAAGTCTCAAGTTTGATTGGCAAATCCAAGTCGAGTCTCAAGTTCTTCACCTCAATTCAGAGTCAATTCTCAAGTCTCCAATAACCGAATTAAACATTTTATCATCAATACCATGACATCTACCCCATCTCTAACCCTGCATCCCTGTACAACTGTTTGCCCTTGGGCCTAATTTACCATATGAACATCTGATAATATTCTTTGGATCTATTAATATTTATTAACAGTTATTTAATCATTTAGTATTTAGTTCATCATCCAAAAACCAGTAAAAGTCTGCTTTATATAATTTTGAAAAATGTGGTATCTACCCCTTTAGAATTAGGCATTTATGATCCAAGAAAAACAATAGAGAGAGATCAACCCCTGCTGATGCTAAAGTTTGAAATAATTCAAACACAATGCTTTTTTGTCTTTGGAATGATTAAGTTAACAACTGTTCATCCCCGTCTTCATATTGTCCATTCCTTCATTATATATTGCACTAAAATGGTTTAGAAGGTTTTCTTCTCCTCACTCTGAGCTGGAGAATTTTTGATAATATTGGGAAACATTTTCTAAATCCATATTTAAAAAGCGATTACCAAATCACAAAAAGCTTCTGATCAGTAATCATATGGTTGCACAAAAATCAAACTTGTTTGAAATTCTGGTCACCCCCTTGTGAGGATATCACACTGTGGAAGCAGTACCACAAGTCAAATTTACCTGAAACTCTCACACTCAAGTCACTCACTGGAATACTTCTCAAGAAAGTATACAAGTAACCTGGCTTACTGTAATTAAGAATGGCAAACAAAATATTAATATTATAATTACTGCTGTCAATTGATTATTTTTTTTTTTTAAAAATTACAATCAATCACTATGCTTAAGTTTGTAAGCTTGAAATATAAAAATGCACGTTTTCAAAAAATGTTTAAGGAAATGTTTCATTTTCCAAGTTTTCATATTCAGGAAGGTTTAAAAGAAGTAATTTTGTTTCAAACATAATTTAGAAATGTTAACTATAAACTGCTTGTGTTTTGGCGGAAGGATAACTTACTGTTTCAATGAGTAGGTGACATTCTACCTTGGTTTTATCCAAATGTCCATCGCGATGGGTTTTTTTGTTGTTTTTTCTCTAAGAATTTTTTTGGCACTAGTGGCCTTTATTTGACAGTAATATGACAAAAGGGGGGGAAAGACATGCAGCAAAGGAACCAAGGAGGAGATTCGAACTTGTGACAGCCGCATCAAGGTCTATAGCCCCTGTGTACGGGACACCTCCTGTAAACGGCGTGTATTTTAAGCAAAATTTGCAGCTGAGCACACCAGTCTGATTCTCCTTGCTCATCTTTTCACTCACGTTTGCAACTCTGCATTGTTGAATGCTGCACATGACTGTGTAACACGCTGCTTTGAACTAAATAACCCTCCGCGGGAGGGTCAAAATAGATAATGCGATTATTCTGCATTATGTAATAATGCATTAAACTTTTTAAATTAACTGCATACGTCAATATATTAATTATGTCCTAATTATAATTAAATGCTGCTTGCTTGAAAGTAGAAGTGTCAGTAAAATAAGAACTGGAAAATTGGAGTGTATGAGCTTCAAATGTCATAAATAAAAATATTTTTCCCCAAACATTTCAGCTTATATATTTAATTTAAGGTTCATGCAATTCTCTCACATTAGCATACATAAATATGTTTTCAAACACAAAACAACTGCATTAAAAGGATGCACTTAACTGTGGTGAAGTTAAAGTTGAGGTTTCTCTGCACAGGATGGCAAGGATTGCCAAAGAAGTGCATTTGTTTTTTTGACCATTCCCTTCTCGGGTGAGCGTCTCCATACTTCTGTTTTTTTCTTTCTTTCTTCTTCTTCCGCTTTTTCTTTGCAGGTCTAGATTCAAGGCTATGATGTGTTGCGAATGCATGTACAGTTTGAGAACATGATTCGTGAGCTGTGAAATATTGAACCATGTAATGTTGTTGTAGAGTCTGAGCAGGAGTTGAATACAACTACTGATAATATTGTGCAGTGTATGCCCAGCGTAAATGAAGTCATTTAATAAAGCGTTGTGGTCATTATTACAAATCTACAGCTAACATGAACAGATTGCAATGAGTCATTAACATTACCCAGTAACCCACCAGTGTTACTGGCTAACAATCTAGTTAAATTTTCACAGTAAAACATGTGCAGCAACTACAGTCTATAGCTCACTTACTAGCTTCCTTTCACTCTACATTACATAAGATAAAAACTGTTAATGAGACTTGAGTCTCAGGAGGCCAAGTTAAGTCCCTAGTTCTTAGGGTAGAAGTCTTAGTCAAGTCTGAAGTGTTTTATTTTTGCAACTTAAGCGTGACTCCAGTTGGAGTCTCAAATCTAATTTGCTATCTCTGGTCTGCAGTGCTCTATGGAGCACTGAACCATAAATTCTTTTGCACATAAAGTTGAAACCATATTTACAGTTAATAAGAGACACATACATATTTTTGAGTCACTATCTGAAGTTTAATCAGGCAAACTTCTCCTGTTTTAGGTCAGTTAAAATTACTAAAATTATTTCTATTTGCTAAATGCCACAATAATGATTGAAAGAATCTGTCAGAAATTTATTTATTAATGTCTTAAAAATCAGAAGTTTACATGCATAATGATTTCTGGCTCTTTAAACAATGAGGGAAGACCCAGATGATGATGTCATGGCTTTGTAAAATTCTGATGGGTTAATTGACACAATGAGTTAACTGGAAGCACACCTGTGGATGTATTTTAAGGCCACAACTGCTTTCTTGTTTGTTACCTTTTTTTTTTCAGAAAAACACTGAAAAGTGTGGGTTAAGGTTAGTTATTTTTCGAAACTTGTCACCATTTGATTTAAGTCTGGAATTTGACTGGGTCATTCTAACCTATAAAAACACTTTGATGGAAACCATGTTATTGTTGCTCTGGCTAAAAGGGTTAGTGAACCTTTGCCTCAGTCTCGAATCCTCAGTTCGCTCTGTTTATCTCCCCATTCTGTCTCTGATCAGCCTGTCTAAAGAAAGACATTCCCATAGTCTAAAGCTCCTCCATCTCCCCCCCCACCCTCTTTTTTTATTTTTCGTCTTGGTGTCCATTAAATTTGAAATAAACCCAAAGCAATTTTTATAAAGTTTCATATATATATACCAAGGGGAACATCATGGCGAAAGCCGTAATGCTCCGCTTGTGAAAGCAAATCTGTTGGGCCTTACCTTGACATTCAGACAACAATTCCGAGTGCCGGACAGGACACGTAAAAAAATATATATATATATATTAATAAAATAACATAAAGGGTCAATTTTAGTCTCATCCAAGTAAAGCCCCTTTTCCCAGATGTCCCTGTGTCCCTTACATGGCTTATGGCAAACTGCAAAACAGATTAGTTGTGACCTTCTTCTTACCACTTTCTATCAAGGCCAGATTTATGGAATAATAGTTGTCCTGTCAAATCCCAACTGAGTGAGGGATCTTCACAGCTCCTCCAGAGTGACCACTGGTGACCATTGGTTAATTTATTTAATAATTACCCATCCTGATTAACCATGAGGGCAGCCATGTCAGGGTTGCACTTTTGCCATACCATTTTTGGATAAAGAATTTAACAGAGGTCTATTAGGTGTTCAAAGCTTGGGAAATTGTTTTATAAATTCCTCCACAACTGTCTGCTGCGTTCTTTGGTCTACATGATGCTGTTTGTTCACTAATGTTCTATATGAAACCACTGAGGCCTTCACAGAACAGCTGGATTTAAACTGATATTACATTAGACAGGTGGAGTCATTTACTGGATTTTATTTAGGGGTATTAGATTAACGTGGACTGAAGTTATATACATGCCACAATTTTCAGATTTCAATTGTTGTTTTTAGTAGAAATAACTTTTACAAAGCAGTATAGCAAATTAATGTCTATCCAAATTTGCAGAGAATACAACTTGCTGTTACTGAGCACCAACCCAGAGAAAAGACATATTGTTAAGGGAATTAAATCAAGTGTGTACATGTTTTTGTATGTTTACATTAGGTGAAGGAAAAAGGTTTAAATTTGGAGAAAAGGAGGGAAAGAGGCCAGTGCAGGTGGAAGAAATCAAAAAAGACATAGTTTCCGTGTATTCCCAACATTTTAAATAATGCAGAATGAGCTGTGTCTCACAGACATTGTCTTCATTCATTTTTAACAAGTTCAGTTACACAGCAGTAGTCCAGATTTCTTTCTCTCCTTCTGTGTTGAGAATGTGTATTTGAGCTTATGGGTGTGGATATGCGCAGATGTTCAAGTGTGTATTTAACATGATAAACTCACCTTTTAGTTGAGGTCACAAAGAACAGACAGGTTAATGGTTTGCTGCTAATTGCTTTTTGATTGCTGAAGTTAATTAAAGTTTTAACTTCCACACTAAAAAGATAGTTTTAGAATCGGTACGAAACTCATTCAGAAACAATCTGTTAAACCTTTCGAAGAAATTCAAACCTAAAAGTCCTTTGGTGAGCAAATATAGAGCAAAATAAGCATCTGTAACAAACATTATACACTTACTTTGACAGCAGCTTGGTGGAAAAAATGGCAGCCTTGTAAAACCACCACAGTTATTGTTGATGTTGCTGGAGGATGAGTCCCATGAAGAATCTCCTACCATACCCCTCTAATTCGTGGGGTTCCACAAGGTTTAGTTGTTTGTTCCCCATTACTACCACACAACTACTGCATTTGTGCACATAACAATCAGTTTTATTTACATTAGCTTCCCGTAACTCCGAGAATTCACTTTAAAATATGTTTAGTAGTTTATAAATCACTGAATGGCTTAGCACAAAAATACATTAAAGACCTTTTGTCTTTTATCCGCTTTCCCGACCACTCAGGTCTTCTGGTTCAGGTTTACTCTGCATTCCCAGAATCATAACCAAACATGGAGAAGCTGCATTCAGTTTCTATGCACCATAAATCTGGAACAAACTTCTGGAAAACTGCAAAACTGTTAAAACACAGAGTTCCTTTAAATCAAGGCTAAAAAACAATTTGTTTAAAGTTGCCTTTGATTAACAATAAATGGAACATAGTCATCATTCTAGTCTCGTTTGAAACTTTTCAGTACTTCTCCTTATCTTCCCACTGTAATGCAGTGTTTTTGTTTGCTTATTGTGTTGTTTTTATCATGTAAAGCCCTTTGAACTGCCTTGTCACTGAAATGTGCTATGCAAATAAACTTCACTTAACAAACTTGACTTATTTCTTTCAAGCTCTACCACCCAATGTGTAAACCAGATGAGTTCCTTACTCTACAGAAATTTTCTTATTTTAAATGCTAACAAGACAGAGATCCTGATCACAGCTCCTGCTGAACTACATTCTAAAGTCAATCAGGTGGTTGTTTCCATTTGCTCAGCTGCCATGATCTGTGTACAAAACCTAAAAGTGATATTTGATTCAGGTATAGGCTTTGCCTGACAGAAATCCACTTTTTCCTGTGTTTTTTTTTTATTTTTTATTTAAGAAACATCTCTAAACTATGTCATATGGTTTTCCCTGTAGAACTACATGAAATTACCTCTGAATTTGTAGCATCATGCTTAGGTTACTATAATATAAGATTTACCAATCTGGATAGATCATTGCTCTTACAGCTCCTAGCCACCCAGAATGCACCGACTGATCTACTGACTAAATCTAATAAAAAAAAAGATTATATTGCACTGATCATATACTCTTTATGCTAGCTCCCAGCAAAATTTGGAATAAGTTTTAAAATACTTGCACTCCCCTTCAAAGCTCTAAATGGCCAGGCTCCTTATAATACAAGGTAAAACTTAAAGTAGGACTAAGCCTTTAAATCTGTGCCTCAATAAGTGTGGAACAGAAGTTGCTGACTCTGTGGATGCCTTTAAAAACAGCTGAAAAACTTGTTTTATCAGGATTTTATGTGATTTTTTTTTTAAAAAAAACTTTTAAATCAATTGTACAAAAAAGGTTTGTAATTTTCACTTTATATTTGTCATACAGTGGTTTGTGACTGTGGGAAGGACCTTCATAAACAAACTTTAATTGTTTTCTTACTTAGCTTTTTGACTCTCTCGTTTATAACATTTTCTCGTATACAAAGAAGCCCATGTTTGCTGAATCATGAAAGAAAGTGTTCTAAGTTTTCACAATTGCTTTCCCCTTCGACGCTATGAAGCACAAGGCTGCAAGCAAGGACACAGCAGGATCTCCAATCCTCGGTGTGCTTTCTGGTGCTTCACGCAGCTGCTAACTGCATTAAATAAGAACACACGATCAGACACCCAGTTGATGAAACCCTCTAACCTCCACCAAAGCCTGAACTCACCACATATGTACACATGTGCTGCAGGGAGAAAGTGTGTTTCTGTGCCAGTGTGAGTCTACGTGCACTTAGGTTGGTGAGTGAGGGGAGCCTGGGGCTCATTGTTCATCTCAGTGGGTATAAATAGAAAAATAGAAAGCCAGGAATGTACAGGCATCATCATGTCTGAGAGAGGGAGAGAAAGATAAAAACCATCAGATCTGAGAGCAGTTGGATTCAAGGCTATAAAAATGCTTTCATGTTATGTTTTTTAATGCAGCGTCTGTCAAGGTACTCTAGACTCAGCATGACAGGCTGCAGGGATTCTAAAGCAAACAACAGGCAACTGTAGTTCTTTAGTGGTCTTTTGGCCATTTAGAAAAAAAGACTGCCTTTAATGTGCTATCCTAACTCTTGAAATTACAATATTTGTCTAATTCATTCATTGTTTGACATTAACTTTTGTAAAATAGATATTTATCTGGGATTTGAAAAATTTATTGTGGTGCTGGTGATTTGAGCATGTATTGGCAGGTACAAGGGAAGCAGGTAAAATACCTCCTACTAGTAATACTTAACAAAAGGTCTATATTACAAAAACTAAAAAACAGGTATGACAAGTTAGAAGCCAAAAAAATCTCAAAGGACATCAGGAGAGGATCTGACAGCAAACAGAGAGAAACCAGGAGTATTTGATGGGTGGATATGGTAACTGAATGAATGGCAGATGTGGTGATTACTGATAATTAATTGACAGGTGTGGGCAGCTCTAAACTGCAAAAACTGGAAGAACCTGATGGAAGCAAAATACACAATGCAGAATAGCTACTCAACAAAAATAAATACAAAAAACAAATAAACTAATCAGAAACAAATCAGAACAGAGAAAAATTACCTTGAGAATTTAAGTATCATGACATTAATGGAAAAATGCTCCAATAGAGATGCTGATTCAGAGGAATGCTGGAACTCTGATCGTAAAAATACAGCCCATTATTGGTTTGGTTTGGTTCTATCAAGTTTTTTTCAAATGTTGTCAATTTAAAAAATGTTTGTTACAATATTGCTATCTGATCTCATCTGCTATCTCATTGCCTTCTCTTAGGCTACATTTACACAGCAGATCTTGATGCTCAATTCTGATTTTTTGCTGAAATCAGATTTTTCTTTGCGTGGAATTTCATACTACTGTGACCACAAGCAGACTTCTGTGTGAACGGTTTATGACCCCAAAGTGACCCAAATGTGCAGAAGAATGTAGATGTCACACTGCAGCACACTGTTTATGGCAGTAATAATGGATGCCGCTGTCTATGGATCGATATTAAAGTTGTTGAGCAATTAGAGCCGACTGTATTGTCACAAGATCATAAGACGAAGGAAGCTAATAAAAAAGAAAGCCTTGGCACTGCTTGCTTTAGCAATTGCTGATGTCCGGATCTTCTTCTGGTGCAGGAGAAGCATGCTTCATTTAAAACTGTGTAAAATGTGACATGACCTTTCAGACTGCAGATGCTTTGCGAACTATCGGATACTTATCCGATTTCGTACCAAATGTGGAAGTGGTACAAATCTGAATTTTTTGGCGAGTGAAAAGATTGGAATTGGGCCGTTCAAACTGCCATGACAAAGTTGGAAAATAGTCACATATGGGGGGAAGGGGGGGGATTTCAGTTCCATTTGTCTGCTGTCGGAACATAGTCTTATATGTGTGTGCCCACATCCTGTGTCTTTGTAAAATCACTTGTCCAACAATGCACGTTTATTTCCCTGTTTCTGTTGTCAGGTGTGAAAACAACAGAATAGTAAGCAACATCAACCCACTAAGACCCTTATTTGTACTTCATAAACCGCTGTTATCCTGAGCTTTAAAAAAAATTTAATTCTTTTTCAACTTTCCAAATGTTGGGACATTATGTTGCCTTTATGTAAAATAGAAACACTTGATAAGGAAGTAAAGGTTTTCAAAAGCAATGGACGAAGCCACCTAGTTGGCAACAGTTTTCATTTCACAGAGGGACACCTTACCAAGTACATAACATATACAACACTTTGATCTAATGAGCAATAAACTAAATACTTTAATAAGGTTTTGGCTTTTAGGTAAACTAACTTCCAATAACCATTTGCTGCTAAAATTACACAGAAAAAACAAACGCTGAGGCAGCCGTGTCATTTTTTTATGACTGAAACTGAAGATTATATGATTTTTAGTTTTAATATCAAAGTTCCAACCTACAATGAAGATATTGCAGTTTCCACAGTAAACATTTGCTTTTGTAAGGAGAACAAATACTTTTAGTTCAAACTGTATTATTTCAGATTATATGGTACAATAAAATATTAAGGCAAATATCTTAGAAGGGTGGGATGTTTTTCAATGGTGATCCGGTGTCAGCTTAATATATGAAAAACAATAGACAAGTTATTTTGACCAAATGCTGAGTGGACAGCAAACTGACTGAGCTGACTTAAAGCTGCAGTATGTAACTTATTAAAAACATATGGTTTTTTTTTTTACATATTTATTAAAATTATCATTATGTCATGACAGTATAATATAAAACAGATAATCTGAGAAAAAAAATCTCACTCAGTCAGAAACAACCAGTCAGAGCCAGGAGGAGGGTTTTAGTAATGTCAATCATCCCTCATGTATGTGCTGCTGACATACTTCCCCTTGCTCTCTGCTATGCTACAGCTGTATCATAACAATATAGCCTGCTACGAATGCTAAGGCTAGTTATCATAGGCATCGATGACGGTGGATAATCAGATTTCCTGGAATTTCTCTGCCATTAGCACATTTAGTGGTGCGTACACGAGGACGACTGACAGCGCTAAGACCTTCCTCTTGGCTCTGATTGGTTGTTTTAGGTCAGGACTGGTGCATTTCTTTAGATGGCAATAGTAGCTCAGGGAGGACGTGGAGGAGCTCAACCTTTTCCCAGATTATTTGTCTCATACCATACTGTCACAACATGGTAACAGTTTTAACAAATATGCAACAAACATATTTTTGTAAAACTTACATACTGCAGCTTTAAACTCTGAGTATACCTTTCCATGTCAGAGATCTCAAGAGAATTCCAACCTAAAGAATGATCCTTTGACTTGTATACCCTTGCTTGGGCATATGGTATTCACTGCACCACATTTTAACAGTGTATGTCTCTGCAGCTCAAATACGGTAGGTATTCAGCAAATCAGTAGTAGAAGAATAGAGTAGAACAAAAATATACAGAGGAAGAACATTCCTAATACAACTCTAACTACAAAGTTTGACCTTTTAAGTGTTACTTTTTTTTGCCCTTTTAAGAAGTTTATGTAACATTTTGCAATAATTATTCCCTCTGTGCTTATACTCAACTATTTATAGGTTTGTCAACATGAAGGTGGTTTCAGACTATCTTGCTATCTTCCTGTTTAGTGAATTTCTCTCACACTGCGCGTGAACCATCACAAAAGATCATGCCCTGCACCGACAGTACTCATGCGTCAATTTTCATTTGTGAGACACCATTCGTGAGAACAGACACAGCAGATATAAACCATGTGTGAAAGCTACATAAGGCAGTGTGCTTTGAGACAGATGCTGGACAGTATATGTGTTGTTGATCTGCAGGAAACAACTACAACACTGCATTAATTTATTAATGCTTGTCTTCTGGATAACAGGATGAATTATTTACAACTGCAAGTTTATAGGAAGAATGTGCACTGACAAAGAGATATATTTGTTAAACAATTGTACATACTAGAAATGCTGGCAGCGAAAGTCTTTCAGCCCAGATGACAAAGCAGTAAGTCTACTGTGGAGCCTATATAGTGATCCTGTGGTGTAAACCTGAGCTAATAAAGCCCAAAGCCATAATGAAGGCTTTGACCAGTGAAACGGTTACCATCAGGATTAAACGCAAGCTGGTAGACGGGCACTGCTGATCAAGGAGACACAATGATTTATATTCCTGCTGCTTAGGGATCAAGAAATATGACAGTTGCTGTTGCTGCTCCACTCCTAAGTGCTATTTGATCTCCTAACATTTAAGTAAGACACTACTTAGTAAATTAACAAGAAAGGCACAAATTTGTTTCATTAAATAATTTTAAGATGCATGAAATTGCAGCTAAAATGGTGAATTTAATTTTTGGGGAAACACTTCCCATTAAGATATCAAATCTATTCTAGGGATTTCATAAACAGTTAAGAAAACAAGATGTTTATGTGAGTTTGATAGATGGAAATAACAGTGTCCTGCTTTGAACAAAGGATTGTAAAGCAATATCTTAAAGTGTGGTAGAAATAAAAATATGGATTATGATGCAAGTACATTTAGTCTCAGTTAGTTTAATGCTGAAAACCAAAATAGACATTACATTCAGCAATCAGAAGTGAATGCCTACCTGGTCTTCACCACACCTGGTGTCCATACTGTTGTTCCTCAAAGAAGGACAAAGCCCCTGAAACAGAGGAAGAGTGGGGCAGGGAGGGAGAGAGGGAGGTATAACATTAAGAAAAAGCACTTGTCAGGTCGCCCATTAGAGGACCATTACAATACCAATCTCTGCTCCCCATCTTTCCTTTTCGCAGTGTGTGTGTAATTCTCTTGGTGTGCCTCTAGTCACCAGCGGGGAGACGAGATCATTACCTGTGACTGCGAGGCTAATGTCAAGCGTGGCCTAAAAACACACTTGCACACATACACACATAAGCGTACACACAGGCGGACTAAAAAGAATAATGTGGCTCTGCCTCAGTAACAAAACTATGGTGACCGCAGGGCTCGTCTCCATTTGGATAAAGCAGCCTGTTTTACAACCTGCTTCCAACACCATCAGATGAGAAAAACAAGAGGATACAGAGAAGAGGGATATGACAGACGGATGAGTAGAGAAGCATCTAATTGGAGACATGGTGGGAACAAATAGCCTCCTCTCTCTTTATGACAGAGGGAAAAAAGTCCTTATGCACTACACCAGGAAAAAGTACAACTGCAGAGAGGATGTTGCTCAGAATGTGGCCATTAGCAGTCATGGGAGCTGGTATGAAAGAGGAGTGTGTATGCAAAGGCAGGAAAGGTGGAAGTGGGTCAGGAGGTGGGGGTGACTGACCTGGGCTCTAATTAACTTCACCATCAGCCCCACAGCTCTTATTTCATGTTGCATATCAAATCCGAGCAATATTACTGCTACATCAAAGTGCAAAACATGAAGGCACACTAAGGCTTCTCTTTTTGCACTAAACTCACATTCATACACTGATGTGGGTCTTTATAGCTGAAAGATTTTAAATCATAGATTAAATCTTTGATTTAGAAAAGTGTTTTTGTAGTAAGAACCAGTAAATACAAATCCCGCCATTATCCCTTCTGCTTCAATGTTTTAAGAAGACAACACCATAGGAAATGTATATTGAAAATTAAACCACAGTTCTCATGCACTATGTATACAGCAAACATCTGCCTTTGCTGGAACATTTACTCAACTGATAATCAAACTTCACAACAATGACCCAATAATACGTAAGATATAATAATATTATCTAATTTTGTGCAACCCCCTAGAGTTACTATGGCAATACTGATGGTGACTCACCTCAGAATGTAGGACGTTTGAAATTGAGAGGGAAGTTGAAGGCTTAACCTACATTTAATTTCAGCTAATAAATAAGTATTTATTTGGGGAAAATCACAGAGGACTGAACTTTAATTCCCAGACCATCAGTTAAATTAAAAAAAAGATGAACTTGATAATCACTGCAAAAGTGGTAGTGAGGTCCTGATATCCAATGTCACTGATGTAGTAGAACACTGAATTCCACACTCTTGATCCCAATACACATGCACTGTTCAGAAATAGAGTACATGACAAAACTCGATGTCATAGATGCTCCCTTCATTGTCTCATATTTAGATGAGCAGTGATAGTTATCCAAATACCACCATTCTAATTTATTCATGCATTCTACTTTTACCAGAAGCTGAAATTTCCAAACTTTCAATTGGAAAAAATAATAGTGTTGTTAGTAAGGCCTGATTAAACATATGGGCAACTGGGCAATTCCCCAGGGGCCCACGACCTCTAAAAGGCTCAGGGCAGTGAGGGCTCAAGCAAAATATCTGGTTATCGCCCACTTTATGTTAAACTGTCCACTGGAGCCCTAGCGCTACACAGAGGCATGCTGCCTGTGACTGTGAATGTAAGTTGAGACCCTTTCCTCATTGGTCAGTCTGCATGAGGCAGGTCAAAGGTGAGCAACATACACTGAGCAGGTTGCGTGATGTCAAGTGCTGCTTACCAACTCACAATTTCAACGAAGATAGCTCAAGTAACCAGGACTTTTCTTCACCACCACTGCTACCTTACTTTTACAGTCCAGAGAGTGAAGAGCTGGCACCATTGAGGGAAGCGGTGTTGGCAAGTTTCGGGTCTCCAGTCTCACCACCACCTGAACTGCTCGTCGCGTCTGACGGCAGCCCCTGCACCTCAACGAGGATCCTGCACGGGGAAGGGGGGGATTCTTGATATATCAAGATTCTGCAACTTTCCAGAACTGGGATGCCAAGTATCTGGTTACCTAAAAGTAAGTAGCTTTTACTGACTAAGGTTGAAACATATGTCATCAATGACAGACTTTGTTCATGCCTATCCAAGCGCCCCGAAGCCTTCACACGTGTGTTTGACCTCTTTGGGATTTTATTTGAGAAGGATTGTGATGATTGCGATATGCGTGAAAGAGCTGCTAAGGCTCCACTTATCCAACAGATCTGGATAGTTCATTGTAAGATGAATATATTCAGTTCAAGCACTTTTTCAGGGGTTGCGTTAACAGAATATTTTTTGTATTTGAACAGCTTTTTTAAAACGTGACGGAAAAATCTGAAGGCCATCAGTCAAATTTGACAGATTACAGTTCACACACCTGACCACTAGGTATAGAAGTGCAGACAACTTTATGCACAGAGTACATTGCAGAGGTAACTCAATCAATCAATAAAAAACCCCATCTGAGTATCATCTCTGACCTGAACTCTAGACTATATGCATCTTGCGATCACCATCTATAATAACTCCTTGACTAAATGAGTTACATCAACATTTAATTTCCCTTTGGGATAAATAAAGTATTTTTGAATTGAATTGAATTGAATCTTGGTATCTGGGAGCTGACAGCGTGGGCACTTTGGAGCACGTTTGGTACAACAGTGCATGCTCCAATATAAAGAGCAGCAGCGCTGACTGATCCTCCAGATCAACATCAAAACCTTGAGACATTTATTTACATTGATTCTCTGTTCAGCTTAAGTATTAATTAAACCAAATGAAAATTAAATGCAATTGAATATCATTATCATTTTTATGATAAAATTATATGAAATGAGGAGTAAAAATAGATTATGATGGAATTATTTTTGATGTCATCAGTCAAAATGACAGACAACGAAAAAGTCTAATGCAACCTCTGCACTTTGTGCAGAATGAAACTTTATCTGTACAGGTGCTGCAAGATACTCATACTGCATTTTACTGATTTTTTTTTTTCCATGTGGTGCCGGCTCTATGAAAATGCTGCAAATTGTTTATTGTTGTTGAGGTAAAACTGGCAGATTTTAAAATGTTTATATTGCACTAATAACTTGATTATCTTCTTGAATTCTCTGGAGACGGGGTGATCTCTGTTTTAAATGAGCTGAAGACCAAAATATTTCTTGATGTGTTGTCTGTGGACTTCCTCTGTGATGGCTCTATCAATTCATTACATATGTATTGGGGATAAGTGTTGTTAAATAAGCACTGCATGGTTTGAAAGTGGTTACTGATTTATTTTTTGTGAAAACATTGTGTGGAATTTTGTGACTTCCCTCTCTCTCAATTTAGTGGGTCAATTTTACTGATGCTGATGTGTTTTGTTTTCATAGCATCATATGTGAGTGAGTGTCCTTGAGAAGAGGAGATAATAATGCATGTGTAGTTCTATAAGCATTTGGACATTTGTACAGCAAAACACACTTGATGACAGAGTTTTAAGTATTGAGTATATTTACTGTATAGTATGGGAATTTATTCTGTATTTTGCCAGATTAGGGTGATCCTGGTGTCTTGATGAGGGGGCCCATGAATTTTGTTGCCCAGGGTACAGCAAAGTGTTAATCTGGCCCTGGGTATGAGGTCAAACAGGAAAGTCAGAGGTTTATCACCAATGATGAGCTGAACATCTAATATGGTTTCCTTCCAAATAAAACTTAAAGTAAAGATTATTTGCTCTATAGATGATTTTTATCTCATCAAATCACATACACAGTGCTATATAAGATATTTGGTGAAAATGTTACCAATTTCTCAGAAGTGCACTTCTGACAAGTAAAACAAATAAAATGCACTTTTCTTAAGTGAGCCTTCCAGAAGCATGCAGATTTATTTATTGTTAAAGTTTATGCCAGAGAGCATAATGAAAACTCGCTTTTCTGCTTGCTCTGTGCTCTTTAGCCCAATTGTGTCTTGTTCAGTCATACTTTCTAATTTTGCATTTTTGGGACCAATAGGAAAAACTTGTTTTTTCTGTTATCACTTGGTGGGAATTATGGCTGTCAGCAAATCTGACAGTTCTGACAATTTACACTCAATTGGTGTGCACTTTATCCAAAATCAAGCGCACCATCCCTTTCACTGCTCAATGTCAGCAGCTAAATCTAAAAGGCAACCCTGCTCAACTGTGCTCACATATTAAACTCTCTTCAGACAAAGAGCATCAGCTGAAAGCTTCCACAAAGACACCACTGGTAAGGAATGTACAATATTATTCAAAGTTTACATGATTCATGTTTAATTCTCAAAACTAAAACAGATTTTCTGATTGTTTGATGCAATGTTTCTCATGTGTTTGACTACATAGTAGTATATACTGTTTGGAGCATAGTTTGTTTACCTGCTTCATTCACTGTTAAGTTAAAAGTAAACTATTAAAAGTTATTTGTGATGTTTAATGTTTATCTCATCTATTTGTAGGTTGTCAACTTACTCATGTTGCCTACTCAGTGCTGCTCATGTTGCACTGCTGGTGAGATTCATCTAAAAAGAAAAGAAAAGATGAATAAACAAATGTGACTGAGTTAAGTTGTTACTGCATTGCTTTGGAAGAAGCAAGCCTTTTCAAGTTTGGGGAAAAGCTGAAGTGATTTGAGAGAGTAAAAAACTTGTTAATGACCCATCTATTTACTGTATGTTATGGACACAGTGTAGTGGATATAATCAAGTGGTGACGCAGAACTATAAAACTGAATGGTACTAGTACAGATATAGGAGATGTTGTCGTGCTTCTTAACATGAGCTAGAGGGATCATACAAAAGTTAAATAAAAGCAGCCCTACAATGAAGTCTTGACATACTCTAGAACATTAAATCTTTGTTAGCCTTGATTTATAATTATCAAATGACACAATAAAGTCCCTATCTGAGAAACAAGATCTGAACATGTTTAGTCCAGTATCAGACAATCCTCCCCACTTTTCCAATGTGTTACTCAAAACAAAACAAGAACTTCAAACCACAAAACAGATTCAACACAAAAATAGGTGAACATTGTCCAGTAATGTGCAATAATGTAAAGTGTGCTGTTTGCTGCAGTTCAGCAATTTAACTGCTTGTGGCTGTTGTACATAGATTCAAATAATGTTACTTATAAGCATTTTCACAGAAAGGCAGAAATGCATGTGTAGGAGTTGTTTCAGTGTGTGACGTAAAGAATGATTGTTGACACTCTTATTGCTCAGCTGATCTTGTAAATTGCTGTAATAAACTAAATCACTTTTTACATTTTTTGTTAATCCGGTATTGCATAAGCATTGTGTTTTAAGACATCTGTCATTATTTCTAGTTTCCTTTCTTTTATTCAATTTCTTTTCATAAAAGCAACAACATATTTCTCACTGCACCTATAAATTCATTTCTTAAAAAAAGGAATTTTCACATTGTACATCAAGAAAACAACAGAGGTTCATTCTGTTTATTCATGTGCTGCCAACATGCGCAGCAGAAAACTGTCAGGAATCCTTTTATCCATGCAATGACTGTATAGCCCTCCCCTATCCCAGTCATTGCTAGTTTAGTCTTTGTAACAGTCTATTTCTTGATTTTCATTTACATTTCTAAAACACCATATTAGAGTTAGTGGTAAGGGCAAAAAAAACAGGCAGTTTTTGAAACACAGAATTTCCCACACTTGTCCAAACATGCGCAATCACATCGTGTTTCATACATAATTATCTTAGAATTATGTAGAAAAAAAAGCATAGAAATATTATATTAATCACACATTTATTATGGAGAAAGCAGAATATGAAAGGAATTAATCACAACGTACATGGCTGTCCAGATTTTTATCCTTCCTTCTTTATCTGCCTTTGTGTGATGTGAGGATGCTTGGCAGGAAATTAACAGTGGCCTATGAAAGATCATAGGTATCTATGATCATATCTGTATATTACAGATATACATGACTGTGTGCGGGCAAGCATAACTGTGTGTAACGATCAGCCCATTTAAGGTCTATAAGTCTGCTGCTTATCTCACATGTCGTCTATGTGCAGTTAAGATATCCAACCATGTTTTATCCATTAGTCCTTTTTGTACATCCAGCACTCAGTTGCAAACAGCTGTCTGAAGCAGGATGTGCGATGAAAACAAGCTATGAATGAAAATACTGCTTTGATGATGCTACAGCAATGTCAGAATAGACTGGGGCTGGAGGCACAAACAAACAACACTAAACTCTGAATAACCCAACCGACAGTTCTCAAGATTTTGCATGTATTCTTATTTAATTTGAAACTTTTCCACACAGTTTCAACTGTGTACATACAGTTGAAACTAGATTGTTAAATACACTAGAAAAACATACAAAACTTTTTTCTTACTGCCTCATTTAATTTTTCCTGTTTCAGGTTGATTGGGATTAATAAAATTATTTTTATTTGCTAAAAGCAAGAACAATAATAGAGGGATCACTTTCTTTGATAGCATATGTTTAAATACACTATACCTTTAAACAGTTTGGGAAAGCCCATATGACACTTTATTGGCTTTGTAATTTTCTAAGACAAAACCTTAAATACTTGGCTTAACAGCGTGACATCATGAACATATCAAAAGAAATTAGCCAAGATAAAAGGAAGAGAATTGTAGACTTTCACAGGTGTGGTTCATTGTTTGGTACAATGTCCAGAAATCGGAAGGTCCCAAATCCATATCTTCATTTTAGGAGGGTACTAGTTCTATATATCAAAGATGAATTTCTCTTGGTGCTAAGTGTTTTTATCAACCTCTGAAAGGTAGAGGTTATAAAAGCATAGATTCTCCAGAAATGTAACTGGAGGCAATATCTTTTAAGGAAGCTGAGATCCTCTGGGGTCAATAAAGCTATTTTAACAGCTTTTCACTATGCGTTTATTGAAAATATTCTCACCTTTTCATTCACTTGCAGGTTCTGCTCAACTTTCCTTCAAGATTGGACTTGTATACAGACCATCACCAAAATCTGTTCCAACTCTTTTGACCATCCTGTCAGATCTCTGTCTACTTTCTGTGACCAACAGACACTAAAAACTGATTGCAGGAGGAAAAACACATTTGTCACCAGAGCAGTGCAGCTCTTGAACTCTGACCCATCCTTAAGAGCACTTTTTTCCATGTCAATTCCAAAAATTCTAATGCTGAATTGATTTAAATTATCTCAGGACAGCAACCAGAATGTTCAATCCAAGGCACAAACAGGCCTGTGTGTAAAGTCAAATTAGTTACAATGTGGTTTTAAGACAATAATGTCAATGTTTTGATGTGACCATCACAAAGCATTATACTCAATCCCAGTAGAAAATTTATGGGAGGGAGCAAGGAGGCCTACAAACCCAACTCAGTTACACCAACCAAAATGTTTGACCCAAGTCATACATTTTAAAAGAAAATGCTACCAAACACTGAGGCAATGTATGTAAATGTCTGACTTTGAAGAAAGTTTAGAAATGTTTAAAAAAAATCTCTTTTCTATCACTACAGAGGAAATGTTCAGTCTAAGTTTCATTTCAGATGAAATGTTGTTTCTTTTAATGCAGAGTATTTAAATATCTAGTTTTAACAGTATGTAACCTAAAACACACTTGCACAAACATAAAAAGTAGATATGAAAGAAAAGAGTACCAAGTAAGGTAAAAATGTGTAGTTTTTTTACTAAATTGCATACTTTGCATGAACAGAAGGTGTTGCATTTTGTGTCTCCACCCCATGAGTCGTTCATTTGTGAAAAGGATGTTGAGTCTATCACAGAGTGTTTCTGACAAGCAATATGAACTGTGGATGTGTATTTATTAAAAGCATGGATTTGTTATATGTACCCACTGCAGGGGTAAAGCTGGGTAAGTTAGACAGCAGAGTTAATTACACATCATTATATTTTTATTAGCATGACAAATATATCTTAACGACAGCAGGAACTCACAAATGCAAGCTACAATTGTTTTGGATATTAAATTACTTTGAAAATGCCCAATTTAATACTGATTTTGTATCCTACCAATCTAGTTAACGACACATACTTTATTGGGACAGCCCTTATCCAGTCTGACGAGGTTTGATATGGGCACTCATTCACTAAGAAGACAAGGTGGAAGAAACAGAATCTGAAGCTTCAAAGTTCGTATCACAACATGCCACTGCAAGATAGTGAGTCCCATTGACAGCATAGTGCCTACGCCACAGATAACACAAAAACTAAATAGGAGTATAAAAACTAGCTAATAAAAATATCTCTATTCAAAAGCCAATAACACAAGCAATCATAACCTGAAAGATACCACAATTTTAAGAGTAACTGAAATCTCATTTGTTTATTGAGAATTTTAATACAACCGTTTAGTAATTCTTATTGTTTACCCAGACCATTTGCTTACATTTTGATTGTTAACATTCATTTATCTTGTTTGTTTTGAGTTTTCTGATTATCTTCTGTGCAGCAGTGTTGCTGTATTGTGCGAAACAGAGTACAGATGCTTATGATTTCATGCTGCATTGGGTCTCTACCAGCACGAAAAAATATTTTGAAAATTCTAACAGCAAATTGATAGACTATTACCAAGCATATACTCATTTTTCTAACTTTCCTTTCCAAGTGAAACAAATGAAGTACAGGGGTATAAATGCAAAACAAGTGAGAAGCTCTTGCCTTTAGTCTTGTCACAGAGAAGGAAACCTGTGTTGTCTACAGTTATAAATGAAAGTAACAAAAGCAGCAGTTCTTATCTTCTTGTAATGCTATAGTAAGGATAGTCATACATTTTATATTAGATGTCTGTAAATATATTCCTCTACTGAATACTTGAATTCTGTACTTAGAGCTGATGTCTTGCCATATGATCCACCTTCTCTGATGAACATCTGTAACAAATGCAATAAAAAGCATTTTTAAATTTCATTTCTAATTTCTGGTTTGAAACAGGACAGGACAATCCAGCTTGGCTGCTTCAAACTATGACGCTCCACTTTGTTCCAGTAGTGCTCAGATCATTATGTGTGATGATATAATGTGGTCATTATGTGTGTTAATATCTCAGTTTAGCACTCCAGCAAACAGACAGGCAAGCCTTGCAGAGGATAGTGAGGAGACCTGAAATGGTAATTTGAGTTTCTCTTACCTTCTGTATAGGATCTGTTTCAGTGTTGTAATGTTTTGTAGATCCCAGAAAAGAAGAAACAGTGTCTCGTGTTATTGTATGCCAATTTATTACACTCTGAAATTGCGATACACAGATTTGAATTTGACTTATCAAGTTGCAGATTGGCAGTTTAGACAAGTATTGAAATCCCAGTGAGTAAATAGGCCTGATCTCAACATTAAAGCTACATGTAGCCCTTACACAAATCAATGGTACGTGTATTCATAGCAATGATTTAGAACTATATACTTTGTCTAGGTTTAGATCAAGCAAAACTGTCAAAAAGTGGCCTGACTTGGACTTGAAATTCTAAATTTGTAAGGTCCACTAAAAAGTTTGCAAACACTGCAAAAGTACCAGAAAGCATTAACCAAAGATCACAGACAGGTCCATTTAACTTAGTGTTATAAAATAATTTAATCGATTTGTCTGTTGTGACACTGCAGTAATATCAGTGTGTGGTGAAAAATTAAGATAATAGCAGTAGATATGACTAGATATTACAATAGGCGGAAACATGAATTTTAATCTAAAGTGTACATTGACAGCAAGACGTTTTCTGGATATCAGAGATGCAGTTACGATCATTGCTATAAGAAAAATGTCAGTTGTGCAGCAAGAGTTTTAAAGTACTCGAAGAGATGGTGCACTACTGACAGAATGTCAGCAAGGCACATGAGGAGTTTAAGTTGTAAGGAAATTGTAAAAGTAAAGAACCTTAGGAGTAGTGATAAAATGCTCATTAGTTTTATATTCACTGCTGTCAGTCTTTGCTTTTTGTTTTTTTTGGCTTGATTGCCAGTTTCTGCTAAAACAGGTCCACATGAAGGCTTTTTATACATGTGTGGGCCTATTGCACAACTGTTCAAAAAAATGCCCATTGAGATGCCTTTAAGAAACAAACAAGCCAGCAGCTTTTGATGATGAATTGAACGAAACATTATCCCAGGTGTCCAAACGTATTGGGTTAAGGAAGTTTATGCAAAAAAAAAAAAAAAAAAAAAAAAAAAAAATCAAAGACTTTGTTATAGGAAGGACTTTAGGACCAGCAATTGCTTGCTTGAGGAACTATTCTCTCTTTATCTCTTTGCTGCTACTCTCTCTCTCTCTTTCCCATACTTGATGGCCCCCCTGCATGCTCCTAATAATCTATGATGAGTCCTCCACACTTGAGCACCCTCCCATTTGATGACTGCTGAGACTCAAACACACAACCACACACACACCTACTGTGTTGGACATAGAACAGTGTGGATGATGACAGCCATCAGCAGGGCAATTAATGGGCCTGTCCCCTGGTTACAATACAAACTGAGAGGAAGCAGAAAAACAACATTAGCCAATACAGCTGAATCCTAATGGAATAATTAGACCTCTACTTGGACCAAAGAACTCAGAGGCCCAGCCAGCGGTGTGGCCAGAACAAGGAAAAGAGGAAATCTGTTAAGTTGTAATGAAGAAAAATGAAATTCACATTATTCACATTATTCAAAGCTAAAGCAATGAAAGCACAAATAGACAAATATGTTCATCCTCTTTGTTGTAGGAAGGAACGGACTCTGTTTCACACTATTAAAGGAAGCAATCAAGATCAGAACTGAGCAGCACAGCCAAGTAAGCATGGAGGAAGTGATTGAGGCAAGACAGTGAACTGAAGGGGAGGCATAAAGAAGAGATGGTCCAAAGGAGGGAGAGGAGAGCAGTGCAGACATAGAACTGTGTCTGTAGCATACTGATGCAGCTATAAGGCATGCATGCAATCTGAGTGGCCTTGGCTAGACAGCCCCACATGTGTCTCACAGGGCTGGGCTGCCCCACGGTACAGTAACTGCACCTTCATCTTTGTATTGTTTGTTACATGGTGAAAACAAAACAGGGAAGAGAACATTAGAGTAAAACATGTTATATATTAATGCATAGGATTTGATTGTTATGTGGACATACAGGTGGTGCAGACAATTGTTTGTGTGTGCTCCAGCGATGGGGGTTGTTCGTTATGCAGCATGTGTCTCTTCCTACAAAGCCTGTTATCACAACAAGGAGCCCATGCAGCTCCTGTGCAAGCTTGCTTTCTATAGCATAGTCTCAGGGGAACTCCCATTACATATTCTGCTCTCCAAGACAAGCGCACAGGTCCAGGAGCTCCTACAGGAACACACCAACATACAAACATACCATTCTGCTGAACAAAAACCAGTGTTTAATGTTTTTCTGAATGTTATGGAAGTACATTAGATAAGTTTATTATGCAATATACATTAGAAATTAGAAAAATAAGCAATGGCAAAATCTGAAATATAATGATGACGATATTAGTTGAAATAATTTCCTGACTCCTCCCTTTCTTATTTGTTGTTATGCCTTTGATGCTCTCTCTCGTCTTTAGAATATTGTGCACTACCATAGACATAATCTAAGTGCATCCACTGCAGACAGACTCCATCCACCAAGCTAAACATGTGCATTATGGGTATGGAAAATGTTAACTACAGACACAGAATTTAATAGCACACAAATATCATATTCCAAACATTCCTAGGCGATGTCAATACTGAACACACCGATCTTGTGATGACAATGTATTTGAGATTTATTAAGCAGCCCTAAAGCATGTTTTGGCTTATTTTTGTTTGCTCATTGTGGGCATGCAAAAAAGCTACCAACTTAAATTAAGAAAGCTAATTAAGAACAGTTGTGTTTATTTTGACTTTTATTTAATTGCAGACACTGTGAGTCCAATCAAAAACAATTACCATCATTTTCTTCTCAGTTTCATTGGACTTTTCAAGATACTGCAAAAAGTTACTGTTTTTTTTAGACCTTCAGCTATTTAAAAAAGGTATATATATATATATATATATATATATATATATATATATATATATATATATATATATATATATATATATGTGTGTGTGTGTGTGTGTGTGTGTGTGTGTGTGTGTGTGTGTGTGTGTTCATTGCAGCCTCGATGGGGATGTGGAAAACCACCCTTGAAGCCAACTACAAGCCAGTTGCACAAGTGTCCATCAAATGTGGCATATACCAAGGAGACGCTCTGTCCCCACTGCTGTTCTGCATAGGTCTGAACCCCCTCAGCCAAGTCATCAACAAGACTGGCTACGGATACCGACTCAAGAACGGAGCCACCATCAGTCACCTCCTCTACATGGATGACATCAAGCTGTACGCTAAGAGCAAACGAGACATCGACTCACTGATCCACACCACCAGGATCTACAGCACTGACATTGGGATGTCATTCGGACTAGAGAAGTGTGGTTGGATGGTTACACAGAGAGGGAAGGTCATCCACACAGAAGGGGTCTCACTCCCAGAGGGAACAATAGCAGACATTGAGGACAGTTACAAGTACCTGGGAATACCACAAGCAAATGGCAGCCTCGATGAGGTCACAAGGAAAGGAACCACAGCCAAATACCTCCAACGAGTAAGGCAAGTCCTGAGAAGCCAGCTCAATGGCAAGAACAAGATCCGTGCGATAAACAGCTATGCCTTGCCAGTAATCAGACACCCTGCAGGAATAATAAGCTGGCCAAAGGAAGAGATAAAGACCATGGATGTTAAAACTCGGAAACTACTAACCATGCATGGAGGGTTCCACCCTAAATCCAGCATCCTGAGACTATACGCGAGCCATAAGGATGGAGGCAGAGGACTAGCGAGTGTGAGAGCCACTGTCCAGGATGAAACATCCAAGATCCATAAATACATCAAGGTCAAAGCCTCAACCGACGATGTGCTCAGCGAATGTCTCAAACAATGGGGACCAGAGGATGAGGTGCTGGAGGAACCATCATGGGAGGATAAGCCCCTACATGGGATGTACCACCGACAAATAACTGAAGTGGCTGATATCAGGAAATCCTACCAATGGCTGGAAAAAGCTGGACTCAAGGACAGCACAGAGGCACTCATCCTGGCTGCACAGGAACAGGCCCTAAACACCAGAGCAATAGAGGCTCAGATCTACCACACCAGACAAGATCCAAGGTGTAGATTGTGCAAGGAGGCCCCTGAGACAGTCCAACACATAACAGCAGGGTGCAAGATGCTGGCAGGGAAAGCGTACATGGAACGTCATAACCAAGTGGCGGGCATAGTGTACAGAAACATCTGTGCAGGATATGGACTGGAAGCCCCGAGATCAAAGTGGGGCACACCCCCAAAGGTGGTGGAGAATGACCGAGCTAAGATCCTGTGGGACTTCCAGATCCAGACATACAAAATGGTAATGGCGAACCAACCGGACATCGTGGTGGTGGATAAACAACAGAGGAAAGCCGTTGTGGTGGATGTAGCAATACCAAGCGATTGCAACATCAGGAAAAAGGAACACGAGAAACTGGAGAAATACCAGGGCCTCAGAGAGGAACTGGAGAAGGCCTGGAAGGTGAAGACCACAGTGGTGCCTGTGGTCATCGGGGGCCCTCGGGGCAGTCACCCCCAAACTGGAGCAGTGGCTAAAACAGATCCCAGGAACAACATCAGACATCTCAGTCCAGAAATGCGCAGTTCTCGGCACAGCCAAGATACTACGCAGAACCCTCAAGCTCCCAGGCCTCTGGTAGAGGACCCGAGCTCAGAGGTTGAGAAAGACCACCTGTGGAGGGTGAGAAGGGAATTTTTTTTTTTTTTATGTGTGTGTGTGTGTGTGTGTGTGTGTGTGTGTGTGTGTGTGTGTGTGTGTGTGTGTGTGTGTGTGTATTTTACAGGTGTTCCAATCGATTGGCCACCGATCATCATTGGCTGATTTCCATGAAAAAGTATGTGATCGATGTTTGCCGATCAATGTCTTTTGTTGCTGATCACAAAATCACCAGTACCTCAAACTTTGCAGCTTGCAGAGGTCCAGTGTGCAGTGTGTCTCTCTCTTTCCTTCACACTGCACAAGCGCGCTGCAGCAAATTCTAAGCAAACATGTCTGTCTTGTGGAACATTGGCACTTTTTGTGAGTGATGGGAAGTTTGCATCTTGCAACACATGCAATGGAAAAATACCTCAGGAGGTAAGCAAAATGCATCAACACAACAAATTTCTTATGATATTTTAAAAACAACCACTTGACGGAGTATAGTGAGTTATCAAAGGTCACTGCAGAGAATTAAAAAAAGACACCCAGAGTAGTCAGACAGCAGTTAAAGACGCCCACAATTGCCAACACTTGCCTGTATGAACATGACAGTCAGAAGGCTAAGCAAATAACCCAAAAAATAACTGAATTCATCGGACTAGATGACCAGCCGCTCTCAAGGGTGGAAGGCACTGGTTTCCACTGACTGCTCTCGCTGTTGGACCCCCGCTACATGCTACTAGGCTGTAATATTTTGAGCTCCACAGACAGTGTACTCTTCTACGTCTTCTACAGTGTACATCTCCTTAAAGCTGCAGTATGTAGCTTTTATGAAAATGTGTTTTTTTACATATTCAATAAAACTGTCACGATGTTGTGACACTATAACATGAGACAGATAATCTGTGAAAAAAAATTGAGCTCCTCTGCCTCCTCCCTGTGGCCATAGCATTTATAACCAAATCAAAAAATTAAGAGCCAATCCATGTGATGGGTGTCGGTGATCAGCAGCATAAAACCTGATCGGAGCATCCCTAATATGTGTTTGTTTATATATATATATATATATATATATATATATATATATATATGCGCTACAAGAACTCCTGCTGGCAGTTTGCCACAAGCCATGTAAGTTAAAGATGTTCTGGTCATATGACTTTCATATTTGCCGAAATAAGTAGCTCTCAAAGCATTTATAGTTTAATGCAAATGCAGGACCATGGTTAAGTCAGCCATGTTGCTTTTTATTGTTAGAACCCTATGTCCTGACTTTGATCTCACCTACTGGTTCATCTCCCTCCCTTAGATCAGGGTTTTCTTCAGAGTTTGCATGAAGAAGATGGGGGATATAATAAACAACCAATGGCTATGCCTTACTGGAAAGTTTGCCGCCATTTGTAATTTCCTATGCATTGTATCACACATGCACGTTGCTGAGGCTGAAACTGAGGTTTTAATGCAACATGTAAGGATCTAAAGGCAAGTGTGATGAGTAAATGTTAAAAAGCTCAAGATAGATCAGTCCATCCATGGGAAATGAAGGTCAGTTTCTTAATATGTGATAGGATAAATATGATCTTAGATCATTTGAAAATTTTAAGGATTCAAAAGAGCAGGAAAATAGGGTTGGGAGCTGTAATTTACCAATGACTGATACAAATCTCTATACTTTTTTCATAGAAAAATGTATATTATTGCAGGTAAGTGACAGGAATACTTGCTCCCTTCATGATTGTAGAGTATGTGTTCATATTTTTTAACAAGAGGATATCGTCCTGAAAAGGTAATTTACACATTGTCCCCATGAGAGAATGTGTAAATTACCTTGGTATTGAAATGTGACAAAAATACTCTTTGAAAGGAAGAGTCAGTTTTAAATAATATAGCTAAATAAATTGTGCAATATCCCTGTACAAAAAAGTAACAATAAAGACCCTATACTGCTGCTCGTCTGTTGGTACGCAGAAAAAATGTGTAAATGCCTCTGGTGACATCATACAAGGTAACTGATAAGTTATTTTGAGTATGGCCATTTGTATTTTTCTTATTTATCCTCTTAATTCACACATTTTAATCAAATGGCTTCCTTGAAAATGTTTACTTGTATTCTGTGAGGCTGAAGTAAATAAATAAATAATAATAAAAAGAGTCACATATGAGATCTCGGGATGGATTTCAGGAAAATCTGCCAGCAAAAAAACACAGTTAAGGGGTTTATGACCAAGGCAGATTGGAATGGCCAGATTTCATTATCACAGATCTTCAGTGATCATTTCACACCGAATTGTTATAAAAAAAAACATATGGTCATATGTGCTCCATGGAAATGATTTTCAGGTCTCATTGATGGTTTCTGCAGAATTGCTGCATCAGCCTGTCCTTCCAATGAAAATTATCGCCATGCAGACAGACTGATATTGAGCCCTACCCTGCCAGTAAGCATCTCCATGGATGTGCTTAGAGCACAGTGTATACCATTGTCATAAATCCAGTCAACACTAGGAGGGAAGAAGAAAGAAAAAACATCCTTGTGCAAAGCTTAAGTAGTATCAGTTTACATTAATGAAAGTTAATGTAGTCAACTTCCCAGCCTCAGTACTGGGAAGTTGTACCTAGTGAAAGTCATACAAGAAGAATATGACTTTACTCATTTTGAGGAGTGAATGTGCATGAAAACCTATCCGATGGAAAATTGAGACAGGAATATGAACAGCTTCTGATCATTGTCTTCATCATTATTTGCTTCAGCTTAATCCATCATGGCATCATCAGTCCAACTCTGACTAAGACACAAAAGACTGAATATCTAGCAATTCAAAGTCATTTAAAAATCAGTTGTGTTCCATACTGTTTACTAATACCAGCTGATTAGCTCAATTCTATTTCATATTGTGACATCATAAATCTAAGCACAAATAGAACTAGGATTTTTTTTTTTCATTTTCAATTCACTTCCTAAAAAATGTGATTTGTCTGAAATCCTGCTGAAATCCTTTATTACTACATAACTGTCAGTGTATATTTGTTAGTGAGACATAAATTGACGACTGGACAGTGTCTTCAAGTGAGTGTATTCCTCCACTGAGTCCTAAGATAGACTCCAGGACCCCCTTTTGACTCTGAATAAGGACTACTCTAAAACAAAAATGTATTTTTTTTGTTAACTTCAATTATATGTTAGCTTGATAAAAACTAGACCCTTGTTCTACTCTTTGCTTCGTACAGAGGGTCTGGACCCTCATCCATTGGGATCAATTGCTTACTGGAGGGGTGGACTCACTAACGTTTGGCTGTGACAGATGTAATGCACCAGTTTGACACTATGAAGCTTACCGAAAATTGCCTGCGCTATAAACAACCTCCTACCACTGTGAAGAGAGAAGTGCCAAGCTGAAAAAGATGACTGTTAATGGTAATTCAGTATTTGGAAGTGTGGCCAATACAGAGTGAATGGCTTCATTCATTTCCTCTGCTGCCATTGCTAAAATTCAGGCAGACTACAATTCTAAAACAGCGCAGAAAATCGACGTCACCGTTCCCAACTCCTTCTGTTTGCTGACTGGCTCGGTTGAAATTCTAGCGAAGAAATCCAGCTCAGTGGGAGAAAGCCCAGACGGAGTAGTGAAGGGAGTTGAGAATTGAGAGGAATTGCATGGGAAGGCAATGGCCAGGCTAATTAAGTGTGTTACAGATCTAAAATAACAAAATGATATATGATACCAAGATGTGACTGTCTTTACAAACAAAAAGAGTTCATTTTCTTTGGGGTTTAGGGTTGTGATAGAAGACAAAGATATGAGGAGATAAAAGTAAGGTGTTTGTGACTACCATTACAAAATTGGAATAATTAATTTGAAATTGTAAAACAATGGGAACAGCCAGGTATTACTGGAACTGCCTCAATTTTAAATAAATAGTCAGAAGGTCTTTTTCAGTTGCCAGTATTCAACTCTGTTCAATAGACAACAGGAGGTCCACTGTTTCTTTGTTTCACCTACAATCCTTCATCTCTACTGGTGTCATAAAGAGATCCAAAAAAAGAAATTTGATTAATTAGCAGAGATAAGAGTAAAATGCAGGGGGTAAACTGGTGTTATTTTCTAATTTTTCTAAAAGTGTGTCACATTGAGAGAAAAACTGAAAGTAAAAATGTTTAAAAATGCTTCCTTTCTGTCTTTAATGACAGAAATCCGATGATCAGAGTTGTTTCCGTCTCCCACTGCTTCACCACAACCTGATTAGGTTGTGGTGAAGCAGTGGGAAACTCTGATGAAGATGGCACCACTTCCTGACCACTAATTGAAATAATTTTCTGTGTAATCACTTTAAAAGACTGGCAGGAGACATGCAAGCAATGAGAAGTAGTTAAGAAAAGCAACAGCATTTTAATTGAATCTTTCGAGATGCATCTGATTCCATCAAACAAGTGCAAAGCCACCAGGAGACAGACAGAGACGTGGCAGTAGAGCTGTTCAATTGAGAGATGAATTGTGGAGTAATAGGTTTAGAGGCTGTGAAAGAGAGCAGGGTTTAGCTGGATATGCTCCAGCCATTCTTTCGTACTCACGCTCTTTATCCCACATAATCTGTTAGAAATCTGTGGTGTAGCACTGTCTAACAAGGTTGACTTTCCTAAAAACAGATCTGTGAGCTGTGCAGCTTTTCTTATGAATGACCCAAGTGTGGTTTTCACTTCATTATTGCTAAATGTCCAAAAGCCCTCTCAGGGACTGAAGCAACTAAAATTGCTTGTTTTGTTGCTCCCACCTTAAGAGTTTTGTTTGGATGTAATGCTTAGTTCAGATCTGTATGATGTCTTCGCTGTTTTGTGGGGTTTGAGAAACAATAGGCAACTCTGTGCATTACTCAAGGCCCACAAGACACAGGGACCCAGGCTGGGGATAGCCTGTCCACAGCCATTTCCCCACTCTTTAATCTCAGCAGCCGACTGGAGAGAGCAGCGCTGCACATTCCATTAATGTAAAGTGGGGCTTGAAGGCCTGTAATTTATTGGCTCTGCAGACTCGCCTCCCCTCATCTCACTCATACTGGCTACCAGCCACCAAATACTCCCCCTGATACCAGCCGACATGCAGCACCCTGCACACAGCAGTTTATGCTTCCTGTCTCCCTATACCTCCTTCTTCTTATAGTCATTTTTTTCTCTTTACATAATTATTCCTACTTTCTTCTTCTTATACATCTTTTCTCTATTTCTCTACAGCAGCTCTGCCTTTACCTGTCGCATACTTACATTGCAGATTCCATCTGCAGAGGCTGTCCTGAGACAGATTTATGACATTTCATCCTACAGATGCTTCTGCTGTAAAATGGAGCCAGGAATAAAAGAGAAGCCTGAGTCCTTTATCTGCTTCACCTGTTTAACCAGTTAGTTTAATTACCAACAAACTCAGGCAGATAACCACAGGAGAACAGAAGAACCCCCTGCTGAGGGATTTTAAATGTAAGGGAAATAAGGACGAGTATGAAAAAAAAATTAATGGATAAAATATTTTGATTCTGCTTTAATTCTGATCCATCTCTCTTTCATTTCCTTTAGGTGTCTTGATGAACTGTTGAACCCTGCTTATTGTTTTTATTCTTCCTATTTCTTGCACAATAAAGAATTTTTTTCCAATCTTCACATAAAGTTACCTGGATTCTGATGCTGTTCCATCACAAATTCCAGTAATTTAAGGTAAACATTAACAATACATCCAGTTTATAAGACTATGTAAAAAATGTCTTATCCAGAACAAAACAAGACAAAATTTTAGCAATATTACTGAGTTTATCTTTTCACATAGATCGAAAGTTTCACAGATCACAAAGTGAGCGTAAAAAAATGCAATTCATGTAAAATAATTCAGTCCAGGTTGATAAACCAACATTATGAACATGTGCATTATGAATAAAATGTATTAAAATCGCAACAAAATGTAATTCATTGTGTATTACGACACCATTTTTTCAGAACCATTAATTTTTCACCATTTTGAGTACAGTAACTCCTCCATTCGAATGGATCACACAGGCTGATCTAACAGTCGCATTTGTCAAATCCTTACTCTTGCCTAATTTTAGCACTTTTCAGGACAAAATCTCCACTTGCCATCTAACATAGCCAAGCTATTCACAGGTGCCTTGATGAAAATGAATATTCATGTCAGTGTTATACCTGTTATAACAATATTTTGTGATTGTTATGCTTGCCTGAAGCTAAGGTGGTCCAAATGTCAAAACAGCTACGCACATATTCCCTTATTGTGTTTTCACAAATAAAATAAAGATTTCATATGGTTCTTTGAAGAATCCATGTTCTATGTATTTTTGCTAGAGATCTAAAAAGAACAACAGCCTGTAGTTCTAGGGCACCAAACCATAATCGTGCCTAGAGTACCAAAATGAGCAAAGCTGTTGTGGCTTTGGTTGCCTTGAGCTTTTGACTTAAAATGTATTATTTTTCTTTTCTTTTTTTGTTGATCGATTTGTTTGTTTTAAAAAAATCTTTTGAAGTAGTTGGCAACTTACCTGCAGTACAGAGAAGTTATAAAGAACTCACTTTGGAGAAACTGAGAAATTCAATCTGACTGGCAACACTCACTGAGCCATACAGTGTAAAATTACAAGTGCTGATGCTACTGGCTGGAACAGTTTGTTTTCATACCTCATTATGACCTGTTTCCCAAACTTAGTTTACTATGGCATCTGTTTACAGGAGATAAGGTACAGACAACTATGTCACAGAATCCATCCATCCATCCATTGTGTGCCTGGAACGCCTCACCAGGGAGGCGTCCAGGAGGCATCCTAACCAGATTCCCAAGCCACCACAACTGGTTCCTCTTGATGTGGAGGAACAGCAGCTCTTCTCTGAGCCCCTCCCAGATGACCGAGCTCATCCTATCTCTAAGAGAGAGCCCAAACAGCCTGCGGAGAAAACTCATTTCAGTCGCTTGTAGCCATGATCTCGTTCTTTCAGTCACTATCCAGAGCGATCGAATGATAAATCAAGACCTTTTCCCTCAGCTCTCTCTTCACCAAGACCAGTACAGACCAGTACATCGCTTGCATCACTGCGACGCAGCACCAATCCGCATATTGATCTCTCCCACTCCATTTTTCCCTCATTCATGAACAAGACCCTGAGACACTTAAACTTCTCCACTTGGGGCAGTTCCTCACCCCCAACCCAAAGTGGGCACGCTACCCTCTGGCTCAAGACATTTGGCGATGTTGATTCTTATCTTTGCTGTTTTTCATTTAGCTGTGAACTGTTCCAGTGAAAGGTGGAGGTTACAGATCACAGAACGTCAGGATACATCTTGAAAAGTCAGAGCTATTCCTTTATGGCATAGGTCTCCATCTCCAGTCCTCAAGAGCTAAAATCCTGCAGCTTTTACATGCATCCCTGCTCCAACACAACTGACTCAAAAGAATGGCTTATTACCAGGCCTTTGTCAAACTTGATGGTATACTCTAGAAGTCAATGATTGATGTAGGGATATATCTAAAGGTTGCAGGGCAGTTGCTCTTGAGGACTGGAATTGGAGACCTCTGCTTTTAAGCATGTATAGTAAAAACTGCAACATGGGGAGTAATGGATCTTCATCTATCAAATACTTAAACAGCAGAAAAATGCCAGTATAGTCATTTTAATGGAAATGTCAGGATTTATTAATTTGAATGTGGGAGTAGGACATGATAAAATCCCACACCAGGTCTTAAACTGTGTGTGCATGTTATATGATTGTGGACTCGCAAGGTAGCAGAGAAAAATCTGTTTCTGAGAATTATCCAAAAGTGACATGTCAAAGTACAAGATTTCAGATGATACTGCTTTGGATTTGTTTTTTGTCATGGATTTAATTATTTATTTATTTATGGGGGAAATGTGGGTCAGTGGGTAGAGTAGTTGTCTTGTAATCAGAATGTTGCAGGTGAGCTCCCATGACACATTGACTCCAATGGGCAAGGCACTTAAACTAAAGTTTCCTACTGATCTTTATATCGATGTTTGAATGTATACGTGTTTGTGAGTGTGACTGGGTGAATGTGGCTCTAGTGAAAAGCACTTTGAGTGGCTAGCATTATTAGAAATCTCTATGTAAATTCAGTACATTTACCATTAATTTGAAGGGTAGAAAGACTCAAACGTTTCACAGACTACACAAAGTAGCCTTAATTTGATGGGAAGTTTAAGTAAAAACTACTCTGAGGTATTTATTCGACAGGATAGTGGCAAAGAGGTCACCACAAGCTGAAAACTAGGATTTACAGAGTTATCTGCAATCATTGCACTGTGTTGTTTTGTGTGTACTGCAAAACAGACAAGTGACACCAATCCAAAATAAATGAGTACTCCAAATATTGACAGATATTTCCTAGCAAAATGATGAGTGGGACATGAGTAAAATGACTCCTCCAAGGCCTTTCCTTATGGTAAAAGAAATGCATTTAAGAAAGAGAAACCAGGTGCTCCAAAGCCACAACTATGTAGGTACTCTTCACCATGGCGAGGAACATTCTCAGTAGGAGAGCAGAGATCTGCATAGGCCACGTTGAAGCTCTACCTAATTGGTAGGCTGAAGAAGAGTTTAGCGTTTTTCAGCTGGAAAAAACTCTGCTTTACATGGCAAAAAAAATTGTGTGGCATCAGTTTGTCCTGTGGAGTTCTACACAATTTTGCACTGGGTAGTCGGGGTCTAATAGGATGCTATGTACAGATATGAGACTAATGGCTGTTGGTGGGAGACAAAACCTCATCCAGCACGTCAGAAATGTAAGTGTTAAATACTTATGTTTGCCAAGTATTCTATTAGAACAGCGAGACATTACACAATATTTGCAGAGACTTGAGACTTGTCATTAAATCTAATTTGTAGTGCTGTCAATTTCTACTCTAAAGTAATTTCTCTTTTGTACTCTTCCTTCATTTATCCAAATTTTAAATTCTGTGGATGAGGCCGTGATAATTTTAAAAGGTGCAGATTAATTTCAGTCTTAGAAATTTATGGACATATATCTCAGGGTCCATACGCTGCTTGGATCTCACAGACAAGAAACAGACAGAATTCATCAAATTTTTTAGCTCAGTTGAACTACAGCATTACACTTGGAGATATACAGTTCTCACTACAGCCTCTAGGAGGGCGATGATGTGCAGTTTGACTGTGCTCAAAAAAGGAGAAGTTTAAAAAAAACATAAAAAAGAAAGAATAAAGCGATTTTCTCACCAGAATATTAGTGCTGTTTTTGTATTCTTGTCCCTGAGAAATAAATGATCTACTCTGGGAAAACAGCACATCTTTCCACACTGTATGTCTTTACAGCAAGCTGCATTGTTATTTTTCAGTTATGTGTTTTTATCACCTCCCTCTAATTCTGACTATTATTGTCTCTATCAACAAGTACAGCCAAGTGTGCGATCAGAGTCCCAGTGACCCAAGTGGCATGGGGTAAAGCTGACAAAATTTACAAGAATCATTATTTGACTGATTTTGTGGAATTGTACTGTTTTGAATGCCTGAGAAATCTGATATACTGTATAAATATTTCTGAACCTAAAAAAGAACCAATTTCTGGTAAAATGATGCCCAATGTGTCAGAACCTGTACAATGACTGCTCTGGGCAGCAAACACACACTCAGACTGGACTGATTTGAACTTCAGATAATATTTCTAAAAGGTGCAGAGAAATATTGATCACCTCCTAAATAGTCAAAACAAATCTAGAGAGACATATTTCAGGTTATTGCTATTTGATTACAAGGATAATGATATAAGCACATGTTTACTCCTGTTAATATTGTTAAAATGACTGTGAAAAAGTATCCCAAGCCTCTGATTATCACAATTTGTAGACCCAGTAAGTGGTAGTTAATGACAACAAAATGAATACAGAATTAGTGAGACTATGTAGCAGGCAACTAATGCAACATTTATGAGTTGATTAAACTGTGTACGGAGTCTAAGAGGAGCTATGAGAGGGATGCAATTGGCCAGTGGGCCGCCATTTATTTATTCATGCCTGAGGCCATACATCTCTCAGTAAATTATTTAGACCTTTTCATTGTGTGACTGTGCATGTCTGAGAGTGTGGTATGAGTGTATTACTGAGGTTATGTGTATAGAGCCAAGGCAAAGATCGTTTTAGAGGGGTCACTGGCCACAAAATAACATTATGATATTGCCACTTTGTGCTCTATGTGTGTGCGTATAAATCCATCAGTATAGAGTTTTCCATTTAGTAAAAAGGGTCCTTAGGGGGGTTTGTGCACAAAAAGGCCAAACGGATCCAGAGATGGAAAAAAAATCTGATGCTGAGATTGAAGGAGCAGCTAAAAGAAAAGAAACTGAATTATACTTAAGAACACGGGCAGAAAACACATCTCTATTTATTTTCTTTCCTTTAACATAAGCACTCAAATAAATCCCTTCATTCCTCTGTGAGGTAAGAGTGCATGATGGAAATGCATGTCATTTCATTAGGTGTGTTTTTTAAAGTCTCACTGTGGGGGGTGCTGAGAGGTTAACATGTGAAACAGCTGTGCTAATCGCTATGTTAAATTGTATTTCTGAACACAGGTAAGCCATTTCCCAGAACACAGCCTTGGCCCATAAGCTGTTAAAGCGCCGAGCCTCTGAAAGACAAGGTTAGAAGGCAGTTTAGAAAGTGAAGAAGTGAAACATGATAGGATGAGGGAGAGGGTGGTAAGAAGGGATGGATAAAAGGTATGACAGCATTCTTCATATTAACTCCCATCTATCTGGCCACTTTCAATCCCCGGACAGTGTTTATCTGACATGAAAAAGACAGCTCTAACTCAAAATACACACACTGGACAGTGCACACCTTGAATCATTTTGTCAGCTGTCAGCTGAAGAACCTCTTTCTCCTCTACAATAGATTTTTATTATTGTTTTGTGGCAGTGAAACATGATGATCAGCTTAATAGAGTTTGTGAATAAACTAACTTTTCTCTAATAATTTCCTTTAACCTCACAGTGATATGGAGTCAAAACACAGCCCTCACCATTTGTTCCAGTGAATCTTGGGATTTGGTGAGGAAAAACAATTAATAAACTCCTAACAGGAAAAAAAAAAAAAAAAAAAAAAAAAAAATCAAAAATATAGTCTTTACCAAAACTTAAAAAGACTGAAGTGGGAATATTTGTGGGGAAGGACTGGTATTTTTAGAACAAAAAAAGTTCTGGTAAAGCAAAGTGGAACAAATTCTAATGCTCTGGTATTTTCCTAAAATGCTAAATTTTAGTGAAGTACAAAAGACCAAAGAAATTCACAGCGAAATTTGCTTGTGACTTGAATCAGAACATTTTCTGTTTGACTAGCTCTTACTGGCTCAAAAATCTAATCCTTTGTCCAGTCAGTGAATGCACCATACATGCAGTTAAGACCAAATTTATAGTTTAGGTTTAAAGTGATCTTTCAATTTTCCCAACATGTTTCCTCTTACTGACAGTAGTAATATTAACATTTTGAAGTGATCCAGTCAGATTACCAACTTGAGTTTATTAAGAATCTGTGGAGGAAGCTAAAGATTAGGGTGATGACAAGGAGGCCTTCAAACCTCAAACATTTGGAGCTCATCAACAAAGATAGATCATGAAAATACCAGTGGAAACATGCAAACAGCTGATCAGCAATTCTAAAGATGAGTTCTATAATGCCAATAGAGATTGTTACATTCATTACTGAGAACGGCATAATTAATTTGAAATGTTATTTTATAATAAAAATGTACATAAAATAGATCTCTTTTTTTCAAAACCAGCACCTTTTTAGATTGTTCAGTATCTTCTGAGACATGCCCATCTCATTTCCTATTAGAAACAATTTGTTAATGTTTGTTAATGTTATTCATCCCCAATGTTATGAATAACATTGGGTGTAACTTTAAGAGCAAGTCCAGGTTGCAACAAAAATAACCTGTTGGGTGAGAAAGTTGTTTTCAGTATTTGTGAGGTGAATGAAAACAAATGAAAGACAGATATTGAAATGGAGGCTGTATTTTATAGTGACGCAAGTCAGCTTTTCTTTTAGCAACTTCAGTGAGCGCTGGTCAATTTACTCCATTGCCCTTTCATACTTTTGCAGTTTTTGGTGTTTTGTATCCAGTGTATTTAGAGTTCAAAAAAATATCAGCCTGCAACGGGACCTGAATTGGTAAAGGAGCAAACTGAATAGAAGCCGCCTTGTTTAGTGCATTTTTTTTTTTTTTTTTTTTTTTTTTTTTTTTTTTTTTTTTTTTTTTTTTTTTCTTTTTGGCTGTCAATATTTGTATGTTCTGGAAAATGCTGGATTTGAAAATGGTGGCTTTTAAGTTTGAGTTAAGTGATGGTCTTAATTACAGATATGCAGCCCCAGTGCTCATAAGCCACTGTACTATAACTTTTATATGCATCCCTGGTTCAATGCACCTGAATCAAATAAACTGCAAATTAGCAGGCCCCTACAGAACTAAGGAGATAATTCAAACAACTGATACAGGTGTGTTTAACAAGGAATGCACCTAAAAGTTGACAGTGGCTCTCATGGACTGGAGTTGAAGACCCCTTGTTAATATTCTCTTGGAAATACAAATAGTAAAATATTTACATTTATTAATGTTAACCATACTAATCGCAAATGAGCTGAAAGTCTATATCAAGTAGCAACTTAAGCTCCTCTCTCACACATGTTGTGACGTCACCTCTGCTCTTAATATAAATAATTAATGAATGCTCACAGTAGAAAAGCTAGAAAGAAATATTGTGAATGAAGTTTTTTGAAAAGAAATGGAAATAGGCTAACATTGGTATTGATGGGTTAAATTTTTACAAAAACTATAGACCAGAAGTAGGCCACATATCTCTTACCAGTTAGTCTCTCAAAAGTAGAATCAATGTCCTACGTTTTGAGGGATTTTTGGGAGGGTCTGATATGTACATTTTATTTCTTATGACTGATGAAGGGAAAAAAGAAAGAATTGTTGAAGGAAATGCAGAGTAAATTTCACTCAAACACCTTTCAACAGACCACCACCTCACTCTCACTTTACACATAACAATATTTATGAACAGTACGTGTACCTTTTGCTTGTGCGTTCCCTGTGTTTAGGTGTTACCAGGTTTATTTTACACATCTACTCTTGGAATTGGAACACCCCCTGAAAAAGTCTGAGTTCCCCATCTCAATGAGGAACATGCATGGGGACCCCTGAAAGAATATCTTCCACCCTCTTCACCCTCTCCTGCTTACCTTACCCAATTTTTCATTTTTCTGCCTTCACCTTCCTGACATCTGTGCCTGGATCAGCAACCTTCCTTGTGTTCCTTGTGCTCTCCCTGTTTTTCTTATTTCCTGTTTCCTCTCTGCATTCTGGAGATAGACTGATATGAAAGATTGCACACACTGTGAAACACCTGACAGAACCATAGCTCTGCCTATATATGCTGCCATCATGGTGATAGAGCAGTCTGAAGTTCTTCCTTGCACAAACCAGATTCCTCCAGAGTTGAAAACGGGCTTAAAATATTACAAAAAAGAAACGATTTGTCTCACCAAGTTAGAGCTGATATTTATTTATGCAGAACTACTGCTAAAGGGATTTAGGGAAAGCTGTGTGACTGCACTTACAAAGTGACAAGGTAAACACATAGATGTTAATGAAAAGGGGCAAAGTGGCTACTGTTTAGCCTAGCATTTAGCCTGGTGCAGAGGTAAAAGCTGCTGCTGTGGGAATGCTAATGAAGGTAAAGAAAACAAAGCCTGGTTAATGAGAGCCTTGAGATAAGAGAGCAGAGGCTAGGACGCACATGTACACACATACACGCACAGCTCATACTCCTCTCCATCGACACTAATTAGACAGGGAGGACTATATGTGGAGGAAGAGCCAACTAACCGTCCACATCAATACCGCAGTGTGCAGCCCCGTCTCGGCCACTGGCCTTGAAGACACAAAGGGAGCTTGAGATTAAGGGGGCAGGGAAAGAAAGGCAAATTAGAGCTAGGTTAAGACAAAGAGGACAGAGAGGAATAAATCTGCAGAAATGGAAATTAATTTAAGCTAATTGTGATGCACAAGGTAAGGATTTTTTCCACATTTGCACCACTTTACTATCACAATATGAGCCCTGACTCTTTTGACCCAAAGGTCAGCTTCTCTGAACTCCACCACCTATATATGTTGGAGGTAACCATGTGACACATGCTGGGCATCTATTTCATGTTTCTGATATGTAAATGGAACCCTAAAGGAGTTTAGTGACCACTTTTGGGAAAATATACTATATTGGCTATATTGGGTCACGTCTCTAATTCATTGAATTCTGGTGCTTGAATCACTTTAATCAATTTATAGGTTCAAGCACCAAAGTATGTGGTGACTTCTAAAAACATTTGTGAAAGAATGGGTCACTCTCAGGACCTAAGTGAATTCAGGTGTGGCAGAATTTTAGAACAGTAACTAAGCCTTAGAGTAGGGAACAACACATGTTGAGGTGCACAATATGCAGAATTCCTCAATGTTCTGGAAAGTCAATAGTTCCAGACCTCCAAACTTAGCTTGGCCTTCAAATCAGCTTAAGAACAGTGCTTAGAGATTAATGGACAAAATTGATGTGGCTGAGCAACTGCATCTTTATCAGTATGTTGAGGTAACTAAAGATTAGGCTGATGGTAAGGAGACCTTCCAAACTCAAAAGACTCACCACACCAAATAAATGGTCAAAATACCAGTTAAAACATGGAAAAAGCTGGTCAGCAATTATAGAAAGGGTTTCATGACTGTAGGGCCAATAAGACTTTTCAACTGATTAATCTGAAAGGTATTAATAATAATACTGATGTAAATACTTTTTTTTTCCCAAAATTTATTCGTTTACATTGTTTTGTTATCTTAAGAGACGTGTACCTCAATTTCTATCAGAAACAAACATTGTTTAATAAAAACAATTTTCGATCTAAATTGCCCAGGGGTATGAATAATTTTAGGCTTAACTGTAACTAACAAAGGATGGTGAACTATTGCAGTCCTGCTGCTAGAATGAATCATCAGTGAAGGGAGCAAATAGAAAAAACACATTTTCCTTCCTTATAGGATACTTGCACAACTACTCTGGCTTGTAAGGTGGTTAAGGATATCATTTTAACATAATTTAGATAAAAGCAATATTTCAACACCATGTTTAGGTCATTTTTTTGAGTGAATAGAGAGTGGAAGGAATGCAAATGTTTGTTTTTTTTATTTGGACCATAATATGCAGTCAACGTCATGGACCAGTTTAAGTAAATCAGTCATATTTGCCTTATATTGTAAAACAAACACACCCTTTTTGCATTATTTACACATCAGCTATCGGTGCTGCAGTCTGTAGCTGACATGTAGCTTTGCTTTAATACCTGACTAAATGAGCTAAAAAATTTTCATGAGACTTGAGACCCAGATCATAAGTCTAAGTCAAATCTGAAGTCTTTGTTTCTGAAACTAAAATGCAACTCAGTGCAGTTGGAGTCTCAAGTCACCATCTCTGGGTCTGATGCAGAAAAGCAGTGTCTACCCTTTTCTAAATACAAACCAGTACTATAAAAGAAACCACATTAGGAAATGACATGCATGAATTCGGGGGGGGGGGGTCAGATATACATGCTAGAAGCAGTTTTGGTTTTCCATTACTTGCATCTGTTGTCCCAGGAAAGTCATTGCATATCTTTCAGACATGTCCTCCTTGCTTTCACAAGCCCCACTTCCCTTCCACATCCCCCAGGTCCCTCTGCTTTTGACACAGAATACTACCCACCAGGCTCACCTCCTCCCTGGGTTTGACCTGATATTGCTACCACTCCTTCTCCACAAGCCTGAGGCAATGCCTGAACTTAAACTCTATGGCAATGGAAAGGGAAAAGTGTCCATTAACATCAGCCTCTGCACATAGCGCAGAATAAACTTAATAAGCATCCAGGAAAGATTTAAGAAGTGACTACTTCGCCATCTTACTCTTCCACTATTGGTATCCATCTATCTCAGATTTTTCTTTTCCAGTTCCCCCCTTTCCTTTCCAATTTATGGTGTTTTTTGTCCTTTCACTCTTCTCTTTATATTTCTCTGAATTGTGCACTCTTGCTCTTTCTCCATTTTTCACCCTCTCTTGTATGATCAATCAGTTCTGAATTACTCATTTATTCTTTCTTTCAGTGCTGTATTTTCTCTGCCACTGAGAACTCTGTTAATTTTCTCTCCTCCCTCACACTCCCTCTCACTATACGCTGCTTGATAGAATCAGATGCTATTTGTCTATCAGGGGCCACAGGGATATTTAATAAAGGGACTGTAATACATCTGTGTGTGTGCGTGTGTGTGTGTGTGTGTGTGTGTGTGTGTGTGTTGGGGTGCACCCTTTTGACCAGGTAGAAGAATATCCCTCCCATTTTCCACCTTGATGAGGAAATTAACAGGTCTGATATGGAGGCTGATGAAAAGTCATCTTGGCACTGACATTTAATGTCACAGTTAATTTTCTATTTAGCAACAGTAACCCTAACCAACTCTAATTGATTAGGTGATCAAAAGTAATTGGAATTAGGCCGGAGCTATGGATTCATTTGTCTTTTATGAATACTAATTGACCCACGATTGCCCCTATGCAGACGCCTCCCCCGCTCTCCTCTGAAACTCTCACCGGACATTTGAGGCATCGAGCATTCTTTGCATACTCTCAATCTTCTGAATGTATGTGGGTGGTTGTGCATTGTGTCTGTGTCTTTGCCTGTGCTTGGGTACGAGTGATTAAGTATTCATGTCTCAGCTGCCATGTGCCCCAGGTCTTGGTGAGGAAACCAAACAATTCTTCTTGACATCCATTATGTGCGACTTTCTATGAGCAAACATGTATGAGTTGTGCACGCTGAGCAGTCACAGAGAATGCCTGTTTGTGAAGCAAACTGCTGAGGAAAGAAGCAGTACTAACGGAATAAATATGGGATAGATTTGAATAATCTAAACACTCATTTCCTCAATTTATGGGCGCCATTTACAGCAGTGAGTAAAAAATAGAATTAAAGAAAATATATCTTCCTTTCTGAGCCTCCTACTGTGCCTTTAGTCTTGACTGTATACAGTTCAGTGTCTCTCAAGCATACACAAATGTAGGACTAAAAGCAAAACACAAATGGTCCCACACAGACAAAAAAATTGACTTAAACAATAAACATCTACTTTTGGCAAGTAAATGCAATAATGAAAAGCTGGAAACTGTTACCATAGTAAACCAATTATATTACACCCTATTGCTTCAAACTGAGCAAAAACATTTATTTTAAAATATTAAGGACTAAACCATTTTCTCAGTCTCAATATATAAGCTACTGATCACTGGAGAGAAATTCCAGCACAGTGACCAGAGCTGAAACTATGAAATGTTTCTTTTTTTCATATTGAAAAAACTCTTTCATGTTGCAATTTTTAACTTTTTTTAATCAAATATTACCACATAAATTTTTCATCCTCAGGTGAAACTGGTTTTCCTCTCTCTCTCTCTCTCTCTCTCTCTCTCTCTCTCTTTCTCTCTCTCTCTCTCTCTCTCATGTCTCATATCCTGCTGTGTTGCTTACTCACCTGTTACTGCTTTTCAAGCCACAGTATTGGAGAACCAGCAGGACTCTCCACTGGTACCAGATTGTCCATCTTGGTTGTGTTGATCCATTCTTCCTACTTGGCGAGTTCCTTATGTTAAATTGTTATGTACTCCTCATTTGTTTGTGTCCCAGAAATACAAATCTGGAACATAAAGGGAACTTGCACTGAGAATGCCACCATGCGTCTCATCAATGGACACCTTTTACAGACATATGATTAATCTTGCTGAAGTGATTCATCTTGCTTGAGACTGAGCAGTTCACTGGACTTCATCCTTGTACAGTTTATCAGAAGCATTGAAATTTTTCAATAGAACAGGATCATAAAGCAACACTGTGTGCTGCACTGTGGAAATGTTGGTCACAAATCAGATAACAGCATTGGTTCATTTGTAGAAAAAACAGGGGCATATATTGTGATATGTGTCTGACACTGCTGATGGGTGTTACCCTTTATTTTGTGTTTCCACCATGTACTTAACTGTCTATTAGCGTTTACTGTCCCTGTTAAATAAACAAACTAATGCACTGAGAAAACAGCTCCCCCCCCCCCAAAAAAAAAAAAAAAAAAAAATTTGAGGGGGGGGTGATAATGTGACAAAGAGATAATGGTGGCAAACTTTGTTACTTAAAATATTTACGAATCCAGTGTCTTTCTTTAATTACATTTTTTAAAGCATTTTTTTTCCTTTTACAGAAATAAATCAAACATATTTAACTCAGGTGATTCAGTTGCGAAATTCTGTATATGGTACCTGGCACTCTAAGATTAAAAAAAAAAAAAAAAAAAAAAAAAAAAAAACACACAGCCAGAACCATTTGAGCTCATTACCTAATTCCTTTCTCTGGCAATGTGTTTATAGCAGAAACATAAAAGTACATAAGCAAACAGACACTACCGGCAGCCCCTTGGAGCTAAGGCTGTCATGGCAACAACTCTGCAAAAAGGTGTGACTGGGTCAAGAAAATGGCATGCATAAAATGTTTGCAGGGAAGGTGTGTAAATATGAAGCACACAATGTGAATGCGCAGCTGACATTCACATTGCAGGGCTACACACACACACACACACACAGTATTTTTCAGGCGAAAGTTAAAGGTTTCAAAATCTTTGCATCAGAAATGACAAGTAAACACAAATATATACCGACAGGGCAAAGCAAATATTAATTAGTTACTGCTGTGATGACAAGCATGTTTAGATGGTCTTATAAAATGCAGTGATATTTAATTAAAAATATGCAAATATGTAGACAGTTGGGAGGTTATCAAACTCAGCTTAACAGAAAAAAAATCCTTTCTGACTACATTTCAATTACAGTCTGCTTACAAATTTTTCTACCAGCTCCACTGAATCAGAGGAGGGAAGGGTATGAAATTAGAGATTCAGCATCCAGTTGGTCTTTGAGTAAATTGCTCTAGCTTATTCGAACAAAAAATCATCAGCCTAATGAGAAAATTATCACTTTGATAAATACTTAACATAAAGACATTCATGTTCCACAGGTTATTTGAAATAAATGAAACTAATCTTCAGTAAATAATCCTGAGTTGTTTTTAAATTAGGGGCATGACTTTAATGCATTCATTTTGAATAAACAATTATATCAGTTTTAACGTGTTAGAAATAAACGCAATTAATCACATTTTTTTCTTTCTTTCTTTTTTTTTTTTTTTTTTTTTTTTTTTTTTTACATACCAAAGTCTCGAGCCCAGAACCTTCGTATTCTCGTTTTTTTGGAATGCCAGTAAATCTGACACATAAGCGATGTCCACTAAACAGTGATGGACAACAAAGCTTCTTCTCTTGTCCCAATGGGGGTTAATTTTTGCTTCAAAAAACAATCTGATGGAATGCTGGAAAAGACTATTGATGTGTGCAAGTTGTGCAAAAAGGAGTTGGCTTATCACCAAACCTATTCAAGCCCAAAATACCATCTCAATCCAAAACATGCTGCAGCAACACAGATGTCCCCAACGCTAATGTCAGCATCCACAGTTACATTTCTAAATGAGGATTTTTTTTTCAAAGAATTTACACGAATGAACAGGGGTTACTGAAACACTGAAAAGCTGAATAGGTATAACAGCACTTTGCACCAACATGATGGTTGAATAACCTAAATAACAGATTAAAAACAAATATCTTTTTTGCTGAGCTCATATGTCTATTCAATAATTTAGCAGCAAAAAGGGTTTTTGAATTTAAAATGTTTATTTTCTCGATATATGGTTTTCAATCAAAACGTAATTCATTTTGATTAATTAATTACAGACCATGCAGTTAACTCGGTTAAAATTTTTATCAAGTCTCACCACTATCTTAAATGTGCAGAAATAATGCACTGAATGGATTGAGGCCAGAATGACATGACAATCTGATCATATCGCAAGCCTTTCTACCTCTGCAGTTCCCCAGTGTCCAATTAGAGAAGAAAGAAAATCAAAGTGGTCAGTGCAGAGAAAAATATTGATCAAAATGACCCTGTGTGTGTAACATATATATATAACATGTCAGGTTATGAGCCAGGCCAACACATTTGTTGACCCAGAAATCGCTGACAATCCCAGAGTGACTTGAACACTGAAGCTATTGCTGGTTTGCTGGAAGGGGGGTGACAAACTATCAATGATACAAGTAATAACCATAACATTTTAGATTGATTAATTTGTCTGTTTTTATTTTGGGGAGAGGAATTTTTCAGAAAGGACACATATGGCTTAGATTGCACAAGAGTAATGAAGTTAAAATCCATGCAAATTACTTTCAGTTATTATAAATTCAGATGAAAAAATGTTATGTTTCAAATGCCCCTGTATAACCCTAATTAATCATTTATGATTCACATCTGAATATTCAAATTAGCTGAGATCCACTGGAAATATGGAAGGAGATGGAAGATCTAATGAGGGAAAAAGTTGCAAGAAGGAAAACAGAGGAATCAGAGTAAAAAAGGAGATGAAGCTTCTTTTTGGGTGATTTCTAAAAACAATGTTTTGTTTTCTTTGTTTTATTTTGAGCCCCTCACCACATGCAAACGGTATTGCTGCTAGCGGTTAGCCTGTGACCGCACAGTGTCATCTGCATTAGCACTTAGGTCTCATGGTTACTCAAAAAAGGCCTTGTGTTGTCAGAGCCAAAGCACCAAAGTCTTTATGGGCACAACTGACAGAGTCCAACCTCTGCCCTATTAGTGAACAGGGAATCTCTGGGCTTTCTTCTCTCTGTCTCTGTGTGTGCCTCATGTGAGAGCCTTGATTAGGACTTCAGGGAACCAGAAGACAAAGAGTGTGGCAACAGACAGAGACAAAATAAAAAAGCCAGGAAAAAAAGAGATAAGGACAAGACAGAGGTAATAAAATTAATGTGTTAAAAGCTTAAGTTTTATATTTTATTATTTTAATTGATGACATCAATGAATGGATTCAGTGAAGAGGTAAAGTTGGTGAACTATCAAACCATAAACAGGAGTACAGAGTACAGACGTTGCAAAGATAGAAATGTGTGTCACAAAACCAAATTTAATTTTATTAATCTTCATTTATTTGAATGACATTAAATGTTGTTTCATCAAAGTCAGTGATCTTTCTGAGTTATGCCTGACGTTGATCCTCTTCCACATCACGGCCTAGACACATGAAAGTGTGTGGACTTCTGATTAAAATGGTCTACACAGATTCTTTTTCAGTATAGTTGTGAAGTGTGAATAGTTACATCCCTAGAGGTCAAGCCCATTTATGCATTTGTATTTAAAAACACAGAGCAACAACAGCTACAGCACCTTGAAAATGTATTAATACCGTCTTGTCTCTGGGCAACCACAAACTTCAATGTGATTGAAGTGTGATTTTATGTGACAGACTAAAACAAAAATTTATGGTAGTGAAGTGGAGGGAAAATGATACATGGTTTTCAAAATGTTTTACAGACAAAGGTTAAAAAGTGTGTCATCCAAGTGTATTCATGCCAATGTTCTGATACCCCCAATAAAATTCAGAATAACTAAAATAGAATCCACCTGTGTCATTTAATCTCAGCACAAATCCAGTTGTTCTGTGAAGACTACAGAGGTTTGTGAGTGAACATTAGTGTACAAACAGTATCATGGTGCCATGTGGCTCAGTGGTAGAGTGGACCAACCATATAGAGAGGCTATAGTCCACAAAAAAGCGGTCCTATCTTCATTTCTTGGCCAATGGCTTAATGTCTTCCGCTTTCCTTTCCCTTTCCTCTCTACATTTCAACCTTTCTTGCTATTGACAGGCCACTGCTGCCAAAAAAGCTTTTTCCTCCGTAGGACCAGGGAAGATGGTCAGAGTTAAACCAAAGATGGATGAAGGTAAATATAGGGCAATCCTGGAAAATAAGCTGTTAACGGCTGAAAAAGATTGAGACTGGGGTGGAGGTTCACCTTCCAGCTGAGCTGGTTTCAATCAAAGCAAGGCCCAGAGGTAAATTCTGTAGGGGATCTGTGAAAAGACCATAAAGGGATGGTGACATCATTGTACATCACTGTATAAACTATTTCATGTAGTTGATATTGCTGCTTATCTCAATTCTCCAAAGAATTTCATTCAAAAAAGTAACATTACCTTTTTGTAGGAGATTGTTTTGGCAGGCCAGATTTCCCTCCTCAGTAAAAGGGTTGGGTACGGTAATGATATGTGGCTCTACCTACTTAACTTCACTCTAATTGGCTACAACCATATTTGGGAAACTCTTCAGTAAAGTGCACTGAGCATAGTCTCAAACTGAGATTATAATTTAGTGGTACTTCCTCATAAATGAACTTCAGCCACTCTTCTCTGATTCTCTCATCCTTCGGGAGTAAGTGGAAACTTCCATCCATTTCTGAGCACCCTCAGACATAACAGCTCTGCTTTTTAGTAGCCATCCTCTTCTCAAGTGGAGTAGTTAGACATGCTAGTGCGACTTAGCCCTTAAATTAGCCAGTGCATAAGCTGGGGCGAGGAGGGAAGGGTAGAGGGAGGCCTGGTTGCTTGATGGTGTTCTCTAATTGAAGAATATGAATTACGTAGAAAGATAAACTGTTCTCTGATTCGTCTGTTTTTGAGCAAAGAAACAAAACTGACCGCCTATGAGCAGGGCTTTTGATACCAACTCTTGATATTCACATGGCCTCATCAGTGCACAACAGATCTTATTATTACCCCAAAACCACAGAAAATGAAATTTTTTGTCATTACCCCTTTAACATTGGTGTTCATAGATGTTATACATCTGATCAAAGTGAATCTGAGCTATTATTTATTCTTTATTTTATTCTCTCTAAAGTTGATATATTTATACTTAATGTCTGTATGACATGAGTGCTTGAAACCAAAGTCAAATTCCTTGGCCTATAAAGCTGATTCTCATCTTACAAAAAAGAATTTGTAATATTTTCAGTCTCTACATGGGCAAAGCTGGTACAGACGTGCCCCAAAAGACTTGCAGCTGTAATAGGGCTGATCACAAATGCTACACTTTTCAGAAAACAAAAGAGACCCATGTATCATTTTCCTTCCACTTCCCAATTATGCATGACTTTGTTTTGGTCTATCACAAAAAATTTATGCCACTTCAACTTTAAAAAGCTCAAGGGACATACTTTTTTTTTTTTTTTTACATTGCACATATATAAATCCCCAGAAAGAAGAAGGACATGCTAAAAGGCAGAAAAGATTTGTGGAAACTAGCAAAAGGATGAAAACCAGAGGTTATCTCAACCAGCAATGGTGAAAGGAGAGTAAGGCTGGGCTGAGGACTAGCTGGGTTGGCTGGCTGATGAACAGAAAAGGCTGGCTGTCAATGTGAGTCTGTAATTGAGGTTGGGTGTGAGCTTCCCCCATGGATTTCCCATATTCTCTGACAGCTGTAGAGCAGCATAGGCTGAACGCACAGAGCCACAGTAACCATCATATGCTCCTGTACATCTCACCATGAGCTAGTTTACAGGGTGTGTTGAATTTCAGTTGAAAACGATAGGACCAAAGGAATAAGTCAGTCATGCTTCTGTACATTTTACTGCAGAGAATTATGTATAATTCAGGACTGAGTCTACTAATACGTGACCATTTGGTTTGCTAGGAAGAGCCCTACTTTCCCTGAAGAAGTACATCTACACTAATGACATTATTATAAAGCATTTTACATACATTTTTTACATTTTCTTTAGTGTGAAATATACAAGAAATCCTCCTTCTATTTTGATCCACAACTGAGTGGTGTGTGGGTAACTTGTGGCTCCCAAGGGAGTCTAGGCCTGTGATCCTGCAGTGTTGCTGGATGAAAGGGAACTCACATCTGCTAGTGCATCAAATCAACCACATCAACATCAATAAAGCAAACTTAAGAGAATTTAGGTTTAACATAAGACATCAAATGCTCTATTTCTAACTTCTCTCTTCCTTTCGATCATGTTTTCATTAAATGGCCTGTACTTGTATAGCCAGAGGACCCCAAAGTACTTCACACTACATTCTATCATTCACCCATTCATGCACGCTGATGGTGGCAACTGGATCGGATATTTGACTGCTCTTCATGCAAAATAGGTCAAGTTCATCTAAATTTGTTTTCCTTGAAACACCAGGCTTTAAGGCATAGTCTACAAACAGGAAGGAACACTAGTGTCACTCACCACAGTAATGCCAGTTTCACATTACCATGGATTGAGAGAGCGCTGAGTGAAAAAAAAAAAAACCTAAAACTGACACCTTCAAGCTCAATTAAAATTTGCAGGTGCCTGCATCAACAAGCTGAATGTCTTCTGATGAAAAGTTTTATAGTCAGAGGAGACATTCAGCTATTTGGTCACAGTCACAAGAAAAATGACTGGAGGGGCCAAGATGAGACTTTCAAACCACACCAACTGCTATGCATGTTAGTGGCAGCTTTATGTTGTGGGGCTGTTTAGGCTGTCAGTGGTACTGGTACTGTGGAATGATGGTTGGCATAATGAAGAATGAATTCAGATTCTTTAACTTTGATTTGAAGTTAAGTTGAAGAGTCGACATTTGTACACAACTGAATGTTCGAACAGATGCTTTATCTGTTCAAAAACACAAATTAAAACCGGTTTTGGATAGAGCAGATTCACATTGGGCTTCTGGGATGGTTCAAACATTAACTTAATTAAAATATTCAAGAACTATGCTTAAAAAGCTGGGTCAGTTCCAGGAAATGATACCTTAACCATGCTGATGGCTACAATGGTTTGCATGTGGCTTCTAGACAACTTGCAGATGGACATCTAATTAAACGTTAGTGATGGTGTATGTATCAATTTGAGTTTTTTATTTTGAACCAGTCAGGAATGAAGAACCAAAATTTAAACTACCACAAACTATTCTTGTTTTGGAAATGAATTCAAGTTGTTAAATCATTTCACCCTGAAAAACAACAGTTCAAGTAAATTACTAAAAAATGCAAATTATTGAGACAATATGACTGCATGTATAACTTTTCAACAGCACTATAGCTGAATTGGCCATTGATGTTACTCACTGGGAGAGCTCAGAGCAAATCCTCTGCAGGGTAGATCACACAAGCCTCAAAGACCCCTCACAATTGACACAGTTGCCCACAAATGTGACCTGCCAGTAATTCACTGTACTGCTGCCAAGGAGGCTTTCAGTGGGAGGAGCAGAGAGGTCAGCTGTGGACATAACCAGAGACGTGCTCCACTGGTCCAAATAGATGAGCTGCTGTCGCTCTAATTGGTAGCGGAGCAGGAATGAAAGCCCAATACGCCACATTCATATTATCTCCAGCTTTAAGGACAATAGGAGCTGGAGGACCACAGCAGAAAAGTAGACAAGAATTAATGATGGCCATTATGGCTGCCAGAAACCACAAACTGTTAATTTTTGCACCAGGTTTTTACAAGAAGGGTAATTATGGGTCGACTTTACCAAGCTGCATCTTCTGGCATGTAATATTTCTGCTCTCAGTGTAACATCTGACACCAAATTTCAGTTTAAGATGTAAGCCCCCACCTCTAATCTGCTTTGACTCTAGCTTTAGGCTATTTGGCAAAAACATTTAGCCTCGTTTGGTTTAACGCCTTAAATTAGCTCACATCGTGCTGTTCTCAACCTGACCTGCTTAATATATCTTGACACAAGCAATTCTCTAACAAGAGTCTGAGTATGCAGACATCAGTTGTTTGATTTCTCTGTACTTCCCTACTCCAACAGGAGAGTTCAAAGACTCATATTTTAGTGAGGATGTAAAAAGGAGTGGGAGAATCCAGATAAGGAAGATAGAAAAAAGAACAAAGTGACTTCTTTATGACGAGGGTGAAGGCATTTTAAGTAGATTCTGTAAAGAGGTGATGTTAATTGCCACAGATTCCTCGTCCTCTCCCTCTCTCTCAGTTTTTTCTGCTGTACGGCGTCTGGCAAACCAATTTGCACAGACAGCATGAAGGAATTTCTGTATGTAATCATATAATATGCAGCAGAGCAGGAAAGGCTGAGCCCTGAGTGAAGATTGCAGCTAGAAATAAGCAAAATCTCATCACATGCTTTCTTCTTTTCACCTGAAAGCAAATCGGATTCAAAAACTACGAGATGAGCAATGAAGAAATCCATATCTGCTCACATATGTGGACATATTTACAGATAATATGTAAAAGAACACAGCACAGGGAGAGGTTCCTTATCCACATGGTAGGAAGGACACTGATTTTTCACAAGTGCACAATATTCACCCACTCTGACAGCCTAGTTGGTGAGAATGACGTTGTTTCAGAGAAGAGGAATGAATAAACTCCATCTGACATGGTGATAAGGCCTGACCTTTCAGGATGAGAGGAGGAAAATGTAGATGCCGGACTCACTGTTGTAGGAGTGGCTGGGTGACACATACACAGGAAAAATACGGGTGACCTTATATGCATCCATTTCTGTCCTTGTGTTATTATGTTTTTAAGCACAAGTGTGTTTGTCCCCATACACTGAGGTGCACTGCATCTGTGCTTGTCAAATAAGACCTACTATATATATATATATATATATATATATATATATATATATATATATATATATATATATATATATATATATATATATATATATATATATGTAGTGTCTTCAGCGTATAGTGTGGAAAAACAGGAGCCAAGGTAGCGCAAAAGGAATGTTTAAACCCTCTCATGACTGGCATGTTTGGCTACAAATGCCAGACAATTTCCATTACCGTTTCTGGTACTTCCAAACAGTAAATGGTGTGATGGGTAACACAAAACATCAAAAGCATGTTGTTCAAAAACAAATTTAAATGACTATATGTCATGTTAGGAAGGGGGAAATATTGTATACTTTGTTATTGTGTGAAAATATTATTATTAAGAACGATTCATCGTAATAAGGATTGACTCTAGTTGGTGTTTGCAACCCCCAAAAACAAACAGTATGTTTATGATTGTTGCTTTTGCCAATCTGCTCTTTTAGAGCTGATTCCATACAAGAATAAATTAATGTATTTGACAACAGTGTTTGCGAAAACACATCGGATGAAAAACTTAAAATCGTCGGACATGTTGACCGACATGCTTCTCCTCTATCCTTGCAAGTATATTGCCATTTAAAAAATCTTAAAAACTGCAGCACTGTACAATGTGAGAAATGTATTTGTGATGAAAAAAAAAACTGACTGTGCATGTACGACATATTGCGCTGATGTCGCCCGTGTCCGACAACTTTGTGACCAAAGACTGCAGTAATTGTGTCAGTCTTGGAGCAGAGACTTTAGGTGACAAATGATGGAGAGATTTTTCAGTGGCAAAAGAAAAGAGTTAGAATTAACAACAATATTTATTAATGTGCGTCAGACCCGTTGTGTTTAACCCTTAAGTAAGTTTTAATTTAGTGTGTCATATTCAAAACATTTAAAAGGTATTAAGGCTTAAATATTAATGTTTGAAATAAAATGGGTCCTTATGACTGCTGAGCAGGGATGTATCCAAGAAGTTTTTAAGGGCTAAATGGGGGCCAATGATAATCTTGGGGAGTCACCAACATAAAAACTCAGACAGGAAGCAGAGCTACAATACAAAGTGAGTGACAGATATCAGACTCACAGCATGAAGGTCAAAGACACACAAAAATAATTCTAATTAAACTATATTTTTTCTGAACTTATTATTAATTAAAAATATTGTCCACATAAGACTTTCTCATCAGGGGGATTACTGGGGTGACCTAATCTGAGGTGATTTAGTATATTTATCTGAGCAGAGGGACAGCTCAAACCTCATGGTAAAAAATGTTTAGCATAAAAAAAATAAATAATAAATAAATAAATCACATTGATGTTCTTTTAAAAAAAAAAAAAAAAAAAAAAAAAAAAAGTATTCCTACAGATCATTGTTGTAATACTTGTCAGGCATATCACTGTCCCCTTCAGAAGCTGTAACCATAACAGCTGTAAATTATTGTATGTATAAAAATCTTTTTAATGCAAGTTTTACTTTTATTTTTAGAACTGCTTTGGGGGGAACGTAATACAGCAGACAGCAAGGGAGAGGATGTGAGCTGCGCGCACACAAATGTGATTGACAGGGCTATGACATTCCTCCTGGTTCTCATTGGTTGTTTTTGACCGAGAGCAGTGTTTTTGCAGATGACAGTCACACCACAAGAACAAGCCAGAGGAGCTTGATTTTTCATAGATTTTCTGTCTCATATACTCATATCTCAGGACTGTAACAGTTTTAACAAATATGGAATAAACATATTTTTTTTTAAAAGTTACCTACTGCAGCTTTAAGTTGCATTAATATTTAGACAGAATTTTTAACTTAACAAGGATTTTTTTTTTTTTTTTTTTTTATCTGAGGAATTTTAATTGAATAAGTTTTAGTTTTGTGATGATAAACGTTCTGTTCAGGAGTGAAGAGTTGCAACCAGACACTTAGAAGAAAGAGAAGAATCCTCCTTTATTTTAAACAAATCAAAACTAAAAGTCCACACCTTAAACTTACAAACAGCTGCACTATATCATACCTGCTATTGTAGTGCACATACGGCATATGAGGATACTGTAAGTAAATAATATTCCAGCATCACCTCTCCACATACCTTAGCATACACAATGTAATCTCAAGCAAAGGCAAACTGCCTCAGATTTTTTTTAGAGATGTAAAAAAATTCCATGGTATGATCATCACAACTTGGAGATGCTACTAATACTGCACATATGCATCTGTGCAATGAAGGTATGCAATTCTGCTGTTGCAGCGATAAGCTGGTAATAAACCATTTTAAATCAAATCAAGATTATATTAAACCAGAGCATCAACCTGGGAGTGTTTTAAAATTCATCAATCTTAAGATATAGGTTGTGTTAGCATAAATAACGGTAAAGAATAGAAAAGATATACAGCAGCCAGCAAGGTCAAGATAGGAACTGTTATCTGTTGGTGCAATTAATATCATTGGTGTCTGACATAATCTACCAATATTTAACGACTAATTTTTAGATCACCTCATGTCCTTAAAATAATAAACATGTAAAGCCACATGAAGTATTTCCTACTGGAAATGTGTTTGTAGTTCAAAATTAGTAAAGGCTTTGGTAAAAGTATTAAAAGTTGTTAAAAAAAACAAAAAAACAAACCAGAATCACTTCAGTTTGAATCTGTATGACGCTAACCTTGAGCACTACTAAAGAGTGAATTTCCAAAACACTGATTTTGAGTATTACTCAAAGAGCTGATACTTACGCAACTACTAAAACCCAACATTTACCAAAAAGTAGCATTTCCAGCTTGTTCAGATCTTCTCTCCTTCCTTCTCTGTTTCTCACCCTGTCATTTCCCTTCTTCTCCTCTCTCTGCTCATCGGTCCCTCTGGCTGGAAGAGACATAACAACTAGTGACAGAAGTTAAGTGATTCCCAAACCCGCCATTCGCACAAAAACCCATCAGCAAAATGCTGTCTCACATATGGATGCTCATATCCACACACACGGACACACAAATCAGGATTAGGAGACTCCCAGGCGCTTTGTAACATTTGATCTACCAGTGCACATAATGCTTCTGCCTGTAGAAGTATGAATATATTTATACTGTTTGAACATCTCTCAATTCCAGTCTGAGAACATTTCTTCAGAAAATAATACAGTGAATATTCTGAATGTTTTGTCTTTCTTCACCTTACTGACTCTAATGGTGTTTCCCTGCCTGTTGCTCTCATTGCTGACATTAATAAAGATGTCAGTACCAAAGTACCTCTCCCACTTGTTAGAATTGAGGCATGGGAGACAATGTCTTTATGGTTCGACTCTGGTCCATCATTGGCATGGATGTCATATGAATTTGGAGCATTTGATGATGAATGTGTTTTTTCAGGGTTTGGTATAATACAACATACAACTTCAATGAATTTCAAAAACTCCTGCTCTTACCTTTTTATCATCTCAAACCAATCTGCCTGGTATCTTCTCACTTCTGGCATCAACAAGGTATTTCCATCCACACAGTACACACACACACACACACACACACACACACACACACACACACACACACACACACACACACACACACACATATATATATATATATATATATATATATATATATATATATATATATATATATATATATAAGGGTTTGGTTTTGGTTGCATCTATTTTTCAATACCATCAAGCCATTAAAAAAATGCCAATGTAATCAATATAACTGTCTATAAAAGCTTGTATAATTACTGCATATAAATTGGGCATTTTAGGACTTGCTAGCAGATTTTCTAACTCTACTTTCTTATATTTGTATGCAACAAACAATTCTCATAGAACAAAGTGATATAAGTAATAGCAAATTGATAGTACTCAAACAAAAAGTACATGACATTACAAGATACAGAACCACCACATCACTTCTAAATGTAGTTTTGGTTTCAAAAGATGTTTTTCCTCTTCCTGTTTGTCCTGCTCTCGCCACTGCATTAGTGTTTTTTTTTAATGACTCAGGTTTGCACTTTTTTTGTTGTGGTTGTTGTTGTTTTTTATTGGGTTTAGCTTGTACTTCAATGGCCAAGCTAAACCTGATAACCAGTATTTATCCTGTGTATGTGTCACCCAGCCACTCCTACAACAGTGACAACTCGCACATAGTATCTTGGTGTACCATAATAGATATTAATACCCAACCTTTATATATATATATATATATATATATATATATATATATATATATATATATATATATATATATATATAGATATATATATATATATATATATATATATATATATATATATATATATATATATATATATATATATATATATATATATATACCAATGGCCTACCAATGGCTGGAAAAAGCTGGACTCAAGGACAGCACAGAGGCACTCATCCTGGCTGCACAGGAACAGCAGAGCAATAGAGGCTCTAACAATATCAGCAGAGCAATAGAGGCTCAGATCTACCACACCAGACAAGATCCAAGGTGTAGATTGTGCAAGGAGGCCCCTGAGACAGTCCAACACATAACAGCAGGGTGCAAGATGCTGGCAGGGAAAGCGTACATGGAACGTCATAACCAAGTGGCGGGCATAGTGTACAGAAACATCTGTGCAGGATATGGACTGGAAGCCCCGAGATCAAAGTGGGGCACACCCCCAAAGGTGGTGGAGAATGACCGAGCTAAGATCCTGTGGGACTTCCAGATCCAGACATACAAAATGGTAATGGCGAACCAACCGGACATCGTGGTGGTGGATAAACAACAGAGGAAAGCCGTTGTGGTGGATGTAGCACAACGGCTACATCCACCAATCCACCAAGCGATTGCAACATCAGGAAAAAGGAACACGAGAAACTGGAGAAATACCAGGGCCTCAGAGAGGAACTGGAGAAGGCCTGGAAGGTGAAGACCACAGTGGTGCCTGTGGTCATCGGGGCCCTCGGGGCAGTCACCCCCAAACTGGAGCAGTGGCTAAAACAGATCCCAGGAACAATCAGACATCTCAGTCCAGAAATGCGCAGTTCTCGGCATAGCCAAGATACTACGCAGAACCCTCAAGCTCCCAGGCCTCTGGTAGAGGACCCGAGCTCAGAGGTTGAGAAAGACCACCCATGGAGGGTGAGAAGGGATTTCTATGCGAATTGGCCATGTCAGTAATTTGTAAAGTAAAAATTCTATATCCTACTATACTGCTGAACTCTGAGGTTCTGTGATAGTACTAATCGAATGCGAATAGACATCTTTGTGATTTGGAGAGAAATGGGCAGGATCCAGTATGTTATTAAGTTGTTTTTCCTGGGTGCATTTTTATTTGCTTTTGGCTAAGAATGGAGGCTGCATTGGAGTACATTGAAAACCTTTTGGGTCCCAGGCCAAAAGGTTGGCATCAAAAAGAAAAGGTTGAAGGAGCAAAATCAGATGCAAATGGTGGCTCATACCATGCATTGCACTCTGCAGTAAAAATTATTCTCTTCTGTTTGTGTAGCCTTCTGTTATACAACTGGCTAGCGTTGGCAGTGACAGCTTGGTGCTGTGCTACTGTTACTGTGTTGTTTAGGCCAATATGAGCGGATGTTACAAAACATGCAGCATGTAAACATATCAGGGAGATCTCCGTAAATTTCAGCAAAATCTCAGGCTTCGGTTATCCCATGTAAATGTGCCACATAAAAAGCAGACATGGAGTAATTTGTTTATTACATGGGGTACCCAGATCATGCTTATCCCATGCGAATAGGGCTTAGGCCAGACATTTTTCCCAACCCTAACCTTAACCAAAACTTAATTCACACCATACCTCTAAACATAACTAGTATAGAGCAGTAGAAATGCAAAAAAAGGGGGATCAGGAGAAGGTCTCTTTCCACAAATGACCTCCCTTTGCTGGTAAAAATGGTGAAAGATATATATGTAGTATATACACAAGTACACACACATTACAAGTATAAAAATATTGACCATTTGCAACTACGTCAATCACACAAGGCGCCATGTTGGAAGTGAGGGACGGGAGTATTGAACTGAGCGACAGCGATAGTTTTCCCAAGATGTTTTTGTCAATATAGTCATGGCTTCTACTTGTTTAAATAGAGCTAATTTGTCTGTGGAAGTAGCACACCTAGGTGGGGCTCAGACAGTGGTATTTACAAAAGTTGGAAATAGCTAGCTTAGAAACCAACCCATACCTTCATCCTCCTGGCAATTTGTTGATTTGATCAAATCGCTGACTTTGCCTGAATTCATACCACATGATTTATACCACTATGTCATAAACAGCTTTCTCCCTTATACCAGAGCAAACTTAAAAGTGTACAAATGTCTAGATGCTCACCAGATTTTTCTGTACATGGTAGTATATATGATGGTGGGAAATTTTCTCCATGGTTATCAGATGCCTACCTTCTCCATAATGCAATATTTGATTGCGTCTTACTAATCATACTTACTTACAAAGTATAAGAACATTAATCTTCTTACCTTGTAAAAAGTGTTTGCTGCAAATCCGCAAATACACCACGGGGTGCCAGTCCTTCTGACTGACAGCTGCTATCCATTGCCGTCATATTTCCTCATTAGAAGTTATACAACAAAATGTCAAGTTTGGTTTGCATCCTTGTTTGTTTGTGCAGCAGACTATGTGGCACCCTATGACCATTGTTAAAGTGAAATCAGCTAAATAAAAGTGATATTGGGCAACCAACTGTCAGTTTTTTGACAAGATTTACAGGAGTGCATAAGTTGTTTTGATGTCCATCATGGCGGAGTGGGCCACTTTCTGAAGAGCGTGATGTCAGGTGCAAAGGGTCAATAGTTATTTTTTCTTGTCATTATTTGGAAACTCACTTTGGTCAAACTGGTGAAATACCATTTTCTGAGTAACTGATATCCTTTCCTAACCCTTCATCTACAGGCACCCCAGCAGGTATTGATCAACAGCACAACAAAGAGATTCAGGAAGAAAAGAGAAACCTCTGTTCATTTTTATCAGTCTCCCAGTAAAAAGTCAGACATAGGTAAGGTAAGGGATGTTTCAAAGCTACAAATATTAATAGAGGATCCAGGACTTCTCTGAGTAATCAAACCACTGCAAAATATTACCTCAGAATGACACCTATGGGACATGGAAATTCCTTTACTTTATGAAGGGTCACAATGTAGAATTGTCAATGAGCTGTTAGACACACCAAAAACAGTTTATAGATAGTAATCTTAATCATCCTTTAAATCATCTTTTCATTCCTTGATCTACTCATTTGTGTTCTTTGCACCTCAAGATCAATTGAAAGATCCAGACACAGATTTGAGGGTTTGTAACCCCAACAATGCCCTTAATCCAAGGAGGATAATATTGACAAACACAGGCTTTCTCTCAAGGGGCATGCCCACTGGAACATCTCCACTTAGCTTGGCACAGTTTCCACTCTTTCACTGTGCCTCATGGAAACCATCTCCAGTGGAATCTTCTTTGTCAAGTTAGTAATTTTTGAGGCCATAAGGACCTGCAGAATATTTTATCTTACTTAACAAGTTAAACTTTCTTCCACCTTTTAGTTTTCCATATTTGTTGCTTCCTGTTAAATTCCAATGAAGCAAGTTTGTGATGTGGACATGTGGAATATGAAGGCCTTTTTCACCCTTTAAAACCTTCCTTTGCAGATGCCATCTTATAGTTACTGAACTGCAGTCAGCATTAGTAAGGGCTTCGATTTAAGTCAAGGATCTGTCCATGTCTTCATGAACACACCACTGACTCTTACATTTTAGTGCAGGTGACTTCTTTTCAGAGTCTAACACTTGACTTTTTTCTCTCATATCCCTCAAGATCCTTTAAGAAACTTAAAATGATTTTCGAAATTCATCAACCCTCAACAGTGATGACACATTGTAAGAGGCCTTGCTTGTGCATCTCAACTCATTTTGCCTTTACCTGTCAGCAATACATGTTGACTGTGACCACTAGGTGGCATGGCCGTTGCGGGTTATTGTGCTGCGAGTTTGAAACTAAGTAAATGCTGCTGCACCCAAACTGCATTGTTTCAGTCACTTCTTATAAGCTACATAGACATAAATGTAACCCATGGCCATTCTAGAGTAGCATAGAGCATAAAGTCACAACACACCTCCGCTGGAAGCTTTCCTTTTTTTTTTTCCCAGAGACACATCCTGACATAACACGTCAATGCTCACAGTCAGTTGTGTTTAAAGGATGGAAAGTAGAAAGAGCAACAGAGAAAGGGAGCAGGAAAACAGGCAAGCTCTGGAAACAGACACAGCTAAATGCGCAAAAACTTGCAACTTTTTCACAAAAATGAACTGGCAGTTAAAGACATCAAATGAGGACGATGAAATGGGTAAGGCAACCCACTGTTTATTCAAGTCAATGAATTGTTATAAGCATTGTGGCATATAATGTAGCATTACATAATTTAAATATTTTTATGATGCCCTATAACTAGAATACTTTGTCCGCTCTAGGCCCACAAGTCTAGAGTGGACAGGTAAGATTACTCATTAAGTGAATATCCATCCATCCATTATCTGAACACACGTATCCTTGCAGGGTCGCGAGGGTGGCTGGTGTCTAACTCCAGCAATCATTGGACAAGAGGCGAAGTACACTGTGGACAGGTCGCCAGTCCATCGTAGGGCAACACAGAGACGGACAGGACAAAAAAAAAACATGCACACACACCTAAGGAGAATTTAGAGAGACCAGTTAACCTAACAGTCGTATTTTTGAATTGTGGGAGGAAGCTGGAGTACCCAGAGAGAACACGCGCATGCACAGGGAGAACATGTAAACTACATGCAGAAAGACTCCAGGCCAGGATTCAAACCCAGGACGTTTTTGCTGCAAGGCAATAGTTCTACCAATTGTGCCACTGTGCAGCCCGAGTGAATATTATTAGGATTAATACAATGAAGAGCATAGTGTAGAACTGCTTTTTATGAAAAGTGCACTGAGATGCTAGATGATTCAGCTCATTACAACTGACTTGCATTGATCAGAGGACTTTGTAAAAATGGGAGATTTCTGCTGAGAATCATGACCATTCTTAAAATGTGAGTTAGTGTTTGAAGCAGAGCCAGGAGCTGAGACAGAAATTCTCATGTCTTTTCGACAGTGACCCTGTAATAAACAATGCCACAGAGGCAGTGGGCTGGTCTTAACTTTTATTGAAGTTTTAGGGTTGTTTCTTTAAAACTGCTCTTAACGCAGAGGGAAAAAAAGATAATAGGGCCATTAGAAAGTTATCTCATACTGTGAATAACACACTTGGAAAGAACAGTGCAATATTTTTTATGCTTTAATCATAAGAATCAGATATCCAACAACATTAATTTGCTTTATATTTGATTTTGTAGAAAAGGAAATTCTGATGTAAACAATAGTGTTGGAGATTTGCCCTTTAACTTATGTTCTTATATTTGAGAAATCTAAGTTGGAATGGAAGAGTTTTCTTGCAGAGGAAAAAGAGATGATAGTGTGATAAGAAAGTGCAACAATTTTTATATTTTATATTATATTTATTTTTTTTTATTTATTCTTATTTCAGATATCTCTGAAAGCTTATTTGAACAAAATATAGATTCTGATATTGTTGAAGAGGATGTGTTGTTAAGAATATTGTTTTAGATGTGGATTTCTGTTGAAATAAATCTACATTGTGAAGCAACTCTTACCTGCATTGAACTGCAAATATTTTAGAAAAATACAATGAATTACAAGGCTTTACAGAACAGTGCGCTAGTCTAGACTTGATTTTAATAATAGGTCATTATCTAAAGTGGGCCGGTCTGAGGCATGAAACTCTCGGGCTGAAAAGGAGCTCCACTCTGACCCTGCCTGTCAGAACAACACAAAAAAGGTAGATTTATGTTGACAACAACAAATATTCACTGCAAGATCTCCATTTTATGTTCTTATACTGGATACCCACTGTGCTCATAACGAACAAGTAGGAGAATTGGGAGCTATTAATCAGACATAAGGCTAAACCAAGCATGCAAAGGTTATTCATCAGTTAAATAAAAGGGCATACTGTGAGTTTTAGCAGTTTAAGAGCTTTAGTAATTTTTAGTAAAACCTCTGACCTTCCAGAATCAACAACACTTAATGTAAGTGCTTTTGCTAAGGAAAAAAAAGATGAAAATGTGAACTCCTGTAATAAGCCAGCAATCCTCAATGATGATATTGAACAGTGTTTAGAAAGGCAATTGGATATTCGATTTTAATAGACAGACTGAACCAATTCTAAAAATGTGCGACTATTAGCAACCATAAAACTGACTTATTTGTTGTACTAAAATTTCGAGAAGTCATTTATTGCAACCACTGTATAAGTGCAAAATATTTTCATGTTATACAACTTTAAAGCATATAATGAAAAAGTACACCAACTGTTTTATGAATTTGTTTGTAGCTAAGTAGGAGGAACAAAAAGATGAGATAAGAATAAAACATGCTCCCCATTAAAGGTTTATTACACTGAAGGCTTTAAAGTTTTTGTGAAAGGTTGCAGAATTTTAAGTGAGTCTCAACTGTGGTATAAATACTGAGCTAGTTGTGTAGATGAAAGGGTAAATGGGGAGCTGGAAAAATACAATATAACGTGAAAAAAGGAGAGTAAAAGGGGGATGAAAAGTAACACGTGACTGTTTTTTGCGCAGTGTGCATCAGCAGTTAACTGTTCTCCATCCATCTGCATTTCTTTCTATCTGATATGTCAGACAGCAGACACACAGTTGTGCTAGTGTGTGTCAATCTCATGTCATACCCCTGCTGTGATCTCAGTGTCTGACTGACAGCTTTCTCTCTTGGGCATGAGCAAGGCGCACACATCCCCACACACTTACATAAACATATATACACACATACACAAACCTGTGCTGTTTACTTCAGGGTTGAAAACTGAACAGACTCAGTTCACTTCAAAATAAAACTTCAAGAAACAAGTGCAAGTTTTTTTTTTTCTTTCACAGATTCTCTGCATTAATATGTCTAATTTGCTCCCCATCACTGCAAGCTGTGTTAAATATATCACATAAAGAGAAGGATGCAATGAGAGTTGCTGCAAAACACAAATAAAATTCATTTATGCTTACAACATACTGTTTTGTAATTTGCTAAAACAAAACAAAAACAACAGAAGCAAGTAACTTAAAACCTCTGGAGGCAGTCTGCTACTCCAAGGAGAAGATTCTACTTTGAAGTGGGTCACACAGAATTTACTGAAATTAAATGTGCTTTTTATTGCTTATTATACTTCACTTCTGAGACTTCGAGTTTGACAAGATAAGACAAATAAAAATGCAAACAAATTAGCAATTAAAGAACTACATATTTGTCACTGGATAAGTCAGAACCAGAATGAAAAATGGAGCAAATATTAGACCCTGAGCTCAGCTGTTACTTGCACAGTTGTGTATGTATATACATCACGCTCTTCATTTAAAGTGTAACTAACCCCCAAATCAAGTTTTTTTTTTTTTTTTTTTTTTTTTTTTTTTTTTTTTTTTTTTGCTGATAAACTGTCTAAATAGGTTATTTCGGGTTCTATCTTTATGTTTCAGTGTGAATTTTTACATTTTTGTGAAAATTTGTTTAGTTTGGCAATATTTTGCGTAAAACCGTCTCAGTGCTGGCCTCCTTCGGTCATATGGTTCTGAGGCAGATGAATGTTCCTAATAGTTGCAGCGGTACAGCCAGTACACTACCTCACAGTTCCGCATTTGGGAATAAAACCATCTCACTCGGACACATAGCCTCGCCCGCCCGGTGACAAGTCAGGAGCTAGAAAAGCGAGCCGGGTGTGACCACGGCAAGCATTGATGATAGCGTTACTTAGCTTAGCAAATGTGTGATTTCTTTACAATGTGGACGCAGTCGAATGGGTTTCTTCTGCTCTGACTGTTGGTGATGGTAAACTGCAGGACGGACTGCAGTGCCCGGAAAGTGGTAAGTGCTCACCGCATCTCTCTGCTTACTCATGACACAGCTAAGCTGCAAAGCGTTGTCGTAATAAAAGTCTCCAACAACACCGAAAAAAGTCGCTAGATTTGTCATGTTTGATTTTTGATTAAAAAGGCGCTAAATATAGCGAGAAAGTTCATAAGAAAACAACAGATCTTCGTTTTTCCTGACTCCAGCCCCGCTCACCCCCTCCTCTCATCCCCAGCCTCTGCTGTGCCTCTCAGCATCTCTCGGCTCCGCCCACTTTGCTGGAATTTTTCAAAATGTGTGAGGGGTGGGGTTATTTTTTCACAGGGGGTGTTAGTTACACTTTAAAGTCCATGTAAAGTAGCAATAAATGTGTGTTCTGAGTTTGTCACATCACAGAAATATGTGTTATTAATCACCCAGCCAAATTTGAATGATTAAAAACACCGCTAAGCATTTAAAATTAGGTCTCAAAAGTAATGAAAAAACATTACTTTTCTTTGCTCTAAAACGTAGGGGGCGTGTCGGCTGGGGAGCGCTGAAACCACGCCACGTGTAGGAACTTGTGCAGCTTTTCATTACAGCGTTTATTTATTTCATTACTGATAACCATGTTTATTATTGCACAAGGGGACAAAATGGGAAACATTAATTACAGGAATTCCCGTTGTTTGATCATCAGCACAAAAACCTATAACTACAAGAGATGGAACTGACGGATTACAGCTCCATGTTTTCTCCTTCTGCACCTAGCTAATAGCTGCATAGGACCCGGCTAATACCTGGATACAGACCTTAGAGTATGTCTCACTCTCTAGCAGCACCTCCTCCCCACATCCTCATTTCCCTTCGTTTTTGTGTTCTGGGTTGTTCCTAAAGTTTGACAATGTTTGTGGCTCTACCCACATGTAAAACTGCGCATCGCAGCTGTTTGAGGAGCTGAAATATTTCCAGACATGACTGCGACTCTTTGGACTTATTGATCAGAGATCAGTGAAGGAGCGGGACGCTGCTCTCTGCTTTATTTCGCATATGAAAGCAGCAGGTGGGAGAATTAGTAGCTCCTACCCATCATGCCAGTTTAGTTACTTTCAACTATGTTCATGTTAATGATAATTATTGATATGAGGACTGGATTCAGTGTGAACATCAGCTCTAGACTATAAAAAGTCAGGGGGGTTGATATTTATGTTTCCATCCACACTCCACTTTTCTTCTCAGATGACCAAGTAGCGGAAAACCATTTATTTAATGAATATTATTTTGTTCGCAGCTGAAAAAATAATACTGTGAAGGATAAAACTAGCTGAGGAGCTTTGTGCACATAAAAGATTACCTGTGGATTAACAGTGTGTGTTGTCTAATGGACTCCACTCAAGGAATAAGGCCAATATGTCATAATTACATGCAATAAAGTTAGCAAACAGTACATGGACATGACAGGGGAACAATATAAAATCATGTTATGGATCAGCACATTTTGTAACATTTAGTAGTTACTGTGCATTAAATCACCAACACTTTGAATATTTAAAACACACAAGGCAAAGCTGCTACCCTGCACATTGTGGCATCAAGGGAAGATGCATGAACAAGGTGAATGAGGCATAATTGGTTAGCTAGCTAACAGCAAACTATGGTTGGCACTATTTGTAACTCGCAAGTAAGCGGAAGAACCACTGAGCCTACCACACTGTATGTTTTTATACCGCTGGAGCAGCACGGGCAGAGTTATGCTGAAGGCAGTCGCGTGACGACATGCAGCCGCCCTTTCAGACACAGAAACTGAAACACAGAAATCTTGAAAGCCAAATTGAATTATAACTTCACAATTAAAGTCTAAATGATTGGGAGACCTTTTACACATTTAGAACAATCCATTTACCAAATTTATAGTGAGTTTAGAAGAAAATGTTACAATTCCCTTTACATGGCCTGTAAAGAATTTAATTACAAGTGAGGCATCTTCAGGCTGTTATAGCCCATATTTTAAACGTAACAACTCTTTTCTGCTTTAAAAGAACTATAGTTTGACATTTATACATTTTATACAAAAGCCACTTTTTACAAACATTTCAAGATGGGATAGACTCATTCTCACTCTCTCGGAGTGTTGTGTGAAGCTTGAAAAGTGAGGTAGTCACAACATCCTATTAGATGACTTGTGCAAGGGTAAACCAGCATTGCAACTTGAGTTTGTGATTTCAGAAGGTTGGCAAAAAGATGTGGAGACCACCTCTGAGCAGGGGATTGTTAGCATACGTTGGACAATTTGCATAGAAATACGCTGACATAGAACACATCAAAGTTCCTTGAGGAGCGAAGACAGAATGGAAAAGGCATCAAGGCCACTGGTTTATTTGTTATTATTTGTTATTTATTTCTCAGAAGGAGCTTTCTGAAACTTATTTCATGTTTAATACTTTATATTCAACCTGAGTTCCACACTACGTTTTATGGTTTGTAAGCATAGCTTTACTTTTGACAGCTTGTGTATTCGAGCTAATGCCGGTTTGATTTGAGATACCAGGTTCTTGTCTTTGCAGGTTTAAGATAAAGATAGCCCTCTTGCAGTAAGCAGACCATCACAGTTACAGTTCAAACTAAAATATCTATGTGTATTTAGCTATTCTGAACATGAATTCATAACATTTATGGATAATGATACACACTATCATAAGTTGTATTATTTATTTGGGGTAATTTATTTCAGGTTGCTGGTTGTTGATGTTTGTGTAGTGGTTTCAATCATCTGCTGTGTTAAAGCAACTCTGGGGGTTTAGCCACTTCAGGAATACACCTGGCCGAGTTACTTCAATATTCAAATTTATACATGGTAGCTGCAGAGAAAACTGTCTGACATATTCTTTTGAAATTGGGAAGAACTGTACTTATGTGCTCATTTGAAACTTTATTGGTAATATTTGTCTGACAACTATTAAGTAGCCTTAACATTGTTCTATGTTTTAATAAAAGTAGATTATTAATCACTAATACTAAATAGCTGAATATGGTTCTTACCGAAGCAACAATTCTAATTAGTTAACACATTACACGCATCCTGTAAAAGCCTGCTTTACAGTCAGCAACTGTTCAAAACATAAATCTTTAATGACTGCTCATGCCATGAAGATAAGAAAAAATGTGTTTCTCCTAAATTAAAGCTCTTTAAAAATTTTAAATTATCATAATCAGCACTGAGAAGTCAAAGGTTTTAAAAAAAAACAATTGGTGGATCACTATTTTTTAAGCAAAAATATAAGCTTATGTACTTATTTTTTTCATTATTTTTACAAATTTTACTGAACCCATCAACATATGATCTCACACACACACAAAGAAATACCAGCTGCATGTATGACAAGCAGCAAACATTTGGCCTCTCAAATTCATGAATGGCAGTAATTGTGTATCAGAGCTAAGAGACTGACAAGGGTTTGAGTGGCAGAAATGAGTGCAGTGGAAAGGTCGTTTAGCTCATTATGACGAGCAGGTTAACGCCACTTTGGATGTGGCTGCCATGATTGGACCATTGAGTTGCAGCTTTCTTGATTCCCCTATTGTTTCTGATGTAGAGCTACAATAACCTAGGGGTTTTGACACTTCTGTACAACACACCGTGTGTGTGTGTGTGTGTGTGTGTGTGTGTGTGTGTGTGTGTGTACACATATTGACAAATGCCGGATGTCGTGAGTCAGTGTTTCAGAAGACTCATTCCTGTTTGACACCTACATCTCCGGCAAACAGGTTTGCTTTTCAAATGTCAGATGATGGTGGGAGAGCGAGGCAGCCAGCTGACGAGAGTATGATTGTTTTTCTAGAAAATGTAAGGAATGTAAGGAGAGAAAGGGAGAGTGTAAGGAGAGATGAAGACTGCTTTCCATTATTAAACTGGCTCATTCTCCTGACAGAGGAAATAGTGAGGCTCTCTCACTATGCTGATCGATCCCTCTTCTCTGGGAAGACGGCCAGCACAATAAGCTCTCTGTCTCTCCATCCATCTCCCACTTTCTCTCTGTTTTCTGTTCTTTTTTATCTGTCTGTTTGTCATTTGATTTTTACCACAGAATGTTTTCTTAGATAATTGATTTTCACTGCACAAGTCCTATGCAATGCACAAATTATCATGAAAGTTCTTATATTTACAATCCTAGCCAAATTGAATCCAGAGTTCAGTTCAAAGCGAGTGATAAAAGCAAAGTACGATGTGCAGTTTTGTAATTTGAATAGTGTGTGTGTGTGTGTGTGTGTGTGTGTGTGTGTGTGTGTGTGTGTGTGTGTGGGTAACCCTGTCATTTTTATGGCATTGCCTGCCCAGAGCCCAAAGGGAGAGGGTGACTATACATCCTTTAAGGTCACAGCAATAAAACTAGCAAAAGCACTTCTAAAATATGATTTGAGTCAAAGATGTTTATTACTCTCCTTGCAGTAACTTACTGTAAGCTCTGTGGTTTAATTGAAATTGCTAAGCATGTCTGTTTCAACAACATTATACCTCCCTCTGTTTAACATGCTTCAGCACAAAAGATGAACTGATTAATAAAACTTGATTATATTGTAAATTAGAAGCAATCAATTATTCCTCACTGATAAATGAAAAAAAAAATGTTCTGCTGACATTAAACTGCACAAATCATTAAAAAGCCCTTTAGTGTTTTTTGTTCCATGTTATCATCATTAAAGCTCTTCACAGTAATTAGGTACATGTTTGCCAGCAGACAAAAAAAGGGCTATTGACAAAAGGCATCTTGAAAGGGATAACTAATACACTGTTTAAATGACAGACTGGCAGCAGATCCTAATGTGTAACAACAAAGCGAGGTGAGAAAAGAAAGAAAATCTGTTTCATATTAAGCACTGATCAAAATCCTCCAAAGCTCTGCCCTGAATTTTAATTTAAATGAACACCCTATTTCACAGAGCAGCGAGGCATGTTGAGAAGACCAGTGTTGCCTAAAAACAGTCCATACCATTCTAGAGATCATAGAAGGGAATGTAGAAGAACTATTTTGGATGTAGTAGTGAGAGATTTATTTTTATTTTTGAGATATCTGACACAGCTGTGATTTAAATATTTATATTTAAATAAATTTGGGTTTGCATTGGTTTGATATACAATCATAAGGAGCAGCCATGGTAAGGTGTTAAGTTGGGATGTTTTCAAAGTTACAACGAAAAAATGTAATAGGTGTTTTGCAAATTCAAAGTTTTCATTGAATAAAAAGGTGAAAGACAAAAAATCAATCTGTTTATTGACTAACTATAATTGCTGGTTATTCAATTCAAAAACACTTTATCTAAATTGGAAATTAAGTGTTGTCATAACTTGTATCATCACAGTATTTTCACAGAGTTGTGGATGGTGATACTGTGAGCAGGAAGGATCTCTGGTAGCAGTCAGTTTTGCAACGAATCTGAAGAAGCCTCTGTCTGAAGACACTATTGCTGACTGTCATCAGATGCTAACAGCTCAATATCTGGGTACAGAGACTATATTTCACAGTCACATGTCCTGGATGACACCATCAGTTGTTGGCAAGCCCTGCTAATCCACCTTATTTGTTTTTGCTGCCACTCTTCAAATCTCTGTCTGGCCATATGGTTAGAAAGCTGGATAGAGAGACAGAATCAGAATATGATCCTTGACCATTATTATCAAGATGCTAATCAGCTCCTCCTGGTTATAAAAAATAAACACCTTGTTGCCACGACTACCCATAACCGTCCGAAAGTAAAACTTCCTTGACTTGACTTAAAAAGGCAAGAGCAAAAATCCTTACAGCTGCACAGCATTCAGAACTGGGTGGAATAGGGCGTTGGCACAGGGGTAGAGTGTGCAACCCATCTACGGAGGCCTTAGTCCTCGACGCGGCCATCATGGGTTCAAGTCCCAGCCCATTGACCATTGCTGCATATCTTCCCCCTCTCTCACAACCCACCTTCCTGTTGTTTCACTATCAAATAAAGGCCGCAAGAGAGCCGAAAAAAATCCTTAAAAAAACAAACAAACAGATGGAATAACTGTCCAGAAAAGTAATTAAAAAAAAAAAAAGTGAACTAAAGTCGACAAAAAGAATAAATCAGAACTAACAAAACAGAGCTACCCCAACATAATGCCACCAGGAGCAGCACAAATCTAAGAATATATAAAGCCTACAACTAATTTTAAAATTCCATTATTTTCCAGACTTAAATTTCTAAATTATCCGACTTCTGGTTGGCAGCGGAGCGAAATGGCTGACTAAACTTGAGCTCCTGACAGTAGAGCAGAATATTCCCCAAAAATTCAAATAAACGCTTGTTTTGTCTACATATCTTATGGACAATATGCCTGGGGGTCCTAAGAAAACAAACAAGACGATGCAAGAACTAAAAGAACAGGTAGATATAGCACAAGACGAAGAGCATACTAGCACGGAGAAGGAAGATGGCAATGGTGGAGAAACAGTGGCTAATGCTGGAACTTTGTTTGAGCAACTGAAGTTACAAAGCCAACAAAACACTGACCTAAAGACTGAACTGAAGTCCGATATGGGTTCACTCAAGGACAAGTTTAATAAAACTATGAAAGAAGAAATAGGCCTACTCAGACAGGACATTAACCAGAGGCTAACGGAAGCAACGCTAACCATGCAGGAATAGGGCAAAAAACTGGAGAAGGCCAAGACACGAGTAGAGGCACTTGAAACGTGGTCAAATGCAGCTAACAAATCACTCAGACAGTCATTATTAGAACAAAAGAAACTGACTGCAAAATAATGACCTGGAATCAAGAGCAAGGAGGAACAACACATGTATGTCCCTCTGGAACTCTATGGAGTTCCAGGGGACAGGAGGGTAATGCTATGACAGTTTGTTGAGAATTTGATCCGGAAAGACAAGCTTATTGACGAGGGGACAGACATCCAAATACAGCGAGCTCATTGGTCTCTCGGGCCCAAACCTCCCCGATCCATCGTTGTCATCTTTCTTCAGTTTAAAATCAAAGAGGCAGTTCTGAGAAACGCATGACAGAAAAAAATCTCTGTACAGAATAAGACTGTGAATCTTGATCATGACTACATGACAGAGGTGGTCAAACTCATGGTAGGGTATTCACAAGTTCTGGGAGGGGGCCCCTCAGTTAGGGTGAGGCTTCCCCCCTTATTAGACATTGGGACTGAAGACCCAGAGGGTATTGTTTTTACCTTTGAGTGGGAGTCAACTTAATCAAGTTTGTATGTAATTTGTTTTATGGTACATTGTTCTTGTATTCAACTGTTTCTTTTGGAGGTTAGAGGAGGAGGGTTAACCTGTTTTATTACATCAATTGATGTCACAAAAACTTAAAGTAATATCACTTAACGTTAATGGTCTGGGCAACCCAATTAAAAGAGCCGAGGTAATGACCAAAATAAAGAAGGTAAATATGGATTTAATTTTCCTATAGGAAATTCACCTCTCACCTCAAGAGACTGAAAAATTAAAAAAATTTGGGTACAGAAAAATCTTTTATAGCTCTCATGTCCATAGCCATAAACATGGTGTGGCAATTCTTATATCAAACTCATTGAAGTTTAAGGCATACAAGGAAATAAAAGATAAAGAATGTCATAGTGAAAGACAAATACAAAAACAATAATTTAACACTCAGTGTTTATGCCCCACCGAACAGTGATAAATTGTTCTTCAAAGATTTTTTTGATACCTTTTCTCAAGAAACTGAAGGGATTTGTATTTGTGGTGGAGACCTCAACATGACACTTAATTATAATCTGGATACCACTAGCCAGAAGTGGTAGAAGTCAAAAACGTTAAGCAAAATTCCTAAACACCACCCTTGAAGAAACTGGTTTGGTAGACGTTTGGAGGTTTCTTCACCCTACACAGAGGGGTTATACAAAAGGAGGATCGTTATAGGATAACAGATTGTGAAATTGAGACCGCTGATGTCTCAGATCATAAATAAATAAATTAACTGTTGGGATCAGAGGTAGAGAAAAAGGTAAGGTATGTAAAGCAACAGTATTATGAAATTGGCCCCAAATCTGCCAAACTTAAATAAGGCACTTAGTAGATTAAAGACAAATAAAACTCCAGGTAGTGATGGGTTCCCTACAGAATGGTACTGGATCTTTTGTGATAAACTAAATCCGCTTTTGTTAAAATCTTTTAATTTGACCCTTAAGGAAGGTCAGATACCCCCATCCCGGAAGGAATGGGGGTATCTGATCTTTGATCCCTAAAGAAAATAAAGAAAGAGAAGATTGTGCAAATTACAGGCCAATATCCATTTTGAACATAGATTACAAATTGTATACTTCAATTATTGCAAAACAAAACGACTAGAAACATTCATGACAGATTTAATAGATGAGGATCAGTGCGGGTTTATACCAGGAAGACAAACTCAGGGCAATATTAGAAGAACTATTGACATATTACATAAAATTAATATAGACAAAATTAGTGCAGCTTTAGTAAGCTTTGATGCTCAAAAGACATTTGTTAGAGTAGATTGGCAGTTTCTCTATTTAACTTTGCAAAAATTTGGGTTCAATGAAGATGCAGTTAAAACCATTAAGGCAATTTATCAGCAACCCACTGCTAGAATTAAGGTGAATGGCTCTTTGTCAGATCGTTTTGAGCTAAGCAGAGGTACAAGGCACAGATGCTGCTTAAGTCCTACGCTTTTCGCGCTATATATAGAGCCACTGGTGCAGGAAATTTGACAAGATGAGAGCTTGAACATGATAGGTGGAAATGAGCACAGAATTGGCTTGTTTGCGGATAACGTTATGTTATACCTTAGTGATCTGGCTATTTCTCTCCCTAGACTTTTGGAGAAGAGTTTAATTTGTATTCAGGATACAAACTAAACATTTCAAAAACATAAATTATCCACTTCAACTACACAACTGTAGAGGAAATTAAGAATAGATTTAATGTAAATTGGAAAATTAAGATAATAAAGTAATTGGGGATTAACATAACTAAAACACCAGAGTTACTATACAGGGCTAACTATAATCCAATTAATGATAACTTGAAAAAGGAGTTGGAGAGATGGTCCACCTACCCTCTGGATTTTGCTAGTAAAATAAACGTGGTGAAGATGAATATATTGCCAAGACTTTTGTATTTATTTCAATCTCTTGCAGTTGAGGTGCCAGCACAACAATTTGTAAAGTGGGACAAAATGGTGTCAAGATTCATATGAGGGGTTGGGGGTAAGAAGGCCAGAATATGCTTTTCCACACTTCAGCTGCCTAAAGATAGAGGTGGAATGTCTCTACCAAATTTAAAACTCTCTCAACTTAGACCACTGTACTGTTGGTGTGATTGCACTTATGTAGCACAGTGGAAAGATACTGGGACCTGTGTCCCTGGCTACAAAATTCAAACTACTTTGGGGGAGGAGAATCTGAATAGCTCTCTTAGAAATAAACTAGATCCTGTCACTATATTCTCTTTAGAAACATGGTTTTCTCCAGTTAAACAACTGAAATTGAAAAATTGTCAAAAATTACTAAAATGGATTGCCCTGGATGATGGGTTTAAGCCAGGGATATACGACTCCGTATTTAAAGACTGAATGAGAAAGGGTTTGACAGCCTTTTGTGTGGCTACTAAAATAATATGATAAGGACTTTTCAGGACTTGAAAGACACATTTGAAATGAAGAATCAGGACCTGTTCCGATATCTTCCAATGAGAAATTATTACAATAAGGAAATTAAAGGGGCAGTCTCAAAAGAGCTTAATCAAATTTTGAAACAATATGTGGATCTTACAATCAAAAGAACAAGAAGATAATCTCAAAACTCTACCATAGCCAAATGCATAACCTAAAGACTACATCACTTTATGTAAAAGCGAAATGGGAACGAAAACTGAATGTTACAATGACAGAAGAGGAATGGTACCAAACCTGCTGCTTATTACTGACTTCGACAAACTCTATGTGATGGAGAATTCAATTGGAAATGTGTCATTGTGTTTTTTTCACTCCATATGTGAAGAGTAAACAGCTCCAAGTTCAACAGTCTTATTGGAGAGGATGTGGCAGTGTCATCACTCATATTTTCTGGACTTGTCCTATGATTCAGCCATTCTGGACTCTTGTTAGTACAGTTATACAAAAGGTCCTGGGATATAGTGTTCCAAGAAAATGTACTGTGATGTTTTTGGGAAATAAAACTAAAGTAGTATGGGGTGAGGACTAGTATTTTGCTAAGATCCTATTAACCACAGCAAGGAAAGCCATAACCAGACTTTGGCTCAAACCTACAACACCAGACCAGCTTCAGTGGACTAACATAATACAGGACATATCTCAGATGGAAAAGCTATCCTACATTATAAAGTTAAGAGACACAGATTACAGTAAAAAAAAAAATGGAGAAAATGGATTTGTTTTAGGGACTCAGACGAATAATAACTGATTTCAACACACTCAATTTTTGGATATAATTAAGATTGCTTATGTATCTGATATTTTTCTGTTACAATTACTGAAAGTTACCTTCTCCCCCTCCTCCATTCACTTTGTTTTATGTTTGTAAATGTTCCCTTACGTTGGAAAAATTACAACGAAAATAAAAGTTTAAAAAAGAAAATTCTAAATTATCCAGACATTTTTTTTTAATAATTTCGGACATTTGAGTATAAAACATTTATCTTTGGTAGGCTTTCTTGTTATATATTCCATGAAAACACAATGCTGAATTTGGCATCTGATTTCATGGTGAGGAAAAGAGGTATTTTGCATAAATAAATGGGCAAACTGAGATTCAGCTCTATGATGCTCAGACTTGTCATATATGGACCAAATTATAATACCCTAAGTAAAAATGCTTTGTGATCTATTATATATATTTTTTGTTTGCAAAAATACAAAAAATGAGTTTAATGCATTGTTTGGCATTGAAACCATACAACATTTTTAACATGTTAAAATCTATCTAATCAATTAATCAAAATTAACACGTAAAAGTCACAGCCCTAGTTTAAACTGATTATCACAGATGTTTTACAGCAGAACCATTCAATTCCAGACCGAGGACATACAAAAATACCTGAATGATCTCCTCAGCCTGTCACTAACGTCTATAAATGACAGTTCAAATCAGGTGTATTCATGCAGAAAATAACATGTAACAGGCAGGACAGTGGCCCTCAAGGACTGGAGTTAGCCATCTCTGGTTTAAAAAAAGTACAAAACCACCACTTGATGAATATTCTGCCCTTGCAGCACAACTTTAGTTATGTATAGGTGGACACATAGTTAACAGAATGATGAAAGGAAAACACCAGAAGTTTTGTTGAGGATTCATGTATTTTCCTTTTCCGTCATTTTATTTCTTTAAGTCTCTTTCCAACAAGTTTTCTCTTTCTTTTTCTGTAAGAAGACAATGATATGACCAGGGTTCATGATGCAACAGCCTCATCTCCTTGCTGTCTAACTGGTCCGTCCCTTAAACAAGTCCGATTAGGAACTACCCCTACTACTACTTTTTGGTTCCCCTAGAAATTATTACAATTGGCGCTCAGTACAACAATGATGCACCATAGACTTTTTATAGGGGATAAAACTGGAATTTAGATGTATATACCTGTGTGTTAACCATACCTACACACTTTTTCCCTTTATTCATTTAGTGTTCTTTAGTGTGCTTTTTTTTGGCAAATAAAAGCAGGAAATGTGTTGTAATCTGGTGACGGATCTCAACTGTTTGTCTAACATGAGCTTGTGTACAGAAAACTTGGTGGTGGTTTTCATGCAAAGCTGACATTTGGCTTCTGATGTGCATAAGAACAGTTTTATGTAAGTATGTTGACGTTGCGGCTGAGTTTGCTTAGTGACAATGGTTTTCAAAGAGACTGCTGAGCTCATCAAGCTATTGATCTTATTGACATAATGGTTTTCTTATGCAGTAGGACCTGAGGGTTTGAAGGTCACATGCATCTAGCAGAGGTTCCTGACCTTGGTCTTTTTACACATGAAGATTTCCCCAGAGTCAATGAATTTGTTTTTACCATACTATGCACTCTAGTTGCTGAAAGATCTCTGATGATGAATGACTTTTGAAGAGTTTAGTATAAACCCTCATCCATCATCTTTCTAAAATTTAATAGATATTCCTTTTACACCCAATCCTTGACAGTCTCAACTTTTCACTCTTTTACCTGTAAATTCATTCTTTTCAAGTTATAATCAAACAATAGAGCCACATTTTCCAACACCATCTTTGAACTTCCTTATCTTGGTTGTGAAAATCCATAACGGTTGTGGGTGTGAACGTTACCGGTAAATTCAGGTAGTTAAAATTAATCAAAATTGGCTACAATAACTGCAGATCAAAGCTATAAAATCAGTGTTCATAACCCAACAAATTCTCTGAGCGGTGTAGCTCTCAGTAATACAAAACAAGATGGCACAGAAAAAAAGAACATATAAAGATAGACAAACTGTGCTAAGTAAATCCAAAGAAATGTAATAATACAAACTCAGTAACATAGCTGCAAGTTTCCTACAGTGATATTCTAAAAAGAGCCTTAAGGTATAAACAGAAGAGTTTTCACTTAAAAAGGGGAAAAAAAGAGAACAGAGACTTGGTTGTAATCCTTTGATTTCAACAGTGGATGCGCAGTGTGGCATAAATTTACTGATCATGTACTGCTGTGTTTGTATCTAATAGTAGGCCATTCTGTCTGCTGTAAAGAATTCATGAGACAAAGCTCAGAGCAGACGGGCTATCCCTCAAAGTCAGAGATTCAGACACTGCGTGTGTCAACACTCGAACACTCTGAGCTTCTCCAAACTCTACACTGCAGGCTGACAAAGCCAAATCACAGTCATGCAGCAAGTGGAAACAGCATCAAGGCCCAGGAGACTCCTCAGTATAAAACAAATACTGTCTTAGGCATACAAGCACCTTTCTGTAAGAAGTAGTGTGTGAGGGCAGCCTTCCCAAGAGGTCAGTGCAATAAAAAAGCAGTACTGTCACCGACTGAGCTTCCTGTGATATGGAGGTGTTGACAGGTAGCACTCCAGTGGGACATGTGCAACCTCAAGACATGCGTGTGGTTTGCACATACGCACACAGTCTGATGTACAGGACATGACATGACAGACTACGAAACCTGGCGACAATGTGGGATCCTAAGCACATCAATAATGCATCATCTCTGACAACCAGAGGAATAAAACTCCCAGCATCATCTTACTCCATCATCCTTATTTTTTTTTCTCACATTTTTTCTCCACATGTTGCAAGCCTCTAGCTCAGTAAACCCTCTCCCATCCATCTTAACTCACTTTGTTCTCGCAAATGCAAGAGTATATATTGTGTGGATCAAAAAGTGGACAAAAGGGAAAGCATAGAATATTATGTTCACACAGCATGAGACCTCTTAGGGACAAAAAGATTCATGTATGACCATACATTTTCTGGAGCTGTTAGTTTGGAGTCATTCAGTTAGAACTGTAAGTAATACAAACAGCCACACACAAGCACACAAACTGAGAGAAATGTCATAACCAAAGAGCAACGGCTCATGGTGGCACAGCCGTTATCTGTTTGGTTGACAGATGAGAGCAGTTGGAGACACTGGAGTCTGTGTATACTGGTGCAGAGAACAGAGCCGGAGGCTTTCTAGGTTTGGATGGCAGTGCCGTGGCTGTCACCAACTGCCACACCATTACACTGACACATACATCTGTATTGTCTAATTAACTCTGTGTGTGAGTGTTTTCAATGTTTTTCTACTGCTTTGAATATTCTGCTATCCCTCTGTGGTGCCTGTTTTGTTTGTATGAATTAAAGGACAATTCCTGTTTAATAATACACCAGCTTTGGATTGCATTCTGGTATGGGAGAAATATCTGTTAGTTAAAATAAAGCCCAGAGTGGTGCTAAATTGTCCATTTCATAGAGGCTAAAAGGAGGTTGCTTTGACAGAAAACAATGGAAAGACACGTACATGAGGGTTTGGTGAAGAAACAGTCACAGAATTAAGATTTTAGTCAAATCTGACAAGCTCTCAGAGGTAAGTATCCCAGAGTTTCAGCTGATCCAGCTCTAAAATAAACAGTGATTTAACTCAGCAATCAATAAACTGAACAACAGCCATAACATCCAAAGATGATTGTTAAGATTTGTGTAAGAAAGAACCTTTTGTGGCGACATAGAAGTGACAGAGTGGATCCAAGAACCATGGAAAAGTGTAAAAGACAGTTGAGCAAATTTTAAAAAGCTATCTGTCATTGTTAAGCATGTACAAATCTGAGTTTGGGGGTGCCTTTAATTCCTAAAACCGATGAAAAGGCAGATCTGCTCCTGACATAGCTTACCTAAGCAAGTAGTGTTTCTCAGCGCTGATAGCCTGGTAAAAGCCAGCCCCTTGTTCTATGCTTTGCTTCATAAATAGGATCTGGACCCTTGGCTATTGAGAAACGATTGCTTGCTGGAGGAGTGAATTCCGTTGAAGTTTTACACAATTGGATCTGATTTTACCCAGTCGGTAATGTTTAGCCGTGACGTATGTAAACCACCAGCTCGATCATAAAGGAAGCTACACTATGAAGTTTACCAGAAATTGTGTGCAGTGTAAACAAGCATCCCTCACTGCAAAGAGAGAACTTTAATTGCTCAATATTTGGATGCATGGCCAACATAGACTGAAGGGCTTCATTCACTTCCTCCGCTGCCATTGACAAACTACAACTACAGACTACAATTCAAAAACTCATCATTGTTCACAACTCCTGTTCGCTGATTGGCCAGGATGAAATGCATCCCGAGAACTCGAGCTCAATGGGACAAACCCCAGACAGAGCACTGAAGGGAAATGATCACTGAGAGCAAATGCACAGAAAAGCAATGGTCAGGCTACTGCACTGATCCAGTTTGTCCAAATCTAAATGAGGCACTTCGCATTGATTTAGGGGAATGTCAGCTTATATTTATGTTATTACAGCCAAAGAGAACAAAAAGGTTTGTATGGTGAAATACCAGTACATTTTGTGTTACACAAGTTGCACAAAAATACATCTGCTGAAAGCAGATGGTAATTTTGTGGAAAAAAAGTGGCCTGCTGTGCTGATGCCTTTACAAAGAACAGGTCAGAGACTTCAGAAAAGGTAGGAGTATCGGGAGCTGAAGTATGTGAGTATGCAGCCATCATTCCCCAGCATAGAACAAAGAAACTTTTTCAGTTTATTAAGTGAAATGTATAGAATGTAAGCAAGCACGTTTTTAAGTCTAGTATAATGATAAGTAATAATCTTATACTGTGATACATTTAATCTTCTATCAGTGCTTTTTATCTCTCAATAGATCAGTTAAAAAAATGCATCATTCTAACTTATTTAGTTGAATGTAACATTTGTTTCTCTCTTTTGCACCTGTTCTGAATCTGCTGTGCTAGTAGCTAAAGAGAAGACCACTACAACCTGATGAAAAAATTGTTGCAAGTTGCTTACCTCTGGGTGGACTGGGTGGACTGGCTGGACGTTTTTTGGGGGCTTTTTTATCTTTGCATTGAGGATATTAAGGTTAACAAAATCCGGCTGATACACATACACAAGCAGGGCTGGCTCAAATTTGTATGAAGCCTTAAGCAGAATTTGATTTGAGGCCCCTCTTCCTGTTAAGAACATCACCACCACTAACTGTGTTCAACACAGATTTGGTGGAATCTGAGAGAGGGGGCCAAGTTTAGTTGGCTGAGCTTAAAAACAATCACGGATAACAGGTTACTATTTGTTGAGATGTATTTGTGAACAAACCAAGCTCAAACACAAAGAAAAGATTAAACTCATGGCATCAGACTGTAGCTATGATAACACAACAGTCAAACAATGATTATTCTTTGCACTTTTACAAAATAAACTTGCCAGTTTCTCTAAATATTTAATTTAAAAATTTTAAATGTAATACTAATTTAATAGTATTGTCGTTCTCAGTGAACAAAAATAACAAAAATGGCTTGGCTATGGAGTGTGTAACAAATAACAACAACTAGTTAAAAATGTTGGAGGCAGTAAAGACAAGAACAACAGCTTACTATAAATTTGCATAACTAACCTTATTATACACTTGAGACAAGGGCATGCTGTGAATGTGAAGGTCCAGTACTGCCCCAGCTTCATCTGCTTCAGGTTCAGATTCGTCTGGAATGACGAGCTGCAAAAACAAAATCCAGAGTATTCCAGCTTTTTTTGCAGGTGTTACTCATTCACAGTTACAGATCTCAAGCATTACTATGTTACTTGTAAAGATTCTTAGAGATTACAGTGATATTTTATAAGTGATAACATTTATAACAGTATTGAATATTTAATGGTAAGAAGCTGTTTTATTGTTCACAATAAAGAAAAAGCACTTTGCCAATCAGTTACTTAATCACATTTGTAGCCCTGCAGGGTTTTTTTCAATGTTGCACTTAGACTTTTTAAAAGTGCACCAGATTTGGACAGCATCTGCTTGTGAGAGGTAGCTGTTTTATTAATTAACTGGGTTTACTTTATGGCATAGTATCTTTTCTTTTTAGCTCCATCTTGTCATATTGAATCAAATAGCATCGCATAAAAAACAACATAAAATTGGTTCTCTTGCAATATAAAGTATGATGTGACTCTACAGAGAACTATAAAAATAGATCAACTTTGCTGAAAAGTATGCTAGTATAACCAAATCAAACCTTCTACACATTCATACAAACAAATTCTGTGTTTGGATTGGTCACTGCAAAAAAAGAAAGACAGAAAGAAAGAAAGGGGGGATTTTAATTTTGCTTTGCTGATGAGGCAAAACATAATGCGAACAAGTGCCACCATTTACAGATAAAACAAGGTCCTGACTTTGCAATGCCTGCTATTGATACATTAACTAGGCTAAAAGCTGAACACTTGCCGTTTTTAGGCTAAATGAAGTAGGCTGGAAGTTCTTATTTCTCATTGCTGGATTTTAAATAAAGAAATATACAAGTATTCAAATGGGAGAAGAACATCACCTGCACTAAGCAGCCAACTGGCAGGCTTATCTCAGCAGTCAGCATCCGATTAGTCAGACTGTGATAACAGCACAAACAAGAACAATCATGCTAGCTGGATTAGCAAGAAAGACTAGGGGTAGAATGTGTAACAAGGGCCAAAAAAGCAAATAATTTGGTCTGGATAAATAAATAAATAAATAAATGTTTTACTTTTTCAGGTTTTGAGAAATGTGCCCAGGAACCAGGTCAAGTCTGTGAGTTACCACATCTCTATTTATATTCTTCTTTGTAACAATTTTCATTTGCTCTTATTAGGACTTAGTGATGTTTTAAAGTTCACTTTGAATATTCCTATTTTTGCATGCCTATTCTTAAGAGATGCACTGAAACACAGTCGCTCAACCGCAGTTTGCAGGTTCAGAATTTGATCGACCCTGACCAACTGAAGTGAAGTCAAGTTTGTTTGTATAGCACATTTCAGCGGCAAGGCAGTTCAAAGTGCTCTGCATGATGAAAACATAACACAATAAACAAAAAAGAAACAGTGGTAAAATAGAGAAGTAATCAAAAGTTGTAATCCAGACTAAAATTAAACAATGTTCCAGTTATTATTTAGCCTTGATTTTAAAGAACTGTGTTTTATCATTTTTGCAGTTTTATCTATGGAGCATAAAAACTGAAAGCTGCTTCTCCATGTTTGGTTCTGATTCTGGGGATGAAGAGTAGACTTGAACAAAAAGGCCTGAGTGGTCTGGAAGGCTGATACGACAACAACAGGTCCTTAATGTATTTTTGTGCTAAGCCATTCAGTGATTTATAAACTAACAAAAGTATTCTGAGCTACAGGGAGCCAGCGCAAGGATTTTGGAACAGCAGTTAAATGCTCTATTTACCTAGATTTAGTAAGAACGCGAGCACAAGTGTTCTGGATCACTTGCAGCTGTCTGACGCTTTAAGTAGACCTGTGAAGCCACTGTTGCAGAAATCAATGCGACGAAAGATAAACGCATGAATGAGTTTCTCCAGATCTTGTTGGGACATTAGTCCATTTAGCCTCAAAATGTTTTTCAGGTGATAGAAGGCCAATTTTATAATTGTCTTTATGTGTTTGTGCTCGTTCAGCTCAGCATTTCTCTCTTTACAGTGGGGGATGATAATTTCCAGTAAGCTTTATAGCGTAGCTTCCTTCACAATCCAGCTGGCACATTACATATGTCACGGCCAAACATAAGCAATTGGGTAAAATAGGATCCAATCATTTAAAACTTTAACAGAATCCATGGCTCCAGCAAGCAATTGTTACTCAATAGCTGAGGGTATGGGCCCTCTGTACAAAGCAAAGCATAGAACAAAGAGCTGTTTTTTTACCAGGCTAGTCATTTCTAGCTGTAATAGCTGAAGCTGTGTGCTGACTTAATTGCTTCTCTTTTGGCCCAAAATAATTACTTCAGTTTTGTTTCTGTTTAGCTGGAGAAAGCTATGGCACATCCTCCCATTAAATTTGTTCTATCTCTAATCTCACTACTTGTTATATGTATGTAATATTAAGTGAGAGGGGCCACAGGATTGTACCTTGGAGTACCCTGAATGTGGCTTTTGTCCGTTCTGAGTTACCTATTGACAAGTAACAGAAACTAAAAAATTGTATCTTTTTTCAATGAGTGAATGCATTATATGTGCTACGAGGCTGCGCTAACAGCACTTTTCAATGTGCAGCTGAGTGGAAACTTAGAATTAGTGATTTGCAGGCTTAAGTATTTTAAGTGAAATCAATAGAAACACAGAATTAGACAGTAATTTAAAATTAAACTGCAATTGCTATGATGACTGCTGGATCTCATAAATACAACAATGCCACCTTGATTGTAGATTAATATTTGGTGTCAAAGCCTCCAATTCCGTACTGAGTTGAGCATGTGGTTTTCTTGGTGAAAATATACAGACTATATGCCACACAAGTTTTGCAGACATTCTGAATGCACATAATAATCTATTTCCTAACATAGTGAACCACAAAACATAGGAGCTAAAGCTTAATACTCGGGAATGTTACTTTAATGTGAAGGTTAACCATGTGACTGCATAAATGCCACAGAGGCAAATTTGTGTGCATTCATTACATTTGATGACACTTTACTTTTGGGCTTCTTTTATTCCAGTCCCTTTAGAATGGCTCAGAAACAGTCAACCATTGACTGGTCACAAACTCTAATAATGCATGTCTAACAAAATACTGTCCCTGTTTCTCTGAACAGTTAATTTCAACCACTATACCTGCTATCTAAATGGATCTGACAAGCGTGCACAGACACACACATCTAACCCCCTCCAACACACACCCACACACACATACACACACACCGCAGACATCTACTCATCCATATAATGCTGACAGCCAGTATTGCTCTACAGAAAGATATTACTTAGCTGTATTGCACTGCTTGCATTTGCAGTAAAGGAAAGCATATTACTCACAAATGCCATTTAGGTGTGAGACTGTGGCTGGCTGTTGCTCACATGCAGCATGGAAATAGTTTTCCTCTCAGCCATATTCCTGCGACTGACTGCCTCAGTGCACCACAATGGCACTCATACAACTTGACACCGCACCGTTTCTGCACTTCAATCACAGTATGACAAACTCTTTTTCAAGGTTTCATTTTGTAAAACCATTGTCTTGGAACTGGAGAACCCTAATTGGTGCTACTAAAAAAGTACACAGGCATAAGAAATTGGAATATCAGTTTTGCTTTAAGGGCTATGACATTTTCTTAAAATCTAAGGTGGATTGATGGTTAGAAGACCTTTACATTTAAACATGTGCACATAATCTCTGGCCTTTAGGAAAGAAAAGCTTCATGCATCCCTTAATATCCTCATAAAATGGTTAACTAGAAAAGACAATTGAAGCATAGAGTGAGAAAGGAGACATCCTATCAACTCCCCACACAGCGCACTATGATTCCCCTCACTGATAGCGGAAGAAGCTCTTCTGTCTCTTCTATTTTTTGTGACACTTGTTTTTTTCTCCATCAATCTCTCTTTCATCTTCTAGCCCTTCATTCTGTCACTGAAGTCCTGTTGCCCTATTTTATTTCCTCAGGTTTTTATGTTTCTCTTCTCAATCTTGTCTTGTTTGTTTTCTGTTAACCTTCCATTAGCAAGTCCAATGTCAGGTCTATCTGGCTGCCTCCTGCATGGCTCCCTGCTCTGCACTTTCCAGGCACTATGACAATGTTTTCCTCAAGCCCTATTAGTGGCTCCTCACATCTCTAACAGCCATGCAGCACAGAGAGACATGAGAGGGGGAGGAAGGAAGAGGAGGATTACAGGGGAGGCAGGGGTGGGTGGAGGTGCCGGATGGGACACGGTCCGGACAGAGACACTGGCCAGGAGAGGAAAAAGGTTGGAAAGGGATTAATGGAGACTGAAGAGGAGACACAGAAGCATTGGCACTATGCTGGAAGGAGAAAGAGGATGCAGAGAGTTTGGGCTGGGAGGTGAGTTAAGAGGTGGGTGGGATGTGAGGGGGCTGGGAATTACGGACGCTTCCAATATGGCTGTTTAGCAAACACAATTTGCATAGCACCAATGCGGATGAAGTTCTGTGACACAGTTATTTGCATACATTTGCATAAAATTAATCCCCTTCCCAATATCTGCAGTGATTGTTTCTGATGCAGAAAATAAGTCAACAAAATAAACTGACGCATCCAAACAGAGCAAATATATTGACACAGAGATAGTGTGGAGGAGTGTGCAGGAACAGTTTTCAACTGGGTGTGTGAGAATATATGTGGCAGAGCATCTGTGTGAAGCCATCATTTAAAGGTTGTTTAGTGGATCTAAAAGAAAACAAAGATGTTCTTCTTATTTCTTCAGCTTACTCACACCTCCCACTTAACAAATTTATATGCATAGTTTTCCGGATCTGTCTTTTGTGATGGATGCACATATGGATTCAGTTCTGCATATAAACATCCTTCACAATTTTAGTATACAGTCCTGGGGCATTTTTCAAAAGAAGCCCTAGTGCATGGGACATCGCCTTAAGATGCTGATGCTTAGACGCTGCAGCCAAATCCTTTCACATTGTGACATGTTTTTGCCAGAGTTCCAGTTTTTTATTATTAGATGTTGTGGTCCCTATTATCCATAGTTTCATTTTCCAAACTGACCATATAGACCATGCAGATTGATCTAACAAATCTTGGTTTTCCTTAACAAGGTAAGTGTTCTCCCTCCTTCATAATAGTGTTCACAGTCAAAGAAAACTTTTACTGGTTGCTGAAACTTCCTGTTTGACGTGACGTGATGTGACGTGACGTGACGTGACGTAACGTGACGTGACGTGACGTGACCTGTGGACTGTGCTCAAATATCCCCAGACACCTCTCAAAGTAGGACACAGAAGGTTGCAGAAAGCAGCTGAAACTCTATCCATTAAAATTTACAACATTCAAGCCAAAGGGCAAAGTTAAACATTTTTTTTCTCCAAGCATTGTCCACACACAGTTACCAAGAACTGCACTGGAATATGTTTGGTGTGCGAATATGAAGTCATATCCCAACAGAAAGGAATATTAGCAAGTGTTAGGATAGCACTTAAGTGCTAAACTGTCCCATATTTTCAGTAGGGGCAAGGTAGTTTATTGACTGTAGCTGTATGTTGCATAAGAAACAGTATTTTTAAGACAAAAGGATACCCTGCAGAAACTCCTGTGGGACATAACGTCTATCACTGTCAAGAAAACCTGAAACTCCAGCATCCAATACATCATTAGTAAGTGGGTTAAGTGTGACACAATCATAAAGCCAATGCAGATACTTCAAATACATGAAAAACAACCAAAAATGTGAGTAAAAACTATATAGTTGTAACAAAAACACAGAGTGAAAACTATAAATCTATCAATGAACAGGAAATGTACAACCAAAACAAATGCATTGATATCAAGTACAAGTTGTGGTGCTATATACACTGAACAAAAACTGAAATGCAACACTTTAGTTTTTACTCTAATTTTTCATGAGTTGAACTCAAAGATCTAAAGCATTTTCTATATACACAAAACAACCATTTCTCTCAAATATTATTCACAAATCTGTCCAAAACTGTGATAGTGAGTACTTCTCCTTTGCATAATCTTCCATCCCACCTCACAGGTGCATATCAAGATGCTGATTAGACAGCATGATTATTGCACAGGTATGTCCTAGGCTGGCCATAGTGTTGCGTTTATATTTTTGTTCAGTGTATTTGTGCAAAAACAAATCTATGTTCAAAAATATAGAGATCTGTCCAAAGAACAATGGCACAAATGTAAACAGGTTTTATCTGGTTGCTGGGGGTTGTCCTGGATATACAGTCTAATAAATGAAAGAAGTATATTCATAATAATGTTCAAAATCTGTGTGTCCCTGAACAGTCTAAGACCAGATGGTTCAACCACTTTGTGTTCCCAAAAAGACTATGGACATTTCTACCTGTTGGTGTGAACACAGAAAATGAAAAGATTGGGTGAAGTTGTACAGAAAAAGGTGATTCAGGGCTGAGACCAAAAGAACATCTAACTGTATTTATACAGTGATATATTAAAGTGTTGCTGAGTGTTGTTAAAAGTAGAAAATAGGGCATTTTGGACAACATTTAACAGTCTTGCTCGATAGGATATTAAGCTGTGATGGTACTGTTCAAATAGCTCCTATAGCCAATATTTCTCATAAACAATGTGGAAAAGGACCAAGCTATTTGTTCTAAAAATTTATTTTATTGATTCCCTCCTAAAGTAATTTTTCTGCCATGCATGGTTTGTGTCAGAAACTCTCAACAGGGTTGGGCTGACAATAAAGTGGCGCATTTAGCAGTAAAAGAACCAGACATTTCCCTGTGGAGCTGATTGACAACGAAGCTTAAACAAAGCAAATACAGGACTTACTCTCACCAGGCGGCTTAAACAGAACTCTAAATCGCTCTAAGTGGCTTCAAATGTTGCTTCATAAGTACACAACTACTCTCACAGTAACACAGAGAAGAAGTTTAAAGGTTTATGGTTTCTGTAACCTAGAAACAGCTTTTAGTAACATTCCCATTTCTAACCTTTGCACCACTCACTGTCCCCTGGTAGATCATGAATACCATTTGTACTGCTAAGATTACTACTTCCACATATGTTACAAAATAACAGAGATTTTATGTGATTAGTCAACACAATGTGGTGCATAATTTGTATAACAGTAAAAATACATGATTGTATTTAAAATAAAAAATCTCAGTGTGGCATGTATTTATATTCTGTCCCCTTTACACTAATAATATAAATGAAAAACCTGTGCAAGTATTTCCTTCTATGCTTACCTAATTAGTAAACACAGTTTATTTGTGTGTAACTTAGTATGAAAACAGCTTCAGTCTCAGAATTCCTCCCATGACAGGAAGACCCTAAACATACTCTATAATAATAATAATTTCAGAAAACATAACCTATATGTAAAATTATTGTTTTGCTCCATAATTTCAAATGCAATTAATGAGTCTGTTTAATATGTACCAGGTTGCATATTTAAAGATCAAAACTCAGATGGCAGTTATTCATATGCAAGGACAGGAGCTTCTCCTTGCTAATGAATTCAAGCAAGTTTGATATGAGGAAAAAGGAAAATAACAACATGAAAGATTCCTTCACTAATCATTTTATTCTGTGATCAATTTAAGCTACAGAGCATGAAATAATGCAGATCCCGCTTTCAGGCTGACTGAGCATCGATCCAACACTTTTGGATTGTTTTCCGTCGGGAGTTTCGCACATGTTGCATACATGACAGAAGAGAAAAAAAGACTGAAGTAGGTTTAGGGTTATGTCTCTGACTGTGTGAGTCCAACTGTGTGGCCACCAATCAAAAGAACCAGTGCTGGTTTTCAGGGGAGAGACACCAATTGATCAGAAAAGGCTGCAATTAGAATGTAAATAGGACCTGTAGCATTGATCCCATCTCAGTTCTCAGCCTCTTGCTTCTGTAAATGTGAGTTTGCTGAAGGGCAGTCAGCCCACAATTACTAACCCTCCTCCTTTTTTCAGAAGGCTTTCTGCATCAATAATCACTAGAGTTTAACTTTCACATTTAAACTGTAAATTACTTGGATGATTGACTAAACACAATGTGATTTTTATAATCTGCTGCCTCCAATTTCCCTTTTCAATGTACCACCCACTCATTGCAATGTAGTGATTTTACAAAATGGCAGGGAATGATTGCAAATGGAAAATGTTCTGAAGACACAAACAATAGAACAAATCAAGAAAGAAAAAGGAAAAAACAACTCTGCAGAGTCACAGGTGCCTAGTTCACAGGCGAAAGAATAGCTGCTTAAAAGCAAACACACTCACACAATCCCCACCAGTGAGATAAGAGCTAAATTATGGAATCAACAAGTCCCCTGGTGAGAGCAGCACTATGTAGGCAGAATGCAGCAAGTAACAAACGGTCTGTTATAGCGAGGTGTTGTGAAAACTGCACTGGGAGTATTTCCCCATATTTACATATGTGTATCATGTGTAGACAATAACAGATTGAGAGAGTGACCTGTGAAAACAGGGGCATGGGTAGGAGATGCTGCTGCTGAGTTCCCATGTGAAGGTTTTGAAGGCAATCGGTAATTCCATATGGTGTGCTAATCCATCTGACAGAAGTCGTTCTCACTCTAATCACAGGTCAGGAATGAAATTACATCAAAATATTTAACTCTTCTGCTAAGGCATAGTGTTTTGATGCACTATGCCTAGACATCTCTCTTTAATGGTTTCATTTTTACTCAATTTTATATTGACACTTTGTCAGAATATACATAGCTGCACAATCTGCTCCATTATTTGCCCAATTTGCCAATGTTTTCTGCTTTATTTTTGCACTGCTGTCACTAAATTGCTTGCACTATATACATCCAAAGGAAAGGACAGCCATCAAGTCTGCTGGATATGAGTATTTGCAACTGTTTTTAAATCAGGTCATCAGTGTGGTAATTTGAGGAAAATTCACGAGATGCAAATTTATCTTTGAAATTGGGGGTACCAAAGAAGTGCTCATTGTAACAAGATCGAGGCACTACTCACTTCTTGTTAAGACACACATCCTGTCATTTGCACTAAATCACTTTAAATATTGGCTTTCATTTCAGTCACAAAGAAGGTACAGTATGCTCCCTCAGTAACATATGGAATTATCAAAGTTTCTTCTATGTATTTTTATATCCACCCATCCATCCATTGATGTGCAAATATACAGCATAAGAAACTTTGATGGTTTCTATATATAGATTGATAGAGCGTTAGATATGGACATGCCCCTCAGTATAGGAATGGTTCCTACTTTTTTCTTATAAATTTGTACAGTAGGGGAAACCTTTTCAGGGATATCATAAAAAAAATGTAAAACCTCTCTCTCCCTCTCAAAGGATAACTGACAAATATGGACAGTATCCACCATAATTAATAAAACAACAAATAGCAAAGAAGCACTGATAAGTGCAGGTCTCTGCATACGTGTGCGCGTCTGAGTGCCTATCTCATAGCCTCAGCAGGAGAACTGCTTAAGCCTTAATGAGGCTGTTAATTAGTGTGTTTTAGAATATACATCTAGAGAGTGTGCATTTTACTGCAGAGAGCCTTGTGTGCAAACACAAATATAGTCACCAAACAACAAGGAAAAAAGGCAGATGGAACGCAAGGTAGTGACATTACACACATCTGACGGACATCTCTCGAGAGAAGAAAAGGTATGTGAATAGGAAAGGAATGTCTATGCAGTGTACTATATCTGTTGCATCTGACTGAGTTGAAGAATACAGACCAGCAGGAAAGATGTTGCTGGAGGCATTTCTCAGTGTGATATAAGCTAAGATTCATGTACATAAAGAGAGACGAGCTGGAAGTGAAGACAGTTCTGAGCCCCATGCCATCTCTGCTCTCCACCATCTGTTTGCACACACTAATCACACCTGCTGCTGTCAGAGTCTTGTCAGGCTGAAATGTGGGTTTTTGTAAAGTGCTGAGTAACATCCAGCTGGATTTCTCAGCTGATACCTAGACCCTTTGAAACTACACAACTGGTTTGTAATGGGTCCCTATGGGTCTTCTGGTCAGGGGGGAAAAACACAGCAAAGCATAACTTTATTCCAATCAGAAACAATAAAACATCAGCACTGAAGGCGTGAAGTTTTTGTCTGACATCAGCCTCATGCAGTGATGCTACATTTGCTGTTGTCTTGTAGACATAGCCAAATCCATCAGCTTTTCACAGACAGTGCCACATTAGCTAAAGCTGTATTTCAACCTGACACACCAGCTTGGATTTACAACGCCATCTTTAGGTGTTCATAAAAGGAATGTCAACCAAACTGTCTAAAAGGCATGTCTGAAGCATGAACATATGAAGCAGTTGTCAAACAAACAAAAAAATGGTCTTAACAGAACTTGATTTCGGATGTTGAAATGTATCACCATACTGATGTCATAAAAAAGAAACTACAGCATCCAGAAAACCAAAGGAATATCTGTCAGTAAAAACAACATTAAAAATTGATTAATAGTGCATTGCAAGACCATTCATACCACTTGAACTGTTAAAGCCACAAAACTTTTAGTTTTTTGTTTTGATTTTTTTGTGAGAAAATATATTTTTGAAATGAAAGGAAAACAAAATATGTCTTTTAAATGTTTTAACAAATATAAAATCTTAAAAGTATGTTGTGCATTTTCATTCAGTTCCCCTGAGTCAGTACTTTTACTGCAGTTATGACTGCATATCTTCTGAGGTATATCTTTACCAGCTTTGCAAACCCACAGACTGAAAGATTTGTTTTGTCTTCTTTGCAAAATAACTCAAGCTCAGTCAGACTGAATGGAGTATATCTGTGAACATACAGTTTTCAAATTTTGCTTCACATTTTCAATTGAATTTAAGTCCAAACTTTGACTGGGCCGTTCCAACACATGAATATGCTATGATCTAGACCAGGGACCTGCAACATTGATACTACAAAAAACCGTTTTTGCCCTGAGTAAAACTAAATAAAACTCATTTAGAGAAACACGTTACATGAAAGACAACTTATGTTTGATAAATATGTAAAAGAATGAAAAACTGCTAAACTCCATGTTTATTATTTTACCTTTATTTAGAAACATAAGTTGGTTCTTTATTATTTTTAGGCAAAGTTATAAAGAGCCATTGTGGAAGGTCCAAAGACTCACTTGTGGCTGTGGTGCCACAGGTTAAATACTTCTGATCTAGATCATTCCATTATACCTCTGGCTGTATGTTCAGGTATGTTCTCCTGCTAGAAAGTTAAGTAAAAAGGGATTTGTAGCATCCAACAGTTTTTTTTTCCAGAATTGATTGTATTTAGCTCTATTTTCCCATCAACTCTGACCAGCGTCCCTGCCTGGCTAAAGAAGTGTATTCCTACAGCATGTTGGTCCCACCACCATGTTTTCATTGTTTGTATAAGCTATTCAGTGTGATGTGCAGTCTTAGTACTCCACCACATAGAAGGATTAAAAAGTGAACTTCTTAAGGGTTTCTTTCAAGAATGGCTTTCTTGACCATTTGGAAATGCAGATCTCTGCAGCTCCTCTGGAGTAACCATGAGCCTTTTTGGCTGCATCGTTGGTCAACCCATTGCGCCCAGTAGGTTTAAGTGGACAGTCATGTATTTGTTAGTTTGTGCCACACTCTTTGAAATGACAGACTGAACAGTGCTCTGAGGTATATTCAAAGTCGGGGAGGTTCTATAAAAGAACCAAGCTGTCAACTTTTCCTCAACTTTATCGCTGAGCTATCTGCTTTGTTCCTTGATCTGCATGATGCTGTCTGTTCACCATTGTTTTCTTAACAAAACTCTGAGGTCTCTGATAACAGCTTGCACTACTTTGCTGAGGTTCACACATGGGTGAACTTCTATCCATCCACCAATTGTGTATACCTACTTGTCCTTGCAGGATCTAGGTGATTGGTGCCCATCTCCAGAGGTCATTGGGCGAGTGCTGGGGTACAACCTGAACAGGTCATTAGTCCATTTCAGTGCAACAAAGAGACACACAGGACAAACAACAGTGCACACAAACACTCAGACCTAAGGGCAGTTTAGAGTAACCAATTAACCTAACAGTCATGTTTTTGGACTGTGGTTTGAAGCGGGAGTACCTGAAGAGAATCCATGCATGCATGGGGAAAAGGTGCAAACTCCATGCAGAAATGCACCAGGCATATATTTTTCTTTCCATTTCAGAATTCTGAACTATTTTGTGTTGGTCTGTCACATAAAAACTGAAAATACTTGGACATTTGTGGAAAACCAACACTTGTTTGTGGAAAACCAACACTTGTGTAAAGTTTAGTCTGAACAATACAAGACTTTGGAAAATGAATAGCCTTTTTCTGCATGACCAACTCTAACCCTGCAAATGTGAGATGCAGGGGTTTTTTTTCTGTCCAAAAATGTAGATTTACACTGAGAGTTTTGTTGTTCTACTGAAAACATACAGCTTTTATTTTTTGCCACCACAAAATTTCAGTACAAACAGAGAAATATAATTGATATTGTGGTACAAGGTAAAATAAAGAGTGAATAGAAGCCAACTAACAGCAGTATATGGCTTCTGCAGACTCATTATGTGCTGTGCACATACAATAACAAAAACAGAACTTGTCTAGGATCAGTAAAAGCATATGAAGGTGGCATTGCTAAAATGAAATGGTGGTATGAAAGTATAAACCTGCAAAACCAGCTCTAAGAAGTATTCAATGATACAAATTAGATATATTACAAGCACATCTTTCGATGTGCAGGTTGGAAGTGTTTTTTTATACATAAGAAAAATCAAATCAAACAGAACACAGCGAAAAAGTGTTAAACATCATATTAAGACCAACTGTAAAGTGTAAATGTTTTGCATGATTATGAAAAACAGTAACATTCAGCTGACGAATCAAATGATGGCTCATTTACTATTTAGGATCATCATTCTATTAAATGTGTAAATGCAAGCAAGTCGAGCATAAAAGCTTATACAAGCAAATTAGTGAGGTCACTCTCGTCTGATAAAAGTGTCTTCAAAAAGTGGATGACTGCCAGAACTGCAACAGAGGTGCATTATTCTCTGAATCATCCTCTAAAGCAGACACACTCTTTTTATACATTTATGCACACACACAGGAGGTCTGCTGCACTCTTCCACTTTGCTGAAACTGTATTAGTGTACCCTTTCTGTATGGCACACTGCCAGCCACTCACAGCGCATTACTGGTGTACGACCCCTACCCACTGGAAAAAAAGGGAAGCATTTAACCTCCTGGCCTGTTCCATTGATGCTCCCTCATGCATTCTCATTCCATTTTGAATATGGACTGCAGGATTTTGTTTGTGTGGTAAATGGGGAAAGAATGGTGCAATGTGTCACTGAAAAGAAGTCACTGGGTTCAGATTCTGAACTTTTTTACCCTATATGCATCGTGTTAATCTCTTTTTTCCACATGTGGCTTTCCATTTCTGTCTGGGAGCTGCAGTGGGATTCATTCCTGCTATGATGTTGAATCAGAGAGAACATCAATCTACAAGACTGACATTTAATCACAAGTCTGTGGAGAAAAGAGATACACACAAATGGACATAGTTTGAAAACACTCCTCCTTTCATCACTTCCACAACCATACCAGAAATTCATACCGCACAAACATTTTTATGTTTTGTCATGTCACATCCACAAACCTCAAAGCATTTTCTTTGATAGATTGATACAAAGTAGTGCAAAATTGTGAAGTAAAAAAATACTGCATGGTTTCCAGAATGTTTTACAAATGAAAATGTGAAAAGTTGGGTATGCCTTTTTATACAGCCCCCATTACTCTTTTAACCCTAACTAACATCCATTGGAACCAAATGCCTTTTTGGTAAGTAGAGTCTTCCTATATGTAATTAATTATCCTTATGGATATAGCTTTCCTGTCAGGGAATTATAGGTTTGTTAGACAAAATCAGTGAATACACGGCATTGGAGCAGCAGAAATCCACAGCTCAAGTGGAAGAATATGTCACCAGAACAACTGTTAGTCATGAATGCCACAAATCTGGCCTTAATGGAAGAGCAAAAAGAAATCCATTGTTGATTCTCTGTGAGTGCTGGAAAATAACATTGCACATCACCTTAAACACACCATCCCCACCAAAAACATGGTGCTGGGAACATCATGATCTGTGGAGAGACAGGGAAGCTGGCTGGAGTTGATTGGAAGACTGATTGTGACAAATGCGGGGTAATGTTGGAAAAAATCCTATCAGAGGCTGCAAAGGAGCTGAGGTTAGCTGTCAAGGTTCAGGTTGATGCAGAGCACTCTAAATATCCAGCCAGAGCCACAACTGAATGGTTTAAGACATAACACGTTTATGTGTTTGAATGGTCTAAAGTACTGAGTTGAATTTAACTGGGAATCTGTGACAATACTTGAACATTTTTGTTAACTGTTTCTCATCCAATATGACTGAACTTGAGCTATTTTTACAATGAGAAACAAATGAAATTTCTAGTCTTTAAATGTGCATTGTTGGTGGGGCATTCCTAAAATTATTTGCAGCAGTAATTACAACTAAAAGGGTCTTCAAGGGTTGAATACAGATACACACCACACAGTTCAGATTTTTGTTCCTAAAGAATTACATTGAACATTGTTGTTATAAAACGACATAATGTGGAAAAATATTCAAAAAAATAAGAAACAGGTACTTTCAAAGTCTCATAGAACCACAAACAAACAGTACAGTATCTACCTCTGAATTCTGTGTGGCATCTTGAAAATGCTGAGAACAATGAAAGAGTGATATCTGAGAGACAAAGAAAAATAATGGCATAAAAATAACCAAGGGAATGGCTTTGAGGGAAAATGTTTCCCCACATCCTTCTCTGACAGGGTGTTTGAGAGATATAGGTGGTCAAGAAGAACAAGGTGTTGATGTATTGATGTCTTTGTTTTCTTTTCTATTGCTGAGAACCCACTAGACATTTTACAGCTTTAGCTCAGCAGTTGCACCCACCTCTACTGTGTGCTCAGATCATTTTCACCTTTTCTATCATTACTTTGTTTTGTTAGTCCCACATTCATTTTTCATCTCTTCAATCTTGGTGTCTAATGCTCATTCCCAAAGTCTTTGCAGTGTCTTCATTAGCAGCAGTGTCATTTTCTGCAAAAGTACTTAGCTTTTCCCTCTAACGATGATGGCTTCTTCTAATAAGGTCATGCTGGGAAGTCCAAGCATCTGTGTCTTTCTGTGATTACATGTGCGCTTTTGCAGATTTTGTAAGAGAATAAGGGTGCACACCAAATAGTAACTAATGGCAATAGTCTTGCAACCATTAGCAGCCACTTCAACATCTTGTCACAGAAGGAGAAATATGGAAGTAAGGACAAAAGCTGTTAAAGACAGAATAAAAAACAAGCGCACAGAGACAGTAGAGCTATTACTGAAGGGCACAAAACCTGCAATCCTCTGAAATCAATTTTAATTAGTAGTTTATGTCACCTGGAGTCATATTTTAAAAAGAGCAGGAGCATGGTCTGTCAGAGAGCATGGCCTTTGTTGTTGTGCATTGGCAACCTTCTGACTACATGAGTCACAGAGGTACTCTGATGGCAATCCAGTGCCTGTCATTATCCAGTCTTAGTGGAGGTCAATTTCATTAAAAGATGCTAACGTTAGTTCTGTCAGGAAGATTTTATATTGATAAATGTTGCAACAAGCTGCTGATTTGATCCACCAGTTTGCCTAGGTTTATCTTAGTGAAACACTGGAGCATCACCTACATTCTGACAGTGTATCAGTGATATATTTTTAATAAACATTTAACACTTAATTTGTTTTATATGATGATTGCCCTGAGAATTTGGCTCAGTGGTCAGAAACCCATAAATCTGATCATTTTCTGATCTGTCAACACACCATCAGTTCAGTTCAGTTTATTTATATAGCATCAATTCACAACAATGGTCAAATAGTTATTAGATGAATTAAACAGAATGTAGGTTACACTGCCCTCCTGTTGAAACCCCTTCAACCATTGCATGATGAATTAAGTAAATCTTCATTAGTGTAGACAGAACATCTGCATAATTTAACATGATTTTAAGTAAAATAATTATAGTGTTATTGCTGTGACATTAAAGAAGCACTTGAGGGAACTCATGTTACAGACTTTTCTGACATTTACAAAATAATCTTTAATAGCCATGCTTTGCTGAACATCAAACTGAGTGTGATGCTGTGTCAGAAGCACAGAGAACCTATGCTGAAATTCTATTAACTTCAGGCCTCGTATCATCTTTTGAAATGCCAGGCAGATACACAATAGCATGCTGGAAGTATGAAAATTACATTCTTGGTCTTACATTTGAATATTTTAATTGTCACTTGGGATATTACTATGATAATACTTTCTACTGAAGAAATTATTTTTCGGGGCACGCAAAACACTGTTTCATTTAGAAATGTCAGAAAATTAGATAAATGTCAATCTCAGATCTAGTTTGTATTGACTGACATTAATAAAATAAACTAAAAATGGCAAGATAATCTAAAGATAGACCAATTAAATTTACTCAAATGCAGTTCTGGGCAGCTGTGCACCAAGCTTTAGCTTATCTCCTTATTTTTATATGTCATTGTAAAAGCATGACATGAGTACCATATTTTTGTTTTATAAGCCCCTCAACTCTTGACATATGCCAAAAGCCAAAAATAGGCTTCCAGACATGAGTGTTAAACCTTTGTCTTGTTCACAACTAAGAAACGGCTAAGTAATATGGAACTGGACTTTTGATTTCCGAAAACTCTTCTTGAGATTACTTAGTTGTATCACAAGAAAATGCCAAAAACAAATAGAACAATTCTTGTAACAGAGGCACAACAGGAACTTTTAACCAAAACTTTGACTATCTTGGCATATTATTAGCAGATATTTGAAAAATTAATGAAAATAAATAAATACAATAAATGTTAATCCAAAGAAAATGTCTACAGCACATAAACAGTATCTGCTGGTTATGTTCTTAAGATATCGTACAAAGACCTGACACCTGACCTAAGAGATATGTCAATTTTATGTTGAACCATTTAGTGTATGCCAGATTTTTAGGCATCACACTTTATGAAAAATATATTTATGCAACTGAAGTACTTGTTTTTCATATTTTCAACTCAAGACCAGATGTGACTTATTCATTTAAAAACAGGCTGCTAGTAACAAAATTCATAGAAATATAATGTTTTCTTTCCTTATGTGCACAAGCTCAGGTGGGTATTTATGCTTGAATAATTCACAAGTCAGTAATAAGAGGCTTAACAGACTGAAAAAAACCTTCTTGTAAAGTGTTTACGTGCAGATTTGACTGAATGAAAATGAATAACAAGGCAACCGGTGTTGAAAGGAAAACCATGAGATCCAAAATTGACTATGAAACAAGCAATATTACAGGGCTCTAGTAATAAAATAAATGCACACTTCCACTGCAGTATGTTAAACCACTACCCAAACACAGAGGTGTGATGTCTTGATGATAAGAATGACAGCAAGCAGAGTGTGGATTTTGTTTCACTCTGCAGAGAGACACATTACATAATTAGGCAGCATGATTATGGCAGCTGCCACAGGTACTAGCAGAAACTCGTGCACAGATTAAAACAGAGATGAAGGGAAGACTTGGGATTAGTTCTCCAGCTGAGCTACAATATACAGTAATAAAAGAAAGGCTGCTTGCAGCTGCACCCTAACACAGCTAACTCCCTCTGAACACACACAATATTAAGTCATTATTAATAAAGACTCAAAACTCGAGACCCACAAACGCAGCACAAAACTCCATAACAGCTAACATTTCATTAAAGGGCATGTGTGTGGGTTATTGAAAATGTGTGTGTGTGAAGGAAAAAGACAGGGAAAGGGAAAAAGATTTTAGCCCTCGGGCTTTTCCTCTGATAAACAGTTGCATAAAACATTTTATCCACCTGAACACATAACAATGGAAAAAAATCTTCAGAAAAACTTATGCATAGGCAATACACACACAATACTTATCCAGTTAAGACTGGTTCAAGCACACAAGGAGAAACTATCAGATATAAAGCTTGATGATATGTTAGGTCTAAAGACCACTCTAGGGGGTGATGAACACAAAAGAGTGGGGATGATCATGCAAAACAGACAGTTATAGTATTTATGGGAGAAAACAATAGTCACAATATAATCTGAAACATACTCACGTAGTGCCAATGACAAAACTATCAGAGAGGAGACCTTGATAGTATTCATGAATCACCTCTTTAGTAGCCATGTTTATGTATGAAGGGACAGCAGCGAGACTTTGGGACAGGGGAGCTACTGAGGGGGACATTAAGTGTCTTTATAGAAACTGTCACAAAGGCCCAATCCTCCACATTACTGACAAAATTGTATTTTTTATTGTCTGTGATTCATTTCACATATCTATAGATGGAGCTCAACCCTACATGAATCAATGTCATCTTTAATCTTTGCGGCATCTTTAGGGTGAAAAATACACCGCAGGAGCCCATTTGTCTATAAAAATCCAACAGATTCTTTCTTAATGATGCCCTCTCTCTGTTTTCTCACACTTTTTTTAATGAGTGTTGTACAAGGCTCCTTTCCCTAAGGGTTGCTGAGCACTCTCCCTGTGCTGTTCACACATTTCTAAAGACAGGGTGCAAATTGAAGTGGTGCCGCTATTTCCTCTGAAAGTCTGGCACTTTACTGTGTAGAAAAACGGCAACAAAACAGTCAACACATTAGTAATTATTAGTCTGTGTGAGAAATAAAACATAGCTAGCCACTGAGACAGTACAATGAAAAAAACAACCTTCAAGAATTTAACCAACAAAACTTGTGCAAGAGTTGTTATTATACTTAACAACTTACTATTTTATGCTCGACTTGCTTGCATTTTCACATTTAATAGAATGATGATCCTAAATAGTAAATGATTTTAATTAGAAATACATTGTTTAAATACACCTGGTAAAAAATTTATAATTTATTTAATTTCCAACTAATTTAAAAGTATAGTTAACTAAATTAAAATAACATATTCTAACATATTACCCATTACTGAACAAGTCTAGAAACTTTACTTCTGAACCAAAGGTTTAGCCAAAATAACATTTTCCTGCACATTGTGTGCCAGAATCACCAAAAGATAAAGAGGAATATTCAACCTTACTCGATATTGTACCCTTTTTTATATTTTGTCAAGCTTTCATGAATACATATTTTGCTCATTTAGAAATTCAGAAAGTTTTAACTTCAACTAATAGTACCTTAAAAGCTGAATCATAAATTTTAATGTCTGAAGTGATAGGTTTAGACATTTTTGAGCTTAGAGATTTTTTTTTTAGTCTAAGGAATGCAGTTTAAAAAAAGTAAAAGAGTCCATTCCTAGTGCTGGCTGTTCAATGTGGCACAGCTCCCAAATTTAAGAGTGGTTTCTTTCATATAAAACCCAGTTCCAGTCTGCAGTGTGGAAATACCAAAATATCAAACAACCTGGCCTGTCTCAGAGGGACCTTCCCAGGCAAAACACCACCTGTTTTTGCCAGGATTTCCCCTGTCATCCAAGTTGATAGACAGAAGTGTGGGTGCGGTGCTAAAAGCTGACGGATCAAAAATGGTTCTACGACTTCGAATTTGTCAGCCCTTTTTTTTGCCACCTCAGATTTAAAAATATGTTTGAATCAAAATTAGGACATAACACCCATTTCTTTTGGCTCCTGAGAGACCAATAAAATCTTTGTAAAGGTCAGTACTTTAACCAGTTTAATAAAAATCTTGAACAATCACTCACTAGTTCTAAAGTACCTTATTAGTACTTTATAAAGTAGAATTGATATACCTCTGTTTGTTAGACAGTTGTTTGTGTTTATTTTTTTTACTTATCTTATCATTAGGAAATCTAATGTGTGATTAACGATGAACTAAATTCTTAGATTTACTGATCAACTCTTAATAATTCTTCTTATAATCTTTCTTAAAGTGCAATTATAACTCTGAGAAATATAGAGCTATCTCCTCATGCTTTTTATATGGTGGAGGTCATTTAATGGAAAGTGAAACAATTGATTTTGATAGATTATGAGACCAATTTATTTTTGATTTTTAGACCAATTGGTTTACAAACCTCAGTAAAATTTTATGTTGCTTAATTCATACTACACTAGCTAAAGCTGGACACAGACTCAGATTCTTGCTATGACACAAATATTTTTAACTACAAGCCTTTTGACAGTTTTTAACTTTTACTAAATTCACATGTGTATTCATCATACAGTCCATGTAAACGTATTAGACTTACTGACTGAACCAAAAATGTTCAGCTAGTACTTCTAACTATAATGAAATATTTTATGTTGAATTTAACCAGAGCTGAACATTTACAAACTGCAATGCTTGATTAAAGCTTCAGTTATTTTAATATCTAATAGGATCCAAATTTTTTTTTTTTTTTTTTTTTTTTTTTTTTTTTTTTTTTTTTTTTTTTTTTTTTTTGATGTTCAATTTCAATTCAATTTCAGTTCAATTTTCTTTCAGAGGAAATGATAAAAAAAAATAAGTAGAAGTCAGAACATGACAAGAAAAATGCACACAGTGGATGGCTTCAAATACATTAATGCAGAGTCAAGGAAGAGTGTCTATACAGTTTCCTCCTTCAGGCACAAACACACAAGGCATTTCCATATACCCAAACCTCTGAGTTTCTGTTTTATTATGGATCTCTGGAACAGTTCTTATATTCCAAAGTTGTCCTTGCTGCAATACAATTAGGGTATCAGCTTTTAAAACAATTGAGCACCGCTGCCCACTTTGTGTGTCTAGCTTCATTTTAATACACTTGATATTAAATTATTCTCTTTACTTCCATTTTTACTATTAGGTTTGACCTTCAAATGTATCAGCACAGATCAGAGAGCCCAAAGCCTGATAACATTAATACATAGTTTTTAAGCAATTTGGAGGGAAATTACATGCACTGCAATATTAGAGAGAGAAAATTAGATATATAATAAAGCAGCAACCCAAAGTAGAACAAATTTGCCCTGGCTTAATCTTTAATTTCAGTCTTCTCAATTTGCTACTACAGTGGGAAACAAATTGGACTTGCGGTTGTTTTGGCACCAAAACAGAGATCCTTTGTCCTAATTTATTTAGTGAGTTCTGTTGGTAATCAACCGTATTAAAGAAAAGTTCTCTCGTAATGTTTCAGAGGTTAAAGTGTCTTCCTCTAACAGTTTCTAAAACTGAAATGTAAATGTGATATAAGGCCCTGTAGGACACATTTAAGGCCACTATTCATGTTTTCCTCAGCCTTAAATCACTAGTTCAAAACGAACTACCCAACCTTTACTCCTTCAGCCGACCTCAACAAACAACCAATTCGGGCCATAACACATCCGGACTTCGCTGGAATCCCACTGAAAAACAGGTTTGCTGTACTTCAACAAGAGTCCCCAAACAACAACTGGAGCTATGAGGCAAGATCAACACAATTTCCTCTTTGAATGAACACCAAGAAAACAAAAGACATGGCAAAAGTTCTTATTGTGGAAATCCACAACCTTTGCAAATACAAAGAGGATGAAGGTAATCTGCTTCCCAAATGACACAGTTTCTGATGTTACTGCAAAAATACTTTCCATAACCACTGATCACCCTAATATTGAGACTCTAATTATACACACTGGAGCTAATGATATCACCAAACAAAAATCAGAAATCCTGAAAAATGATTTTAATCATATTCTAAACACTATTGGAAATCTAAAAATGATGGGGTTTATCAGAAGACCGCCACATTGGAAGCAGACTGCTTATGATTAATAACTGGCTTATCAGAACATGCTCTACCAGCTCAGTGAACTTCTTTGACAATCACAGGTTCTTCTTGGAGCGTTATCATCTATACAAACAAGATGGAGCATCCTTAAATAGAGCCGGGAAAAAATTTCTCACCTCAATCAGTTTACATGCTGTTAACAAAACAACTTGCTCTCCCCAACCACAGGACAATGTAAACAATGAGATCTCTGTCTCAGCCAAGATATGGGAGGAATCTGGCCATGGCTCCAAACCAACACCTCTGATAAGGATGGATCAAGAGCACATTCTCTCAAAACAAACTGATAAACTAGCAGAAAACAGAGCTGAATTGATGTAAAAGGCCACAAACAAACACTGACACTAACGCTATACAAAACCCCAAAATATATGGCAATTTTTTTCAATGACTGGTGAGCTGTTGATATACATTGATGATGACTGTTTAATAATTGTAGGAGACTTCAACACCCATGTTAACAACCCAATAGACAGAGAGGCAAAAAAGCTGAATGATGTACTTCAAAACTTTGGTTTGACTCAACATGTTAAACAGCCGACACATAATTGAGGACACACTCTGGATTTGATTATCGGCAAGGGTGTAAATATCTCCAAGGTCTCTATAATTGATGTTGCTCTGTCTGATTATTTTTCTGTTGTTTTTGAAAGTACAATCTCTGTTGACTCGCTTAGTAAAACAAATATTATTACAAAACGTTCTCTTACAGACAACACAGCTGAAACCTTTAATCAAATATACCTATACCTCACTTCCATGCTGTAAACCAGTTGATGAACTGGTACATAACTTCTGTTCTAAAAATTCAGACATCATTGATTTAATTCCGCCTGTTAAAGTGAAGATTGTGTCTGGTAGGAAGAAATCTCCATAGATAAATGCTCCACTTGTAAGAAACAAAAGAACCCTTTGTCGAAGGGCTGAACGTAAATGGTGTAAAACTTGACTTCACATTCACAATGAAATCTACAAAGAAAGGCTGCGAAGCTATCACTCAGCACTAAAACAGCAAGGGAAACATTTTTTGCGGAAATCATAAACAAAAACATCAACAATGCTTATGCCTTGTTTGCCACACTTAACAGGTTGACAAACCTTCCTGTGACTATAACACCTGAACTCCACTCTACCAGGGCCTGCAATGAATTTGCGAACTTTTTTTGCAGAAAAATTTTTAAAAATTAGACATTGATCTGCACATCCAAACCAAATCCTATAGCGATGCTATGCCTAAACATAACAAATGCAGAGAAAATGACTGAATTTCATCAAATCAACCATAAAAACTCATCTTTGGACCTAAAGAGGAACGATCTAGAGTCAGCACGCAGCTTCAGTTATTACAAGTACAACCTTGTGCTCAGGCCTGAAATCTGGGTGAAGTGATGGACTAAGAACTGAACCTTCAGAAACACATAAAGACAGTTACAAAGTTGGCCTTTTATCACCTGAAGAACATTTCCAGGATTAAATGACTCATGTCTCAACAAGAGCTAGAGAAAGTCATCCATGTGTTTATATTTAGTCGCATTGATTACTGAAACAGTGTCTTCACAGGTCTGCCTAAAAAGTCATTCAGACAGCTGCAGCTGATCCAGAATGCTGCTCCTTGCACTCTCACTAAAACCCGGAAGATAGAGAACATCACTCCAGTTCTAAAGTCCTTACACTGGCTCCCTGTAGCTCAGAGAATAGACTTTAAAATACTTCTGTTAGTTTATAAATCACTGAATGGCTTAGCACCAAACTACATTAAAGACCTGTTGTCATTGTATCAACTTTCCAGACCACTCAGGTCTTCTAGTTCTATTCTGCTCTCTATTCTTAGAACCAGAACCAAACATGAAGAAGCAGGATTCAGTTTTTATGCTACACTAATCTGGAACAAGCTTCCAGAAACCTGCAAAAATGTTGAAACACTGAGTTTCTTTAAGGCTAAAAACCCACCTGTTTAGAGCTACCTTTGATTAGAAATACACCTCTCCCTATCAGAAGCAACCAATCAGTTTTTTTTGACCAGGAGCAAACACCTCCAATAAGCGGAGCCTTCCATGAATGTGCAGGCTTGTAAGCATGGCCACCGATGATGGCGAATAAACAGTTTTCCTCTAACGTTAGGTTGTTTCTCTGCATAGCTGCAGCAAACTGGCAATCTTGAGCTTGTACACACTGTGTGGAGGAGGGTATGAGCTGTGAGTACAGGAGCATGACTGATAGCACTAAGACATTCCTCCTGGCTCTGATTGGTTGTTTCTGACCGGGAGCAGTGTATTTTTTCAAAGATTACCAGTCTCATATTATACTGTCAGGACATAGTGACAGTTTTAACAAATATGTATATTATAAAAGTTACCCACTGCAGCTTTAAAGTTTTAGATTTTTTTAAAACATATTTATATCAGCAATTTTATTAACTTTAATGTATCAAATTGGAACTCAGTATCAGCAAATATGTAATCTTAAACAATTCAGTATGTCAGGATTTGTTAAAATGCTTACAAGAACATTCTTAACAGTATATAATAATAGACCAGTTACTATATTTTCCTCTTTCCCTATGTTTCTGTAGCTCACAATTGTACTCTGATGCTATTTAAAAAGTAAACTGTGGGAAGTCTTTGGAAAAAAACTATAGACTCTTCAATAATACTTTAAGATGAGATCATTAGTCTATTGCAGAGAACCCTAACCAAGCAGATCAACAATGAGAGAGATTAATAAAGATATTTAGAGCCCTGTTTTAGGACTGAGTACAAGCTCCAAACATAATAAATGAAAATCTAAGTTATTTTTATAGATGAAGTAACCCAGAGCACAATAAAGAATCATGTTTTTGTTGTATGCAATAATGAGCTTTGTTCAAAGACTTTAGAAGTTGATCTCAAAAACACACACACACTTTTCTGTGAAAATATTTGCCCGGCTTCAACAATCTTAGGGGATTTATTTGTTTGTTTCATTCTTAAGTTCATTAATGAACAGAACAACAGAAAAAAACAACATTTAGGGGATTTGATATACACACAATGTTCAACCTTGTAAAGAAATGTTAGAATAACTAAACTTTCAGTAGAAGCGTGTTTGCATTAAGGTACAGCAGATTTCAAAGGGATTCATCCTCCTTAAACTTTTCCAAGTTTAACTATGTAAGATTACAAACTTAAAAGTATTTTTTAGTATTTTATGTGGAAGACCAACATGACGAAGAAGATAACTTTTTTTTGGGGGGGGGGGGGTTTCAAATGAAAGTCTGAAAAGAGTTCCATCTGTCACTGTAATTACAGGTGCAAGTCTTTTAGATCCGTCTCTCTGAGCTTAGCATATCTAGAGGCTAACATTTTGCCCATTCTTTTTAGCAAAATAAATCAAGCTCAGTGAGAATGGATGGAGAGTGTCTCTGAAAATCAGTATTCAAATCTCAAATTCTCAAATGAATTTCAATCTGTATTTTGACTGAGCCATTCTAAACACATAAATATAGTTTGATCCTAACCAGCATAGCATAGATCTGGGTGTAACTTCATTCCTATTATCATTGACACTGATTAATTTCTGTCCCTGATTAAAACAAATATCACTACAACTTCATGCTGCCACCATCATGTTTCAACATGTTTCCATGTCAACTGTCTGGTGTCCTCCTTGACCATATTTAGGGATGCATAAAATTAAATAAAATTAACACACGTTTCCCTGACTTTTCTTCCTTTATCTTTCCATAATGTTCCCACCACTCATCCAGGAGTTTTGTCATATTGGAATCTAAAATGTACAACATTTTTAAGGCATTAAAAATAACTGAAGTCCAATCAAACAGCTAAATATAGCATCAATACGCAGAGCCTGAATGGATGACACTTGAAATATAATATTCAACCAACATCACAGCAGTCTTTTGTAAATTAGATATTGCACACACAGATTTTGTGACTGGACATGCTGAACAGCTGTAGTTTGTTCACTAATGTTCTACAGCAAACCTCCAAGGCCACACTTTTCTTTGTAAAAAGATTTGAAAACCAAGCATATTTTTTTTCTTCACTGTTGTCTACTAGTTTTTGTTGGTCTATCTCACAAAAAACACATTTGGATTGAAGTCTGTGGTAGTAACGTGAAAAAATATGGAACATTTCAAGGGGCATGAATACTTATGCAAGGCACCGAATTTATCAGGATAATCTTGAATATAAAATAAAGTTAAAAACAGACACTTTTCTCTGACAGAAGCTTTTCGCTAATCCAGAGTTTAATGATTGATGACTTGGCTCAGAAGAAGCAAAACTGGCCGGGACAGGATAATCCTAATGCTTCACGTATTCCCATGGGAATCACAGAACATAATGTAGCTCCGGGTAGCGCTCATGTTGAGCTATTAAACACACAAACACACAGACAAAGACAATGAATAATGCACTTAAGTGCCGAAAGTAAGATGTAGTGTGGTATATTCCCAAGTGGGGGCATAAAGTCCTGAATCAATACGTTCTGAGATTTGTCTGTCTGATCCTCTTCAAATAGGCTCTAAATTCAACACAACAAACAGGCACACGTAAATAAACACAAATACAAACATAACACACACCCAGTCTGTCTGTTTCACCAGCTCTATCTTTCTCCAAGGACATGCAACTCAATCCACCCACACTGAGGTTTGGGTGTTATAAAACAAGCTGTAGCCTTGAAGCTTAGCTCGGCATTCTTAGAAGCAGCTAATCCAATCGCATCAGGCAACAAACAGAACAAGTTTCAGACTCTCAAAACTTTATACCTGGGAAAGGATGCTAAAATGCTTTGGACTGTAAAATATATTCGTCTTTCTTTCACAATAATTGATAATGAGTACATTCCAATATAGATAATCCTCAATAATGTTCAAGCTTAAAACAGTTAAGAACTGGATCATTTGACCCAAAAATGGTAAGGCAGTTACCAGTTGCTTGGATATGCGCAAGTTAGCGTTATGTTTTCATCTGTATTACTACATTGCGAAGTAAGATAATGTTTTTCAAAGCAATAAAACAATGTTTGTGTGCATAGACCAAAATAAATAAATAAATAAATAAAACAAGTATAGATTTAAAAAAAATTGTAAAGAAAATCTTGTTTTTTGTTACTTACTCCCTGCTCATTCTACCCTCCCTTTCTTCTTCCCCACCTCCCATCATTAACGGACATCCTCTGGTCTGAACTACTCTATCGACCGGTGGGTTGATGAGACACTACTTGCTGCAGTCAGTGCCTCTGAAAGACACACGACAAAATACCACCCGTTGTACTGAGGAACCAGGTCTAGTAATAGCTTTCTGGGCTGGAGGAAGGGGATGCAAAAACACGCACACTCAGACACACGCAAGAAATCTCCACAGCTATTCATAAGGATGCAAGGGCAATTAAGTAGCTGTCAATGCCAATGGCACTTCTCTAACAGTACAATGCATGGTGTAAGTGATGAGATAAGATCTGTCTATAAACTAAAGGGGTGGGGGGGTAATGTAGGGGGAGACTAAAACTACACTTAAGATGTATAAAAGGGTTTAGAGAAAGGGGGAAAAAAAGACATTCTCCTTCTCTATCACTCTGACAGGTAAATTTTTCTCTACACAGAGCCTTCACACTCCCACTCAAAAAACAGTATTTACCTTTGGGGTTTCTATAGCAACACAAAGCACAGGGCACTTGTGTGATTTAAAGCACCTCACAAAAAATGCTTTAATAAAACAGATGCACAACTGTGTGTGAACAGCATTGTCCCCTCACTAATTAAAGCTTAGCTCGTTTTGGTTTAGGTTTAGGTTTAGCAGCCTGTACAACTGACCTGCTGGGCTTAAGCCCTGAAATCAAATCCTTATCTGCTGAGGTCCAGATGTGTGAGGGTAAAGGTGTGTTCACTAACAGCTGGGATTTGTCAAGTGGGACGATAGTGAAGGCTGGTTGTGAGTGACACTGGCAGAAAAATACCCAGTTCTTTATAGACACATCTACATGTGAAACAAACTACAACTGGAGATGACTGACAGTCTGATTGATAACCAGTGATAAAGTGTGCATAAACTATTGATCTTTACTGATGGCTATCTGCTCTGAATGTGATATGTGAATTTGAAGATAATTAAGTGTACATTCATGCATCAGTTTTAGAAATAACACTTAGGTGTATCTACAGGAGAGACCATTAGCATGGAAAGACTCAGACAAACTAATCACACCAATAATGTAATCAAGGAACTGATCTGGGACTTTGACTCAATTAGGGCAATGAAACGCTGTGTCATAAGATAATAGTCCTTCAGGTTTCTAGAATATCAATGACAATAGCAACAAGGTATAATAAACAATATACATCATTTTAAAATTAGATAGGAAGGTAAGGGAAATCAGTAAGGTTTGGTAGGAAACTGTAAAAAATTGATAATATATTTGCAAATAAACAGAATGAGCTTTACATTGGGGCTTTTGTAAACGATTAGTAATCAAGTAATATATTGATTATTCTGACAATTAATCGAGTAATCGTATAAAAAATTGGATAAAATAAAATACTGATAAATTCTGCCATAGCAGAAGTATTAATATTGGATATCAGCCCAAATTTTCATTTCTGTTTATCCTTAACAACAACTTTTCTGTAGCTTAGAAAATTAACCAGTAACAATAATGGCTCATTTTTTAAGTCAACCTGGATAAAATTTACACAAAAATCTGAGATTATATTTAATTTAATGATAACGATAAAAAAGATGCAGGCTGACAGAGACATTTTAAAAGAAAAAAAAAAAGAATACTCCAGTCTGTAGTTTTTATATTCATCTTTACTCAGTTTAATAGATGAGTTCTCACAGCCATTTGTAGCTTTTGTGTTCATGTGAGTAACAGATCTTTGGCACCTTTGGCATACACAGAAAAACATATGCCAGCTATGTCCACGCCACAGTGCGCTCCACCACCCATCTGTTGCGACTGGGATGGTATGAAATTTATTTTCTGGTTCGTCAATAAAGCTACAGTTGTGCTCAGCATCAGCTATAGCACTGCCCACTGTGTTCCGTCTATCAGCATGCATACCTGCTCCACCTGTATTCACACACCGCCGTGCTCTTTGCCACCGTTTGCTCTTGAACCAGCCACTAGGCAGCAGCTCCAGGAGGACGTCCAATAAAAGACAGGCTGTCGTGTTCCATGCATCGCCCCAGTCAGTTTAAGGATGCCTATTGGTCCCCCAAAAAATGATGAAAATCCGGACACGTCCAGGTTAAAGAGGCCATTTGATCACCCTGTGTTATGCTTATAGCACATAGCATTCGTCAACAACTCATTGGCGGAAGTGAGTTCCGCAACACTAATAATTATCTGTCCGAAACATGTGCCGCTAAACAGTAAAACATATTTTATCGAAGCTTCGAGGCAGATAATTTGCCTTAAGGAATTTTATTAATCAAGGTACTAGAATCATTCAATGAATCATTACAGCCCTACTTTACATCACAGTCTGAACTAAGTTGTAGGAGGTGTGAACCCTCTAACATTTGTTCTCTGATCTCAATGTATGAAACTAAGAGCCCAGACCTGTGCATGAAGTTGAGTTTGTCTTAAATCAAGGTAATTCAAGAGATTTTCTTATCTGGCTAATATCATCTTGGGCTGGCTTTTATTTTCTTGGGGTGGCTTTAACTATAAATTGAGTTTAAAGCAGTTGTTTATTCGTCAGCATTGGCATTAAGTTAATATGATACTTTTTAAACAGCTGGGTTGAAATTTAAACATTGTTTCAGTTAAATTAATGAGATTCAATAAATGAAAGCAGCTTAATCCAGAGTAAGATTCTCACTATCAACCAAAGATGAGGAAAAGACTCAACTATAATTGATTCATTAGAATTGGCTGAGGTTGTTGGATGTCCTCCACGCAGTTACTGATCAGTCTGGGGAAGTGTGTGCCCACATATGCACGTCAATGACTAATGACTGATGCCTGATGCCGGTTTTACATGAGCATGGTGTGTTGCATGTGGAGTAGATTATGATTTTTATTCACAAAGAAGATAGTTTTATACGAAAATAAACCATTGTGAAAGCAGAGCTAGATAAAACACGCAACTGACATCTTCAGCTTCGTCTTTTGCTGTTTTAGTGTGTAGAAAATGTTACAGGAAAATATATTTTTTGGCCTGTTTTTACATTAAATGTGTTTTCACCCATCTTGAGTTTAGGCTGATTGATTGATGTGAATCTAAAATAAACAGTCATTTGTGTTTATGGCAATTCAGAGACATGCTCACAGCCTGCAAACCATTGTTTAAATACTGTGCAAACAAGCAGCACTGTCATGTAATAATAAAAAAAAGCTCAACATTAACTTGACTTCGAACATTCTGACATTATATACTGTACATCTGCCAGCTCTTACCCTGCAATTATCTGTGATACATTTGAGATTAAAAGCAGTAAGAGTCTGCAGGATCTTGAATGAATATGCATCTGATTTTCTTAAAAAATGGAAGAAAATTACAGGATATTTCAAAAGACAGTCACTGCTGCAAGGGAAGGTTTCATTTGTATCAAATTGGAAAAAAGAAAAGATACTCAGCTGTTCCCTCTCAAACATGCTGTAGGGAATATTGTCAACATCCTCCTGTGAATTAATTCAATTTGAAAGGCAGCGTTAGCATTGAAGAAACTGGGTTAGCATCGACGCTAGCATTCAGCAGAGAACAAATGTCATGATTACCAAAGCACACGCTGCAATTGCTAACCCTATTTTGGCAGCTAATCCTTTTTAGAGTGAAGCTTGCATCTCTTCAAACCCCCTTAGCATCTTTATAGAGTTAGCTTTTGCACTTTTACAGGGCTTGTTGTAATTGGGAAGATATAACAATTTTTTATTTAAATCTGGTGCTAAGGGATAGGTATTTTGCATTTGAAAAGAGCTACAATATAATTTCCTGCATCTGGAACTCAGAATAACAAGGGAAATCAATCATTCAATACCTCAGTTACATTACTTGGCTAGATCATACCCAACCTCTTCACTTTTCCTTATTTTGATTTTCTCATTTTTGTACCACATTCCAAATGTTAGTCCCACAATTTTTACATTAAATGTGATCTGCTATCATACCAAAACAACTGCTTGAGTCATTTAAATCCACCACCATCTCTGCTTGTTTCAATGATCTACAACCACATTCTTATTACAGCACACATGCTATCAAAAGTAATTTAATTTTTTTTGGCTTTGACTAAGTAACAATAAAGCTCTTACAAAACTATAGTCACAATTTATTTTCTGATCCAGACAAAAATGAGGAAACAAAATAATGTAGATGTCCCTTAGTTTACTATCATTGCTTCTCTTGTAAGATTTTTTAATTACACTTTTAGCAAAGACCACATCTCAGTTTTCCACCTTGAACTGAAAAGATGTCCCCCTTCTTTGGCTGCTGTCAGTAATTTGATTCACCAGCGCTGTGATTGGATTACATGACCGACATTCTTGTACACTATACTATGAAAGTTATGGTTATCCATTTGCTTTACATACACTTACATTTAATGAAGACACAAACTAAAGCAGAATTGCATTTTGTATACCTGATTGGTGCTTTGTAGTACAGAAGGGAATTACACTAAAAGAAATGCATTAAAACTGCAGTATAGCTCTAATTTGGTGAGTTAAAAAAGGTTATTTGGGGAAAAACTAATTTTGTTAGTCAGTGATCTAGTGGAATTTAATGATATGTGTGGGAGGCCAATGTGGCCTTGAGGTAGAGTTAAACCCAAATTACTGTTTATTAGATGAACCAAGTGAAAATCTCTGCCACATCTGAATAATCATGCTGCTGTACTCTGACACTGTGCATATAATACATTTTCTTTCTGCACACAAGATGAAATGTAAAGGTGTAAATTAAAGCGCTAATAAGAAATTGGCCAATTTTCACCTTGACTGGCCCTGACGAAATACAAGCCAGTTCAGTCCTAAGAAGTATGTCCTGTTTTTATTTCTGTGAACACATACTCTTTGTTGCAGAAGGTATGATGGAAGGAAGAAGACAAGATTTGTCTTTTTCACTATCAATGAGATATTCAAAAATTAAGTTTGAGGAAGCACAGATATTAAAACATCCTTAAAGCTGCAATATGTAAGTTTTATAAAAATATATTTTTCTACATATTTGTTGAAACTGACACTATGTCGTGACAGAATAGTATGAAACATATAATCTGTGAAAGAATCGAGCTCATCTGCCTTCTCCCAGTGCTATCAAGAAACAATTAATCAGGACCAGGAGGCGGGTCTTAGTGCTGTCAATCTCCCCCTCCCCCTCTTGCTCTCTGCTGCGCTGCAGCTAGCAGAGACTGTTGTGAATACTCAGGCTAGCTAGCATGGCCACCGATGACGACGGATAAACGGCTTACCTGTAACAGTAAGTTGTTTCTCCATCATTAGTACATTTAGCAGTGGATAAATGAGGTTGACTGACAACGCTAAGAACTTCCTCCTGGCTCTGATTGGTTGTTTTAGGTCGGGAGCGGTGCAAAGTTACATACTGCAGCTTTAAAAGGAAAACAGTTATGTACAACATGTCTGTAGTTCAAATGGGCTGGGAGAGAGCAAAAAGGAGCAAAATGTGTTCTGGCAAAATAACTTCCTTTATACCCATCTATCCTGAAACAACCTGAATTTTTGAATGTTAGCTGTCTAATGGAAACTTCAGGCTTAAGGTGAGGATCTACATTCTCAAAGGAATATAGACATAGACTGCTGTTTTGTAATGCCAGCGGTGGTAATTGCAAATATGTAGAGACAGCATAATATTTTTGTTCTCATTTTAAAATAATAGTAAAACTCTGTTTTACCCACTCCATGGGTAGATGTCACCTCTGCTCCCAACATAAAAATGTAATAAATCAATCACAACCTGAAGGCTAATAAAACAATTTAAATGCGTTTCTCATATCTTCTCATATAATAGCTGTTAAATGTGAATATGAACTGGCTAAAATTGGTATTGGCATGTCAAAGCTTTACAAAGCTGAATATCAACAATCAGAATTTAGACAACACAAATGACAAATGTTGCCTTTATATCAAGAACATTGTTACTCAGAGTTAGTATTTGTTAACAGAGACAGCAGTATGTTTTCACACCACAGAACATCTTACAGTTTCATATCTCACTAGGTAGCTTTTCATGTTTGGATTATTTTTAATAGCTCCAAAATTCATATGTAATACATTGTGAGTCTCACTCAAAATATGATGATTAGAGGCAGTTGCATGTAAACAAGTGACTGGTGCCTGACTCAATTATCTCTCCTCAATGTCCTCCTTGCATATAAACAATTCTTCATCTTTGAACTGTAAAACCTCAACAAGATGCATGCCAGATAGAGAACAATGAAAAGATATTTGGAAAAAGCGTAAACAAGCACATCTGTCACTGTTTCTCTTCTCTCGATCTGTTTGCTTTTTTCCTCTTCTTTGACAGACTGTTCTTGGCATCTGTCTCTCATATTGGTTGACAGGGAGAAGAGTGGCAGTACTTTGTATTTCTGTGAAGAGGCAAGCTTACTTATAGAGAGAGTTGGTTCATCTGTGGCATATGTTTCTGTATGCATCCATTCAAATGCAAAGTTATTAGCAAGCACTTCATTCACGCACTGAATCGGCCCCTTAGGTCAAGTCAATGAGCATTCTGCAGATTTAACATGGGGTACGCAAAGAAAGAGGCAGATGCACAAGGAGCTCCTATCAGTTAACTTGTGATCATTTGTTTTTGTGTGCGTGTCTGTTAATGTGCAACCTAGCCTAATGCCCAGTGAATTCATGACCAGAATAAGTTTTGTGCGTCATCAAGATGAACAGGTTTTTCCATCAATGTTTAGGACTGCAGGGAGCTGCCGGGGAACACACAGACACACAGTGTGATGCAGACACAAGGAGCTGAGTCACAATACACCCACTGTCTGTCTGCTTCACTTGCTGATTATCAAGTCTGATCACAGGTTCAATAAATGCATCTTCAAATGTCACTTGGTGCCTTAAAGATTTCTCTATAATGTGTTGATCCTTAGTCTCTTTTTACTTCAAAGACCAATAGCCAAGCAATTTCAGTGGCTTACAACATAGTATTAAATTTCACATGGTATACAGTATAAATCTGGTTTTATTGTCCTCTGGAACAGTCAATTTTCTATTCATTGTTTAATTCAAGGGGGAAACAGAGCCATCATAGTTGATGTATCTAACAAATGTAAGTCAAATTTGGAAGTTCAGAACATGAGCCAACAGATACAGTTGTATCCTATGACCTGTTCTTTATGACTGAATATATAAATCCACTAGGCTATGTTCACACAGGAGGCAAACGTGACCCGAATCTGATTTTTTTTGCCCATATGAGACCCCTATCAGACATTTTCATGGCAGTTTCAACAGCCCAATTCCAATCTTTTCACCCCCAAGGAAATCCGATTTGTGCCACTCCTATATATGATGCGTCACACGTAAAATAGGACCAAGTTGGCAGAGCAGAAACAGAGAAAAAAAAAAAAAAAAACCCAGAAATTTCTGAGAAAATGGTGATTATAGTGACATACTTGTTAAAGTTATAAGGAAGCCACCCCATTCTTTAAATAGCAGTTTTGGAGGTTTTAAAAAGATAAACTTTGTGTTTGAATTCAGCTTCTTCACAGAGTAAATCTGAGCTGTTTTGGAGTGTCGGGAAAACTCAGAGCTGATTAACACATCAGGTTTATTGGCTATTCACACGCTTTTATCATTGTTTCGGCCAATAAGTTTCAAGTTTGAAGTAAATATATGGCTCATCAGCATCGCCAACACATCACCCTCAACCCAAGCCAGTAACAGGCTGAAAACATGATACTTTGGAGATGACAACATCCAATATAAAGATACCAGTGAAAAGAAAACAATGTCAGGACTACTGATATGATCAGAGGCATAGAAATATTTTTCAGTTTCTCAGAGGTGAGTTTCAGAACTTTTAATGTTCTTAGAACACTATTACGATAAATAGCATGCCACCAGAACGCAGATCTGGGCCTGCCTGGCCTGGGGCTTCACTGCTGCAGCTGTAATGAATGCGATATGATGGTGACAAAGCAGTGACAAGGCGGTGAGCAGCGGCGCACGCCATACTGACTAACTGCATTTAGTAGAGGTCTTCTTTCAGGCTGAAAGAAAACATTTTCTAACATGTTGTATTTGTTGTTAACTTCTGCTCTCTGAGGAAATTCCAAGCCATTCTCCGGCCAGCCGAGAAACCCTCCAGCATGTATTTAGCCATGGTGTGATTCCACTAGAGTTCAGGGTTCACAGACTCCATGACAAAAGCTCACAAGACAGAAGCTCACAGCCTTATTAGAAAATGGTTGAAAAAAGCTGAAAACTTCTAAAAATATATATCTCTAATTATATAAGCCAGACAAAAGCTTGTTTTATCTGCAAACCTTCCCAGTCATACCTGTTGAGAGTAGTGATGTGACATTCACAAACGATCCAGTTCTTTTGAACGGCTCTTTGCTGTGAATGGTAGGACTCAAGTCTCAGTTAGTGAAAGCTGTTTTTTTGTTTTTCATGATTTAGCTTGCTTTTAATGCTCTGCTCACAGGTCAACAGCAATTATTATTTTTATTTAATTTAAAATTATATTTATTTAAATCAGTGAACACATACAATACAGGAAAGGGGTGGGTAACTGTTATAGTTAATGGCACAGAAAAAAAATATATTTCTGCCAAAGCAACTCAAGTCCACTCTTTTCCCCTGTTACATTTTCCTTTCATTATATTGCTGTATTACAAATAGCCCTAAAATGTTATTAACACATTCAACATTTGTAGTATGTTGAAATTTTGCATTACTGTACAGTATTTTTTCTTTTTTTATTCTCTATTGTGTTTTTTATATGTATTTTTATATTCTTTGTGTGAGCCTGTTTTTCTTTTCTGTTACTGCCTGCCACTGCCACATTGCTGTCGTTGCACAGAAATTTCCCCATCGAGGGACAATAAAGGATATTTCTATTCTATTCTATTCTAAAACTACATGGGTATTTGACACACTTTAAAATGTTATATTTTATGAAAATACATAACCATTTTTTTTCTGCAAGAACTTACGGTTGTTGTATTTTGCACTTTTTGAATAAATATTAATTTTACTTAACACAGATAATTCTACTTTTTGTGAATTTCACTCATAAAAACTATATTAGAGATAGAATGGTTTCTTCTTAGAAAAATGTAAATTTTCAAAAATAGATATTTTGAACAACTCTTTAAAGTGAACGGATTCTGAAGATTCAGTTCCCTTCAAAGAGCCATAAGTCCATAAGTGACAGTCAGTGCTGGGGGATGGGGTTATTGCAAAGTACTGTAAATGAATAACCTTTGTTAACACCCCCAGGTAGTTGATCAGGTTTGGGGACAATTCTTCTGAAAGTTTGAGGGCTGTTTTCCCCCTGATCTTTATTGCAAAGTGCCAACATTCAAATGGCCATATCTTCTTCATTTTATTTTTGATTTCTATGTGTTTGATATCATTAGAAAGCTTAGAATTCACACTGTCAGAATCTGTAAAGAACTCAAAACGCCCCTGGCAGACTTGTTCCTGGTTTTGTTGTGGCCAGTCTCATATGTGGTAATAAATCGGATACGTATCCAATAGTTTTGAAACCGTCTGCAATCTGAACGGTCATGATGCATTTTATCCGACTTTTACGTCATTGAGGTGAGACATGTATCATAATTCTGCACCAGCAGAAGCCAGACTCAGTAAATAAGTAATGGCTCAAAATGATTACTCTGAAATTCTGAACTTAGCAAAGAAGTCTGTGTCATTGAAGCATCACATCACAGTCCCACCACTCTTGGTTCTGACTATGCAAACAGACTTGCAATCAATGCTCCACAAAAGACAATTGCTATTAGTTGTGCTTCTTCTTTTCAGCTTCCTTCATGTTATGATCTTGTGACAATACTATCTGCTCCCTTTGCTGAATGAAGATCGATCCACAGATGGTGACATCCATTATTATTTCCATAAACAGTGCAATGCTGTGTGGCATCTATCATCTTCTTCTGCACATGTGGGTCGCTTTGGGGTTGTTAGTTGTTCATACAGAAGTCTGATTGCAGTCACGTTTAATTAGTATGAACGCAAAAAAATAATAATAATAAAAAAATAATAATAATAATAATAATAATCCTCAGATTTCAGCCAAAGAAATCTGAATTGAGCATCAACACCTGCTGTGTGAACATAGCCTAATAATGTTCTGGATTTGCAGTTTTCTCTCATTTTTGCACATCTTTTGTTTCTGCCCTGTCCCTGGATAAAGCACCAAGAGGCTAATCAAAACTGCAAGAAAAACATCGAGGGTGTGTCATCTTCAGTTTGGTATTTCTAACCCAAACAAGATGTTAAAGTTTTTAATGCACTGCAACAAATTGTAAAAGAAAGTGGAATGGATGGTGATTTGCTTTTTTTAACCACCACTGCTCCTTGTTATTTCAACTTGATAGACCAAAAAAATACTTCCAGGTTTCACAGATAAGGGATTTGACTCCCTTCTGCGAGAGATCCAATCCCTCCTGGTCTCATCAGTACCTACCCTGGCAGAGTACGCCCCAACTGTGCTGCACAATAAGAAAGGTCTTTGTCACAGTTACAGTTGATTTGAGTCATGATTTTATTACGTCTGTGTGAGAAGCGCTATCTGTTGACATATGCTCTCATCAAAAACATTTAACAGCATGTGATATAAATAGCTCCTAGGGTGAAAAGTAAAATGCAGCAGGTTTTTTTTTAAATGCATTAGTTATCAATGTTAAAGCTGCTGTTACACTCTTTTCCATCTTGCCATGAATGTTGGCATGCCAAAAATGATGCTGCATAGGTCTAAAGATGAGGAATTAAGGGAGATTTGGTGAAACATCAGATTGTGTGACATATCTTGTTACTTTTGACAAGCTTCTGTTTTTTAAAATATACTCAGCATCAGGGCAGGGTACATTATCTTTGCTGTGATGTCATTATCTTGTTTTATCTTTTTTTTCCCACATTTAAGTAAACTGACCATTTGGGACTTCAATGTTAAATGAGTGGTCTGAAAAGTCAAATCAACATTTGCTGAATTATCTTTTTTTATTAAACCTTTAACCAGATAAAAACCCACTGAGATCAAGACCTGTTTCACAAGGGTGACCTGGCCAAGAAAGGCAGCAACATGGATCATGTGTCAAGACAAGTAAACAGTAGAAAAATAATTATTAGAAATATATAAAGTGCAAACAATTTAATATTAAAGTGCAGTAGTTATTACAGTAGTAATTCAAAATTTAAAGACAGTGACAATTTAAGATTTAAAACACAGGCATTGTTGAAAGGATTTCCATTGTCGGTTTCTTAAAATGAAGTTCAAAGCATTCAGTGAAACAAGTGAGGAACATAGAGATACAAACCGTCACCAGAGTGTAAAGCTAAAAGGCTTTTAGTTCTCTGAAAAAAGTGCATAAATAAATAGGAAACAGGCCAATACGAGTCTTGTACACCAGAGTCATCCAGTGGGTATACTGCCTTACATTCAGCGATGGCATGCCAGCTTTAGCTTAGAGTTCACAGTGGTGGGTGAGGCGGCTACAACCAGTGATAAATCTCAGAGTACAGGGGTACACCATAGTCAAAGACTGTTGACAGCTATGGAAGCACAAATATATGCAACACCGCCATAATTGAATACAGGCAAAAAAGTAGCTGAGATCACATACTTCCGAGCTCTAAAGGAGAAACATGACATGTTTCTATAATAAAAAATGAGTTGTAACTGGTGGCCAGCATGAGAAGTCCAGAAATTAACCAGAAATTGTGTCACATTACCATCAGTTCTGTAGTTCAGCATTTGGTGATGAGTTGATTTCCAGTGCAGAGTATGCATAGTGCAACACAAGACTGAGTATTATCATCGGGTCACTGCTGAGACATTTGACTACAACTTAACTTTTGTCAATGGCACATGTGTAAACAGGACTTTCATTCAAAAGTCCTGTTTTGAAAATACAGACTTTATTATTGAAAATAATAAAGTCATATTTTTGACAGGTGTTATAGGCCACCTATATGTCTTAGCTAAGTCATGTTTAGTTGTCAGTAACTTCTTGGCTCAGGATCAAGAGCTGAGATACACGGGGAGGTTTATGCATATTTACAAACATAAAATAAACATGAAGCCTTCTCATCCAGTCCTTCAAATACCTTAAGTTAGCAAGCTGACACAAGAAGGAATAGAGTCATTTGTAACACAGAGGGGGGAAGTCAAAGTATGAATAATTCAGAGTCGCATACCAAGTTTGTCTAAGTTTTACCTTGGTCAACTGAATTACAAACACAAACACTTGGGTACATACCAAATGAACCCCTGTTACCATAAAAGCCAACTGATCACATGTAGTAAAGCTAGCAGGTTTAAAATCATGCAACTGCACATCTAAACTCATATATAAATCCTGTTGCCTCTTCAAAAATAAGAAGAAAGAACATCACAAAACGTCAGCTGTTTACTAGCATGGAGTCAATATTGGAAGAAGCGTTGACTTGACCTCCAACCTCAAGACTATTAAGGTCAGCAGCTTTTCAACACAGAAAGTGAATCTGGACTTTCCCATTTGTTGCTTCGTAGCAGAGTTTATTTTTTCCTTTTGGCCACTAGAGAAATCCATGCAGTAATTGAGCAATATCTGCCTTAGTTATTCAACATTTAGTAAATTTGCTCACAGTGATTAAGTTATAGGAACAAAACTAAGAGGTAGATGGGGACAACATGTAAATTGTGGCTTTGAATATATTTATTACGAAACACAGAAAGAAATTCTAGTTTGTTTAAAAGAGCACATACAAGATAAGTTATTTGCTTAGTTTTCTTTTTGGAAATCTTGACATCCTCTCTTTGATGGTTGTTCGCTTTTTCATTTGTTACAACACATTTTTTGGTTTGATCAGAAACGAGAGGAACAAAAGTAAAAATTTCTATGTTAACTAAATTAAAAGGTCAAAAGAAGGAGCAAAAAGAGAATATGTAAAGGATGATGACACAGTGAGCCCAAGATCTCATTAACTTATTTAAAACATAAATGAGATGGTGGAAAGGTCAAGGACTCTCCAACAGCTTTTGTTCTACTTTGTTCTGATCAACCATCATGAAACTGTGAACAAGAATACTTCATGTTTTCTCTTCGACTTCCTGAACCAGAGAGGACATAGAGCATAGGACTGCTGTGTTAGACCTGGGCAATAAATCGAAAATTAACCAACACCGAAATTTATGATGATGACCGATGTCATTTTGTCCATGTTGGTATTTTTGGTGTTTTTAAAAAAATGAAGAGATAAGTCATTTTTGTCTTTTTGGCTGTGTATAGGTAGGCTATGCTCATGTCCCTTTAAGATGCTGAGCCTGTACAGTTGCCACGTTTAAAGTCCGTAGTCACTTGACTCCACCCCAAACAGTCTGTAACAAGAAGTGAAAGAGACAGAGAGGTTGAGAAAATGGAGGAAATTTCAGATGTTGAAGCAGTGGCGGCAGTAGAGCTGGTCGAGGCAGAATTGTATGCCTGCAGCCTGGAGATCTCCCGTGTCATAGCGCTCGTCTCATGCCACTGGTCTTGGTAAACTTAAGCCACGTCCTCCGTGGCGTTATGTTATTGTCCATTTATCGTTATCGAGGTGAACTGCTCATTATATCATGATATTGATTTTAGGCCATAGTGCCCAGCCCTATGCTGTATGATGAAAAATCTGGCTAAAAGAGATCTTTGCATCCTTGATTTTCTTTTGACTGTGTGTTGTAAAAGTATCCCCATCCCTTAACTTTTTTCACATTCTGTCACATAACAATAATACTACTCAACGCAAGTCTATATAATGAATTACCACAAAGTAGTAAACATAGTGTATGAGAAGTATACGTTTGGTAAAATGTTTACATGCATTGCTATTCAAATTCCCTTTGTCAACACTTAATCAGTACTTACAGCTTTGAGTCTTTTGGAATATCTTTCTGCCATATTTTCATATTTCAACAAAGAGGCTGAAATTTTTGCAGATTTTTCCTTTGCAGAATAGCTTAAGCACAGTCAGACAAGATGGAACACATTTGTGTACAAACGTTTTCTAGTCTTGCCACAGATTCTGAAATCAATTTAAGTTTGAATTTTGACAGGGCTATTCTAACACAAATTTCTAACAGTTTTGTAGAGTGAACAATCAGTTGATCAATCATTCTGTTGACAGATACTCCTACCTGAGCTGTAGATATCTCCAACTCATCCAGATTGTTGGTGCACTGTATTTTATGCATGTGTGTATTTTAGTAAAGGGGGATGAATACATATGCAGGGTACCACTTTCAGATTTTAATTTCTAAGACAATTAAAAGACTTGTATACATTTACTTCCAATTCACAATCACTTGCTACTGTGTGTTGGTCTGTCACATAAAATCCGAACACAACACTGAAGTGTTCGGATTGAGGTATGAATAGTTTTGCAAGGCACTGAAGTAGCAGCCATTGGCCCAAGTTGATTGTAGCCAGTCATGAAGGCAAAGCATAGATATAGATATGCAATGGATTACTTTATTCTACAAAGCACTTAACAGAGTTTCTAACTAAATTTCGTTTTAAAAGTAAGATAAGAGATGTTTTAGATCATAAACAAAAAGAAACACCCACATTTTCAAAATAAGAGCAGGCAGAAATTTTACTGGCCTGGCTTAAACCCAGTTGACTGAATTTGCTCATAGAGTTATATATGTTTTTTTAAAAAGGTTTAAATAAACATGGAAATTCAAACATATTCACACAGAAACAGATAAACTACCAACAAAATAAACATGGAAAAAGCCCTGTGATCGCAATCTGATTAATGAGACACAGACAACAGCCTTGAGCAGAACTGTTTTAGTATCACAACAGCACTAGGAAAAAGGTATATTTTGATTAGGTATATACTCAAGTGTATACAGGAGGGAAGAAGCCCCTCTGAGTGACAGATTCCATTGTGGGTGGGCTGTGGTGAATTTGCATGTACTGTCACGGTGATTTCACACAACTTAACCTGTATTCCTTCCTCTGTGATGGTGCTGAGCTGGAAGAGAGGAAAGAGGGGGAAGAGAGGGAGCCTGATGAGCTGGAACAGTTGTAAATGTCTCCTGTTTGAGAAGCAACAATCTCTGGGGAATCCTCTTTCTTCCATTACTTCACTGCATGTGTGTGAGTGTGTGTGTGCCTCTGAACTAAGAAACTAAATGCTCGGAGGAGTACTTTCATCTTTTCTGTTTTGAGAGGAAAGGTGGCACTTATCATTTTAAATGGGGTGACAACATTTCGCAATTACTTGAGGTGTGTGATCTGAAATAAATGGCATGCTTAAAAGCAGCAGAAATGCTGATGGGTTCGTGTTGTCAGATAGGCATGAAAACTGGTGATATGTTGGAGGGAGGAATGAATGGAAGGGAAAGCTAAGAGAAGAAAAAAGCCTAAAACATAAAAGGAAGTTTTGTTACAATATATCACTGTGAATGGGATTAAAATATAAAACACAAATAGATTGTTGGTAAAAAGAGAGTAAATCTTTTTTCCCCAATTTTAGCTTGTGATTCTGAATACACTATCATCAGATAAACAGTTAGGTTTGTGTCAAAAATCACGTGTGTATCCTTAAGGAGAAGCATTTGCAAATAGCACAACTTGGTTTGACTCAAGCTGCAAATTGATTTCTCAATGCATCAGCTGTACAGATGCTGCGCAACTCCACAGGCTCTGTAAAAAAAACAAAAAAACAAACAACAGATTTTTCTGATTCTACACTGATAAAAACAGATTATTAAAATAACTGCTTTTCTGCTGAAGTATCTTCTCCAAATAATACACATTGTATCTTGCAAAACAAGCAGAAGAGCAGCAAAATTGTTCATATTTACATGTAAGATCCTCTCATTCTGAAAGGCACGAGTGCCATAAACCTACCAAACAAACTTCCACTCCTTTGTCCTTAGCTATCAGCTGACTCAAACACTCAGCATGATCAGCCCTCTTTTTATCCCTTCTATAACAACAAGCATAAACAAATTAAAAGCGAACTCCAGCTCCTCTCAAGGTGCTGTCCACCATATGCCCTTAAAAAAGTTTAAAATTCAAGATACATCCCAGGACCTCTATTAGTATTCATGAATATGGAAATCCAACTGTCTCAGTTGCCATAACAATGCAGGCTCTCACTGGGGGGTGTCAGTGTTGTCAGGGGAGAAAAAGAGCCAACGCCCTTCCGGTTGGTAGGACAGTCATGTATGTGTCTGAGAGTAAAACTCAAACAGATGCTCCTGTATATTTATGACTCGTCTGACTGCTGTCTCAGGAGTGTTGGGAATAGAAACACTGTCATAACACCATTCCTGCTCAACCGTACACACTTTTGCTTACTTTCTAAGTTCATGGATCGGACAGAGTTTCATGTGCCTGTGCAAAATAAGGAACCCAAACGGAGGCACTGCTCTGGAAACACGTATGTTCACGTATGTTCAGAACATGACTTGCAAAAGTATTCATACCCCTTGAACTTTTACATATTTTGTCACATTACAACCACAAACGTAAGAAGAAGAATATATTTATTAGTCCCCCAGGGGGGACATTTACATTTCAGTACAGCCCATCCAAGAACAAAAACAAACAAGATAGGGGTAGACAGGTGTCTGCAGCTGCAGGCATCTTGGGATGTGCTGCCCTTTCATTAGATGAGGAAAAAAAACACTTAAGGTAAGAGGAAGGAAAAAGTCATATTTCACACTTTATCCCTGACAGGACACAGTTTGAGTTTGCAAAAAACCTCAGCCTAAAAAAGCAATGTATCCTTGATCACCTATCCTCCACCACCTATCCTGGAGTGTTTATCAGTTGGCCTCGATAGAGTTCTGATTCAGGTCCACAGATGTCATGGGTAAGGGAGGGACAGAGATAGCAGAGCATCTTGTTCACATAACATCCAGGAGGAAATTGAGATGGCAAGTCTTCCAAAGCCGACACAGGGGAACCAATTCATATAATTGTTTTGGGTCAGGCTGACTCCATTAATTTTCTATCTGCCTTAAAGTCTCACTGGTACATCTCAATGGGGTCTCCAAATAGCCAAATGCGTGGTCTATTCCGCCAAAGCTGAGCTTGAAACTTCTCTAGGTAAATGCTAACTCCAAAAAGCAGAAATTCTGTTATCAAAAATCCAATTATGTACACATGTTCAACATCCTCGACAATATCCTGACAATATCGACAGACAGACAATCCTCCACTTCTGCCAGGAATCCACTGTGTACCCAGAGAAAAATGTCCCGTCTGCAGAGGAGGATTCCCCTTTGCCCAGTCTTTTCATCGAGAAAATGTGATCAATTGCATTCAGAGACTAGCTGACCAGATCCATGATTTGCAATTCGGAAGATTTGTAAAGAGAGGCTCCAAAAAGATTAACAAGACAGGACAGAGAGCTGAAGCCAGGCAGAGCAGAGAGGATATGGGAGAAAGAAAAAAAAAAAAAAACATCCATCTTCACTGAGAGCAGGAAGAGAAAAATATATTTCATTGGAATTTAATGTGAAAACCAACACAAAATGGTATACAATTGTGAACTAGAAAAAAAATTATACATGATTCAAAAAAATTGCCATTGTTAAAAGAAAAGCATAAAAAGCCTGGTTTGCAGTTTGCCAGAAGCCATGTTGGAGACACAGCAAACATGTGAAAGAAGGTGCTTTGTTTCAGAAGAGAACAAAATTGAACTTTTTCGCCAAAATGCAAAACACCATGTGTGGCGGAGAACTAACACTGCACATCACTATGAACACACCATCCCCACTGTCAAATATGGTGGTGGCAGCATCATGCTATGGGGGTGCTTCTCATCAGCAGGGACAGGGAAGATGGTCAGAGTTGATGGGAAGATGGATGGAGCCAAATACAGGGCAATCTTGGAAGAAACCTGTTGGAGTCTGCAAAAGACTTGAGACTGGGGCTAGAGGTTCACTTTCCAGCAGGACAACGGCCCAAAACATAAACGCAAGGGCTGCTATGGAATAGTTTAAAGCAAAACATATTTATGTACTAGAATAGCCCTTTCAAAGTCTAGACCTAAACCCAATCGAGAAACTGTGGCAAGATCTGTAAAACTGCTGTTCACAAACGCTCTGCATCTCTGGCTGAGCTTGAGCTGTTTTGCAAAGAAGACTGGGCAAAAATTAAAGTCACTAGATGTGCAAAGCTGGTAGAGACAGACTCTAAAAGACAAGGCACTTGTAATTGTAGCAAAAGGTGGTTCCACAAAGTATTGGCTCAAGGGGTCTGAATACTTTTGCACACAGAACTTTTCAGTTTTTTTATTTGTAAAAATTTTTTTGAATCATGTATAATTTTCTTTCTACTTCACAATTGTATGCCACTTTGTGTAGGTCTTTCACATAAAATTCCATTAAAATATATTTATGCTTGTGGTTGTAATGTGACAATATGGAAAAGTTCAAGGGGTATGAATACTTTTGCAAGCCACTGAATATTGCCAAACAACAGTGCTCTGCAAAAGTATAGTCAGTCACGCTCACTTTGTCACATGAGCACAGGTGTTCTGTGAAGGCTTCAGAGGTTTGTTAGAGGAACGTTAATGAACAAACAGCACCATAAAAAAAACAAGGAACAGGTCAGGAAGTTGTTAAAAGGTTTAAAGCAGGATTAGGATATAAGAAAATATCCCAAACTTTTAACACTTCACAGGGCATTCTGAACATGAATAGAGTCTAGCACAACTATAAACCTACTAAGACATGGCAGTTCATTCTAAATTGACAGGCTGGAGAAGGAGAGTCCACAGCACCCAGGAGGACCAGCATCGAACTACAGTTTATCAGCACGACAGCTATCATGGACGTCACAAATTTGGGCTTCATGGGAGAGTGGCAAGAAAATAAGCAATTTTTCAAGGAAAGTCCCATTTGGCACAAGGCATGTAGGGGGATACAACAAATGTAAAAGAAAATGCTCTGATCAGATGAGACCAAAAATGAACTTTCTGGCCTACAAACCAACACTGTATATCCCCACAATGAACCTTTTTTTTTTTTTTTTAGCAGGAATAGGGCAGTTGGTCAGAGAGGAATGGAAACTGGATGGTGTTGATTATAGGAGAACCTTGGAGGAAAACCTGTTAGAGCCTGCAAATGACTTCAGACTTAGTGGAGATTCACCTTCTAAGCAAGACAACAAAGCTGAACTTACATCCAAAGCTACAACGAAACAGTTTAGATCAAAGCATATTTATGTGTAAAAAATGCCAAAGTTTACACCAAAATGTGTAATAAAACTTAAAAACCGATGTTCACATCAAACCTGACTGTGTTTCAGTTATTTAAAAGTTCAGTTTCTAGATGTGCATAACTCATAGAGGCATACCCCAAAAAGCCACCTTTCTATAACCCCACGGTGGTTCTAAGTACTGACTCTGGGCTGAATACAAATGCCCAGAGTCAGTTTTTACATTTCTGTTGGAAACCACTTTGAAAATCCTGTATCCTTTTCCTCCCACTTCACAATTATGCATGACTTTTGTTGGTCTGTCACATTAAATCCCTTTAAAATTCATTTCAGTTTATGGTTGCAAAGTGATAAAGTGAGGAAAGAGTTAGAGGTATGATTTCTTTTGAAAAGCACAGTAAGCACAAACACAAACTGAAAAGGATAAGATTAAAAAAAAATAAAAACCTAAGACCAAACAAACAATTATGGAGGTAATGGGTGAAGAAATGTTGGTGTGGTTATTAGAAAACTAAAACCTGGAATTTTGTGATTACAGAAACAGGTTAATGCAAACATTGAAATGAAAACAAATAGTGGGAAAAGCAAAATAAACACAACAAAACCTTATAAACCATAGCCAAGAATTTTGATACTGCAGGGTTTTGAAAGATTCATGAATCTTAACAGAACCACTACAAAACAGAAATAATGAATCTCTCTGGTGGCTTTGAGAAATAATGAATGAGATGAAAAAAAGCATGATAGTATAAAAGATAAGCCGAGGTACAATATTCACAAGCAGACTTTGTATTGTGAAGGTAATAGGACTGAAACCTGTGACAAACAAACACATACAGATATCCACACACAGTCAATCCATATGCAAAGTTTCCCTGTTAAGAATAGCTGTGTCAGCAGCTTTGGCAGCCCGCTGCAAAATGAAGGGTAATCTCTAGGTAGAGAGTGCTTAGAGCATGAAAAAGACACACACACACACACACACACACACACACACACACACACACACACACTTTTGGGAGTATCTAGAGAGAAAGGGAGCAGCTGCCCTAATACTTCAGCACAGTAAAAAGATATTCACAGTGGACTCAAACTTTGACAGGCATTCTTGCACAGTCAATGCACCAAAGAGCCTATTCATGACCCCACTGTTGCTGAGAGTGAGAGGCACTTATCCACAATACAGAGCAGAAATGAAATGGACTCGTCATCTCGACTAGGTATGTCAAAGTTTTGATGTCTGTTAATCTATAATCTTTGTATTAAACTGAATTTGATATTCTTTACAATAACAGCATGAAAGCTTTGCAATGAACATACTTGACAATGTGTTAATTCAGGCCAATCAGAGTTATAAAAAAAAAAAACTGCTCCATACAGATGATCCTATTCTCTACACCCGCTTCAATATAGCAGATTAAATAAAAAGAATATCCAGTTGTCAGGCAGATATCCTACTGGAAACACCAGCTTTAGGTGTGTTTCTACTACCTTTACCAAGGACCAGGGTACTTTTCTGGGTCCATTTCCCTGGTATTATGCATGTGAGTTAAAACTCATCCACAGTTATTTGCTAGTTAACTATAAATCAAAGACTACAGTTTTCAAATTCTGTGGAGGCAGAGTAAATCTTCAAAAGGAATATATGCAAGTTTTGAACCATTTATGTGAGAATTTTTCACAGCACTTCAATTCTGAAACACAAATAAAAACAACCACAACCCAGCACAGCTATGTCATCAACACGTTTTATCTTCAAAGAAATGAAGTAACTATTGCTGCATGTGTGTGCAATGTTATTTGGGAAATATTCAGCTTAAGTTATTGAAGCTCTGTCAATAATAGGTTTCCTCAAAGCTTCTAGGAATTTTAATTTATTTTCAGAGTATAACTACTGTAATTAAAACAAAGTGATAATAAAAGTGTCTGTCTGTGGCCACAGAATAGTTTGTAATACCAATTTGAACTTCTGTTCATCTCTCCTTTGCCACGAATGCAGTGAGGGCAGAAGTCAGCATCCAAAAAATTAATAAAAAGTTTATTGTAGTTATACCTCAGTGACTTCACATATGTTACAGAGTGTAAATGCTGTGAAAAAAAATCTGAAAATGAGCTCCTGTTCATCACTCTATTACCACATATCCAGGAATACTGAGTTTGGGAAATATATTTTAAAACTTTCATGAAGTTTTGACTAATGTTATATTTGTCAGAGTGAGTCTGCTGTGAAATAATCATTAGTTGCAGTTTTATTTGCTAAAAATCACTGGTGTTGTCTTTATAGGAACAGTTTTTTCACCTCTCTCACATCAGTGACTACTGACCAGGACTTAGGGATATGCACATTTCATGAACAGTGTTTTACATGTACAGATTTTCATAAAGTTTTGGTATTTGTACTATACAGTGAGAATAGTATGTTAATAATTGGATTTCTCTGTTTCCTATTGTCTTCCAGAGATGGCCCACTTAGTCTAAATCATTGTTTGTGTTTACAAACAACAAATAGTATGGCTGCTGTACAAGCACATTAACAGGCTACAGCTGATCTATCGTAAGTAGTGTTCTTCTGAATTCCATTATTTATCAGTTTGAAGGAGTAACAGTGAGTCAGGAGGTTAGTCATAGGAGGAGTAATTTCCATAAAACACACAGTCCTGTATGATAGAGGAAACACAAACAACAGATTTGGGAAACATTATTGGAGCTCCACTATATAATACTACTTTAAACAATGTAAAATAAACGCACTACATCATTTCAGGAAGCTACCATAGAAATAAAGTTAGGAATAACGTTAGAATTTAAAATTTTGAGACATTAGTCATTAGGAGAAAATTATATCTTAGTTTCACTACATTATCTATGTTTATCCTGTAATTTCTGAATCTTCAGTTGAAAGATAGTCAAAAAGAGACACTGAGGGTCTCTGAGGCAGATAATATGGCTGTTGGTATATGACATAGCTTTGGTAAGGTAGACCTTAACTAGGTTATTGCTCCAGTGGTGGCTATATGGAGACGGATGGCAATGGCATCTGTAACTTTATTTGCTGCTGTGGAGGTGGGTTTTCATAGATGACTTCCTGCACTGCAGAGTGACTGTAGGGAAACATCAATCCAAATATATACCAACGACTACAATACAAACTGTTATCACACAGTAAAAATGTCATGAAATACATGTTTAAACTTTATTTAGGTTCCCAGAAGGAAGAGATTATAGTCCCAATATGCCAGCACCTCAGTATGTCAATGTATTATGTTGGACAATGGCAGTGACAAAGACAAAAGGGGTCAACGGAAAATATATGACTATAATAAACTTAAGGGTTCCATGAAAAAGTATTCATAACCTTTAAACTTTCTTCCTTTTTGTCAGATTACAACCACAATCTTGAATGTATTATATGTGACCTAGATAGATAAAGTAGTGCGTGATCGTGAGGTAGAAGAAAAAGTTAACATCCATCCATCCAACCATCTATTTTCTAAGCCTACTTGCAGCATGGCGAGGGAGCTGGTACCTATTTCCAGTGTTCATTGGATGAGAGGTGTGATACAGTACATCCTTGATAGATTGCCAGTCTATCACAGGGAGACACATAGGACACACAGCCATGCACAAACACAGTCATTCCTAAGGGCAATTAAGAGTGACAAATCAACCCAACTCAAACGTTTTGACAGTTGGAGGAAACCAGACTACCTAGGGAGAACCCACACTTGCAGAGGGAAAACATGCAAAGGCGCCTGCTAGGATGAACCCAAGACCTGCACGGCAACAGTACTAACAACTGCACTCATCTTGCAGCCAGAAAAGCTTAAATTGGTATCAAATTGTTTTACAAATAAAATCTTTAAAGTGTGGGTTGCATCTGTATTCAGCCACATGGAGTTAATGCTTTGTAGAACCAGCTTTTGCTGCAGTTACAGCAGCAATTATTTTGGGATATGTTTCTACCAGCTTTGTACATCAAGAGACTTTGATGAGGAGTGTCTGTGAACATAAATTTTCAAGTTTTGCCACAGATTCTAACATGGATTTAGGTCTGGGCTTCCTAACAAAAGAATATGCTTTCATCTGAACTCAAAAAATGTATCTCTAAAAAAAAAAACAGCACAATTCCAGATACTTCTCTCACTTCAGTGTACATTTTCATTGGGCTTCCGATACAAGAAAAGCTTTTGACTTGAGACCAAAAGCTGTTTTGAATTCCATTTAAAATTAAACAATCCAAAAATAAATGAATTATAGATCTCTCGATGTTTAAAGTCTATTACTTCACAAAGGCAAAACAAAATCTTATTTGCCTTTTTGTATTGCTTTGGTTGTATTGAAATGTTATGCACATTAGTGGCTGGCCTGCTTAGCTGGAGTGAATTGATTGAAGTATGAAAAGAAAAGAGTAATGCATTCCTTCGAGGACCTCTGATTGAATACAGTGCATGGTTATTGACTATAGGGGAACTGCACACACACACACACACACACACACACACACACACACACACAGACTTTATATACCTATAAAACAGGTACTCCACTACTTATAGAATCACCTGAAACTGTCATACATCATTACTAACTAACAGTACGATCAATACTCAATTAACATGCTCTAAATGTGGCCCGTGGAGCAGATACATCACACTCACAACAACATGTCTACACGTGACAGCCTATTCCATCTGAACTAGAAGGACTGGATCACTGTAACTCAACAGCTGATAGACTGTGTGGAGGTCTTGCATTCCTCAGTGGAGAGCAGAAACAAAATAATATATCTCCACTTTGTGAGAGCTTGACGGGTGTTACTGGCTAATTATTCCCCCAGCTCCTTCCTGTAGTGTCACGGCTATAGCTTCCCCCTCTCAAACAGCTGCTCTGCTAATTACCTCTGGTGGTGTGTACCATGCTCTCTCCCGCTTAGTCTGTCTGTCTCAATTATGGACTCTCTTTCTCCCGCTTTCCCCCTCCAAACTGCGACAGTTAAGACAGGAATGCTCCCAGCTGATACAAAAGACAATCTATTTTTTGTATTCCAAAGACAAGTTGTATTCTCCCATCAGAATCTGATAGTAAAAGCAAATGATGGGTCCAGCTGGACAGTGTGAAATGGATACATCAGCTAAACACGCTGGACAGACATACTTAGCAGCAATAAAATTTAACACTTTTTGATCTCATTTATTTTTAAGATTATCCCAAAAAAATGTTCAGTGTCTTACAAAAAGTATTATTAACCTCTTGAACTTTTTGGTCACTTTACTACCACAAACTTCAATCTATTTTATTTAAATCTTATGTGTTAATTTTCACAGATGCTCTGCATACAGTCTGACTGAACTAAAAGTTATTATGCAAAGAAGAATTGGGTTTGGCCATCCTTTGTTGTGAAAAGCTGTTTGAGACAAACTCCAAAAGACTCATTGTTGTAATTGCAGTAAATGATGGTTCTACAAGTCATTAGGGTCAAGTCATTACATTACATTTGCACCGAGCACCTATAGGATTTTTATTTATTTGTAAAATGAAACCATGTGTCATTTTCTTTAAGTACACCATTATCGACTATTTTGCTTTGGTCTTAGAGATACAATTCTTGTTTCACATGCAGTTTGAATAATTTTGCACTGAAATAAACACTGCACTTATGCTTTTGCTTGTTTTTTGGTGGGGTTTTTTTTGCATTATGTGTTTGCTGTCAAACAATGCATAGAATAGTATTAGGTATCAAACACGTCCTCACTAACACACAACTTTTGACATATACAAAAGGAGGTGAGCAGAAATGCATGCAGGTTAATTGACTTCTCTTTCAGCTCTGAGGCATTTTGATGAAGTCAGCACATTCAGAGGAGGAAGAAGAGCAGATGTTACAAAAGGGTGCATTTCTCTGTTTTTCTCTTTGAGATGGGTGGAGGGATGATTACACAGGACGAGGCCTGTAATGCTGCAACGCCAAAATGATAATGAAATGTACAGGGGAGAGGATTACACTATCCATACCCTCCCATTGGTCTAATCCAGGTTCCATATTTACATAACACACCTGAGTACTAGAGGCATCCCACCAGAGCAGCCCTGATATGGATACAATGAGCAATATGTGCAGACTGTTTACACTAACAAAGGAAAGGGAATTGAGAATTGCTGGTAGGGGATTTGCAGCAGCGCCTTTATAGCTAAAATAATGCTGAATCAGAGTATGCAGTTTGTGCTGTGATGTAGCAGAGCTTCTGAGTTAGGAGCGTGAAAATAGTTTTAAGGCCTGCATAATTATCATAAATATTTTCTAAAGCACATACTGGCTAGAAGATGATTATGTTGTTTGCAATAATAAGAGAGGTGTCTACACCACAGAACAAAGTCATATGGCATATTTGCAACACATTCCTCAGCTACATTTTTAGAATTGGAACCATAAAGAAGGGAAAGGGGTGTTTCAAATCTGCAATAAAAAGGGACCTAAACAGCCATGGAGAGTCACTGAGCATCACATGGCTATAAGACTAGTAAAGTACAATGGCATTTTCTTTCTATATATTTGTAATCCCCTAGTCTGACCAAAAATACTGATCCAAATCAAGACTTTTAATTGGTGAGTATCCAGAGTGTCAGCGGAAATTTCCTGCACCTATTGCAAGTCTGCTATATGTAACTTTGTCTCCCTCTCAGTAAACTGTTTTGTATGAACAGCTAGTAAACCAATATTATTATTATTTTTTTTTTTTTTTTTTTTTGACTGAATCTGGGTTTCTCACTGAGAATCTATGCATTTTATACCCTTTACAATGGCAATCCCAGAGTAAGAGAGACTGTGATGGCAATTGCAGCTTCTACTCTCTCCATGTCACATGGCTCTCTCTGACCACTGTGCTCTGACATGCACAAACATGAAACATATTAAAAACCAAATTATTAACAAGACATATCAAAGCAGAAGGTAAGCATGCTAACATTAGCTTACCACTTCAACAAAGTGCCCAGATGAAAACAGCCCAATGTGAGTTAAAGGAAGACTAACTATATGTAGAGTCAGATATATCTTTAGAAACAAAAGATAATCTAGGCAGGTGGCCAACTGTGACCAAACAGACCTCAAACTGGAGCAGCATATTAAGAATGAGTTATAGAAACTTTGACTTAGAAAAAAGCCTGTTGTTATCAGGAAAAACAGAAGTTGCATCTCTGGTTAGTGAATTGGGTGCTGCACAATAATATGTTTACTATAGAATACAATGAAATGTAATGTACTGTGTATACATGGCACTGATTTTAAATAAGCATAGGGCTTGGACTAAGTATTGCAAATCTTAAATCTAAATATTAAATGACCTTGAATAATACTGGGGACAAATAAATTCAGATTGGACCATCTCTACCATGTCATGTGGGATTTTAAACTCTAAGGTCATACCTTAGGGTGAAGAGCTGCTGTTTTACCAGTTAATCTCCAATTGCCCACAAGAACACAAGACCTGCATTGATTTCCTGGTGAGAAATTACTAAATTCTTTCTTTTCATTTCTACTTCTGCCCTACACAGTTGACAAAACACATCCATGATCGCCTCCTATGAGACTGTAGTCAAAAAATTGCATCTCTGATTAGAAAACTACCATTGAACTAACTCAAAAATAGTTTGAATAAAGGTATATCTGTGTCTGCGAAATACCAGCAACTTGAGTTCACAGACTCAAAGACATGTTGAGACCTTAAGACCCACCTTTGGGTTTGTGGTGGTTGTATACCCTGAGACCAACCTTAAACAGTCTAGCTCTCAATGCTGTGGGACAGATAGGGTAAAACTCCATCACTGCTGACAGTGATCCAGCAACAGCATCCACACAATTCACCTCTCCCCATTACCTTCATTCCATCCCCCATCTATCCATTTATCTATCTACCCATCCATCCATCCATCCATCTTTACCTCATCTCCGGCCTGTCAAAGCAGCGGTGCTGTATGTCAGCCCAGCACGTATGCACACCTCTGGTCCCGAGTGTGTATTAGTCTACGTGCATGTGTGCCAGGGGAGTGGTTGTATGTCATGGACATCTTCTGCCCACAGAATCATGTTATTGATTGGACGCATGTTGCACGGCACTATAGGCAGCCAAGACTGATCACATGCTGCACAGCATCTGTTCCAAGGCTGAAAAGGTGATAAGAAGTAGAGTAAGAGGAAAAAAATGCATGCAAGTTTGCATGGCCTCTCAGACCTTTTCAAAGAGGGCAGAAAAGATCAGTTCACCAAAATCACCCAGATCTTTCAACGATCGTAATGAGAAATCTTCGCTTTTTTTTGCTTTACTGTACCTTGCAAAAGTAGTCATATCCACTGAACTTTATTACATTTTGTCAAATGTAACCACAAAATTCTAATTTATTTTGATTTTATGCTATACACCAACACAGAGTAGTTTATAATTGGCAAGTGGAAGACAAATAAGTTTCAAAAAGCAAATAATCACAAATGGCATCACAGTATGGTACGATAACACCACCATGGCTGAGAGGAAGGTATTGCAGCAAGTGATTAAAGTTGCAAAAAAGATCACTGGCTCCAGCCTCCCCTTCATGGAAGAGAACTACACAAAGCACTGTCGGAGGAAATCACAGCGGATTCTCAGAGACAGATACCACCCTGCTCACTCCTTGTTCCAGTGGGTGGATTCTGGCCACAATTTGAGATACCGTAGGGCTGTGAGCATCAGTGCACACAGGGCCCGCCTACACAGGTCCTTTTTAACAGCCACTGTTAGATTAGTGGCACAGGGCATTAAAGAGGGCAGGAACTATTCATTGTTACAACACAAAATTTGATCAATGTGCAGTATTTGAACTGCAATTAGATCATTTCAAAGTGCAATATCAATGACTTTATTTATTTATTTATACATGGAAATCTAATGTATTTCTTCAAATTTATGCTGCTTGTTTTTAATTGTTCATTTTATCTTATATTTATTCTCTATTTTACTATCCTTGAGTTGGAGAAACACAATAATTCCAATGCAGAGCCTGAAATTCTTTTTTCAAATGTGGGAAATTCCCCCCTTACATGCTTCACATGGAGGAATTTATAGACTTGAGGGGGGAATTACATATGAGCGTGACTGCAGATCTTATATTGTCTAATGCGCACCTTTAATATGTTGTCTCTCTTTTTACCTTACTAGTTTCATTATAGCTGCTCTGTCTTGTCTGTTTACCCATTTGGTTTCCTCTACTTTGCCTTTTTCACTTAATAACTCAGGGCTTAAAGGTAGAACATATGTGTAAACATGGAAAACTATTCAGGAAGAAATGGTAGAGATTAACAATATATCTTGTCACATTCCCATTTTTAGTTGAAGATACTGATTACCGTTCCATTTAATCTTCTTCCCTATGGTTGTCTTAGATGCATCTGTGGCTCTACTCTCTTTTGGTTCCATGTTCTACTCTTTTTTTCTGTTCTCGTACTTTTCAGTAAAAACAAAGTTTTTACTATCTTTCTCAATAGTAAAAACTTTGTTGAAATAAAATTCCTAAATAGTTAAATTGCTCACATGACCTCTGTCTTTGCTGAGCTGGCATCTAAACTACTTGCATTGCTATAATTTATGATTTAAAAAGTAACAGTAAATAAAAATAATACAGAATATGAAAAAAAGAAATGTGCCAATAAATAAAAACATTGAATTAAATACATACAGAATATTGAAAAATGAGAAAAAAATCATTTGAAAATATTAAACTAATAAAACTATAAGATTGGAAATAAAATGGAAAATTAAATAATAGTGACAGTGTTAAATTAATACTGTTAAAAATGGTTAATATTACTTTATGTCACATTGTGAAATCAAATAAGTTTGAAAAGTTCTTATTTTTTATTTAATATTTGCCACATTAATTACTTTATCCAGCAATTTATTTATTTTTTATAGTCATTGCCAAACTTGGCAGGATCAGTCTTCCATACTTTCTTCTTAACACAGTATCTGCGTGTCTTCAGTAGCTTTAACCTTCTCATCCCTGTGAATCTGTGCATGAATGGATGAATGACTGAATGTAGCGTTGGAGTCCTTGGACTTGATAAAGCGACAGGCAGACAATTTGCCATTTTCGCTGAATCTGTATCATGTTTTCTTTTCACTGATACTGAATGAGAAATATCTGAGTCACGGAGTGAAGTTGATATTTTGTAGCATCGGCTAGTTTTTACAAAATGAGCTGCTGGTTTCACCACTGTTGTTTAAGCCTCCAATATATTCTGAGCCTGGCACATTTCTTTGGGTGCTGTGTACCATTAAGGCCACTGATGGTAGTTGTTGTAGGAAACGAGGATTTGGGCAAACCAATATCACTGGTATCTGCGTAGCCTGTTGCGCCACTGTTTATCGGTAACGCCCCCTCTGGCGCTTCTTCAGCTGATAAGTTTATGTTTTAATGAGCGCTCCATGTTTTTATTACCTAACAGTTAAAATTGTTGAATCCGACCACTGTTGCTCTGCTAGCAAGGGCATGTGGGAATTTCCCGTATTATATAAACTAGATTTGCAGGAAATGATTTTATACTGCACAATACCCACAATCCCGCAATAAATTTCAGGCCTTGCAATGTGCTTATATTTTAATGTATTTGGGAAAATAGTAATAAAATTATATTCTATTCTATCCTATTCTATTTTATCTGAAGAGTTGTATGAATAATTTTTAAAGCACTGTGAATATAGTTATGTATCTGATTATTTTATAAAATACCTTGATGGACCGCGGATTTTACAGGTAATAACAGTTTTTAGATCTTTCATTGTTTAAGGTACTTTTTAACAAAAATTACAGGTGACTATATACATCAGATGCTATTATCAGCATTTAGATTCATGGACCTAAAACTATTGTTTTAAGATTAGTTTCCTGACTCTTAGTTGAGAAAATCCAAAGGTAAGTTTCTTGAAGATAACCAAAACCTAAAATAAAGGAATAGCGGGGATGTTAGATGGTAATGAAAAGTGTTAGAGTGAGAGTAGAAATGGAAGAGGGATAGTGATATGAGGTGGTGCACTCAGACGAAGGCTGATAGGCTTGAAGGTGAACCAATCAATTATTCTCCACAGTCAATAATTCAGAGTAGACTGGGGGCTTTCTGTGTATGTGGACCAATGCAGCAACACACGCTCGCTCACACACACACACACACACACACACACACACACACACACACACACACACACACACACAGCAAGCAGCCGGCCCAGTGCCCTGATTTGATTTAAGATGACCAGTCAATGTGGATTCAAGGCTTCAGAGGTCCAAGACTTTAAATTATTACTCAGCTTAAAGACTGGGGACAAGCAGTATTTTCTCCTTTCATGTTAAAACCCTCTATTCTTTCTGTTTTACCTTACTTCTTTCATCTTGCTTTTTGTTTCTTCTCTCTTAAATGTCAGGATAGAAGAGAAGGAATATAGGCCCCTGTTGTCTCACACATTCACTCTTTAACATGTTTTTTCTGAAGAGCTGGGGTATTTTTGCCTTCTAGGTTTGCTCTGCCCTGCTTTGCCTTTTCCGTTTCCTCTGTGTACAAACACACAACCATATACAGACCGATGCATGCACACTCACATGGACACTAGCACACAATCCATTTCTCTGTAATTGAAAAGATGCCCTGGCTGTTTGCCACATTGCTAAAGTGGATCAGATGGCAGAATATCCCTGAGGTAGTACATCTCCAACAGGGAGAATTAAAGAGAAAAACCTCTCCCTCTCTCACTCTACCCCTCTGTCTTGGCCTCTTACAGTGCCTGTATTTCACTGTCTCCCTCTCATGCACACACATACTGACAGAGAGTCAAACGGAGTGAATAAGGCTGACTGCGCCATTCCTAATGTCCCAGCTCCCTCCTTTCTTTGTTCCAGTCCTCTATTATAATATGAATGGGCCTGTTAAAGTAGAATTGGATCATTTGTCTTGTGTGAATTTCTTCCTTTGCGACACAAGGACTAGAAAATGATTCCTCAGCTCTTCGATACAGTCTGAGGTCTCAGAGATGAAAGCAGACAACAGAAAAGACTTGGAGAGAAAAGCTATAACGCATCAGTTTTCAGTGTACACTTGGCAAACAGCAAATACTCAGTGATGAGTCAACAGAAGAAATCAAAGTCATGTATCAACAATTTCTCACTCGAATATCGAGTTGGTGAGTACTTTTTTGTTTTTGTTTGGTAGAAAATGCTGCAACTGGACACAGACATAAGAGACACGGCAATGATATGAAATCAGTAAGTAGCATGGACCACGATGTATAAAACCACATCTGAAAGAAACACATCTTATAATGTGAAAGACTGGAAGAGATAAATCCCAGGATTATTAAGGTGAGTTTGAAGGTAAATGTACCCAATGCTCTTGATTACTGTCATAAAAAGCAAAAAAGGAATGAAGTAGATCATTGCTCTAATATCTGCTTCTACATCAAATGACAGACCTGATCACTATGACCATTGCTGAGAAAGTCATTGACATCAGTCAAGAAAACAGTCTTTGTCATACCACCTGATGCAGTATTTACAGATAAAAATTGTTGATGTTTACTAGTTTATTTCAAAAAAATTATATAATTAACCTGGAGTTCTGGCGTGTGATTGTTTGTATTTTATTTTGGAAAAACAAACAAAAAAACTTTCTAATGTATTTTACTAAATTAATATAAGCAATAATTACTGCTGCACTGAGATATTAATTGTTCACTGGAATTGTCCCATTTTATGTCATCAGTACTGACGACTGGCAGTAAGAAACTCAAAAAATACAATATTTTCCAGAGAATGCACCCTACGCTAGTGTTATCAATTATGACAACAACAAAAAAACTCTTCAGTGTGCATGCAATGACTAAGTGAGGAAAACAAAGCCAGTTATTTCCAGTATCAGTGATGTGTTTAAAAATAAGAGAGGAAGAACAGGAATTTAAGAAGTTATTCTAAAGGAAACATGTTGAGGCATGCCGGTGGTTCTTTCAGGCTGTGAAAGAGCGAGACCTAAAACTGTATTTCTTGAGGAAGTTAAGATCCTTCCAGGTTTGCAACAAGCTGTTGCTGATCTTCTATAATCTGTTGTTGAGAGTGTCATCTCCTCTGCCATCATCTGTTAGGGGCAGTAGCATCAGAACCAGGACATAAAAAGGCTCAATAACCTGATAAAGAAGGCTGCTTCTGGGGACGACTGTGGAACCTCTGGAGATGATGATGCAGAGAAGGATTTTGTATAAAATCAAGAAAATTATGTGACTGTCTTTGAAATCAGTCTCTTCAGTTTAGCGGCTTCTTCAGATTGGTTGTAAAATGGACCACCACAGAGGATCTTTCCTGCCCACAGCCATCACAATTTATAATAACTCCTTAATTAAGTGAGTTATATCAACATTTAATTTCCCTTTGGGATAAATAAAGTATTTTTGAATTTGAATTAAATTTGAATAACAGGAAGGCCAATCATATTACAGCAAAATTAATTATTTTTCGTCCATCCTTCTTCTGTTTTGAAGAACAAGCACAATATCACCCAAGATCCAAACAGTGAATGTTCGTGAACAAGTACCCCTCCTGTCAGAGATGCCAGGGTAAACAGTCACAGAACCAAGTTTGCAAGTACCTGGATTGAATTTATATAGCGCTTTCTAGTCACAATGACCGCTCAAAACACTTTACACATGAGCCACCTTCACCCAATTGCATACACAGATACTTAAATTGGTAGGCAACTTGGGGTCAAGTGACTTTCCCAGGGCCCCATCCACATCTGGCAGGAGAAAGCAGGAATCAAACCTAAAACCTTCTGATAACAAGATGACTAATCTATCTATGGAGCCTAAGTTACCCCTTGTAAAGTAGAGAATGCTGCTTGCATTGCTTTGAATGAACATGTTGCTGTCATTCACTGCTTTTTCAATGTTGGCCTGACTGACTGACTGTTGTGTGACATAGGATGCTGGAGTGGTTCACTAATGAAAAGGCAAGGCAGCTTATAGGGCTGCACGATATTAGAAAATGTTGGAATATATTAACCAAGAATTTGTTGTGCTCAGCACAAATCTGGAGTTTATGTAAGCATGTCAGGATGACAGCCATTGCTCAAATAAAGCCAGAAGAAGTTCAATTTGCACTTTTTGCACCTACAAGTAATGTAGGGGTCCCAGTTATCATGGCTGAAGGTGGTCTGTCAGAGGAGATCAAAATTAAACTTTTGCTTCGCTGCATAAAAATGCTACTTGCAGAAGGAGACCAACACTGCACATTACCCTAAACCCGCCATTTCCACAGGGAAACGCAGCAGGAACATACTGTGGGAATGTTTTTCTTCACCAGTAACAGGGAACACCACACTTTCCAAAATTTACACTGTAAAAATGCACATATTGTTTTCCTTCCACTTCTTAATTAACCACTACTTTGTCTTGGTCTATCACATAAAATACCAAGTTGTACGAATGCTTTTGCAAGGACTGAGTTTTGCATTTGTGTGACATTAAGTATCAGTAAAAGTTGTTCTGGAAACATTGTTTCACAAACAATGAAATTCCTGAACTAAATTCTTGAACTAAATTCTTAAATTTATATGGCAGGATGTAGCATAATCAATGTAGAAACAGTGTAGAACAATAAGAATATTACTTTTTGACAGCCTTGGCAGTGTGTATGTGTCACTTGATGCAACAAATTTTAGTAAAGTTTGACTCATTTCACTCAAAACAGCCCACTGGTCACATTTTCCCTTGCAAAATGTGACATAATCCAGAAACATCCATATTTTAGAAACATGAGGTAAGGAAAACTTAATTAATTGAAACAGATGAACCACTGCAGAATAAAACAATATCATCACTGCTGTAAATCCACTTCATCTCTTTTTGTAACTATCTTTAAGGGACAGCATGCAAAACCCACACAGTACTGTATGAGCTATGCTGTGTGTGTTTGAATGAAAACACAGTTCTGTGTGGCAAGAGTGCAGTGGTCTAACCTGCCCTTCCCTCCAGTCATGTCCTCCCAGCTGCCACAGTGGAGCTGCCTGCCTTTTAATTACCAGCTGCATGATAAAGAGAGCGAGCAGGTGATGCGTGACATTTCACTGTGCCTCATAAACTTTGAACTGATATTGTCACTGAATGCAAACCAAGGGAAGGTGTGATTTTGGAGAGGAGGTGTGGGGTCGGGGTGGAGGGGATAGAGGGGAGTGTATATGTGTGTGCGGTAAATCAGAGCAAAGCATGGCTCCCTGTGTGCAGCAGATTGCCTCAGCTCACACCACTGCCTCTGCAAATTAATACCATTGATTTTCCTTTGCCCAGTGTCCAACAGACACACATCCACATTCATACACAAAATTACAGGCACACACACAGGAACACACCCCAGCTGGTCAGAAGGTAGGCTGAGGATAATGGATCTGTGGATCGCTGTACTGCAGGAGAACTTCCCTCTTCTTTTAACACACACACACACACACACACACACACACACACACACACACACACACACACACAACAAATAGATGAAAGCATACGAATGAAATGGATGAAAAAGAACACATCTGTTCTGACAACACCCCTAACAAGGGGATTGTTAGGGGTGATTGTGAATCACACACTCACATCTTCAAAGATACATTTTAAATATTTGAGGTTTGCAAGTTGAATGAAGCTCGACACAAATGCATTGTCAAACTGATTTGAATGCAAATAAATATCCAAAAGGGACTACAAACATTTTACATTTCTATATTAAGAGAGAAAGCTAAAAGGAGAGTCAAAGAGCATCTGACACTGAATGACATTCAAACAGGTCAGAGAGATCCCATATAATGAGATGGGAAGAAGAGAGAAGAGACGCTGGCAGTGAGCTTTTAACTAAAACCAGAAGCTGACTGCAGGTAGGCATTAGCAAGATATTATCATTAATAATCTGCAGTCATAAGCTAATTGTATGCCCCCAAACTACATGTCTGTAACTAATGTTCCTATTTTAGAGAGCACAATACAACTTCATCCTGACACAAATGAGACCCATCTGCATATCGGTGTATGAATGTTTATATGAGTGCAGGGTCTGTGAATGTGATTAAGTGCTTTGAGTAGCTGGTATGACAAGAAAGGCACTATTAAGTTCAGTCCATTTACTATTTATTTGACCACAGTTTCTTATACTTAAAGTTGGTTACGAAGGCAGTATGGCATAATTTTTTTGACTTAGTTTTTGTGCATTAGAGATAACAATGTTTAAGGGGAAGGGAGAGATAGGTTACCAGCATCAGCATATAACAAGGTTCAGCAAAGACATGTTTAAAAAAACACACACACAAAAATTTCCATCACACCACTTTTGTGGTTTCACAGTGCTGTCCACTCCTTCATTTTCCACCTCGTTTACAAGAAAGACAGTATTGGCTGCTTTTTTAGTATTTCTTGTTGCAACAAAGAGCCTTGATGTGGGAACTAAAGGAGGATCACCTATAATTTTTACTGTGGTAAAACTCTTTAAAACTAAACCTGGCATGCTACAAAGATGCAGACAGTCCAACTAAACTAATGCCATCTTGTTATACTCCTAGCATTACTCAGTAATGAGCAGAATGACAAAAAAGTGTATTATACCACACACACACACACACACACACACACACATACACACACACACACACACACACACACACATATATATATATATATATATATATATATATATATATATATATATATATATATATATATATATATATATATATATATATATATTCTGCAAGTATGTACTTTTTTTTACTAAAATCTGTGTCAGCTTAAAATATAAGAAGTGTTAATAGAGCTGGATTAAGCTAAATGTTAATTGCTATATATATATATATATATATATATATATATATATATATATATATATATATATATATATATATATATATATATATATATATATATATATATATATATATATATATATATATATACACAGAGAGAGAGAGAGACAGCAATTTATTCTGCCTTTTTGGTTTCCTAAAGTAAAAGCAATTAAGTGTTTTACTTTGCTGTATTACATTTTTGTGTCATTTTTGTGTATTGTTATATAATAAAACAAAAGGATTGCTACTCAAAGTTATCACTTGAGGGAATCTCAAACCAGCCCAGGCCTGGTAAGGACAATATACAATTTTCCCACCAAGAAAATGAACTTCTTGTTTTCAAAAATGTGAGTTGTAGAGAACAAAAGAATATCGTGTAACTATAAAATATGCTATTAATGGATCATTGTAATGCAGTCTGTGATGCAAAAGGTAACAACCAAATGACAAAAAATAATATGGGGAAAATCTATTCAATTGAGTTTTACAAGAAACTCCAGTTGAATAATAATAGTGCATTTTAGTGAGTGAGCTTGAACAATTTTGACAGCATGGTAAACTCTGTAATTCAATTACATTTTGAAATATAGTCCTAATTATATCTTAGTCTAGACTTAAGGGTGAGTCAACTTCTGTCTTCTGTGATATCGGATGATAAAAATGGCTGCTCTGTGAAGGCCACATGGCACAAAGCACTGGATCCACCGCAAAAAAAACTTCAGGCCTGCTAGTGATGTGTGAACCATTTTATGGAGGTAGAGTAAACTCTCAGCAGAGTTTATCATCTAGCTTCCCATTGCTGGTGCAAGGTCACCCATTCCCAGCGACAGTCCAGGACATGTGAGAGAGTATGTGTGTATCTGTTTATGTGTGCAAGAGTCTAAAACTGTACAGGCCTCAAAAACCTTGGAAATGAAGCAGAACAGAGCATCAGCGCTGTAACAATAAGGCAGCCTGTTGAACACGGAAAGCTACAGTTGCTGCGTGTGGTGCAAGTACACACATAAATTCAAATACAGCAAATACACAACAGCACAAATACCCACATCTGCCATCTCTAATGATGATTTATGCCTGGCCCTGAAGGCAGGCATGCATAACTGTAGCAGTCACAAACACACACAGATCCACTTACAGATGCACTCACAGGTAAATACGCCAAGATAGTTCGGTCTTTCCTTCGCTGTCTCTCTCGCTTTCATGCACCTCCTAAAGAAGAAAAAATTACAAGATGGATTTGTTGTAGCAAGCAGCTTGCACTTGGTAATGTGCAGTGGAAAAAAATGCATATTAAAAAATGGAATCAGGAAAAAAAAACTAAGGCAGGGAAGGAAGAGAGATAGTCATCTCCCCGTTGACTACCACAGTCTGAGCTCATTTACCATGTGCTATCTCTTATAGTCGTGTAGCTGTCCAATCTCTTTCTAGATATTTCCTTGGAGAAAAACTGCTCATTTTGCTCTCCTCTTAACGCACACTGCGCTAAGTCACGGTCTTATTGAAAACACATTTCTCACAGTACAGTAGATGCTCTCTGCAATTTGTGAATGTGTTTGTTTTCGTCTGTATCAAGTACAGATGTCCACAGAAATACTGCTGTGCAAATTAAAATGAATGGGGGAAAACTATACAGCATCAAAAAGAAAATGGTCATACATGTGTAAATTTTGCAAGCATACAGCAAAACATAGGATCACTGCAGGTCCTCTCATAATAAGAGCAGCTTTCAGATGCCTCAACTATGTTGGTTGACTAGCAAAATCAAAGGGCAGGGACTCATTACCAAAAGATCAGCTGAGGTGTTAAGAAACATTTGTCATATTCATATTAAAAAAATCTACAAGGTTAAAAAAAAAAAACATTATAAAAATAACAGCTACTGAGCAGGAAACCAATTTGTTACAATAAACAAGGCTATGGAAAGTGATGTTTTTTGGGGGGATTTTCTAAAGATTTTCCAAAGCAGCATATTTTTTGTGGAATCAATATCTGATTTCTTGATTTAAAAGAAACAAAAACATTTCCTTATTTTAGAATTTGAATGAATGCAGTAAAATATAAGGAAACCCTGGAGAACAGTTTGTTTCAATCTCCAAGAGAACTACGACTTTGGAAAACATTTATTTTCCAGCAAGACAATGACCCAAAGTGTCCAGATAAATATACACAAAAATGGTTTGAAGACAACAAGAAGGATGTTCTACAATGGTCCAGTCAAAGCCCAGACCTCAATCCCATAGAGAATTTGGGGCAGGACTTGAAAAGGGCTGCTCACAGCCGATCCTCATGCAACCTGACAGAGCTTGAACAGTTTTAAAAGAAAGAGTGAAGGAAAATTGTAATGTCCAGATGTGCGACCCTGATTGAGACCTGTCCACACAGACTCCATGCCGTCATTACACCCAAAAGTGTATCCGCTTTATATTCACCCCCTTCCATTCAGTATTAACAAATACTGAATGGAAGGGGGTGAATATTTATGCAATCCTTTATTTTGTTTCATATTTTTATTAAGCTGTGATCATTTTGTAGAAATCAGTTTTCACTTAGATTAAAGGGGATTTTATTGTAATTTTTTTGTCCAAAAGCCTTATTTTATTGATCATGACTCTGATTTGTAAGAGCAATAAAAAGGGTTAAACATCCAAGGAGGTGAATACATTTTATAGGCACTGTAGCTGACTTAAATGTTGTCCACTTGAGAATAATCTTTCTCACAATAAAAAACATTTTACGGATGTTATTGCTGATGTCTTTACACTTTGGCATTGCATTAACCCACAATTGTTAAAACTCCTCTTTTTATACTGATGATCACAGTTACAGATTATCACTTAGTCAAATGTATGCAATTAGCAGCACCTCACTGCCACTTACCATCAGTTTCTTTCCATGACTGTCTCAGTACTGCTGACATTATTAACATTGACGACATTGAAACTACAAATGTATCTTGCTCATTTAAGGTATTTAAAACCCTTCTGCAAAAGGTTTTCAGTGAGTAGACTAAATAACAAAATACTTGTGTGAGTCAGAAAGGAGATTCAGTTAGGGTGGCTTGGTGCCAGTGTAAGATTTCAAAGAAAATTATCCCCTACTCATTATGGTGCATAAAGATACAGATGTTAAACTCTGAATATGTTCTTTCTTTAAGAGACTACTGTGTCAGTGGGGAAATGAGAGAAACTCACTGAAACTGCACCATCTGTAGCTTTACACTTGGTGTCAAGAGGGTTATTAAATATAGGCAATTAAGCCCATTTCAAACTAGGTGAATGCATTTACAAATTAGGTGTTGTTGCCATTTAAATGTCACCCCTTTCACCACCACTGTAAGCAAACTTACAATTGAGTTTGTAGCACTTCACTACATGTGGAAAAAGTGTGTTCCTTATTCAAATCCATAGCAGGTGTCCCCTGAAAAACAATATAGTCAGAAATCCAGTATAACAGCCAGCTTTGGATTTATCTTAAAATGTAAAATCAGCTTGAAATAAAATCGTTAAATGAACCATTTCCTCAGAATGAGCCATTTCTATCTCCTGACAGCATGGATCCTTTCTCCATTAAGTCTATGTTTTACTAGCCTATTTCTACAGAAACCCATTGTGAAAAAACAAACACTGGTTCTTTCTGACTTTTTTTTCCTGCCAGTCATTGTGCTTAGGATGGGATATTTGGCTTGTCACCTTGCGTCACATAATCTTAGATTTATCACCATCAAGTATTTATGCTGGATTTGTGGTGGACTGTGTGCTTATACAGAGAATTTAAAGAGAATTATTTTAGGTCTTATAAATTGTGCGTTTGGTCGATAATTGAGAGTAAAAGACAAATATAACCTTGTTTTCTCTCTGACCATGTTGTGACACCAAAGCACATAAAACAAAACACAGTTCCATCACTTGAACACATTTCTCTGTAAATGGAAACACTGAAACAGAATACATGAGAAACAACTGGCAGCCTGAGCTAAGTACAAGCCCCTAATATTCATCCTGAACAATGGTAACATTTTACACAGGTATATTGCATCTTCAATGCATGATTTTTCTAGGTGGATTCCTCAGCTACCTGTTACAACAAGCTAACTACTAAGTGAAAAAGTAAAACACATTAGCTTGAAATTGTGCAACACTTTCACTGTGTCAAGGGTTTGATCACTAAATTACACAATGGCTGATTTTTTTTTTATTCATAAGATAAATAAATTTGCTTATTAAACCCAATTTGTTAAAGACCAAATCTATTAAATCGATAAATTATTGGTAAATGTGTCTTCACAAAACATGTTTTAAAAAAAACTAAATTGAAACCTACACATCATTTAATTATCCAGTTGGTATTAGGAGGCTTCACTGGGGATCCTACACAGTCTGGAAAAGTATGGGATTTAATTCAAGTATTTTCCAGGTTTGGTTAATTATGGAAAATTATTTCTATTTCCAAACTTTATTTCATACCCCATTGTCCAAATGGTCCGTTAACCCATCTATTCACCTATGAATTTGTCAACCCATCAATCTCTCTATTCATCTGTTCATCCAGCTGTTTCTCCTTTATCTATTCATCCATTCATCCATGTAGCCATTTTTTCATTCAGGTTCCATAGTTAAATTAAAGTAGAAAAATCTTCCAAAATCCATAGATAAATTTTGATTTACTGCTTACATACACATAAGAAGGTCTGACAACTCTGGAAATTCATTTTGAAAAGTAGACCATCAAGCTCATTTTCCTTCACACTGTGGTCAGAATGCTTATAAATAAACCATCCATCGACCAACTAAAACTGTACAGGCCTTTCCCAGCAGCTATTGATTTAAAACAACAGAACCACAAATCCGAAGCTTAAGCAATCAACAGTCAAGATGCAATTTTAGTTTTGAAAGATGCTTGACCTGAATTTGAGGATAAGGGGCTAAAGGCTCAGTTAACAACAAGTAAGACAACCTTTGACCATACGGCTATTGCTCCTTTAAATAATTCATTCAGTTTCTATTTAAACTTTGTCCTGTTTACAGTTACAGGGAAGATGGAAGCTATCCCAACAGTCAACAAGTAAGAGACGGGGTAAAACCCATGCAGTTCAACAGTCTACTTCAAGTCCAACACAAAAATATTAAAGACAAACAGTGATGAGTATCACAGTTTGGCTTTTTTCCTTTTCTGTCAGACAGGGCTACAATTACAATAAATGCAAGCATGTTGTATCCATAAGGCTGCCCTTTTACTGTAGCAGTGGATGGTTTCTGTAATTAAGTTTCTCTACACTTTTTATTAATCTATGCATGGGTATGTAAATCATCCTGAGTTTCCTGTGGTGCTGAAATCAACCTGAACATTCTTCCAAACCAGGGATCTGAGAACTGCCTCAAGAGGCTCTTTGGACCTTCCTCAATGGCTCTTAATAACTTTGGCTAAAACTGATATAGAATGAACTACTGTAATTAAATATAAATATAATAACAAATAGCAGTTGTATAGCATACAAGAAAATGTATCCATCCACTTTTTGCAAAAGTTTTGTTTCTAATTTTAAAAAACTAAAAATTGAAATAGAATAGTGGTTCTTAAAAAAATAAATTTCCTAGTAAATATTTATCAAAGATTATAAGTGTTCCTTTCTCAAAAGGTCATGTAACATTTGGGGCTCTAAGTTCTGTTTAGCTGGACTGTGGCCACAAATGGCTCTTTGGTTTGTAAAGGTTGCAGCTCCCCATTTTACACTTTTGTAAAGCAGCAAGTTGTGCAAGTTGTGGTGTATTTGGCCTTCAGCAGATACACTCACATTTCAACCACATCATAAGACTGCATGATTAAGAAATATATTTATTTTCTATATTCCACCTTATGAAACTTCCCACTTCAAGAGTTGTTTGTTTCAGTTCTGAATTTCTGCCAGGCTTTCTTAAAAGCTCATGCTGGGATGTAGCCTGGCCTAGGAAACAGACAATACATGACCTCTTTCCAAAGTTTATATCACATGGTTAATTTCACAAGGCAACATAAAATTACTTCCACTCTTGAACAGAAGTTTACATACACTTATTGACATGAATGTCACATTAAATTTGGGGCTTTTAATAGTACATATGAACCCTTTTGTTCCTAGGCTGAATGACAGCATACAACTCCACAGAATAATAAGCTAAAATTGTGTATGCAAATTTAAATTTATTGTGTATTTTCTGTAATTTACACCAGGCCTAAATTATACAATCAGGCTCAAAAATGTAGATAACGTTTTCTTCATTAACAGTAGGATAAATGCCACTTAAGAAGTTAGGAAGAGATCACACATCTTATAAACTATCACCTGACTAACATATTTGATGCTGGATATTTGTCTTGATCACAATTTTTCAATAGGGTTAAAGCTGCAGTAGGTAACTTTTATAAAAAAATATATTTTTTACATATTTGTGAAAACTGTCACCATGTCTTGACAGCATAACATGAGATAGATAATGTATGAAAAAATTAAGCTCATCTGCCTCCTCCCAGTGTTCCTACAGCCATCCAGTGGCATAGCCAGAAATTGCTATTGAAAAAATGGGTGGGCCAAATAAATATAATTGCAAGGAATTCTATATGCAAGTTCACTTTGGTTTCAACAAAGTGATATATATATATATATATATATATATATATATATATATATATATATATATATATATATATATATATATATATATATATATATATATATACTCACACACACACACAGGGTCTTATGAGGATTTTTTTTTTTTAGCAGAGAGCAAGAGGAGGTTGTGAGCAGTACATACATGAGCGTGATTGACAGTGATAAGTTCCTCCTCCTGGCTCTGATTGGTTGTTTCTGACCGGGAGAAGTCTATTTCTGCAGATGGCAGAAATAGACTTCTCCACAGGGAGGAGGCAGAGGAGCTTGATTTTTTTCCACAGATTATCTGTCTCATATTATACTGTCAGAACATAGTGACAGTTAAATATGTAAAAAAAACCCATATTTTTATAAAAGTTATCTACTGCAGCTTTAAGGTTAGGGCCATTTCAAGTTTGATCTAAAATGTGTGTTTGGGATCATTAACATGCTAGAACACCTAATTATGGTTCAGGTTTCAGCCATCTAGCTGTTTATTTGAGATTAAGTTGAAAATTTTGAAGTATTCTTCCATCCCTATTATTCCATCCACTTTGTGCAATGAAGCAGCACCACTGGCTGCCCCACAGCATATTTCCGCCACCACTGTGTTTGACAGTTGATACAGTTAACTGAGGTCTGAATGAATCATTTTGACTCCTCTAAAACATTCAACTCATCATTATGGCCTAGAAGCTCAATTATTGCAAAAGGACATTTGACTAAACATGGGTGGAAGTGTTAGTATATATTTTCGCATGCACGGCTAAAACATATTTATATGTTAAAAAAAGACATACCACTTTTCCTCACTTTCTGGCATTAAATTAGACTGAATGTTTAAGAGAGTTATGATTACTAAAATGATCTCTATTTGCTAAATCCCAAAATAATGAAAGGGAATCTTAAAAAAAAAAAAAAAAAAAAATTTATTACTCTCTTTAAATTTAGAAGTTTCCATTCACCAATTTCAAACAGTTACAACAAAAGAAAGACCAGTTCTATCTGGAAAAATAGGCCAAATTTCTAGCAAACTATAGTGAGAAGCTTGTGGAAGAATAACAAAAACATTTGACCACAATCATACAGTTTCAAAGCAGTTCTACCAAATACTAAGAAAAAGTATATAAACCTGTGAATCTGAAGAAAGTTAAAAAAGCAATTCTTTAAAACAAATCATCTTTTTTTGGTACTCCCAGATAACAGGAGAAACTTGTGATTTAATGCGATAGAAAAAAATAGTCATTTAAATTTTTATGCAATCAGTGCATATAGAAAGTTTGCATCTTTTGCACATAATATTATGTGCTAAACAGTCACAGAGTGACAAGTCTCAAGTAAAGATATGAACATCCCAGGTTGTGTTCAAGTCCTAAAATTTTGATTTAAACAATAGCTTAATTAGTCTTAAACAAGTCATTTGACTAAATATGTGATTTATTCACAGAGTAATAATTAAAAGAGGAATGTCATCAAAATATTATTCAAATGTAACTTCAAAAATGTTAGAAAAGCAGTGCTGATGTAGCTTGTAAAATAAATTGAGAAAATAATGAGAAAACTGATTTGCAATTGAAGAAATTTATTTCTTTACAAAATGTAATTCAGTATAACAGTATAAACCTGTTCTTATAATATTTCATAACTTATTCTATTTAATTAAAATAAAATTATTTAGAAATCTGTATCAAAGGTAACTTTATGCCATTTAATTCAAATAAAATTATTTAGAAATCTGTATCAAAGGTAACTTCCTGATTAAGTTGATTTTATAAAACATGATTATGGGACTGTTGTCTACCAGCATGAAAGCACTCACTGACTGTGGCTCAGGCTCAAAATACAGAAACTGTACACAAATACAAAATAATCTGAGGAGGTCATTCGGTTTGAATAATGAAAATGCTGGTAATCTTAACAAGAAACTTTGCTACTGAAAAAGTGGAAGTGCAAACCATCTGACCCAACAGCAAATTTACCATCTTTGCATGAGAACATGCAACTTTTTTTGAGTGTCATCTATAAAGGAGGATATGATTGAAAAAAAGTGGAAAATTTGCAGGTGGACATTTCAAATAACTTCAGTTATTTAAGATATAAATAGAGTACAAATGAAAAATAATGTATACAACTTATCAATTTAATCTTTCAAAAAAAATAGTAATTTTTTTTATGGTAAAGTAAAACAATATGGTCAATGTGTCTTTTTTTTTTTTTTTTTTTTTTTTTTTTTTTTTTTTTTTACAAGTCTAGATTACAATCGTTTTTTCACAGTTATACCTCTGTGTCAGTTGAACCTCTTACCCCTGTTCTGTTCAGTCTGTGTCCTTCTGATTCATTTCCATCTGTTCTCCTCTCCTTTCATTATCTCTCCTCTGCTGTCCTCTTGTCTCCTCTTTTGGTCTCCTCTGAGCAGTTGTCCTTGCAGCCCCCTCAATCAACCACACAGCTAGAGTTGGAGGCGGTCCAAGCCCATTCCCTTGAGTCCTAGATGGGTGACTTCCAACAGTGCTCCCCAGGCTTTCCTCCAGGCCTGTGGGTCTGAAAGCTGGCAGCTCTGGGAGGCTATTGTCAGAGAAAGATTAACTACACATGACAGCTATTCTACAGCACACACTCGCACATATCTTGACACATGCAGAAGCACATATTCCCTCAACATAACAGCTTTTGTTTAACATCAATGAAGATGTGAACTGGCAGACTACACAGACTACAGTATAACACTATTCCTGTAGATTCTCCTGCTAATATTGTACAAAGTGGGCAAATATCAAGAGTGTGTATGCAAGCAGTAGTGCTCGCATGTGCTGTGTGCTGGGTAAGTAATCATGCTGAGGATATTGATTTTTCTATGGAGGGGTGTACACAAGTAGATACATATCTTTATCATGCTCAGATTTAAGCATACTGTGAGGAAATATAGTTGCCCAGATGTTGTTCCCCAATCTGATGTATGGGAGCTGCAGATTATATCCATGCCCAAGGTCTAGTCTATGCTAATCTGCTGCATGCACTGATCGTGTTTTTGTCTCTCACACATTCAGACACGTGTGTTATACAAAAGCATAACACAAGTATCTCAACATGCAAATTTGCACAAAAAGGGTACAGGGTTGATTTAACAACACTCTTCGGTGTGAAAGTTGTTGCTGAATGTCATTCTTTGGAGAAATATTCTTGCTGAACCTGACCAACTGCAGCAACCCCAGATCATAGTTTTGCTCTCATAGGCTTGTACAGTAGGTACTAGGCATAATGGGTGCATCACTTCATCAACATGTCTTCTTACCCTTATGCACCCGTCACTCTGGAAGGGGGTAGGCCTGGACTCATAAGACTACATGACCATTTTACATCATTCTAGAGTCTAATCTTTATGCTGCGTTGCAAAATGCTTCTCAGCCAGAAAAGATACATAACTGCTATGGGCATTAAGAACAGTAAGCATCCATTCAGCTGGTCAATATATAATTATGACATCCAGAGCATTAACACCTAATACCTGAAATATCAAGTCCTACCAAATACTGCAAGCAGTCCATTGCAATTGACAATTGCCATTTAATATATTTTGCAGTTCTAAAATGAGGAACGCAGACTTAAAGGAAGACATCTTCAACATAAAACAAGAACTACAGTCTACAAATCTAAATGGATTAAATTCCCAAAGAACAGAACACAGTCCAGCGATATCAAAACTAAGGAATAACCTAAATTTAGTAGGTTATATTACACAGAACCACAAAAGCAAAATAATCGACACATTAAAATTGAAGTACAAACAATTATGCTTTACAAGGACTCATTTTTCGCACACACAGTGTGACATCACCTCTGCTCTTAACATGAATAAGTTACTGCTCATGTCAGGAACGCAACAATAGATATATACATACATACAAACACACACACACACACATCCACACACACACACACACACACACACACACACACACACACACACACACACACACACACACACACACACACACACACACACACACACACACAATGTTAATTCTGCCAAAGTAAACCCAGCAATCTGAGGACAGGGATAGCATGATGGCAGAAGAGTAAGAGAGAGATGCATGCTGCTGTGTCCCACATACATTCTCGACACACTCCCTGCCTTCTTCAATGCTCATATAGCCATCCCCTCCCCACTGCGCTCCTTCTTCTCTGCCGTTTGCACACCCCACTTCACCCGTCTACCTCCCACCACCCCACAACAGAATCCCAGCAGCAGCTCACAGGAGAGGTGGCACACTTTGAGGATAAATTTAGAAATGAGGAGCAATCCCAAGGCTGGCACAAGAAAAGTGGAGACAACACACATGTATGTCTGATCACATACCAATATCTCAACATGCTGTCAGCGCATGTGGAGCTGTATTATATGCAATATAAACATTCATGGGAGTCCAGGTTTTACTGAGAACATAGACTTGATTGTTGAGAAGGGAATGGAAGAAGAGAGAAATCTATAGAATTGTCATCCTCCTTTGTTGGATGTGATGGCAATCTTTATGCCAGAGCTGGACAGACCCCTGAAGAGGTGGAGACACAAAGTGACTTTGAGGCTTCAGAAGGACACTTTGTTCCTTAAGTTCTTGGGTAAAAACTCATCTCATGGAGATTCTGTCTTACAAACACACACAGACTCGCCCGCTCCAACAAATCTGCCTCAGTGTGCAATAGCCTCTCTGCTTCACTGCTCAACCCTGAACAACTGCTTTCCTCCCTTATAACACCCCTGCTGCCCTCCATCTCTCTCCTCCCCTTTCTTATCCAATTTTATTATAACTATCTCACCTCTCTTTTCAGCCGTTGCCCCCTTCCACCATTGAGCTACCCTCCAGTCCTGAGGGATCTAATCGACTATCCAACCATTTATCACCACTGCATACATTTTCCTAAAGGTACTCAGAGGGAAATAAAAACCCTCAGCTTTGGTAAATTTAAAGTTCTCAGGTAAGTAATTGGGAGCTGCCCGAAGAGCCCTAGAAAGAGAAGTTAGTTTAATGATTATTTATATCTTTTCAGCAAGCTGAATACAACTACACACACACACACACACACACACACACACACACACACACACACACACACACACACAAACAAGCAGAATACAGTCTTATATCAAACATTAACAAACCACCTGCTCTGATGTCTGTAAAGATTAAATATCTTTAACTTGATGTATTTGGATGCATGGGGTGAAATTTAATAAATGTTGCTACCAGGTTCTGAAAATAAAGTTTGCTTTAGGAAGTGTTTATGAGGAGTTTTGTTTTTTTAGTTTTTGCTTTTTGTTGTATTCTAATAATAAACATCCTTTTTATTGAAAGAAATTTATCATTGTTTTATTTTTATATTTTTGAAGTTGGGGTGCCTGCTCTCTCTACCAGACTGCTAATGAAGCATATGAGTAAAGTTGCTGCTGAATGATGCCGTTCCCCTCAGAGTGGGATGTAAATGTAAAATATCTTTTTCTTGTCTGTTTTTGATCCATTTAGATTGTTAATGTCTCCCAACAAAAAAGTTAAGCGGTTCATTTGTAGTTTAAGATATAATTAAAGTGTTTTCAATCACTATTACATCATTTTTCATCTTTTACTATGTCCATTTTATTTTAACTTCATGCAAATCACCAGTTATGCAAGATGAATCTGGCAAAAGCCTCTAAATTCGAAGCAACAACTGAAAACACTACATGTTTGGTCCTTTTACTTAGTCAACAAAATCCCACGAAGATAATTTCTAATGCCTGTTATGGTTAAGCTGCAGCTATTTACCAGAAAAGAAATGCTGAGAGTAGATCAGGTATGATTTTAGGTAGAAGAAATTATGAGCAATACAGTTATGATCATCAGTAATTCATTAATGCATGACATTCTGATATTTTCATCCATCCACCTTCTACAACAGAAAATTTCTACATAAAATTGGTCAAATGGACAATTAATGTGCTCTCAGTGATTTCAAAACAGGAAAAATGCCTAATCAATATGGAATTAAATACAATGTTTATTTCACTCCTCCATCCAATGCAGTGGGGTTGATGAAGCAACCATAATCAAATGTAATCAGAGCCAATTTCTTAAGGTTATCCCCCCAGTTTTTCCAAATGTGAAGGTGTAGCTATTATTATTTCATCCTATATTAAGTGTAAAAGTTGAAAGCACCAATGACAAAAAGCATCATTGATTATTGGAATAAGATGAAGAACTGAAACACAACTTCTAGCAAGTTAAGGGTGAAATTGAAGCACCAAATACCAGAGAATCAGAATCTAATAGAGCTTCAAATCAATTCAGTGAAAATAATTGAAATTACTTCTTCATGGTTGCATGACATGATACTTTTGCATCTTCATTTTGTACTAGTTTCAGTACCGAATATTTTGTGTTTTCATGTGCTAGATCTACATTAGTCTTTTAGATTTCTTTGCATAGTTTTTGTCTGATTTTGAGAGACAGAAATTGCTTTGTGTCACATTTTAAGTTTCATATGCATTGTTTTTGCTTCTTATTATCAGAATTATTATGTTTGCATTTCTGAGCCATTCTGTCAATTTTAAAAGAGGCAGAGATTTTTTTTTCATTTACCTGATATTGGCATATTTACCTGATAACAGGTGGACAGAGATCTTCAAGCCAGCAAAACTGAAGCTGTCAAATTTGCAAATATTTCTTCTTTACCTGCAGACTGGGATTGAGCTCCAGAATTTGTCCAACTGTACGTATGAGAGCTAGATATGCTTCTTCAATGGCACATCACCATCCTCCAGGTGCTACAGCAATATGATCTTCAGAATCGTGTACACAAGGTAAAAACTGTCATCACTGTGGTACCAAACCACAGAGGGAAATTAAACAGCATCAACAATTATATTTATGTTTCCATCAGCCATGTCCAAATGCTGACAACACAAAACTGTACAGATTCAAAGCCATATCATACTAATGTGTTTGAAAGCTATAAGTAAAACAGATTAAGAGAAAAAACCCAAACCTTACAGTTTCCAATAGAAAATCTGTACACTCAGAGGACAATGAAATTGCAGCTGCAAGTCTTGTGTTACCAGTATTTTCTTTCCAAAACAACTCAAGTTTGGTTAGATAAATGGAGAGCATCTGAACATCAAATATTGAGCTATGAAACTGATTCTCAATTAGATTTTAGGTCTAGAATTGAACTGGGCAATGTTGCCATAAAAAATATGCTTTGATGGAAACCATTCCATCGTTGCTTTGGCTTTATCTTTATAAACTGCTGGAAGGTAAACCTCATTCTCAGCTGCAAGCCTTTTGCAGTCTCTACCACTTTTTTTCAGGATTGTCCTGGAGTGAGCTCATCTTCCTTGTCCAGAAATCCCAAAGCCTGAAACTGCTACCATTGTGTTTCACAGTAAGGATGGTGTATCGAGGGTTACGGTTAGGGGGGTGGCCGTCTACCTATACAGGCATGGTGGACGACCTAGTCTTTGTAGATCCAGTTGTGCCATGCATTTTCAGATGATGGACTCATCAGTTCTTCCTGTTCAAAACTGAAGGTATTGTTTTATAATATAACCCTGTTTTAAACTTCTTCAGAACTTTATACATGACTTTATGATCAGTGTAATTCTGGTCTTTTGTTATTTCTTCACAAATGTCTCTGAGTTCTTCACAAAACATCTGTACTTATACTTAGATTACTTACACAAAGGTGGACTCTATTTACAAATTAGCGGCCTTTGAATCTGACAAAGCAAATCAAAGGTAAAAATATGATTGAAATCAGAAGCAGTGTTGACAAAAAACAATTTAAAACCAACAAGTGTGAAAATTTGTGTGCAAGAAGGAGAGTGCTGCAAAAAGGAGAGCAAAGGAAGAAGGATTAGTTACTCTTGCCTTTTGACAGATTTGTTGTAGGAATAAACAACTGGGAATAGTAGAGATCAATAATCTCACTGCCACAAACACAAATACACACACTCAAAGAGGCTGGTGTGGATCAATACACCTGGTGGAACAGCATTCTGGTAAACAACATTAATGAACACACATTTGTATACAGCAAATATCTCATGGAACAAATCACCATATGCCATAACCTCACACATCCAGCAAAAATGTAAGGAGCTTCTCAACAGAGTTCATTTTTCACTCAAACACTGAAGTGGAAGTAAAATGATAAATGGATTTCATCTTTTTTTTTTTTTTTTTTTTTTTTACAAATAAAAAACCTGAAAAGGGGTTAATCTGTATTTAGCCCACTTTAACTTTGATGCCCCTAAATAAAATCCAATGCAACTAATTACCTTCAGTTGACCAAGTAGTAAATGGATTCCAGCTGTATTTAATGTAAAAATACAGCTGTTTTATGAAGGCCTCAGAGGTTCGCTAGAGATCATCAATGAGTTAACATCATAAAGACCAAAGTATACAGCAGTGATAAAGTTGCGAAGAAATTCAAAGCAGGGTTAGGTTATAAAAAAATATCCTAACCTCTGAAAATCTCACGGAGTTCTTTTCAATCCATCCTCCAAAAATTTTAAGACCAAAGTACAGCTATAAACCTACTACAGCAAACAATGTCCACCTGAACTGCTATACCGGGCAAGAAACACATATATCAGTCAAGAGACCCATGGTAACTCTGGAGGAGCTGCAGAAAGCCACAGCGCAGGTGAGATAATCTGCTGACAGGACAACAGTTATGCACTCTACAAATCTGACCTTCATAGAAGTGCAGCAAGAGTGAAGTTATTTAAAGAAACACATAAGAAGTCTGATTTGCAATTTGCCACAGCTCATGTAGTTAGATAGAGCAAACATGTGGATTACGGTGGTCAGTTGAGACCAAAGTTCAACTCTCTGGCCTACATGCAAACTGCTGTGTGCAGTAGAGAACTAACAATGCACATCACAGTGAAAACACCATCCCCACCTTGAAACGTGCTGGCAGCATCATGCTGTGGGATGATTCACTTGAGTAGGGAAATGAAAGCTGGTCAGAGTGGATGGGAAAGTGGGTAAATAAAGAAAAATCCTGGAAAAAAAATGAAAACATGTCAGGGGCTGCAAACTACTTGAGACAGAGGTGGTGGTTCATCTTCCAGCAGGAAACCCACACTAAACATGCAGTCAGAGCTACACTGAAATGGTTTAGCTCAAAGCATATTAATTTGTTGTAAGGGTCCAGTCAAAGTCCACAGCTGAAACCATTTAAGGATCTAAAGGCACAAAATGTGGAAAGTTCTAAGGGTTACAAAAGTTTTTGTAAGGCACTGCATACGAAGCCACAATGAATAATGAAAATACATATAATTTATATTGGGAAAAAATGAGCATGCACATAAACACACACACTCAATACTTAGTGCTAAACAGCTGACAGAGTAGCTGAAACCTAACTGCAGATCAAAGGCAACTGAGAACACATATGCACAAACATTCTAGGAAACACAGATAGGGCCAGTGAAGACATGCCCATCAACATGCAGGGATGGGGCAATATGGCAGGGCATTCTGGAGAATGGGAGAGTGGGTAAATATTAAATCCTTTCAAACAGCATCTAGGAAAGCACATTTTACTGCACATATGGCGAAAGACAACCTGACCCGCTCTACATATATCTGTATCACACCCTGCTGAAATTCTCCACAATCAAGAATGAGGCATGTAATGGCTAACTTGGAAAGCAGTGACGAAAGTAAAATCAATATGGGAGCTAAATTAAAAAAAGAAATATGTCCCTTTTCTAATCGTGCTAAAAAAAAAAAAAAAAAAAAAAAAAAAAAAAAAAAAAAGTCAAATTGACTCTCAAAGCACCCAAACATTAATTGTGTAAGCTGATGTACCGCACCCAAAAGGGATTTATAAAACACACAGAAAATGTGAACAGAAATCTGATTAATCTCTTGATCTTCACTTTCAATTAAAATCCTATTTCCCCGTGTGTAAACCTATTTTCTACCTTTCGTAATCTGAAGACACACACACAGACAGAGATATGTGGGTGTACCTTAGGAAAGTATTAATCTTTGTCTTGTAAATAGAGCTACATCTCTTCTACCTGTCCGTGCTGTGTGCCCTCTGACCTGGTCCAATCCACAAAGTTTTCTCTAAAAAGGAATCTAATTTTGGATTCTCTAATTCCACTAAGAGTGGGATGTGAATAATAATAGGTGTATTACCTGGTAAGCAGACACACCAGGCTAATGCATTCTACTAATGATACAGAGTTTGCTGCTTTCACAGAGTGACTCAAGGTGGAGCATCAGAGAATTAAATTTTTGTTGGCATGAGTTCAAATTATACCAATTCAATGCATGTGTACTTTCTTTATAAGCCTGCTTTCATAGAGCACATATTGATGCAACTTGAGTTTTAGTAAATATCAAGTGCCAAGAGGTGGCATTTTAGGAGAAACAGACATGATGATGCATTTCTCCCTTTTACACTGCTATGTGAAAGACAAAATACGATATACATTTTGTGGCTTTTTATGCAAAAAGAACTGTGGATGAATAATTTAAAGCATATTTGGTATGATGTAAGTAAATACTAGTCATTTTGCTGACTATAGAAAGGTATCACAGTTACAGAGGAAAACTACTTTGTTTTCAAATTGAATAGAAATATGTGTTAGATTCCAAAAGCAAAACTAGTCCAATACTTACTGTATATTAACTATTACTGTATTAGATGAATTAATTTAAAAGTAGCATAGGCTCAGGCTGTTGTGCTGCACCTTTGTGCAGCACAACAGCCTGATCATTGATGATATGGTTTTACATGTTTATCAGAAGCAACTCTGACTAAGAATTAACTTTACAATTTTTATGAATACAGTGTAATTGCTACCTTGTTCTTGACCTCAACTGCCAATTTAAACAAAGATAAAGATCATAGTTACAAAATTGGTCATCTTTATTAGTGCTTTCAAAACCTGGCAAAACAAACAAAAAACAAAAACAAAGATTGACAGCTCAAATCCAAAAATATTTATGTAAGTTACTAAATTGTTGAATTAAAGTGAAATGAACTGAGCAGAAAAATCTTCAGAGGGATACTGTGCCTACAGCGGTCTATCTTGTGTAAAAACAAAAGACAAAAAGTTTTGTTATTGGAGAGAGACTGAGTGTTTCTGCAAGGCCTGTATCTTCCTCCATCTTCACTATCTTTTATTATTTTCTTTGTCCATTTCTCTCTCACTAGCCAGCTCCTTGAATTAAATGTGGAGCTATTAATCAAAAACTGAGCTGAATCATTGTCTGTCCTACACACTTGGATCGGGACGAAAAAAAAAAAAAAAAAAAAAAAAAAAAAGAGAGGGAAGACAGGGAGGAAGTGCTACCAACTCACAATGGAAATACCACATTAAAGCTTCAGGTGCACTTTCAAGTAATAATTTGGTTTGGATGAAAAGAAAAGATTAAATGCATCAGCTATTACATAAATTGAATAAATAGCATAAAACAAAGCAATGTGAATCTATATCTATAGCATATATTGAGAGTGACCAAATTTTAAATATTACAAAAAATGACAAGGAAATAATAAATCATCTGTTTGTATAAGATATTCTATTCTGCAAGAAGTAGAGAGCATACTAGTCCATGACCATGCAGATGATCCATCAATCTTTTATTTGTCTACCACATATCCATAACAGGTCTGTTGGGGTAGCAAGTCAAAGGAGGAAACCAAGGCATCCTTTGCTCCAGCATGACTCTCCAGCTCATTCTGGGAGATCCCAAATTATTTCCAGATCAGACGATGACCACCACAAAAATGACCAGAGGCAGACTTGCTAGAGTAACACCTGCAAACAAGCTTTACTTTTTGCAGAGAATGCGGACAAAGCTCTAAATCACATGAACTGGCCAACCAAATTCCAGTATAACCCCCCCTCAGCAATTTCACAATTGTAAAGATCTGCTCCAATTTTCCATGGTCAGCACAAAAGCCACAGCACTTGACATGAGTTTGAGGTTCCTAAGTTGGTCACATGGACACTGTGAAACATGATCCCTCTATAGTTGGAACCCATTATCTGGTCCCCTTTCTTAAAAACTGAAAGCACTACGCTGGATGGTGAATAATCATGATTGACAAAAAAAGAAAGAAAGAAAGAAAGAAAAAAAGAGTACAATGCTGTACTTGTAATCACAAAATATATTTCAGTACTGCTTTTCTGGTGATGCTACTGCTACTATAATGCTACTTCTACAAGTATTACATCCACACTAAGACTTTTCTTTAGATCACACTATGTAATTTCCAAGTTCAGTATGTAGGAAGTTTCTGCACCTTCACCATCAATTTCAACCTTTCTGTGAAGGAGCAAGTGCTGCTTTTGGATTTTTTCTTCTTGACTTCTTTTTGATAGCATGACAAATACATCTTGCATTTAAACTACAGTCTGTAAAACTCAACTTTCTTTGCAAATTGGAGGTTTGCACACTTCTCTAAAACTAGCACTAGCACTATTCCACTGCACTCATGTGCAAACCAATTTCTATGTACAAGGGGTTTGATCATGGTTCTATATTTGTTGGCAGGGAAATTGTGGATTGTTTATGTCAGCTACTCAAAAAGATGTTTGTTGCAGACAGAGCAGTGGTGGAACATAATGTCCACAGCCCTGCATAGTTGAAGTGACATTGGCATAATGTGGAAAACCAAGTTTACAGCTGAGTCCTGCTACAAGTTTGTGCCTCTTTTGGTCTGAAAGCCAAATTATATTAGGGTACATAGAGCATTGCTTCTCAGATGTGAGCCTGATTAGGTTGCAGCCTTGGCATGATGGCACTACTCCTTCAAATTATCTGATGACTGATTGATTCATCATATGTAATGACCAAATGAGTACTGGTTCTACCAGGTTCCCCTATGCTGCACTTAGAAACCAACTATGCTGCCACAATTGGCTCATTATCTTTATTATTATCATTATTATTATTATTATTATTATTATTATTATTCTTTATTATTATCATTATTGGCACAGTTGGCTCATTATCATTATAATGAGCCAACAAGAGCTACCAAACACATTTTGTGCTGAAAACAGTTTAATTTGTATCTTTTTTTAGTTTTTAGAAAACATTAACATCTTTATTTATTTGTATGTATTTTCATCTGTATATCATCTGTATTTCATCTGTATTTATTTCCAGCAGTCAAAGTGGTACGGCGGTTTTAATGACTCCAGATTTGTTCATTATTAGACTAAACAGCCCAAAATGCAACAGCTTGACTTAAAAAAAATGAAGATATATTCATCTGAGCCTTTGTTTTAACAGTGCCAAAGCAGCAAGACTTTTTGAATATCAGCCTAATCTTTAGTTTTCTCCAGAGATTCTTTATCAAAGTCGAGTCGGGATTATGGGTGGGCCACTCCAAAAGTTGTTTTACATTCAGTCAGAAGAACCATATTGGTAAAATTAAGAGATTACTTTATTTTTGAATGCCTGGGGTAGAAATCATTTTGGGCTTAACTGTAAAACCTAATTTGGAGAAACATATTACTCTTATCCAGTGAAGTTCTAGAGCAGAAGAATTACATGTGAATTCTTGCTGAGGGTAGATAATGGATAATGATTATGAAATCATTATCCATCTTTCAATTTCAAGGATGAAATTGAAGGATGAGAGAATATTATGAAAGATATAACAAAATTAGTGTTTAACCACTGCTTTGGTCAAGAGCTCTCATCAGCTTCTCACTGGGGGCTGAACACGCCTAAAGGTCAGGTCCTAGTATTGTCCTTGTCTACGGGTATCTGCTTCCTCCCATAGTCCAAAAACATGCATGCTAGGTTGACTGGTCTGTATAATTTGCTCTTAGGTCTGGGTATGAGTGGATGGTATTTTGTCCCATGTGTCTGTGTTTTGTCCTGATCACACAAACAAATACAGCATTGTTTTCTAGACAAATACATACAGAATGTTTATGTATGGAACCAAGTGTGCAATGTAACTTTCTGCATCGCAGCTTTAAAAAGAGACACAAAAACAAATACAGAGAGGAATTCCCACTATCACTTGACTCTGCTATTTGGAAACATTAAAGTTATTTATGCAACTACAGTGGAGAAGGAAAGGTTGACCGAATCAAAACGTTGTGTCAGCATATGCATCTTTCAACAGCATTAAGGTACGTAGCTCACACTTTACTTAACTGAATTACTCACTTGAAAAAACTTCAACATGAATGTAAACATCACAAGTAATGGAGAAAAAAATCAGCTGACTTTCAAAGGGCTACCTCTGACATCCAATCAGTCCAAATTCCATATATGGTATAAAATTAAAGTCCTCAGTTGGGATTTTCCAAACAGCTGCGCATGCTGCATTCAGGTACAGCTGGGACACTAGATTGTCAAAATATCAAAACAACTCCAAAATGATTTAAATATGTTTTATTCTCAAATATGGACACAGTTTTACTTAAAAATGTTAAACAGTAACACTGGCAGCTTTCAAGTGGTTTTGCTGTATAATCCATCTATCCAAGAACCGACTATAGTTGCTTATGCTACTTTATCTATTGAAAAAAAATTACTGAGTCCCAAGATACCAGTTATATACTTTCCACTTTTCCAAGTTTTAAAACATGGAATCCACCCATAGTAAAGGTATGGTACTTAATTGCAGTTAATGGAACCATTTCTTTAGATATGCTTGAAAACACAATAGCTTTAACTTTAAAAATAACTTACCACCCTTTATCATTATTAAACTTAATTACTTAACATTCCAGGAATGAGGTTTATTACGATATGCTTCTCCAACAAGAGTAAAGTAAATAAAACTTTAGAATTTCCTAACATCTCGCCTGAAACATATAGCTTTATTATTTTGTTACCTTGAGACTTACAGTTAGTCTTCAATGAACATATGTCCTGCTGATTATGCTTTCATAAGCAGCAGTTCATTGAGATGATGGGGTTACACTAAAGTATTTACCCTGTTTTGATATGACTCTTTGATAGCTCTGTTCAACACATATTTCTGTATCGTTCCCATTAATTCTTTGCAGACAAAATTTCCAGAAAAAAGTTGTTCTCTTACTTCCTAAACTTAGTGCTTTGACCTCATGGTTCACTGGGATTGAACTGACAAAAACTGCACCAACAATATGTCTTGCAGAACCAACTGCTGATATTGATCATATAAAATAGGCTTTGTTGAGACCCCAATCCCAAACTTCCATTTTATGAGCAAAAGTTTCACACATTTGTTTTTGAGTCAAGGTCCTTGACTAAAATCATTTCCTATGCCAACAGAGGGTCAGCCTGCTCTGTCACAGTCTCTCAGGATTCAGGATTTATGAGTGTATACAGAGTGAAATATGTTCAGATTATGACCACCCATGTACTGCATCTAGTCATCAAAAGCTAAGCTGATAGTAAAATGTGAATCTTTAAAGGCTCTTGGCTCATCTTAAAAAATTATTTACACAGCAGCAAGAGAGACTAGCACTAGAAGTAAGAAAAAGTCTGGATATATAAAACATATCACTTCCATGTAGAAATGAAAAAAAGCCCCAATGGTTATAAAATTGAATTTTACCTCAATTTTGTAATTAAATATGAAAGTAAAAAATTGTAAACATCTTCAGAAATTTGCAGCTTTTGCCCTGTTCTTAAATTCTTGGTGTCACGGTTAAAAATGAAAAGTCACAAACTCTACACACAACATCACACGGCCTACAGCATGTCAGTGGGAGCCGAGTCCTACAAGCAGTAAGTATTTAATAAGAAAAGCACACGGTGAAATGAGGGGATCTCCTGCCTGCACTTTTCATGTCAGATTACATATTAAAACAGGCAGCTGGTTAAAGCCACCAGCTTCTCCTCACTGCTACACATGTCGAGCCCAATTTTGTTGCACATAATGCAAAGTGAGAACAGATTTAATAAATTCTACCGGCAAAACAAGTGTTGCTTTGTGTTAATCAGAAATGCTCAAGGGTATACATATATGGAATTTAGAAGAGCGCAAGTCATTTTTATTAGATGAGTTTCCCATTTTAGCAGCAGCAATTTGTACCACTACTGTCTAATTGTAAAAAAAAAAAAAAAAAAGTTAACTATTAAGGAGTGATGCAAATATTGTCACACAAGCTTATTTACTTCACTGGAGAACAAGAAGCAAGTATAGAGTGCAAAACAAATTAAAAACTGTTTATGCCCCTTAAAGCAAGCAGCAATTTTGTGAAATTACAACCATAAACTCTAATGCATCTTATTATGTTTTTTATGTGATAGACCAACACAAAGTTAAGTAGAAAGAAAATTATGCGCTTTTTGATTTCAAAATTTTTTCAGAATATAAATCCAATGAAACCCACTGCCTAACTTCAGATACAACAAATTAGCAAATAAAGTCCACTTGTGTGAAATTTAATCTAAGCATGAATCTAGCTGTTCTGTGAAGGCCTCAGAGGTTTGTGAGTGGATACCAAAAGCAGACAGATTAGGGATAAAGTTGTAGAGACGCTTAAAGCAGATTTATGTTATAAAACAACGTGCCAGGCTTTGAACATCAAGGAGTACTGAGTAATCAATTATTTGAAAAAGGAACAAATATGGTACAGCTGCAAGACTACCAGGACATGGCTGTTGAACTCAGTTTACAGGCTAGGAAAGGAAAGAATAAATCAGAGAAGCAGCCTTGAGACTCATGGCAATTTGGAGCATCTGTAGAGTTTCTTAAGTGAGAGAATCTGACGCAAATTATTAGTCAAGCACTCCACAAGTTTGACCTTTATGAAAGAATAGTAAGAAGAAAACCCTTGGTAAAAGAAGCTGCTAGCCATGTAGAAGACACGGGAAACATGGGAGAAGTGCTCTGGTCAGGTGAGACCAAAGTTGAACTTTCTATGTGTCAGAAAACTAATACTGCAAATAACCTTGAACGCGCAATTCCCATAGCAAAATATTGTGGTGGCAGCAACATACTATGGGAATGCTTTTCTTGGGCAGGAACAAGGAAGCTGAGCTGATGGATAGAGCTAGATATAGGGCAACCCTCAAAGAAAACTTGTTCAAGGCTGCAAAATGCCTGAGACTGGGGCGCTTTCCAGTAAGACAACTACCCTAAAAATGCAGCCACAGCTCCAATTGAATGGTTTAGAGCAAAGTAAAGTCATGTGTTAGAATGCCCCAGAGAAATTCCAGACCTGAATAAAAATCAGAATTCGTGGCAGGTTTGAAAATTGATGTTCACAGACACTCTCCATCCTGTCTGACTTAGTTTAAGCTAAGAAAGGGCAACAGTCTCTTGATGTGCAAAGCTGGTGGAGATATACTCCAAAAGACTTACAGATTTAACTGCAGTGAAAGGTTATGTACATGTATTGACTCAGTTCAAATGTGTGCCACATTTTTTGAGATGTTCGTTTATGAGAAATCTGAGATCATTGTATCCTTTTCTTTTATTGCACAATCATGCCCTTGTTTGTGTTACCCTATTGTATAAAATCACAGAACAATAAAATGAAGATTGCTGTTGCAAAGTGACAAAAATAGGAAAAAGTTCAAGGAGTGTTAATACTTTTGCAAGGCACTATAAGTTACATGCAGAAAAAAAAAAAGTAAAAGCTGGAGTGTGGTGTGCTAAAGGGTGAATGGAGTGTCATAGGAAGAGGTAGAGGATGACGGGATGGTGAGATAACCGGAGGGTAGGATGCAAATTAGCTTTACTACTCCACTGGGTCTCATTAATTCTGCCTATTCAGATGATATATTGCTGAGAAAACACTTGTGTGATATCTTACATGGAATGTGGGCATATTTCCTTTTAGCTACCCGCAAAGTAGTAGTGGTATGTTTGCAGTTTCTTGTACAGTTGGATATCTGGGTTCAATAATCACCAAGAGAATTTCCTACAGTGAGACAAAGTGAGTCACAATGCCTCTGTTTGAGTTTTTTTGCCTTTGGATGGAGTGAGGCAGCCTGTATGACTCACTAAACACACTCCTCTCCATGTCTGGGTAATCTGTCTGAAAACATCCCATCCAGTCCTGACCTCGGAGGCAAAACCATCTGAATAAGAAACAGAAAAATATCAGAGAAACCATTGACACAGGTCCAGATACTTGGAGAGACAAAAGGCCTCTGAGTTAGTTTAGCCAATACGACATCTTCTCTCTTTCAATGTTTTCCCTCCACGTCTCACTTTATCATTTGGGAGTTTCCAGAGGGGCCCCTGCTGAGCCAAAGAAGAAGAGGGAGCAATGGAAAAGAACCTTTCCACCTTATTCTTCCCTTCTGTTAAACAAGTCAACTGAGAAAACTGTAAAAGTGCATACTCGTACACACATGTTCAGGTTAACCACCCAAACCTGCACACACATACTTTTCTTTGTTCCTCCATGGTTGTACCCTTTCATGTCAGTGTGTCTGGCCTCCATTTGTTGGGGCTCAAACCGACCTGGACTGCACCTATCTAGCCCAGAGCAGGGGGAAGGGAGGAGGAATTTCTAATGAACGTTGAGAGATGAATGGTGATAGCAATTTGTGGAAAAGGAAAAGATTCTGTAGGTGGTAAAACTTGGGGTTAATGAGCTGGAGCGGCGAGAGGAACAAGGGATGGAGCTGGGGGAGGTGGAATAGATTCTGCACCAGACAGATTCAATGAACACACAAGGGAATGACCCTTTAATTCTAAGCCAACATTTACCATGGGGCACACACACCATCACCATGACTGAGTATGTGCAAGCCTCGATTGATATTCTGCATCTGCCTGCAAAATTTCTGATAAGACAAAGTAACAAAAAAATGCAAATTGAAAATAAAAAATAGCACGTTAAAAATCAATAATAATAAGCATCAAGGCATTCTCTGAAGGAATCAGACACATTATTAAAAAGATTAAATTAAAAAATGTGTCCAACAAAAACACACCCTCAGTCTGAGGCTGGGAGGGCATGAAATGGTGGAAAGATGACCCAATTATTAATGACACAAGCACACACGTGCATGCACACACGTATGTTTAGCAAGCATGTAAGTGCTCAGAGCAGACCCTATTAATTCAGCTCATTTAGCCCCAGTCCAGCCATTAAATTTAAGCCTACCCTAAAGCTCTCAGTGCAACAACACTGTTCTACCCCCACAACTCCGTCTTTTTTTTTTTTTTTTTTTTTTGCTTCCCTCCTCCAACACATGCAGTGTTTGTTTCTGCATTTCTTAAAAGCAAATGTTCTTTTATAACCGAGTACAATTTCTGTTAAAGACCCAACAATAACAAAGAGACAATGTTTTGCAAAAGTATTCATACGCTTTTTCTCAGATTAGAAAAACAATCTTCAGTTTTTGTGATAGACACAAAGTGTGTAATTGTGTGGTTTTTTTTCCCAAGTAAATATTTGAAAAGTGTGGCATGCATATTAATTCAGGACTACTCCATCAATACTGTAGAGACGACTTAAGAGTGGAGGTTTTAGTCATCCAGCTTTCAGAAGGTTGTGAGTTTGGCGCTAGCTTCTCCCCCACATGTTGATGTGCTCTTGGACAAGGCACTTAACTCAAGGTTGCATTTCGTTGTGCACATAGGTCTATAAATCTAAAAGCATTGAGTATGGCTGAGTGAAGAGTTTACAGTAAATATAAGTTAATTTACCATTTCAAACCACCTTTCAAATTTCATCTATGTTCCTACCAGCTTTGCATGTCTACCGATTTTCTTCCAATTCACTTCCATTCTCATTTGGACTTAGACCTATAAAGCATGCCAACAGCATGAAGCTGCCACCACCATGTTTCACAGAAGGTGATGGTGTGCTCTGAATAATGTAGAGTTACTTTTCTTTTTTTCTTTTTCTGACACTTAGGGTGCATTTACGCCAGCCCTGTTTAGTCTGCTTTAATCAAACTCTAGTTTGTTTGCCTAGAAAGTCTGGTTTATTTGGGAAGGTGTCAATGTGTAATAGAATTCTGATGTGGACCAAAAAAAGTGAACTCTGGTCTGCCTGCAAACCTAGGTCTCGGCTTCGTTAAAGTGAACTCTGGCATGGTTTGAATGCATATGTGAATGCCAAGCAGACCAGAGACCGCTGCAAAAACAGGAAGCAGACTACAGTGCAGGGTATTGTGGACAAATACAACCAAAACAAATGCACATGTGTAGCGCTAGCAGGAGAAATGGCTCGTGCTGAGCCCATTGTTGAAGAGTGTTTGTTTGGCACATGTGCCAAAGACAAAAGAGAAATCCTACAACTACTAAAATCTGACACCACTCCATTTTTGTCTACATTTTGTGAAGAAGGAAGTTGCGCTCAGTTATCGTGTCATTTCCTTCAGTGGTTCTTGGTGCAGTGGCATCACAGATGAGGGGGTAAACAGGTTGCTCAAAGGATTTAGTTCATTTGACAGTGCACTGTGAAAGCAAAACACACCAGCTGAAAATGTAGCAATGTTAAAATTTTGGTCCCCAATCGAATTGTCTACCGGACTATGAAAACACCCTTATGAGTATGTATGCTAAAAAGTTCCAATTTTTGGCATCCACACTTTTGCTATCCCTCTACTTGGCTAATGGGGGGCAGCAAATGTATGGACAAATGGGGATTATGGCTTTCAGTCTTACATAAAGAGCAGATCTGTGAAGTGAATGATTAATAGTGTTCCTGTCAACACATTCTTCCACCTCAGCTGTTGATCTCTGCAGAGTTACCACCAGCCTTTTGGCTGCTTTTCTTACCAGGTTTGTCAGTTTAGGTATATGGTCATGTTTTGGTAGGTTTGCAATTGCAAAGCAACATCATGAAAAGCACAGCAGTTCCTTAGTTTTTTGTGATACTACTTGTTCTTTAATGTTCTCCCACAAACCTCTCAGGCTTTTACATTACAGCTGCAGAATAAAGTAAACTATTTAATTATTAGGTGATCTCTGAAGTCAACTGTTACTACTGTATTTATCAGAGACATGTGAATGATACACACCACACTTTTCACATTTTTCTTTGTAAAAAAAATAAATTTGAATGTCATGTATCATTTTTCTTTTACTTCACAATGATGTTATTTTGTGTTGTTCTATCGCAAATAATCCCAGGAAAATACACTAGTTTGGGGTTTTAATGTGACGAAATCATAAAAAGTTCAAGGTGTTGGAATACTTTTGCAATGTACTGGACCTATTTTAAAGGCTCACTCTAGAAAGAAATGTAAGCATTTTAACAAAATTCTCCCTAATAATGCAACCACAACACCAGGGCGTACAGCCAAAATCACAGCTTACACTACTCATGTAGTAAAATGTGTGTGAAAATCATTAATATTCCAAAACCATTCCTCAGCTTGCAAGTAAAATGAAGGTTTTCTGAGAAAAATGTTGTGTGCATGAATTTGAGTGCTGACCAATTAAAAGGGGAAATGAGAGCTTTAAGAGGACTGGAAGGGTTAGTGCCCGGTGGGCAACAGAGGCAGACAAAAATTAGGATTAGAGTAATGTTCATCCTGCTTTTACGCCGTTTCATTAACACACCTCTGAGGTGTTTTTAAGGGCTGTTGGAAATAAGCCGATTTCCCTGCTCAGGAGAGCTCACTCACTGTACATCAAAAAGGTTGTGTATTGCATATAAGAATGCACACTCCCAGAACTGCTTTACTTATGCTGTCAATCATGGAGCAGTAAGCTGACAAGCCAGAATACAGAGCCAGAGCATAAATGATAGCCTGGTAGGAAAAAAAAAAAAATCAGCCAAATGTCACAAGAGGTTGAGTCTAGGGTTGATGCAGAACAGCTGATGCCAATTCAATTAGTGGGAACCAATACAAGAACATGTTAGTCTTATCTTTGGCCTTTAGTCTATTTGTGGGCTGTGCTCAGATAGAGCCAGTGAACAGGGAGTTAATGGATTAATATGTGGAGGAGGGATAGAGAGAGTGAGTAGCTATATGAAACCTAGATAGTCATGGAGATAAACTAATAACTTGATAAGAAACACATACAATAAGACATAAGCTTGTAAAGTTCAAAGGCAGCGACTGACAAGTTGCAGTTAAGGCCTCATATTCAGAAAAGAGAATATTGTACATATGGGGGGAGGGGGTCTAATGGCCTAATTTTGTCATTATATCTTAGTTTAAAGAGGACAATAATGAAATAGTTTCTTGCAGACATAGTGCTCAAAGGAAAGAGGGAGTAAAGGAGTTTGAGACAGCCATGAAGAGACCACAGTGTGAAGTGTGTGGGAGAAAGAATCAGTACAAAGCAGAGGGAAAGCGGAGTACGGCCCACATTCACAGAGAACTGGAGGTAAGAGGACACACTGAGGTACTCATGATAAAGCACCTCAGCACGATTGAGCTGTGAAAGCTAAAGCTGTCTGTGTTCTGAACTCTAAACCTGTGTTCTGACCTAAAGTTTGCCAGTAGGAGGACACACCAGGAAGAGGAGGTTCAAAAGCGCTCTGAAAATACACCACTGAAGAAAATCTTACAGACTGCAGATCAGACTGCAGCAGTATCGGGACATCTGTGAATATTCAGCCATACAAAATAACCTACTGCTACTCTATTCAATGAATCAGTCTGAAACACAAGGATGCCACACAGGTTTTGTGGTTCAGCACCATAGACAGCTCCACACTCAATGATAAACCATTAGTGTTACCTTGGCATTTCAGATAAAGGTTTAAATAGATTAAATAGAAAGGAAAAAATGGCTTAGAGGCAGCCTGGTGGCATAAAACAAGAGACTGAGTTGAAAGGACATTTAATGTGCTATTGTTGTGTGTTTCTAAAGGTAAAAGGTTTTGATAACATGGAAGAGAATAGTATACATTTCTTGGCATCCTTGACAAATGTGTAAACATGTTCAAAATAAATTCATCTTTTAATAATGCAGCATAACCTTAAACATAAATTTGTTAAAAATCCAACCGTAAAATTAAGTGAATTCATTCAGTGACAAGTCCAGTCCTCAAGAGCTACACCTTGATCAAATGAATGGCTCGTTACCAGGCCTCTGCAGAGTTACTGCTGGTGAGGGAATTCAGTCTTTTGACTCTGGTGTGTTGGAGCAGGAATGAATCTAAAAGTTGCAAGGTGGTAGCTCTCGAAGACTGGACTTGGGCACCCCTGTCCTAAAATAATGTAGCAGAGGAATCTTTATTTATACTTAACTTTTTTTCCAGTTGATCAGAGTTTCTAGGAACGTTTTATTTCTTTGAGCAATATAAAATTGCTCAAAGGCTCTTGTTCTAGTTACTAGACTGGATGAGGACCCATTTTTACCTTGCCACAACACGCCAAGGTGGATAGTCTAGAAATGTAAAATAAAGTGATATCTTTGAGGCACCAAGTCAACTCAGGTGTTTGTGCAGGATGTCAGCCTTTCTGTACTATCATCACAAACACACACATGTAGAGTTTACTAAACTCTTTTCAGTCTTTAACTGGATCCAAGAGCTCTAGTTTGATGAGAATAAAACTTTAAGTTTTCGACAAACACTCTGGATGGATTTGGCACAAAACAATAGATGCGCGAAAAAGTATATATCACCCCCTGTTAAATATCATGGAGGATCTGTGATGCTGTGGGCTTCTTTCTCTTTCAAAGGTGATAGTTAAAATGATTGTCATTGTGAGCTTATTTCAATTGACCAAGGGCCTCATGTATAAAAGTGTCGTAGCTTTCACACTAAAAGCTGGCCTAGGGAAGAATTTTGAAAAGTGCGGCTCACAAAAAAAATTCAGATGTATAAAACTGTGCGCACGCACGTGGCTGTGCACCTTTCCTTTATACATCCCAATTTGCATGAAATAGAGAGCAGCTGCAGGTGCAGAGTGGATCGCCCTGTGTCTGCCCATAAATACATATGTAAATTGGTATAAATACCTGGAAGACTCCCACCACATCTGAATAACCATGGCAACGGCCTCTGCTTGAGTCTGTTTCCAACTCTAACTAATAATAATAATAATAATAATAATAATAATAATAATAATAATAATAATAATAATAATAATAATAATAATAAGAAGAAGAAGAAGAAGAAGAAGAAGAAGAAGAGATTTTATTTAAAAGGTGTCTTTCAGGGCACACAAGGTCACCATAAAAAAATAAAAGCAATAACATTAAAAGTAAAACATGAAAAATAAAAAACAAAAAATTAAATTTAGAGCTCAAAGGAAAAATGCTTATTTGAACACATGTCAAAATCTCACCTAGACTAGGCTGTGCCTGAGGAAAATCACCTGCTAAGACAAATGAGTTTACTAATTGAATCAGGTTGGATGCAATGACAGGCAAAACTTTCCAAAAGAAAGCTGTGGGTAGGATGTCAAGACAGCAGGACGAGGAGCTTAATTGATATATAATTTCTTCTACACTTTTGTGGTTGAATTGGTGGAATTGTTTTGTTTTCCAGATTTATTTTTGATTCGATATAGCATTGGTACTGGACTTGATATTGGTGTACAGACTAACCCTCTAATTTTCCAAATTTTCTCAGTGAAAATGTTAAATTCATTGTACATCCTAGCAGAGGGGAGTTTGGATGCCATATATACAGACACACACACAACATAGTTTGTACCCCACTGGATGAGTATGTTTATTTTAAAGGTATCTTTTTACTTCCCAGGGAAAGATTTTGCTACTGCAATAAAAGATTATCTTAAGGCTTTTTACATGTTTACCAGGGGTTCCAATGAATTTGTATGCATCTGAATATCACAGAAAAAAGAGGCAGATAAGTAAACCATTCGGAATAAGACTATTTGTGAATATGTAGGTAAAAAAGAGAAAAAACAATAGTTCTGGGGGAAATGGGCAACACCCACACAAGTTCTGGCAGCCAGTTCTAGCAGATAGAGACGAGAAAGCTGAGCAGTAAGATCACCATTAACAGTAACTGACATGTGACAACCAGAGTATTGCAGAAGTGTGTGTATTTCAGACAGAAATTGAAGTAAGCAGTGATGGTGCCAGTTGTCCCAATTGCAAGGAACACAGACAAAGCTCTGACAAATAAGCACAACCAAAGGTTTTGGCTGTCATCAGGCTCAGTAGAGTTGGGCAGGAGGACTTGGCTCAGCTTCAGACTTCATCACACAATAAATAGGGATCAAACAGTTAATAACTAACAAACCCGCTTTCCAAATATAAATACAAATACAGAAAAAGACTCAAACACACAAAAATACACACAACCAAAGTTAGGGAGGCAGTTTATTAACTATAAAGTTGAGAACAGAGTAATAAACTAACAGGCAAAAACAATGATGGTTTTTTTTGTTTTGTTTTGTTTTTTTTTAACTGTCTAAAAGTACCCAGTTCCCACATATTTTGTAAGAATGACAGTTTAATAGCATATTTTCTGGTTTTCTATGAATTTAGGTTTTTATTACATAAGATAATGTACAGTGTCAGCCACATTGGCACCCCTGGTAACCCCTGGTGTTTCCAAGAATTGATGATGCCATGCAATCTAACAAGGTTCCCAGGGCCTTTGGAAGCGAAAAGGGGCACAAAAAATCAAAGATCCTCCACCATACTTAGTGATAATGCTGTGCTTTTTGACATTTTTACCCTTTATTTCGGTCCAGCTTTTCCGCTTGTAACAACTGAATCCAAGTGTCACCTCAGCATAGCACATACAGACCCATTCAGTAAATTAGAATATTACTGAAATGCCTATTTATTTTAGGAACTTTAGCACTAAGTGAAACACATTACCAAGATTAATTACACACAAATTAAAGTTTGAAAGCCATTATATCTGTTAATTATGAAGATTTTCCACTTACAGCTAATAAATATTTGACATTTAAAATTAGAATATTACATCTGAACCAATAAAAACAATTTTTAAAAACAGAAATGTGGGCTTATTGAAAAGTGTGTTTAATACTTTCTTAAAGGTTGTTATTTTCAAAATGTGCCTTTAATCTGACAAACAAGCCTCATTCAAGATGTATATTATAATTTATTGAATATGACTGTAGTTCTGGTTAAAGACCAGGTAGAGGTCAGCAAACGCCACCTGCTTATGTTTGTGATGGTATGATGGGAAAGACTTTTTTCTACAATCACTCCCAAACAACAGGTTGACATGTTGTTGAAGTCGAATGATTTTGTTTACCATCCTGCTTAAGAAGCAGTGTAGTAAGATAAATATAGCTCCTTATCCATTCTAATAGCCAGTGGCTAAGAGAAATGGGCCTTTGTGTCATATTTACTGTAAACCCAAAGGGAATAAAATTCCTCTAAATGTATTCAACTTAAGTAGAAATTTAAAAAAGACTTCAAATACATTTATTGCTATGAGTGCCGATACTTGAAATTGGTAATTTTATTTAAATCGTTTAATGTGGGATTTTCCCATCCTCTGAAAAAAAATCTGCTCAAATTAAAGGTTCTATGTGAGATCATGCTATTGCAATAAAAGTATTCATTTTAGGGCCTTTCAACATCTTGTCCCAGAAAGTCAATAAATGTGGCCAGCACTGTATGTCTTCTCTTAGTGGTGGCATAACCAATTATAAGCCAGTATAAGTAGCCAAGTATAAGATCAGCCAAGCAGATCTTGGGAACTTCATCAGGCAATAAAAGAAAGTTGAATTTATTGATTTTTTAAAATAGATTTTTACTCCATCTGTTTGTTGTAATTTGTATATGTAATTTGCTTTATTGATTTCTTTTAGGTGTTCATTTCAACCTCAATCTTTGTGTTCCTTTATTATTTTTTATAAACAACATAAAAATCCTCTCTAAATCAGACCATTTAACATTAAGAAACTGTGAAGGAAAAACATGGAAAATGTCCTCAATCAACCACAGATTACAATTAAAACTTTATATCTACTCAGTTCAAAAACTACATTCTGACAGGTCCAATTGAGACAGATTTGGGAAAGTAACGTGGCTCACCATGAAGGCTTACAGAAATACATATTTCCCTGTCTCAGTGTTCTGATACACTGATAATTCACATCACCATGCACAGTCAAGCATGCACAAACACTTATAATTTATTTATGCATTACCTAATCATTTATAAATAATTCAAAAATGTTCTAAAATGTCACTTGTTCTTGGGATTTATTGCATATTTGTATCTGAAATACATATCATCTTAACTGTGCGGAAAAAAAGAAACCACCTGGCTATTTGGATTGAAGATTCACATACCTCGAGATGCAAAGCTCTTAAAGCAGCTCCAAATGATGGCAGCCTGAATCATCTTCTAATAAATTTCACCAATAATAATTTTTTGCACTCATTAATTGTGTACAGAGCACTGGTCAGTATGGGAAAGAAACAAAAGGTAACTTACTCCAAGGGTGTCCAACTTCAGGCCTTAAGTGCTGATGTCCTGAATGTTTTAGATGAGTCCCTGCTCCATACAAGTCATCAATTTCTTCAAAGACCTCTGATTTCTATTGCTTTGTTATTGTGGTTTCTGTCATTCCCTCACTCTTCTCTCATCTCCCATTTCCTCTGTCTGTCTCACTGATTCAGCCCTTCTTCCTCCTTTGTCTCGACATACATCCAGTCTGTGAGTCAACCAGTCAGTCACTTAAAAGTGAAACACTAAAGTACCTGTTCAAATGTCATCAGCATCAATCCAGATTCTCAGTCATTTCAAACATGATGAAACTAGTGGGGGTTTTAAAGAAGGAGGTATGAGGTTGGAGCTCTGAGATAAAACTGACAGCAGACTTCATTGGAGGAGGAAGAGGAGGTGAATTAGATTACATTTTCTCCATGTCATTTCATTTTCCTTTCCCCCCCTAGCCTTCGCCTCCCTGGAAAGCTATTGTAGATATTAACTAAAAAGTGCCTGAATGTCTCGCCTGGAGCACAGCCTAGTCTAGGTGACATTTTGACAGAGTGGTCCTGGGCTTGTTTTGCTAAGGTTTGCTGCTGCGCCGTGACTACACAGATGGCATCTATAATTGTGGTGAGTTAGCCAGTTAGCTCACGCATGAGCCTGTCAGAAAGCACGAAAGACACTTCTGAAGACGAGTGTCTGCTCAAAGAGCTATTGTCTGGTATTATAGCTGGAGGTGACAGGGCCATTAAAATGCACAGAGTCTGAAAACCCTGTGTATATGTGTGTGTGTGTTGCAGTGATGGGTGGAGAGAGGTGTCTTTGCTATAATCCACTCTATGACACAAACCTGAGAGCTTTCCCCTACCTCCATGCCTCCCCTCTGGCTTTTTTTCTTTCTCTCTCCATCATCCGGCCCTTCCTCCTTCTGTCTCTCCAGGATAAATCTTTAATGGAGGTTTTATTGTTCCTGATCAGCATTCAGCTCCGTGCATGATTATGCAGACTCATCTCAAACGCACAAAGACATCTACCCTGTCCCTCCTCCTGACTTGATTCTTCCAATTTCACACCTTTACTCCATACATCTTTTTGATCCACTCTTTTCCTCCTTTTATCATATTCACACACCGATTTATCTCACACAAAAATGACTCAAGTCTCTATTTCATCATCTAGTTTTACTGTAATTTATAGATTGAAACAGCACTTTAAGTTCCATACTTTGGTATAAGTGTGTGTTTTCTCCATCTTCCTGGAGAGTGTGTGTGTAAAGGAGCAAAAAGGTGATGTGCAGTGAATGTAAATCCTGATTGAGGTCTTTGGCTGGGGAGCCTGGAGAGGTATGTTGGAATAAGTGGCAGCAAACACACCTGACATGTAAGCTTTGAGCAATGATTGATGCCCATCCGGCTGAGGGGTATAGGCATGTGTATTGAGTTTGAAAACTACCGAGTCAAAGCTGAAATTGTTGCAATAAAGCTCCTTCTCCTCACAGTAAGACAGATAGAAAATTACAGGATCTCGGTTTTGCAATTTCCTCCCTAATGGTGCAATTTAAGAGGTGAATCAAAACATTTCAAGGGCAGAATTCCCCATTGTATATGTTTTGTTTTCTTTTCTTTTTTGAAAATGAACAACAATACTGTGCCTTTATTTCTACACCTAAAAAAGATTGACCACAACTGATTGATGTTCAGCTCAACCACCCCTACCGTGACTTCTCAATCAGAAACTCAAAAATCGGATCTTTCTCCCAACAGTGAATGCATTAGTGAATGCAATCAGGTCGCAAAGATGACAAGAATCTTCTTGATGTGAGGAAGAAGACTCAAAGGGAGGTATTATCAGTGTCAGTGAGATGTTTCCAACGCAGTAAGAGGAACCACAGAGAAAAATGCAATTTAAAAAGGAAACCATATTTTTTAAGGCATTTCAACATTTTTACATATTCTGGATCTGTAAATCATTCTGTAAAACTGTGCCTCCTGACACAGCATAATGTTGCCTCTGCTCCTAATATAAATAACTAATGACTGGCCATGATGCAAAGGTTAGACGCTGCTTTTAATGAATTTTTTGGTTAGTACTGAAATCACAATTACTTGAAACAATTATTTATTGACCTAAGGCATCCATTGCACTGGAAAAGCATGTCTCAAAACATTAAATTTTCCCTGATAACTTCTTGGTTTTCGATTTTATGAACCTAGAGTAGGTTAGACTAAAAGTTATTTAAACATTTTGTATACAATTACCATTAACAATATGAATAAAAATATAACAGAAATGCAGTGATTTATTTTAGACATGCACAGGTAGTCGGTCTGGCTTCAACTGAGGAAGGCCTTGTTGCATGATGATTCAGCTTTCTGTAAATGGTAAATAGCCTGCACTTGTATAACGCTTTATCAAGTCCAAGAACTCCAAAGCATTTTACACTACAATCTGTCATTCACGCATAGATAGACAAATTTACACACTGATGTGGCTATAATGTAGTTGTGGCTACATTATAGCCACAGCTGCAAATTTACACACTGATGTGGTTATAATGTAGTTGTGGCTACATTATAGCCACAGCTGCCCTGGGGCAGACTGACAGAAGTGAGGCCACCCTTCAATCGGCACCACCGGGCCCCAATATATATTGATATTATAGTTCCTAAAAATAAGTCAGATATCTAAAATTGGGATCATAGGTTAATGCTTTACCAAAACTGGAACTCTAAAATCAGCTACAAAATTCTGTCCTGTGATTCTCTAGTACAAAATGCACTAGGACATGATCAACCAAGTGGAAGGTCTTGCAGTTTTCAAGTGCACAGCCTTATAGATTTATTTATGTATATCTGTATACATGTGTAGGGAATGCACTATGAATGATACATTTTGCCCTCCAACTTAGGTCAGGAAATCTATTCTGCACCATTACTAAGCAGACTTATCCAAAGTCAAAGATGCAAACATTCAAGCACATAAACACACGCGAAAGCACACTCTCCACAACATATGTATTTATGTAGTAAAGTTACAATGGCCTCAGATCAGCCTTCAAGACTGATTTATGTTGCTTGTGTTTTTTGTTTTTTTTTGTCCCTGTATGCATGTTTAGGTGTCAGTGTGTGAGACACAAAGGGAAGTCTCAGCCACTTTGGACATAAAAGTCAAGTTCCACCAATGTGTATTCTATCATTTTAACATGAGGAATTAAATTTGGATTCTTACAAACTTTTATGTTTTTTTTTTTTAAAGCTGATGTTCAAACTGCTTTTTAAAAGGCAAATCAATATAAGTAGTTTCCCCAAATCTAGACAAAATAATCCACTCCCGTAGGAGTATCATGTCAGCTTCTTAGTGAAACATTCAAGAGAAGACACAACCTCAAGTAGGGAGAAATACACACATATACACCACCATGTTAGTACAACACCCATTCTCACCCTAACTGGGTCAATCCACCATACATTCTGGAGGGGGAAGGAGGAGTTGCAAGTTTTTGCTCAAATGGTGATAGGGAAAAAAAAGCAGGCTCATTGGGAACGATTCTGCTATTCGCTAATCTAGGCCAGATGTTTGAAGTGAGTGAGGATGAAAGGAAACCAAACAACAGCCATGAGAATCCAACAGGATACCAAGTGAATGGATACAAGCACAATGAGAGCAAATGATGAGAAGGTAGAGGGGAGAATGAAGGAAGACAGGGAAGAAAGCGGCTGTGGAGAGGACAGTGGTTTCATTAGTGAGATTGATTAGATGAATGGAGAAGCTAACAGCCTCTCTGCTCTTTAGTTAAATGCCATCTCTGGGCCTATCAGCACCAGCTCCAACAACAACACATAAATTACAGAGAGAGAGAAGGAGTGAGAGAGACACACACATGCAGAGAAACAAACGGAAAGAGAGCATAATAATCAACATGAAACACACAAGGCAAAATATGCCTGCGGAGGTCTGGGATCACCGGGAACAGCAAACGGCTGATCACCTCATTTTGTCACAGGAATGTAAGCAACAGTATGGTAATGTATTCTGTTTGTAATGCACATGGTGGGTGGGTGTGCGTGTGCGTGTGTGTCCATAACAATGTAGTAAAAAATCTGTGGAAGAGTCGAGGCTTCCTCTCTTCACTTACTAAATTAATCTCTGCACTATCTAACACAGCAACACACACTTCCACACAATTACTAATGACATTCACCCATCCTGAGGGCTTCTTACTAAAATGTTGCCTTTTACAAGAAAACTTAACAAGTGTGAAATTAGAAAGGTTACCGAATACACACACAGACAATCACAGAGCATGTGGCAGGGACTGGAGCTCAAACTCGGAAAGAGAATAAGTTCTAATTGAAAAAGCCTCTTCCTTGCAGGCGTTTTCAGTTGAGGAGATACAACCCAATATGGTTATTATAACAGTTGCACGACACGTCAGGGTTCAGCTCAGCATTGTCACACACCGACTCATTAATTTAAAGGAACAACTATTTTCTGCCCTATCAAACATATCTCAAAAAAATCATGTTTGATTATGTAGAGTGTAAGAACTTTGAAACAACTACGCACACATTGCTAAATAAAATGATTTCTTTTGACAATAGTTTCATACTTCTGAGTCAGTAAATATACCAGTGATTAACATGGCTTTGATCAAAGCAACATGTCAAATTTGCGTTACACCTGTGATTTTGATCGCCTAAGTGTTATTAGGTTAACCATGCATCGCGAATAGATTTTGATCAAAATGGTATGAGTAAAAAGCTGTATGCTTCTCACCGTAAAAAGTTTCCAGCTTGGTAGCTATACAAGTGACGAATGACTAAATCAGAAGAAAAACGAGCATCAGGGCTAATGCTCATTTAGAGTGGATTTACTATAAACATCATTCCCTTGCAACAAATACAGTTCTGGTCAGAAGTCTACATTCACTCATAGTAGAATGTCAAATTGTTTTCAGGCTTTTTTATTATTTATTTCAAATCCATATTTGAGTGTAGATGATCATATAGAATTCAAATAGTTTTAAAACAAGAGCTGAGTGCACAAGTTTGAATTATGAATTTTCTCTAATCCACACGCGGTCAAAATTCTACATATGGGATCAAACAGATACATTCAACCCCATCAATGTTTAAATAAATGTCCCTAAGTAAGTTGCTCAGGAAACCACACACTTTTTTGCAGCTAGAAGCAAAAGAATTATAGCAGAAGCTTGCTAATGGCGGAAAATGATCTGGTTTCTTATCAGTTTGCCCAAGGGATATTTAGCCATATATTACTAAGCATGTATGTATTTTTTACGTGAGCACGTTTGTATAATTTTGCCCTGTATAGGTTAAAGAAACAAGCCAATATATTCAAACAGTGCAGTCTAGTCTTGTTACTAAATTACTGAACTGCACGATGTCTAATCATTCCACCTTTAGAAAAGAATACTTGAATTAAATGATTAAAACTCCAAAATTATAACACTCCTGCTAGTGATGAATGTATATAAATAATACCCTGTTCTACTATTAATTAATATAATTAATAGTAGAACAACAAGTTGTAAAGACTTGGAAAAAGGAACAGGGAACAGCACAAAAGCTGTTACTTCAATTTCTACTGAGTACAAAATTTGCCATGTTTGATTTACCAGAACATTTCTTGTTAAAATTGATGCACTTCAAGAAAAATTAGACACAGACAGCGACTGAATGTAAACAACACTTAGCTCTGAATCAAGCTCTGCTAAAAGACAACACATCCATTTTTAATGTTGCTAACCACCTGAGCCCTGTTGGCTTGAAAGTTTCAGCTTTAAAATGATCTTAATCCTCCATCCTCATTAAAAATCATAGTCATCATCATCTTTTTACTTCTTCCCAACATTTTTTAAACTTGGCTCTACAAAATATGGCAGATAGATAGATAATACTTTTTTTACACAGCTTATTCTCTCACTTTTTAGGGAATACAATCAGATTTTATTTTAGGTAAGTAAGTACCATCATTTTCCTATGCTAGGACCAGATTTTATGCATAGGAAGAAACTGCTGGATGGGGACTCATCATTAACCAAGAACCTTGGTGTTTGGCCTTGGTATTAAATCCTAATCCATACAATTAAACCCCAAAATTTGCATACGCCTGGTAAATTTTGATCTACATGATTTTCATTAGGGCTACACAACACTGAATACAGCACAATATATGAGAATATTATTGAATTTTGTGATAGGTTTTATGATACAGGAACACACACACAAAAAAAGCATTCTTGTCTTTCTGCTTTGGATCTAGAGCAAAAATACTCTCCAGATAAAGAGTCTAGCTAATGGGAAAAAATTACATTTATTATTTCCATCTCAACAACAGCTTTACTGAAAATTTCTCTTGGCTGACGTATGCCCTTTTGGCAGTTTATTCTTCCAGGAAATGAGACAGGCATCGCTATAAGATAATAAAAGACTGTAAAAGAAGAATTAATTTTTATTTACATTTCAATTAAAAACAATGGCATGTTGCTAATTACAGCTTTCTCAAAATTCAATGGAAAAATTTTTTTTTTTTTTTTTTTTTTTTGTTTTATAACATTTAAATCATTCTTATAATTACTGAACAGTATTTTGTATGTCTACTGGTATTTTAATTATTTATCTTTAGTGATTAGCTCCAAGTCTTGGAGGGTTGGAAGGCCTCCTTGCCATCAGCCTAATATTTAGCTCCCTCCACAGATTCTCAAGGAGATTCAAAGCAGAACTCTGATTGGGCCACTCCAAAATTTGGGGCTTAACTGTATACTTTATATATCCTAAATCACAATTCTCAAACTAAGAAACAAAGAAGCAGGTAGTCATTTTTAACCCTTAGAGCAGCTTCTGTTAATACAAATCTACACATCAAAGGCTGAAATAATGGGTTCCACTGATCATTTCAACTCAGTCTGTTTTACACAAACTGGTTCATTCTGGAGCCACATTTGCTGGGTCTGGGACAGGAGATCCACAGTAACAGCTGCTTGGAGGTACACACTGTCACTTTCACCTTTCCTCTCCCCCCCTCCTCATCATTTTCACTCCAGATTGAGCACAGTTTGCTCTATTTAATCTGTCATGAGATGCAAATAAGATGCAAATCCCTCCCAAAGGAGTGGACTGCTGGAGGGAGGCTATCTGATGTCAGTGTTCAAGAAAGAAGCACAGCCTCAGGAAGAAACAGAGAAGAGAAGGATTGTGTATGTGAGGCTTGAGAGAATGAGTGTTTATGTAGCTCTATGTGCAGGATAGAGCAACAAAAAATTACTGGTGGGGAGAGGGGTTGGGGGGGTCTGTGACTTTGAGTGCAGCTGTAGAAAAATGTTTTTAATTTTATCTCAGAAACAGGAGCAGAGTGGGACTTTCAGTATCACAGCATAGAGGGAAAAACTCGGTGCAAAAAAATAATACCCTCAATCTGTCCTGTACAGCTTCTTATAGGAGACAAGAAACGAGAAAGGGAGAAGATAGGAACCAGAGAGAAATGTAAGGAATAAGATGGAGTTTGGGAGGGGGAGTCAAGGAGAGGCTGATGCAGCCATGGCTGTTGACAAGAGAAAAATACACCTTTCACAGAGAAATAAAGCTTCACCTCCCTCACTGCTGCATTCCCTGTAACACAGCAACTCATCTGGCCTTACCTTGCTCACCGCAGAGAGGGAAGAAGAAAGAAGGAGGACAGAGGTGGTGTGGAGCTACAGAAGGAAGTGCAGAAACTGCTTTTCTCACACTAGTGGCAAAACTGCAGTATCTCTTTTCTATTTCTATCTCAAATACTCTCTCCTTGTTCTCTGAATGCATGAGATATCTGACTGCATATAGAACCCCTGCATGTATGTCCATCATAGATACAAAACCTGAGCCAGGCTCCTGGCAACCATCCTGACTGTGTGCTCTCTCACCCACCTCTCTGTCTGAATGTCCACCATTTCCCCCTCTGTCCTAGCTTAAGCTTTGCTGTGGCTTTGAGATAAATACATTAAGCTGGAGTTAGATGCATTGTACGCTGCCCTTTTCTCACTCGTGCCGATTTTCTGCAAACAAGGCTGTCAATAACCCTTTGCTATTTTCAATTGTAAACACAAGCACAGCAGGTCCAAACATTGTTTCAGACACATGCCAGCTTCACTTAAGCATTTTATAAACGTTTTGGACTTTCAGATTTCAGAAGTCGCAGTCATTTGTTAGCACTTGCCCTAAATCCACCAGTCAGTCAACCAACAAAATCTGAGGTCCTGAGAACCATAAAGGAATAAAATGAGGCTGAGGGTTACACTTAGATTTTTTTTTACTTACCCATCAACTTATCCATCAACACTAAACTACACATAACTTCTTATTTCGCCATGTAGATATGATATAATAATACTGTAGAGCACTCAATCTACAACTGTAAATGCAGCATTTGACAAGTTTTAATTTTACAAATTATTCACTGAACAACAAAAACAAAAATATTGTATAAAATATTTATTCCCCTACCCTGCTTCTTAAGTAGTCCACATACTACAGTTCCCTCAGCTTTATGTAGACTACAAGCTCAAATAAGCATGATTTCAAGATTTTAAATCGAAGGTTTATTGCCAGAAAATCCTCTTAATTCCCATTAATTTCCATGGAAGGTTTCCAACTTGGGATATTTCCCAAATTTTGCTTTTCTAATCAGATGGGTTAGAAAATTCTCATTAAATATCTTTTAAAAGTTTAAGAGAAGTTGCAGGGAAAACACTCAAAAGACGTAAAGCAGAAAAAGTCAAAGCAGAATAAAAGAATAAAAAGAATAAAAAGCCCAGACCACAAAGAAAATTAGATACAGTACAAGGCTTTATTCTACCAACATAAAGAGACAAATATAAACCAAGTTGTTCCCCTTGAGAAAGCAGAGTTTTCAGAACGACAGGATTTCTTCCACCAAAAAACATGCACATAATAGTTTGGCAACTCCCTACTTTTCATGTTTCAAAGATTTCTTTGAAACAGTCGACCAACGTTGTTACAGTTCTGCTGTTCCAGTGGTGGTGGCCCAAGCAAAAACCTAAACATGCATACTTTAAACGTACAAAGTTTGCAGTTTTTAGGAGACTCTTACGAGACTCTATCACAACAGCTCATTCAAAGTTCAAACCGAGTTTAAACTCAGCTCATGTTACAGAGAAGAAAGAATCAAGGCAACACTCCCTCATGTTTTCGATGAGGGAATAACATTATAACATGATGTAAAGCTCAAACAAGTCTATTTTACAAAATACTGCCCCTTTATTTGATTTGTTGCAGAGTGGAGGTTTTATTTGACATCACTGTGGTTTTACCATTGAGGTCAGGCGCATATCTGAGAACAGAGACATGCACCACCTAGTAAATCAAGAGTCTTGCCCTATGACTCAGCTTTTCATTCTTGCCAACCACTTCCAATAGAGAACAAAAGTCATTGAGTTCAATTAGGAGAGACTCATTAATATTTAAACAAGACTTTCCTCAGCCTCAAACTGCTAAATAGCAAGTTGAGAACCCCAGTGCGACTGTGAGAAGGACAAAATCATTTGCAAAAGTTCTGTCTTCTGTGTTCAACTATCAGTATCTGATCCTCAAATAGTACTTAAATTTACTATTTACCAGAGAACTAACATCATAAAGATCAGAACATTCTATCTGGTTCAGTTCTTTAGAACATCTACTTTTAGAAATCTACTTAAAAAAAATAATTAGGCCTGTTCAAGCCCCAACTAGCTGAGCCACCAGCAGAACCTGAGTGATTCCAGTACAAAAAGGTGGAGTGGCGATGTAATAAAAGAGTCAGCTGCTCACAATACAGTCTGATGCATCACATAAAGAGGTGGTACGCAGGAGAAGGGATGTTTATCGATGAAATTTAGATTTTGCTAAACTTGTATGCCTATCATTTGACAGAGCAACTCACTGTTAATGATTAAACCTGTAATTCATACATTTCTATGCAAATGATGCAATCTAATGCATTGTGGAGGTCATAAATATAGTGAATAAATGTTTCACTGTAGATCAAGTAGGTAAATCCAGTTCTATGTCCGGCAGCCAAGGATATCTGATAAAGCTTAAGGCCTATAGTACTGCTTGAACTACTTGAAGTTTGTTCATAATGCCTATTTGTACTTTAGATTATATGCTTCATCAAACTAGCCCTAAAAATAGGTAAATGAGAGGGTACAGAGGTCCTGCTCAAGCAAATATGGTAATGGTCAGAGTGGATTATGTGATAGAGAGGATAGAAACGGCATTCCTACTGGTTGCTTAAATTAATCATTTGAGTAAAATGTATCACCATTGTGGCAATGTTACAATAAGGTTGTATCAGGCATCTATACTGGATAGTTTTTAAGAATCAAACTATAAAATCCCTCCATCTTGGAATGAATATAAGATGTTTTCCATCATAAGGCAAACACCAGGGATAAATGCAAAAGAATACTTTTGAGAAATACTACTGCAACAGGAAGCTTGAAAAGACAGGGTCAAGTAAGGAGTTTTATTGCTTAGGGAAGTTTAAAAAAAATCTCAAAACAGAAACAATTCAGATAATTTTGTTCCAAATTTGGATTGTACACTGACCACTTTTTCTTTCTTGATACATTTAGTGCTTTTTTATATAGCAACCTAAGTTTCTGAGAAAGCTCAGAATGTCAGTAGTAAAAGCTTGTAGAACTAAAGCACTGATGTGAGTAGCTGAAGTATTGCTGGCTCAGGGAGCACATATTAGGATACAAGATCCAGCTGCAGCAGGAGTAAACAAGTGCATGTTTAAAAGAGGACAAATGTTAAATAAGACACTTTGTTTTGAAAAAAAATTGTTTGCATTGGTATTTTCTGCTAAATGGTGATGAAAGTTGATTGCTTGAGACATGAGAGGATGAGCTGTGTAATTGTTGTAATTATGGTTATGATGCTGATTGTGATAAGTGTGGAATCAGAAGAGAAAATGAAAATAAACTTAAGCCTTTAGTGATATTGGCAAATAGATTATTATTTCAAAAGATATTTTCTCTATGCCATCCGATTCCATAAAATGCAAGGTCAGCTAATATTGTCAGTTTTAACCATGTTCCTTATTTCAACTTCACCTACCAAAAGTTGTATCCAATGATGCCCAAGTATACTATATACAGTCAGTGCTATGCAAAAAATGTTCATAACCCTTAAACTTTTCCGTAATTGTCACAGTACAACAAGGTCAGGTATCTTAAGGGGATTTTATATGACAGACCAACACAAAGGAAAGTAATAAGTAAGTAAGTTTTTATTTAGGTAGCACCTTTCAAGACACAGATCACAACGTGCTGTATGGAAGAAAACGACAAACATTAAACATAAGTAGACCAAATAGTTGCTTTAATCAAAAAGCAGCAGCTAAAGCATAAAGAAGAGTTTTAATTGCTTTTTAAAAAGCTCACAGTCCATTGACCTCAAACTGAATGGAAGAGCGTTCCAGAGTCCTGGGGCTAAGAAAGACCCCATCACCTTTAGTTTTTAGCTGCGTATCTGCCACAACCAGCAGAACTTAGTAACATACAGGTAAAAAAGTTCTGGAATGTATGTAGGTGCTTGACTATTCAAATCCCTATAAGTAAAAAACAAGATATTTAAGTGTACTCTGCAGTGTATGGGGAGCCAGTGGAGCTGCATAAGCTGCGGTGGGATGTCAGAAAACTTTGGTGATGTCATGAGAACTCTGGCAGCTGCATTCTGTATAACCTGCAGCTGGTTCAATGATTCTATGTTTAAGCAGGTGAATAATGAGTTGCAAAAATCCAATCTCACAGAAACAAATGCATGAGTAACAGAGCTGTTCATCAGATACTACTACTTAGCTTAGCAATATTTCATAATCAATAAAAACATGAGCGAACAAGAGACTGAATATGACCATTTAAAGTAAAATCAGAGTCAAAATTTACCCCAAGTTTCCTGATAGAGGACCAAGAGTTTCGATTATTAAAGGTGTGTACTTTTCTGGAGCACAAAAAAGAATTCCTGTTTTTTCTTCATTAAGTCAAAGAAACAGCCATCCAACTTTTTCCACAGTCCTAGCACTTATGTAAGACATGCAGTTTCAATATGGTACTTGATGAAGCTTAAGAGATTAATCACTGAATGTCATCTACATAGCAGCGATATGAGACCTGCACAAAAGGTGCTGAAGAGGAAGTGTGTAAATCAGAAATAAAGGCCCCAATACGGAACCCTGAGGTACACCAAAATGATGACTTAAGGAAGACCTATAATTTGAAGCAGCCACATAAAACAAGCAATCAGAAAGATATAAAGAAAATCAATGTAGGACAGATTCTGATTTATCAGCCCATTACTGCCCACATTTAGAGCACTGTGTGTGGCAGGAAATTAACACTGCACACCATCCCTGAACACTATCCCCACCATCAAATATCGAGGTGTCATGTGTCATGCTGTGGGGATTCTTTGCTTTAGCAGAGACATGGAAACTTGTCAAAGTTGGAAGATTGACAGAGTTTAAAACAGGACAATCCTGGTAAAACACTTGAGGCTGAATCTGAGATTCACCTTCCAGCAGGACAACAATCCTAAACCAAGAGATCTATGATGGAATGGTTTAAACTGAAGGATATTTATGTTAGAATGGCCAAGACAAACCCCATACCTAAATCAAATTGAGAATTTGAGGCATTATTTTAAAATTGATGTCCACAAATGTTCTCCAGACTAAGCTTAAGGTATTTTATAAAGAAGAAAAGTAAAAAAATATCAGTCCCTCAACATGCAAAGCTCATAGAGATATACCCCTAAAGGCTTGCAGCTGTAATCACATCAAGTGGATTCTATAAAATATTGACTCAGAGGGAATGAATACAAATATACCACTTCATAGTTATGCACCTCTTTGTGTTGGTCTACCTCACAGCATCTAAATAAATAAATTAAATCCATTTAATTCATTGTCTTTTTAACCTGAAAAAGGTGGAAAGTTCAAGGGCTAGAAGTGCAATTTACTGTAAATCAAAGAAAAGGACATTTTCTATTAAAATTAGCAGTGTTGCCTTAAAATGGTCATTTGTTTGGGCATAATACATTGAGCATTAAAGTCTAAACAACTGAGCATTAATGATGAATTACAGAGGCACTGCTTATTCTATCTTAAACAAGCTTGTTAGGCCTATTCACACTTATTGTCAAGTCTAGTAGGTAGAACCTCATTTCAAAGTATAGAATCTATCGTAGAATCTATGGTATTACACAGACCCAGAATGGTTCTGTCAGACATGACGCTGTGAACAGCAAAAATACAAAATATAAAACCTAGAGTATCAGTACACATACATTAGTTCTACACATCCACCTATTTATAATGACAAGCACCGTTTATGACATGGTACTGTGAACCTTGCAACTTTGGCACTCTTTTGCACACTGGGTTTATTTTTAGTGTGTTTCTGCATTAACGAGATGATGCGGTATAACTGAATGAATCAATCAAGAGTTCAATAAAATATATGGAAAATGATAACGGATAACTAATTTCTACATAGGCTGCTGCTTTTCAAACAAAATCAGAAATGTAGCACTGCTGTAAAAAAAAAAAAAAAAAAAAAAAAAAAGAGAACAACCAAGATCACTTCAAATAAAAAAAATGTAATGTTTAGCTGGTTTACTTTAAAATATGGATTGCAGGCTCTTTTATTCAGGCTGAAAAAGAAGCCTCACTGCCCTTCCTGGGTCTATGGTGAAGTGAGCTACACTTTGACATCTGCTCCTCATTAACCACAACAAGAAAAGGTGACCACTTCAATCAGGATATTAAGAAAGAAAATGAAATGGACAAAAAAGGTGCATTGGGAAAATGAAGCCTGACAGAGTGGGAGAGGAAAGGAAGAGGGGAGGATTGATGTCTATTCTTTGGCTTTGTTCCCAAGATGCAGTGTTATGTCCCTCACCCTTGTTTAGCTGCAAATGTCTCCTTGCTTCAGTGTGTGAGAGTTTGCCCTGTCCACCTGACATCTCTTAACAGTAATAATGCATTTCCCCCAATTAATACGTTATGGATTGGAGAGTACATTATCGATCCACAACCTCAGATATTGTTATCCTAGTACACCTTGCTCTCTTTCTGTTTCTTCAACTGCTGAACCACAAATGTCTCAACCATTCTCAATAATGGACTTATGTTATTCTCATTCTTTTTATTCTTTTACCTTGTTTTTCTATGGATTTAGAACATATTTTATTAATTTCTTATGGTCCTACATTTGCATTTTCCTGACAAATAACTAAACTGTACACAGGATGAAATCATTAGCAGTTTTAGTGATCACTATGATAAAATTTCTAACAACTGGTTTTACCGATTTACGGACAGCTATAGACAGAACTCAAGTGCAGATGTTTATGTTTCACCACTTAACTTTTTAAAAATACGACGAGACATCACAATGCAAGAGAATGAAGATAAACGCAGACAATCCAAAGTTTGCTTTTGCGACCCTCTTTAGCTGAAAAGGCAAACGTGTTGGTCAGAGGGATTGTTCCTATAAGGCAGGAAAATAATAAGCCCTGATGCTGACTGTACTCCAGAGGTGAATAACACTACAACCCAAGCAAAGTATCTTAAAAGCTGATGCTCTGATGTTGGTGAGGGATTTTAAAAGGTCAGTAAAACCCCTGCATCTGCAACAAGGTAATAGTAAACATGCCAGACACTGTAAATTAACATTAGTTATATAAATATTAGCAACTTGAACTCTGCATTGATCAACAGCTCCATCCTGCCATGGTAAATGGTCAGACAGCTTCATCGGTACAAAATGGTGAAGCAGCAAAATGACCAGTGCACCCTCCATTTTCCTCTGTTAAGAAGAAAAGGTATCGACTGCTAATGTGGCTAATAATAAAATGAGTAAACACTAAACAACAGACCTAGACTGAATTTGACAATTAGAGCAGAAAGAATAAGTATACTAACAACCCTGCTGATTTTAGTTGATCACCAAAGAAAATATGATGCAAAACTACCAGAAACAGAAACTCAACATTTTATTAATTATTATTTGTTTAAAGTGTAAAAGAAAAATCTTGTGGTCCACATCCTTGTTTACATTGTAAAAAAGTATGTAATTTCAAATTTATTATACACCTCTAAATACATGTACATACTTCCATAAAGAATATAAATAATCATCTGCTCTTCTGCTGTACAGGAAAGCAACACTTTAGTTTTTATTTTTTACTGAATAGGTGCTGAATTGACGATTATTGTCACAGTGTAACAGGATATACATTTCTGATATTTATGAGAAAGAACCTTATGCTTTCACTCAAGGCTGCTGTATGGAAAACGGTGTCAAGCATTTTTCTTTGTTTTGGTATCGAATTTGAATTCTTAGTGTCATTACAACCCCTAACTGAACGTAATAGAACCACAGTATAATTCTCCTGTTGTTTGAATTACATCCATTACCACAAGCTTTTATAGGGGATTGTAAATATTTCACACAAATTGTGTGTTGCTAATAGGACTGGTTTTGGAGAACTGAATGCTGTTAATCTGACAGTGTCATACACAAATATACAGTGGTGTGAAAGAGTGTTTGCCCACTCCCTGATTTCCTATTTTCTTGCATATTTTTCACACTTCAGTGTTTCAGAACATCAAACCAATTTCAATATTAGTCAAAGACAACACAACACAAAATGCAGTTTTTAAGAGATATTTCTTCTTATGTGAGGAAAAAAAGCCAAACCTACGTGGCCCTGTGTGAAAAAGTGTTTGCTTCCCCTGTTAAAACATAACTTAACTGTGGTTTATCACATCTGAGTTTACTGTCTCCAGCCACACTCAGGCCTGATTATCGTCAAACCTGTTCACAATCAAGACATCACTTAAATAGGACCTGCCTGACAAAGCGAAATACATCAAAAGAGCCTCAAAAGTAAGACATCATGCCAAGTTCCAAAAAAATTCAGGAACCAATGAGAAAGAAAGTAAATGAGATCTGGTGAGAACCGTTATCCACAAATGGTGAAAACATGGATCAGTGGTGAACCTTCCCAGGAGTGACCGGCTGACCAAAAATTACCCTAAAAACACAGCGATGATCATCCAAGAGATCACAAAAGACCCCACAACAGCATCCAAAAAACTGCAGGCCTCATTTGCCTTAGTTAAAGGGGTGGTGACATCATTGTATAAACCATTTCATGTAGTTGATATTGCTGCATATGTCAATTATCCAAGAAGTTCATAAAAAAAAAAAAAAACAAAAAAAAAAAAACAAAAAAAAACAAAGTCACGTTTTTGTAGGGGGTTGTTTTGGCAGGCCACATTTCCCTCCTCAGTAAAAGGGTTGGGTACGGTAATGATATGTGGCTCTACCTGGTTGACTTCACTCTGATTGGCTACAACCATATTCTGGAAACTCTTCAGTAAAATGCGCTGAACATCATCTCAAATTGAGGTTATAATTGCATGGTACTTCCGCATAAATAAACTTCAGCCACTCTTCTCTGATTCTCATCCTTTGGGAGTAAGTGGAAACTTCCATCCATTTCTGAGCACCCTCGGACATAACAGCTCTGCTTTTTAGTAGCCATCCACTTCTCAAGTGGAGTAGTTAGACATGCTAGTGCGACTTAGCCCTTAAATTAGCCAGTGTATCAACTGAGGGGAGGAGGGAAGGGGAAGGGGAGGGCTGTTTGCTTGATGGTGTGCTCTAATTGGAAAATATGAATTACATAGAAAGATAAACTGTTCTCTGATTTGTTCATTTTTGAGCAAAGCTGACCGTCTATGAGCGGAGCTTTAGATACCAACTCTTGACAGTCACATGGCCTCATCAGTGCACAACAGATCATATCAGTCCCACAAAACCACAGAAAAATTAAATTTGTGGTCATGATCCCTTTAAGGTCAGAGTTCATTCCTCCACCATGAGAAAGTGACTGGGAAAGACTAAGAAAGAGTTCCTAGACGAAAACCACTCCTGAGCAAAAAGAACATTAAGGCTCATCTCAATTTTTCCAGAACACATCTTGATGATCTCCAAGACTTTTAGGAAAACATTCTGTGGGAGACAGAGGATGAGATCTTTAGAAGCAATACACAGCTAAAGCAGCATCGCATACACACTAAAGCAACACGAAAATAACACTACACAAAAGCAACACCGCATTTCAGAAAAAGATCATCATACCAACAGTAAAATATGGTGGTGGTAGTGTGATGGTCTGGGGCTGTTTTGCTGCTATAGGACCTGGAAGACTTGCTGTGATAAATGGAACCATGAATTCCGCGGTCTACCAAACAATCCTGAAGGAGAAAGTCCAGCCATCTGTTGGTGACCTCAAGCTGAAACCAACTTGTGTTCTGCAGAAAGACAATGATCCAAAACACATCAGCAAGTCCATATCTGAATGGCTGAAGAAAAACGAAATGAAGATATTGGAGTGGCCAAGTCAAAGTCCTGACCTGAATCCTATTGAGATGCTGTGATATGACCTTAAAAAGGCCGTTCATGCTTGAAAACCCTCCAATGTGGCTGAATTAGAACAATTCTGCAAAGATGAGTGGCTAAAATTCTTCCACAGCTATAAAAGGCTTATTGGACGTTATCACAATGATTGATTGCAGTTTTTGCTGCTAAGGGTGGCCCAACCAGTTATTAGGTTTAGGGGACAATCACTTTTTCACGCAGAGCCATGTAGGTTTGAATTTTTTTCTCCCTTAATAATGAATACCTTCATTTAAAAACTGGATTTTGTGTTTACTTGTATTGTATTTGACTAATATTTAAATTGGTTTGATGTTCTGAAACACTGAAGTGTGACAAACATGCAAAAAATAGGAAATTAGGAAGGGGACAAACTATTTGTAAATAGCATCAACATTCCTCTGAATGAGTCAATAAAGCACCTGCATATGAATAAACTTTGCTGTTGAAAAAAAAGCCTTTTATTTTGGAGTCCAGTTCAAGAAGTAATTCCCGTTTTACAAGAGGTTTGTGAATTGGACTGATGTGCAAACGCTAGTTTTACAAGTCGTAAAACAAGAGTAAGCCAGTGTTTGAAGACCTTTTCCTTCACCCAGTGATTCAAACTTTGGTGTTTGTTTTGCACTGCCTCCTGTTTTTATCTTATGTGAAGCACTGTGTGTTGGCCTCACTGTACATGAACAGTGCTTTATTAATGATTCCTTCTTAAATTCAATTAATGACTGCTAAGTGGTTAAAATAAAACAGAGTTAGAGCTAGAATTTGAGGTACTAGAGTTTTGATCAACAGGTGTTGCTGATCTGTCTGGGTCACAGTTTGACAAATATTTTTTGATATTCAACAGATCACACAGCTGAAGCCAGAAGTTTATATACACAGAATAAAAAGACACTCACCTTTTTTACCCTCATTGTCTAAAGTTAAATCAGTGAAATCATTTTCTATGTACACTTCTGATTTTGACAATATTATTGATTAAGACATGGCATTTAGCAAACAGAAATAATTTGGATAATTCTTACTGACCTAAAAGAAGAGAAGTTTGGTCTGATTTGATTTCAGACAGTGAGGAAAAAAAATGTGCCTTTTTATTTGGTGTATGTAAAATTTGTTTTCATATATTCATTTCTTGTGTCTTAATCTTAACAGCTGACAAAAAATGTGATGAGTGGTTAAATTTTGCTCAATACAAAAAAATTAGGCCAAAAGTGCAGTTGGAGCTTTCCTCCCAAAGAGGAGATTGTATTTTCTGACACCGTTAACACTGCCACACTCCCTCACTCCCTCACTGTAATTGATGTTCAAGTTTCTGCTGCATTGCATTTCACTTACAACAGTTTCTTGAATCAACCTGGAGAAAAACTGTGACTGTGCACTTTGTTGCTGCACTTCCATTATTTTCAACTTCTCTAAGAGTGATGCCAAGAGTTTCTGTTGTTAATGTGTCTTTCCACAAGTATTGCAATAAAATGTTCTCTTTTTTGCCTACACTGGTGGTCAGCTGGCTGAAAGAAAGCCACTATAGTTGTCCTTCGATAACATAAAAGACAAATTTGACTGTTCAATATCTTATGTTGATAAAACTGTTTCAAGTTAAAAAGCTACAAGCAGAATGCCTGTTATCAATTCAGCAGCATGTTGGCTACCTGAGCACAGCATGACTTTTATACTTACACATTTATACATTTGAACAACCAAATTTAGAGATCTTTTTAATTAAATATTTGTACCAAAGTAACAAATAATTGTTACAACGCTGAGAAAGTGATTCGCCCCAGATTTCTTTAGTTTTTCCTTGTTGTCATACTTAAATGTTTCAGGTGAAGCAAATATTAACATCAAACGAAGAGAATCTGAATAATTTCTTAAAGAGTTACATTTTCAAGTGCTTTTTGGAGAAAAAAAGTATCCAGTCCAATTTTGTTGGAAAATTAAACATTTAAGTGAGACAAAAAAAAGAAAAACAGAAGAAATGTGAAAGGATGCAAATACTTTTCACAGAACAGTAGATAACATTCTGACTGTGATAATCAATGTTATATTACTTCATCAGCCATAAAAATTATTGTTGCTTTTAAGTTTTAAATAAAAGCAATTAGATCATTGTGTTATTTACCATGACACCATAAAAACATGGTATTTTCTCAAGGTTATACCCTTAAAATCTCATGCTGACCCATGCCAACTTACAACATAAAAATAGACATTACTGAAATCTCACAAGCAATCATCCATCTGCTAAGCTGCAAGACAGCATTACATACACACACACACACCCACACACACGCACACCCACACACAAGCACACAGATAAGTCATAAATGCCACAGCTTGTGACATTTATAGGAGGAAATGAAAAATAGCAATGTCTTGTCATGGGCACATGCATTCAAGACCATAATTGCGTTGAGTCAATGCGATTACCTGGGAGTCTCCCTCTGGATGCAAACACTGCTGAGTTATCATAGCATTATTATTCCCAAACTAATTCATTGTCTGCCAATCACTTCCAGTGGATTACCTAACAACATGCTGAATAGTGTGGTAGCACACAAAATGGAAAGAGGGATAGATTATATATATATATATATATATATATATATATATATATATATATATATATATATATATATATATATATATATATATATATATATATATATATATATATATATATATATATATATATATACATACACACACACACACACACACACACACACACACAAGTATTAACACACCCACACATATTTACACTTACATGTACACACAGAGAGAAGTAATAAAACCAGATGTCCAGAGAGACACACACCTTCAACGAAACAAGTTGGCACACAATAATATGCACACATACACACTGACTTCCTCAAAGAGCCCCAGGGTAAAGAGAATCATCCTTTTCATCTGAAGTAGGAGGAAGCCCATTGGCCAAATTAGATTGTGTAATTTCCAGACAGAGTTAAGCATCAATCTGCAGCGGTGCCATGAATCGCTATGACCTTGGCTGATCATAGCACAGCGTTTGGGAATGCTCAAAGAGGCTCTTCATTAGACCTGGAGGATATGGAACCAGTGACGACATTAATCAGCCTTTATCTTTCTGCTCACATCCATGTTTCTGTGAGTCTGCCTCAAATTCCACCTTGTCCTCTCCTCATCATTCCTTCCTCACTCTAGTAGGACAAGGATAACCCAGCAGCTCAAAAGGATTCTTACTTAATCTGACCTCTTTATGTAATCTGTGTTTACTGATCCAGTTTATTCCCAACAGTGTGCTCTCATAATGATAACCAAATATATAATACATAGCCCTTTTGTATCAAATGTGATCCATTTCTAACGAGTGTTGTCAACTAGACATGAGTTGATATGAGATTCTTGACAGTATTTTAACCTAAAAAGATATTATGGTCTTGTGGTATTAACACAAAAATTTTAACAAAAATGATCAACTGATTTTATTTAAAAATGGGGGAAATGGTTATTCCCTCTGATGGTTAAGTTATATAAAATTAATTATTGCAGATATAATTGTGTTATCCATAACATTCATTTATTGTTGTATGGATTTAAATACATAGCCTTAAGCAAAAATACAAACACCTGATAAATTTAGTGGCACTTCTAAAGTGCTTTACACAGATTATACCCATCGTCTGCCTTTCCTGCGGATTACATCTCAACTGGAGCTTTAAAACAGTTCTGCACAGTTAGGAAACACAGATTTCTCAACAGCCAAATTTGTCTTTCTCATGAAAGTGTGAGACAATTATACTTGAAGCCTTCTTTGAGCCAGATGACCAGTAGTATGCATCAATGGGTGGGGAGGGCCATTGCTGTGTTACTCTGTGCACCATAAGGCTGCAGAAAACTCAGTTTACTCCTACACCTTCTTCATTTTTATTTCTGTTCTAGACTTTAAACTATAGTCAAGTCAAGTTTCTTTGTATAGCACATTTCAGGAGCAAGCCAGTTCAAAGTGCTTCACATCATAAAAAACATCAATCAAGTATACAGTAAATCATCAAAATCATCAAGCAAATACACATGAAAATTATCAAAATTATCAAGCAAATATCAATGCATCAAAATCATTAGGATCATCAAGCAAATATAGTTCAATGTTCTACTTACTACTGATCAAAGGCAACTCTAAACAGGTGGATTTTTAGCCTTGATTTAAAAGAACTCAGTGTTTCAACTGTTTTGCAGTTTTCTGGAAGTTTGTTCCAAATCAGTGGTGCATAAAAACTGAAGGCTGCTTCTCCATGTTTGGTTCTGGTTCTGGGGATGCAAAGTAGACCAGTACCAGAAGACCTAAGTGGTCGGGAAGGTTGATACAATGGCAATGTATTTTGGTACTAAGCCGTGCAGTGATTTATAAACTAACAGAAGTATTTTAAAGTCTATTCTCTGAGCTACAGGGAGCCAGTGAAAGGACTTTAGAACTGGGGTGATGTGCTCTATTTTCCAGGTTAAAGTGAGAACATGAGCAGCAGCATTCTGGATCAGCTGCAGCTGTCTGATTGACTTTTTAGGCAGACCTGTGAAGACACTGTTGCAATAATCAATGTGACTAAAGACAAACACATGGATGAGTTTCTCTAGATTGTGTTGAGACATTAGTCCTTTAATCCTGGAAATGTTCTTTAGGTGATAGAAGGCCGACTTTGTAACTGTTTTTATGTGTCTCTGAAGGTTCAGGTCTGAGTCCATCACTACACCCAGATTTCGGGCATAATCCCTAGTTTCTAGCTGTAATAACTGAAGCTGCATGCTGACTCTAGATCGTTCCTCTTTAGGTCCAAAGATAATAACTTCAGTTTTATTTCTGTTCAGCTGGAGAAAGTCTTACCACATTCACGCATTGATTTGTTCTGAGCATCTGATTGGTGTTTAGATGGGTTCAGAGTCACCTGGTGACATTGTGAGATACAGCTGTGTATCATCTGCATAGTTGTGGTAACTAATCTTATTACTTGTTATAATCTGAGTTAGTGGGAGCATGTAGATATTAAATATAGAAGGGGTCCCAAGATTGAACCTTGGGGTATTCCACATGTGACTTCTGTCCGCTCCGATGAGAAGTTGTTTATTGACACAAAGAAATCCCTGTTTTTTAGGTAGGATTCAAACCAATTACCAAGTACCATACCAGAGAATCCAACCCAGCTCTCCAGTCGCTTCAATAATATATCATGGTCAACTGTGTCAAATGCTGCACTGAGGTCTAATAGAACCAACACTGTGGTTCTTCCACAGTCTATAATGTATGGATATCACTGAACACTTTGATGAGAGCAGTCTCAGTGCTGTGGTGAACACAGAAACTGGACTGAAAAACATCAAAGCGGTTTGTCATTGTTAGGAAGCTGTTTAACTGTTGAAACACAGCTTTTTCAATAATTTTGCTGATGAATGGAAGGTTAGAGATTGGCCTGTAATTCAGCACAAGTGATTTATCTAAATTGTTCTTTTTTAATAGTGGTTTGATAACTGCTGTTTTTAGAGCCTGGAGGAAAACACCTGATGATTATTATTTGACAGGCAGAATTTTCTTAAGGAAGGTTGTAGGTAGGATATCAAAACAGCAGGAGGAGGAGTTTAATTGATTTATAATGTCCTCTAAGCTTTTATAGTTGAGTAGTTGAAATGTGAGCATAGATTCACTATTGGATTTGGTGTGGATGTGCAAATTAACCCTCTAATTTTAAAAATTTTCTCTGTAAAAAAGTTGGCAAATTCATTGCAGGCCCTGATAGAGTTCAGGTGGTAAAATCACAGGAGGGTTTGTCAATCTGTCGACTGTGGCAAACAAGGCATGAGCATTGTTGATGATTTTGTTTATGATTTCCACAAAAAATGTTTCCCTTGCATGTTTTAGGGTTGACTGATAGCTTCGCAGCCTTTCTTTGTAGATTTCATAGTAAACATGAAGTCGAGTTTTATGCCATTTACATTCAGCCCTTCAACAAAGGCTTCTTTCACTTCTTACAAGTGGAGCACTTATCCACTGAGATTTCTTCCTACCAGTCATGACTTCCACTTTAACAGGAGCAATTAAATCAATGATCTCAGAAATTTTAGAACCCGAAGTTATCCACCAGTTCATCAACTGGTTTATAGCATGGAAGTGAGGTATAGGAGTAGATTTGATTAATAGTTTCAGCTGTGTTGTCTGTAAGACAATGTTTTGTAATAATATTTCTTTTACTTGGTGAGTCAACAGAGATTGTACTTTCAAAAACAACAGAATAATGATCAGACAGAGCAACATCAATAACAGACACCTTGGAGATATTTATTCCCTTGCTGATAATCAGATCCAGAGTCTGTCCTCGATTGTGTATCAGCTGTTTAACATGTTGAGTCATGTTACATGTCATGTAACATGTTGAATGATGTACTTCAAAACCAAAGTTTTGAAGTATATCATTCAGCTTTTTTGCCTCGCTGTCTATTAGGTTACTATACTTTAAACTAACTTTTTAGAACCTCTGTATACCTAAATATATGTTAGTGACCTATGCCTACTATCAACACATCAGTCACTAAATCCCCAAATGCATTCAAGCATCTATCCTAATAACATGAACCGACATGACTGGTCCCTAAAAACCGGCCCCTGAACCTCATTCCAGAGGCACACCAGTCACATTCTGAAAGATGAGATTGTGGTGAGATTGAGATAAATGAGGCTTCATTATAGCCATAATAGCACAAAGGAGAACCAGTAAGAGGAAAGTGAATAAGATGATGCAATCTCCCTTCCTCTTCTTCCATCCCAAATCTGCCTTGTCCAACAGATCTTAAAAGCATAAAAGGACACAAAAAGGATGAAATACACAGAGTAGAAATTTTATAAAAATGTTGATTTATATAGCCTGCACCTATGTGTACACAAATATGTGCATTTATATTGCTCATTCATAAACATTCACACTCATCCACAAGCTTCAAAAACAGACTCCAGCCATAGAAGCTACACTTACATATGAAATGAAATTTCCTGTCAGAATCTATCATGGAAAATTTCTTCCTCCCACATAGATAACATTTATCCTGAGCAGAAAACACACACACAAGAACACTTTTTTTCCTACAACTTTTTCCCCCCACAGCCATGCTGCAGGGTAAATGAATACAGTAAACGCATAATGTTTTGGGTACATTCAGACCGTTTGATGAATGAAAGAGATTTGTTAAATCAAAGATATTATAAACCTGGCTCATTGTTGGCAGACAGTGCAAAGAGAAAGTAATTTAATATCCCCCCTTCCCCCCTTCCCCCAGTCTAAAAGCTCTAGAGAAGGTAGAAATTTATGAGCGCTGCAGAGTAGTTACAGGCATTAAGACACACATGAACACAGAAAATATAGTTAAGCAAACAATGCAATATTACACGAGCCAGTGTTATAGAGTAGACCTCTATTCTTTTCAGACAGAGTATCCTTCCAGCTCATATCCACTACATCAGTGCCCATATTCACAGTCAATATTCTGTGGTATACCAATACGGAGGCGAGGACAGAATCCTTACAACCTCAATAGCAGCACAAGGCAGTGAGTGTGTATGTGTGAGTTCAGAAAATGCAGTTGAGTCACAGAGTACAGAATGGATTGGACATAGTAAAACCTGATTCTCTGTATGTCAATATACAGTTGTTTACTGGAGAAGACCCAATATGATGTCATAAAAAAATAAATAAAATAAATCAAGTAGGACTGGGCAGTCTCTTACCACAGTACCATGTTAAATTTTTATGCAGTAAATAAAGTGTCATATCACCATATAAGTATGCTGATATCATGCCAAAATAACATAACTTGGAGTTACTTCACATCTGACCACGAACCATTTCTCCAGCTGGCGCTAGACATGCATGATTGTTTTGGTTGTATTTACCCAGAATGCCCTGCACTCTAGTTCGCTTCCTGCTTTTGGACCAGTCTCCAGTCCACTTGGCATTCACATATGCATTAGAATTGCACCAGAGTTCAGTTCGACTGAGCCAAGACCTAGGTCTGTAGGAGGGCCAGAGTTCCCTTTTTTGGTCCGCATCAGAGTTAGATTATGCATTCACACCTCCCCAAACAAACCAGACTTTTTAGGCAAATGAACTACAGTTCAATTAATGCAGACTAAACAGGGCTGGTATGAATGCACCCTTAATGTCAAAGGAAAATCCACAACAGTAACATTCCTTACTGTTTCAAATGGGGATGTTAAGTTAAACTGATTTGCATCAACACAGTACACATGTACAGACTGCTACTTCTGTGTTTTGACATACCTTCAGAATGTTTTAGCAAAAATAGATTGTGGTGTACCAAAACATGTAGAGGTATAATAAATCCATCCATCCATTATTTATACTCCACCAACTGGTGACCATATTCAGTGGTCAAAAGGCAAGAGACAAGGCACACCCTGGACAGATCATTACTCCATGCAACAACTCATACATACATTTATGGACAATTTAGCGTGGCTAATGCATTTTGACTGGTTGGAAGAACCCAAAATATCTAGAAAGAACCCAGGGGTGCACAGAGAGAATAAGTTGGAATTTGAAACCCAGACCTTCTTATTAGGTGCTCACAAACAAATCAATATTTTTTTTTTTTTTTTTTTTTTTTTTTTTTTTTTTTTTTTTTTAAAAGGTACACAGACAGTCCAAGCAATCTGTGAGAACACTTCTCAAGTCTGCAACCTTGAGGCAGCACCCAGCTCACAATGATTGATACTCAAAACAGACATTTTTCTCACCAGTCAGGTCCAGGCCGGTAAACAAAACACAAGAAAACGTGTCTGTCATCGTCACTGAGCTGTAGCTGGCAGAAACTACATCTGCCCAGTCTTCAGCTCCATCCATCTGCAGTATTATCCATTTATATTTCCTTTGCTCTCTATATCTATCTTATGTTAGAAAGCATTTATCAACACCTTGTTGCATCTCTATATTGCTTATCTACTTTCTTGAAACTCTTTCCCTTTGCTGTTGTACTCATTAAACTTAAACGCTTGAACAGAATATTATGGTGGGGTGAAAAACACTTCAAAGCATTTCAGCACAAACCTATTACTACTTAATACAAAGCATTTATTTCACTGTAACATGCACTGCCCCTGAATGTACTGGCACTTCAAACCCACAGTAGTCTCTCTTACTCATCCCTTTAAGTGCTGACACACACCTGATGGATCCCGCACGTTACCGATTCTCCTCTTCAACCACAACACGAAGGTCACTCCCGGCCCGCTGTGTCTTCTTCTCCTCCTTACAATCTGTCTCTTTTTCTCAGCCTACTTAAGTCAAAATGAGAGGGAATCCTCCAAGGGGCAGGAAATCCTCAGTCACAGAAAGAGATACTTAAAGATTGTGGAGCCTAGCAGCTGCTGATGAAACACAGTGGAGAAGCCAGCTGCCTGAGTGGTGGAAGCGGTGGTGGGAGGCTATCGAGGCAAGGCAAGTCTGCACCACAGCAAGAACGACAGACACATGCACAGCTTAGTGAGTCTCTCGCTCAAAGCTCCACGCTGCAGAGCTTCGAGTCAGCAGCCGAGCTCCCCTCCCTGCTTGGCTCTGTTTTGCTCTCATTTTGCTTTCACTCCCTCCTCTTCTTTCTCATAGTTACCACATTCCCAGCATTACAAGACAGATTTCTGTCTCCATCCTTTCCTCTGTTAACATCTCAATGCAGATGAGTGATTCATCTTCAGTCAGGTAATGACCGTGCAGTCATGGTGATTGTGTGCTTAAATAATATTAGAGAGCAAATCCTTTAAAAATCCAACATACAACGGTCAAACTTCAAACACATGGTGCATCCAGAAAATCCTCTTCTGTATTTCCACATTTTACTATGTTACTGCCATATTTTAAAATGGATTAAACTAAAATTTTTCTCCCTCAAAACTCTTCCTTCCTGAAGGTTCCTTTCCCTTTATAGAGCCAAGCTGGAGCTCTTACAGAGTTACCATCTGGTTCTTGGTCATCGACCTAACTAGGGACCTTCTTAGCCAATCGGTCCGTTTAGATGGCCTGTCGGCTCTAGAAAGAGTCCTGGACGTTCCAAACTTCTTCAATTTATGGATGATGAAGGTCACTCATTGGGATCTTCAAAGCAGAATTTTTTATGTACCCTCCACCAGATTTGTGCTTTTGAGACAATCCTGGCTTGGAGGTTTCAAGACAATTCCTTTGACTTCATGCTTGGTATGTCCTTTTACATGCACTACTAGCTATAGGACCTTTTATGAATAGATGTGCAAATCAACTGAATTTAACATAAGTGGAATCCAATTAAGCTGTGGAAATATCTCATGGATGATCAGTGGAGATAGGATGTACCTGGGCTGAGTTTTCAGCTCATGGCAAAGGATGTGACTACTTATGTCCTTTTTCACATCATCACTATGGGGTGTTGTGTGTTGAGTTTTAGGGGGGAAAATTATTCAATTTTGGAATAAGGCTGTGACAATATGTGAAAAAGTGATGTGCTGTCAATACTGAATGATGTCTTCTGCTTAGCTGAGATCAAGTGGTGGGGGTAACAGTTTCAGGAAAGAAATTCAAACATTCTTCTCCAAAGTAGCACTATCCACCTCATTCTTGGTGTTTTTAAGGTATTTCCAGGATAGAAGGGATATAATACTGCCTGCTGTGATTTCCGGGTCTGCCTATGGGTCACCTTCCAGTGTGACTTGCTCGGATATCCTCCAATGGGAAGTGCCCAGGAGCAAGAGGAATACTGAACCATCTGAAGTATCAACCTTTTGATGTGGAGGAGCAGTAGTTTATTGGCCTCCTTGATGGTAGAAGACAGTGGCAGCCACAACACTTCCTTTTTATGCCATTTATTTTATATTATTTTAGTTTTAATATTTAGATGACATGACTTGTACTGTTTTACAACCACATTTTTTACTTTCATGGCTCAATGCAACAGCAGTGCTTTTAAATGAACACCTCAGTAAACATACTGGCAAAGCTTGTTTATTCTCCTCTTGTATTGGCTCTACAAGTTTAAGTCTGGCGACCTTGATCCTCCAGCTTGAGCAGATAAAGATTTCATTGCAAAGCAGCAAAAAAGGATAAGCTTAAATGTTGTAAGCAGAAGAGCATTGCAACCTATTCTGATTCTGTACAAAACTACATCTGTGGGTATAAGCAGGCAGAAAAAATATGAAACTCAGAGTACATCTCTAGCTTGTAGAACAAACAGCTCAAAGGATATGACAGAAAGCCTGAGCTCAGTCTTATCTGACATTTCTTACAGCCCAGTCCACCCTCCCTTCTCGCTCTGTCTCCATTGCTGCGTCCAAAAGTGATTCCAACCATCTCTCTCGTATGAACAAGGATGTTCAGAGCGTCACCACTAGAAAAAATGTCATCTCCATCTCCAGTCGTGGTTGTTGCCATGGCCACACCAATAAACCTGACTGATTCTGAGCAACATGAAAGCCTCCGTATCTTTATGTCTTTCCATGTTGACTACATCAAATATGATGAAACACACAAGTTGATATCTACCAAAGATCTGTGCAGTGGTAGCTGCAAAGATATTTGACCATCATTTCATTTGGGAAATTGGTTTCTATCTTCTTGCTGCAAATTAACCTCTATGAAGAACCACTTCAGCAGTCTATTGACAGCTGTCAAGTGTGACTAAAGGGGCAAACTGATAAGCAAGCATGTTAAGTGTCATTTGACAAAGTCTAGATAGATTAAATTTAATGACTGGTTGAAGAGTATTTAGATGTGGACTCCTGTTTTGCTTCTTTACTAATGTCACATGCTCATTAAACCACAGTTCAACATATACACTCAAATTCACTCAGGCATTTCATTCAATAGATTTAATTATATAAGCTTCTGAAATCTCTCTTCTGAATAATGACAAGTGCACACTGCCTTCATCTTTAAAACAAATCACTTGCTGGTACATTTCTCATTAGTGTAGATCAGAGAGAAAAAAATCATTTGTGTTAACCTGAGCTTACATAGTTGACGTGTGTTAAAGTGTTTGGCTTTATGCATCTATATGTATGCGGGTATATTCATTTGCCACTCATTATATTTCCAGGCAGTGCTAAGGAGAGAAGGCCTGGTCCTTGTGAATATTCCATTTGGCTTATCAGACGTGTCCAACCCCGAGGAAGATCAGATCAAACTGTAAAAGCTCATTAATTACGAATGGTTGCTGTGCGACAGAGAAAAAAAAAGGGAAGGGGAGGGGGGGCAGCAGAGGTGACAGAAGGGGAAAGATGGGTGAGAAAGTGGATAATGTGAAATACTGCATTGCCAATGCTTAAGAATTATTCTAAAGATGTAGTGTCATCAGTCCACTCTGTTTTGGAGAAAGAAAATGAGACTTGCACAGCAACAAATAAAAGAATATACAGCAAGAAATTACAGTAAAAGTACAACATTTACCAACCATACACAGACACGTTTAAGTGGAAAATACATCAGAACCATTAACTTATTTTGTTTTTAATCATGAAATGTCAACAAGTTCAGTTGGTAAAATTTGCCCACTGATGGAGTAATCAGACGTGTGAAGTACATTCCTACTCTTCCTACTCTTAGGAGTATTTAAACTGGCATTCTGCGAGAATGTAACCAATTACTTATTGGTCATAGGTTGGATTTAGAATTCACTTTTGTCTTTGTCTACCTATTGTCAATGCAATGTTGCATATCCTCCTTTTCATTTCTCTGAACATACGGTCATCGACAGGTGTCTTCACTTTATAATTCAGAATTAGAGATCCGCTAAGAAATCAGTTGCTGACCCTGAGTGGTGACAGATTGATCTGACATTAAAACTGGATCATTTTCAGATCTGCCAACTTACCATACCTAAGTGTTAATAGGTCAAAGTGATGGCAACAACACTCTTTGGTGTGGATGTTATTACAGAGTGAAGAATATTCAAAGCTTCCCTGATATTTTCACTATTATTGGGATGTTTAAAACTTAAGTCAGAGGAAACACACATGTAAGAAGATATTCAAATATAAAATATTCTTATATATTATTCTTTTAAACTTTGAACTTTTTTCTGATACAGAAGATGCTGGATTTGGAAACACTGGCAGCTTTTGGAAATCTCAGAGTTAAAGTAAGGATCTATCCAGATCTTCCAAGAATTACAGAGGAAGATTACTATTTTTGTCGCACTGTAATTGCTGGTTTAAGATGGTAAAGACAGCAAGCTATAATGTCAATGTCACAACCATTATTTTTTGTTTGTTTTAAAATATTAGTAAAACTTTGCCTTATAATAATGAGTGACACATATGTTAATGATTGTTCACACCCAGAAACCTAGAGAAAATATTTTGAATACTATTTTTTATGTTCTTAAATTTAATTTATATCTTAGAGAAATCTGGTTGTCTACAATCCGTATTTGGGAGATCATTCTGATCAGTTATATAATGCTGCAAAACAAGACATTACGATTATATACCCACCATATTAGAAGGCTTTCAGACTAAAAAGATGTGTATTTCCTTTCTCAGAATCAAGCATATAACAAAGCTGTAGTTTGGGCAACTTCACCTGTCAGCCTCAACCATGACTAAAGATAAGAAAAGGTGATCATCACTGCACATTTTACACCAGGGTTGTAGTGGAAGAAAATATGCCTTTGGATTCAGTTAAATTTTAATGCAACACTTAATTCTTGTATAATACTTTCTACTCACCAATCACAGCTCATCCACCACTCTGACCTTCGCTCTCTCCTCTCACTGCAGACTCTCCCTCAACAGCAGAGGACAAAAACTGCTTAACAGCTCAAAGAACAAAGGTGTTAACATGACCTCCAAACTTCGCTGATACAAATCTGCCAGGGTGTTCTGGGATCTGTGGGAGTAAAACTAAATCCAGAGAGATCCAGCTCATTTAGTCAAAGGCTAAGAGGTTTTGTCACTAACACATTACCAGGCCACTTAGAACACCTCCATGCCTGGACTGATCAGAGCTCTTTTAGAGGCAAAGAGGGGCTTGTCAATATTAGGCAGGTGAAACCCTCACTCTTTGATCAAAGCTTATTAAAAGCCAAATGAAACCACAGCTGCTGTCTGCACCTGCACCAGATAAAGTGACCGCAGTAGTACTGAAAGTGATACAGATTTGATACAAGGCCTGGGATAATCAGATTACTGTTTCACAACGCTGCAGAAAGGTAACTATTTGAATCCTGTCTTTCCTACAATCCTTACAAAAATGAAAATGTTGGCTGTTTGGGAAGTCATGTTGTGGAAATTTAAGGAGTGTCGCCCATCACAGAAAGGTAATGCTGTTTTGAAACTATAGTTTTAAAGCTAGGAGTGATATACCTGTTAAGCAGCTGACTGCAGACGAGCCACCCGAGCAGATAGCCGAGCAGATTAACCAGCTTTTTTGATTTCATTAGGGTCCCAGAGTAAAAGAGCAGCTAAAGGGAGAAAATTCTGCAAAATGTGTATGTTTAGTTAAAAAGAGTAAAGTAAGAAAGTGTTTTTTCTGTACATTCTATTTTCTTTTACCACTCTGTACATCTATTAAAAGAAACAAATGTTTTAAAGCAACCTGCTGGCTCTCATTGTTGTAGCTGATGCTAATTTCAAATTTCATCTTTAACCTTGAAGAAATCTTCATCTAAAGAATCAGATTGAAAAGTGAGTTGTATGAGTTCATACATAAAAAAACTGATTTTAAACAGTGACTAAAATGTTTCTTTTCTTTTTTAATCAAAGCTGTTACATCACGTTATGTAATACTGTGAAACCATGATGTTTTTACTCAAGGTTATCATGCTGAGGGAATCTCATATCAGCGGATGCCTAATGCGCTGCATTACTTGTGCAGAATGAAATCAGATTTTGCAGATAAAGGAAAGATTTACAGTACCGCTTGCATAGAAAAGAAAGAAACAAGTATTCAAGGAAAGTCTGCTCTTATTTTGAGAAACACAAGCATTTACAACAGTGGCCATTTGTTTACTTCAATTCTACCAAGGTGTCATAACACATTTCTCTATGATTTATTGATATTTTAAAATGCTATGTGCAGCAGATTTAAGTACCTCTCAGCAATAACTCCCCAAAAGAGCATCTCTGTTTCCCTCTATTTAATCTCCTCTTTCCTCCCCCTCTTCTCAGTGCCTTCTGCAATGTCTGGGTGTCATTAATCTGACGATAGTGGAGTGGTACCCATTACAGTCACACACCCTAAATCAATGACTGTTACATGAGGAGGGTGTATGTGTGCAGTTGAATATTCCAGTGATGAATTTGTTATGTTCTTTTTCCTCCTCTATACGCCGTCTTTTGATTCCTCGACTTGTGTTGCTGATGATCTAACACACCAGGAGGGCCTAATGAGTGGATGTGTCTTTGTGAACAAAGAGAGAGGACCCGCATACACATATGTGCATGCACAAAATACACAAATTACGAACACCGTTTGTTTTAAAGACAGAACAGTGTGATAAATCACAACTGTTAGCTGGAAATAAATATTTGCATGTGCTAATTGGACTCATTAATGACAGAGATATGAGTGAGGATGGGGAGAGGAAAGAGGTGAGTGACTACTTAAACATACACCACTGATCAGCTATATAATTGGAGCTTTGTGATGCACATGCACACTCTCAGCACTGTTTGTGTATTTGTGTTGGGCTGTGGGAGAGGGATGATTAATACCTTTCTTGGACACACAGACGGATATTCATGCACACACATACACACACACAGACTCTTCACTGAACTCCCAACTCCAAAGAGGCTTTCAAGTAAATTGAGTTTGGGTTTAGGGTCCTGTTTGTATTAATGAGCCCACTGCCGCTCGAGTTAGGCCCAATGCTCTGTGTTATTACCTGCTTGATAATGAATGCCAGCTTGACTAGCAGCAGTCAATGGAGGCGGCCTCACACGGCAGATAGCGCTGCAACTTGCCACCAGCTTAAAAGAATAGATAAGCTGCAATCTGTCACAGCGAGAAAATGATACCAAATGGAAAAGGCAGATAGAAACTGTGGACCATGACAGACTTGTGCAATTACTGTATGCTATACCTGGATAGAGCAGCTTTTGCAAATAATGGAACACATTTATTTAAACCTTTCTAGAACAGCAGATTGTTGGCATTTATCACAGGGGACAACACGGCCCTGGGGATTTAAACTATGTTGGAATAAATTTGGATAGCATTTTGGTGATTAATTTATATCAGTGTGACTAATACTATCACAGGTATGAATCAATCTTTTATTAGAAACTATCCAAAAGAATCACACAGGGAAACAGCTGACAGCTATGCACACTTATGTTTATTAAAATGGTGTAGACAGTTAAAACAAAGGATAAAGCTTTTTATTGAATCAGGAGTTCTAGTTCATGCATGAATGAATTGTAATAACTTTACATCAGGATTATTCTTTCCTATTTTTCCAACTGTCCATAGGAATCATTTTTTCCATTTTTTCCATTTTTTTTTTTTTTTTTTTTTTTGCATGTCCTATTACAGCATGTATTTAGACCTTAAAATAAGGATTTAATAAAATGTATAAATCTGCAGAATGGCCACATGTTTTACCATTTTCTTATATTGTTCAATGTAATTTTTTTTAAAACATCACCTTTAACTCCTGAAAGTCATCATTAAATTTAACAATATACAAACTTGGTTACAAAGTTTGAAGTGAAAAAACAAGTAACAAAAAAGTTTCCACATTAAAGCAATTTCTTTTTAAACTTCCAGGTATCAGATATTTAACTTTTTTTGTTGTTTTCTAAATTAATAATGCTTTTACATCATATTTTTTGAGAACCATTTGCTTGAAACAAACTAGTTGAATGATTCATGATATCTACTTTAATGGACAGATGATAAAATTCTACTTTCTTCCAACATAAAAATCAGTGCTTTTGAAATTTTACAGAATATATAAGTCCTAATAGCGACATTAGATCACTGTGTTTCATACTTTCATTTCAGTGGTGATATAAGACATTTCATAGGAATTCTGTTACTTCAATATCACCTTCCTGCACATTTAACACTGTAACCTACAAGTACATCTCAAAAAATTTGAATATCATGAAAAAATTCATAATTTTTTGTCACTCATTTCAGAAAGTGAAACTCATTATTAGGTTTATTACACACAGAGTAAAACATTTCAAGATTTTGTTGTATTTTGATGATTATGGCTTATAGATAATGGCAACCAAAAATTCCAATTTTTGAAATGTACCTGTATTTAGTTTGATCACCAGAATTACCATATCCAGTAATTATTCATATCCAGTTTTGGATATGAAAAAAATAAATTCTACCAAATGAGTGCTCTAGAAATATCACACATTATATGAATAATTTCAGGTGTTATTTGACTTTTTGGAGACACTCATGGAGCATTGAAATCTAATTCCCAGATGGCCCCGTCCCCTCCAAAAAAAAAAAAAAAAAAAAAAAAACACGTGTGGCCTCACAAAAAAGTATTATACTCTGTCATAACACAAGACACTGAATTTCACCGCATTTATCTCCAGTATACCTTACTTTTTCACAACAGGAGCCAATGAAATGCAATTTCTGTCAAATCCTGGCCATTTACATTTGAAGATAGTTTTTGTAAACTTGCACTAGTTGTCCAACAGTTGGCAATGTATGGTGTCACTTCAAGGAAGTGACTTATATTCAAGTATACCATCAGCAACCACACATGTACTTCAAAACTACTTTTAAAGAACTAGTCATTTTAGTTATCTCTATGCATGAAAGGGTTAATTCATGAATTTCATAGAAAGGGTGAATGCTGGTTGCTTCCAGGCTGCAATGCAGCAGTGGGCAGTAAGCAGGCAGGGAGTAGATGTATAGAGCCAAGTGTTTGAGAAGACCACTTTATTATCTAAATGGGTATGAAGATGGCACTTAAAGGAATCAGCTGATCATCAGCTCATTTAGGCGGCACAAATGACTCTCCGTTCCTGCAGAAGACCAACACTGCTGGCTCTGTTTAAGGTACTTAATTAAACCGCAAGGCACAATAAATGTAGCTTTTTTTTTCTCCCTGTGCTCACTGTTTCTCAAGTGGATAACTGTACTAAAATACTGTTAGCAATTGCTCTGTCCACCCACTAGCTTATAGTGCTCTTAATGTTATTATGGAATAAATGAGAAATCACAGCATAACACATCAAAAATTAAATGTATAGAAACACATTATCAACATTTGCAACAATGTGTCTGGGCTCTAACATAACTGCCAGTGCCATAAAGAAGAGATACAGATTTAGAATCAGTTTTACTGGACAAGATTGTCTACACAAACAAGGACTTTGACTTCAGGTTCACACTCACAGCAAACAAACAAGAATAAATATATAAACTTTAGGGGAAATAAACGGGTAAAAGGAATGGTGTGTTCATACATAGGTAGGTACAACCATTTTTATATATAATGAAAAAGCAAGGCAGGTTGTTGTGGTACAAACATGTTTATTTTGTTTTACAGCAGAGTAGCTGACTACTCTGGCTGTAAGGTGTTCCCTGTGTTCATCAAAGAGACAACATGGGGAAAGAAACTGTCTATTTGGTGGCTGGTTTTTGCATACAGTGCTGTGTAGCGTCAACCTGAAGGTTAACAGTTTGTGTCCAAGATGTGTGAGGTCTGCAGAGATGTTAGCTGCCCTTTTCCTGACCCTAGACCAGTATAAGTCCTGGATGGAGGGAAGGTCAGCCCCAACAATCCTCTTCATAGACCCAATTGTTCATTGTAGATTGTTTGGTTTGGCTCATCCACAAAATAGGACAAGTCCAGTGATGGATGCACACAAGACAGAGGGAATAATGGCCATGTAGCAGGTTGTCCTCCTCGAGTTGCCGCATTTACAGGTGTGATTCAAATTAATTCAAATGTTCTGAATCAACTCACTCAGAAACGTAAACGCTATGGCAACATCATCCAGGCTTTACCAAACTGTTTAAAGGTACATTAATCAGCGTGTGTGTAAACTGATGAAATTAAAACAATAAAAGATCTCTAATAATAGAGGCATTTAGCTAACCGAAATTATCTTGGTAACTTTACCAGATCTAATATAACGTATTACTACTAAAGAACTGGGTTCCACTACTAGTTTGCATTTTTGTTTGACCCCAATTAATAGTTTAGTACAACAGAAATGCAAACAATCTGTAGGAAGACTTGAAATGCAAGACAGCAGTAGTTTTTCATTAACTTATTGTTACTGATGTAAGCTCCAGCTTAGTAGTTGTCCCTACTAACTGATATAAAGGTGAACCAAAAAAAAAAAAAAAAAAGAAAAAAAAAGAAATCAGTACTAGTGAGGTGTAACCAGAGTAGCCTGCAGGTAGTTGTTTGTGAGTGCTGATGGACTGCAACAATCTTTCAAACACTGAAATCCACAAGCTTTACTCAGCATGAGCAATCGAAATTCTTCATGTGTAGTGATTGTGAGAATGGGACGCTGTGGGTATAACACTGAGCTGGCCTCTCAGCATGCATCTCAGAGCAGTGGTGTCTCAGTGGTCTGCTGGTTCACCGTGAGTGAAGCTTCAGCAAGCTTTAATAATTCACCAGCCTCTCTTCGCTCCCGGACAAACTTAGTTTTCACCAACAGGGGATTTGAGGAGCAGCTACAGCAGCAGCTTTGATTTAACTCAAAGTCTAGTCTTTCTCTCTCATACACACACACGTACACTAATACACACACATCCACACATAAATGCACATTAACTTGTAATACACCATCCTGTGATATGCATTGCATATCATATATTACATATATTATTTTATATGAGAAATCTGCTCTATGATGCCAAATACATTAGAGCAACAAGGTTGCGGCTGTTCTGTTTGTGACTACATTTTAATTATTACTGGAAATATTGTTGCCATAACCACTGAATCCTAAAAAAAATGTCTGACCAAAGCATTTCTATCAATGTAGTATAACTTTACAAACTAATTTGATGATGCTATGAAACATTACAGCTGTTTTTAATCAATATTCACATGAAACAAAAAAACAAAAAGTCATTGTTACACTGTAGTGTAGCTGTAGTCTTGAAATACTGTAGCATAGGATAAGAAACACACTGGTTAAAAAGTGACAATTGAGGTGTAATGTTAATAACTGGATCCAGGATTTCATTTACATAATATATCCAAAACTGTGGGTATGTATACAAATACTGATAGTGATTTCAGTACTTTTATCCAATACAAAAAAACAGAATTAGTACAAGAGTTAAAATATTTAGAGGTCATCTTAGATTCACAATTTAGCTTTAAACAACAGGTGAAACGGTTTGTGAAAAGAATGTAATATCTAATTTTCGATTAATTAGAAATCACTAAATTTATAATTTATAGACAAGCATTACAGGTGTTAGATAAAAAAATTTTTAAAAAAACAAACAAATATCATCATCATTGTCAAATACTCCCAAAATAAGTATTTTATTATCCCATGCCGTTCCTTCAGCTAGGCTGTGAACTCATCAACACCAGCATCTGCAGGCTTTTTGACTGGTTCGTCAATCAGCGTTTCAGCCCTCTGGAGTCTGAAGGGTGGTGGTGGTGGGGTGGGGGGGCAATAATAGAAAAGAGGACGGGGTTGGGAAGCAAGATCTTACATTTAATTTTAGTAAAACAAAAATCAGAAACTAGAAGAACACAAGTTCGTGTGTTCTCCTCCCTCAGATGGGCTGTGGTTCTTCAGCCCCTTCAGGGCGTTGTAAAATATCACGATTCTGTCTTGGTTTATAAAATACTTCATGGCAATGCTCCACCTCTATTACAACAATTAATTCAAAAGAATATGTCAGCAAACAAGGGAACGTTCTAGGGGTGATTGTTAAATACCACTTAGGAAAACTGTCATTGGTCAAGCTATTTTTTCCTATCATGCATCTCAAACTTGGAAAATAATACTGAGCAACATAAGGGAGCTTTCAGTTCGCATTTCATTTAGAAAACATCTTTAAAAACTGGCTCGTGGAAAACCAAAAATGTCAGCATTAACTACATGTAAATATGTATGGATTTTACAGTTGCTTATACATCTCTTATTTAGTAGTGTTATGTCTGTGTTTGTTTGTTTTTATTTAACCTTTATTTAACCAGGAAAGTCCCACTGAGATTAAAAATCTCTTTAAAGGGAGTTCTTGCCAAGAAGCAGCAAAAGTTACCCAACAATTATAATTAGTTAAACAATTAAAATGCCATACAAATAATTATTAAAAACAGTCATAATTTAAAAAAGTCATCTGTAGTGCTCTCGGTCTGGACTTAAAAGTGCTCAATGAAATAAGTTTAGTTAATTTCCAGTCTTTTTGCAACATGTTCCATGTAGATGGAGCAGAGTAAACAAAGGGACTTTTTACCAATTCTGTGCAGGGAAGTGGAACAGCAAGAAAGAGCAAGAAATAATCATTTGAACACAAGGAGTAAAAACCAACACTTCTCTGTGTGATTAAATCACAGACGTAGGAGGGCAACACCCCAAGCATGGCCTTATAAATAAAAGTGTACCAATGTCCCAACCTCCTGGTGGACAAAGAAGGCCATCCCACTCGAGCGTACATTTCACCATGATGGGTCAAGGTTTTACAGCTAGTAACTAACCTCAGAGAAGCATGATCAACAGTATCAGTTTCTGAAAGATATTGAGCTGAGGCGTTCATATACAACAGGTCTCCATAATCTAAAATAGATAAAAATGTTGCTGTGACAAGTGGCTTTTCCCCTCAAAAGAAAAATTTAATTTGTTTAAAAAGAAAAAGCTCAATTTGAGTTTCTTCACAAGATTATCAATTTGGGGCTTAAAGGTGAGGGAGTCATCAAGCAAGACACCAATGTATTTGCGAACCACCTCTATGACACTTGCCTCAAGAGTGGACACAGTGGGCGTAGTCTGAGGCACCTTCTTGATGTTTAATTTCATTAGTTTAATCTTGTCAACATTGCGTACAAATTTCAGCTACAGAAGTGTGTGCTGGACCACATCAAAAGTCCCCTGCAGAGATTCAACAGCTTTATCGGCAGTTAATCCAAAACAGTAAATAATTGTGTCATCAGCATAAAAATGCATATTCGTCCTAATTCATGAATGTACATAATGAACAGGAGTGGCCCAACAGGAAGTTTGTGGGGTGACCTTAATTTAACCATTTTTAAAAGAGGAAGTGGAGATTGCAAGCATTGGTGAGAACTTGTTTTTCATCATTTTCTGGTTGTACCCAAACATATTTGGACCTTTAAACAGTATAGCAAACTGTATTTGTACATCAACATATTGCTAGTTTAGAAAGTGTTATTAATCCATAAAGCCCCACAATTCTTAAATGAATTCTATGTGCAGTTTATATTTGAAAATAAATCTCAATATTTATTGTTTTACTGCCCATGACAGATTCATAGAAAGTAGAGCTTTAATTTGAAAATGTGATAATCATCCATTCAATACAGTAAAAAAAATATTGTGATCCTTTTTTGTCCATAATCGCCCAGCGCTAACAGCTGCCATGCATATTTGTGAAAGGAAATGGAAATGCACTGACTTTGTACTTTTTACATTACACTTTTTTACATCAATATACTTTGGTACCTGAACAACTCTTGTTCTAGTGCTATTACTGCTGTGTCAAGGTATTATTTGTTCTGTTGCACTGTCTAATGTTTACACTAAAGTGCCAATACATACAGCAGCAGAAAACTTTGCAAGAATGTTCAACACTGTTGGTGAAATTATTACAGCACATCAATTTGCTTCACCTTAAACATATGGATCAAGTAATATTCCAAAGGGGAAAAAAATGGATATATGGATTCAGTACCATGTGACGTGAGGGAATCTGACCAGTTCCCAATTGTATGTACACTACTCTGATTTGACACATTTTCCTGTTAAATTCCAGCAATCGCTTAGCTATTTTAGTGCTATGACTATTAACATCATAACATTGAGCTGTATTAACTTTTAACAGTGAATGGTATAGAAAATGCATTACAGTGTTCAATGCCGACTTGAAGTGTCTGGGCATATTTTCTTTCCTTCATGGTATTGCACCACATTAAATTCCATTGTGCTAAATAAAACTCATGTTGTGTCATAGTTCCATCTGACTTGGAGTGAATTTGGGCTGATGTGTTGCACTGATGTTTGCTACTGATGTACTGGATTGTAGAGTGTGTTTTTTAAAAACATGTGCATTGTTTTATCTACACAGCAGAGATGCCCAGAGATGTACTTGTTGAGAGTACAAGATTTGATTTTTCATACTGACAGTTCCTCAAAAAACATTTCAGTTAGTTGTTTAAATAACTGGGGGTAGGTTGTAAACATGGGCATTGGAGGTTGGATGCACCTATCAAAAAGTTATAGTAACTTCAGATATAAAAGTCTTACTTTGAGTGAAACCAGTTGTTGTGCACAACTTCCTCATAAGACCCTCAAAGATCAGAAGATTCACCTATCTGGAAGAAGGGAAAGAGGCTACATTTATTATTTAAGAACTTCAAATATTAAATCAATATTGATCCATACCCTCCTCCCCCCTCCAAAAAAAAAAAAACCTGATTGTCAACAACTATAAAACTCATGACTGTTTATCTAGCCATTACTAAATATGGGAGATGGACTAACAGGTACCCTTGAGTCAGGGTACAAATAATTTACATGTCATTGTCGACATTTCTTGATATTGTTATTTGAGTAGACATCAGTGTTTAGAGCTTGAATATTCCCAGCTCACTGTGGGGAGCATTGCAAGAGGATCCGTTGTAAACATCTATCTCATATTCAGGCCAGGTAGCAAAGTAAGGACATGTGCTGTCATGCCACTTGGCTCAGACGTTGAAATATATATAGTGAAAACAGTGTCATCAACAGAAAATGCTGACACCGTAAAATTTTCTAATATTTAAGCTCTGCAAGTCACACCTTTGAATACCAGGGCACAATTAAAGACACTTTTGATGTTATCAAAAAATGGAGACAGCCATAGTTCTCCAAGTGTGTGGAGTCTAGGATCCATTGACTCAGTATATCAACTCAAACTTCAGCTTCAATCAAGCTATATACATACAAACATCAATGGGATTTATTTATGAGGTAAAAAAAAAAAAAAGGATTTAAAAAATTGGATAAAACATATCCAACACTGAGTACAGCCATAACATGACTACACACTCATTTGGTAAGAATCCAGCGATGCCAAAGAAGCTAACAAGAAACATTATTAGCATACTGGCTGAAGACAGTGTTAAACATTAAAAAGTATTTTACAACAAAAAGCGGCTAAAAAGATAAATATTAACTGCAGGCTCTACTGCTTGGTTTATTTAGATGTAAAAATCATATTGTGTGGTAAAGTGACTCCATTAGAAAAAAAATATTTACTTGACCATATTAACTTTAAACCTTGACTATGCTGCCTTCAGCTTGTTTTATAGCTACATAAGGACATAAACTGAAAGCTCATTCCCTAACCCTTAAAATGAACAGGGTTAAACTGAAGTGGGGTTTGTTGCACCCCCAATATTTTTAAAATGAGAACAGCCGTTTTGGGAATTCAAACACTTAAAAAAAAAAAAAGAAGCAGCTTACATAAGCAAACAGGAAAGAATAAAACAGATGTCGAGGAATTCCATAATCATAATGCCAATTTGTGAATCACATCATAACCTATATAAGTCATTTTAAACTATTTCAGACAACATATGAAAAATGTTCAAAACTTGTTCATGTTCAAGCTGTGAAGCTTAGTTCACAATATTTAGTTATTGAAAGATGAACAACAGTCATTTCATTTTAACCAAGCTAAACTGAACTTGGAGCTAGTTCTTATTAAGGGCAAACTGGCACAACACTATCTGCAAGCTTGATTCAGGTACTTCAGTAATTTAAAGTGTATAACTCCCATATCTAACTGCAGGTCACATGACTGTTTTAAATTAAGTTAAACCACTAAAGCTGACATAAAAAAAAATTATCTTAAAACAATGGGGAATGACAAAGATTTCCTCAGCTCTGCAAAATAAAAACCTCAAATACACACAAACTCAGACAGGAATGACAGTGATCAGTATTGAAAGGGCAACATTGTAAACCCGTGTCTAATTTCACAGATGCTGAACAAATTGTCCTATAACCTAAAGAATGTGTTTGAGCGGGCTGTATAATTTTGTGCAGCTTAGTGTATGTGTGTGTTTGTGTCAAAGTCGAGTGTGAATTCATCTCGCACACAGACAATGAAAGAATGTCAGAGAGGCGTGACGAGAGCACAAGATGCAGGGAGAAAGTCTATGTGGCTGCGTTTGTACGTCTTGACACTATGATCGGGGGTGTGTGGATATATGCACAAATGTGTGTGGGGGTGCGGGATGAAGCTGATTCAGTGTATGAGTAAAATCTGCACTTAGGCTGCGGTACAGGAACTTGACAAAGTGTCCCACACACACACACACACACACACACACACACATCTTAGGATTCACTAGCCGTCACATATCTGCTTCATCCAAGCTGACAGCATCACTTCTGAATCAATTTCCAATGAAATGACACAAAGCCACGTTCACTGTCACAGAAGCCATGAATAGCCAACATGTAAATTTTTTTCCCTCCTTCACCAATTATTTCTGAAGTTCACTGAATGTATGTACATATAAATACTCAATCATGATGTTTCACATGTACTGTAGACCAAGAAGGATTTAATAAATTTTAGCCTCTGAAACCCAATTTGCCTCCCAAAAATTGTGCTCAGCAGTTCACTTAAGAAGACATTTATATTTATGGCATTCATGAATAGTTTAATACATCTGCATTTTCTGTTCCAGAGAAAATTAAGAAAGCTCTATCGAGTGATCATGAACTATTGGAGTTCAAGTGAGAGTTTATCATGTGTTTTAAATTGTGCGTGGGACTGCTTAAGTCCCAGTGCCTCAGTGACCACTTTAATCTTTTCCAATACAAATTATCTACATATTTTCCAAGTCAAAACTCCATACTCTTCCAGTTTCATATTTCCAGTCAAGTCAATTACAAAAGCATTGCTCATGCATAAACACAAAAGTTTACTATGAATTATAGATACTTCCAAAACAATCAGGCCTTGAAAATGTAATCTGCAAAAAGAGCATAAGGACTGATTAATGGATGGATGAACGGCCTGACAGTGATTTTAATGGATAGAGAAACAAACGGACAGATAAATGCATTGACAGTTAAACTGTAATTGACGGATGGAGTAACGGATGGATGCATATACTGATGAATGGATGGACAGATGTAGTTCTGTATGGAAAGGTGGATGTATGGATACAAACGGATGGGTGGATGGATGGATTGCCAGATGCATATCCTAACAAATCAATTTACTGATGTACTGACATATGGACAAGTGTACAATGGACCCCCACCCCCCTATTTGTGGTTCAGTATTCGCAGCTTCACCAATTTCCATATTTTTCAGTGCAGCTTATCTAAAATATTCGAAAGATAATTGAGCTTGGGGAGCTGAAATACCTGGGCGCAATGCTACTTGACATTTCATTAGCTGGTGATTGCAAAGCAACCAATCTAGGAGAGTCATTTATTTTCCTTGGCCAGCTCTGATTGGTTGTAACTCCCCCCCCCCAAGAGAGGAAATCAGGATCAGGGGTTTCCAACCCCAGTCCTCAAGAACTACTGCCCTGCAACTTTTACATGCATCCTTGCTCCAACACAACTGAATCAAATGACTTAATTACCTCTTCAGCATGCCATCAAGTTTGGCAATGGCCTTGTAATGAGCCATTCATTTGATGCAGTTGGAGCAGGGATGCATCTAAAACCTGCAGGACAGTAGCTGTCGAGGACTGGAGTTGGAGACCCTTACTAGACCCTTGTTATGTTAGCTACTGAGATCGTGCAAAGACTGTTTCGACTGCGCATATTGATATATATTGACATATATTTGGTGTTTGAACTATTAAAATAGGCAGTCACAGTGCTCCTTAGACAGAGCCTAAGTTATTAGCAGAATTTAATTATACGCGGGTTGCTGTGGCCCCAACCCTTGGGAATACTGAGAATACACTTTACTGAGATATGGACAGAAGGCTGTACTGACATATGGATGGATAGATGTATGCATTGACAGAATGAAAAGATTTACAGACTGCACAGACTGTAGACATTGTGTAAAAACACCACTCATAGTTCTATACACATATACAACATAACTGTATGAGCGATTTTGAGCATTAGGCTGCTTTCACATAGTACTGCTGTTAAATCCATTGGTGTGTTTGTGTTGCTCAACAGCAGAGCGAGGCTGTGCCGAGCTGAGTGATGCGCAAAGTGCAATGCACCAGCAAGCTTGATGCTGCCCTGCCCTTGGGTGGGGCTCTCTGTGACATCATGTGGGTGGCTGAAATCAGAAAAAACCTGGTACATGTCCACACAGCCAAGATAAAAGATAAACTGGTAATGTTTCAACATCTGAAGTTTCTCACACCAGATAAAAGACAAACTGTAATCTAAACAAATAGTTGAAAGTACATATTTAACAATCTGGGAGCCAACTGTAAATTTAAAGAGCAATGTAAATGAGATAAGAGTGTTTATAATACAAAAAAAGTGTGAGCTAATACAATCATCGTTCTTAATCAATTTACTCTGGCATCAGTGAGTTCCATGTGATAGTGAATGACGAGGGTTTTGTCCACAAATGATGCCCTCATTAACACATTTGTGCCCTGCTCAGCATTCTTCTCTCTTGCTTTTGGCCCTCGCCCTGCAGTGAGCTCCGCGATGCTGCCTCCGATCTGAAAGCAGCCTTATTCTGAGTTTAAGACAGTTCAAAACCAACAGAACCCTTTTAAGAAAGAGAAGAAAAGAGCAGAAAATAGAAAAGATCAAAGCAGTATACAGATAAAGAAGTGGCTCTGATTACACCAGTACATTCTGCTTGCTCAGTGTAAATCCTGTCTGTAGTTTTAATGTTTCCCTCTTTTCTTTTCTTTTTTACATAAAACAGTGTTTTTGACACTATAATGTCAAAAACATATGCATCACCAATCTTATGTCAACTATTATTAATTGTCTGTGGCAAATTTAATAAAAACTGTCCTGAAATTAATTTGTTCATGTGTTCAGCTCACTTTTCTCCTCAGCACAAGATGACAACACATTGTGACAGGCTGATATTTCCTAGACTCTTCCTATACCACCCACACAAACCATCTGTAAAGAGCACAGAGGCATTTTCTGAATGCTACAGACAGATGACATTTATGGGTTGACAGGGCACTTTTAACACTTTTTCAACTGCATGTGTCTGTCCACAAGTACATGTGTTTGTCTGAGTATGTAAGTGTGTGCACGGGTGGGCTGTGTTGCTCTCTGGTTAAATGTGACATTTCCTTGGCTGAGAGCTTGTGAGGCCAAAGCTTCATTATAGGTTATCTGTTAATTACAAGGACAACTTGTGGTCATATTGGGGTTACTTCCCTCCTTCCTTTCACCCACACTCTGAATTACATGTAGGAGTTTTATTAATGGTCTGTGTTGACACTGAATATAAAAGTAATGGAAAACAACAAGCACAGCTCCACTCCAATGGTTTTGAGGAGGCCTGGGTCATGTAACTAATAAAGCGGGGAAAATAAGTATTTGATACACCATGGATTTTTAGTTTGCCCACTTACAAAGAATGGAGAGGTCTGGTACACCTCAAGTGTAAGAGACAGGAGAAAATCCAAAAAGTCACATTGTATGATTTTTAAATAATTTGCTTTTTTTTTTTTTTTTTTTTTGAATGAAATAAAGATTTGATCTTTATTACAAGTATTCTGGCTGAAGAGCTGTGAAGAGCAAAATTATAGACCTGCACAAGGCTGGGAAGAGCTACAGGACAACAGGCAATCAGCAGTATGAGACGGCAACAACTGTTGCTGCAGTTATTAGAAAAGGAAAAACTCAAGATGACTCTTAATCATCCCATGAACTGGCGTCCCATGCAAGATCTCACCTCAAGAGTATCAATGATCATGAGAAACGTAACAGATCAGACCAGAATTACACAGAAAGGCCTGGTCAATGACCTGAACAGAGCTGGGACTACAGTGTCAAAGGTTAACACTGATAACACACTACGCTGTCATGGATTAAAATCCTGCAGCATGTGCCACTTCCCTCTGCTCAAGCCAGCAAATCTTCAGGCACGTCGAAAGTTTGCCAATGACCGTCTGGATGATCCAGAGGAAGCATGAGAGAAGGCCATGTGGTCAGATGAGTCCTAAACAAAACTTTTTGGTGTTTAAAGGAAGAAAATGGATGAGTACACTCCCAAGAACACCATCCCAACCGTGAAGCATTGGGGTGGAAACATCATGCTTTGTGGATACTTTTCTGCAAAGGATGATGGCACTGTACTGAGGAGAGGATGGGTGGGGCCATGTATCGGGAGATTTTGGGAAACAACCTCCTTCCCTCAGTAACAGCACTGAAGATAGGTTGTGGCTGGGTCTTCCAATGACCTAAAACACAAAGCAACTACGGAGAGCATTTGCGTTTGAAATGAATGGGTTTGTGAGCATTCTGACAAACCTTTGTGCAGTACTGTAACCTAAAAAGATTCATTCATTTCATTTTAATAATTTACCTGGTTAAAAACCAAAAACAACGTGATCCTTTTTTAAAATAATTTTCCATAGTGGATTTTATGGAAACATGAGAATTTTTTGTTTTAAATCTTAAAGATCTTTTCCTTAATTAAGTTGCATAAAGCCTTCAAGATGGTTTTATATCGACAAGAATAACCTGGGGGAGGGGAGGATTGCCGATATTGAAAAGTTACTTTTATTAAATAACACACAAACCATTTCTCAGTGGTTTAGTTAACTTTGCCTAAAATATATAGAGTAATGTAAACTGATTAAGCAAGTTCTGTCTAAACTCATTTTACTCAAACAATTTAATGAAACAGTTGGGAAAACAAAACATGACAGCTGAATGAAACTGCAGTGCACCAGTTGCATCAATATTTTCCTTTTGTGGTTTCCTATTATAGTGTCCTGAAGTGCTTTGTATAATATCCATGGAGAAGAGTGTCATAGTGAATCTGCTGTGGTATTGAGTTTAGATTGCATTTTGACAGCCTCAAACATGGGGAAAATACATAAGTTCAAAAAACAGTTTGAAATAAAAAACAAAGTACTTAAGAGATTTGCTGAAACAGACAAATCGGATAGAAAGTCACAGAAACAGATCCAGGCAAACTGAAGATGTTGACATCCAATCCATATTTTGTGATTCAACGTGCTCAACACTCGTATTCTCCTTCAGAGGAAACAACAAAACTCTACAAGAGAGTGCACTTATAGAAAGATTTTATCATCAGTTTTGCACGCCATATCAAAAATAACTCAGGCTGCAGTGCAAAGCGGAGGGGTGCATAGCTCTGCTTCATTTGCAACTTTTCAGATGATGTCTGTGAGAGTCTGTCATCTTTACGCAGATACACTGCACATCATTACAGCCCTGAAACAGCACACCATTCCTACACATTGCATTTAAATCTAACCCCATGGTGAATGACATCCCTTTCTCCCTCTGCCAAAATAAATAAAATATAAAATAAATCTAAAAAAACAAGTTATGACAACCTATACTGATATTGGAGTTATAATAAGGCCTTTATTGTTTTGTTAAATTTAGACGCTCCAAAAGCAGCATATTTGAATTTTGCCTTCTCTAGGCGGCAAGCTCAGTTCCCTTGTGTAAATGTAATCATGTTACCACACAGGAAAGCTATTGTCATGTACTTATACCGAAAGAGTAATGGAAATGCTAGCGGGGTCTACATAAGTAAAAAGGAGCACAGCGTCTTGTGCGAGAGCAGAGCAGAGTGAAAAGCCTATGTGCGGGACCTAATTTCATGCAATCAACAAAGCCACTTTGTGTCAAAACTCTCCTCTGTTTAAATCCTTCTTTAAAGAAGCTGCAGGCCTTTGACTCAAGACTTGGACATGCCTCACAGAAGCTCACAATTTTATTTCACACTGAATAGAGTAAGCCAGTGGACCAACCAAACAAAGTGGCTTTAAAAGATTTTAGCTCCACACCAAAACACTTGGCATGTCACTGCTGCAAAGGGAGAATACGAGGTAGTAAAAGAGTAAAAACATTTCATTGAGTCTGTGCAAGTACAGCGCATCAGTCAGATTTGTGTGAAAGAAACCGATTCACGAAAAGGTCATGACTAAACACTGCTTTTACCTTTTTAAATTAGCCTGTAATGCCCCACTGCAGGAAGCACCTTTTATATATGACTGAGTCCATTTCATCTGAAGTGGAGGATTAATTCTTCACAACAGAGAGCTGAAAAGCAAACCTTGCATACAGTTCCACTAATAAGGTTACTTATATTAACATGGGAATTCGTTTCATTTTGAACTTTTAATTATTTAACAATTCAATGATTAAACCATGTTTTAAGGTGGAATGATCATCCACGCCATTTTAATGAGTTATATAAAACAAAAATTGGGTGTACATGTTTAAAATTATTATAAATTTCCTCAGGTGAACATTTTACATACAGGCTCATTTCTTTATTGAATGGTTTCAATAATTATGACAATACAATTTCAACCTAAATGTCTAGCTTCTAAGATACTAACTGTTTCAGTACAAACTGAAAGAGCAAATTAAAATAAGTAATGAAAGATTAATAAGATTTATTTTCAGAAATTGTTAATCTGAACACTGAATTCTCTTAAGAATTGTAGGATTTTATGAATTAAAAAAAAAATCTACACTTTCTCAGCAAGCTATATATTCACATATAAAACTCATTTACTGTACTGTTTAAAATGCAAATATGTTTGAGTACCACCAGAAAGTAACTGAAGTTCACACTACATTTTCCATTGAAACAAAAATAAATAAATAAAACTGCTTTTTTTGCCCAGCACAAATATCTGGATGTAGTTTAAAAACAGAGTTTTTAAAGACACAAATTTTCATTTCTCCAAGTTGGTGCACAGCAGTGCAGAAGACCCACAAACATACAGTCATTTACCATCTTCCTGCTCTCCATTTTTACAATCATGTCTGAAAATCAGAAACAGTGTTACACAACGGTCCGGGTTTCCCCATCAAGGTACGTTTCCCAAACAACTTTGCACTGCACAAACGGTCCTAAGTGATGCAGGGAATCATCCAGCAGCAGAATGCTACCTCGGGTATGAAATAGTGAAGTGAAAAAGTGTTATTTTTAAATATATATTTTAAACACGTAGCTCTAATGGACTCTCCCTGTCATCTTCTGTGCCATCAACCCAACACAAGTGAAGATTGTTACTGAATCTTTCCATAAAACAACTCTTATGTGGCGAACCATTGAATTATTCAGGCCTAATTTATTGCACAATCTAAATGTCGTCTTACACTTGTGTTTCACTGAGACAGAAAAATGCTCAGCAAAGATTCATAAATAAATGGTACAATTCTACTGTGATTACCAACTTATTTAATTCACTTTTCTTTGCGATACTGTAGATTCAAAACAACCCCAATGTTAAGCATCAGTTCCACCACAGGCTATCATAGAAAAATGTAAAATAGAGCACAAAATGAGAAACAAACAGCACTCAGGTGGGAAAAAAAATGTTTTAAAGAGATTTTGTTTGCTCAAACCTTTGGGTAAACAAAGAGTATATTCTGGTCCATAGAGTCCTTATGTTATGGTGTAGACAATGAAGGCAACTTTGATTGTTGGTGCCGCAACATTTAATTAAAGATCTGCAACATGTAAAATATTGTGATAAACTTTTAAGTTCATATTGCCCATTTCTACTGGACACTACCAAATGGTTCAGTCTGTCTTGTTGAGTTTTACATTTTTTTCTGCATCATTTTCTAGACCATCTCCATGGTCTGAAAGCCAAAGCTGTGATGACATAATATAAATAAATAGAATTCTGCACAGTCTCTTTCAGCACTTCCTATCACTGACTGCATCTCCAGCTCTTTACCTTTTTTCAGCACATCAAACAAACTTTGACCCATTTGGTCATCACTCTTAATATTCATCTTCTGTTGTGTTTGTTATTGTTAAAGCTGCAGTATATAACTTTTATAAACAATATGTTTTTTTTACGTATTTGTTAAACTGTCACTATGTCATGACAGCATAACATGACACAAATAATCCATAAAAAATAAAAAAAAAACTGCCTACTGCCATCTGTAGAAATACACTACTCGGTCAGAAACAACCAATCAGAACCAGGAGGAGGATACTCACTGCTCACACCTTCCCTCTTGGTCTCTGCTAGGATAAAGCTAGTTCCCCAGTCTGCCATGAATGCTCAGGCTAGTTAGCATGGCCACCAATGACAGCACAAAAACAATTTTCCTGTAATGGTAAGTTGTTTCTCCACCAATAGCACATGTGATTGACAGCGCTAAGACCTTCCTCCAGGTTCTGATTGTTTTTTTCTGACAGAGAGCAGTGTATTTCTGCAGATGGCAATAGGACCACAGAGAGAAGGCAGAGGAGCTTGATTTTTTCACAGATTATCTTCCCCATGTTATACTGTCAGACCATGGTGAGACTTTTAACTAATGTGTAAAAAAAATATATATATACCATTTATAAAAGTTACGTACTGCGGCTTTAAGATAATTAAAACACAATAAAGAAACCATGACGAAGAACAGCAACAGGGGAAAAGAGGGAGTGATCATCTGCGTTTGATGTTGGGTGGTTCTGGCTGGGGTCCAGTAAAGCCTGAGGACCCAATGTTGCAGCCCTGATGAAGAGAGCTCTGCTGGTCCATTCTTCTCTCTTTACTCTGTTTCTATTCCCTGCCTCCATTTCATTCACAGAACTAATAAACATCTTCCACACCTACCGCTTTCTTGCTGCTTGTGCTTCATCAATGTGTGATCCATGTCTCCTGTATATGCAGAGACTTGCTGAGGCAGCAGAATAAAGTAATATTTACATGTAAGTGGGATTGGGTTTAAACCTCTTGCTACATTTTGACAGTAAATCATTGCCACAGCAGCTGAAGCAAACAGTCATTTTAATCTGAACTATTTGTTCACATCTTTGCAATTGTGTTTTTTGGAAATATGTGATTGTACAATGTTAGATCAAGGTCAGCTACTAAACTAGTTCTTAAGTCTCAAATTCTGTTTATGTACTTATAAATTAAAATAATTGGTGTCAGCTGTCTACTTTAAGCTTGAAATTAATAGTTGTGTACCTTTTGTTTGACAGTCTTATTTTTGACTTTATTTAGACTGGTCAGATGATCAACACAGGATTTTGTGCAGCACTGAGGTCTTGCCCAGGTTTGGCTTGATTCACTGTGTAAATACAGTCACACTTAAAAGCATTTTCCAGCAGTTTTAGGATTTTCCACTTAAAGCAGTACTTACTCATCAAATGTATATTATTATGAAGTATAGAACAGAAAACCTCTAAAAAAAAAAAAAAAAAAGCTCAGATTTTCAAAAAAGAATACAGTAACACTTATATAGATATATTTCAATGTAATTTGTCAATGTGAAGCTTTTAATTTTTGCACTAAAACTATGGTTTCATTAAAAAAAAAAAAAAAAAAAAAAAAAAAAAAAAAACCTTTAAGGGACCTCTGTGCACTAGAGACCAGGATCCTGTCACTAATTTCTGACTTTTGAAAAGCTTTCAGTTGCCAATATCAAGATACTGATTTTAGCCAGTTCAATTATGAACTCTAATAAAAGAACAGCACTGATTTTTATTTAACCTTCCTGAAGTGAGTGGTCATGAATAATTTACATTAAATCAAATAAAATTTTTCAGCACTTGGATAGTGACCCTGACCACTCAAATTGCTTTTACACTAGAGTCACATTTACCCAATCATCCTCAGCTTGGTAGGCACAACAATATGTGGTAGAGGGAAGCTGTATTCAAACTCGCAACCTTCCAGTTACCAGAACACTACCCCTCCCCTGATCTGCAGCAGAGTCTTTGCACTCTGCTACTGTAAGATAAAAATTGCTGTAAAACAGGGTTTGCCGATTTAAAACAAAAATATAAAGTTTGTATTTTTAAACGGTCTTTAGCATTTAGGTTAGTGATTAGCAATGTTGATGCATTGAGTGTTACTTAACCAGCAGAGAATATGGTGAAAATGCAGGCAACATTTCCAAATCCAGCATGCTCCATATCAGATACAGGCTGAAATCTCAAAAGGATAAAACAGATCACTGTAAACCATCCAGTCTGTTATCTGCTGAAAGCCTCACTCTCACTTGCAGTCTAAATAAATCAGACACCAACATGTCCTTTTAAATAACTTCTTATATATTTTGTGCTTCATCTTTCACTTCATTTTTAAACATCACACTGACACTGAAAACAGCTATAGTCTTCTTCAGTCAGTAACAGTGTTCACACTGAAGAGTGATTTGGGAGATTTGAAACTCAGACCAGCATCCCACAGTCTGGTCTGATTAAACTGAAAATCAGGGGATTCTGGTCACCGGTCAATTTCCCACTGCACCTCTAAAAGAAAATTTTCATAGCAATTTTCTACTAGGGTACATTATCAGTCTTAAAGAAAGAAATTTGTCATCTTGTTTGTTTTAATGGACAGTATAAATATCAAAGCAGTTTAAGAACCATATTTCAGACTGCATTTGTGTGAAAGCAACTTGTAAATTTTGCTTTTCCTCAGCTCAGTTCAAAGAAGGAATCAGTTGAATCTGAGCACTCTTCTTCCCAAAGCCAGCACTACAAGCTTCCTCCAGGCTGTACTGTAAGCCCCTGGCAGACAAACTGAAATCCCACTGCTCCTCTCTTCCCATTCTGCTTTTTTTTCCAACTTGTTGCTACATATGGGATGACTCATCAAGTCCAGTGGGAATTAAACTAAAACTACAGTGATTTTCCTGAAATGCACACAGTTACACACACACACACACACACACACACACACACACACACACACACACACACACACACACACACTGCACTCCTGTAAGCAAACAAATGAAGCTGCCAAAGAGAGGTGTTGTGCCTGCAAACTCTGTCGGACCATCAAGGTCAGTGGTGAAAACACCAGCTGTGTGTGTGTGTGTGTGTGTGTGTGTGTGTGTGTGTGTGTGTGTGTGTGTGTGTGTGTGTGTGTGTGTGTGTGGGCATAAATGTTTAGAAACACGGTCATGAAGTCTACCATCATGCAGGACATCCACCCCCAACTATTCAGCTAGGGTAGATCAGCCTGCCGCTAAGCCAGTGTCCTGCCAGGACTCCGTCAGTCACACTGATCCTGCCCAAACTCTGTTCTTGCCCTATTTTCCCTTCTAACATACTTTCTATTTGCACCTGTTGGTCTGGTCAGAAATCTGCCTGACGTCATGTAACCGCCTGGAGGATGGCACAAAAGAAAAAGCAGTTGTGGTGAATCAGTGCAGGTATTGTGACCCATTTGATACATTAAACATGCATCCGGCCAGATTGACTTGCAGACAAGAAGTTCAATTTAAACCAGTTAAAGCAACCTTTGACTATTATTCATAGTCTATTATTATTATTATTGGCCATTTTTTATGTCTATTCTGTTTTCTTAAAATCCAGTCTTGATAATAACATGGCATGTAAAAGTATTCACATACCTTGAAGTTTTCCACATTTTTTGTTACGTTACAACCACCACACATTTGGATTTTGTCTGTTATGTAATAGTGCTAGACAGTGGTGTATATTTTCAAAGTAGAACTCTGGGAAGTGTGCAAGGCATTTTTGTTCAACCCCATCTTCTGATATCCAGAAATAAAATCCAGTGCATCTTATTGCCTTTGAAGTTACATACAGTGTAGGTTGTGGTTATAATATGACAAAAAAAAAAGAAAAGAAAAAGCTCATGGGCTGTGAATACTTTCGCAATGCACTACTACCTATCACCATAATACTCTTGATTTAGTACATTTGAAATCTTTTCACGTGTCATGAGCAACAATCCAAAATCATTCATTAATGTGACAATCACGATTAGAGTAATTTCTTTGTCAATACATTTTTAATCACAAGTTCAGCAGATATCCTGGTATCAAACAGGTTGCATCAAACAACAATGACCTTCCATGTTCCTTTTTAATTTTATTTGATGAACCCAAATTTTTGAAATTGATACTCTTGTACTTTGTCTGAATCCAGTAATCCGAGAGATTAAACATGGCAGTGAGCTGCATTTATGGTGCAGCCTGTCAAGAATAGTTTGGTTATGTCTATGATAAGGGCTCAGTCTACACTGAGTGCATGTGTTCCCCATCTACTGAGCCAGCTTCTCTGTCTTGACTATCGGCCCTCCTGTTAAAGAGTTCTCAGTCATTTTCATGAGTATATGAGAGAATAGTGCCTCAAGTAAAAGTTGAGCCAACTCTAAGACAGACATTAATAATTGAGGAGGGCACAAGGCGAGAGAATAGCTTCTGCAATATTCATATGTCATATTGACTTGACTGCCAGCCACTCGCCCATGCACCCAGTACTTATGAAGTCTCACAGGAGACTGAGGATGCAATGCTGTGTTCTCCCCCAGTGTCCTTTTCCTCAATCTCCCTTTCCTTTCCTCATCTACCATCCTTCTGCCACCGCCTCTTTCTCAGCTCTCTCCTCCTCTCAGTCATGTCTCCTCTTGTTCCCTTCTCTTTCCTGCTGTCTCTTCTTTTCTTCCCCCTCTAATCTGCTGCCATCTCTCTGAAGAGCACGGCATGCCCACGGGCCAAATTCAATTATAGACCAAATTAAAGAGATGCTTCACAACTCCCTTAACAGACAAAGGGAACACACGCATGCACCAGAAACACCAGGGTTGACATCAAACGGACAAACGCAAAGACCTCTACATCCACAGTGTCCAACAGCACCACACATGCATCTATACACACACATTTAACATCTGGTAAGTGCTAAGAATTTAACACAAACAAGCAGTAGTAATTGTACAAACTGTAATTTCAGATTGTGTCCTCAGGTTAGCCAACATGCCCAAGTGTTACGTCACTTAATGGAGTTTTCCTACTGTTCAGTGGAAACTGCCCTCTGTGCTTCTTCATCTCCTAGAGCCCCAGATGCAGCCACTAATGAGCCATATTATTGGTAACATAGCTGTGAATAAGTAGCCAGCTGCCTGATGGTCCTAAAACTAGGAGGACAATTTGATGAATTAAGACCAGCGGCCCATGTTTCAGAATGAGTTGTAAAACATCAAATCCTCAAGAGTTGAAGTGTCTCAGAGGTCAACCAATTATTGGCCACTGTGAGCTTCACTAGGTGCTTTTCAATGCATTTATATCAGATCATACCATAGGACATCTATTCCACTTGTTCTCAGACAGAGATGAGATTACAAATCTTACAATGGAAACAAAATTATATTTTTATACAGCTCCAATGAGAAGTTTATACTATTGCCACAAATGTCATAAATACGTAGTTAATAATGATGCCTTTGGGATGCAATCCTGGAATAGAAAAATTATACAATATACAACTTTAACAAGGTTGAGAGGTTTTGGGAAGACCTCTCAAGAGGGTAAATGTAATCCTTCCAAAACCAGTTTTGATGTGTGTTTGTGATCATTGTCTTGCTGGAAGACACAACAGCATAAAACCAATTAAGCCAAATTGTCACCTTCAGGGTGAAAGGAAATTATTCAAGATGTTCAACACAGTAACCACGGAGGTTTAAACCAGACATAAACTAAGACATGCTGGAATACCATTTCCACTGTCCACAGTGAAGCCAACAAGAAAAATCCCCCACTGAAAAATCCTTACATTTAAGGTTGAACAAAATTTGCAGCACCTGAAATGGAGAAGACAAATGGTTTCTGTGGTCAGATGAAACAAACATGTGTCCACAGTAACAAAAACCTCGGTTGGAAGAGTCAAACCGAGGCTTTCTGACCTCAGAACATTGTACCAACTGATCAGCACAGTGGTAGAAGGATCATGGTGTGGGGTGGCTTTACTCCCTGCAGTAGCAAGTCAAGTTTATTTGTATAGCATATTTCAGCAACAAGGCAGTTCATTGCATCATAAAACATCATACAGTCACAATTATGAAACAACCACTAAACATCACATTTTGTCAAATGCCATCATCAAAATCATCAAGCAAATACACATCAAATATACTGATCAATGTTCCACTTACTACTAATCAAATGCAACTCTAAACAGGTGAGTTTTTAGCCTTGATTTAAAGGAACTCAGTGTTTCGGCTGTTTTGCAGTTTTCTGGGAGTTTGTTCCAGATTTGTAGAGCATAGAAACTGAATGCTGCTTCTCCATGTTTGGTTCTGGGGAGGCAGAGTAGACTAGAACCAGAAGACCTGAGTGGTCTGGAAGGTTGATATAACATCTTTGGTGTATTTTTGTGTTAAGTCATTCAGTGATTTATGCACAACACCAATTAATAAAGGTGGAGGACTATCTAATGTAATCAACTTCACTTCAAATAGAAAGGTAGATGGATAAATATTGGACAACAATCCCAAATACAGATGACCAGGTAAATGATAAATTTCTGAAATGATGTGGAAACTTATTTAAATTTCATGGTAAAATCTGGCTGTGTGTCAAGAAGCCAGATATGTTAAATAACCTCAACCAGTTCTTTCATTAAGAGTTAAATATCCATCCAGAATTATGGAATTAAGCCAAAATGTTACTGATGGCTGCAAAAACTGTATGTCAAATTCAGGCTACATAAAATCATTACTTTGAAAGCAGCCATTATAAATGCTTAAACTATACACCTGATTAAAAATCATGACAAAACTTTTACTTGTATGTTTTTTAATAAAATGTTTTTTTAAAAAAAGACAAATGCTATATAAAATTGTTCAGACTTTATGCTGTAGAAAATAATGACTCAAATGCTTTCACAGTTACCATCCTGGATTGCAGATCAAAGATTTCTTCTGGTCCTCCAGGGCATGTATGACCAATGTGTTTTTTGCAGGCCTGTGTGTACAGACCCTGTGGAACGTGGCAGACTGTGGAGGTGGGTATTGCTGTGTGTCACCCCTGCCCTCCCTGGGAATAAAGTAATAATAATTCACTGCCAAGCTGAACAGATACAGCCTGAAGGCTCAGACAAAACATGGAAACAATTCATACACAAACCAACTTGAAACAGGCACAAACCAGCAGCCGCCTACACTGTCTTTACAGAGCCAAACTTGTAACATTGCTCTGCACTAACACACACACGCATGCAATATCAATTTAAGAAGCACAAACACAACACAGTAATAAATATGTAAATAACCCAACCATTGTGTGTGTTTTACAGGAAACAAACACCACTTATGAAGAGAGTAGTTGTGAGCTTTTAGAACATCCAGCATTGAGGTGGCATACCAAACAATGCTCAAGTTCAAACCCAGCACACACACACTTACACACTTCCCCACACCCAAACACACACTCCCAATGACCTATTCGTGATGGCAGCTGTATACAGATGGATCAACAAATACAAATGGATCAATTGGATGGGACTGCATCCCCTCTCCCACCAAGCCTAAAGCATAAACACACACTATCCATGACTGTAACACTGGGATGGGAGTGGGGGTGTCTGTCATTGTCCTGTAAGGGGATATCTGAGATGATGTTGGCGACTTATCCGCACTCTTCATAATCCATTGTGTGTGTATTTTTGTCCATGCTGGCGTGTGTATGTGTGTAGCCGGCCAGGCCTGGTGTTGTTGATAAGGGCTGAGGACTTAGTCCTTACTCGCAGGGACACACTCAGAGCATTAATGAGCCCACAGCACAGAGGAGAGCCTCTGCCAAAAAGGTCTTTATCAGCCTCTAGGAGCCAGGGTTGCCTGTGTGTGCGCTTGTGTATGAGACAGTCAGCCTGAAAGAGGCAGAGTCCCTCAGCCTTCATGTGTTTTAAAACACCGTACTATATTTTTTGCCAAACATATTGATTTTTAAACCTCCCCTCTCTGAACAAACACAGTACATTGCCCTGGTAGGGAATGCAGCATAGCCTGAAGGTGAGGGTGCAGGTTGAGATGCAACACACAGCAGTTCTGTCTGAGAGCGCACATCCATCACACAGACAGCTTAAACCCAGTACGCGTGCCCATGTGTGATATAATAAGTTAGTTAGTCGGGTACAAGGGTATTTTTACAAGAGCTACCTAAGCCAAGATACAAGCTGAGTGACTGACAGTATTATATCGGCTGGCACCATAAAGCAGCAGCTGAACATCAGAAAAAAAAAATGGAGACAAGGGAAGACTGACAATAAGTAGAGGCAGGGTGACACAGGTTGCCAGGAGGAAAACTCTGCAGACTGCTGTACATAATGTTTCGAGCCAACTGTTTTTATACACATGGAGCATGGCAGCAATTGATGTACACTTCAAAGCAAACACAAAATAAATAGAAACCTCAATGCAAGACAGTAATATTTATCTCCAGGTTTTTGATGACTATGTGTTATCTTTTCCTCTGACTTGTTCATAACAAGAAGGCATCACTTTCATCTACAAGGTTAATGTATAAGAAATTATGCTAACACCAGGTGATCTGAGATAGCTCCTTGCAAAGGTTTTCAGACTCTGAACTTTTTCACATTTTCTTCAGTTATAACCACAAAGTGAAATAATTTTATGTGATGGGCCAACACAAAGTAATGAAAAATGTGATATTTTTCAGGGGGTTTTTATACAAATAAAAATTTGAATGCTGTGGCAGTCATTTGTAGTCACCACCCACCCGCCCCATAAACTCAAGCTTTCACAATGACTAAGAGAAAAGACCATTCCTGCCGTTTTAGAAGGGCAGCTATCAAAAGCTTCATTGAAAATGATGCATACATTTATTCCACCTTGCAAAAGTGCAACACAACCTTGTCATCTACAGTCTATTGATAAAAACCCAATAGCATACATTGTAGTTTGTAGTTGTAATGTGACGAAATGTGAAAAGGTTCAAGGGGTATGAATACTTTTGCAAACCACTCTATAAGTCTGTTTAGCACTAGGAAATTATATTGAAGTTAAACTAAGCAAATAAGCCAATTAAATTAAATATCCAGCCTTCGTCAGTTGTCTAAAGGGAGACAGGTGAAAGGGAGGAAGAGAGAAACTTGAACTGGCTTTCAAGCATTTCAGGTTTACATGTTTGCATGAAACATTTATGAGATTTAAGTGTTGCTGGTTTAACATAGAGAGGAGTTTACTCAGCTGTATGGTGACACTGGTGCTTGGCAGGCAGAGGAAATGGGGAATTAAGGCTGTCACAGTTATGGAATTTATATAAAGATTAATAGCAGTCATACAAATAATGGTGATTACTAATTTAATTGGCATTTCCTCTTTATTTCATTAGCAGTACTATGGTTTGAACTGGCTGTTAAATTAATAATTCACTTAATGATGACAAAGAATATTTATTAGGAATCAAACAGTTTATACTTGCTGAACTAAAACTGCACATTTCAGATTGTCTTCAAACACTTGTTTTCATACAAGTGAGAAAGGATGATTAGTAACGTATAAAGAAGTTCACACTAATCGGAAAAAAACATTTTGACTATACAACTGGTTACACTGCCAGTCCTCAGAGAAATGTGCTAGAAAGTATTTGTCACTTAACGAGGCTTTTTTTTCACAAATAGAAACAAAAGAGAGGAAACGAAGCAGAAAAACAGAACGGGTAAAATCCATCCATCTATTTGCAACACCTGCTTTATCCTGCCTATCTCCACTGGTTAACGATCGGATGGATGGATGGATGGATGGATGGATGGATGGATGGATGCTCACAAATCAGAAGAATACAATTACTAAGAAGGATTAAATTAAGAAAAAAAAAAAGTAGTGGTTATCATTGATTTAGCATATTATTTAAATTGCTATGATCCATGTTTTCATTTTGTTTATATCCTTGCTAGAAAGTAAGAGAATCAAATCACAAAAAATATTAGGAAACACTTGTGTTTACAAAATGGTAATTAAAAAAACAACAACAGCTTGACAAAAATAATTGTACTTGAGCTCTCTTTTTCAGAACAATTTACCCAGAATATTCCTAAAATAAACTGCACAATGAAAGCAGCACATAATAAATAGAAAATGGCAACCATGTACGTATTTGAGGGATGAATAAAACAGCATGACAAGGTCTTCTGAAGGACACTTCGCTAGATGGCTGATCACAGACCGAATTAGATAACATAACGTGCTATGCTTAATTCTGCATATATGATACACAAACACATGGTCACATCACATATCTGGTTTCTTAACCACTGTGTTTGCTTTTCAGGCCTTCAAATAATGGCAGTCATTACTGCTCCCGTGCATCGTCCGGCAGGTTATTACACTGGCAGTGCAGCTTATTACTCTGCCTCAACGGCACTCAATTATTCTGCCTGGGTCCACAGGGACAGAACAAGCAGCTCAGTGTGCTACTTAAAATATGCCTAAGTAGGCCAAAGAGACTGACTAAAGTATGACATGCAGATGCACCACAGCATAGCAATATACATCATAAGATGCCCAAGAACAGGTAACATTTTCGGGGGCTGCTTTGGAAACTTAGTCTGTGTTTGTGCACCTAAACAAAATCTGAGCATGGCTTGATTCTCTCTTTACAAGTGATAATAACTAACTTTCCTCATACAAACTAAAAGGTAATTCCTCTATTTTAAATTCCTGGTATACCCTAGTTATGTAAATATTCTTTTTCCACAATGCAGAACGGATAACACAATCTTCCTTTACGCCTCCCCAATAAATTTATAAGGTACGTTTATGATGTCGTGGAGAAATACAAAGAGACGAGGCAGGAAAGCTGAGCAGACATGAAGACGGGGGGAAGATCTATTTTAGAGTGAGATTAAGCTGAGCTGTGTTGAAATAGAATCCCTAACCGACCAAGCCATGATCTGGGGACTTATTAAAGACTCTTATTAAAAGTTAAGGAAGGCCCTAAGAACCTTAAAATAAGATTGGGGGTGGGGGGGGGCGTTGAGTGAATCACACACGCAGAGTGTGATGTGTGTGGCGGTGAAGGGATTCATCTTAAGCTCTCCTTCCTAGGCTCTCTTTATTCTTTTTTTTCTGTTTTCCAGCTCACTAAATGGCCATATTTCTCCTTACTCAACTGCAGTGACTGCTTCTCCCTCTAATCAGGTCAGCTAAATAAAGTCCATGGTTTAGCCTGATTTTGACAGAAACATGTCTTCACATAAATGTGGCAACACGTAGCCATACACAAGCCATCAGGTGCAATTGCAGAGCTTAGATTTTATTTTTTACAAATTCCTTAACATGCTTTGCTTGGCAGTGTACAGCAGAGACACCGAGCAACATGCAGGCATGATGCTGGCTGACTTAAGTTTGGTGCAGTCCTGTCAAGCTGCAGCATATACCACAGAGAATAGAGGGAGTGTTGCACCACCTGCTTATTGATCAGTTAAAGATAAGGCCGGCTAGTTCTTAACAACTGAACCTAAGGGAGGTGTTTGTGCGTAGCTGCCTTTCTACCTTCCACAGAGCCGTGGGGATGTGGATCGAAGGCCTCAGTACGTGCGTGTGTGTGATGCAATTAAATAGCCCAATGCAAAAGTAATACCACCCCTTAAAGGTGGTATTATGTGTTTTCAAGGCACATAGAATCATTTATAGCACAATAAAGTAACTATGCTATCCTCAGTTACAAAATGCTGCATATATCAAAAATGACCTAAAAGAAATTTGACTTCATAATTAATTGATAAATAATGTCCACATGTATGTAATTTAATTTCAGTATAAATACAGCTCTTCTGTGAAGGCCTCAGAGGTTTGTTGGAGAACATCAGTTTTAAGACCAAACGTCCCAACAAGAAAGCCATGAGCACAAAGCAAATACGTGAGAACAGACTCTCAGATGAGAAGGTCAAATGAGACCACAGCTCAGCTTCTTGGCCCACATGGAAAATGTGTGGTGGAAAATTGAAGCTGCAAATTGTTCTGAACACATCATGCCCACAATGGTGGCAGCATCATGCTGAGGGGACGTTTGTCTTTTAGCAGTGACATTAGTGCTGATTAGATTTAATGGGAATCCTGGTAGAAAACTAACTGGCTGAAAATGACTTGAGATTAGTGTGGAGGTTCACCTTCTAGCAGGATAATGATCCTTTAGATAAGAACACCCAGAGCTACAAGGTAATGGTTTAGATTAAACATTTTCATGTGTTTTAATGACCCAGTCAAAGTCCAGACCTGATTCCAACTGAAAATCTATTACAAGACTTAAACAATGTTTGAAGATGCGCTCCATCCAGTCTGACTGAACCTGAGACATATAGAAAAGAAGAATGATTATTAAAAAAAAATCTGTAGATTTGCAAAGCTAGTAGAGACTCATACCAAAATCCCTTGAGCTGTAACTGCTGTGGAAGGTGTTTGTGCAAAGTATACAGGGCTGAGGGGGCCAAGTACAAATGCAGACCACACTTCCAATTTATATTGTGAAAAAATTGAAAATAACATCCTTTTCCCTCCACTTCACAATTGTGCCAAACTTTGTGTTGGTCTACCACATGAAGTCCGAAATAACATCCATTGTTAAGTGCCAAAATATGGGGAAGTTCATAGGGTATGAATACTTTTGCAAGGCGCTGTATACAAACATTCTCCAATACAATTTTTACTCACTCTTTCTCTAAATACAGCCCCTCATCAGTGCATTGTCCTTCAAACCAGAGCAGGCAGGAGGCATAATGGAAACCATGGCAACGAGACGGCAAATAGACAGCAGCGCTCGAGTGAGGACTGATGGATCTACTGTTAGATGGGGTTTTCTGAAAGGACGTGTGAAGGGGAACTGAACTGAGATAATCTGTGGGAGAATAGAATATGATTCTCAACACGGGTTCCTGACATCCTCTCCCTCATATGCATGTCTGAATAACACACAGAGACAAACACCGAAGCACAGACCAGAACTTCATTTTCTTGGCATATCTGCAGGACTTTGAGGAATAATGTGAGCCAGTGCTTTGGTTTTAATAAGGGCTCTGCAGGGTTTTCTTCAAAATTTCTGAGTTTTAGCTATCAAAGTTACTCATTAAACATATACAGGCCAGAGGATTGGAATCACGCCAGAAGAAAGCATTGAGTTATTCCCAGTTACTAAGAATTTGGCACAAAGTCTATTTTATGAGACTTAGCTCACAGCATGTAGTGGCTTATGGTTTCCTGAGATGTTATGCTGGTTTTCTCCAGGAGTTACCTGGAATTATAATGTAAAATTTAAAATAAACTACACAAGAATAAACACTCAAAGATTAATGTGAATTTATTCTAATTTATTCTGGGCCTAATCTAATCCCTAATTATAGCTCTCATAAGTAGCTGTAAGCAGGCAGATGCACATACACTCACAAAGGCATTAAAGCCTCTAGTTATCTTGAAAGTTCCACCTCAACAAGTCAGGTTTTACTTCACTGTTCTGACTTTGGAAAAAGGTGTTAGTATATTAAAGCACATATGGACTCAAGAAGGCTGGTTAGATTAATATTAACTTGTGCTACATTTATGTTTCAGTTTCAAGGTGATTTACTGGAATCAGTGTACGTTTAGCAACGCATTTGTACTACTTTACTACTTCTACAAGAACTCAGCTGGATGTGTAGAAGAAGGGTCATTTTTTGTTTTAAAACAACTTTCAGTAGTTATAAAAAAAAAAAAAAAGTCCTTGATTGTATGTCCTTCATATCACTTATCCCAACTAAACAAAAATTCATTGCATATTCAGCATTTAACACCTGGGCAGACTCAGCTGTGTTTTAGGTGGTGATATGTACAAACTAATGTTTCATGTTCAGGGATGAATCTGGATTATGGCGCCAGAGAGGAGAAACAACCCTGCCAATATAGTAGGGAGTGTGTGTTGTGGAAAACCTTGGATTACCAGGATTACCAACTCTCACTCATCTAGAGTGAGACACAAGCGCTCAATCTGTTCAATCTCACTCTACTCAAGCAAATCTAACTCCATTTAAAAAGGAAAAGGCATGAACTCAAAGCAGCAAAAAAGAAACAGGTCAAAAGAGAAATAGTCATTTATTGAAACCACCAGGAGCTAAACATAATCTAGTAGTTTTCAAATCTGTTATTTTTGACATAACTATTTGTGCATCTTTTTTAAAAACAAAAATTAGCTCAAGAAAAACAAGTATCATGTAATCATCTAAAACAAACTATCACAACCAAACAAGCCAATAATAAAAAACAACCCTTCCGTGTTAATGTTGAAAGCCTGTTAAGTGGTTGCCCTATTATTTGCTTCCCAATCTGTGCACCTAATGACTTTGTAAAACTTCCAGTCACCTTAAATATCTGAGATATATATATATATATATATATATATATATATATATATATATATATATATATATATATATATATATATATATATATATACGTTATATATATATACACGTTTTATATATATATATATATATATATATATATATATATATATATATATATATATATATATATATATATATATATATATATATATCTAATGCCATTTTATTACTGACCCTACCTTCACCCCGTCTCACTCCAAGCCAAAAAAAAAAAAAAAAAAAAGTTTAAACGGCAAAAGTGTTAGCATCAGCCATCTAACAAGGTTTTCTATATCAGTGTAAACCATAACCAAAAATAAAAAGTCATTATCTCCAAAGTTTTGTTAGATGAATATAAAGCATGCAGACATACCGCTTGTGCTCCTTGTTTAGCGTGGGGTCATCCAAAGCTGGAGCGAAAGTACTGTGGGGCCTCACTGCTGCCCCCCTGTGTTCAAGTTAAGAAAATATTTTCAAAGCATTAATGAATTAAACACTTCACCGTTTACTACTTCGCAAAGCCATTATGAGTCTGGCTTGAGTCGAAAATAATGAACAAAAACTGAAGTTGGCTTCCGTTTCGGGAAATGGCTAAAGGGCGATTACACCTCATTTTTCACGACCACCTTTAACCTGCTCTAGTGTAAAAAATAAAATTGTTAGACGCATCAAACCTGGTCTAGATTATTCTACAGTTTAGTGCAAAAAAAGCGCCACCCTTTATTAAAGTTTTACAAATCAAAGTTTCACAAATCGCAAACTTGGTTTTAATTATTATGCTGTTAGTTTAGAATAGGCCCGTGCAGAGGCCTTTGGAGGGGCAGTTGCTCAAAGTTAAAAAGGGGCACATAAAACAAGATCTTAAAGTACCATACAACAACATAACAACATCAATCCATTTTAATCACGAATCTAATATAGAATCAGCTCACACTGCATCATTGTCATCATGTGGGAACAATGCAAAGCATATGTATTCTATGTTTTCCCTGATGGACACAATGTTGCTGTTGAAAGATCACTCTCAGCTCCTGCTGCTGATAGTGATGGAGGGCTGCGTTGAACTGAGACTGTAGTTGTTGAAAAAAATACCATCGGAGAGATGGTCACTGATTATGAAGTATGTTATGAAATAATCTAAATTGCTGCTGTCTTACTAAATAAACCCCGATAATATCTTACAGGTTAACCTTCCTTCGCAGCTCAGCTGCAGACTGCTTTAAAGATCAAAATAGCTCACTTGGACTAACTACATAGTTTTTCTATGTTTGCACCTCTGAGAGATTTAGATTTGTAAATTATATTCATGAGATCTTGTCCTTCTCAACACGATCTAAAGAAACTCATCCATGCGTTTATCTTCAGTCGCACTGATTACTGCAACAGTGTCTTCACAGGTCTCTACCTGAAAAGTCTATCAGGCAGCTGCAGCTGATCCCGAACACTGCTGCTGACTTTCTCACTAAAACCAGGAAGATAGAGCACATCACCCCAGTTTTAAAGTCCTTCCACTGGCTCCCTGTAGCTCAGAGGATAGACTTTAAAATACTTCTGTTAGTTTATAAATCACTGCATGGCTTAGCACCAAAATATATTAAAGTGTGCGATACAAACGAGGAGGGGGTTTTCCCACTACTGCGAGGACAATTAGGAAAGTAAATTTAAAAAAAAAAAAAAAATTTTAAAAAAACTTCAACATCAGACCTATGTTTTTCATCACAAACAAGTCTATGTTGAAAAAAATATATATAGTTGCCAGTAATTTGGTAGTTGGAGGACCCAGTTCTGCCCCCCCTCTTTCCCCTTCCATGGGTCCAGAACCATTGAGGACATGGAGGCAGAGACACGTCAAGGATGAGAATCGGTTCATAGTCATCATTTGACTGAAGGCAGCCAGATCTATTTATTTAGCTAAATTGTTATTGTTAGTTAAATATTATTGTTGAGGGGCAGAGGCAGGCCTCTAGACACACACAAAAATTATACATATTTTTCAAAAAAACTCAAAAAAAAAACGGCACTTGGGGCATCAAGGATGAAAGGGGTAGGTGCTCAAACCCCCTCCACCCCCTCAGCATGTGCCTGGTTCAGAATAATCTAGCCTATGTTTGAAGTGTCAAGGTGTTGTAGTTTCAGAGCTGGACCAGTTCTGGTGTGATCCAGATGCAAAAAAAAAAAGTGCTGAAATCGCCCTTTATTTCAGTTTCCCAAATCCAAAAAAGGTTTAACAAATCACACACTTGGTTTTAATTATTCTGCTATAAGTGTAGAATAATCTAGTTAGTTTTGGAGCTGGAGCAGTTCTAGTGTGTTACAGATGCAAAAAAAGTACTAACATGGCCCTTTATTTAAGTGTCACAAATCAAATAAAGGTTTCACAAAACACAAAATTGGTTTTAAATATTCTGTAATAAGTATAATCTACAGGTTTGAAAAACAATTTTTAAAAAAGAAAAATATTACTTTATTTTATTTATGTACATTTTTTTCACATTTGCAGTTGAAAAATCATTGCTTTCACATTATATGATTATATTATGACATACTATTTTTAAAATTTTTAAAAATCTGCATGATTATATTTTAAATTTTTTAATTTAACTTTGTTTCATTTGTTTTAATTGTTTTATTTGTACAATTTTTTATCTGCGCTTTCTTTTTTGTTGTTGCCAGATTTTATTTATTTATATTTTTGGTTGTGTTACTGAAAATGAAACACAATATATTTTTCTTGAAGACTGATATTCTGAGACATTAATAAGTTGCCTGGTCTGATCACTTTGGTCTTTCATAGAACATAAGGCTGCATGACTAAACACAGTAAAGTAACAGTAGTGAAGAATTCATGAGCCGGTGAAGCAAGCCATAACTGAGCATGTAAGAGCTGGCCATACAGTGTGCTGATGAATGAAATCAGAAGATAACAGCATCTGTGTTGAATGTGTGCTGCCAAAGCCATCAAAACACACCTGCTGTGCTTACTAGCTGTACTTTATTTTAGATATACATGCACAACAGGGTTCGTCACAGTTTGCTGAATTTGGCTGACATTGACTGACAGTGTTTTGGTCTGAATTTTGCTCTGCCATGTTATTCTTGTGGATTTACGGGGATCACAGAGAAGCAGAGAGGAAAAGCACAATGCACTGCTGCCCTGGCAGACTTAGAATTGGAGATTGGTGCTGTTTTTGTTTAGGTTTTTCTTTTCTTCTTTAGCTATGACAGATTTTAAGCCCAAGCAAAAAAAAAAAAAAAAAAAAAAAAAAAAAAAAAAAAAGCATTTCTTATTGTTAATAAATTAGGGACTGAAAAAATGACTCACTATTGTAAGGCTATTATGATGTGAAAAGCATTTGGGCCCTTACAGATTTATTCTGATTTACAGAATGCATAAGTATTCATTTCCCTTGAACTTTTCCATATTTTGTCACATAACAACCACAAACATAAATATATTTCACTGGAATTTTCTGTGAAAGACCAACACAAAGTGGTATACAATTGTGAAGTCAAAAGAAAATGATACATGATTCAAAACATTTTTTACAAATAAAAAACTGAAAAGTGTCATGTGTAAAAGTATTTAGCTACCTTTTCTTTGAGCGCAGCCAATTGCCTTCAGAAGTTGCCTGATGATTGCTAATGACTAAATAGAGTCCACCTGTGTGTAATCTAATCTCAGTACAAATCCAGCTGCTCTGTGATGCCTCAGAGGTTGGTTAAGAGAATGTTGGGGAGTAAACAGCATCATGAAGTGCAAGAAACACACCAGACAGGTCAGGGATAAAGTTGTGGAGAAGTTTAAAGCAGGCTTAGGCTATAAAAAGATTTCTCAAGCTTTGAATATCTCATGGAGCTCTGTTCAATCCATCATCTGGGAATGGAAAGAGTATGGCACAACTGTAAACCTACCAAGACAAGGCCGTCCACCTAAACTTACAGGCCGAACAAGGAGAGCACTGATCAGAGAAGCATCCAAGAGACCCATGGTGACTCTGGACGAAATGCAGAGATCCACAGCTCAGGTGGGCGAATCTGTCCACAGGACAGCTATTAGTTGTGCACTGCACATATGTGGTCTTTATGGAAGAAGAAAATCATTGTTAAAAGAAAACCGTAAGAAATCCTGTTTGCAGTTTGTCAGAAGCCATGTTGAGGACACAGCAAACACATGGAAGAAGGTGCGCTGGTCATACCAGACCAAAATGTAACTTTTTGGCCAAAATGCAAAACGCTATGTGTGGTGGAGAACTAAAACTGTGCATCACTATGAACACACCATGCTGCCACCAACATATCAAATATGTTGGTGGCAGCATCATGCTCTGGGGGTGCTTCTCATCAGCAAGGGCAGGGAAGATGGTCAGAGTTGATGGGAAGATGGATGGAGCCAAACACAGGGCAATCTTGGAAGAAAACCTGTTGGAGTCTGCAAAAGACTTGAGACTGGGGCGGAGCTTCACCTTCCAGCAGTACAATGACCCTAAACATAAAGCCTGGGGTGCAATGGATTGGCTTAAAACAAAACATATTCATGTCTTAGAATGGCCCAGTCAAAGTCCAGACCTAAACCCAATCAAAAATCTATTGCAAGGTCTGAAAACTGCTGTTCACAAACACTCTCCATCTAATCTGGCTGAGTTTGAGCTGTTTTGCAAAGAAGACCATGCAAAAATTCCAGTCACTAGATGAGCAAAGCTGGTAGAGACAGACCCTAGAAGACTTGCAGGTGTAATTGATGCAAAAGGTGGTTCAGTATTGACCAAGGGGGTCTGAATACTTTTGCACACTGCACTTTTCAGTTTTTTATTTGTAAAAATGTTTTGAATCATGTATAATTTTCTTTCAACTTCACAACTGCGACAAAATATGGAAAAGGTCATGGCTGTGAATACTTGTGCAAGCCACTGTAGCTTTTTTTTGACACAGTAAAATTTTATAGTTCATCAAACAGATTTTATTATCAGACAAAGATAAGTACAAAAGATAAAAATAAATACAAAAGCAGTTTTTTCAAATGACGTTTCCTTAAGGAAAAGGAAAATACTAACCAACCTAGCTTTTGGTGAAAATATATTTGCAACCATTACTAACTCATGAATTGACTGTGATTATCAAATTTTTGGGTTCATTTTCACTAGCCATACCCAGTCCCAATTACTGCTAGAACTGCAGAATAAAGAGCCTGTTTGACAGCATGAAGTAGACAAAATCATGTCAAAAAGCAGAACATTGAGCCCTGACCTAATGAAATTCAAGAACAGATGAGGAAAAAAAAGTCACCGACATCAAAAAAGGTTTACAAAGCCATTTACACTTTTACGCTTTGGGACTTCATTTATTCAGTAGGAAGGAACGAGGTGGGGGGGTGCATTCCCCCATGATATGAATGCTGACCAAGAAGAGCACAAAGGCCCACCAAAGATTTGACAAAAAAAATAGTAATAATAATAATTTTGATGATCCCCAAGACTTTTGGGTTAATATCTAGTTGACTGACAACACAGAAGTGGAATTTATGAAGAGTGTATATCCCATTACATTTGGAGTTAAATTAACCCAGTATTTAAGAGAAACAACATCATACTGTAGGCAAACATGGTGGTGGTAGTATGATGGTCTGGGTCATCAGGTCTGGGTCATCAGTTTGTGACCCTAAATTTAAGCACACTTGGGCTATAAAGCAGGATAATTATCCAAAGCACACCAGCAAGTCCACCTCTGAGAGCTAAAAAAAATTACTAATGGAGGATTTAAGACTAGTTTAGTCAAAGTCCAAACTGAAATCTAATTGAAATGTGGTGGCATGACCTTAAACAAGCTGTTAATGGCCGAGTACCCTCCAATGTGGCTAAATTAAAATAACTTTGCAAAGGGCTCAAGTTCCTCCATAGCAAGATTTATACTTATTGCTAGTTATTGTAGATGCTTGCTAGCAGTTGTTGCCACCTAATTAAGTAAAGTTTAGGGTGTGGGTACTTCTTCATGCCGGGCCAGGTTGGTTTTGATAGCTTTTTTCCTATTATCTGTTACAAGCTGCTGTTTGTGTTTACTTGGGTTATCTTTATCTGATTAAAATAATTTTTGATTATCTGAAACATTTAAAGGGGGGTAATATGAAAATGGACTGTTTTGAGCTTTGTATCGTTACAATGTCCTTTTCTCATCAAAAGCATACCTGGAGTGTTGTTTTAGTCCATTCATGCATGTTTGAGAAATCCTTGAATCTCTTATGGCAGCCATTCAGACTGCCTAAACACTTGCTCATATAATGTGCCACCTATTTACTCAAAGCTCCACCTTGGAGCTTCAGTCCCCAGCCAAGCTCCTGCCCCACAGAGCATCCCTCCCCCGCACCTCAACCCACACATCTCCGCCAGACTGGTGGCAGTGGCAATTAGCAAACACCTGTTGAGACTGCATGTCTCCTGAGCTTATCCTGTGACCTACTTCTCAGTCCTACGCTCCTCAGAACAGTTGTAAACGGCGTCACAGAGAAGCATTGTTGTGATGACATGCTAAAGGGGAAGTGTTGGAAAGGGTAGAAGCTTCCTGAAAAACAGAGACCAATTTCAAGGTGTCAGATATGGCTATGATGCAAAGTCAAATTTCTTTTAAGTTATTTTTGATATATTCAGCATTTTCATAACAACTGAAGGTAACATAGCTACCTGAATGCATTTTCTAGGCACTATGTGCCTAGAAAATACATAATACAAAACAAGAGCAAAAAGCAAAAACACAAAACTGTCATGGGGCAATAACAGTACTATACAGTTATATTCAATAAATTATAATATATGTCCCAATGATTTAAAGTACCTTTTGAAAATAACAACTTTTACTCAGGTATTAAACATACTTTTTGGCCACAATTTTTAAAAAATATTTTTTTTATTGCTCTGATGTAATACATTAATTTCAAATGTCATTTTATTTAGCTGTAAGTGGAAAATCATCATAATTAAAGAGATTAGAAAAAAAGGCTTTTAAACAACCATCTGTGTGTAATTATTCTGTATAATTGTGTTTTTCTTCATAATAAAGTTCCTAAAATAAATGGGCTTTTCAATAATATTCTAATTTATTGAACGGGTCTGTATATTTAGTTTTTAGCATGTGGCTCATTGTTGTAAAAAAGTGATACAGATCTTGTAGAATGCCATCTTAATCCCCCTACTTTGAGTTTTTACCTGAATATATGCACATCAGCATTAAAACAAGGGAGACCAATTTTAACAGATTCATCTCATCTCCACATTCTCCAATCCCCATCAGCTTCTGCAATCTCCCATTCCATCATCCTCTGGTTAAATTGGCCCCTCCCAGTGTTGAAAGACCAGGATGAAGGCTGGTTATTTAAATTTAAATCAACACTGACGGGGAAGCAGATGTAGAACAGAGAGCAAGGGGTAAAGCTTGTACCTGACGTTGTTAGTATTAATGCGATTTCACTGCAAGCGTTGGGATCGATGCAGTCAGATGAAGGACTGTGTTAACATCTTAATCTCTAATAGCATCAGAGCAGTCAGACTATAAAAACTTCACCAGTTCAGTCATGAACACACACCCAATGCACAGATTAGAAGATAAGAAGGAAGGGGTGAAGGCACGACAGGCCATCGGAGCAGGAGCTGTACTGCAGGTTGGAGGAGAAAATCTAGACAGAGCTCAGATTTGTTCACTTCTGTAAAAGACAGATCAAATATCATAAAAATGTGCCAGAAGTAATATTTAATGTGTCTGTTTGTATTTTTAATGTCCAGCAACAGATTAACAAGTAAACAACCTTGTACTGAATGTGTTAAGCTACTGGAGTAGATGACTGATAAGTTTTCATTTGAAATTATGAAACAATACAATGTTTGTCATTCAGTCATTTCATGCTAAATAATAAAAAGGTATTAAACGAAGCCCAGCTGATTTCATTGAGTAACAAAAAGAAACCTCTGGCAGAACCAGGTTCAGTATGTTGCTGCAATAGGCTAGGAGTGGAGAGTACAAACAAACAAAAAGAAACAAACAGAAGCACTGAGTCATGAGTACTTTCTATGGAGAAGAGATAATGGCAGCAAAAGCTCCATCAGTGCCTTTGACAAGGAAAGAGATACAGCTATACACAGAAGCAGTTGACCAGGAGAATGGAAACAAAGTTTACAGAGATGGGGTCCACAATAAATATTCATCAGAGGCTTTGCTTAGGATAGAAACACTGCTAAACAGAGAGGCAGTGAGTTTCTATACTTTCTATGGGAAATAAAAGCAAAGAGAATGCAGAGCCAAACATAGGCATAACTTCAGTGAAAAGAAAAAACAGAGAAAGAGAAGGTAAAGATAATTGCTGGAACATGTAAGTTAGTGGCTACCTCCAAAAAAAGAAACACAAGTGAACACGAAAACACTAGGCCAGTATTAATTTCTATGGGGAAGAAAAATAACAAAAGCATACAACCAAATACATGCACAGGTGTACCTTCTATGGAAAGTGATAAAAGAGAGAACACTTCAAATTAACAGAAGTACTAACTTCTAAAATGAAGAGTAGCGGTGGTGCAGTCAGTGTTATTACTGTAACTCTAGCAGGCTGGTTGAACATTGAACATGCCATGCTTGGCAGGCTTCAAAGAATAGCTGTTGATTTCTTTTCAATTACTCATACAGAGCTGGTCTGAGTATAGAGACCTACTTTGTGGAAAGTGTTAAAGCTGCACTGGACAAGCATTTTTATGAAGTTGAAAAACAGCTCTGTGCTGTCAACCTACTTAAATGAAACTAGACAGCACCTGAAAGAATAATCCAGGCTGCCTGAGCCCCACGGTTTTGCCCTGATTGCTAAAAATAACATTTTTGGCTCCAGTAAGAAAAGAATGGACATAATGAGACAGTATTTATGATTATAATCCAAATAGTGATAGATGATTCTGATCATAATTTCCTCCTGGTGTCATTGAACACCGCAAATACAGATGCATTTTTCAGTCAGTTAAGTGGATCATTGTGACTGAACACACAAAATTTAGGGTTAGAGATTTACCACAGAAAAAAATTCTTTGTTTTTCTGTTTTGCATCTAGCCCGGTTGAAAAGCACTTTACTGAACAGAGATAGACAACATGAATGAACCAGGAGCAGCAACTACCTTTTCACAGGCTCCATTGCTTCAAAACAGTCCAAATTTAATTTGGACTCATTAGTAAGCCTCCTGAGTACTTCTGTCTCATATCGCAGACACTGCCTCTGAGAGTTGCGTGAGCACGTTTGTGAGACAGCTTCTTTAATTACCCAGGTAATACAGCCAGATGCTCCATCACTCTGGCAATGGCAGTGATTAAAAGCAGTAAAATATTCATATCAATCAGACACCCACATGCCACATGTATAATTAATGCACAGCGGAAGGACGTGGCAACTTTTACCACAGCCAGACGTGCCTCTCCGTCACCATATTCCCTGTGCACGCCGCAGACGGCAGCTGCGCGTGTGTTGGTGTGTTTCCACGAAATGGAGCTGAGAAGGAGTCACTTTAAGCAACTCTCTGGGGGGAGGTCAGAGGCCAGGCAGCTTGCACTCTGGGACGTCATTCAGCCACCTACACAGCAGATGTGCTGGGCTGCACTTTCACTGGCCAGACTCTCTGGGAGTGTTTTTGTTGGGGGGGAAACAGCATCTTGAGTTTGCCGAGTACCAGACATCCTGCTTTCTCTGTGGGTGTGCTGCCTTCTCCTGCGCTGTCTTCTCTGCGGTTCTTTGCTCGTCAATACCTCAAAATACCTGCAAGCCCTTTGTCTAGGGTCTCAGAAGCTGTCTGGTGTCTCCAGTGGGCGGAAGGAAATACAAACAAAATAAACTGAGACTTGAGGTGAATTTATAGACATAAAACAAAGATTTTCACATTTTTGCCAAAGGCGGTGTGTTTGCAGAGACACTTCAAAGACAAGGATTTTTGCATACAGACTTCATATAGTGCCATGTTAGAAATCAAACATCTTGATTTAAATGAGAAGATTATGTCACTCACATACTTGAAATAAAATATTTCCTTGCTCCTGTCAGACCTCAAGGTTCCATATCAACCACTTTTCTATTTCTGTGCTCTCAATCTTTCTACTGTTGTCTCTTGGTTTTCCTTGATTAAGTCTTCTGTCGCAGTCCAAGAGTAAGCTACAATTACTCACTCTGCTGTGTGTGTATTGTATCATGCTCATTACAATTACCTCTGGGTGTAAGTGTGTCATCTGCTGCCTGCTCATGTTCCAATTTCTCCAAGAGTGGTGAGGGAAACGCCTGCCTCACTGTGCACTCAACAATGTGACCAGGAGACAAGAAATCTGTATTACAAGCTGTGAGTCGTGCTTTCTTCTCAGTTTTATTTAACAGCAACACATGTCCAACAGGCGTATATACTCCACAGATGTTTCAGTACACACAGTGCTTTGCAAAAACTACTTATACCCCACAGGATTTTTTTCATCCAAAAAAGAAAATAGTACGCCAACACTGCAAACATACCAAGACATAAGCAGAGAAGCAGTCGAGAGCCCCATGGCAGCTCTGGAAGAGCTGAGGGAGCCACAGCTCAGGTGAGAAAATCTATCTGCAGGGCAGCTATTAGTTCTGTACTCTACAAATCTGGCCTTTATGGAGGACTGGCAAGAAGAAAGCCATTAGAAGTCTCATTTACGGTTTGCCAAAAGCCATGAAGGGGACACAGAAATCTGAAATTGAACTTCTTGGCTTCCATGAAAAATACTACATGTGGCAAAAAAAATTAACACCGAACGCTATGAACATACCATCCCAACTGTGAAACAGTTGTGGCAGTGTCTTGGTGATGGGGTAATTTTCTTCAGCAGGTACAGGGAAGATGATCAGCATTTTTTTTTTAAAGATTTTTTTGGCACTAGTACCAGAGAGGAAATGGGCAGAAAGAGAAGGGGAAGAGATATGCAGCAAAGGTCTTAAGGTCGAGAATCAAACCCAGGACGGCTGAACTGAGGACCATAGCCTCTGTATATGGGGTGTGTCCCTTACCCCTTCACCATGCAGTGTAGGGGTAAGGGGTAGGCAGATATACGGACATAAATACAAGTCAATGCTGGAAGAAAAACTGTTCGTGGTTGCTAAAGACTTGAGACTGGGGCTGAGGTTTGTCTTCCTGTGGGACGACTAAACAGAAAGCCTAAACCATCAACCAGAGCTATAATGCCATGGTTTAGATAACTAGTATGGCAATGTGCTAGAGTTAGCCTTGTCAAAGTCCAGACCTAAATTTAATTGAGAATCTTTGGCTTTAAAGACTTTAAAATTAATGTTGAAGTTAAGCTATTTTGCAAAGAACTGGCAAAACATCTCAGTGGCTTGATGTGAAGAGCAAGGAAAGATGCAATCCAACAGACCTGCAGCTGTAATTGCAGCAAAATGTGCTTCTATAGAAGATTAATTCAAGGACGCTGAATATAAACGCAAACCAAATCCTTTCAGGTTTTTATTTCTAAAATCATTTAAAAAGCACATACAACTTCCACTTCTCAATTGCACACTTTTTTTGTGTTGGTTTATCACATAAACTCCAAATGAAATACATTTATATTTGTGGTTGTTGCAGCGAAGTTTGAAAAAGTGCAATTAGTATGAACACGTTTGGATGGCCGTGTAGATATGACAAGTTTGATCATGTATTCAAGAAACTGGAGCTTGTAACAGTTGGTAGACATTACAAAGGAGCAGTATTGAGGCTGACTCTTGGGAGTGTTGACAGCTTTCATCTTGCTATGATTGGCTTGTGGAAATATTTTATGAGATTTCAAAACTTTACATTTTTCTAATTAGCTGTGAGGGGCCAGCAAGGAAGCAGTCTAGGACTCTGGGAGTGTGACATCAACTGTCAATAATAATGCTACAACACGGACATATAGGGAAACACCTCAAGCTAACTCTTTAAACGGGATCCCATGTTTCACTCAGTCAACTGGCTGGTATTGCTCTTCTTAGGTGGCCAATAATTTTGCTCACAGAACACGTACATTTTCTTCATTTTTTTATTTCTTGCTGCAAATGTGAAGCTTTGATCCATGTCAGCTAATGGATCTTACAGAGGAATAAAAACAGGCAAGATAGTTCTTTTTGGTAGTTGGATCTGAATCTAAAAAGCATGACATAAATAAAATAATTTTCAGCAATGATAACACAGTTGTAGAATTTGATTTCATGGTGTATCCAAGTGTACCATTTAATTTCAGCACACACTCGCACATAAAAGAACACCATTAGCTTTGAACCATAACTGCCCTCCCCTGCTCTGTGCGTGACTGCTCCCCAAGGCTGTTGCTGTAAATATCAATGTTTTCTCACTCTGCTTGCCTTGTTAAATAAGAGTTTTAAAAAATCCCATGATTTTTTTTTTTTTTTTTCTCAAAGCTCAACGCCTTGACATTGGTATTCCTGTGGAGAGGGATGCACCCTAAAACAGCCCTCCATCCATTCACCCGATAAAGTCCCTCAGGCTAGAAAATGCATAAAGTGCATAAGGTGTGTGTTGCATAAGAATGCAGGAGACGCAGTGAGGACGTAGATGTCCTCACCTCGCTATGGATGCAGTATCAAAGTTGCACACCTAAGTGCTTCTTCCCGGCTGTTTCCGTGCATCAATGAATAATGCACATATTAATCTCATAAAGTATGGAAGCTTTGCTAATTAATGCGGCATTTCCCTGGTCAAGGTTAGCTAATTAAAGTGGCAACTTTATGGACACTAGACATGGACAGCATTCTCAGTTTGGTTTTGTTGACTTTTTGCCCCATTTTTTTTTTTTTTATTATTATACTCCCAGCCACCTGTTTGAAGAAAACGTTCTCAAACATCTTCTTCCACTGTGACCTTCACTATAATGGTTGGGATCTTGATGTGTTGGACACTTGGGGACCACTTCAAATCAACTTTTTTTTTTTTTTTTTTTTTTTTTTTTTTTGCTGATAAACTGTCTAAATAGGTTATTTAGGGTTCTACCATTATGTTTCTGGGTGAATTTTTACATTTTTGTGTAAATTTGTTTAGTTTGGCAATATTTTGCCTAAAACCGTCTCTGTACTGGGCTCCTTTGGTTCTAAGGCAGTTGAATTTTCCTATTGGCTGCAGCGGTACAGCCGTTACACTACGTCACAGCCGTCTCACTCAGACACATAGCCCCGCCCGGTGGCGAGTCAGGAGCTAGAATAGTGAGCCGGGTGTGACCACAGCGAGCACTGATCAACAGCATTATTCAGCTTAGCTAATGTGTGATTTATTCACAGTGTGGACACAGAGTGGAATGGGTCTCCTCTGCTCTGACTGTTGGTGATGGTAAACTGCAGGACGGACGACTGTTAGACTGACTGCAGTACTTGGGATGCGGGAAATGCTCACCGCAGCTCTCTGCTTACTCAGGACACAGCAGGGCTGCAGCTGAGCTGCTAAGCGTTGTCACCATTAAAGTCTCCAACAACACAGAAAAAAGTCGCTAGATTTGTCACGTCTGATTTTTGATTAAAAAGTTGCTAAATATAGCGAGAAAGTTTATAAGAAACCAACAGATCTTCGTTCTTCCTGACCCCAGCCCCACTCACCGCCTCCACAGGGGGCGTTAGTTACCCTTGAAGCTCTAGCAAGTTTGCCAATAGAGTCAGTGAAGTTTGTTGATGGTTTGTTTGGATTTAGCTCCCCTGCTGGTTGGTATTCTGCAGCACATACTGGGATCCTTCCCTTGCAGCAGCAGGGAGAGGAGACGTGATAGCAGGAACCCTGTCTTTGTTTAACTGATCCACTTTGGAGGGAGAAGCACGCACAGTTTGAGAAACCGGTGGTCCTGCAGAGGCAGAAATGGGTTGTGGCTTGTGTGTCCCCTCTAGCCCTCCGACCCCCTGTTCCTTCGCTTTTTCCAGCAACTCGTGGACAGTCTTCGAGAAGATAACTCGAGGGTCAATAGGAGAGAGCGCAGGGCATGCACAAGTTTCCCTCAGCTCCAGAGCCTGCACAGATTAACAAAAAAAACAGATACAGATATAGCTTTAATCAATAAAACACTAAATCATAGTAATAACTTCGGGAGAGAAGTCAAATTGAGGCTAGAACCAACAGTGATGAGACCCAACATATCCATCTACCAAGTAGCTTTGATCTTACAATACAAACTCCTTGAATCTGAGGCACCTCCTACAGACTCAAGATGTTCTTCTTCCTTCATGAACAAATGGTCATATCTGCTCTACCATAGCAAAGACGCTGTTTAAAGCTCAAACTAACATTATTATAACAGTTTGAAAAAATAAACAGATTTTAGTTTGTGTGAATTACCACACATACTATTGATACTACTATATATAATTATTATATATATAATTTTTTAAATAAATATACATAGATAAAACCACTTTTTAGTCATTGAATATATTCCCTCTCCCACACTTTACTCACAATCACATATACACAGAAAATATTCAGATCTCTTCAACTTTTTCATATCTTGTAAATTAAGAATCTCAACTTCAATGTGGTTTATGTGATAAACCAACATAAAGCTGAGGGAACCACTACCACATTCTTTTGCAGCCTTAAGATTACCCTATATTTCCCCAGATCCATCTTCCTATCAGCATAACACTGCCACCACCGTGTTTTACTGTGGGGTTGATGTGTTAAATGTGTTGTGCAGTGTAGGTTTTCTGCAAAAATAGGGTTCTGTAGGCTGGAATTTTTGGTGTTGGGCTTACCTGACCAGAGCACCTCCTTTCACATGTTAGCTGTGTCCTCTACATGACTTGTAGGAAATCTTTAAATTGGTCTTCTAATAGCTTTCTTTAAACAATGGCTTTCTCTTTGCTACTCTTCCATAAAGGCCAGATTTGTGGATTGTATGACTAATAGTAGTCATGTTGACAGATTGTCCCGCCTGAGCTCTGGATCCCTTAGCTCCTTCAGAGTTACCATGAGACTCTTGCTGCTTCTCTGATTAATGCTCCTCTTACAGCTAGGTGTGTAGTTGTGTCATTCTGCCATTTGGTTTTTACCAATTTCTTTTTTTAAATGTTCAAAGCTTGGGATATTTTTTAATAACCAAACTGTGCTTTGAATATCTGTGCATGTCTGCTGTAGTCCTTAGTTTTTCATGATGCCGTTGGTTCACTGATGTTCTCCAGCAAACCTCTGAGTCCTTCACAGAACAGCTGGATTTATACTGCAGTTAACTGACACACAGACTGACTGTTCACAGCTTAGTCTATTTACACTGGATTTTTTTTATGGGTACCAGAGTAAAGGGGGTCTGAATACAAATGCACACCAAACCTATCAGTTTTTTATTTCTAAAGAATGTTATCACCCATGTATTTTTTTTCTTCCACTTTACTATCACACACCACTTTGTGTCAATCTTTCATGGAAAAACCACAATAAAAAAATGTTCAAGTGGGGGATGAATACTTTCCAAAAGCAGTGTGCATAACCACGTACGAACATGGACTTGGCTATCCACTCGACAGCCTGTCCCTCTCATGCTACCTGTGGACTTAATTTGATTTGCTCAAGGATGATGAGCGCACTTGTGGAGGAGGAGAGCCCCCAGAAGAGTCAGGTTAAGTAGCTTGAGGCTATCACCCCTTCGCAAGGTTAAAAACATCATATTATGCATCACTTTCAGCTGATGAAGCTCAGCTGCTCGTCAGTTCATCTGTGCTGCTTGGCTGCATCAAACTGTTTTGTGCGAGCCGGGTATTATATTATCACACCAGAAACAGAGCTTTATCAGCTCGCGCACACAAACAATACCAACACCGCGGTGTTCATCACTTCACTGCCTGCAGCCACATCCTGGCCTCGACAACAACTGCTGCTAGAGGTCAGCCTATCTCACAGGGAAGTAAGTGATGCACAAACTCCACAACTTAGCCACCTGATGGACAATTAGAGGCTTGCCCATCTGTTCAACTTTACAGCTTGGAGCATCCGATGGAGCAACTATATTCCAACTACAGCAACACCTGCGGCTATCTAAAATAGTCACAAGCATAAAACACACAGCCATCTATGCTGTTTTTCATGGAACCTACTATTTTTATTGCCTCTTGATTTCTCTTTAGCCTTAAGATACCAATGATTGTCTTGCCACAGTGCCAGCAGAGTGCCCTGTCCTGTGAGATTGAGTGGCTAATGATAAGGCTGTTCTCTTTCAGATCCAAAAATCCAAATCCTACACAGCATTTTGCCTGTGCCAAGCATCCAGGGCCTGGCACAACAAAATGGTTTTCCTGTCTTCCTAAGGCCCTGCATCCCTTCCTCTCCTTCCCCGAGTCTCTGCTTCCTCTGTGGCTCCCTCTCCGTGTCTGCAGGTGGGCATACATCTCTCCAGATGCTTCATTAGTTCTATTAGGACATCTTCAAACAGCACCTAAAGCTATGCATTTTGTTCAAAACAACAAATGTTCAACGAGCATGAAAAAGCCTCTGACTTCAGTCAGTAACTTGAGACATGAAGACTTGAGCCCATGAAGAAATACTTTGTTTATTAATAGGCGGAGACACAACTGAATGCAGTTTGCTGTGCAATGCTCTACCTGTGGTATGAGACGGTCCATCTGACTGGATCTGTTCCTGTGTGAGGGGTGTGTGGACAGCCACTCGGGTAAAGTGGGATTCCCTGTAAGCTTGTCTACAATTTCCAGCTGCTGCCAGAACACGGGCCCTGCTCTCACATCTGCACAGGCCTGGAAAAGACGTACACACACACAATTATGTCCATATACAGCTCTTAATCAAAAATACCACAACAGTACAAAAAGGAAAAGCTATTCTCAAGAGCTGTAGTTTGGTTTATTTGACAACAGTGCCCCCTTGTGTCTTGCAGGCAGATTACAAAGTGTCTAAACTAAACATACATAGAAGATGATTATACTTATTTCTTTAGTTTTTTTAAGGCGTACGTTAAACTTCATGGTTAAAAAATATGCAGCACCTTTCAAAATTATTGGCACCCATAGTAGAGATGTGTGTAGCACAAGTCACCAACACTTTGTAATAACAATAATAAATGGTTGTAATCTAGTCTTTGAGGTTTCACTAAAAACTTTACAATAAAACACTAAATCATAGTTAATGTGAAACAACCTTAGTCATGTTACCTTAGCAGCTAAATGCATTCCAACTTTGTCTGCCTCAGCCTCCAGTTTTCGACTGTAGGGATGGTTGAACATCAGCTGCAAAGGGGGAAGTAAGAGAACTTTTACATACAAGAATCTAAAAATGCAACTTTTATATTTTAAAGTTTGAAACTGTGTACCTCTTGGATATGATTATTTTTCTTATCATTCCCAGTTAAAGTTAATTACCTTGTAGCTCCAAATATTCAAATGACTCATCATGAATAGTAATACCTCACCTCTGTGAGCTTGTCCTTTGCCCACCCTCCCAACACGGCCAAGCTGTCTCCAGGACACAACGCCCAGATGGCTGTCACCAGAATAAGAGACAGGAGGTCCACAACATGAGACAGGCTGGCCTGTTCTGCCTGGAGGGAGCAGGGGAGAAGAGGAACAAGGATGTAAGCAACAGAATATACACAGTAAGGGTAAGGTTTGGGAGAGAAAACCAGAGTTGAAAACTTTCTGGGGGTGGGTGGAACATATTGATTGTTCTCATCTATTTCGCTGAAACATTTTCACTGCAACAGATTTAGAGGTTTTAACAGTCTATCTATTACAGCACACTAACTTTGTTCATTCCCTTCATCTGATTAAAATCTCCTCCAAGCTTCTCCTTCCCAGGACATTTTCAGACTTGAAATACCCAAAGCTTTATCAGACACTTTTAGAACAGAACTAGTGGGCTTATATAACTGTAGGAAAACTGTTTCTCCAAAAGAAATGCGCACTGATAAATCGACACTAGACAGCTGTTTGGAGGGGATTGTCACAGAGTCACATCAACATCTGATGAAAGAAATCTGAAACTGGTGCCACAGTCAAAATAAACTGACTCAGACAGAGCAAAGGATGGTAACTAGGCAAAGTGGTATTAATATGACATTTCTGTCATCTTAATCCTGGGATGGTCACTCATCCATTATTTAACTGCTAACTTTGTCTCAAAGCCAAAATGTTTTGTTATCTCATTTCATCACAATGAGGCTGAAACAGCAGCAGGACTTCGTTTGTTTTTTTGTTTTTTTTTTTTAAAGAGTAATGTCAGGGTTAGGATATGATTATCAGCTGCACTGGAACACCGCACTAGTGTTCTGCACATTTATATGGTGAAATGCTTCTCCATGCTTCTCCTGTTTAACACTAAAATGAGCCATCTTTATGCTCCGGAGCTGTACCTTAGATGTGCATCTTTGAAGCCACTTTGTCTTAAAATTAATGAGTGAACTTTTCAGGCTTACGGTTTGAGTGCATGGGATATATAATGCACACATGTGCAAATCAGTTAAAATTTCTTATTCCTTATGATAAAATCCTTAAATGCTTCTTTAAGCTTTAGCCACATGCTGTACATTACTATATGTAATGTTGTCTGTTGTAATACATTAATGTCATGCAGGAAATCAGAGGCTTGATGCAGGGAGTCAAAGTGAGGCACAGACAGGAGCAGACCAACAGGTAAGAGAGAGGAACACATAACAGAAGATATTTTAATTAAGACGTTTGTGGATGAAAATGACAGGAGAAAAAAAAGTGTCTGTTGCCTTGGCCAGTGTTTTTCTACCCTTAGTGTGCCACGGATCATGTTTGGCAAATTACTGAATGCAGGGCTGTAAAGTGAGACAGCACACTGAGTTGTCAGTGAGGGGCTAAGCTTGTAGGTTTGGTGTGAGAGATATCACTTTTACTTATTTTTGTTGGTCAAACTGTTGCACTGATCTACAGAGTTGTTGGAGAAGATCAAAGCTTGTTTTTTAGACTTTATTTCCATTGATCAAACCTCTGTATTGAGTTTAAAACTGCTGGGGCCTATTTTAATAGCTGTCTTTCACCTAAAGTTTTAGTAAGAGGCACACCATTAAGCAGGAGTATAATCATATCATATTACAATTTAACGCTTTTGTGTTTTAAATTAATATTAAAAAGTGAAAAAAAACTTTTTGTTCAAGAGGAAAGCAGAGAAGAAGTTTTTTTGGGTGGTTTGCACGTCTTGAGATCATAAAACATATACATATGCATATTATATATTAATATCGGCGTGCAGAACACTATTTTTCTAAGAAACATTTCATAAAAGAAAAAATAGCATTTTGCAAATGTTTTGCAGCGTAGTTAATGTGGGACATATTTCTGCTCAAACTATTTACGGATCTGTCAGGTGTCTGATATAGCCCCCCCACCCCAACCCCCGTGTTAAACTCATTCCTACGCCCTTGCTGGTACATGAGGCCCTTGCATTCAGCCCCCTTTATACTGAAACACCTAAATAGCGCGCTATTCAATCCATTACCTGGAATTGTAAAGAGCACGAGGCAGCTGCAAACTTTCTGCACGTCACATGGCGGTCACCTAAACTGACAAGCCGGGCAAGGAGATCATTAATCAAAGAAGCAAGAGGACTATTGTTACTCGGGAGGAGCTGCAGAGATCCACAGTCGAGGTTGGAGAATCTGCTGACACGACAACTATTAGTCACACACTCCACAAATCTTGTCTGTATGAAAGTGGTAACAAAATAGGAAAGGTCTATACAGTAAATAGTGTCATTTTCCACAAGACCTGACAACATATGGAAAAGATTCAAGAGGGCATGAATACTTTGGTAAGGTACTGTAGACCAAAAGAGATTGATCTCATATTCAAGAACCTGGACGCTGTAGCAGCTGACAGACATTAGAAAGGGGTTGCTTTGTGGCCAACTCTTGAGAATTTACACACTTTTGTCCAGTTTATATTGGTTTATGGAAATATTTTTATGACATTTAAAAATTGTACATATTTGAGTGTAATTTTTTTTCCCAGTTCACATTTATGTTTCACTCTGTGTTGGCCTATGGAAAAAAAATCCCAATAAACATTGATCTATGAAGATGTAATGTGACAAAATGTGATGTTCAAGGGGTATTAGGCTTTTGCAAGGATCTGTATCTCCTAAACTTCATTAAAACAGATCCTCAACCATAAATAATACGACAAGTTAAACGTATCACTAATAAAAGTGATTAACATAAAGCAACACCAACTGCAACTTACTGAATGGTCCAGTATGGCGTGAGCCATTTCATGTCCAAGAACAATCATGAGCTGGTCAACATCTGCCACAGCTCCCAACATTCCAGTGAACACAAACACTTTCCCATTCTACAAAAAAAAAAAAAACCCAACAAACATATTACACACCTGAGCCACACACTGTACTGAAGCAACAAAGGGCATGAACAAGAAAAGTTTTTCGTCTGTTTCTTTTTTACTCACTGGAAGGACAAAGGCATTGATTTGGGGACTATCCACCACATGTACACTCCAGGGGACTTCAGACACTTCTGGGATGTCCTTGTTCCTTTGAGCTAGGAGCTGCACCGACTGCTCCACCATCTGGTGAAGAGGGTCAGTGACAGGAAGCAGCCGCTCTGCAAACTCCTCCAGGTGCTGGAACACAGAGTTACGAACAAATATTGGTCCCATTTTATTTTCCCCAACACCACCTACTTATGCAGATATCATTTTTCCATGCAATGACCGTTTTCATTGATAATTCTTTAAAAACGTGAGGATCTGGGTAAAATATAGTTACTAAGAATCATATTTCACCAATCAGAATATTTAAGAAACAGCGCTGTGATTAGTGTCTGCCCTCATTTCTCACCGCCTCTGATGTCAGAGCTGCCAGCTCCATGTACTTCTCCCTGCTGAACACCAGGAGGCGGACCCGCCCTGTCACTGGAGACTCATCCAGGTGTGTTAGGAGCAGAAGGGCCACAATTACTAAAGTAACCCCTGCCCCCGTCGCCAGATGCCAGCGGCGCCTCCGGATCCATTCATGCATGAGCTGTCGGCGATTCTCTGGTAAAGCCACCCACCATTTCCTTAGACTCCTGCACAGAAAGGGAGGAAAACAGAAGGGTAGTAAGTCCAAAATCACACATGGGTCAGTAGTGCTCAGCACTATAAAGGAAGCAATAGTTCAAAGCTTCCTTCATGTCAATGGAAAATTGCTATCTTTTAGATAGAGAATGAAACAACAAGGAAAGTATAAAACAGAGTTGTGCAGACTGAGATCAATCGTTTAATCTTCAAAGAGGCAATGGAAGACCCAAGGGTCTTATGAACCCTTTATGTGGCAGATTTTTAAGTATCCCAAAGTGAGAACCAAAACATATGGTGCAGGTGCCTGGAATCACTTCCCTAAAGGCCAGAGAAAAGCTGAGTTTGAATTTTATTTTAGTCAACTCCAATGACACAGTTTTAATTCAGCATTAAACATAGTTTTATTAACATAATTGTTTATTGTTCTAATCAGCAAATAACAAGGGAATTTGCTGTATGTAAAGCCTGACAACAATGTTTTATTTCCTATTTTAAGATAAGAATGAATGTACTGTCTGATCAAATAATTGAGATGTTTGAATTATTTGTTTTACTACATAATAACAATGTCATTAAATAATATTGGCACTAATTGATTTTTATTGTTTTACAGTAAAGTAAAAAAAAGGAAACCCTGGTAAATGTTTAGTGCTTTATTAGAAAATGTTCACATATCAATTTCTAATCTAAACATTGTTATGTCTGGAAAATAAAGTAATTTAAATAAACACAAATAACATAAATTAAACCTAAATAATATATAAATAAATTAAATATAAACAAAAATGTGTTTTCTAACTAAAGGAGATGTTAAGAACCCTGTCCCCTAATAGCTAGTGTCAACACCCTTAAGTTGAAAACTTTTTGAGTCTTTTAATTGGTCTGAAGACAGCTTGAATCACTCTTCACTTTGAGCAGTGAGATGCTTGAAGGGTTTCTTTTATGAAAGCCTGTTTAAAATCAAACCACAGCATAGATCTAAAATTTGACTCCATTGTAGAACAGTTAATTTCTTAGTTTACAGTCAGTTCTTGGTGTATTGACTGGTATGTTTTGGGTCACTGTCACATGGCATGCTCCAGTTCTTTATCCCCTTAATTTTTTAATATATATTTTTCATCAGGCACCATCAGAAACACAATACAATTTAATGTGGATCCTAAGATGATGCATTCCCAGACCAGGACACTTCTACCTCCATGTTTCCCAGTTAACATGAGGGTTTTTTTTTTTTTTTTTTTTTTTTTTTTTTGTTTTTTTGGAATGCAGTACTTGGTTTATACTTAACTTCTGTCTGTTCTTTTGTTCAAATATTTTGATTTTAGACTCATATGTCCAAAGAAAATTAGTGATAAACTTCTGATTTTTGTCCACATTATATTATTGGCTTCATGATTTGCTTAAGGCACATATATTTCTTCTCTCATACCTTCTATGAAATTTAAACCGTCTCTTTCTGATTGCAAATGCATGCATGTTCATATCAAGAGTAGGAAGAGCCTGCAGTGTTTTTGGGAACTTCTTTTAGCATCCTGCAGTCTGCTTTGAAGGCAAACTTGTTTGGAGTGTCAGATTGAGGAATGTTGACAGTTGTTTTGAATGTGCTCCACTTAAAGGCTTTTTTTTATTGAACAGCTGTTTTTAAATTTATTTAAGACAGTGAAATTCCATTAGCAATCTTCTTTTTGAAGGCCACAGGCAACCCTTTAGATTGTACCACTGTGTACACTCCAACTTCAACAGTCCGAAACACCCCAAACTAATTGTCTTAAGTTTAAACAAGACAACCCTTCTTAAAAATGCTGAGAAATTATGTTCTGATGTGACATTCCTGTCTGATTTCAGCCATTTAAGTGGAAATAAATGTTGGGGTGTCCTAATATATTCCTTACCAGAAACGTTTTAAAATTACAATTTACAGAAATTCTAGTGAGGTCATTTCCTTAGCTTTTATTGTTTAATTCTGTTACTTGGAATGCTCAGTACTGATAACATTTATATAACATATCCATGCCCTTACGTGACAAAAAAAAAATTGTTTGTCCAAAATAACTAAAGTCAGTGACAATAATGCATCCGTTCTCTACCTGCCCAGTAGTATAGCCAGAAGCTTCTGCAGAGGTTTGAGGACCATCCATATGAGGGGAGCGGGGAGGGCTCTCATGGGGGTTGAGGTGTGGAAGTGGTTGCCCCACTGTGTCTGGACGGGACCTATCCGGGAACACACCGTCCGTACGTTGCCACATACTAAAAAGGACTGTCTGGTTGCACAGAATTTTGGAAAGTTGACATGAGAACATACTAAGAGTTCTAAGTTCTTCTTCTTCTTCAGAGGAAAATCAGCTCGTTTACAGAGCTGGAAGTGTCGAATCAGATTTATATGAAAATAAAAACGGCGAGTGTTTCTTAAAAAGTTACAACACAGAAAAGCCATTGTTGTTACATTTAATAGGCGCTACTTCACAAAACAGGGATGACAAAATATTCGTGTATCACCGATAACTATAAGACTACGCCGTAACCTTAACGTGTTCCAAGTTTGTTGGTGCCATGTTGAGTTGTCCTTCCGGTTTCAACTATCAAAGTCATTGCCACCGGTCGGTTGATAGCTTGTAACCTTGGTAACCACTGTCCAGCGATGGCGGCGCCTTTCAGGTGTTTACATCGATCCAACCTTTGCTATAACAGCTTTAGACACAGAGCTAAAACGTCCTGTTCCATATCGACACCCCTCACCTGCTCCGTAATACATGACATCTTACGTAAGTTTGGGTGTTAGGGAAATGTTAGGACTGAAGGGTGTTCCTGCTTCTCAAATGATTCCCCATAGAAACACTTTCGCAATGAAGGTTCCGCTTCGCATATAAAGTCTCACTATGAACCAAAGCGGCCACAAGTAAGGAATCTGGACACGTACCCTGTGGTGAACTTCCATGGGAAAAAATGGTTTTATACATTTATTATCCCTCTTTGCAGGGCCGGCTCAAAGTTATACGAGGATCGAAGCAGACACTTATTTCGGGGGCCATTTAGGGGTAAATCATTATTCTTTGATGTTGTTGACATTGTCTTTTATGTCCATGTAAAGAGCATGAATGTAAACAGTAATACCATCAGATTGTGACTGGTAATATATTGATATGGGGGGCAAAGCAGCTGAACAGTTTGCCCTTGCCTTAAATCAGCTCCGCCTCTTTCCCCATAAGAGCAGAAAAAGTTTAAGGTAATTTTGTCGCAGATAAGTAAATATATAAATCAAGGTTTCCTCTACATGTAACTGATCGTGGCGCGGCGCCACAGATGCAGAATGAAGGGGGGGGAAGGTTATATGTTAAAACAATGTAAAACATGTGAGATGTATTACAGGGTTTCCCCCAGTGTATTCACCGGCGGAGCGGAGCGGAGCCGTTCCTGAAAGACAACTTAATAGTTGATGCACTAAACTGGGCTCAAAGCAGGGGGTGCGCAGCAACCATACCATCTGTGGCAAGCCAAATCTGCCAAATATCGCTACTTTTACAACGCCTCTGGCTGAAGAGTCGCGCAAAAAACGCCGATTTATGGCTCAGAACGCCGTAAAATACGACGAAAATCCATTAAAAAACTTTTTACGTCGACGTAAGGCGGCCTTCTGAACGCCCAAAAAAATACTGCGATTTGTTTCGGTCATTGAACGCCGCTTTTACGCTGTCACTCTTCCCGAACGCAGTCACTCGTAAAAATAAAAACGCAGTAATTTTCGGCGTTCAGAAGGTAGCCTTACAACGGCGTAAAAAGCAGCGTTTTGAATGGATTTCCGCTGTTCTGAGCTATAAACTGGCGTTTTTTGCTTGATTCTTTAGCCAGAGGCGTTGTAAAAGTGGCGATATCTGGCACACTTGGCTTGGCATAATATATCTTTGTGAACAAAGAATTATGTGTTGCGTGTGTGTTTACATCTCTCACATAGCTCAATAAGTATTCTGGCACGCTTGGCTGTGTCTGCTCTGCAACTTGCTAACATTTATGTAAATGAGCCACACCAGCAGTCAATTACAGACAGGTCTTTTTCATCCAAAGCATTCTTTGTAAATAGTGCATGAGCTTGGACAAATAACAACCAAACACAACCAGGAAATTATAATAGTGCACCAAGCTGCAGATATTCCTAAACAAAGAAAAGTTAATACAAGAAATACTTGAATTTTATACCTTAAGAATATTTAGTTAAGCATACAAATACTTATCATTGTCCATTTTAGGTATTTTCTCCTTTATTTATTTGACTTTTAAATGTGACCATGGCTAGTCCAAGATATGGGGGCTTGAGCAGAATATAATTGAGGGGCCCCTCTTGCTGTTAGGAACATCACCACTAAAAGTGTTTCAAGATTTGGTGGAATCTGGGAGAGGGGGCAACGTTTAATTGCCCAAGTTTAAAAGCAGTCAGTGATAACTGGTTATTTGCCTAAATGTATTTGTGTACAAACCAAGTTGAAACACAAAGATTAAACTCATAGCATCAGATTGTAGCTATAGTAACACAGTAATCAAATTATGAAGATTATTCTTTGCACTTTTACAAAGTAAACTTTCCAGCTTGTTTAGATCTTAAATTTAAACATTAAATTAAATTTTTTTTAAACTGTTTATGTCTACTAAAACCATTAAATCAAATTTAATAGCATTGGGATTTTCAGTAAACAAATGTTAAACTTTTAGATCTATGGTCTGTGTTAGAATATGAGCATTTATGGGGGCACCTAAAGGTCTGGGAAGCTGTAAACAGCTGGTTAGTTCATTTATGCCTTAGGTTGGCTCTAAATGTGACCAACATTACATAGTGTTTTAGGATCTAATAACAGATTTTCTAGTTGGGATTTAACAGAAGTGCAAGAAAGATAATTATTTAATTTGTTTGATTGTCTTTTTTTAATACTCGATAGTTGTGTTTAAGTATTGCCAACAATGTCTTCCAATAACATATAATCACCCAGTAATATTTTTACATTTCCTGTCAACTTTAAACATTTTTTAAAACAAAAACATGATGGGCCGTGGGTGGATTGTCCCTCATCCCCCCAGACAGCTCACCACCACCACCACAGTATAAAGAAATCCTAGAGGAAACCCTGTAAATGCAGTAAATCAGCAAATATAAAAATAGTTTTATTTTAGTAATACAGGAACTGATAAAATGCACTCTCTCTTACACACACACTCTCAAACACGAACTTGATTTACGATTGTTGTGAGGAATCTGTTGATATCAAAGAACCGTATTGATACTCATAACCAGGTTAAATCAGAGTCTACCCCTGACAATCATATCAATCTGCTTTGGACTCCATATCTAATTTCTTCACTACAGTAAAAGAAACCTTGAATGTAAATGATTTTATACAACAGATCTCTTTTAGCAGAATAATTCAATCCAATCAGATTTCCTATAAAACTATGAGTAAACATCAACATATGTACTTCAAACATTACACCCTGCTAAATACTGTGGTCAAAAAAGTTATATTTTCACAATAAATAGTCATGCTCAGTTGATAACACCGAGCCCAAATGCAAAACTGAACTGCTCTTTGTTTCGGCACCTTCTCCTCCCTTGGGAAACTTCTCCTGACTGATCAGCTGATCAAAAGTGATGTCATCTGATTGCACAGGCTTCGAGATGTTTAAAGGTTCTCCCTCTTCCTTATACGAGGATTTCTGCTTGGAGATAAAGTCTGACAAGAACAGGGACTGGATCTCAGAGAGGAACTGGTCTCCTTCTCCATCTGGCAGGGCTTCCAAGTGTCTTGCCAAAGATGCCATCATCTGGAGAGAAAGTTACAGTCGTGAGCTACTGACAGTGTCAAACCAAAACAAGCAAGGAGTCAGATTTACCTTTTCTAAACAGGTAAGACTGGAGTCCCTCCGAAACAATCTGTCCATCTGTACGCTCCTGCACAAACAGAACAAACGTTTTAGAGAGAAACCACAGCATAATCCATAATTATGCTGTGGGAATTATAGTCCTGATTATCACTGACCCATGTGTCTGAGCGTACTTCTGGATGATCCACTGAGATCTCCTCATGGTCTGCTCCCAGTCAGGAGAATCTTGTGATGACAGAAAGTTGAATCTGTAAGGCAGCTCTGTAGAGAAACGGAGAAAGAGAGGAAAAGCTCAGCTGGAGGATAAAAACCTGTGCACCAAATTTCATGACCTACATTGTCAGCTTGATTGTTAGGCCTCTTGATCTAAACTGTGTTGATGTTTTGAGTTGTGTCTTACTGTGTGTGAGAATGTATTTCACATACTGTTTTGGCTTGAGGGCTCTTGGCTTTCTTTCACCAACAAGCAGGTGATTTGGGAGTGGGGTGACGGGTTAGAAGGGTCATACGGGCTCACTATCATCCCGATGAAGGGGGCTCCACCGCGGGAAAAATAACTCTGGGTGAGTCAGAGAATGGAAAATCAGACTGCATCTCCACATGTACAGTACCTTGCAAAAGTATTCACACCCCTTCAACCTTTTGTATATTGTGTCACAAAAGCATTTTATTGGGATTTTCTGCAAAAGATCAAACTGCTGCACAACTGGGAAGAGCAATTAATTTTCAAAATATTCACAAAAATCAGAAAAGTGTTACATGCATATGTACTAATTCCTCCCTTATACAAAAAAGTATGTGTCATAATTTGCACAGGTTCTTTTATCGTTTCCATTTTACCTGGAACTGGTCCTGCGTGTTGATATCCCGCACTGACGGGTTTGGGTGAAAGGAGGGGTGTGAGTGGTACCAGCCCACAACGCTAAAGCCCAGGGACGAGAGCACGTCACAGGCCTGAGTCTGTGACACCGGGTCCATCTCGCACTGCAGACCTGTGCTCACACTGTTACATGGTTCTGCTGCACAGATCTGCACACAGAACTGTTTGTCAGCTTTCAGAATAATTGGAATAGAGATAAACTTATATCACCTCCTACCTTAAGTACTTTCTCTTCCTGGTTGAACGTTCCACCCAGAAGACCAATGACTTCCCCTCTTGAAACGTGGGCGTGCTGAACACAGGATGACAAAACATGTAATCAGTTTATAGCATTAGAAAATAAGATAACATAGCTGGCACATGCTGTTGAATGAAGCACTGAAAGGAAATAAGAAACCGTTTTGGATGAGGCTGTGTTTATAATGTACCATGTCCATGATGAGAAGAGTCTCAGCACACACGATGACCTGGAATGGCTCCTGGGGAAAACCGCAAGTAAAATTTTGAAAAGTTTAATAATGACACTCAAATATCACAACAAAATACAGTAAAATACAACTTTCTATGATCCTACAAACATTTTCATGCAAAAAAAATAACATATTGAAGACAACCTCACACTGTATTGGAGACTAAGGTGGCACAAATATGAGGACCAAATGTGGTTTCTAATAATAAATGGAATATTTATTATTACAACAAAAATAAGACATTTATTCCTTAGACAAGTGCAAGCTTCCAGATCAGTACTTTCATTAATATGTTTATGTTGCCTTTTACATGTGTAAAAGGCAACATTAGTGTTACATCTGCCATCTTACAGTTTCTCATCTTCCCACTTACAATGGTGGATCTAAAACGTTAAAGTTATTCTAAGCATAAATATAGTTTGTGAAACATAAAATCCTGCCATATCTATGAAGTGCAGTGCATCCAGAAAGTATGCACAGTGCTTCACTTTTTCCACATTTGGTTTTGTTACAGCCTTTTTTCTAAATTGTATTAAATTAATCTCTTTCCTCAAAATTCTACACACAAATACCCCATTATGACAATGTGGTAAAAAACAAAACAAACAAACAAAAAAACAAAACAAATTTGGTTAGGCAAATTTATTAAAAACAGAATACCAAAAGATCACACTTACACAAGACTGTGAATACTTTCCGGGTGCACTGTATGTGTGTGTATGACGCATTCCTGTTTTGTATAGGGCATGTGAATTGGGATGAAGGGTATAAAATGTGTAAAAAGTGTCTGCTACTGTGTGAAGACAGGGTAAGTTAGTTTTGATGTGACATCACATCAAAAGACTTCCTGACCATCTTGAAGTGAAAGTTTCGTGGTCTATACAAAGTCCATTACAGACCCAGGTTTGTCAGTTAAATTCCTGTGGAAGCAGCTTCGAGAATTTAACACACACATGAGATGCTGACACTGGTACTTTTCAATGGGGGCTTTTTTGACAGGGGGTGTCAAAATTGAAAACAGGTCACAGTGAGGTGGTCCTACAGGAGTTCTGAAGGAGACATGGCTCTGCCTTGGATCAGCTGGAGGAGCTTTGCTGTACATATCAAAGTTAAGTGTATGGCATTGTTCAGCACTATATTGGGCCGGACAACTGGCTTTAATTTGATGCTCTGAACTGATGGTTTGAGGGCAGTCAAAGGAAGATGGGCCCTCAACCAGCACTTCTAAAATGTTAAATATTTGTCTTTGACAAGTATGCTATTAAAAGACAAAGACATCACGACACATTTGCCGAGACATTACAAGAAGTACATTTCAGGTTTTGTATAAGTCTCTTTGCATATCAATAATCTCCTATTCTGATGCTCTCATTTTAGAGAGAAATGCCTCGTTTGTTCATCCAGTCTGTGGGTGACAGCATAAAAACTATTTATAAATAAGCACGGGACAAGTAAATCTGCACAGTTTTTGATAAATGAGACCCAATGTGTGTTAAACAGAAAACCCATTTAATTCAAATCAGGCCTACATACAGCAGAAATGACATTAAATATAAAATAGCTTAGACTGCCCTCCTGTTGGTGCCACTTCAAGCATTCAGCATGCTGAGGTAGAGGAATTTTCATTAGTGCAGACTAAGGCTGCACTGACTAATCGAACTAATCGTGATTAATCAGTTACTGAAATAATCATCAACTAATTTAGTAATTGATTAATCATTAACTGGAGTATAAAAACTCTAAAAAAGGCCATTTGCTGAAAAAAACAACACACCCAGAGCAGTAATTAAGCCAAAACTGCACTATATACATATATACTCCTCAAGTGGCAGTTTTAACTTCACCTGGTTCAAATTCACTAAAGGAAAGCTATATTATTGCATTTTAGGCAATAAAATGTTTATTTTCATATTTAAAAAAGGAATTTAATTAGTTGTTTATTTGCCTCTTTTAATGTACTTCTAATATTGTATAAAAAAAGCCTAAGAGGTTAAATAAGAAATCTGCAGAATGTGCCTTTTTTAATCCGATTAATCGTCAGAATAATTGATAGAATAATTGATTATTTAAATAGTCATTGGTAGCTGCCCTAGTGCAGATAAAGTGTCTGAATAGTGTAGCATGACATTAATTAACATTGTTACTGGGACAGTTTGATGCAACATTAGAGAAGCACGTGCATACATTTAGGGACAGTGGTACATAAATGTAGCAAATATATAGCCTCTAAGATTCAATAGTCATGCAGATGAGTTTTGTTAATGTCCAAAAACTCCAAGGCAGGCCTGGCATCAAAATACATTGAAGACCTGTTGTGGTTGTATCAACCTTCCAGACCACTCAGGTCTTCTGGTTCAAGTCTACTCTGCCTCCCCAGAACCAAACATGGAGAAACAGGGTTCAGTTTTTATTGCACCACTAATCTGGAACAACCTTCCAGAAAACAGCCGAAATACTGAGTTCCTTTAAATCAAGGGTAAAAACCCCACCTGTTTACAGTTGCCTTTGATTAATAATAACTGGAACATTGATCAGTTTATTTGATGTATATTTGATGATGATTATTCTTGATGATTTTGATGATGGCATTTGACAAAATGTAATGTTTATTGCTTGTTTCGTAATTGTTACTGTATTTTGTTTTTATCGTTTAAAGCACTTTGAACTGTTGTTGCTGAAATGCGCTACACAAATAAACTCGACTTGGTTTAGCTGGAAATCATATAAAAAAAAATGTGACAATCAATGTTGGAATGTTGTTTACTTAAGCAAGTGTATCTACCTATGCATTTGAAACAAGATAGATATGCAATAGTATGATTAAACAACAAGTCAAATGGTCACAGACCTGTACATCTCTCTCGAAAGATCTGCAAGGAATCAGCTGGAATGGATCAGAAGACCTATTGTATAGAAATTGATTATATGGTTGCCTTCTCCAGTGTATTATTTATTACTTGATACCTGAATCCATCATGCTCACCCTCTGTATCTCGTTATCTTGCAGGGTTTAGGCTGCTTCTTCATCTCCTCTCTCCGCTGAGCCAGCTCTTCAGCACTCAGATGCTGAAAAACACATAATCCACACAGATTCAGTAGAAATAAAAATATAGATTCAAAGGGGCTGAAGTGTAAGTGCATGTAAGACAGTGTCCATACCTCATAAGTCTGTCCTTCCAAATCTTTTGCATCACACCAGTTTCCCCATATGTCCCGCACACGCCTCTTCCTGGTCCGCTGCAACCAATCAGATGTTAGCTCAGGTCTGCCAAGCTCAAGTTTTACAGCTGGTCACGGTATACAGGAACCTACCATACTCTGCAGTCTCTGAGCTAGCTGATAAGCCTCAAGCACATCTTTGCCCTCCTTCGGCTTGGTCCTGTCCACCACCTTTGGTCGATTATACACCGCTTGCTCTACAAGAAGAAAGCATGAGCCCAGACACTAAATTGGAAGAAAGATAAAAGGAGCAGAAGTAAATGCAGCTCAAAGATTGCAGGTTTACCACAGTTGAAGTTGATGGCTCCGATGAGCTCCAGGTATGTGTGTATCCTCCCGATGCAGTTGACGTCTCCACAGTTCTTCAGACCAGGACGAACCGATGTCTTGTTCAGGTATCTGGGCTTGCTCTTCAGCCTAATGATAAACACAAACGTGTTCAGTTCTTCTCTACAGCTGAAGTGAAGTCGGTATAAGAAGGGTTTAGTGCTACCATTGATCCAGGATGTAGTTCCTAATCTTCAGATATCTTTCGGGGGTTTTTGATGGTCGACCTTCAAAGAACTCGGGGATAGCTTGTTTCTCATCCTCTGTGATTGTCTCCGTGTCCATCTCAACTTCCTGCTCAGGGGCCTTGAGCTCTTCCACTTCCTCGTCTTCATCCTCCTGCTCCTCCCGGTCTTTGTCTGGTCCATGGATGCCCATGTTTTCCGCAGAATCTGCCAACAAAATAGAATCATTCTCACTGGCAGGTGTATGAGGCTAAGATACAAACAAGCTCCCGATGTGGATTACCTGTGGAGTCCTGACATGCTTCCGCGAGCTGACCAGTATGTGTCGAGGTGTGACACTGGGAGCTCTGGTCATTACTAGGATTAGTTGTCAGATTTGAGTCCGTCTGTGCGTCTATGTCAGGAGGTTCTGTCTTTACAACTTTCTCATCTGATGTAGTTTTTCCATCTTCCTCGGTGCAAAAAAACATAAAAGAGGATGGAAGACTTTGCTCAGAAGGAGCGCTCAGGCAGGGTCGGTCCTTCGTCTCACTGAGGATCTTGAACACAGTGAGCTTATTTTGCTCTTCTGTGGGCCCTTTTGCTGGAGTGTTGGTCGCTGGTTGCCCTGCTGGCCCAATGAATTCAGTTTTGCTGTCCTCCCCTTCGCCATCACTCAGGTCATCAGTGATGTCTACATCCTCGTCATCTGAAAGCCTCTCTATGCGGACGGCATTAGTCATAGTGGGCTGAGGAGGCTGCAGCTGCTGCTCTGAACCTGTAGAGGGAGCTGCAGCTCCAGGTTTTGATTTACCCTTTAATTGGAATAAACGGGAGTGTCAATAAGACTCTTTTACCAACAGAAACATGACTGAGTATGCTTCATGGCAGTGTGAACCAGAGCACCAGTCAGGTAGTCTCACCTTGTGTTTGAAGTACTGCCTGGCATAACTCTTGACCTGAAGGACGCTTCGAGTGTCCACAAGCTTGGCAATTTTTGTCCACCTTCGACCATATTGAGCCTTAAAAAGTAGAACGAAAAATAACGTAATGCAGAGCTGTGTGTAAATTTCCAAAATGGTTCATAAAACTGAAAATACATATGGAATTTTAATGAAAGTAAGAATGAACAGAAACAAAGGAGAACATCTTAACTACCATCAGCAGATATAAAAAGTGTGCACACCCTTGTTAAAATACTTGGATTTTGTAATGTGAAAAATTAGACATTGATTAATCCGGGGGTTTTTTTATGTCCACCTTTCATGTGACATTTATTCTGTACAGTACAACTGAAAAACAAATCTTATGGGGGGGAAAAATATGGAAAATATAACAGGTCCAGTCACATAATGTCCACCCTTTAACTAAGACCTTGTTGGAGCACCTATAGATTCAGTTACTGCATTTGATATTCTGTGATAAGAGTCTATCAGCACGCCACCACTTACCTCGGAAATGTAATCAACCTAAAGTTCTCCAAATCTGTCAGTTTATGAGGACATTTTCCCCCACTCCCCTCTTCAGGCATGATGCAGCCACCACCATGCTTCACTGTGGGTATGGTATTTTTTGTTGATGCATACAAAGTTTTTACACCCAGTATGTGCCCTGATTGTTCAAGTATGGTTAAATCAGACCATGATTCTCCTTCGTGGTCTTAGAGATTTTAGCGAGGATCAGATACTTCCCTTAGAAGAAAAGCAGTCCTAATCACACTTTCCTCCAGCCACATTAGCGATTCTTTTGCCTCTTGGCAGGCTCTTTGACCATGTTTTTGTAATGTCCCTGTTGTCAAATATTTCCCCTAATTATTAATATTGGTTACTGTCTTCTCTGTGCCACAGTTTAACAACAGGAGCTATGAGGCAAGATCAACACAATTTCCTCCTCGAATGAACACCAAGAAAATTTTTGTGGGTGATTATGTGGTGAAAGAAATCCACAACCTCTGCAATACAAAGAGGATGAAGGTAATCTGCTTCCCAAATGACACAGTTTCTGATGTTACTGCAAAAATACTTTCCATAACCACTGATCACCCTAATATTGAGACTCTAATTATACACACTGGAGCTAATGATATCACCAAACAAAAATCAGAAATCCTGAAAAATCATTTTAATCATATTCTAAGCACTATTGGAAATCTAAAAATGATGGGGTTTATCAGAAGACCGCCACATTGGAAATGAGAGATACAGCAGACTGCTTATGATTAATAACTGGCTTATCAGAACATGCTCTACCAGCTCAGTGAACTTCTTTGACAATCACAGGTTCTTCTTGGAGCGTTATCATCTATACAAACAAGATGGAGCATCCTTAAATAGAGTCGGGAAAAAATTTCTCACCTCAATCAGTTTACATGCTGTTAACAAAACAACTTGCTCTCCCCAACCACAGGACAATGTAAACAATGAGATCTCTGTCTCAGCCAAGATATGGGAGGAATATGGCCATGGCTCCAAACCAACACCTCTGATAAGGATGGATCAAGAGCACATTCTCCCAAAACAAACTGATAAACCAGCTGAAAACGAAGCTGCTGCCCCACCCCCTGGCCCTTTTAAAGCAACCTCAAACTGCAGAATTATCCACCCTCAAGACACTTAAATTGACTCTGCGAAATATAAGATCACTATCAGCAAAATGACTTTTAGTTAATGATTTTATGACTGAGCATATTGATGTTATTTATCTTACAGAAAGATAAATAACTCATTGAATCAGCACCCCCTAATTACAATTTTTTAAGTGAGAATAGAAAGAATAAGAGGAGCAGAGGGGTTGCTGCTATATTTCATGATTCACTAAACTGTAAAAAGGTTCTCCTTGGCAAATTTGACTCTTTTGAAAATTTTACTCTTTTGAATATTGAATTTTTTCAATGACTTTAGCGAGCTGTTATCAATGATATCCATTGATTATGAATGTTTAATAATTATGGGAGACTTTAACATCCATGTTAACAACCCAATAGACAGAGAGGCAAAAAAGCTGAATGATGTACTTCAAAACTTTGGTTTGACTCAACATGTTAAACAGCCGACACATAATCGAGGACACACTCTGGATTTGATTATCGGCAAGGGTGTAAATATCTCCAAGGTCTCTGTAACTGATGTCGCTCTGTCTGATCATTATTCTGTTGTTTTTGAAAGTACAATCTCTGTTGACTCGCTTAGTAAAACAAATATTATTACAAAATGTTCTCTTACAGACAACACAGCTGAAACTTTTTATCAAATCTACTCCTCGACTTCAATTCTATCATGTATCCTACCTACAACCATCCTTAAGAAAGATCTCCCTGTCATTGCATCTGATCTGATTCAAATAGTAAACTCATCCCTCTCATCAGGTGTTTTCCCCAAGGCTCTAAAAACAGCAGTTATCAAACCACTATTAAAAAAAGAACAATTTAGATAAATCACTTTTGCAGAATTACAGGCCAATCTCTAACCTTCTATTCATCAGCAAAATTATTGAAAAAGCTGTGTTTCAACAGTTAAACAGCTTCCTAACAATGACAAACCGTTTTGATGTTTTTCAGTCCAGTTTCTGTGCTCACCACAGCACTGCAACTGCTCTCGTCAAAGTGTTCAATAATATCCACACAAATCCAGACTGTGGAAGAACCACAGTGTTGGTTCTGTTGGACCTCAGTGCAGCATTTGACACAGTTGACCATGATATATTATTGAAGCGACTGTAGAGCTGGGTTGGATTCTCTGGTACGGTACTTGATAATTGGTTTGAATCCTACCTAAAAAACAGGGATTTCTTTGTGTCAATAAACAACTTCTCATCGGAGCGGACAGAAGTCACATGTGGAGTACCCCAAGGTTCAATCCTGGGACCCCTCCTATTTATTATTTATATGCTCCCACTAGCTCAGATTATAACAAGTAACAAGATTAGTTACCATAACTACGCAGATGATACACAGCTCTATATTATGATGTCAACAGGTGACTCCGAACCCATCCAAGCACAAAACATGCTCAGAACAAATCAGTGCATGGATGTGCCGAAGCCTTCTCCAGCTAAACAGAAATAAAACTGAAGTTATTATCTTTGGACCTAAAGAGGAACGATCTAGAGTCAGCACGCAGCTTCAGTTATTATAGCTACAAACTAGGGATCATGCCCGAAATCTGGGTGTAGTGATGGACTCAGACCTGAACCTTCAGAGACACATAAAAACAGTTACAAAGTCGGCCTTCTATCACCTGAAGAACATTTCCAGGATTAAAGGACTAATGTCTCAACACAATCTAGAGAAACCCATCCATGTGTTTGTCTTTAGTCACATTGATTATTGCAACAGTGTCTTCACAGGTCTGCCTAAAAAGTCAATCAGACAGCTGCAGCTGATCCAGAACGCTGCTGCTTGCGTTCTCACTAAAACCCGGAAAATAGAGCACATAACCCCAGTTCTAAAGTCCTTTCACTAGCTCCCTGTAGCTCAGAGAATCAACTTTAAAATATTTCTGTTAGTTTATACATCACTGAATGAAAATAAATTAAAGACCTGTTGCCACTGTATCAACCTTCCAGACCACTCAAGTCTTCTGGTTCAAGTCTACTCTGCCTCCCCAGAACCAAACATGGAGAAACAGCGTTCAAATTTACACTAAACTAATTTGGAACAAACTTTCAGAAAACTGCAAAACAACCGACACACTGAGTTCCTTTAAATCAAGGCTAAAAACCCACCTGTTTAGAGGTGCCTTTGATAAGTAGTCAGTGGAACACTGATCAGTATTTTCAAACTATAATTTACTTGATGATCTTTATGATTTTGATGCACTGATATTTACTCGATGTATAATGAGTTTGATCACTTTGCTGTATACTCGCTCAATGATTTTGATGCATGCTTGATTGATGTTTTTACAATGTAAAGAACTTTGATCTGCCTTGCTGCTGAAATGTGCTATACAAAAAAAACTTGACTTGACAAATTCACTTCAGGCCTACATATACTATTAAAACTAATATGCTTACCAGTCCCTCCTCAAACAGCTCTTTTTCCTGTTTGGACCAGCGAGATGAAGCAGAGGCCGAGGTTGAGCTTTTAGTTGGAGATCTGAACATTCACAAGAGAAGCACGTCAATATGATTTTCAACATAAATAACATGTGGAGGAGAACTTTAAAACAAAAGTGACTTACTTCTTTACTTTGGGCTTCTTATTGGGATCACTGGGCAAAATGTCAGGAATCCTCTCACCTGTCAAATAATACCTTCAAGTAGAGTTAAGTACAACTGCTTGATGTTTAATGTTTGGGGGTTTTTTTTATTCTCGCTGTTTTGGATCAATTTTCCTACCAGAACAGAAAAATCTAACTTAATAATTAGTTACAACAAAGTTTTGTTTTTCACTCCAGCTCCATATTTCATAGATTTAACCTTGCAAGACTTTGAATTTTTTTTTTTTTTTTTTTTGATCGTCCAGGAGAATCTGTCGACGGGACAACTTTTGGGTTGTAAACTCAACAAACCTGTCCTTTATGGGAGAGTGGAAAGAAGAAAGCCATAAGAAGAGCTGTTTGGAGTTTGCCACGTTGTGTAAGAACATGGCAAACTTGTGGATGAAGGTGCTCTGGTCACAGATTTGTCAGAATGGTCCGGTCAAAGTTCAGAAGCAGCCATTATTCACAAATGGTATTTGTCTAATCTGATTAGATGTGAGCTATTTTGTAAAATCTAGTTCTCTCAATGTCTGGTGGAGACATACCCCAAAATGTATGGTTTTTCTTTCACTTCACTATTTTGTGCTTCTTTGTGTAGGTCTACCACACAAAAACCCAAGAAACTCATTGACGTTTTAGGTTGTGACGTTCCAAAATTGAAAAAACTTCAAGATGCATGAAAACGTTTGCAAGACATTGTGAGGGCTGCATCCCTCTGCACCCTGTCAGCTGTGGTTAAAAGATACTGTTCCTCCAGCAGCATCCTCTCTATCACCTCTCTGTTCTCCGGGCTGATTGAGCTGTCCAGCTCCCAGGGCTGCAAACAACACAGAACACTGATCACAAAGTCCCACAGTCACACATGATGGACAGACAGTGGGATTTCACGAGTTCCTACCAGGATCCAGGAGCTGTTTCTGTCCGCAGGCTGAATGAACTGCTCCTGGACTAATCCTGCTGCGTCCATCTCTCTGCAACAAGAAGGAAACAAGCTGTAACAGACACCAAAAACACTAAAAAATAATCCTGTTAAGCAGCATTTAGGGACACATAACTGCCCCAGATTGGACACAGCAAGAAACAGAAAGACTTCTTACCCCACATTGCTGTCAAAATCGTCTCCCTCGATGTCAACATCCACTTCGTCCTCCATGTTGAACGACAAACGTAAACAGGGAAGAGTTTCGCTCTGCAGCGAAACAGTGTCCAGCTTCACTTACAGCGCCACCTTGTGGCTGGATGAACATCTGAGGCGTTTTTCTTTACATTGATTACAACAAACCAAGATAAAATAAAGTAGCTATAAATAAGCTACGAAAACAAAAAACTGCTCTAAATCAGTTTTCTCCCCTTTCAAGGAGTCAGACTTTGTGGCAGTCTTTTAAAATAAAGGCATCTCAAAGTTTTCTCTGGACTTTGTATGCTTCTCTTTTTTTCTGCCTAGTGGTCCTAGCCAACATGGACAACATGTTGTGCTTAAAAATGTCAAACTCAGAGTCAGACTAAAAAATGTTTAAGATGAGGGGACATCTTGACCATCTGACCGTGCTAAGTTTAGGAACAAATTGTGTCCTTGTGATAAGCTGCCTCCAAAGTGCACTATAAAATTCTTTGGTAAATTATCTCCTCAGTTTGCACAATCAAAGTGAGTGAACGAATGAATGAGAAAATGAATGAATGAGAGAGCAAAGCACTTAGAAACAAAAATAAAGCCAGATTCCTTGGCACTATAGTGTAAAACATAACAGGGTATGCTAAAACGTTTTCAAGGTACAGTCTGAACTGCATAAGTTGAGCTCATAAAGCAGAGTTCATTAGTAGAAAAATATGTGTACGCTATGTCTTACTCTTACCCCTGATGTTTCAGGATCCTCATAACACCTCCGGGATGAAGAATTCTGATCTTTCACAGATGAACCAAACAGCTTAACACTGAAAAATCATATGATCAAATGTTGAGCATAAACAATACTCAGATAAAATGAATATTAGAGTACAAGGACATATTTAGATGGACATTGATTACAGTTTCATTAGAGTTACACCAAATTATCAGCCAACAACTGTAATTTTTCTCTTGACTGGCTCAAGTTGGAGATCAGCAAGTGAAATACTGATGCAGTTTTTAGAGTTTATTAAAACAAATATTGAAGGTTAGAGATGCATACCTTGACGCGCAGGAAGAGATAATTTTGTAGCACTGTTTTCAGCTACTTCAAAACTACTAAAAAGTGCATTTTTAAATAGAATATCAAAGGCTAATTTTGTAGATCAAGTGAAATAGTTCAAGTTTGTTAATCTTGATAAATCTGACTAATTAGTGAAAAAAAATTAACTTTTCTGATAGTGTAATTTATAAAATATTCAGCTGCAAAATGAGAACTTTCGACAGCTCAGATGTCAAAATCCTGATCAATAGTCTATTTTTTTTTTTTTTTTTTTTTTTTTTATAAAATACCACCATGTTAAACAGTTCACAGCAAAGTATAAGGAGGATGTCAGAGGAAGACAGATTTCTAGGAAACTATAGGATGTGCAAATCGGGGCTTATCCTCATCTAGAACAATCCATTGTTCTGAACCAGCTTAAATCGATTTAGAAATTTAATTTTTATTTTCATATCTGCAAACATTTTTGTTTTCTCCTGATACCGAAATGCTTGCACCTCTCCAACGATCCTTAAACATTTTAAGACAAACTGGTACTGATTTAAACTCAGTCTGAACTACATTTAATTTCAAGGCACTTAAAAGCTGATTCTGCTTAATAAATGTGATTTCACTGTTTTGAGGAGCTGTGGTTATGCTTAGGAGCAACTAGAAACATCATTAAAAACAACTTTAAAATTAGCTACCATTTTTGTTTACTCTAAATCCAAAGACCAACACTTTCCCTTAAAACTCTTCACCCACTCAATAGAAGCTGGAGGCAAGCGAATAAAATCCAAACACCAAATGAAAGACAACAAAAAAGATTTTATTTAGAAAGAATTCACAGTTTCTAATGGCACTACAGTTTGTTGTAGTAACTCACTCCTGCTCAAAAATACTGTGCAGCTTTTTGGAGTAATCAGAGGGAAAGAGAGGAAGGGAGAAACTGAAAAAAAAGCACTTGACAGTAAAAGTAGAAAAACGAAAAAAAAAAAAAAAAAAAAAAAAAAAAAAAAGGCATGAGGAGTCATACAAAGTGCACGTGCGTCTCTAGAAATTCTCTGCAAGTGCTTCCTCCTCTTCTGTGTTATGGATTGAAGCAGGTTCTAAGTAGTCTTTTTCATGATACAAACACACACCCATGAAACTAACAACATAATCTCCCATGCATACAGGTAAACATACATCATACAGATTAAAAAAAAAATAATAAAAAAAAAAATAACAAAAAAAAAAATAAATAAAAAAAAAAAGGTGGAAAAAAATAAAGGATTTTCTCAGCTTGTGGAACATTTGTAATCACATTAATAGTGTTGCAAATCGGATTAATCTTTCTCACGTTCCCTTTAATTCAATAACGGTTCATTTCCTCTTTACAAAACACCAGGGTCATTCAAGGTGGGGCACACAATGAGTACATAGATAAATGGAGTGTAATGAGAGTAAGGATGCAGAAACATTTTAGTGACAGAGCATACATAGAACTAAAATATGAATGCAAGCAGGCAGGTTTTCTCCACAATGACTGACATTAGCATGCAAGGAAGCCTGATCAAGCAGTAGCAATGACACCACCAACCACATGGAGCCAATCAGAAACCCCATGCACAAGAAACACGTCACCTTTTTAAAAAAAAAAAAAAAACAAACAAACAAACAAATGCCCTGGACTCTGCAGGGTATTTTCGTTATCCTGCATGCAGTGTTACACAGAATTTAAACAGAATTGTACTGGTTGTAATAAACAGGGCAACTTAAAAGGGTAAACAGAGATAGTCAAAAAGACTTAGTTGAGCAGTTTCACCTACTTTTACCTAAACAGCAGCTCTAAAAGCAGAAGCAGCAGTCTTCTGATCCAAATAAACACATAGTCGTACAAACTGAAACTAATTCAGCAGGATGTGAAATATGATGGCTGATAAATAACAGAGAGACAAAAGCTTTTTACAAAGTGAAAATGTAGCATATAACAAAAGACTCTAGCCACCCCTTAAGCATGTCTATGTTACTAATATCTCTGAACAAACTCGCATCAACCACAGTGACCCTGTCAAACTGGGAAACTGGCAAACCAGTGCCTCAATTAGAAAAATCTATAGACTTTTAAATAAATAAATAGATAAATAAAACCCATCAGTCAGATTCATCTGCAGGGTCCCGGTGGCTGAGAGTAAAATGAGCATAAACTTTTAACTCTGCTTCCTCGGCATGTTCTTTCACTTCACTAGGCTCAAAACAGACGTGTTGAAGCTGGAAAAAAAAAAAAACATAAGGAATATGAAACAATCATGGCTCAGACTGGCTAAAAAAAAAAAAAAAAAAAAAAAAAAAAAAAAAAAAAAAAAAAGACGACACTGAAACAGAACCCAGAGTGCCTCGAGATTGTTCACATACATAATATATAGAATCCAATATGAGCTTTCTACATGTGTGCATGCTGCTTATAGGCTCAGCCCAACTACCTAAAGTGGGGGAATGATTCATTCTGAGGTTGTAGGATATGCAGACTGCTGCTTCTGTAACTATAATCTGAGATCAAACGAAGTAAGAGAAAAGGACAAATAACTGTAGGTTATTTTCTTCACTCAGCTCCTGTGGTTGGTTTCAAACAGGAATGGAGATGCAACAAGAGCATCAGACAGGTTCACAGTAAGATTTTAAACACTGGTCCCATTCAAACACCTTCAGTCAAACAGGATAGATGAGAATAAAACAAGAGATAACAGAAGGAATAAAAAAGGATGAGACCAAGTTGTGTGCTCTACATTTTCTCTTCAATGACACTTTTTATCCAATACCAGCAGCCTAATACTTGTTGAAGGAGCGTAGAATCGAGGACACTGTTCTCTCACTGTGCTCGGAACAGTGGGAAAACATTAACTGATGCTCCGCTGTCTGGGGACAATGTGCTTTTTCAGGAAAAACAAAGTCTTGTACCAAATGTGTGCTGATGTATTGCTCTCCACCACAGCGTCTCTCTTTGCACATCAGCAGCTTTTTAAACATTGAAGTTTTTAACAATTAAAAGGTTTCCAACACACATAAAGGCACGTAACCGTAAACGGGTCTTAGACAAGAGTGGATACGGTCTGGATGAGCTAATGCTGCCAAACTCATTTCACTTCAACTGTGCGCCCGGGGGCTCATGGGAAATGTGGTTCTTTGGGATACAGTCATTCTTATAGTGAACAGGGTGTTGTGTAAATGTGAAGTGTGGCATTTCAGACATGTCCGGGGACAGGAGTCACCCTGATGCTCCCAACACTCATCTCTTTGTTTCCCTTCATGAGCTGCTGCAGGCTGGGCAGAGAGTCGACGCCTCCCCCTGGCACTGGGGGGAACTGCAGCTCCGTCTGACGAGACTTCCGCCGCTTCATCGAGCGCTTCTCCTGACGGGATTTGGCGGAAGGTTGGGTGAGGGGGAAAGAAAGGCTGTGACCGTTGCACATGCCGGCGGAGGGGCAGATGGGAGAAGGAGGCGGAAGGCGGCTCGTGTACGATTCCTCAGAGTAAGTGGAGGAGCTGCAGCTGCTGGTTTCAGAGAACTCCTTCGACGTTAGAGTGGGCAAAGACGCCACCTGGTCTGTGGATGGAAGAGGACGCGACACTGGGGGAGGAGGGAGAGGTGGTGGTGGAGGAGGAGGAGGAGGAAGAGGAGGAGGGGGAGGGGGTGGGGGAGGCGCTGCGGGGAGGCTTGAATGGAAACCATTGCATTTTGGATCCCCGTTGGTGAGGGGCAGAGAGGGATCAAACGGCTTCAGGGTCTCAACTTTGTCCAGAGATTTTGTTTTGCCACGTTTTTTCTGCAGGATAAACACAACAGAGCAGGAGAACTTCACTTTAAAATTCAGAGGAAGGAAGGGTACATTTACAGGTGCATGTCAAGAAATTAAAACATAATCCAGACAGTAATTCAGTTCCAACTCATATAGATTCATCGTACACAAAGTGATACATTTCAAGAGCTTATTTCTCTCAATTCTGATGACTATGGCTCACAGCTAATGAAAAACCAACAGTCAGCTTTTGGAAGATTTTTGAGGATCCCTATTTTAAAGGCGAAAGCAAAGTTCGCATTTCATTTAGACAACCAAGGTCCTAGAGACTGAAAGAAGAGTGGAGGCGACCAGAATCCAAGTTATTTGAGGTCCAAATGGTGAAGTTTCCAATCAGTAATGGTGCCATGTCATCTGCTGGTGTTGGTCCACTGCGTTTTCTCAAAGCGGACAGGAGATACCAGGAGATTTTAGAGCACATCATGCTTCCCTCTGTGGAAGTGTTTTATGGAGATTCTGATTCCTTATTCCAGCAGGACTTCATACCTGTCCATACTGCCAAAAGAACCAATATGTGGTCTATTGACCATGGTATCAAAGTGCTAGACTGACTAGCAAACTGGCCTGACCTAAAGCCCTATAGACAATTTATGGAGCATTGTTAAGAAGATGATTTGACACACCAGAGCCAACAATGCAAATGAGCTAAAGGCCGCTATAAAAGCAACCTGGGCTTCCTGAGCTCCTCAGCGGAGTCACAGGTGCGTCGATGCCATCCATGCTGAGCCCCGGCCACATACCGAGTGGTTATACTGTACATATAGTGAGCACACAATTCTTTATTTGAAAATCCTTTTTTGTTGGTCTTATATTATATACTCTGTTAAACTGATTTAAGTTTTTAAAAACTGTAATTATAAAAATGGCCGGCAGATGATTAAGTGAACAGGGGACTACACTTCGTTCTGCACTACCTCCACCACCCAGAGATGGACACCAGGATTCTGTTGGTGGACTTCAGCTCAGCTTTCAGGACCATCAACCCAGACACCCTCCATCAGAAGCTCATCCAGCTCACAGTGACCGGCTCCACCAGTCAGGGCCTCACCAGCGTCCTGAATCACCAGCAGCAGCAGGTGAGGCTGGGGAGCATCTTTTATTGCATAAGCACCGCGCCATCTGCTTTTGTTTCTTACTAAAATTATAGCTTTAAATGTTGGCACATTGAGATTAAAGTGAAACCAAATTCCAATTCCTGGTTTGATTGAACAAATTTGGCCAATAAAGCAATAAACAAACAAAAGCTTGAAATATCTCACTCTGTATATGATGGATCTATACAATATGGGTTTCACTTTCACAGCTGAATTACATGTTTCAATATTTCTCTAAATTACTGAGATGCACCTGTAATAATACAGCACCACATTAATGTCTTTAGAGCTTGATGGCACACAAACTGGTCAGAGCATGAAGGAAATGTTTATTAGGGAATAAAAGGGCAAATATGATCTGGAAAAAGCTAATGTTAATAAAACATACTTCTGACAGTATTCACAAGTCATTCTGGTGCTGTGTTGTCAAATTTCTTTATCCAACTGCATAAAGAAATGTGTGAGATGATTAAGATGTGTAGTAGCAATAACAGTGTCAGTAAGGAGGAGGTGTTTATGGGCTGAAACTCAAGACATCAGCTCATCCCTCAACTTGGCAACTCCAGTAAAATCAGAAATCTGACCAGGAAGTGATTCCCTGCCTTATGTAACACACCCACTGCATACACCGACTGACATTAGAGAACACACAGCACTTATGTAAGGCGGCCGTCACAGCCAACAGACACTGTACCTTTTTCTCTGGAGAAAACCTTAGAGGTTCTACAATGAACAAGTCATCTGGACCTACTGGGGAGGGGAGAGAGGGGCCAGGTTAATGATGAAATGGCAAACAAGAATACATACATGTAACAAGCATGAAATGACCTTGCAAGTAGTTTTTACTTGTAACAAAAAGGGGGGGAAAAAAGAAAAATCTACCTTCTGATCACAGATGTGAGAAAGCAGTAAGCAAAACTAATTAGTAAAAAATAGATTCTAACATTAAACTAAGATTGCAGGAAATAAAGCTTCTGTTAGTTCTGTAGTCATCACTACTTGCAAATGTCTCGCATGAGGCAGTGAAGCATTGTGCTCTATTACACTCCCGAAGCCTGCATGTGGACACAAGCTGGCGATGACATCCGCTCTGCCTCCAGGACGAGATCTCTCACACACGCACACACAGCTGAGCAGTAATGACCAGTTGGGGGAGATGTACAGTGCCTTGCAAAACTACTTATATCCACTGAACTTTTCGACATTGTCATTTTACAACCACCAACTTCAATGCATTTTATTGGGAGCTTATGTACAGACCAACAAAAAGCAGTGCATCAATGTGAAGTGGAAGGAAAATGATACATGGTTTTCCAAGAGTTTTAAAACAATCTGAAAAGTGTGGCATGCATTTGTATTCAGCCCTCAAGAAATCAAATTTTTTTTTTGCCTCTTCTTTGGAAAACAAATTAAGCTCAGTCCGATTAGCTGGACTGCATCTGTGAATATAATTACTTTAAGTCTTGGCAAAAATTGTGGATTGGAGTTACATCTATACTTTGACTAGACTCTTCTAACACAGAAATTGTAGCTCTGGCTGTAAGTTTAGGGTCCACCCAGGTCTTAAGTTTTTTTGCAGCTTCTGAATAAATGTTTAGTTCCAGGACAGCCCTTACTTTAACTATATCCATTTTTTTCATCCACTGACCTGATTTCCCTATCACTCTTGAATTAAGCATTTCCACAGTATAATGCTGCCACCACCATATGTTGAAGTAGGAATGATGCATTTAGGATGAGGTGGAATGTTAGTTTTCTGACTCGCACTGAATTTTTCATGTAGTCCAAGAAATGCAATTTTGTAATCTGACCAGAACATCTTCCTCCCCATGTCTGCAGTTTGCCACAAGCTATACAATGGGGACACCATATTGTTACCCAGAGGTGGGTAACAATATCGATTCAATGCATTGCAATTATTTTTTTGCCAATTCAATATCGATTCGGAAAACCATCTGAATCTATTAGATCCCCTGGCCATTGGTGCTCACTGTTCAGGGACGTTCGAAATTTCACACCTGAGAGTACCACTTCCGACCTTTCTCTCACTTTCTGCCAGTGGGCTGAAAAGGGGCACTGGATAGAGGCAGGTTTGATGAGCTAGTTGAGCAGCTCGCGCCATTTCTTTGCCACCAAACACCCATTATACACCTGTCAGTGCGGCGCAGAGAGCAGCCGTGACGCTGACTGTCGTCGTCGTCTTAAGTTTATTGGTAGCTGGCAAACAGCTATTTGGTGTGTATTACCACCACTAACTGGTAAGGAGCTTAGGTTAGAATGGCAATATTGTTCAAATATGCTTAAAAATGATGACTTAAAAATTATGTGAATTATCTCAGTTTTCACAAGAAATGGATTATGTTTACATATACTTCACTACAATCTTAATACAGTACTCATGTTAAAACTTCTGCCCTCCACATTGAGCATAACTTATCATGCTACTGGTTTTTGTATACACTCAAAGTAATGTCTATCACCATGGCTGTATATATGGGCAGGAAAAAATGAAAAATAAATACATACATAAATACAATAATAAATAAATAAATAAATAAAATAAATAAATAAATAAATAAATAAAATTATTAATATTTGTATAATATTTATTACAAAATCAATATCAAAGTATTTAAATCAATATTGAATCAAATCGATATTGAACTGAATTGTGACCCAAAGAATCGATACTGAATTGAATTGTGAGCTTCTTAAAACCCAGCCCTAGGCACAGTCAAAAGGACTTTTTAAATCATTCCAGTCTGTAGGTATATCACATAAAATCCCAATACAATACTATTTGTGGCTGTAATGTGAAAATCTTCAAATGGGTATGAACAGTTTTGCAGGGCGTTGCAAGTTCTCCGAGTTAAAGATTTCGATCTTTTCTTGGCTCTGCCAGCCTCTCACTGTGGCTGTGTGTTGCCTTTTGGCTCCGGCTGGTATAAGTAAACAGCAAAAGGTTTACCAAGTGAGAGATGGAGAAAATGAGCAGAGTTTTAGAAATGCCTGGGCGTTGCAGTGCGGTGTTTAAAAGCAGCTGGCCTGAAATAGTCGTGACAAGTCTTTGCAATGTGGTGACTGTGGTATCAAGTATAAACCGCTTCTTAGGTTTCAGTGACAGACTAAAAAAAAAGTAAAAGTGGATGGATTTAAAAAAGGTAAGTTGAAGGAGAGGCCTGTGTTTAGAGTGTTGAGGGTTCTCACCTTCTGTAGAGGAAAGCTGAAATGACTTGGAGCGAACAAGCGGGGAGGTCACCCTACGTCTTAGACTCATGTCGTCATACGAAGAGAAACATCTGAAGAGGGAAAACATGTATGACATTAATAAAGGGTTATCAACCTTGTCATCAAGCTCACTTCAGTAGGTGGTAGGACAGGACTGATAGTATTCAACAAAGCCTAAGAACGGAAGAAGTCGCACATGTTCCAGGAAATACAAAGATGAATTTATTGCGTAACTACATATCTGAGAGGAGTTGAATAATTCTAAGAGCTTCAAATGAGACACTTGCAGAAACAATGTGCTACATTCACTGGAAGAGTGTCAGACAAAGAGGGCGAGGCAAACCTCTTGGGGCTGGGGAAGTGGTTGCTCTTGGGAAGGGGAGTGAAGTTAGTTTTAGGGTGGGGAGACGAACTGCGGCAGCACTGCAGACAAAGCAGGACTCCCAGCAACAGGCATAGAACCAGGGAGAGCACCAGGTAGCTCTGACGGTCAGATACCTGCAGAGGAAACGTTCAATCAAATGTTTGTTACAGAAAGTTAAAAAAAAAAAAAAAAAAAAAAAAAAAAAAGGAGGAGAATAAATAAAAAGTCTGACAACACATTACAAAACACACAAATAATTATACATTTCTGTGGTAGGGACTGTACAAACCTCTGATTTAGGCAACATGGGGCACTTTCTGGGTGTGGTGTACAAATTTAACAGAAATTCCTTTCTAGGAGGTACCAGCTGCTTGACAATTGGCTCATCTCAATTCATTTCACATGCAATCATTTTACATAAACGCCCATATTTAATCCATGTGGGCACCTTATAAAGACAAACAATTTAATGTCCAGTAAAAATCTGCAAACTCAGACCATAGATATTTAGTTTGAACACAGTGTCTATTAGTCAGAGGAGCAAATATTCTGATATTGCAAAAACTGTTGCAGCATTTCTCCTGAACCAAGTGTGTGTTTGACTCGGGTCTAAATTGCCAGTGAAGCTCATCATAATATAGAAAATTAATATCTTTTCCCCCAAAGCAATAGAGACATAGGCATGAAACAACACAATTGGTGTCGCTTCAATATTATCCTGTTGTTCTTCATAGCTCATCGCCTGACATAAAAAAAAAAAAAAAAAAAAAAAATTAAAAAAAAAACAGTTTATCTAATCACTCCAGTGATATTTGGCCCCTTGCATGAGATACATTCATACGAGTTCCCTATGCATGTGATCTTATCTTGCCCTCAAGCATAATGTTAAATTGGAATCTAGCAGCGTTGCATCTCTCTATAGCATCAACTGTCTTTAATTTATTAATCCCATATTGCTATATATGTTCATTTTAATATTAATGTTTGTCATTTTTAACATTTAATTAATGTGTTGATATTGTTTTAGTAATATGCTGAATTCATTTTACATCAAGAAAAAACTGCCCTGTTGGTCAATTTGGGTGAATTCGAAACTAAAATTCTTTATTAATGTACGATGTAACATTTTTTTTCAATAAACAGAGAATGATACAGCTCAACCTTTTCTCATACTGTAAACAAAAGCTTCTGTTCATGTGGAAAATAAAGCACAGTTAGCTGTGTATCATGATCCCAGATTTTTCTGAGCCTGATGCATCCCACCACGTTGCACAACAGGAGTTTAAATATTACTCTGTAACTGAATGTAAACTGCAGTAAAGCCAAGAAACAATTCATTGTTATCTTTTTCAAATGTCTTAACCTGAGATAACCAGAAAAGTATTACAATAAGTCATAATATAACAGATCTTTGTCTGTTAAGACCTTTGAGCTCACATAAACAGTGTTTTCCCAATGAACATTCCTTTGAACCATCCTCCACCCTTATCTGTTGATAAGGTGCACTAAACCTTTTGAGGTCACAATAAAACTGATGAAGAAGTTAATGCTGGTTCTGAGAGAAAGGTGTTAGAATACACACTGAATCTTAGTTTACTGTAAATGGGTCTGCAAAGCTACAGAACACACAGGGTGCCTATGCTGGCTCTTTAAGCAGGATAGCTTTATTTTTGCTCACATATAGCTTTTTGCAAAAGTGCAGCTTTGTATTTTTACATATTAGGTTGCCTTTCCCTTACTCTCAGTGTGTCAGTTTGAACTTTTATTTTTAATGCAATTAACAGTGTGTCCGTCACCTCTCGTTGCAGCTGGCTCACTGTAGCTGTAAGATTGAGCATCAGTTTGGTAACATCCTCCAGCTGGCTCTGCAGAAGCTGGATGGAATCAGTCTGCTTCTGGTCCTGTATTCATTTACAGAAAAGGAAAAAAAAGTGTGGTTCAGTTGTAAGGTAATGCTGCGGTAAATACAAGTATGTACTGTTAATGGCTCAAGTTGTTTCACAGTGTTTGGGTTCAACTTGACCTGCTCCTGAGCAATGCGGGAGGTATTCTGCAGCTTTATGATGGTCTTATTAAAGGCTTTTTGCATCTCTTCCATCTGTTTACGGTACCTGGAGAGGAGAGAAAAATGACAATGTCTCATATAGTTCATAAAATTTAATGACAAACTAATACTGCGGGATATTAATGCGGTGATGTTAAACTTAAGATTCTAGAAGTTTTTACCTCTGACTCAGCTCCTCCAGGTATCTGCTGGACAGACTCATGTTCATCTCCAGAGCTTTGATCCTGTTGTTCAGCCTCATGAACACGCTCTCCTTCTGACTGGACCCATGAATGGCGCCTCCGTTCAGTAACACGCCGTTGCCGCTCAACGTCCCCCCGGTGTAATCTCCTCCGTTCTGCAGTTCTGCGTAGAAATCTGTTGCCGTCCGCTGAACGTTGACATTAGTGTTTAGCAGTTCCTCTTCTACAGAGTCTTCTGCCCGATGGGGCTCTCCCGTCTGTGAGAGATTGTTCCCCTGCTCTCCCTGGGTTTGAGGAGCATCAGTGTTCTGTTTTTGTTTGCTCCCACCGGCATCTGTAGCCGAGTTAACTGCGTCTGTGTGGCTGTCAGCTGCTGGGACGGTGGCTGGCAGCTCAGTGGGAGGGGGTAAAAGGTTCTCGGGCCTTGACGCGGTAGGAAGAGAAAGTACAGGTTGCTCTTTGACAGGAGTCACTGAGAAAACAGAAGAGGCCGTCTCAGGGGACAGAGCCTGTGAGGGAGGACTGACAGAAAGTGTAAATGTGGCACTGCTGACCTGCTGCGTCTCTGGGACAGAGGCAGCTTGGAGGGGGGGAGTGGAGTCAGGGTCCAGGGATTCATCCTTTACAGGAGGTAACAGTTTCTCCTCATGTGTGGGGGTGGGCCGCATCAGGGTGCTGTGAGGGGCTGATGAACTGTGGGGAGGAATACTGGCGGTTCTACTGGGCTCTAGTAGGATGTTGAGCTCTGGAGTGTATATATCAGACAGCTGAGTGCTAAGTTGTAAATCAGTCTGTACCTCACCCGAGGGCTTCCCCTCATTATGGACTTTACCCAGCAGTACCTCAGGTTCTGGAGTTTTTTCCGTCACAGGGAGGACTTCTTGAGGAAGTGTCGGGACAGGGATGAGTGGAGGAGTGTATGTTGGGACAGGGGTGCTCTCATTAGTTTGAGTCTGAGTGTTGAGCTGCCTCCTCCTGAGGCTGCGCAGTCGCTCCTTTGCCAGCCTGGCGCAGCACCAGCGGTGAAGCAGCTCAGGGAGCGTGGCCATGCAGGACAGAGAGAGTGAGGACAAGGAGGAGAAAGGACAGTATGCTTGACTCTCCCACTGGTTCCTATCAGGATCCCTCCTTGCTTTCTCCTCACTCTTCTCCTCCTCTTCCTCTACATCCTCCTCCAACAGTGTCACAGTCGACTGTTTTGGCTCTTCATCTTCATCCTCCTCCACAAGTGTGACAATCTGTCTGTCCTCACTGGATTCAGATAATGAGGAGGGAGGACTAGTGTCACTAGAGGTATTAGAAACCTCCTCCAATCCAGGTTGTGCAGACTTTGCAGGATCCAGACTGAAGAAAAAACAAAACAAAAACAAAAACAACAACAAAAAAAAACAAAACAGGCATTTAGTGTCTTTTACTGGGTTATGCAGAAACTTGCAAAAGTATTCACACACTAACCTTATTAGATTTTTATTACAATACAATCTTAAAACTTCAGGAGATTTTATATAAATTTTATCTGAGACAACACAAAGTCAGCATAAAGAGAAACAGAGGAGGATACAAGGCTTTCAAAATGTTTCCAATGTTTCACAAGTAAAAAATCTGAAGTGTAGCATCCAGTTGCACTTAGTCCACCTGAGACAATACTTTGAAGAACCACATTTAGCAGCACTTGAAGCCGCAGTATTTACAGTATTCTGGGCAGTTTTAGTCATCTAGAGTTAAATCTTAGCAAATACCTCCCTTCAGTCAGATTGGAAAAAGAAGCTCTATGATGCTAAATTGCTTCAAGGTCTGGACTTTGACTAGGCTATTTTAACACATATTAGGGTTGGGCGATTAATCGGATTTTGATCTTGATTACGATTTGGGTTTTCAACGATCATAAAAACATAATGATTGATAATTGTTCCTTCACAGTTTACTCTTGCGCTGTTTTATGTTGTGAATCCAGCGCCATTGCCAGCTTGCCACTGTGCTGTAGATTCCTCTCACAGCCCCAACCGGTTTCATTTTCTTTAACGCAAGTTATAAACACTTCGAGCAAGACTGAAAAGTTGAGCAAGGCTGAAGACAACAGGATAATGTGCGTTTAATAATGCGCAGCAGGAGTAACTCTCCTAGTCCTGGTATATATGGTGAAGGTACCTGTATGCAAAATAGGCCAAGTTCTTCATGCCTCGCCTGACGTGAAGCAAAAATCCAAATAAAATGTTTTGACCTGGTTTGGATGTCAGAGGGGAAATCTCTGCCACTTTTTCAGCCTCTCAGGTTTTTCTTCAGGATTCTGTTGTTTTTAGCTCCATCAATCTTCCCTTCCCCAACTTTCTCCCTAACCTGTCGGCTGTGTTCATTGTTTTTCGTGATGATGTTTGTTCACTAATGTACTAAAACAGACCTCCGAGGCCTTCGCACATCATCTGGGTTTATTAAGGCAATTGGTTGCATGGATTTTATTTAGGGGTAGCAGATTAAAGGACAGCGAATACTATCGCACACCATGCTTAAATCTTTTGTTGATCTTACCCTGCAGAGCCACGAGAGGCTTCAGGTGAGACAACTTTCCCATCTGTGCTCTCCTTTTCACTCCTCTCCTCTGTTGTATTACCTGCGATTTTCACAAGAAAACAGCAAAAACAAATAAGACATATACATCAGAACAATCTCAGAGAGAAAAACATAATTTAGCTGTTGCCTAATAAATTTTGCCAGGAGCCCATGTTCCCTGTAAAGGGAAACCAGTTTAGGCCAGTTTGAACTGAGCTCTCCTGCAGCCTGTCTCCAACTTTGTGGGTGTACATTGGAATCAGGTTTTCAGCTGTGAGGAGCCAGGAGTAACAGACACTCTTTTTCCAATAAAGGCAAAGAAAAATCTGCTCAATTTCTGCTGATTTTACAAACTGTTTTTCTAAATTTATTTTCATATCAAATAAAATGTGTTATCACCCCCCCAACATGACTGCAGTGGAAAAAAGCTGAGTCATCTTCAGAACGCTCTCTGTGTGGTAAACAGAACTACTAGAGGGTTTGGCGTCAGCCCCCCTGCTGCTCCAGCATAGCTGAGGTTTCGGCCAAGAAGCTGAAAACAGACAGCCAAAGTCCTGCTGAAATGCTGCTGAAGACCTCCAGTCAGAGGCAGAGTAAACATCTGGCTCCTTTAGCACACACTACACGTACACTCACACTGGGGGGAAATAAAGTGACCCAGTTTTAAAAGGAGGTAATATAAACAATATGTGGAAAGACAGACCAACTCGTGGTTACAGAAAGTGGAGGAAAGGCAGGAAATGACACAAATAAAATAAGACAACCAGAGTAAGCAAAAAGAGGAACTCTGCTAGTTTGTGTGTCTGAAAGCTGAAGCATCTTTGAGGTTCGGCTTATTTGGAGACATTCAGGCTTGTGAAAAATTTATTAGAACACCCAATTAACACTCTTTATTAAATTTCACATGCTGTTGGTTAACTTCATTTTCTATCACTGGAAAAGAAAGTGATTGAATTGCACTCAAACAACAAAAAATAACCTTGTTTTACTCGTCTGTAAATCATTAAAAATGTGTTCACGAGCTAAGGAAAAAGATCTGGACTTTGGCTCGGCCCAGGGCAATTTCTTAACTCTCAGACAGCGTTCTGTTCATTTACTGGTATGCTATGGGAAATCGACATGTTGCAGGCTCCAGACTTGCCTAAACTAATTTTTTAACAGATTGTTTCACATTTTCCTCCAAGCCTCAGATGCACAGTAGAACTCATGGTAGATTATATGAAGGTGAGCTGACCAGATCCTGTTGCAGCAAAGCATCTTCTAACCATGACACTTCCAGCTCCGTGCTTTGGAGTTGGCATGTCCTCTGTTCTGGTGTCTCCATTATTAAGTTTTAGTCTCACCCCCACCCCCCCAAAAAAAAAAACTCATCATGCCAGAAGTCCTGGTCTTTGTCAACATTCTCTCTGGCAAACATCTGTCTATCCTCTCTGTAGATCTTACATGAACATTAAAGTGGTTCGGTCTCGTTCTGGTTGTACAGACATGCACTTTCATATCCACAGTAGAAAGAACCTGCTGTAAATTTCCCATGACGACTTTTCAGGCTTTCTGGAGACTTTCAACAGGATTTTAAGCTCTGCTTGCAGAATAATTTGCTCGGACAAACAGACCTTGACATGTTGACGGCTGTTTTCTACGTCCTCCACTTGTAGACTGTTTATGGTTCAGAGAAATACCGGATTTCAAATTTTTAAGCCCCTCACCAGGCTCAAAAGCGGCTACATCTTTCTGAAGGCCTCAAACAGTTTGTTTGATCTCGTGGTGTTCACTCTCACGTCAACAGTCAGGAGCACCAAACTAAATATTTGAGCTTTAAACACTGTGTACTTGATGTGATTTGGCTGTTTTAGGTGGCAGTAAATGTGGAGTTGTCCTAACTTGTTAACTAGAAATTGCCTTTTATCACGACTTGCTCTCCTCTGTTTTTAAACAAGAAGACACAAACATCAAACGCACAAATCTAAAGAAAGTTAAGAAGGTAGAGTAATGAGTAATTTTCTGCAGTGGCATGCATAGACAGGCAATAGCTGAATAATTGCTGCTCGAAAGAACAAATACTTCATGACAGTTAAATCTCAATGGATGACTCTTGCCAAACAGAGTGAGATCATTTTTAAAGTCACCAACCTGGAAAGAACTGACTGGTTCATATGGACAAACCTGTTTGACTTCATACTGACTACAGCAGAAGAGCGGCTGCTCAAAAAAAGGACCAATTTCAGAGGCCCGGTTTTCAAACAGAAAAAAGTGGCTGGCTCAGTACAGGTGACAGCTTCAACTAAAAGTTAATCCTTTAATTGTATACTAAGATGAAAGTAAGTGTTTGAAGCTCACTAAAATATTTCAACAAGTATACATCATTTATATTAGACACTTAAGAGTCTGTGAAGAGAGATTACTGACAGGTGTACATTTCCAGTTTTCTTCTTTATTTTGAATCTGACAGTTCAGGTTTTGGCTCCATGTGGCTTTTTGTGTAAAGATTATGACACACACTCACACACTAACCAATTTATGTAAAAAAAAAAATAATAAAAAAAAAAAATATTTAAATCCAACAGAAAATTATGGGGTTGTAAGATTATTCCCTTTGATACATATAAACATTTGCACTTAAATGATCAGATTCTTACCAAACTCAAAACAAAGTACAACATTTTTGATTATGTATTTACTGGAAATAAATACATTTAAGAATGCAAACAGGAATAACAATAGAAAACACGACCCATAGATGTGACAAAGTAAAAAAGTAAAACAGCTTTAATTCAATATAAATAATAGTAGTGTTAAAGAATACGTTGTTTTCTTTAGTGCCCAAATGAAAAAAGAAGAACCTTGGAGGTTTTAACCTTTGGGGTTAAGAACTGTATTTCAAAATTACAGTTCTCTCACCATATAACCTTGGCTGCACCAATAAAACAGCTTACTTTTTTTGTAAATAACTACTGGTGTTGATCCTTTACATCTTAAGTGAGGGGTTCAATCTGATTGGGCCACAATTTGGAAAAATTAAATATAATCAGAAAATTGTAGCAGTCTCAAGTGCAGTAAAGGCAAAATGGCTATTAGGGTACATAGCTTAGGGTTGGATTACTGTTGACAACTTAAAGGTATAAAATGAGAAGAAAGCTCGATATTTCAAAGGGTGAACAGTACCTCCTACTTCTGCTCCACCCTCTATTTCCGGCTTGCCACCGAGCACGTTAGCTGCAATGTTGTTCACCATGTTAAGGATCGCATCTGAAGAAAAGAAACAAACACGCTTCACTTCATCTGTGCACATGTGACTCCTGACATGCAGCAGCCTAAGGTCAAACTCACATTAAAGACACCATGGCATCAGCAACACATTTTTATTCTGTCCACATACAATCCAATCTGACGCTACAACTGTTTTCTGATTATTGCTGTTTTTCAGCTTCACTGTCACTTATGTTCTTTGAATTCCCCCCCCCCCAATTTCTTCAATTCTCTCCAAAACTTTCCAATGAAGAAAAAGAACACAAATTTCCCTGCTGATGTTTTTATTGGTTTATGTTCACAGACTGTTTGGGAGGGATCCCCCAGTCCTCCATTTTGCCATTTCAGGATGCAGAAAAACAAAAGTGTATTTTTAGAGCAGTGTGCCATTTAAAAATGGAGGGAAATAAAAAGCACACTGCATTTTATGCATTCAAAATTCCCCAGCATATGGATATGTCTTATAGCAAGTTGGTTAAAATACTAATAAAGCATTCAACAGTGCTACCAGAGGAACAAATTTATACCTAACTGAGCTCATCAAGTTAGGGCTGTTTGTCCACTTTATGAAGCCACAGCTGCTTGTAAAAGTTTGGGCTTTTCATTTAGAGACGATAAAAATAGCAGAAAAAAATATATATATTCATACAAAACAAAGAGCAACTATACCTTTTATGGTGCAGCAACTTATGGAGTTTAAAGTCTTTAAAGTGTCTAAACAAGTAATGGCCTGACAGATTTATGGTTTGGCAACATAAAACTTACAGTATTTGTATAAAGGAAAACCCTTTTAAATATTAAGAATTTGACATATTTGGATGCAGCCTGGCTTTGGGATGTTTCTTTTATAAACTTCCATTTTGGGATCCTCTTTGACAATTTCAAATCTAGGATAGGTGTTTTTATTTTTTTACATTTTAGATCAGCTTTAGATAGATACAAAACAATTTGTACATTAACACCATAAAACTGATTTGGATTTATTTTAAATGTGTTTAGATGTAAAAACATTTATCTCAACCATCTCAAAACATTGTGTAACAGTTTCTCCACTATGCTCTCTGCCAGCCTCATCTCATGGTGGGTGTCAGATTTTTACTGCTGTTGGGACATCTGTAGACATTTGGTGTCTATATAGTAAAGTGACAACATATGCATGTATGAGCATGAAAGTTTGTATACGTGTGTATACATACTGGTTGCTGAACCCAGCAGGTTTTTAGAGGCCTTTTCTTCTAAAGGTTGATAACCAGGAGGATAGTCTGTAGACAATTACAAGATAAATCAAAAAAGTTGACAAAAAAAACCTCATCCCACATAAAAGCTGAATAACACTCTTTGAAAATGAATGGAACAAACAGATGAAAAGAACATGCCTTCCAAATGTCACATCATTTTATAACCAACAGGTATTGTACAACTAAATTAACAAGTAAATTTAATTTTGACTCCTATGTTCTTTGCACTCAAACTATTTAAATCATCCAGGCAATGAATATGGCTAATCATATCTGTCTTGGCTGATTACATTTCCTTTGACTGCACTTCAGCATCTTACCATAGTCTTCATCCAAATACTCCAGCCTCTCTGAAGGATACTGGGAATCTGCTATCTCCTCATACTCCTCCACCATGCTGGTACCAAACACCCTACACAACAAGAATAATGTGTTAGAGAAACAACCTACCAGCCACCTACATTCTTTATAAACATAGTAATCCCAGATGTCCTTTCACATCTTTATACATTAAAACACAAAAAGAAAAATCACTGTATTTTATTCACTTTTTATGCAATAGATGAACAGAAATTCATTCATAATTGTGAAGTAGAAGAAATCCAGTTTTCAAACTTTTTTACCAGTAAAAATCTGAAGAGTTAAATACGTCTACCAGTTTTTGGCATCTGGAGCCCAAGATTATTGTCTATTTTCCTCTGTTAAACAGCTCAAGCTCAGTCAGATCGGATGCAGAGAGTCTGGGAATAGTTTAAAGTCTTACCAAAGATTCTCACTGGAATGGACTTTGGGGGTGATATTGTGGCGGTTTATGCAGTGTCTACTTGGACACATACAACTCAATGGAGCGATTAAAGTGATTTCTTACCAGATTGTCATTGCAATTTTTTTTAATCCCAGTTTATCCTGAGAGATAAATTGTTCAAACTGAAAAAAACAAGCATTGATGTTACTTCTATTCATGGTTTGACTTGTCAATTTCTTTATCTGCTGGGTTTGGGAAACCCCTCGGATCGAGTCCTCTAGAGTCCCCATTGGTGTTCACAGCCAAAGGAGTCAAGAAAATTGAGGCGGGCATATCTTTATAAGGTTGCAGTTGTGCCATAATCTTCCCATTTTAGACTGTGCTTTTTAGATGTCTGTAAGCAAAGAACATTATTTCACAAGCTGCTTTCAGGTTATCCACAACTTTCTCCCTGGCTCGTCTGCTGTGTTCCCCTGTCTTCATGATGTTTGTTCACTAATGTTTCCTCCCAAATCTCTGACGCCTTCATGGAACAGCTGGATTTATATTGAAATTAAATTACATACAGAAAAACTCTGTTGAGTGATTAGGTGACCAACTGAAAGTAGTGGTGGCACTGGGTTTTATTTAGGGTTACCAGAACAAAAAGAGCAGAATAAGAATGCTTGGCACATCTTTCAGATTTAAATTAAATACAATACTTTGTGTAAGGCACTGTACAGTAAAGGTTAATGGTTAAGTTCATTTTTGGAGGGTTAAAGAAACAACAAAAACTCACTTATGAGATAATGACTTAATATGTTATAAAAGTGTTGCTTTCCCTACTAAATTCTGTATGTTTATGTGTGCAAATGTTGTGGGTTTTATGGCCATTTTAACCTTTAATGTGTGAAAAGTCCCTAATAACCTTACAGGCACTATAAAAAGAAGTCTTAACTTTACTGCGTACCACAAATACAGGAAGTGAAGTTCACGAGATGACTACAGTTTGCAGATGTTTGAACTACTGTACAAGAGAAGGATTTAAAAAGAAAACCTCTTAAAACTACAATGAGACAGTATGAAGGACTGACGAGCACATGAATTTTCCAACACAGATTTAGGTCGTTAAACTGGTTCCTAAACACCTTCCCCACCCATGTATTACAGGAAGCATTTTTTTTTTTTTTTTTTTTTTTTTTTTTTGGCCAATAATGAAGTTTAAAGTATGACTGCCTGAGGGACAAACACAGCAATGAAGTTAAAATGTTTCAGAGTAAACTGCTGTGAGCTGTAACTCCACATCTTAAACATGCATCCCTTAAAAAAAAAAAAGTTAAAATAAAGTTTAGAGTTTTGACAGAGAAGGTTAAATCTTGCTCGAACTTGATTCAAGCACATGAAAAAAAGCTCATGTTCGGAATTATTTAAGAATTTAGATTCAGTATTAAAATCCTACCTGATGAGACTGAGGGGACAGAAGTGTTCGGCTCCAAAGTGAGAGAGGAGCTCAACCTGTAAGGAAGACAAGCAGATTGTTAACAAATTTTTATAAAGACCGTAAAAACAACAAAAAAAAACCCTTTACATTCCCACTCCATAGACCAAAATCCCCAAATGAGAAGCATAATACAAAGGTGTGTGCATGTTTTAACCCTTTAATATATTCCACATGCAAAAAAGGAAGAAGTCTAGTTAAAGGCCAGCCATTAAAGTAAATGACGGTTTAAGAGAACATGTTTTTAGCACATCTAAGACTCTGACATCAGGAGAAGTGTGCTAACCTTTATGTATTTGATGAACATCTGATGTGAGCGGAAGAGCAGGAGAGGGACAGAGTAAAAGAGAAATAAAACAAGAAAAAGCAATCAGTGAAGATCGTATCAAGCTACAAGCAAGTCAAGAATCTGCAAACATTTCAGCTTTCTGATAAAACAAAAATACAGCTGATATGTACAGCGACACTTCATAGGCAAGGCGCTGCAGAGACATACGCCAGGAGAAGTGAGAAATTGTGAACAAATGATGAAAAAGATGTACAGACAAGCTCTACTTAAAACAAAACAAAAACAACAAAAAAAAAAAAACATCTAGTTATGTAATCAAAATGACTATGAAGCTGAACAGACAGCCAAAAAAAACAAAAACACAAAACAACAACTCACATACAGAGAACATCTCCTCATCACATATTTAAAAAAAAAACTACTAAAAGACAGACAAACATTTAACATGCCAGAAGTAAGAATACTGAGCTAAGAGCAGTGATAGATATGCGAGTAAAGCACATTCATAATGTCCACACACATTCAGATGAACACAGAGATGTCAAATGTTTGCATTTCAACATTCCTATTTAGTTCGAACACTCAAACATTCGCTATAAAGTCAAGCAAAAACAAAAAAAAAAAACACTAAATATCTCAGACTGCAGTATTGATTACACAATCTAAACAAAGAAAAATTAGACAAGTTGTTAAAACCTTGCTATTAGTCATGTGACCATTTATTATTTTTATATAAATAAATAAACAACAAAAAAGGCCAAAACATTACTGGAATATTTTTCTCAACATAGCTTAGCATCTGACCCCTACCTCCCCCCTCAAAAAAAAATAAAAATAAAAATAAATAAATAAATAAAACAGCACACTTCCTACAAGAGAAAGGTGTCACCCTTCTTTAGCTGTAGATTTCACACACTGGTGAAATGGCTGTGACAGTGAGTCTAGTTTATAATATTTAACTGAGGTCAAATAAATTCATTCTTCATTTCACACTCCCAAGTGTTTTACGACAGCAAAAAACCCCCCACAAACAAACAAACAAACAAAAACAAACAAACAAACAAACAAACAAAACAAAAAAACCCCAACTGAGTACCTTCACATATTTAGCATAAAGCTGTTCATCCAGTGGGAAACTCTGGACTATCCGCTCATCACGTGCATGGAAAGTACCAAGCTTCACCCACTTGTTGGTGGGATATCTGCAAAGAGAACAGGGAAGACTTAAAGAGGAGTATGTGAGGTCAAGAAGCATCGATGTGCATGTGAATTGTTGCATTTATTTTGTCTGAAGGTCTGCTGTTCCACGCCGAAGGGTGGAATTTATTCGTGGTCATGGAGAGAGATTAAGCTAGAGATAAATCCTGAGGGACAACCAGTAACGATAATCCAAAAGACTTGCAGCTGTAATTGGAGCAAAAAAAATTGTTCTACAAAATCAGGCTGGAAAATGAAAATGCACGTCACACTTTTCAATAATTTGTTGTGAAAAATAAATAAATAAAAAAAATTCTAAACCTTGTGTCACTTCCCTTCTACTTTAGGTATGCATTGCTTTGTGTTGGTTTTTCACATAACATTTCCGATAAAGGGATTCGAGGGGTACATACATTTTTGCTGAGGTAAGGTTTAGGTGTACACATGAAATGACAGCTATGCAACTGTAACTCAGAAATTTAAGAATTGATGGCTTCCTAACAGCAAATAACACTGTGCTGACATGCAGGAAACTAGAGCTTACCTGTCACTGATGGAAACTAGAAAGTCTTTAGGTGTTGAAGAGAAAAGCTCAAAGTTGGCTATATCCAGCTGTTTGACTTGAATCGGCTCACAGAGCTCTATTACGAACCTGAGGGGAAGGAAATGCTTGTGAAGAGAAAGCTTTGTGAAGGCTGCATATTAACAGCAAAGCTCAGCAAATGCTGTGTAGCAGAGCCCCTACCAGATTTTGGTGCTACATGGATTTAGCATATAAAGGTCCATATTTTCCATAAGGATAGCTGACGTACTCTAAAAAGAAATATAAATGACATAATTAAGCATTCACTGCCCTTACTAACATTTTATTCATACATCAAATGCACAAACACAATGTTCCAAACATCTTAAAGCATGTTCATTTCTCTTCTTATACAGTGTGACCCCAATGATATTTGAATCCATGTGAGAGCATATGTGTTTGTTGGTAACATAAGAGAAATGTGTTTCACCTTGGCCTCATTGTTGGCAGAGAGGATCTTGGCACCACACTCCACAGAGGCATAGTTATTCTTAAAGTTTTTCTGGACCTTCTTTACTGAATGCAGGCTGCCACTGGTGGAGGTATGGAGAGTCTGACCTGGAAAGAAGAAGCGTTTACGTTAAGCCGACTGCAGGACATGGTGAAAAATTTCTGGAAAACAGTAGAAAAGTTAGAAAATATTCAAAAGTATGCTGCACTGACACTCTTTGGTGACAGAGACAAGAGCGAGCTAAAAAGTAGGGAGAAGTAAATTGTGTGTTGGTGCACCAAAAACTAATTGTGGTAAAGGCTCATGAGAACCTTTGTTCATTAATGATTGTTAATACAGTGCATTTATTCTGTCCATTTGGTCCTTGTGGAAAAAAAAAAAAAAGGGTTTTCACAAACCAGCTCTAAACTGAAATGTACCACAATATTGCTGAAGTGTAATAATCTACAACTTAAAATCAAAAAAAGCTGGGATGTTGTTTAAAATGTAAGTTAAGTAATCTTGGATATAAAAAGAGATTCTTAAAGAAACAAAGTTTCAGAAGTACAGATAAGAGGTTCATCGGTACTTGGAAAACTGTCTAAAAATAGTGAAACATTTCCTGAATAAAGTGACTCAAGAGCAAATTTGGAAGACAAACATTTGTGCAGCTAGAAGTGGTAAAACCTCTGTCTGGGCCCTGCATATTGCAGCATTTCTAATAGCATGGATTCATAACATAAAACTCTGGCCTGCCTGCAGATGAAACCTCTCAGAGACTCGATGGAACCTGCTGGGTTTTCTTAGACAGAAAATGTTTTGGCTAATTTGAATAATAAAATGAACTTTATAGCATATTTTCATAAGTAGGAATTTATGTAAATGACTTGAAATCTGTCCGTATGATTGGATTTTATTGACATTTTCTTTTGTAAAGTGTATTGAGACAACGTGCTGTGAACTGGCGCTATATAAATAAACTGAATTGAACCAATTGGAAAAATTTGGCCCATCAGGATACAAAAATCCAGCAGAAGACCCAGAACTGTGGAACAGCTAGAATTATATGCACTTACTTTTTTCCTTTTCCACCTCCATAACTTGTTTCTTCCACTCATCAAAGGTGGGGATGTCATCTTTACTGGGTACAGAGGGATCAGCTTCTCTGGCAACATTAGCATCTCCCATCTGAAACAGAAACATACCAACCTTGCTGAGATCCATTGTAGACCGGTGAACATTAATAATAAAGTTGCTTAGGATCAGTTACATAGGATAAGAGTCATAGGTCATCTCTGTTAGCATTCAAGCTTAGTATCGTGCAAAAACAACTGGGAGGCTTCCATTTTTGACTCATGGTACTCAGCTAGCCCCAGGTCAATGAAGCATGGAGATGCACTGAGGTGGGAATAATATTTTTGATGTATTATATAAGTGACCTTCTAGATCTCGCAAGAGGGTCTGAGCTTCGAAATTCACAAGTTAAGACAATCTCTTATGTAAACACCCAGACAAGAATCCTTGCCAGCAACAGTGAGATTAGCCATTAGATCTTTTGCACCAAATCAGCAAAACAATGTTGACATACGTGATTAGCTCAGCCCCGATGAATGCAAGTCATTTGTCTGAAATAAACATGTCCTAGTTTTTTTTTCCCCAATCAGCAAAAAAAAAAAATTGAAAGCAGGGTAAAAGAGCTCTAAAAAACACTGCTGTTTATTAATTTATTGTAACAGATGTGCTCGATAAATATTCAAAACACTTATTCAAATCCAGCCAGCAGTTCTGAGCCACAAACATCTCTCAGCCACTGATCATATGGTTAAGATGCTGTCGTTTTTCAGCAACAATCTAAAAAGCAGTGATCAGGATCTTTCTGTTTGGAGTTTGTTTGTTCTCATATTAGATCCATGAGTGGATTTTTTTTTTTTAGTCTTATGTTCACATTTCCTCCACAAGTTGAGCAAAAAGTTGGATCCAAAATTAGTTAAAGTTGAGTGTAAGCCTGAATGGTTGTTGCTCCTTATATTTTGCCTCTTGCCTGTTTGCAGCTGGAACAGAGATTATTGACATTATTGTCCAGGGCCTAAAATAGCTGTATAGAGAAAAAAATGAATTGATATTTAAATATAGAGTACATGAATAGTGTTTTGACAAAGTGGTTTCCCAGCATCCTGTCCAAACATATCTATTGGCCCGTAATATTTTCCAAATATGCTATACTGAATATTGCTATCCTGTGTTTACCTTGAATTCCTTGCAAGCTCAAATAATAAAAGCTTTTTGATACTGAGTAGTTATTTATATTAGGAGCAGAGGCAATGTCACATTGTGTATGAGAGAGTGCCTAATGTAAAACAGGTTTTACCATTTCAAAACAAAGATGACATTGTTGATAGTCTTTAGCATCTTAAATTAGCGGTTAGCCCTACTAGAGTTACTTAAACAGCTGTCCTTGTATGTAGTCAGAGAAAATGCATGGTTATCTAAACTGTGAGGTTTCCAAACACTTTGCCAATATTTACAAATCGAGGTTGAATACCAAAAAGCTTCCCGTTATCTGCTGAAATGGTCACGCTCCCTCAACCTTACTGATAATAAAAATGGCTCCAGGACCTAGTCATGCTCACCTATGATTTGTTCACTCATTGGAAAAACAGGTTTTTGTTTTTTTTATTTCCGTACAGCCAGCCATGGTTCCAGTCCAATTAAACTACATTTTAAAAGCCCTTATAATGATTAAGATCTGCACCGGGAAGCTGTTAAGTTGCTGACCTGCTGCTTATGGTGGAGGTGGGAAGTATTGCTCTCCTGCTCCAAACTGGACAGCACATCTTCCAGTGGCTCCTGCTCTTTCCGGCTTCCAGGTTCTGCTGCTTCTGGCTCTGCTAAATCTGGACTGGACTGATTGGACTCTGCTTCGAGATCGGAGCTCTGGCTCGACAGCTGGTCATCTGAAGCAGCTTCATCCACACTGCATCACAGACATGGGTCCAAATGGAGGAGGAAAAAAAAAAAAAAAAAAAAAATGGATAAGGGAGGAATAAAGATAAACAAATTAGTCCTCCGAAATGTTGCAAATATTGAGTCAAATTTGACCAATCATTACTTTATTAAATAGCCTTGAGTGAGAACAGCCAAAATAAAAAGTGGAAATTAAACATAAAAAAGCATAACAGGAGTATAAGGCCAGCGACTGATGGTTACGCACAGCAGAGAGGCGTAGCTTCTACCTTGATTACCTGTCTCTTTGCTTTGATTGGCTTCTGGTGGGTGGAAACTCACCTGAGGAAAGGGCGGCCAAAAGGGGAGTTTTCACAGGTTGCCAGTTCGGGGGGAATGACCCTGCACTGTGAATCAGAGTGCTCAGCAAAGACAAAGCTGTCTGCTGGGAGATCATCGCCTGCACTGGCAACCCGCACTGCACTGAGGGAAAGAAAGGACATGGCGTTTACCACACCTCCTAACACTGGGAAGGGGAAAGAGCAGAGACAGAGGGATAGGGTCTGGAGGAGGAAACGGGGGGTACGGTAGGAAGCAAGACAGAGAGAAAGCAGATGGACTGACAGTAGGGATAGAGGTTGGTCGGGCCGTTGAAGCGCTCGTTACAAAGATCTAAAATGTCCCGACACAAAAACATTGCTACGGAAGGAGGAGGCTCTTCTTTTAAGTTCAGTTTTCATGTCCACAGTGCTGATTCACCAAAATGCTTATGAATTTCCATGAAAGTCCATTTGGCAATAAAACAAAAAAGTGCCAACAGTCTCATGTAGCTTCTCAAAGCAGGTCACCAGTTCCTTAAAAGGTTTTGTCCAAGATGCAAACACCTCTTTTTATCATCAGCAGTTTTTTGGTTAAAATATAAAAGAAATTATAAAAAAAAAAAAAAAAAACTGAGGGGAAAAAAAAGGTTAACCAACAAAAAATTTAAATAAAATGTGTAACATCTGATGTGACATTTGCAGCAGAGAAACAGATCACTGATAAAGAGGATCTGAACTTACCCTGTGTCGGTGGGGCCAGCACTCTCTGAGGTAGGTACGTTTTCAGCTTCATCTGAAGGTGTCGATGGGTCTGAGTCCAGGCGTGGCTGTGCGGTGTGATCGTCGCTTGAGGACTCGGCTTGGACTCCAGCATCTGTTGATACATGGACCGGTTCTAGCAATGGTTCTGGAGTAGGGAGCTCTGGGGCTTCTTTGTCACAGTCATGGTCCTGTGTGTCAGTCTGGAAGTCAGGGTGAGCCTTGGGTTCTGTTGGAAGGTCTGGCTCATCAAGAACGGGTATATTATCCAACTCTTGGCTTTGCTTGGTCTGCTTCGCCTCAGCTTCTAAATGATTCACAGTCTGCGAAGAGAAAACACAGAAAAGCGTGAGTAATATTCTGATACATGTAAAACCATCATTCAAGACTTAAAACAAAATGTAAAAAGGACTAGCAACTTTAAAAATAATGTATTTTTATATACATTTTACTGTAAATATTACATGTCCAAAATGGCAATTTTACTTCCACAAAAAAAACATGTTAAAATACTTTATATCTAAATAAGCCAAAGGGATTAATAATTTTGTGTTCAACTGTGTAATGCAGAAACCTTTTACTAAGAGCCACGTTTCGTCTTACCTGTTCACGCTGTATGCTTGCAAGCTTCTCTAGTGCTGCCCTCTCTGTCTCTAATCCTATTTCGTATGAGGTGTGCGTCGACCATTCTTCCACCACCTACAGCAAAACAACAAATTTCTCTGATTTCTTAACAAAAACCAAACTATGAAAGTTACAGTACAACGTGCATGAAATAAGAAAATGATCATTTTTGCAAGGAAATTTCAAATGCACATTTAAGAAAAAGAAAGGAAGGCATTTGCATTTCTGGATGTGAAAAGGGCTTTTGTTGATGGACAAAGCCCATGTTCTGGGGCTGATGACAGACTAATAGACCTGCTGAACTCGCCCCAGCAAGGCTGTTTGTGCCTGGATCTCACAATGACTCCCCTTCTTCAGCCCTTGCACCAAACACTCACTACTACAAATTATCCTTCATTTTGATATTTGGCTGCAAATAAACACAAAGCTGCACTGTTCACTGTTAAACACCAGAGTAATATAAACTAACAGGTTCGAAAATGGTTGATTGAGGCCAAGCTTTGAGCCAATTCAATCCATTACTGCAAAGAAAAAGGATTGAGTTTGACAATAATTAACTATTAATAATCAGAGGCCACAGAAAAGGAAAAAAACAACTTCGATTGCTTTGCACAACTCTTAACCCTCAAAATAAGGTCTTAACGCACATCACAGTGACCTTTGTGATGCATTTGAAGCTGGTGTTCAAGATAATGCTGCAACACGAAATGGAGCCGTTTTCTAGGTAAGCATTTACACAGGAAATGGGACTAATATGCCTCATCACTTTTGTGGGAGCTATGACATGCAAATGAAGGTTACAAGTTGATAAAAGAAATGGCTAAAAACAACAACTGGTAAATGATTTAATATATCAAAAAATTACTTTATAGTTAAATAAATTTGAACATGCAAACACTTGATCATCTTCAAAATAATATCCTATATCAAACTAAAACCTAAAGAAAATATGTGATTTCAAATAAATTTGACTTCATAAATACCTCTATGCTTGACACATCTCAGGGATTTAAAAATGTGTTTTCAACCTGCATTATGTCAAACACATTTATACTGCATAAAGGCTCAAATAAAGAAGACCTGAAATGCTGCAAAGGATCTAAATCAAATACACGAGTGAAAATATTCTAAATATATGGAGATATGGATATTTAATATCAAATTCAACAATACTGAGAGATTCTAGTAATCTAATCAAATAATTAAAACTGAAGGAAAAAAAAAAAAAAAAAACCTTTTTAAAACTCTAAAATAATTTCTGTTTTTCTGGTGAGGAATAAAATAAGACTCTTCCACATTTATTATAATTTTTTTTTTAAAAAAGAGCTAAAATTACACATATGAATATAGCAACATTTCTTAGCATTTTGAAGGAGGTTTGCCATATTCCCCAGGTAACATGTTTGGCATAAACGACATACTACATTCCAGGAAAAAGAAACCTCAAACTAATTGAAGGCTGGAGGTGGAGGTTTCATGGTCTGGGAATGCTGTTCTGCAGCACGATGCAGCTGAAGAAGATCTAGACCCTGCAGCATGACAATAACCCAAAACATAACAGTAAATCCACAAATAAATAAATAAATAAATAAATAAATAAATAAATAAATAAATAAAATAAAATAAATAAATTAAAAAAAAAAACACAACAGGCTGAGGTTTAACAAACAGGCCAAGTCAAGGTCCAGATTTTGATCTGATCAAGATGCTGCTGAATAACAAAACAAGCTCGACATACCAGAAATTCCTCAAACATATCACAGCTGAAAGTGAGGAGTGAGGTAAACTTTATTCAGACTGATGTGAGATACTGGTAGATAGTTACAAGAAACTTCTCACTGTAGTTACTAAAACCATAGAAGGTAGTATTTTTTTATTAGAGGGATATGGCGTTCTTATTTGTTGATATCTTTAGTTTACGGAGTAAAATAAGGTCGATCTCTGAGCACAATTTAATTACATTGTTTTACAGAGGCCAATAAAAACAATACTATTAAAACAACAATTTGTGAAGATTTCTTAATCACGAACTGAAAATTAAATGAGATCTCCAAATGTTTTACACATGACTGCACATGAACAAAACCAAACAGATTGGTCACATTCAGCATATAAAGGGCACCAAGTGTATGCAAATGCACAATACTTTAGTCTATCCTAAGCAATAAACCAAGATCCATCTAGGGCTGTGAAAAATGTATCGCGATATAAGCATTTCATATCAGTAGATATCAAGAATTATTGGTTAGTTTTTTGTTTTCAATATCTGTAATACTGCCAAACTGATGACGTGACCTTTCTTCTTGTATCCACAGTTTTCACTTCACACCGTTGTTTGTTTTTAAGCAGTTATGAGGCACGGTGGCAAAACCTTAAACTGCTGCTGTGCAAGTTACTCAAGTTGTTGCTTGTTGCTGGATCTGAGTTCAGTGAATATTCTATATATTGAATTTTCTATCAGCTGTATTATCTGTTGATATTGATCATGGGTCCATCACCATATATACTGTTATTGATTTATTGTCCAGCCCTAGAGCCATCTAATCATTTAAATTCTCAAGCCATCTGTCTGAAAGTTTTCATTCGTAATGCAGCTGACCTTTGGAAAGGATAATATTGCAACACCCTGGAAAGGCTCAAAAAGAAAAATGGAAGACTACTGAACAAACTTGATTTAAATTCTTCTGAAATATTTTAGAAAGATACAGCACATATAGCACAAACCTGAAAACGTCTCAGCATTTATGCACTGAAAACAAGCAAAAACCTTCAGAAAGCTCATTGTAGTGGCTGATTACAGCAGAAAACACAAATGACGCTATTTTTCCAATAAAGACCACAGACACATTTGATGTGAGCAGTAATCAGTCTTTTCCACACCAGATTACTGCATTTACTAACAATTGGTTGCTGCCATTTTACCTCATTAAATTAACAATATCTTCTATCTTGGTAGTTGGCAACATCTACCATAGCTGGAGCTAAAACATTGATCCTCAACTTTCCATCAGCCCCACGGTCTGGCCTCCAAAATTAATGAACTCCATGACCATTTACACCTAATTCCTCAAACTACACTTTCTCTCTTCATACATTTTTGTGGTTTGTGGGTCATAAAAGTGAGAGACCAAACTCCAACCACCACTAGCCTCTTAGATTTCAGCAAACTCATTCATTTCAGCACGAGCACTGAGACTTAATACGGTTCACCATCTAAGAGCTGAACTAGCAGAGGTAAGTCCTCTAAATATCTCATCTATTTTTGCTGCCACTGACAGAGAAAGTCTTGAGGTTGGAAGTTTACGCCGTTCAGAAATATGCAACTCATTAAAGAAGAGTGATTATCACATTAAACGAACAAAGAGTTTGATGTTAGTGAGACTGAGCAGAATAGAGGTGCTAGGTTTTACCTCGTTTTGTGTGGAGTCCTGCTTCTGCTCGTGGCCGTCAGGGTCTCTGTCCTGGGCAGAATGACCTGAGCCAGACGAGCTCTGCTCTGAACAATATACATCTTGACTGGGGTACCTACAATAGAGACAGAGTAACATTGATCAACAATGGTAAAAATTAATATCAGAAATTATGAACGCAACTATATTAGATAGAAAAATACAGAGTGTGCAGCATAAAAACATGATCTGATCAAAAGAACAAAAGAGTGCTTATAATGCACACCATTCTTTCCTTGGAAGAAGAGAAAAGTAACAAATGAGACAAAACTGGGTACAAAGTTTAATTCTTCATTTATGTTCTTAAAAGTTCCTCAGTAAGAGCTGTTTTCTTTAATTCAATCATCTCCACCTTCACTTCCGTTGGATCTCTTCCTGGTTACACCTTTCTCGTAAAAAAGGGCTCCCAAAGCGTGGATAAGTATTAATCCCTCTCGCTTCCTTTTAAGTCCGAGAGTTCAGTGCCAAAAAGGTCTAAAGCACCTCGGACCCTGCTTACAGGAACTGGTGTGATAAAACTGGGCTAAAGCTGTTTCGTTATTGTTGCTGTTAGAGCGCACTGCATTTAATAGAGTTTGCACAAGTAATCGCACATAACTCAGCTTAATGAAGCACAATGGGCAAAAGAGAACAAACAGGCCTGGAAAGGTCAAGAAGTTACAAAAAGTGAGAACTGATTAAAAAAAAAAACAAAAAAAAAAAAAAAAACATGAAACAAATGGGTGACCTATTTTTTTTTTTGATAAGCAGCTCAGTGGTTGATATAAAAATAAAACAAAAACAAAGAAGAGTTCATCCTATAAACAATCACACTATGTATGATAAATAAGCAGCTACATCAAATATAAATAAAAACAAATAAGCAGCTACATCTACAAAAGTGGCAAAAAGAAACCCCCCCCCGTCAGCAGTCAAATATAATTGCGTCATTGGAGACCACCTCACGTGGACATTTTTGTTAGCACCTTGTCACCCTGGTTGTCAAGAGGGAGAGAAGTCCTCAACATGCATACCCACAAGCAACAAGATACGACCATCTGTGCAAACCTGTTGACCGTCATTAAGAGAGTCTTTGCCATCTGTTTTTATTCATGAACATCAAGGGGTAATTGAGTGCTGACAGATAATTGACAACAACATGTGGCGAGATTAGGAGTTTTTAAATACCATTTTACTCATAAGTTCTTTCAGATTAACAAATAAAACCTCAGGCAGATAAAGATTTTTCTAAATAAGGAACCATTTGTATGGCGATTTACCAAATCGATCATGAAGCTTTCAGTAAGACTTCGGAGCTCCACCTCCCTGAGCTCGAGCAAAGCTGTTAGGAGTTACTTGAAATCACATGAATGGCTCATTACCAGGCCACTAGAGCACCAGATGACATGCTGAGAAAGTGCAGGAGTCATTCGATTCAGCTGCTTTGGAGCGGGGATGCATTTAAATGTTGCAGGACATCATCTCTTCAGGACTGAAGTCAGAGAAACCTGCCCAATGGGGATTAGGTCAGGCCAGTTTACTGGTCAATCAAGCACATTGGTCAGTAAACCAGCTCCAGGTGCCTTTGGGAGTGTGAGCAGCTGCCAAGTCCTGCTGGAAAATAACATCAGCATCTCCATAAAGCTTGTGAGCAGAAAGCAGCAGGAAGTGCAATAAAATTTCCTGGTAGACTGCTGCACTGACTTTGCACTTTAATAAACACAGTGGACCGGCACCAGCAGCTGACGTGACTCCCCAAATTATCACTGACTGTGGAAACCTCACACTAAACATAACTTTGACTCTGTGTCCCTCCATTCTTCTTCCAGACTTTGGTGGCCCCTTTCAAATTTAGCCAACACTCTTGAACATGCTTTGCTTCTCCATCCTCTCGAGGCTGGGCTTACCCCTACTGGTAGTGCACTTTTTTCAACAACCTTTTTTTCTTCTGCCACTCAATTTTCCATGAATATGTTTACAGCACCTCACAACAGCATTGACAAATATCAAGTCAGCACTCTTCTCTGTGATTGTGTTGCTGATAACAAAACTTAACTTGGGGTTTTCTTTAGCAGTAAGCCATTATCACAAACAGCAATACATGTGTGAAATGTGCAAATATTCAATCTATATAAAATGTGAATTTCACTTTTTAAAGTGAATTAATGAAATAAATCCACTTTTTGATATTCTAATTTCTGTAACTGCAAAGTAGACATTTTTCATAAGCAAAATTGATAAAAACCCACAAACTGCCAAAGAAGTAGGATATTACAACCAATATCCTAGTCTACATATTTATGACTCAGAGAAACTCAAATGTCTATTAGGCCCACTAAATAACTGAATGACAACATCTTCAGACGGCCAGCAAATTACAAAGACAAGATGTAAATTACCACAAACAACAATAATTAATACTTTCATCTTTTTTTAATGGAAAAAGGGACAAAGATAAACATCAAGGGAAATATTTTATGAAAAGGTTAAACACTAATGGTTGCCAATCATATCTAGCAACAACATAAGTTAGAAATACAAAACCTGCATGTCCTATTGAGCCCTTCCACGCTACAGGAACATAAGTCAAACAACAGCGGTCACAACTTACAAGCTATGCTCTCTAGGATCAAGAACACCATCCCTGCAATTTTAGAGTTAAATATACAAGCAGAGAAAATGATCAAATAACTAAGTGTGGTTGTTGGAAAGTGACTGTTAAAAACCACAGATATACCCATCCAAACACAGGATAGCAGATCTAGCACGCTACAACTCAGCACTCTTGTGAGGATCTGCTGCAGACAGCATCATCATTCAACCACTCAAGTGTCTTTTTGCCACAGTATCAGTGTACACAAAGCATTTAACTGCAAGAGTGACATATGTGGTTAAAAACCTTTCAGAGGACTTTCAGCTGTGTTCACATTAACGGATGCTGATATCCTTGTTTCACACTGAAGCATAATGTTCCACATCCTGAGATAAAGTTAAGTTTAGATATAAATGCAAAAATATTTATCATATCATCTTTTGTAACTGAAATGATCCCAAGCTACACGGAAATATTTTATTCATAAATAATCCATGTCAAAGGTCATTCGCCCTCACAAAGTTTGCATGTTTAAATCCTTCGGCTTTTAATCAATCAGATAAGCAACGATAAGCTACAGATGTGGGCAACAAATCAATTGTGGACACGTAATAAAGTACAGCATCCTTATGAACTTCCGTGACGACAAATGCAAATATTATTGACTTCTCGAATGGGAGACATTGAACCAATGTTTAACTGGACTTGTTCAGTCACAAAGTCTCATATTGAAATTATAAACATGCAAAAACAGAGATTAGAAAAAAGTTTTAACTCAAAAGCATGAAATGCTTACGCAAATACATGCAAGCCCAAACCAAACACACGGGATGCTCTTTTGGGCTCCCTTAACGTCACAGTCATGAATGAACAGAAAGTCCTCAGAGCTAACATACCTACAAAACATTTAAAAAAAAAAATCAGGAGCCAATCTGAGAGCACCTACTTTGTGGGCGTATTTGGGGGCATAGTGACCTACTTTCAGCTTAAACACAGAGGTTTACAGAAATTTAAAGAACTGTACACATTACTAAGATGTTTCTGCTTCCATTTGTGTTTCATACAAGCAGCGGGTCAAGCTATGAACGACCAGCTTGAGGGATACCAAATGACTCAGCATACTGAAAATACCATCTTCCTCACTCGGTTTCTATCCCCATTTCCTGTCCCACTTCAGAAGCACCCTGGGATTTTACAAGACATCCCTCGGCTTTTAAACTCCATTGTAAAGGCTACAAAAGACTCACTGGCTGCTGAAGTGCTCTGATACGCTGGCTGAACTGGTTCAGAGATGCCAAAGCCCCTGATATTTCCTGCCGGCTTTGAGATGATTACAAATCAGGGAGCATCGTAAAAACCGTCCAAGTGCGCTGTTGCAGCGCAGAGGGGTGGTGCAGAGAAGACGAAACTACAAAGGCCGTGACACAGCGAGTCAATATTATCACCAGCTGCAAGGCATGCAAAGTGTGCTTTCATCCCCTCGCAGGCAGGATGAAAGCAAGTTTTCACAGGCAGTGATCATGAAAACAGGTGACCAACTGTAGCTTTAGGTCCTGCTCTTCCTCACATTTATTCTTAACCAGTGTGACGCTTTAAGCTGACCGTGTAATTCTGCCCACTCATTCAAACCCATCTGTCAAAGCATTATGCTGCAACTCTAACTGTGGGTAACCTAACCGGAGCAGATAAGACGCTCGTTATGCCTCTGCTGACCTGAACCTGATGTCAGCTTGTTGCTCTTTGCAAAAAAAAAAAAAAAGTAACATTCATTTAATCTATGCAATGATAAAGGATGCTTCAAAAAGCTGAGAGCAGTTACAAATACTAAATGAAATTACAGGGTCCTGATGGAAAGGAAAGTCTTGTGATGTTTTTCACTGAACTTCAGCAGATTTCGTGATCATATTATGTGAAGTTAGGTGCTCGAGAGTGAGTTTCCACTTGCTTAATGTTATGTTTTTGGGGCAAAAAAGGCCAACTAGAGGCCCAAAGCAATCCAACTCTTTTCACCCTGATGGATTTATTTTCCTGTGAGAGTAAAGACAAATTTCCCATCCTTACAAGCTACAGTAGAGATAGATAAAAAAAAAAAAAACAAAAAAAAAAAAAAAAAAAAAACAGCTTAGGAGACAATCCAGGATCCACACGGGCAGACGAGAGGATTGTAGAGCAGGGAGATGTGCCAGGGCTCCCTGGACAAAGTAGGCCATTGCATCTGGCCAGCGGACAAACACATGCCATCACTATTTGAAGGAGGAGGGGGAGGAGGGAGGGAGAGCCTAAAAAGCCCCGCTTTGGGACGGCTGGCTGTATGTGTGCGTAAGTTAGGACTACTCTTCCTCCACATCCAAGCGTGAAACAATGGAGAGCAGCAGTTTGTTATAAAGCCTGCTGATCCTCCATAATCCTCCCTGCTTGTGTGTCGTCATAGCAGCCAGGAGACGGTGGCTGAACTGGCAAATAGCTCTGTTGTTGCCCACATGGCCACAGCTCTGAGGCTTCCTGCAACCACAGGTCTGGTGCAAGAAGAGAAGCTGAATCTCCCTTATCCCAGCCTCTTTTTACTGGGTTCAAGTACAGAAAAAAAAAAAAAAAAATCTCAGACCTCAGATATTTTGACAAAGAGATCAAGAATTTTCTGCTAATTGCTACGCAACACCAAAATTTCACCAACTAGGCACCACATTTGGAAAAATTTAAATTCTCACTTCGAATTTTAGTTTTCATTAGAGCTGTGGAATATTTTAAACAAGATCACAACTGCTTGGATGCAATATTTGCTTGGCTACTGTATTTCAAAGGCTATTCATTAACCCTCTAATATATTTCTACCGTTTTATGGATCGTTCCTGCCACTGATCGCCATAGTTGACAGATTTCAGTGATCAGAATGCTAAAGCTTACAGAGTGATGATGGGGAAAAATAAATGTTGCTTAATCTCAACAGATATTGGATATTGTCACTGCAATATTTTACAATGATATTGCAACTGCATTTTTTTTTCCAATATCCAAGTTTAAGTTGGGAGCCTATTTCCATAAGTAGTTCAGTGCTTTGTGCTGACTTGCTATATTGGACGAAAAGGGATGTAACAGTACACTTTAAGAAATATGACCCATGGTGTTTACTGACTCCAAGGCTCCAAAATAGAAATCTGAATAACATTACAGATCAGAAAGTAAAAGGTTTCTGGACCAAAAATGTATCAGAAAGTCGGAAAAAAAAACAACAAACAAACAAAAAAATAATCCCTTTTTAACTTGTATTAAAATATGAACAATAAGTAATTTTATGTAACAACCTGAACCTAATTTTTTTTTTTTTGGACCAGAGAAAACAAGTTGATACTTTCTGTTTCCTTTAAAGTGAGGAATCGCAACCAAAACCTGCTACTCTCGGCACCAACTTTCAGCACAGATGGACATGCACAGCTACCCACTAATAGATCGTGCAAATCATGTTCCTCACTAAAAGTAACGCAGGTTTTTTTTAGAACGACTATTTGTTTAAAAAGGGAACAAACACCTTTTTTAAAAAAAAAAAAAAAAAAAAAAAAAAAGAGAGAGAAAAAGAAACAAATGCCATCTATTTCTAGATAGTTTGCTAATTTGTATGCAAAATAAAAAAAGTCCATTTGTTTTCCAAATAAGACATTTAAAAAACTATAAATCCTATGCTACAGGTGGGATTTATTGTTTTAATGTCACATCTGCAACAACAGCTTTGTGTTTCTTAAAACTCAAGTTGCGAGAGCTTCTATTTTTAACCTGCTGGAGGCTAAAAGACGTGCATCGGCATGAACTTGGTAGCCAACTAAATGAATTTACTTGGTCACTATACTTAGCGAATGTAGGATAAAAATGTAGTCAAAGACTAAATTATTAAAAGGTCACCTACCAATGTAATACAAATTAGTTTAAGTCACTTGTGAAGCCTGTTTAGCTATCTGACCTGCAAGAATCCCTGTCTCACTACAAAAACCCCCCAAAAAACAACAACAAAAAAAAAAAAACCTGACACACAAATCCTCCCAAATGTACACAGAAGCTTTTCTTTGGGAGGGACACACCTCTGTTTGGCTGCACTCCTGCAAACGTCAACGAGGTCAAGTCACCAGGCAATGAAGAACAGAACAATGGCTCCTGTTAAGTTAACAAGCCAGAAGTCCTCTGACGAGTAGCCCAACAACACAAACTGGAGAGGGTGGAGAGTTGCACGTCATACCAACAATCCAATAATGAAGCCAATTAGCCTTACCGAGTTATTACCCATTAAACAATCAGAAAACAAAAAGTCTGATCACACTGAACATGTCATTCAACAAAAGAACCAAATATAACCTAAATCATGAAACCAAAGTCAAGTATTCACATTTTTGCATCTAAAGTGTCTTGTAAAAGTTACAACATCCAGCATTTTGTCCCGTTATAAACACAAACTTCAAGTCATTTTATTGAGATTTTATGTGACAGAACATAAAGTTGAACGTAGCTGTGAAATAATAGAATAATAAACCATGGTTAAAGAATATACTACAGCTAAGACTAAAAAGCTCTAAAAAGTTTAGTGTGCAATTATCTTCAACCCCACTGAGTCAATCCACTGTAGAACCACCTTTCGCTGCACTTACAGCTTTAAATCTTGTTGTATGTCTACCAGCTTTGAACCTCTACAGACTTACAGTTTTGTCCATTCTTCTTTGCAAAGCACCTCAGTCAAACTGGAAGAAAGGGGTCTGAAAACAGTTTTTAAGTATTGCCACTGGTTCTCAATTCGATTTAGGTTTGGACTTTGACTGGACCATTCTAACACACAAATATGCTTTGATCTAAAGCTTTCCATTGTAGTTCTGGCCGTATGTTTAGGGTTATAGGCCGTCAGTGGCACCAAACTCTTTCCATTTACGGACGGCGGATTTAACTGTTCCCCCCTGAGATATTTAAAGCATGGTGGGGTTATAAAGCAAAAAATGTCACACTTCAAACATTTCCGCAATTTCATCCCTGATCTGTCTGCTGAACATCTCTTGCTGAACCGTGAACATCTTTTGTTCATGGATGTTCTCTAAAAAATATCTGACGCCTTCACAGAACAGCTGGATTTATACTGAGATTAAATTATACACAGATGGCCTCCATTACTTCATAAACTTCTGAAGGCAATTGCTTACACTAGATTTTAATGTAGGGTATCACATTAAAAAGAGGGGGCTAATAAAACAAAAGCACCCCTAACTTTTCAAGTTTTTATTCGTAAGAAAATACGACTCGTTTGTAGCGTTACGTCCATCCATTCACTTTTTGTAACATGGAACCAGATAAAGACCCACAGTTACAGTGTAGTGCTGTGGAGCATCTCACTGGTTCCAGTCAGACATGGATCAAACAGGCCTGGGAATGTGATGTTGGGAATGTCAGAGCAGAACAATGAGACGGAAGGACTCATTCATGTGATTTAATTCAGTTTGAAAGCAGAAGCCGCAGTCCTCGTCCGGATTAGTTTGGGTGAGCGTCAACATCCCAATACTGTCGGGACAGCCGGTTAAAACAAAACAAAAACCCCCAAACTCAACCTAGCACACATTTTACCAAACTGCTGAGTCATGGATTCACATTTACACAACAGCAACCAAAATGTTACGTTTTTAAAATCAACACTGAAGGCTGGCATGACAGCTGCGTTATTTTGGATCTGAACACCACCGTACGTTCATTCTAATTTAGTAAATATGAAACAATGCTACATGTATTCAAGTCCAATATTGTTTCACCATCAAGAAATCACAGCCCATTACTTCAGCATCTTGCTTCAAGTAGCCAGGTGATGGTGAATGTTTTATGCACCCAGCTCCAGCTGAACATTCCCTCAGCACACAATGTTCCTTAGTCATTCCATGGGTCAGTCTCTTTCCATGAATAAAACATAGGGACAAACATGTCTGCAACAAGGAACACAAAAAAGGAAAATATGTAATACTTCTGAAATCTCCATCTGGATATTAGAAATGTTCTCGAAGAACAGAGACATTAACAAAAATGTGGAAAACATGTTTGATCGTCAAGCTTTTAAAAGGCTTTTACTCATCCGCTCTCTGTCCTGAGCTGTACCCGCTTCTCAAACAAGCAAACACATGCTTGATAATGTTTATGACGTTTGCTCTTACCTTAATGAAAAGGAAAAAAAAATTACAATCCCCACCCTCAGCACATGATTCAACAGCACAGCAAACAGAAGTGTTTTCTTTTAAACTACCGACAGAGCCTCAGGCTACTCGCTTGAATTCAATTTAAAACGCAAGACTACCTCTTTTCAGAGAAATATCACCTTTCTGTTAGAAAACAGAAACAGAACAGGATTCTGTCTTATTTTAGCTGAAACTAAAAGACTAGCATTTTCATTTAAAGGGGGTGACTATTTTAAGGTATAGTTGCAGACCACACTTCAAGTGAGAAATTTTCCTTAAAACGTTGCATCTACTTTTAGATTTCCTTCAAATCATCTTTTAGAGCTGGAAAAAAAATCATGTGCCTTTTGTTTAGTTAGGAGTTATAACTACAATCTTGAAGCCTCGTCTGAAAAGGCTTTGATATCACATCAGAAATGTGCTGTGAAAAGTGGAGCACAGGAAGAGCAGGGAGCAAGAAAGCTCTTTGTGTTCATTAGCCTCCATGGCCAGTGGGCAGGAACAATGCCCTGTGTCAGGCCCAGCTCAGTCTCATCACATAAAACTGGACCTGCTAAAACACAGCGCTGAACCTAAGGCTGTGATAACAGAGGCTGGACAATAGTTATGTGGTTTTATTTGCTGCAAAAGTTGAGAAATATAAAGCTTTAACTGATTTAAAAGCAAGTTACCCACTGGCCAGTTACATTAACAATATAAAATTTACATTGCATTAAACAATTTCTAAGCAAGTGTTATAATAAGTGCTTTAAATTTGAAAAATCATTTTTGTACTCAGTTCTCCTTGACAAACAGAAAGCATCCAATTATACATAAAACTTTGTTTATATAGCACTTTTTATACATTTTCAAGTAAACCCCAAAGGCCTCAGGCTTAGTAAATAATCCCCAAAGAAACTCATGACAATGTTTACTGCAAAGGAAGACTTTCTCTTCTAACTGACATCAAATGTAATTTGTTTTAAGTAACCCTTGAGATGCACTGCTTTTAATTTCATTTGCACTTGGATTTAATTTGCTTAGCATAAACACAGAATGTAGACAGCATTCCTAACAGGTGCAAAACACTGCATAAAATCTCTTTCAAGAAAAGACTAAACTAGCAAAACATTTTGTTGTAATAAATACGCATGCAGTTGCTTTGCAATGTCTTGAGTTTTCTTAATTTTCTTTTTCCATAAAAGTTTGTTCTGTATGAACAACAATTGCTTATCACCTGAGCAATATAAAGAACATTGTTGGGATCATTTTCAAATAACTAATGCCTGTGCCTCAACCGCCGTGGTACACTGTTCAAACCCTGTGCATTTATGCAAATAGCAACACATACAACTTTGCATCATATGATTGAGTGCTACATATAACAGGCTTAATCTAATCAATGTTAATATTAAGTTAAAGTGAATTTATTTTTTACCAACAAATATTTTATTTCAAAACCATAAAGAAAATCAAATCTGCACCTACTGAACCTGTATCGAAATGAGGATAAACACAAAGAAGAATCTTCAAATCTTTTACATAAACAGAATGTTTATGTTTTACATAAACAGAATGTTTAAAACACATTTACATAAACAGAAGTCGCCTTCAGTGGACAATACCAGAGGGAAAAAAACCCCCCAAAAAAAAAAACAAACAAAAAAAAAAAAAAAAAACACAACTCTGGAAAGCTTGATAAAGGCCAAATTATGAGGAACAGAAACACGTGGGGACACGCACCCAATAAATCAATAGTCCATTACTATTCCATGGTGGAAAATGCATCACTAGTCCTTTTCACAAAACACTTAAAGGTGATCAAGGTGCTTACTTGCCTTCTCTGCATGTTTTGTGAAAAAAAAAAAAAAAAAAAAAAGGAATGTGTTGGGGGCGTCAAAGTAAGCCTGCTTCTGTTACACCCCTGACTCGTTAAGCCAAGTAGTCTAAGGCATGCATCGGTTGACTTCTTCTATAAGAGCAACCCAGCTTCACAAGTAAATGCAGTGACGTAGTGATGACGCATGGTTTGGGAAACCAAACAGCAGCAGGATTTACAAGCGTAAACAAGCCTCAGAAATAATTTCCAAAGAGAAAACGAAGAAGCTTAGATATACAACTATAGGAATTGATATTTGTTGCAAGACAAGCTAAATCATTAAAAAAAAAAAAAAAAAAAAAAAAAAAAAAACCCCAACTCTCATTAACAGACTCAAGTCCTACCGTTCATGGCAGAAAAAAAAAAAACAAAAAAAAAAACAAAACAAAACAAAACAAAAAAAAAAAAAAAAAAAAAAAAAAGCCGTTCAAAGGAATCGAATCGCTCGTGAACATCACCGCTGCTCTCAGCAGATATGACTTTGCTCATCTAGTTAGAAATATATATTTTTTAGACGTATTCAGTTGTGCTCCATTTTGCAATAAGACTGTGAGCTTCTGTCCTGTAGGCCTTTCTTATGGAGTCCGTGAACCCTGAGCTCTTGTGGAATTAAACAACAATTAAATAAAACGCTGCAGTGTTTCCCAGCTGGGCAGGGAGCGGCTTGGGATTCCCTCAAATAAGTGAAAGAAACAATATAACATGTTAGACAATGTTTTCTTTCAGCCTGAATAAATCCCGACGTAAATAATTATTTTATTCTAGATATTACAGTTGCTAGATGCGGTTGGTCAGCTCGAGGCGCAGCGCTGCTCACCGCCCCGTCACATTGCACTCATTACAGCCGCAGCGGTGCAGCCCCAGACCGGGCAGACCTAGACCTGCGTGCCGGTGGCATGCCATGTATCCTAATACTGTTCTAAAACAATAAGAGTTCTGAAACCCACCCCGAGAACCTGAAAAATATTCCTGCAAACATGAATTCCTCCGATATAAGTAATCCTGGTGTTGTTTTCTTTCCACCAGTAATTTTTTATGGTAGATATCATCTCTGAAGTAGCTTTTTTTTTTTCTAACGTCCGTTACCAGCTTGGGCTGAGTGACGTGTTGGAGACGTTAATTAGCCACGTGTTTACTTCAGACTTGCAACATATTGCATGAAAGCAAAACAAAAGTGTGTGATTGGCCAATAAAGCCCAATATGTTAAACACCTCTGGGTTTCCCTCCACCCGGCTCAGATTTAGTCTGGAAATGTGGCAGCCACACAGACAGGAGCCGGTGTTATGCCGGAAATGCACCGGAAGTTTTGGTTTTTCAAAATAAAGTAAACTTTATATACAATTACTTGCAGAGGAAACTCTGGAAGCATATGTTTGGTTAGTAACAGGACTTATACACCAAGCTCATCCGCTGTTAAACTTTTATAGGGACACTTACGACAGATTTCGTGTATAGTGATGACGTCGATGTCTCGTCTTGCACGGCTCGCTATATTTTCTGTACACTCACTGTTGTGCAAGATATTACGGTATCCACTAGTGATTTATTGGTCAGAGGGAGGTCAGAGATGGCAAATACAAGCGGCACATCCATTAAACAGCAGACTGCAGGCTGGCAACCCAAGCAGAAAGTCTGTCTAATTAACTGGTAAATATCAGCTCATTATATTGGCATTACTGAGAGCAGAGCAGCAAACAGGCATTTTGTGCAACATGGTAGTTTAATTTAAAAAAAAAAGCTAACTAAAATTAGCAGGTGTTAATTCTAAATGATTTGCTTAATAAGTAAATGTAACATGAAAACTGTAATAGTCATTACTATTAGTTGCAAATCTAGTTAGCAAATAGAAGAGGGACTCAACTGCCTCAAAAATTCAGCTTTTCTGGAATCCTGCAGATGCTCTAGCTGTCTGCGCTACAGTCTATGGGGCACAACTAAAACTTCTTAACTGATCAATCATCTGCTAAATTATCTTTTAATCTAATCACATTACATAACAATACTAATCTTCCAATGTCTGTAAATCTAATGAGCTTATGGAACATCGACAAATGAGCTAATAGAGACACCCCTTGTTTAAAATGCTCCTTTGCAAATATAATCAAAACAATCTGGTTCCTTTTTAGACTCTGTGATTAAAAAAAATAAAATAAAATAAAAAAATACTAAATTAGCTTTCGCAAAACATAAACACACTTATTGCCTACTATAAAACCTAATGCAGTTAAAATGTTATTTTAACAGAGAGAAAATGCATAGGTTGGCGAGAAAGCTATCATTACTGACAACCCACCTGGCTGGAAATGTGCACCTTCACACAAATAGGCTGAGAAGACGTGGACACAGAGCCTCAACAATGCTGATGTCAACAGCCTGAGTGGGCATGCCGTGAAAGCAGTAAGATCCCTTTTGCTGACAACGTGAGAGTGGAGGGGAAGCATGACACCCACAGAAAGCAATCTACTGCGGGGCTACATACTGCAGACTATACAAAGGGAAAGAATTCATATAGGAAATAAACCACCAGAAATATCAGCATTAGCCCTAGCAGTCCTAAGCAGCGCTCAGTTAGTGCAAACATCTTAGCTATGACAAACCTCCAAATAATCCTTTACCACCACCCTTTAAACAAGCAGCTGCTTTTTAAACCTATAAATCACTGATTCTTTGGAAGCACAGGTTTGCAGCAAGGACTTCATTCCCTTTTTTTTCTCCATTCCTACTGGGAATTTGTGAGAGCTGGCACCAGGGGAGGAGAAGCCAAAAGCAGCACGCTAAAAAAGGGTTTGCATTTGTAATGACTGCTGAACATGTCAGAGTGTAGCCATCAGCTGGTTCGCAGGAAAATCGAAAGAGAGCACCAAGGATTTTGACAAACGTTGCCATAAAAATATATTTTATTGTTTTTTCACTCTGCTTTCTCTAGATATTTTTTCCATAGCATTTCTTTTCTGAGACAAACATGTACATCTGAAAATACTAAATTAGTTAAGATTAAAAAAAAAAAAAAAAAGTAAACAAACAATGTGATAGATTTTATTGGGTCCTACAAAACATCTCAGCTCAAAAGCTGTAATCAAAGGCGATCTTACAACTTATTTAAATCCAATTATTTTCATTGGAAGTTCTTAAATTAAAAACGACAACTGATCAAAATAATATCTGTCAATCTGCATCGATGACTAATGTTAAAGGCAGAAAACAGTGAGAACAAGCTGTGTTAAATCGCATAATCTGTGCAAAAATGTATGTCTTTAAAAAGGATGTAGAGGAATTGGAATTAATTCTTTTGGAAACATTTTTTTTATATTTTGTGAAAACATAGGATGCCAAATATATAATACTCAAACTTTGTTTCTCATTTCCACCAAGCACAGAACCAAAACTACATTTCCTTTGTAATGCATGAATACTGCCATGGTTCTACACTTTTTTTGAGATGGCAAAGGTTTTATTTATTAATGATGGCATTACAAAACACTAAGATCTGGCACGCTTAATAAAACATAAAGACTAAAAGTCTGATTCTAAGGCTACGAGGAAATGAAAAAAAAAAAAACCAAATAGTGTGTTCTTTATGTTGTATTGTCCAAAGACCTCAGGTATGAGGATGTGAGCCTCATGCCCTACGTACAAAAACAAAACTTTTTATTCTGAAACTGGACACAAAGCACCTGGAAATTTTCTTGGAATCCAATTAAAGACAGCAAAAGATAAAAATAAGCTGTTTATTTTTCAACTGTGCATGAAACAACCCTTTCATATTTTCAAAGACAAACATCACAATGGGTTAAAACAACAAAATCTCCATCGGAAGTACAGTTTGACTGCATCCACTAGGACTGTTAGCTGCTCCTGAGCAAACAATCTGGATAAAGTTGGCACGTTAGCTGGACTGTTAATCCAAGTCTACAAACCCAGCACATTGTTACATGCTGCGTGCCTCTGAGATTAAGCAAATGCATAAATTGTGTTGGAGCTACAAAAACAAAAAAAACAACAAAAAAAAACAAACAAAAAAAAAAACCCCAAAAAAACAAAACAAAACAAAAAAAACAACAACAGAAAACGTGACCAAATACACATAATTGTTTCAAGAATGCAACTCATGTACACAATACAACCTCTGTTTACCTTTGTTCTGCATATTAAAATTTGCCAATTAATGTTTGAATTTTTTACCTGGGCCAAACACAATTTCTGATTCATTCACAGCTGCATATTTAATAACAAACGTCATAATTAACAATGGCCCAATCAGGCAATTTTTCTGGAGGATTCTGATTCCCATGTTCTCCGAGTTCTTTGTTAAAGTTGAAATTTTAAGTCCAAGAGAAAATATAAAGGATATACAATCGATTGCTCAGTATTAATGCTTTTTTTAAATGCCAATTAAAAGAAAATGGGCCATTTGTGATCTCTGCATATCTAACTAGTTGTATGATTCTAACAAAAACAGCTAATTTATTCACCAGATCAAAAGACAATAGCTGAATTTATTCATAGCTATAGTAAGTGTCATAGTATCATTTTTGCTTTAGGTTAGTTAGTAAAAATAAACATAAATAAGTTGTATTTATTTGGCAATCTGAAATTACACCTGAGGAAGAAAAAAAATTGACTATGCTATATATATATATATATATATATATATATATATATATATATATATATATATATACATATACACACACACACACACACACACACACACAGCACTTTGTGTGAGTGTGTGTATATGTATATATTTGGGGGATTTTTTACCTCCACGAACGTCACAATCCACCAGCTGAGTAACATATGCCAGTACTGACCAACTTAGGTTTAGCTAGCTGAGCTGCTATCAACAGCTGGCCTCATCACTAACCAAACAAACACACCTATCTAAACAGCAAAGGGGGTTAACTATGATGATATGCAGAAAGTCTGACTCTTATTTTCTTAAGACTCAGAGATATATTAAACACAACACGCTGAAACAAGCAGATATTGTTAGCTAATGTAGCAGGGGTGATTCGTCTCAGCAAACACGTATACTCGTGGATACTGTGCCGCAAAGGACAAGAAGTGGATAAATATGCCGGGGCACAAATGTATGTTAAACGTGGTCAACCTATTCTTAAAACACCTATTTGTCAAACATGTCGTAATGCAGTGAGTGAAGTCAGGAGGCCAAGCTTACCAGCACAGGAGAGCTACAATGAGGCACACCAACAAAACGCGCAGCCTCTTCATTATCTTCCAGCGGGGACCGACATCCTCGCTATTTGGTTTGTTTCTGGTCTGTCGCGGCTGGACAATACACCGAAAACCACCTGTGTGTTGGCCGTGAGTCTGCCTTAATTAGAAAACAAGCAAGCCACGGCGCTCTGAAGGTAAAACCCACACTTCAGGGGGAGTATAATTTATTACAAGGACCTTTCGTCCGCATCTTTTTCTGTTCCAACAGCCACTGTTAGTGACGAGTTGCTGTGCTCCGGGTAATTCAACGTCTGCCACAAAGATAACCAATCAAATCACAGAAAGAAATTTGACGACCAATCATATGAAACTTGGCTTGTTTCGTAGCTGATAAAAAGCTCCGCCTCCAGTAATGAGGATGAGCTGGTGGCTGTAGGATTGGACGCGTCACACTTTTTGATAAACTGATGAGTAAAGCACGCCTTATTTAAACTTATTGCACAATAATCTCACGATTCAGTGGAAATTGCTCATCTCAACGCTTGCTTTTTTTTTTTTTTTTTTTTTTTTTTTTTATGTATTTAGACTTTTTGCTACAAAAAGCAAGGTATGTTAAAGAAGTGCTGTAAATATTTCTTTTTTCTTTCTTAAAACTCAAATATGTTTTAAATGTGTGGTGTTGTGTATAAATTAGTTTGTAAGATAGTGCTCCACTACAATATATGTAGAATAATTTATAGTGTTTTTAATACAGTGATACACAAAACATTTGAAAACTTTCATCGTTCTCATCTGAACCAGTGGCACGTTTGGGCTCAATGATACTCACTAATTTTGCTATAACTGTTAAGAGAAAAAATGTTTGTATGACATAGTTCTGTACACATTATTGAACCCATTTTGTTCAGATGTGTTGCCATAATGTTCATTCCTTCTTCTGTTTTTAAACACAAGCATATCATATTGATGTATCCAGTTTGAGCTATTGATTCCTCTGAATTATAACAGATTATGACGAACTCTGAGCAAACTTTTGCTTATAGATATTACTCTGTTTAATGATTTACTCATGTAATCGCATTTCCTTGCAATAGATTTGTAGTTCTCAAAATTAGGGTTAGGACCTCCGGTCGCAAATAAAGAAGTTTGAAGTTTTAAGATCCTCCCTAAAAATAAACAATTTAATAAAAAGGATCATGGCAAAGCACATTTATGTGAGAAATATTTGAAGAGATTAAAAAAAACTGTCGGTATACTGGCTTTGATGCTGTTTGTGTAATCATTAACCCCCTGGTTAATTGACTCATGAGTGTATTTAACTGTTATTTTTTTTGTGAGACGGAAAAGTTTGTGAACCACTTTAGGAGATTATGAGCAGATTCTAGAGAAAAATTTATTTAAAACTAAATTCCAAAGGGTTTGAAAAAGTTCACCCTGGTAGGTAAGAAAGAACGCATGGTCAGTATGCAGGTTTCAGAGGCGTTACATGAAATGACCACAACTGTAAAAGTGTGAAATATTGAAAGACTTTTAGGTACAAACAAATTGGAATTTTAACACCAATAGAAACGGTTACATTTCGAAATTAAAATGCAAATATCACTTTATAGCTCGAATATAATTTCACTTTATTGTTTTGATTATTTTTGTTAACACCGGATTCTGTCATTTGTCACGCGTGTCGCAAAAGAACTACATATCCCACATTGCAATTCGATCAAGGCCCTTAAAACTATGTTTCAGGCCCTTAAAACTACGTTTTAACTACGTTTTTTGTTTTTGATTAGTGGCCAAATATATTGATGTTATATATTCACAAAAACAATGAAGAATATCTGAAACATATTGTAGTTTATACGGGGTATTAATTTGAGCAATAAATAAAACTGGTGTTATGAACAGGCGGGGTCCTGATATTTCAGCAGTCTTCGTTGAGGCTGAGCACAGTTTAACAGAAGTCAACTTTGGGTGAACGTCAAAAAAAAAAAAAAAAAAAAAAAAAAAAAAAAATAACTGAAGCTTTTGCTTAATCTCTGTGACGCTGTGTTTGGCTGCTAAAACACTATTTTAGGTCTTTTGGACTCTCGGCGTCACATGTTTGAGCATGGAGCCGGTCCGGATGGTTCTGTGTGTGCTGTCCGTGCTTATTTCGCTGGTCTCGGACAGGTTGGTGGTGTTGGCTTCCTTCTCCCAGGCTATGGACAGCGACTTCACCTTCAGCTTACCTGCCGGTCGAAAGGAGTGTTTCTACCAAACCATGAAGAAAGAGGCTTCCCTGGAGATTGAATATCAGGTCATAAACACGTTACGAGATTTGGACAGTCTGTTACCCACGATAGTGCTTTGCTTTGTTAAATTACATCTAGATCAGTAGAACCAGTTGGCTTTGTGGCTCACACCTTGAGTTTTTATATTCTCAGGAACCAGTTTTGCTTGTCAGTGCACAGTTTATTTCCCAAAATAAATCTCTCGGTTTGACCCTGATATGCACAGACATTTGGCAGTGCCGTTTGGCTGTGGCCATGATGGACATTCCTAGCAGTTTCTTCACCTCGTGTCTCGCATTAAATATGAACTATGAAGGTTTTTGCTTTCAGTGTAGAACGAGGAAAAACTGTCATTTCTCAGTGACATGTACAACAGGAATTTTTGGGAGACATCTAACAACAGCATGTGAAATGCCTTGCAAAAATATTTATGCATATTTCCTATCATGTCTCACTACAGCCCAAACTTTAATGTGTTTTATTGGGATTTGTGTGATAAAACATCAACAAGTACTACATAATTCTATGAGAATTGTATATTCTCAGGCACATTCTGGATGAAGAGTGTCTCTGAACATTAATATTGAAGACTTGCCACAAATTCTCAGTTGAACTTGGGTCTGGACTTTCACTGGACCATACTAACATTCTAATATGCTTTGATCTAAACCATTGCATTTTACCTCTGACTGTGTGTTTAGGGCCGTTGTCCTGCTGGAAGGCGAATCTCTTCCCCATTCTGGTGTATTTTGCAGCCTCCAACATTTTTCCCTCCAGGATTGCTCTGTATTTAGCTCCATCCATCCATCCATCCAGCTTCCCATTTCCTCTGATCCGCTTCCCTACCCCTAAAGAAGGAATGTATCCCCACAACATGATGCTGACGCCACCGTGTTTCACAGAGGGGGTGGTGTGTTCAGGGTTCAAACTTCTTATGGCTTTCTTTCAGTAATAGCTTTCTTCTTGCCACTTTACCATAAAGGTGAAAACATTATTTTCCTTCCACCAGTTTGTGCTGGTCTACCACATAAAATCCTCATAAAATACACTGAAGTTTGTGGTTGGAATGTGGCAGAAATGTAAATGATTAAAGGGGTGTGAGCACTTTTTCCAAGGCTCCGAATGCTGACAAAGTTAACTAGTTATTAAAGCATAGTGACTGTAGCACGCATACAGATAAATTTGATATGTTAACGCTTCTTTTGACTTTTCATTTGGATGAATTGTTTGGCCTCCGGCAAGATGTGAGCTTGAGCACGAGTGACATCTAAGCCCCTTTCATTTACCTTCGCCATCAACAGGTGCTGGACGGCGCGGGTCTCGACGTAGACTTCTTCATCTTTTCTCCTTCCGGCCAGTTGCTTTTCAGCGATCACCGCAAGTCAGACGGCGTCCACACGTGAGCGACTTGAATAACACGGCCATTGATTTGTTTTGCATGTTCAAGGTCTCCTTACAGCATGTTCTGTCCTTCAGCGTGGAAACTCTGGAGGATGGGGACTACATGTTTTGCTTTGACAACACGTTCAGCTCCGTGTCTGAGAAGCTCGTCTTTTTCGAGCTAATCCTGGACAACATGGATACGGAGGAAGACCCAGACAACTGGAAGGAACACATCACTGGGATCGATACGCTGGACATGAAGCTGGAGGACATTATGGTGAGGCGGAAATTTTCTACGCTACCTATAATTTAAAATGTTTCTAAACCATCTGATCTCGACAGCATAATTCAAAATCTGAAAGTTTTTTTAACGTATACATATGTTTTTTTATTTTCACTTCAGTGTTTTAGACTTTGTCCCTCTATTGTCTCCCGTTGAGGGACTTGTTACGATCCCATTAGTGACCCAATATGTTCCTCACCAAACAGCATCCTGAGAGATTCAGCTTGTGTCACAACAGTGGAGAGATCAGGTTGTTAGTTTCACCACAGTGACTAGAACTGCCCCTTCCCTATAAATGGCTTCTATTTGTGTCATAAGTCACAGAGCCATGACGTAGTAAAGAGCAGGAAATGTGTTTTCCAGATGTGGAGGAAGTTGTTTTCTTAAAGTGGAAGGAGCATACCTGAGTGCACAGCTTGTTTTGCTTTGCAGATGTAAACAGCGTACAAAACAGCTGGATTTATACTGAGATTAAAATACGCACAGGTGGAAACTATTAATTCATTCGGTGACTTCTGAAGGCAAGTGGTTCCTCTGGGTTTTATTCAGGGGTATCAGAGTAAAGGGAGCTGAACACAAATGCATGTCACACTCTTTAAGATATTTATTTGTAAAAATAATTGAAACCATTGCTCATATTCCTTCCCGTTCATAAGTACGTGTATATATATATATATATATATATATATATATATATATATATATATATATATATATATATGTTTTATTCTGTCTTCCAGGACACCATCAACAACGTGAAGTCTCGCCTGGGAAAAAGCGTGCAGATACAGACGCTGCTGCGGGCGTTCGAGGCTCGCGACCGGAACCTCCAGGAGAGCAACTTCGATAGGGTGAACTTTTGGTCGGTGGTCAACCTCTTCGTGATGATGGTGGTGTCGGCCGTCCAGGTCTATTTAGTCCGCTCGTTGTTTGAGGACAAAAGGAAAATTCGCACATAACATCGCCTAAACTGGACACACAGAAATCAAGAAACTAACACACATTAATACAGTTACATTAGGGATGTTTTTTCTTCGTCTTGTTTTCCTCAGCACCGTGATGTTGCTCAGATGTCTGCAGAGAACAACAGAGGCATTTGTTCAGGACAAATTCACCTCTGTTGTCGCTTCGGTTTTCTGTCGACTGGAGTTTGGCAATGAATCACAAGTTTTGACTACCAATCCCTCCACTCAACAACCTTTTTACAACAAAAATGTCCTCTCTTTAAAGCTTTATACTGTTTTAAGACCTTTCTTAGCTGCTGTAGGGGTTTACAGAACGTATAATAACAAGTTTACAATATGCAACTACTTTTCTAATAGAGCCTAAGTGTTACCAGGCCACTGGCCAATTTGCAAAAAACTGTTTTTCAGAGTGAAAGTAGATGAAGTAGTGGCTTGCTGCCTGGATAACTTATTTCAGCCAAACAGGACGAGGAGGTGCAACCAGTCAGGTAGCATGTCTTAATTACTCTAGAAAAATCTACCTTTGAATTGTTACCTGTCAGTTTTTAACTTGTCTCTGAGGCCTGTGACGTTTGTTGCACGTATGTATGCTGTTGAAATCAGCCATGCTTTCACAACTGCTGAACGGTCAGGTGTGTGGGTAGGTTAGGTGGGGCTGCGCTGCTAACTCTAAGGACTGTGGAGTGGAAGAACAGGAATCCACGGCATCTACAGTCCTTCACTATGAAGGCCCGTGGCTTCTCGTGGGTGTCTGCTTACAGCCCACCGACTCTGTGAAGACGCTGGGTTCGCTTGTCTCTGGAGCGACAGAAAGCTATTTCTGTCTGACTGACACCTGGAAGGTCAATGCCACAACTGCTCCATGTAACATGATCCTCACCTACGTCAGCATTCTCCTAGATGCTGCCATCTGTGTTAAATCTATACTTTTTTTTTTTTTTTTTTTTGTTAAAAAAAAAACTGTCATGATTATTGCACTGCCTTAGAAAAACATTTAACAAACGTTCTTTGACTTTGGGCACTGGAACTATCGAGGTGGGTGAGAGGGAGGTCTCATCAGAACAGAAATCTGTCTTAGACTGCCTATTGAAGGTTTTCATTCTTTTTTTTTTTTTTTTTTTTTTTTTTTGCCTTTTCTCTGTTGAAAATATGCTGTGGCTTATGGTTTTTTTTTTTTTTTGTTTGTTTGTTTTTTTTTTTTCTTTATACTTGACTTCACTGTTAAATGACTTGAGCTATAAGAGTAAAGACAAATCATGAGATCAGGCCTTTACTACAGAGCCTTATGTTTAAAATTCATAAAACCAAACATTTACTAGCTGTGTTAATATTATGCAAACTTACTATATAACTTGTTCCCTTTTTTTGTTTTTAATCTATTTTGCATATATGAAACGATCATCTGCTCACCTTTCATCACTGTGTGTGTGTATGTTAAGATTCTGCTATTCTTAAAATAGATCTATGAATAACTTTTCTGGTCAACTTAAAATGCTTTTGCAATCCTGGGAGATTCTAAAATTTCTAATAGTATTTCTATGTTACTGAGAAAGAATAAAGTGCTGTGTTACTCTTTTAAAAAATATTTTCTACTATTTTGATGAAGCAGTGGAGACAGATTGAGGGAACATGACATTTATTACACCATTGTGCTGTACTTGTAGATGTGTATAAATTAAACAAGCCTATCTTTTCTGATCTGTGTCTTTCCTTATCTTCATAGACATTCAAGAGATTTTCATGGGGACCTTAAGTAAAAATACCACAGCTTTGAAGAATCATTGTGTTTAAACAAAAATTTACTGCTTTTATTTAAATAGAAAATCTAAATTTCCTGCTGCTGCTAAAACATTTCAGTTACTGCTGTTGAAAAAAAATGGTGGAGCTTTTCTTCTTATTTTGACTCGGACGTAGGCGAAAACCTAACGTGAACACCTGCTAAATTTAGTTGTCGTTTTCAGTTGTTTATGTGTCATTCTTTATACAATTCAGTTCAAAAATACTTTATTTGTCCTAAAGGGAAATTAAATGTTGTCATAATTCATATCACCCAAGTATCTATAAGAATCGTTGTGGATGGTGATGCTGTGGGCAGGAAGGATTTCTGTTACCAGTCAGTTTTGCAGTGAATCTGAACCCTCTGACTGAATGACCTGCTAACAGCTCAATTTCCAGGCAGCAGAGACAATATTTCAAAGTAGCATTTCCTGGATGACAACATCAGTTGTTGGCAAGCACTGCTAATACACCTCATTTCCTTTTGCCACTCCTCTTTAAATCTATATCTGGCCACAGGGTTAGAAAGCCAGGCAGAGAGATTTGAACTTCCTCCTTCTCACTCTCTCTTGCTCGTTGCTCCCGCTTTGCATCCATGGAGCCTCTTTTCCAACTCCTCTGGGATTGTGGTTGTATTATTTGTATTATTTGAGCTTTTGAGATGCTAATCAGCTGCTCCCAGTTGTAAAAATAATCACTTTTTGCCACAGTTAGGCATCATAGCAACTGTCTGAAAAATCAAAAGTTAGAGCAAAAATCTGTCAGCACAACATCCAAAACCAGAGGGAATAATTGTCAAATGCCTCAACCAAAAAAAATTATGAACAAAAGTCTAGAAAAAGAACAAATCAGACCTAACTTAACAGAGCTACTCCATCATGCAGCTGCCATGAACAGCGCAATTCTAGAATAGTGTATTTTTTCTGCTAGCTGGGTGGCAGTGCGCAACTTTATCTTTAAAATGCTGGCCGGCTCATAACTGGGGGCCACAAAATAGATTCTGTATCAGTCAGCAGTTCAGAGGTCATGGAGGAAAGGAAGAAATTATTTCTGCTTCATTTGGAGAGAGAAAACATTTATTGTATTTTTGCTGTCTCCTTTGTGCAGGGCTGGAAAGACGAGATGATCAGACATTTCTTCAATGCAGAGGACGACGGCCTATCTGGGCAGTGAGTCCTTGAAGAGTTGAAACATGATATTTGGGATTCTTGTCAGATATGTTTGAAATGTTTTTCATTTTGACCCATGATGCTTAATTTTCTATCAGATACCCTGTGGTTGATCTAGTCCTGGAAACACTGTTGAAGCCTGACACCACCTGTAAGAAATATTTGTTATATGAAATGGAGATGTAATCCAATAAATGGAGTATTTTTTTCTAAAATGATTGTATTGTGACGTTAACATTTACAGAGACTAACAAATAATCTCTAAGCATTCAGACTCAGTCCATTTCCTCAAACTGGCATACAAGAACCACTGGTTCTCTCTTATTGGTAAGTAGAAGAAAAATCGTTACTGTCAATTATTTCAGAGATAAATGTGATCAAATTAAGTGCAATAAAGAGCTTAAAAGAGTTAACAGCAAAAAAAGAAGAGTTCTTCAAAGACATTGATCTTAGCCTTCTCAAAAACTGCCTGAAGAAAAAGTGCAGGGGGGAAATATTTGGTAATTCCCTCTCGGAACAGAAGGGGATGACACTAAGTCATTTGTCTTCTTACAGATTTCTTCTGGTTTTGAACACTTAAGTGTTTCAGATCATCAAATGAATGTGAGCATCAGAAAAAGATAACATGAGTAAATGCAAAAAGCAGTTTCAATTGATTCAGTATAGGATGAAATAAAGCTACTCAAACCAACCTCTCTATTGGTGAAAAAGTAATGGTCCCCTAAGCTTAACAACTGGTATTGCCAAGTGTCATCAAGCATTTAGGAATACTAGCAGTGGCTCTTTTACATTCCTGTAGAGGAATTTAGGTCCACTCTTCTTTGTACAACTGTCCTAATTAAGTGGCAATGGAGGAGTTTTAAGCATCAACAACGAGCCTTTTAAGTGTTTATGTGATTTCTAGCCATTGTATTACAGTTTTGGCAACATACCGTTGTGTTGGATGTTTGCAGTTCCTTTTTTACACTGCTGACCTTGACAGGTTCCCTTCCTGGTAGAGGTTTTACCACAGACAGAAGTGGATGTAGCCTGTGTTCTGAGATGCTTTATAAAACACAGGAATGTTTAAAAGTGGGACACTAACCCTCTTAGTTGTAAGACTTATAAGATGAAAAATATCAGGATACCCTTTTGGGGTTGCGCTGATCTGTTGATTCCGTCTTAATAGTTCAGTAGAGAATGGACCGCGTATGTTCACCACAGACACCTTGTCAAGAAACAGATAACATCATTGACAAAATGGCTGGCAGAGATTCAGAATAAGAAATGCAACAAGTAAAGAAAAATAATTTGTCAAAAAGATATTGATCTGTCTATCTATCTATCTGTCTATATGTCTATCGATCGATCGATCAATCGATAGATATCTTTATCTGTCTATCTTTATCTATCGATAGATATCTTTCTGACAAATTATCTATCGATAGATAGATAGACAGATAGATAGCTAGATATACAACACAGCTCATGAATGTAGCAGCACCTTCTATATATGAAAAAGGTAACAGTATTTACATAAATATGTCAATATTTTTGATCTACAATCAACCAACTAAATGTGTAAAACATGAATTAAAACTTGATTTCCATGTATTAAATAATATATACATGTTCAACATTTATCGTGATACAGGAAATATATAATAGGATAGGAATACAATTATGTAACATCTTAAAGATTTCCACATTTTCGTAAATATTTATGTAATTTAAATTATCGAAACAAATTAACACAATTAACCAAAAAGTTATCAACGTTAATAACTGGGAATTAATTTATTTAGTGTATGTATTTTCAATTTTCAATCATCATATATATGGAACTCGACAGAAGAGACACGGCGCTTCATGCTTTTAAAAACCTCTAACAACAGGGGGCGCTGTGAGCACCAATGGAGTGATTTACTTCCGTGACACTCAGGGGATGAGGTTAAAGCATCTGCGCCCATAGCGACGAACGAAATCAGTCTAGGTAGGTGGACAACGCGTTTGATAATGTATATGTACAGAGATAGTATAATCATCTCTGAACATATTTTTGCTTTTAAATGCGTGTTCAGTAGAACAAGGCTGGTTTTATATCCCCGCCAAACCGGAAGAATCTGTTCATCAAGGCTGATCAGCCGTCAAAACACACCAGCAGATTAAATTTAACGAAAAAAAACCAAAAAAAAAACCGAACATACATCCCAACTTTATCCTTTATTTGACTCTTTTAACAGTAATCGAAGTAATTAGGAGTGACCACTTCTTAAATTACACCCAAAGCCATCAATAACAAGAGATTAACTTCGTATACTGGGGTAAATCTCGCTTGTTGCTTTAACGCCGTTAAAGCAACAAGCTTTAGCTTTCAGTAAAATCTTAAAGATTCACTTCAGGTACAGTTGTCATCTATATAGCAAGAATCCGTCGTCATTTTGTTTCCTTGTTGGTTTTGCTGTTTGTTTTATATAACTTTGTAAGACTGATATTTATTTGTATTTTTCTTGTTCCCCTCGCTTTACTTAAAGTTTTAGTTAAAATTCTTCCTAAAAAAAGATTCTTTGTGGCTATGTTTGAGGTGTGTGTTAGAACACTGAAAGGAAATTTTGTGTTTTAATTGACTTCATCAAATTCCAAAAGCAGAGATTATTGGACATAATCTAATTTTCTCCTAGATTTCTTTTTAAGTACTCTGTGAAAATGTAAATGTTTGTCCTGATAAGAGGAACTTGGCTAGCATTCTTTTCTTCAATTTTTTGTACTGCTTAAAAAGACATTTTTCTGTGATCAACTCAAATGCTTGTTGGTTTACATATCCTATATGTTCAATATGACCACGCCCAGTTTGATGACTTCATGTTAAAAACCCTCTAAATAACATCAAAGTATAGTTTTTTGTTATAATACGAGGCAAATTGCAATAGTCAGATTTCATTTGAAAAGATCTTCAATGATCATTTTGAGCAGTGGTGTACATGGTCTGGTCAATGCACTACTTTAAGCTCGCCACTTCCATCAAACAGACTTGCATATGAGTCCAACCCTAGTAGTTAGCACCGCCATGCAGTCACCTGCAGTTAGTGATCCACACTTCATTCATAAAACGGCTTATTGTAATTCAAGACTTCAATAACATTGCTGGAGGGGAACATCTAGTGGTCAATAAAATGAAGCTTAATTGAGAAATGTTTATCCTTCATCAACTCCCACCAATATGAATGTTTATGGACTGGTGCGAATACACATAACATTATGGATTTGGATAAAGAATGGATAAAGAATGTTTTGGGGTTCATTAATAACGAGCTTCATGGGTGTGTGGGTAAAGGAGAAATAAACACCACTAAATGGGGATATCACACCCTGTGGCACCTGTTCATTCACCGGAAATGATTCACCTGACAAACCAAACCAATTAGATGGCTACTTTAAATGTGAGTGGTCACATGATCAAACCATGCCTCAGCACGGTGGTTGGTTAGATAGATTTGCTTAGAGATTTCAGAGGACCATCATTCCAGTGGAACCAGAAAAAAAAAATCCATCACTCAGCTTTCAGAAAGGTTGTTCAGGTAAGCCAAAGTAGTTTGAGTTCGGACTGCATGCGGTGGCACTGTACTGCCAATTTACCTAACTATTTAAGGTGACACAAGCAGATTCGGGTGTTTCCTAATTTTATTAATGGGAAAATAAGCTTGGAATCCAGTCAGATGGAGAAATTCAAACAGGAATCCTTGTCATTGTCCCCGTTTGCTTCAGCTTTCCCTTCCACAGTAGTGTCTAACATTCCTATGGAGATTAAAGACGAGTCCTAATATTCTGTCATCATTTACTGAGCTGTACACTTGTCTGTTCTTTTATGTGCTTTGCAAAAGCAAAAACGAACTAACAGCTACTTTGACCAGTGTATTAAACATGCTGCTCAAAATCCTCACTCTTTATGTTTCTGTATGGTAAAGAGGGCAATGGGGCCAGATGGGGCCCCGAGTCAGTCTGTGCCCTGGCGGAAGGTACTGTGGGAACGGCAGCCATTTCCTGACAACTACGTTGACCAGAGGTTCCTGGAGGAATTACGGAGGAACGAAGGCATCCGGCAGTACCGCTACTGGGCTGTAGTGAAAGAAGCAGGCTTTGTGGGACAGCAGCTGTCCTGTGTGGCCGTTTTTATCACTCTCTGGCTCTACATGGAGCAGGTGCAACTGTAGAACAGCTTTTATCCTCATACTGTTCATGTTCTGAATGAAATCTCTGATCTTTTTTCTTTTGTTTCTCTCACAGGGTCTGCTTGCTCCTGAGACGTTGCTTTGGACCAGCCTCGCATTTGCCCTGCTGGGTTATGGACTGTACCAAGCACTGACATCTCAGACTGAATCCTGCGATGAGAACCGCACACATCTGGCGGATTCGCAGAGCGCTGCTCTTTTCCTTTCCTTCACCTTCGGCTTCTCACCAGTCCTTAAAACGTTGACAGAGTCTGTAAGCACAGACACCGTGTATGCCATGTCAGCTCTGATGCTGCTGGCCCACCTGGTGTCGTTTCCTTACGCCCACCCCTCGCCCCCAGGCAGCCTCTCTTTAAACGCAGCATTGTTTGCCTCTGTGTGCTTGGCCTCAAGGTTACCTGGTGCTCTACACACCTTCGCCATGCTCACCTGTGCACTGCTGGTGTTCGCCCTGTGGCCCTGTCTGCTTCAGAGATTAAGGGCAAATGCCCCCGGTCAGTTTACCGGGGTGTGTGTGGGAGTGTGTGTCGGAGGAGTAGGAGGTCTGGGATCCCAGTCACTTGGGGGCGCTGTGCTCTTATCCCTGGCCTTAGTGAGTGTGACGTTTATCTGTCCCCTGTTGTTGGTCAGGCTGCAAAGGCACAAGGACAACATCCACGGGCCCTGGGATGAGGCTGAGATTCAAGAGGACCTCAGCCGCTTCCTCCGCTAATGAACAGGGCAAACTAAGCTAATTATGACCAAACTGGCATTTGGCAAATTTTATGTGACTCCCTTTTGTACTGTATGTCTTTCCTGACAAGATTTTCTCAGTAGTCTACATCTGTTCGGACAACTACAACAAACTGTTCTTCCCACGGATAGTTTTTAATAATAATGCTGATACTGTTTTCTAAGCACTGACCATAGTACTTGTACAAAAGGGATCAGCGTGCAGGGCTGACCTAAACTACTGAGCAATTATGAAGCGGTGCACCAAGTTGATATCAGTGACGTTTTTAATGTTCTGGGTTTTATAGACTGCTGTTGTACATAGGAATAAGGGCTTGGTTTTACCTGTGACATCTACAGGATTCAAAATTTAATTGCTTAAAATGTAGTACTTAGAAACTTTGATTTGAAAATACCACTGGTGCGTGTGTGTATGTGTGTGTTTTTAAGAGATACACTAAGAAATCAGCCTGTCGATAACTTAAAAAAAAAAAAAAAAAATCCATCCTTTCTTGATTAGTGAAAAGTGGGGTGTCAATGCTTCCAGGTTGCGCTAACCACAAAAGGCTTCAGCGTTCAAGTTGTTACTGTGGGGAGAAGTTAGTCGCTTTAATGATCAGCGAAGTGTTCAAATTTGTTGTCAAAGGAAGCACAACAGGTGTTTGAAATGGTTTAAAAAGAAGCCATTTTCTGTCAGGTGTTTATTCAGGCTCCTCTAACAGAGAACTAGACTTCATCAGGTGATGGTCATTTTGCTCCATGATTTCAAACGACAAGTAGCCTCTGGACATCAACTGGTACCGTCCTTAGCAACATTTAGTTGATGAGAAGCTGACATTACTAAAGTTTTGAACTCTCTGTTTTAGAACGTGCTGGGTTTGGAAATGTTGGCAGCCTTTTGGGACCGTTAAGGGTTTAGCTAAGGGCTAACTTCTGTAGGGAAAACTCAGTTTGTTTCCAGTTAGTAATTCTATCCACACTAATCGTTGATATAGGATGCTGAAGAAAATTTTAAATGTTTACGGCAAATAATTTTAAGTTATAAAAAACCCGTGACTGCTCTCAAACACGGTTGGACTTGCCACTCATTCATATTTGAATAATCAGTCACCTTTGTATAATGAAGGGTAGAAAAAATATGAAAACTAAAAGCTATCGATGAGCATCAAAAACTGGAAAGGTAAGGTCAGCTTCTTCAGCTATTAGTTACAATAACAAGAGCCATTTTTACATTAACAAGAGTTCCTCAATTTTTATATGGGACTGCTTAGCAAGGCAAAGGGTTTTTTTTTGTTTGTTTGTTTTTTGTTTTTTTTGTTTAATCAGTCCCTGATGAGCAGAAAACTGCTTCCAGGGCTGCTGTCTGAGCACGTTCAGCCATGTTGATTTGAAATCCAAACAGTGACGTGAGCTTTTTTGCAAATTAGAGACAGCTGTTTGGCAAATTGAAATATCTCACATAAAGTCACGTTTTATTGCCAATATTAATTTAATGTTGAAACTAATTAAACATTATCTCGCTGACTTTTACTGTTATTTAACGTAATTCAATTTATTTTTTTTTTTTTTTTTTTTTTTTTTTTTTTTTTGTATTATCGGGTCTGAATAAAGTAAACATCAACAAGACGAGTATAAGGGGTTTTTCATTGTCATAGTTTTTTTTTTTTTTTTTTTTTTTTTTTTTTTTTGCTATCACTTACAGTGAATAACATTTTACCACTAATCCGAGAGAACTTTACCGTATATCAGAGAACTTGAAAACAGCCAGCCTGCAGTAGTGCGCTGCGCGGTGGTCGCTAGGTGTCATACCTGCACCTCTGTTCTGTACATCTTGGCTCGGGATGTGATGAGCGGCTTTGCAGCTGGCAGATTTCTCGGTGCCATGGGTATAAGCGAGTTCAACCGGGCCGTCGGTGGCGGTTCGGCGTCCTCAGAGAACTACAAAGATCAGAGGTCGTCATAGAAACAGATCGTCTCGAAATAAGTGAATTATGTCAGGGGGAGTTTTCAGATGACCGTCGTTTTGAAGCTCAGGAACAACAGATGTCTGTACGAAAAATAACTTTCCCAACCCTAAGACCAGGGAAGCACCCAGAAAGTATTTCAAGCAGGATCCTAATAATCCGTGAGAGCCAGACGAAAGCAGAAGTCATAACGGAATTTAAGTTTTATTATCCTGTTGCTATGGTAAAAGTTCAAAATTTATGTATGGTGAAAAAAAAAAAAAAAAAAAAAGCCGAATTCTTAATAAGGTAATTCTTGAACGTTCTAAAACTCAGTTTAATCAGGATAAGCAAGAAAGACTACACAGAAATCATGTGTGCAGGTTCAAAATTTGGACTGTTTTAAAAGATAAAATTCTAAGGTAATTTATGCTCCTCAATTAACCTGTGATAATCTGTGGCAAAAAAAAAAAAAAAAAAAAATTCTTTTAAAGACTGCGATGCAGTGATCAGGTATTTGATGGATGTGTTTCCTTTTTAGTGGCCAAATGTCAGTTAACTGACTTTTTATTCTGTCAAAAGGTCAAGCTTAATACTGCTGAATATATTTTCATCATTTAGAATGACAGAATATTCTGCCAATAAACAAACAAAAACCCAAAACAGCATTCTGCTTAAGTTTTTTTTTAAATATATTTTCTTTTTCAGTGAACACAAATTCTGAAATTAGAATATAAATATTTCCAATTTCCCAATGGAATCTGGAACTTACAGGCTAATCAAGCTTGTGCTCCTGTATTAAATTAATTTCACCATATGGGTACTTGAAAACATCTTGTAGACTATGGGGTTAACTTAAAAAAAAAACCTTAAATTAATGTTGCTGTAATGGAAAGCTGCTAACGGGGCTGAAAAGAACAGACAGTAAATGATAATATGGGTATGTTTTCTTTCATTATCCACACAAGGATTTTCGAAACTGTATCCTACAGTGGCAGGTGAGGTGTTTCTGAGGGGATATGCAATCTGCGGCGTAGTCACAGATTAAGCAGTTTGAGCAAAAACTGTAGCAGACTTCCTAATTGAACAATTTTCAACCCACACAAAAGGGGCTCTGGCTTGGTGACGACACTGTTTAAGGTTGGATGGCTGAAAATGTCCAGCAATGTAATCGAATTTCCAAAAACCAAAATACCTATCAGTGATTATGACCATTTATTTCCCCCCCAGAGCCCTTTTCAAATAAGAAAACATGGGGAAAATAAACTCATTTTTATTCAAACAATAGAAGTGAAAACAATACATTTGGATTCTTCTGTAGCAGAATAATTTCAAGCATATTTTTTAATATAATACATAGTTGAGGCACTTCAAAGAAATCAGCAGACAGCCGCACACATTCCAGGTTTTAATGGTGAGACATATCACATACAAAACAGGATCAGGACGGAGTGAATTTTGCAGACATCAGTTCCCAATGGAGAAGAACAGAAGCCCAGAAAAGTGCTTCAGATGGATTATACATCATGCAGGTCACGGGCGTTTCTTGGTAGTGGTCAACGAGAGCTGGAAGGACCACAGGAGCTGAAGGATAGAGGAGAGCTCTGTGGAACAGACCTATTTCACACCTGGGATTGCTGGGGGCTGCCTCCTGGAGGGAAGGTCAGATACAATATGTTACTGTGGGGTTGGTCAAAATTATCAGCAGAAATGCATTTGATTATACTTAATATGAATACTAAGCATTAAGGTTAGCTATGTTTGAGAAAAATCATTTGAGGAAGATGATTTAGACAAATCTTTGGTCTGAGCATTTTCCAACCACATTTCTAACCACAAACTTGCGAGAGACCAACAGGAAGTTACCCGAATTGTGAACTCGTCAGAAAAGGATAAACGTTTTCCAAATTTTTCTCAAATAAAATCTGAAAAGCTTGTCATCTATTTGTATTCAGTCCCCTTCACTGTAGAACTGCTTAATAAAAGCAATAGTAATCAACTGCCTTCTAAAGGCCACAGACAAAATGCTCAAAAACTTTGCCCATAATTCCACATTTAGGTTGCAGGAGTCATGCCCGCTTGTCCTAGTTAATGAATGTTATAATGCTGAGATGAAGAGAAAAATAATAATAGATGTACAGAAATACTGCAACATGCAGAGAATCCTAAAGAGAGGTTAGTGTGGTTGCAAGAGGGAGCGAATGCAGGAATGAGTGCACGAAAGAACCTAAGGAACCATTGGAGAGCACAGAGGAAATGAGGCAGAGAGAAAAAGAAGAGCCACGCCAAAAGCAGGGGAGGAACCAGCAAGAAGAAATGAAGAAAAAGTAAAAGAAAAAGGCACATGGAGAAACGGAAAAATAATTGTTACTGCATGAGGGGAAACTCTGAAAGGCCATAAAACAAATGCACGCTTGGAGAAAAGGGGAAAAGGGGAGATGAATGACTGATGTAAAGATGAAAACTTGACAAAGAACTCAGCCTGTTGTTTCTGGCTCTGGTAGAAAGCTGCAAGAAGAAAAGTCCTGTCTGCTGAGGCTGTTGGGAAGGGGAATATGAGAAACACATTTTCCAGCAGACCCCCACCCAGCTCAAATATCAAGTCTCTGCCCCTGTGCCTCTACAGAGTAGCTGGTGATTGTGTACTTGTGAGCACGAGTGCCTAAATATCCAGGCCTTTCAAGACCTTCAGGTCAATGTGATTCAGAAAGTCAGGTTTTAGGTTACGACTGCTCCGTTTCGTAGTCACCTTGGCACACTGGCTGTGACTCGGTTATGTTGACCAGTGAGCTGCTGAGGACTATCCGAGGAAGAGTTGGGTCCGGAGGGGTTTACACGAGGAACGGGCGGAGCATGGCCTCGGATCACCGGCCTGCCAGCGGGCGCTGAGTTTTTAGGGTGTGTTGAGCTGGATGGAGAAGAGAACCTCAAATAACAAGACCAAACTTTCACCCCCTTACATACTATATCTATAAAGATATACTGGGGCTTTCAAACTTGTACACATCCTGTTAACATAGTAGGCTTTTGTGATGTAAAAACTGAAACTTATGAACTATTTCAACCCTTTTCTACTCAATACAACCAGGTCTGTTAGGGGGATGAGGGGGATCAGCAATAAGCTGGTCATATAGGTGTGCACACCCTAACAAATTCTTTGTTCAAACACCTTTAGGTTCAGTTTCAGCACTCTTCTTTCAGGCTAAAAGCATCTTGACCTTCAGCTGTGTGCGTAAATCCATCAGATTGTAAGAACATCTCTTGCTCTTAAGGTGATCCTACAGATTTCCTGTTGAAATTAGTTCTGGACTCTGGCTAGATCATTTCCAAACCCTTTAGATTTTATTCTAACAAAGTCATTCTTTTGTTTATTTGAATGTAAGCTTGGACTCGCTCTGACACTGAAAGATACAATCCCTCTTTATCTGTAGCATGCCAACAAATACCTGAAGGTTTTAGGCCAAACTGACAGGTATTTGAAACTTTTCATAGCTTTACCCATAGTGATAAAAACAGTGTCATCTGAAAAGAGTAACCCCAGATAATGATGCTGCAGGATGTAGTGTTCTTTCTGTATGAGTTATTTTTGTGTCCAACTTACTTTATAGAACTGTTGCATAAAAGTTCAGCTTTATTTGGGACACGTTGGAAGAAAAGAATGCTGTCTGACAACCCTTCTCCTTAATCCAGAAACATGGAGTGCAGGAGATTGTTGTCACGTGTAGAACACAACCAGTACTTGTTTGAACATTTTTGCAGGTCTTTCACTGCTGCTTTAGACCTCTTGGCAGCCTCCCTGACTAGTTTCTGTCTTATTTTCAGAAATATCAGGTTTTTAATACCCCTGCTGTCCCACATTTTCTTCATTTACTAGTGGTCGTCTTCTCAGTGCCAAGGTCTATATGTGACGCAGTCAATTTTGTTATACCCTTTTCTTGTCTGATACCTTGTTACAATGAGATTCCTTTAAGATTCACTTTAGCTAAAGGATGCAAAGGAGCAAATGCCAGGAAATTCCTACTTGGACAGCTGAAATTTATTTCAGGCTATTCAGATTCCCTCTAACTGGATTCAGGAAGAGTTTAACTTAATCAAAAGCTGCTTTAACAAAGAGCCAGTTTCAGAGTGTGCACATATACGCAAGATTATTGCAACTTTTCTTTTTTTTACATTTCCTTCTCAAAGAAAGTGGTTTGTTTTTCACCTGAATTGTGCAGGATTTACGTCACATATGTGAAAATAGGTTTAAAATTACTTCTCAAAGTTTCATTTTTTAAATGATAAAAACCTGACACTTTGACAGCTAGGAGAGTCTCTAAATGAATCAGACCGTGCATGTTTGTACCTTAGGTGTTGTATCCAGGAAGAGTCTACGGGTGGAGGAAGCGGGGTAGTGAAGGTAGAGGTGGAGATCTCTCCGATGACAGTGAGCGCCTCCTTCAGGGCAGTGTGTTTACGGAGCACTTCCTCACGGTGTTGCTTCTGCTCCGGTGACTCATCCATCAGAGCTGAGCATTCCCCCAGTGCATAGAGCTGCGCCAGGAGCTCAGAGCTAATGAACTCCTTCACCTACACATAGGGACCGGACACTGATGTGACCAGCTTAACTGAGGAGCTAAGCAACACCGCGCTCACAACCGAGATTCTGGCTTTTAATTTTAAAACTTGATGCGCTTTTCTGTTTATTTTTCACTTCTTATATTTCCATGATTTTTTTTTTTTTTTTTTAATAGAGAATGCGTGGATGTTTGATAAAAATGTTAAATATAAGAAAAAACGTTTGACAAAGAAAATGAAAACATTTTAATGGGCTGTAGACTATAGGGCTGAAAGTACACATGACAAATTAACAGTGTGGTCAAAGTAGCTTACGCTATTGATCATGAGGTGCATAATGGTCTTTGGCATCAGATCCCTCACAGTCTTATAGATGATGCTCATGTAGGAGTCAACCAGGTTACGGATGGTCTCCACCTGCCTCTCCAGCTGAGGATCCGTAAAGTTCTGAGCTCCATTTTCCTGCTCGTCGACCTGTGTAAAATACAGATAAATTAGGACACACCTGATATACTAATCATATATAGCACAGTATGAAGTAGAGCAGGGATAAGGTTACTCATAAACTTGAATGCAGTGCCATGTCGTGTCACGTAGAGAGTCCATAGGAAACACAATTGACAGAAAAAGAACAGGAGACAAGAATGGAGGGAACAAAAAAGATGGAGGGAGAGAGGAGGGGGAAGAAGAAAGTTGACTTGGTAAGGGTTGGGGAGCTGCTGATTAGAAACAGACTAGAACACACACGCTCTCTCTCTCACACACACACACACGTTGCAGTGACATCACTGACCAAGAATGCGGGCTAAAGAGCCAACGACAGAGCGGGATGGAAGGGGTGGAGGGCTCACTTTTTCACTTTGGCAAAGGGGGGGGAGAGAAGGGGGAGCATGGAGAGAGAGGGTTGTGGGGTTGTTCCTTGGGTTTAAGGTTAGCAAAGGCAATGGGTGCATGTGACACAAAGGTACGGTGCGTGCAGGTGGTGCCCCGTGCGTCAAAGGTCAGGCTTTGATTTATTTAGGCTAAATCAGGGGTTAAAGTACTGACGGCGTTTCTCTCAGGGTAGACTCCGGCCCGCAGCAGAGATGCCTTCCAGCTGTCCAGCTCCTCCTGAGAGCTACAGGCCAACTCCAAGTGTTTGTAGTCCTTGTACACGTTTCTGCAATTCATTATAATAATGTTAGAAGTGAAAAACACACAGAGATATTTCAAAATCCCTGAGAAATGTAAACAGTGCCTTGTAAAATCCTTTTTACCTTTCTTTTTTGTTTACATTTAGTCCTGTTACAACCACACACTGTCATATATTTCACTGGGATTTTTATGTGATTAACCAACAAAATGTAATGCTTAATTGAGGAGTAGAAGGAGAAAAAAAAAAATTCTTTAGAAATAAAAGTCAGAAAAGTGTGGTGTGAATTTCTTTCCAGCCTCCTTTATTTATTCATGATGCCCATGAATAAATTGTAGCACTGCCTTTGCCTTAGAAGTCACTTAATTCATTGATAGAGTCCATCTGTGTGTAATGTAATCTCTGTATAAATCCAGCTGTTCTGTAAAGGCTTCAGAGATCCGTTAGAGAACAGCATCATGAAGACCAAGGAACACAGACAGGTCAGGAAAAAAAGTCGAGGTGAGTTTAAAACAGGGTTAGTTTATAAAACAACAGCACAGGCTTTCCAGATCTCACAGAAGATTGTCCGGCCTATCAACTGGAAATGGTCCAACTGCAAACATACCAAGACATGGAAATCCAGCGACAATAGGCTGGGCAAGCACAGAATTAATTAGTGAAGCAGTTAAGAGGTCCATGGCAACTCTGGCAAAGCTTCAACAGCATAGGAGGAAGAATTTGTTGATAGGGCACCTATTAGCTGTGAACTCCACAAATCTACCTTTGTGAAAGCCGTTGTTGAAAGAAAGTTATAAGAAGCCCCATTTTGAGTTTGCCACAAGACACACTGGGGATACAGCAAACGTGGAAGAAGGTGCTATGCTCCAATATTGAACTTGTTGGCCAACAAGCAAAACATTATGTGTGCACACTATGTCATGATTGTTGCACATCACATTAATCACATCATCCCCATGGCAAAACATAGAGGTGGCAGCTTCATGATGTGGGGATGCTGTTCTTCAGCAGGGACAGGGAAGCTGGTCAGATTTAATGGGAAAATGGATGGAGGTAAATGCAGGATAAAAAAAATACAGAGAATCCGTAAGACTTGAGGCTGAAGCAAGCAAGCAAGAAGAAGTATACCTTTATCAGCCCCCCAGGGGGGCGAATTACATTTCCGAGGTTAATCTTCCAGAAGAATAACCTAAACATTCAGCCAGAGCTACAACAGAATGACTTTGATCAAAACATATCCATGTGTTAGAATGGCCCAGTCAAAATTCAGGAATCTGGGAATCTTTGGCAAGATTAGAAAGTTAGTGTTAACAAATGCGCTTCATCCACTCTGATTGATTGAGCTTGAACTATTTGCAAAGAAGAATGGCTTTTTTTTTTTTTTTTTTTTTTTTTTTTTTTTTTTTTGTATTTTTACATATGCAATGCTGTTAGAGACATATCCCTAAAGACTTGTAGCTGAAATTGCAGGAAAATGTGGCTCTACTTCGCATTGATTAAGGGGGGCTAAAAACAGAAAAGATACTTTTAATCTGACAACAGGCCTGATTGGAACGCATATTCCAATTTCCTAAGGTGTACCTGTATTAAATCATCATGACTGCCGCTGCTTCCCGTGGTACACTGTAAATGTCACCAGAACATCTACACCCCATGATTCAGTGAGCATTAGAGAAGTGTGTTTCAAATATTGTCTTCTATGCTAATAGGGTTTCATGATTTTAGCCTCACTTTGAATCAATTGGTAAGGAAAAACTATTCTTCTATCATTAGAAACATATTAATTAAAGAAAATACTGAACAATGTTTCCAACCAATCCAATTTACTGTATGTAGCCTCATAATGGTCGGACTGGTCTCCCTGTGTTCCCTTTAAATGATTGGATACACTGTAATGATTACCACAGCATGATTGTTCTGTGTAAACCAAAACTGGGTCAGCCTTAATTTGGGAACCACAGAGGGAACACAGTTTCTTGTTAAAAAAAAAAACAAACAAAAAAAAAAAAAAAAACCCTGAAAACATTTCTGTGGTTGGGCTGTATTCAGCAGAATTACATGAAACATGCCCTCCAATCAAATCAAGTGTAAAGAGAAACTGATACACAAGAAGACAAAGATAAGGATTTTACACAATCTGTGTTTGTGCAAACTGAATGTGGTTCAGAATGAGATTCTCACAGTATGAAAAGCCTGAGTAAAAATACCACAGTTTTACTGTATCCCTGTATTGACAAAAAACCCCCCGTCTACAACGAATAACAGAGAAAAGCACAAATTATTCCTACTTCTGCTGAAATAACATAACAAATTGACTGTTACAGCTATGATGATACTATTAATTGCTATTTGGGTTTTGATACATAGAGTACAGGAAAAATGTTGAATAAACATCCTCAAAAATCTGTTGAGGTTTTAAAGTGCTTGTTATGCAGAAAATTACAATCCTTTTATGATTATTATTTATTTCACCAGGAAAATCCCATTGAGGTTACACATCTCTTTTACAAGAAAATCCTGGAAGAGACTGGCAGCAGCACACAGAGTTTACAGAAAATTTGCAACAAAACAGAAAAAGTTAACACCGTCATAAATAAATTAGTAAAAATATTCCTCAGTTAAAACATTTACAGACAATTCCTTCTCAAAATTAGAACAGTCTTAAAAAATATTTAGTGACAACAGCACATTTAAGTTCATGTTTTTTCTGTAACTGCTTCCAAGAAGATGGAGCAGAAAACTGAAAAGATTTCTTTCCAAGTTCAGTTCGGACTTTGGGCACCGAAAGTAAGAGAATATCCTTCGGTGGATTTTCTATTTATGTAGGCCAACAAATACAAAGGAAGAAGTCCAAGTACGGCCTCATAAATTAAAATATGCCAATGATAGAGTCTACGGATGGCCAAGGCCATCCATCCAACCCGGTTGTATAGTGTGCAATGATGTGTAAAACTTCTGAATAGTGATACGAGTATGAAAAACTGAAATTAGCTGGTTAATAAGTCGGTCTATTTGGTGGGTACCTAGCGTGCAGTCAGCTGCTTTACTGACATACCGTCGGTACACTACAAGATAAAAATTACAATACATGCCAAACACTTGGAGATAACTTCAAGTTTCTCATTTCTTTGGATTTTGGAATGTATCTACTACATGATCTGATTTTGCACCATTTTTCCTCAGTGTACCTTTAGGTACCAGACCCTTGCTAAATAAATGTTAAAAGAAAAGAAGGGCTTAGTTTTAGGGTTGAAAAGAGCTTGAGAATAATATTTGAAGTATTCTTGATATAATAATGATGTTTATTTTTTTCAAAGTATAACAATGAATCTGTTTTTAAAACAGCAGTTTTACCATAATAAGAGTGATAAGTGGTGCTCTTTTAGTTTATACACCATGACTGCTTTTTTTCTTGAAAGCGAGGACGAAGTGTGGGAGTTTTCTTTCAGCCAGCTGACTGGCACTGCTTTCCCTTAAGCTCCATACAGTTGAGGAAAAGCACACTCACTCTCATTCTTTCTGTGGCGTCTCATTACAAGGACTTTTAACCGTGGGAATGGTATCATGTAAAGTTTGTGTTTTTGAAACTGTATATTTTTAAAGCCTTGTTTGCTTTTAAAACTTGCATGCTAACAATCCTGGACTTAAAGAGTGAGGGATTCTATGAATTTCAGCCCCCCTAAAGTGCTTAAAAAAAACCTTTGCTGTTATTTCCATCATGTACCTTCCCACTTTTAAAGCTCATCTTTCACTTAGTCGTTGCTCTTAAATATCACACCCACTTTAGTCTGTATTACCATCTCTGTGCAGTGGCTGTGGAGCCATTACGGCAAAGTAAGACACAACTTCAGGCTGTGGTGCGGGCCGCGGCCCATCTGTTAAACATTTTTCTTTAATCGCCCCGTTGTTTTGTTGTTCCCTTCTCACATTTGGAACATGCAGCAATTAACCTCAAATATGTGAAACCTTTGTATAAAAAACAGCAGGAATAAAGAGGAGAAACAGGGATGGCTGTACCAAAAAAAAGAGTTATATAGAAAGATCAGGAAATGAGCTTTGAGTTTGTGGGCTTATAACTGGTCTATGATGGGTGAGGCTAATATGTCAGGGTGTGGTGGCCTAACGGACAGGGAGTTAGGCCAACCATGACAATACTGGAGTGCTATTACGCTACAATAAAGACATTAACATCCGTACACCAGTGAACACACACCATAAATGTTCTCTGGTCTGATTTATCACGTACATCATGATTTTGCTCTTGTTTTCTTTACTAGCCTCTGTTCATAAGCATTGGGAGGTTTTTTTTTTTTCTCTCAACTTTGGGGAATTTTTGCAGAGCCACAACCGCCTGAGATTTAAAGTTTCCTGAGGTTTTTGATTACTGTCATGCAGGGACAAAGCAACTGCTATGTCTGCCCCCCTCCACACACACAAACACAGAAAGAGAAACAGAGAGCATGAGGTCTGAGAAAGAGGAGGGGAGTGTGTGTGTGTGTGTGTGTGTGTGTGTGTGTGTGTGTGTGTGGTGGTGGGGGGGGCACAGGACAGACCCTGACACATTCCTGGCTGATGGCTCTGATACTCTCTCCTGCCTTCTTTCTTCTCTCTGCTCTTCCAATTCTTCTCTCTCTCTCTCTCTCTCTCTCTCTCTCCACCCCCCCCTCCTTTTTGTGGTGAGTCGAGCAATTCTTTCCAAACATGAGCAGCCTCATCTCTGATCCAAGCACTCTGGCTTTGATTAGCTGCTTAATGAGCCTGCCGTCGGTATGCTGCGGTCCACAGGCACATTCTTTGCGAAAACGCATACACAAATGCACAAACACCCGCAGGCACCTTCAAACTTTGAGTTTTGTGTCCGAATCCAGCACAGAACAGAATTATAAACAAAGCCCATATGCTTTTGTACAATCAGTCAGGCTTTGGGTCAGCTCCAGCTCCTAAACACTGTTGTTCTCATTTCTCAACTGCTTTCACTTTGTCTCCCTTTTTTTACACTCATAAAATCTTCCCCTTAACAGCCTAGGACGTAGTCCAGTACCCAAATGTAAATGCTTTCAGTTCAAGTGGTAAAGCTGAATGAAAGAGGATTAGTGGAAGGGCAAATTAACGACCTATCATCTCCTCCTCTTCCTTTCCTGACTCTGTCCACCCTCATAAAATATCACCAAAAACTTGAACACGCAGGTGACATGAGCAGCACTCCCATTTCTGACTCAGACGCTGACTCACCAAGCAAACACAGACACACTCGCGCACAAACCTTAACTCCGTGTTGAAGAGAGCAAAAACAAATTTGCTGGACATGAAGCCCTTTTCCACATCTCTGAGCTTTAAATTGTCCAGAGGAAGCATGTACTTCTTCTCCTTCTCCTGGAAAAGAGAGTGTGGAAAGATAAAATTTGACAGAGGCACGCAGAGTAAAATATGACATCACAAAAAGGCAACATTAGTGTTGATAGCAAGAGACAACAGAGACTGAAGCAGGTTCATTTGGAGGCCAAAGATAAAAAGTTGTCTGGTAGTAAATACATCCCCCCCTTAAAGAGAGAAGGGCCAGGAGACGGGAGGGCAAGGAGAGGGGAGGAGGACTTGTTGACTACTGTATCAGTAGAGCATCTCAATTATACAGTACTACATCGTGTTATGTTAGAACCACAAACTTTAACAGATTTTATTGCGTTTTTATGTGATGGACCAATACAATGTTGTGCTAAACTGTAAATCAGGAAAATTACACTTTAGGTGTAGATTTCCTAAGTTATTTTACAAATACGAATCTGAAAAGTTGAGCATGGATTTATATTGAGCCCCTTTTACTTTAATAGGCCTAAATAATGTTCAGTGAAGGACTCAGAGGATTGTGCAAGAAGATTAGTGAACATCATGAAGACCAAGGATCACACCTGGGAGGTCAGCATTAAGTTAATTTAAAGTAGGGTTAGGTTGAAAAAAAAATATCCAGAGCTAGGAAAAACTTGTATGCGGTGTTCAAAACATTCTCCAAATATGGCAAGAGGCACAACTGCAAACCTATGAAGACTTTACTATGCACCTAACCTGACAGGCCAGGCAAGAAGAGCACTAATCAAAGAAGCAGCCAGATAACAGCTCTGGAGCAGATGCAGGAATCCACAGCACAGGTGGGAGACTCTATCGATAGGACAACTATTTGCCTTGCAAATCTGGTCTTTACGGATGAGCTGTAAGAAGAAAGTTGTTGCTGAAAGAAAGCTGCAAGGAAACATGTGGAATAAAGACTTTTTGGCCTATATCCAAAACACTGTGGATTACCCAGAAAAACATGATTCCCACTGTAACACAAGGTGGAGGGACCATCATGCTGTGGGGATAGCTTTTTTAACAGGGATGGGGAAGGTGGTCAGAGTGGATGGACAGAGCTAAAAACATGACAACTCTGGAAGAAAAACTACTTGAGGTTGCAAAATATTTTAAATTTAGGCAGAAATTCTCTTTGCAGTAAGATAGTGACCATGAACTTACAGTGCATCCTGAAAGTATTCACAGCGCCTTACTTTTTCCACATTTTTGTTATGTTACAGCCTTGTTCCAAATTGTATTAAATTGATGTATTTCCTCAAAATTCTACACACAAATACCCCATTATGACAATGTGGAAAAAATGTTTAAAATTTCTGCAAATTTATAGAAAACCAAGAAATCACATTTACCTAAGTATTCACAGCCTTTGCTTAATACTTTGTTGATCCACCTTTAGCAGCAATTACAGCCTCAGGTCTTTTGGAATATGATGGCACAAGCTTAGCACGCCTATCTTTAGGCAGTTTCGCCCATTCTTCTTTGCAGTTCTTCTTAAGCTCCATCAGGTTGGATGGGAGACGTCTGTGCAGTCATTTTCAGATCTCTCCAGAGATGTTCAATCAGATTCAAGTCCAGACTCTGGCTTCCAGTTCCTGCAGCTGCAGAACATTCCCATAGCATAATGCTGCCACCACCAAACTTCAGAGTAGGGATAGTATTGGCCTGGTGATGAGCTGTGCCTGGTTTCCACTAAACATGACGCCTGGCATTCACACCAGTGGGTTCACTCTGTCTCATCAGACCAGAGAATTTTGTTTCTCATGGTCTGATGAGAAACAAAACGTTTAATAATAATAATTAAACTCTTTAATGATAAAACTTAATAATTTTAATAATTAATAATAATTAATAATAATTAAATAATTAAACTTAAATTTAATTATTAAATTTAATTTAATTTAATGGTTAATTAATGGTTAACCATTTATGGTTAACCATTAATTTAATGGTTTAATTTAATTAAATTATTAAATTTCATTATTAAATTAAATAATTAAATAATTAAACTCTTTAATAATTAAACTTTATTTAATAATAAAACGTTTAAGTGCATGTAACATCTGGTAGTCTCTGATTACCAGAGCCTTCTGGTAAACTCCAGATGGGCTGCCATGTGTTTTTTATTAAGCTGTGGCTTTCATCTGGCCACTCTACCTTGCAGGCCTGATTTGAGGATTGCTACAGAGATGGTTGTCCTTCTGGAAGGTTATCTTTTCTCCACAGAGGAATGCTGGAGACAGAGTGACCATCAGGTTGTTGGTCTCCTCCCTAACTAAGGCCCATCTTCCACAATCGCTCAGTTTAGACGGCCAGCCAGCTCGAGAAAGAGTCCTGGTGGTTCCAAACTTCTTCCATTTACGAAGGATGGAGGCAACTGTGCTTACTGGGAGCTTCAGAGCAGTAGAAATTTTTCTGTAGCTTTCCCCAGATTTGTGCCTCAAGGCAATCCTGTCTCGGAGGTCTACAGACAATTCCTTGGATTTCATGCGTGGTGTTTGTGCTCTGCACTGTCAACTGTGGGACCTTAATAGACAGGTGCTTTTCCAAATCAAGTCCAAGGAACTGAGTTTACCACAGCTGGGCTCCATTTAAGTTGCAGAAACATCTCAAAGATGATCAGAGGAAACAACTCAATTTTGAGCTTCATGGCAAAGGCTGTGAATACTTACATAAATGTGATTTCTTGGTTTTCTCATTTTAATAAATTTCCAAAACACTCAAAACTTTTTTCCACATTGTCATGATGAAGTATTTGTGTGTTTAATTTTGAGGAAAGAGATTATTTTAATACAATTTGGAATAAGGCTGTAATATAACAAAATGTGGAAAAAGTAAGGCGCTGTGAATATTTTCGGGATGCATCGTACCGTCAGAGCTGGTTCAGATTAAAGCATAATCATGTAGTAGGATGGCACAGTCAGAGTCCAGGCCCACATGTAATTGAGAATCTGTGGCAGGACTTCAAAACTGATGTTCACAGATGCTCTCCATCTATTTTGCAAAGAACAATGGACCAAAAAGTCTCTAGATGTTCAAAACTGGCTGAGGCATACCTCAAAAACCCTGAAGCCATAATTTTGCATTGTTTTACAAAGTGTTGACTTTTTGAGAACTGAAAACAAGTGGGTGCCACGCCTTTTCAGATTTGTATTAGTAAAGAAGTTTGATATCTATGCATCATTTTCCTTCCAGACAACTGTATGTCGGTTCATCCCATAATAACTCAATAAACTACACTGAACGTTATGGTTTTAACATGACAAAAAGAAGTAAGCATACATTTCAAGGCACTGCTTATGAGATAATGCTTCTGCCACCCAGTTACTCACTCGCAGGTAAAGGAGAGACAACAGAGATACCAGAGAAAAAGGGGCAGAGAGACATCTATAGGTTTAGGAGCTTCTACACTGAGACTCCTGAATGGCAGAAAACAGCTGAAGAAGTTGAGAAGCCGGTGTGAGGAGAACCAGACGGTATGGAGGGAGGGTATGATGTAGAAGTGAAGAGGGGAGGGAGGTAAAGAGGGGAGTCAAAAAAAAGTAAGAAAGATGCCGGGCCCACATGTGAAAGTCATTACTCAGGACTAAAGCTCTAACACAACATTTCTCCTGAAATGCAGCCCTTCCCCCTCATTCTTCCCCAGCCCCTCTGACTAACCTTGGCCTTCCAGAACGACTAGTCATAGGAACAGCCATGAATGTTGTAAAGCAAATTATGACATCCAAAGAAAGTTGGGTTCTCAGAGGATCTGCTTACAATTAAGTTTGCTCTGTAAGTAAAGATGTACAAACATGTGGACTAAGATTTGACACTACATTTAGGCCTCCCCTTTCTGAGTGCTCCCCTGAACCCTATGACTCTCTTCCTTTTCTCCCCTTTCCTTCTTTTCAAAGAGGCCCACTTCCTGTAACAGACATTGAAAAAAAAAAATGACAGAACGCGATTGGCGCTCATACAGCAACATCTGGGATCGCTTTAGGGAGAGGGGAGGGGAATGGAGTGAGTATAGGGTACTCTGATGGGGTAGAAGTAGAAAGTATAGATGTAAAAAGAGAGGAGGAGGAAGGATAGGGGATGACAGAGGGATAGATGGAAGTGAATTATACAAAAGTAGACAAGGAAACTTTGAGGAACATGGAAAGCAGAGGAGGCAGTGAAGAAGAAATGGCGAAAAAATCCAGACCACTGCAAAGTCGATTCCCCATGGGTTCCATCAACCCATATATGGCTGCTAAGTTCCTCCCTAACTCTCTCTCCTTCTCTCACTCCCCTTATTTCCTTATGCCTTCCCAGAGTGAACAGGCAGATCTCTTGCTGAATGAGCGAATGTGCCACGTCAAGACTGGATACTAAGCTGGGACACAGTCCTGCGGACAGCCGGCCTGCGATACACTAACATCTGTGCGGGATAGACACCCATACGAGTGGATGTCTGATGCATGTGAAGACCTCTTGTTCCCTCGACCTGGCATCCAAACCGGATAGCGGGAAAAGCAACTGAATAATAGAGGAAACTTTTTACCAACTCGTCCTCTGCTTCTAGCGGGAGAGCTAGTAGACAACCACTGATGGAAGGGGCGAGGCCGGAGAGACAGAAGAGAAAACGAGAAAGGGGTCCTGCTCCGTCATCCCAGTGTTCAGACTACCTGTTCAGGATCTTTCTGGTGTACAGTAGTCTGCACATTGGTTAGACTGTGCATGGAAGAGCATCAGCAGCGAAGACATCAGCAGCATCTGCTCGCAAGGACAACATGACAACTAGCACGTAGTCTTTGCTCAGGCAAATGTATGGTCTAGCATTGTCTTGTTGTGCAAAATGTGCAAATGTTTTCAACAGTGTTCAGTTTTAACATCTTTAATTTTTATTTCATAGAAATCAACTCAATATCAAGACAAGTGATATCAATTTAGTAGATTTCTCAGCTATTGTCTGTAAAAGTGGAGGAATGTCTAAGACAGAGAGTTCAAGCTAAAGGAAGAGAATGCATAACTTAAAGTGACCGCTACTGTGATGATTCCTTAGTATTAAATGTAAACGTCTTCCATCAAGCCTGTGAAGCAACATTTTGGTTTGGCTAAAATTTTTTTTTTTTTTTTTTTTTTTTTTAGCTTTTTGTTTGAGTTTCTGCATGTGCATCTGGATTGCAACACAACAGCTCTAAATCACAGCTTTTATTTGTAAGCTATGCAGGAATGTACAGTATGTTGGTGCATATGTGTGTGGAAGTCTTCTTCAGTAGTATCAGGGTGGTTGTGAAATATTGTGCATCCAAGCTGTGGTGTTTGAAGCCGTCTACTCCTTTCCTTGAAACTAATGGATTTGTGATATGGAACAGGCCTCTCAACCACACACACACACACACACACACACACACACACACACACACACACACACACACACACACAGAGGAGTGCATCTAGATGGAGTGTATATAGGCATGAGCCGTCTGTTTTTCTTCAGGATGCCTGGTGGAGCCCTGGCAGTGAAACGGGTGCAGGAATGTGTATCTGCTCAGTGTGCTGTTGAGTTTAAACTCTGAACTATTATTCTAGACCCTCAGTATGAGGTCAAGGCAGGGTATAAAATGCATAGAAAGCAGATGCAATGCACAGCTACATTTTTTTAAAGCATGGATACTTGTAATTAGCTGACACAAGGATGGTGAATGGAGGTTGGTAGGCGAGATGGGAGATGGAGCATTTGCTGTGGAGAAGTAAAGATGAGAAAAGATGGGATCGAGTTGGGGTGGGAGGGGGTGGGGGGTCTGCAGTATAGAAGCAGCCATGTGGGATTTCTCTGGGCAGATCTTGGACGCTGGTGTTTGGACAAAGCTTCAGATTTTCCAGCCAGGAATGTGCACAGTCCCAGAGAGACTGCCAACCACAGAGGTGGGGGAGGTTAGGGGTGGGGGGTGAGCTAGACTGAGAGAGGCAGAGTAAAGGAGGAGTAAAAGGCAACAGACGTCCAAGAAAAGAGAAAATAAAAGAAGGCAGCAGTCAAAGAAAAGAGAAATGTCTGTGGAGGTAGTGTGGGCGGGGGAGTTACGAGGGCGGGAACCGAGTGAGAGAAGAAGCAGAAGTTTGATTTGTGTGACTCTGTACGTGTGTGTCTGCGTGTGTGTGTTCACACAAAGGCAGCAGATCTGATCTACTGTGATAACACGCGTGACTGAGAATGTCATCAGGCCTTCCAAACACAAACAGCTGATAAACCTCAAAACAGGGAGGGAATGCGAGCATTGACCAATAACTAGTCCTGCAGTGCCAAAATCCATTGATGCAACTTAGATTCAGATGGTAGCAAATCATTTATGTTTCACTGAGTTTTGCAAGCAGCAAGATGTAGTTGTTTTGATGTAACCAAAAAGGGCACTTGTGTTTATATCATTCCTAGCAGATGTCCTATGAGTAAGCTGATGTGTAAATGGTAAGGTCATAGCAACAGAGGCCTTGCTAACACTGTGTGTGTACAATGTGCATGCCTGGGGCTGCATCTGGAACACTGCATTCAAGCAATCCACTGTTTATCTGAAAAGTGACCGTGTGTATGTCTGAGTGAGTGTATATTTTTCTCTGCTATTTGCATGCCACTTTGTTTACATCAGAGCCAACATGTGCTCTGTATGCTGTATATACAACTCTGGCCACTCAGTTTTTGTGTGTGTGTGTGTGTGTGTGTGTGTGTGTGTGTGTGTGTGTGTGTGTGTGTGTGTGTGTGTCTTAGTTTGGCTTGGGGCAGCTCCAGCTGTGTCAAAGTGAGCTGTTCCAAATGCCTGAACTCCCAGAAGAGGAAGAAAAGGAGGAGTAAGGGGGAACAAGCAGGGGGAAAGCAGGAGGAAGACGGGGAAGCGGGGGGTGTCAGAGGAATGAATGGGAGAAAAGGTGGGGGTCAACTGCAGGTCCAGGTGGCAAGAGAGGAAAGCAACAGTAAGCTGGACAGAGAAAAGAGCTTCAAGATGCTCTTTCAGTTCTGTAAGTAATCCAGTCACAGCTTTTCTAAAAAGATGAGGCCTCTTAATTAGCTATTTAATATGGCCTTTAAACTATTTTGACACTGTAAGCCTTCCATGTAAAGGCTCAACAAACCACATCATTTGAAATTTGCTTAATAGGAAAGTACAATTTTTATTGGCACTATCAATATTTTTCCCATCTTTAGGGTTTTTGATTGGAATCTGAATATCTGCAGGCACTCTACAAATGCTGTTATGCCTCCCCCATCCCTCCTTTTCTGATCGGCATCCCAATACTCAGGCCATCCCTTCTTCCAGTGACATCAACAGAGACCGGATGAGACTGTTGTGGTGTGTCTGCCTGTCTACACTTGCTGTGCAGACCTTCTGCTCCTGTACAGCAGGCACAGACAGGCAGACAGATGGCAGCCCCACTGACATCAGAATGGCTTGACCACCTCTTCAGACTGTTATCAGAAAAGTAGTAGCTTGTCACTCTGTCTAAATATCTGTGCTTAACCACTTAAACATACTGCCCCAAGCTGTGATGTGTTTTAATAAACTTTGGGTGAACTGACTGTGTTTTGGTTTCACTATTTTGATTTAAATCTAAGACCTATACAAAGGTTTCTTGATATTGAACATAAAAAAATATGAACATCTGGGCCTTACCTCTCCATCTTTGTACCAGGATAGGGTCTCTGTAGAGAGGATGAACCAAAACTCCTTTGCTCCACCTTTCATTATGCCAATGTTACTGATGGTGAGCCAGCCTTTGTGTATGACCTGCAAAACAGCCAAGAACAAGAAAATGAGAACGCACAACGACAACACTATGGAAAAGTTGACAAGTTTGGCTTGTTGGAAGCTGTAAGACGGTCAGCAAAGCATATACAGTGGGGAAAATAATAACTGAACATATCATTGTTTTTCCTCAGTAAATATATTTCTGATGACCCTACTGAGACTCACACCAAATGTTGATCACAGGCAATCAATACAGAAAAAGAAAACAACAAAAGATTTCATAAAATGTTTGTAATGAAGTGGAATGACACAGGGAAAAATATTAAAAAGTATTAAAAGAAATAGATGTGCAAAAAATTATAGAAAGCAAATAAAATACCTGAAATCTTACACATTTAGAAAGAATGTATACCTCATATCAGTTCAAATTAATACAAGATGGTTAACATTTTTCTTGTTATCAAAGTATCACACAAGAAACATATCATAATGGGTAAAAGTAAAGACCTCTAAAGACAAGCACAACATTGTTTTTGCAAAAAGTACTACTGATACAAGTTACAGGTGTAATTCTACATTTCTGAACGTTTCACTGAGCATTGTTGGGGCCATAATCCAGAAGTGGATAAACAATAACTTCACCATTAACCAGCCAAAACCAGACACTCCTCACGAGATTTCTGACAGACAAAAAGAACAATTAGACTAGCTGTCCAGAGAGCTACTTGAGGCAGAGAGCTTCATAAAGACGTGGACTCAGCAGTTACAGTTTTTCCATAAAAACAATATGTATTGTGTTTAACTACAATGATCCCTACATAAACTCACTGCACAAGACTCCACTGCGGAAGAAAAGTATGTTGAAGCTTGCTACAGAATATTCAATGAAATATAGATGAGATCGAAACTGAACTTTCTGGATGTGTCTGCTACAGACCATGCTAAGAGCAGGAACATAACTGCACATCACCTCCAAAAACCCATACCAACAGTAAAGTTTGTAGGTGGAAATATTATGGTCTGTGACTGTTTTTTTAGCACATAGTACTGGCAGACTTCATATAACTGAAGAAAGGATGAAATTATAAAATTTACTTAAATATTCTTGATAAAAATCTGAAGATGTAACATCAGTGGATTTTTCAGCTAGATAATGAGTCCAACCACACAGCCAATGTAACTTTTAAATGGTTTCAGCTAAAAAAAATAAAAAAAATAAAGGTACTAAAATGGCCCAGTCATCCACCAACTTGAATCCAATTAAAATCCAATGGAAAAAACTAAAAACTTGAGTGCATAGAAAACAACCCTGGAACCTTCAAGAACTGAACAGAGTTTGTGCTGGTCAAAATCACACCTGAGAAACACATGTGCCTAGTTTCTCTATACAGCAGACATCTTGAAGTTGTCATCAAAACAGGCTTTTCAAATAAATATTTAATAAATTCCTGGAAGTGTGTACCATACTAATATCCTGTGTAATTTTTCATTATTATAAATAACACAATGGGTGAAGTAATTTATTCATTTATTTTGATTTCTTTGTATGTGTGGATTATTTGGGCTGTCCCAACGTCTGGTTTGTATTTTATGTCAATTGGCCTGTCAGAAATAAATTTACTTGAAAAACCACTGACAGCTTCGGTGCTTATTTTCCTCAATATAAGACAAAGATAATAGACCTTGCTGGTAGGAAAAAATAAACAGTAAAAGTTTTTACCTAAGTGGAAAAAAGAAGCTTGTGCAAATTAGTAAGTTATAAAATGCATCACATTTGTTTTTGACATTGCACAGTACCCAGAATTTTTTCCCTCCAGTTGTGTTTTAGTAATCAAAGAAAACATTTGACAAACAGATAAAGACTTTGTGGTAAGCAAAGGCAAGAGTACCAGCACATCTGAAAAACCCCCCCCAAAAAAACAGGAAGGAAGAGTCCAGCATGGGTGACAGACAATGCACCGAGAGGAAAGATGTGCCATGGGTAAAAATCAGGGGAAACAGGACATAGTGCCATGAAGTGACACATACATCCTGCAAATAGGAACACTTCTAATAACATCTGTAAATATTTTAAAAATAAGAAAAGAACAATACATGCATACTGTTATGGCAGGGCAGCATAGGTACTGCTACAGAGAAAAATGTGAAGAAAAAACTAGGGTCAATAGAAGCAGCATGCTGACCTGAAGCCCTTGAGCCTAAATCTGGCACACAAATCTTAAAAAGAAGTAGTGGCAGTGAAAAGAGAAAAGCTAAAAAAAAAAGATTTGTCTCCTACTATTCGATTTGAGCGAGACGCCACACCCTGTAGAAAAGCAGAAGATAAGGTACCACCATTAATGTTGAGTTGGATTTTTCATCTATTGCGTATTTGGGGATTTCTGATATATACAGATCCTTTCTAAACTAACTACTGTAAAAGCTCTGTGATAGATTGTGTAAGAGCATGATGTTCTTTTTTTTATTTTCCCTAGGCTGTAGTTACAATCTGCTGCTGTTGAACAAATACTGTCAGCCTCATATGTCAAGGTTCCTGATGCAAGGCACGAGAAATGTGTTTTCCATTATTCCTGCTTTTGCATAAATGTGTTACACATAAATTATAACAGACTGGGACAAAAATGACAGGATTTCTGGGAATATTCAAAAACAATTATGGTTGCACTCCAGGACCAAAGACTGCAGCTCACACAAAACAAGTTTACTTGAAGCTACCAGAACAGAACAACTCCCATTAATAGCACGAGACACAATGAAATAACTTTAAGAGTTAGTCAAAAAAGAAAAGGTTAAATGCATCCCATTTTCCAATAAAACAATTTAATACTACAGAATTAAGTGGTATAATTCAGTTGAAAATCCTTTAAAAGCACCCTTTGAGGTTTTCTAACTGCTGACATGAGGTCCCCTTAGATCCATCTTTATTTCTGTGATATACAGTAAATAACAGTAAATGGACATATCTACTTAAACCTCACCTGGTTCCTTGCGATCTGTGCTGAAGAGTTCATATTGCTTTGGTTGTTCACTTGCTGGGAGCTGAGAGGGATAAATAGCACATATTCTCACTGCTTGTTTCAGCTTCTATTTCACTATAATACAAATTCAGCAACTCACTTAGTGAAGCCAATAAAGTCTTCATGTTTGGTGTTTATGTAGGCAAGCTGGATGTCAATAAGCAACAAGACCTAAACAGAGCAGACATTAATCAGAGAAATGGGCCGTTATGCACTTTGTTATTTTAGCTAAATTACCTAAAATATTTTTCTTTGCACTGTGTAAATGTGTGTGAACAACCTGGTCTCTGCATTTATTTTCTTGCTCTCGGATTTCAGCGATAATAATCCTCTCCGTCTCTTCTCGCAGTAGGGGAAAGGCGCTGAGCTGTGTGGAAAAAACAGAGCGGAAATCACATATGGGATGGCTTTGACACCATATAAATATACAACAAATGCACATCAGATATGTTCAGTGCCTTCCAAAAGTATTCACAGCCCAATAACGCTGCTAATTTTTTTTTTTTTTTTTTTGCTATATAACCACAAACTCTAATGTAATTTCTCTGGATTTTTTGCAATAGTCCAAACGAAAGTAGGGAATTATTGTGAAATGGAAGGCGTATGCCTTTACCAGCTTTCCATTCTTCTTTGGGAAAAAAACTAAAGAAAGATTGGATGGAGAGCATCTGTTAACATACATTTTCTGGTCTTGCCACATATTCCCAACTGAAATTAGGTATAATCTTTGACTGGACCATTACAATACATACATGTGCATTGATTTAAAACATCTCAGGTATTTCTGACTGTATGTTTAGGTTGTTGTACTGCTGGAAGTATAACCTTCATCTAAGTCTCAAGTCTTTTGGAGCTTCTAACAGGTTGTATACCAGGATTGCCCTGTACTTTGCTCCATTCATCTTCAGATCATCTTTTTCTGTCCCTGCTGAAAAAAAAAGCATCCCCACAGCATAATGCCACCGCCACTGTGCTTTACTGCAGCAATGGTGTGTTCCAGGTTAGGTCTAGTGTTAGTTTTCCTCCACACATGCAAGCATGCAAGCCAAAAGGTTTAGTTTTGGTCTCATATGACCAGAGAACCTTCTTCACATGGTTGCTGTGTCCCCTGTATGGCTTATGGAAAACATTAAGGGACTTCTTATGACTTTCTTTCAACAATGCCTTTCATCTTGCCATTCGTCCATAAAGGTCAGATTTGTGGATTACAGCAGTAATAATTGTTCTGTCAACAGATTCTTCCACTTTAGCTGTGAATCTCTGCAGCTGCTTCACACTGAGAATGAGCCTCTTGACTAGTTCGATTCGCTTGTCTGGACTGTCAGCTTAGGAGGACATCCATGTCTTCTTAGGTTTGTAGTTGTGCCATACTCTTTCCATTTTTGGAAAATGGATTGAACAGGGCTCTGTGAGAGAAAACTTGGCATATTTTGATTTATTTATTTTTTTTACCTAACACTAGTTTAAATATTTCCATGACTTTTTAGTTACCTCCCATCTGTGTTCTTTTGTCTTCATGATGTGTTTGTTCTCTAATGTTCTCTAACAAATCTGAGGGTTTTATAGAAAACTGGGATTAAATTACACAAGGGTGGATTTTATTTATTAATTAGCCGACCTTCTAAGGCAACTGGTTGGACTGGATTTCATTTATGGATGTCAGAGTAAAGGGGGTTGAACACAAATGCACACAACACTCTTCAGATTTTGATGATAAAAAGAGAAAGATTTTAATGGGTCTGAACACATTTGAAAAGTGCTGTATTTTCATACCTTACGAATACACTGGTACACAGTCGTAATCAGTTCCTGACTGACCATATCAAGTAATTTAATACATGGCCCTTTAAGACTTGATATTTGTTTCTTTACTATGGCTTCAAAGGCCATATCAGGTGTAAACAAGCCTGTCCTGTGGAAAAAAAAAAAAAGGATTATATTTTGGAACAGAAAACTACAAATGAGTAAAGGGGCTAAAGTTCATGCTCATAACTCTGTACTGCACCTGACTCCATGTATGTTTTGGATGGCATAGTTGATCTCCTGGCGGAGCTTCCTTTCATCAGACTCAATCTTGGTACATGCAAGGTAAGCCAGTAAGGACATCACAAAAGGAGCATTACAGTTCAACATTACAGCTACTGAGGGTCATAAAATATCAGAGAACAATTGTTTTCTTGTATGCCAAGTACATTATATGGAGATAAAAGTCATGCCTTTTAACTGAAACACACATACCTTAACCAGTTCATTGGGGAAGCGTTCATGGAAGATTTTATTGATCCTAGCCCCTCCAGAGAGATTCACTGTGTCCACTTTGTCACCAGACCCTTCGATTAGCTTCTCAAAGTCAACAGCCAGGCGCTGAACTAACCTAGAGGACAGGAACGCACAGAATTGGACACCCACATACATTAAAAAGGTGAGCGTAAACACAGAGAGTGACTGACTGAAGCAGTGTCTTGGTCCTGCGGGCAGCATCGTCTGGACTGAACTTCCTGTATTCTTCAGCCTCTTTATTCAAGGCCAGAAGCTGGCTCTGTAGATGGCTACGAAAGGCTGGCAGTGCATCCCGGATGTGATTTGTCAGTTGCTGCAAACAAGTACTGTTAACGCTTATTCATAAAGTGTTTCTGTTCCCAACTAAGCATGTGTGAGATGACTTTAACCTGGTTAAGTGTTCTTTGTAAATATGGGGTCCCCATGCGATCAGCTATGTGTTTGTAGGCTGGATGGGATAGAAAGAAATCTCTCTCTGATTCCAGGGCTGCCATGATGTCCTTTTTCCCATCAATGTCCTTCTGACTGCGGTTCACAATCCCTATGTAACCTGGAGAGGAAGAGGTAAAACACAAATAATGAGTATCTGGTCACTATAGTGCTTCATGTCACTTGAACTTTTTCACATCGAGACACATTACATTCACAAACTTTTCAACTGCCTTCAGAAGTAACCTCACTGGTAAAGAAAATAAATCTGAGTAATTTAATGTTACAATAAACAGCTGTTCAGTGAATGCCTGAAAGGTTTGCTAGGTTCTAGAACAATATTCCAAGCTTCAAAACTTCATAGAGCACTGTTCAATCCATCATCTGAAAATGGAGTATGGCATAACTGCAGACCTACAAAACCCCTGAAATATAACAGTTTAGATCAAAGCCTTTTCAATAGCCAAAATGGCCCAGTCAAAGTCTAGACTCCAAATCAAATTGAAAATCTGTGGCCATACTTTTGGAAAAATTGTTGCCCTCCATCCAGTCTGACTGAGCTTAAGCTATGTGCAACAATTTCAGTCAATAGATGTGCAAACCTGGTAGAGACATACCCCAAAAAGAGCAACAGCTTTGACTGAAACACAGTATTGACTCAGGGGACTAAATTCAAAGGCACACCACACTTTTTAGATTTTTATTTGTAATTTTTTTTTTAAAAAACCATTGATCATTTTCCTTACACTTTACAATAATGTACTACTTTGTGTATGATAATAACATAAAACTTACAATAACACACTAAAGTTTGTCGTCGTAATGTTACAAAATGTGAAACAGTTCAAACGGCATGAACACGTTTGCAAAATACAAAGTCTTCTGATGTGAGACAGATTCGGCTTGTATTTTCTGATGTGTCCTTGGGAACTCTTCCCAGACAGCCATTTTTTTTCCATTATGACTGCAGTGAGAAATTTGTGTGTATGTACAACAGCGGGCATGTTGTATGAAGTGGGCCAAATCCCTGACTTAGAACGGTGATAGATGTAATAGCACCAGACTTCAAATATAATGCTTCAGCTCAGTGCCGCTAAATGAGCAGTTATATCAGTGGGCTCCCATGGCTAATGCATTTCCACTGCAGGAGAAGCATGAAGGATCCCAGCAACTGGTGGTGCTTTACTCACTCTGTACACTGCCCCAGAAGCCTTCAGGCTAATGTCTTTTCCTCTCTCACAGACACATTCTCTCCCTCACACAGTCAAACTTCTGCAGTCCACATTGTTCGGGTTTCACATTCATAACCACTCAACAGCAACATAGATTATCATTAAGTACAAATGCATGCATTCAGACATACTGTATACAGTACTTCAGTGATATTAATGGAAAATGGATTTGTGACTATTGATAAAACTGTTTTTTGTTAACACACCTCTGCGTAAGGGGAGCAACCGGTTTTCTAGTATTTCCCTGGCATCAGTTCCTTTATCCATCAGATCCAGTTTTGTGATTACACCAATTGTCCGCTGACCTAGGGCGAGAAATAAAGATTGTTTGAATGATTTTTACGATATATAAGAACAATTTTATATCAGCTTTCAAATACATTCTAATCCAAACAACACTGGCAAAAGTATTACTTTTGTTAATCAAGAGTGCATTCTTATAAAGTATGCTTCTTTGTTTTCACACACTCATGGTTGTGTTTTTTCCATTTAGATTCTTTGTTACACATGTAACTCTGGAACTAACTTTCTTAATCCGTCTTTAAAAAGAGATCAGCACCTTGATTTTTCACCTATAAAGCTATTCTACAAAAGCAGCCTCCAGAGTTATCAGCACTGCAGTCCTGGGATGTTAGTTATAATTTTACCTGTTCATAGCCATGGGTCACCTTATGAGTTCCAAAAATTTGTACAAAACAAGGAAGATCTGGTTTCTGTTATGATGCCACTCCCATCTGGAATATGGTGCAACAAAGCTTTAAAATGACCAATGTCTCAGTTCTAGTTTTTGATTATCAATCTTATTGACGTTAAATGTTTTCGTCAAGATTTTGTCATGTCCAGGCCTGTTTACTTAGTTTGCTTTTTAAAATGATTCTGTTGAACCACAATTTAAAAGCAATGTATGATTTTCATTGGTTAATTTTCAGTAATTTTTTTATTTATTATTTCTTTAGTCGGTTTCAAGTTACTTCAGTGACCTTTCAGTACCTTAAAATAAATTCATGTTTTACTGGAGTAGAAAAATACCACACAGAAGATGTGAAAAATTCGAACTTTAATTTGAAAACATTCATTCATTAAAATATCTGAAACTAAGATATATATCATTTACAAGAAATCTCCTCTTACACCATTTCACAAAGTTGGAACATACAGAAAAGGCTCTTCTAACATTCCTTAATGCACAGTCTCTATAGATCATCCAGTCCTGAAACATCTTGCATGCGACCGACTCTTCAGTTTAGCATACATGGTAGTTTTGTGGCATATGAACCATCTCTGTTTTGCGTTGGCCATATGTTTTGGGATCATTATCCTGACGAAAGTCCTTACAATGACCCATTTTCTGTTTTTCAGTAGATATCATCAGATTGGTATTTAAAATGTCCAGGCCTTTTAAAGATTTCATACACTCTCAAAAGGTTCCCACAGCGTTTGGAAAACAAGCCCATAGCATTACAGATCCTCCACCATACTTAACCGAGGTGCTTTACCACATATTCAACCTTTGTTTTACATCAGACACACCCGGGGTGTTTGTCACTGAAAAACCTAATTGTGGTCACACGGTTACAGTTACGGTGATTCCAGGACTTAGTAAGCTTTCCATTTATATGATTGTAAAGGTAGGGTAGAAAAGGCTCGTTCCTGTCAGGCCTCCCAGAAAACTGTTGGACAGCATGCAGAGAGCATATAAAGGTAGGTTCTTAATGGCCCCATGATGCTACTCTTCACTGGTATTCTCTAACAAAGATGTTGTTTTTATCATCTTCCTAACTCTACAGGGTAACAAGATAGACAGCCTTTTCAACAATTTTTTGAAAACGGTTCCTGTTGTTTTAAACTTTGTAATTACTGATCTGGCCATAGAGATGAACATTTGTCAAAAGCACTTATTTTCTAGTATTTCCTGTCTTATTGGAATGGCACATTCTCCTGCCTTTTCCATTTTTTTAAGAGTTGATAAGAAAAACTGGCCTTTGTGTCACATAATACTTATACCCAAAGGAAACTAGAGTATAACATTAGTAACAAATTCCTGGACACACTAATCAACTTAAAAAAGTGAAGAAAAATACACAGAAAAACCTGTTATTTGCCCCATCAGTGGGAAAATTCAAGTATGTCAGGAGCAAAGTTACATTCAAACATTACATAATAATTGTGGCACCTGTGATCTTGTAGAAAACAATTATTTCTTTCATTGTAATTTTTCACCACTTAATAAATGTGCTCTAATTACAATTTATTTTGTATTTACATCATCTTTATTTAGCTTTATAGATCTGCTGTGAGCGAGCAATATTGTAACTTTTATTGTTGACACATCGTTTAAAAAAAACAAAACAAAAACAAATTTCCCCTTTGAGTGTCTTAATCTAGGTTATCTATCCTGGCAACTAATCAGATGAGTTCGGTTAACCAGTGACTGTCAGTAGAGGAATCTTTGACACTTTCATTGGTCAACATAATTTCTGGTATTCCGTTTGCTGGGGACATTTACAAACATTTACCACTACCTGAAAGTGAAGAATGAATATTTAAAAAGGAGAAGTTTTCAATCGAAAACAAGAATTCAGTGAGTAACAAAAAGATGTAAAACCAGAGAAGAAAAATACACAACTCAGAAGCTGATTACAAAAAAGCAGTTTTGAAGCAGAGTGGAGTGGATCTAATGTACTAATGCGTCTTGCCAGTGTTTTAAGCTTAGACCCATTTTTTCCAATCAGTTGTGCACAGTTGTGTAGCTAAATGAGCAACAGTACGTAGAAAAACATTTGACAACACATTGATTTATCAGTCATCCTCCACAGAGATGCAACTTACCTTGCGGGTCAACGTCTTTGGCCAGCTTAAGTGCATCTGAGTTCGCCAGATCAGTGTTGGCCGGCGTAACAGCCAGAATAAGACAGTTTTCCTTACAGATATACTGCATGATTATGTCTCGTATCTGGTACTCTATGTCTGCTGGCTGGTCTCCCACAGGTACTTTGGTGATGCCAGGCAGGTCCACGAGAGTCAGGTTCAGCACTTTAAGCACAGAAATAAACACACAGGTCACAGTTATACCAGAGAACGACACGGTATCTAGTGGATAGATAATGAGTAACACAGAAAAACAAACTGCCTTACCATGAGGTGAGTAAATCTTGAGCGTGATGGGGACAGGAGAGATGCCTTTATTTGATCCTGTGAGTCTGTGTGTCTCCATTTCAATTTCCCTGCGGATCTCATTGAAATCTGTGAACTTGTTTCCTTTGCAGTGGAAGAATTCCCCATATTCTTGAAGGATACACAGCGAGCAAAAGAAATGACGTTAGTGAAACAAGTACAAGGTCATCAACAGCAGTCTGTTCGGCTCTCATTCTTAGCAAGGCCACACCGACACAGAGCTAAAGCCATTCTACTTCTATTTGCAAGTATTTCATTAAAAGAGAAAAAGCAAAGTGTTCAGAATTTTAAGATGTAACATATACTGCCATCTAGTGGCAACCATGAGGACATACTAGACAGTGACACATGAACTGCATCTGTGCTGTTTACCTGTGTTTGAATTTAGAAGCTGAAGGATTAAAGGTCTCCGAGTGACAATTCCTGAACCTCGTGGAAGGAAGTCTCTGTTAGATAAGGAAGACCGATTTGGAAAAGAATATATGCAGACACACCCACACACACACACACACACACACACACACACACACACACACACACAGACAACAGGCAAATAGCAGTCAGTATTCAAAAACATGATTTTAGTTTTATTTGGGACAAACCAAGCTATGACAATAAAAGTTATGATTAAATCATGATTTGCTAATAGGAAGTGTCTTTCAGTTTACACAGCATTAACATCATAAACTTGATGACAAAGACCACTAAAATGGTTTTCACAAAATGTACAGATTATAATTTGGGAAAGAGACACAGAGGGTGCAAAATAGCCCTCCCCTTTCCTATTAAAACCCTATTCAGGAAGTTTGTTTTACTACATCCTGTTCCCGGTCAGACAGCTTCTGCAGCCCACTACAAAAAGGGTTGTCATAACACAATCCTGAAACAAAGGGCTGAAAAACAAGGTTAAAATATCAACATGGACACAGATGGCAACTGGCGTGTTCATCACAACTGCTGCATCAGCCGGCTTTTTAATCTATTCAAACAACCATGCAATTCACCAGAGAACAGGAATATTTTTAAAACCATGAAATCTTTGTTTATGGAAGATGGGACAAAGTAAAGCTTTGTTCTGACCATTTTTACTCATACGAATAACTTGTAAGATGACTAGGATTGTGCTCCAGGAGTCACGTTCACCTCAGTCCTCTTTACTGCCTTCAGCAAAGCCTGTGTGTGAGATAAAATGCTGCTCTGAGTGCTGTCACACCACCATGTCTGGCATTCACCACTTCAGACTAGCAAACATGTCCAGAACACTGTTAAACACCATGATGTAGAATCGACAAACACCGTGAGATGCCTGAAATATTTGTTTCACTTCAGGAAATACTGAGCATGTCCTGGTCGAGGAGACGCCCTTATTGTTCTTCTTTTGACAATGCAAAATTAAAATTGTAAATTAGGAGCATTAAATTATCACAGTTCAGAAGTATATAATAGAAGGCAGGGGTTTGAAAGTTGCAGTGGTGGTTTTTAATATGGGCAATATGGCTTTCTGCCCCGGGTTTAAAGCAGTTAAGCACAGAAATAGCTTTCTATTTGCATGTCCAGTCAATAGGAAGTAAATATTGCTGTTAACATAATGATGCTGAAGCTGCTATATGAGCTGAAGCTTGTGGCTCAAAACTGAAGTGCCGTTTACAGACATTTTACCACCTCTAGTTCAGTATCTTGCATATTTAGACTGGTCAGATGTCCTAATTATTTCACACTGAACAAAGATTTTTAAGACACAATTTGAGATTTACAAAATCTTTTATTTGTGCAAATACACCAGAGCATTTGAATGTTTTGGGCATTGTTTGCCACCTTATGTTGAGAAGGCTTATATTGAAAGCGCCATATCTGGAAAAATGTGATCCCGATCTATTTCAACTCTTGATGTTTCTGAGTGCGTGCACGGTTGTTTGTCCTGTGAGTCTCTGTGTTAACCTGTGATGGACTAGCAGTCTATCCAAGGTGTACCCCATTTTCTTGCCACACTGCAAATTTAACAGGTAAAGACAATGGACAAATATATATGGTTTTTTTGTTGTTGTTTTTTGTGCAAATGTCTGTGAATGGTCACCTCATAAATTTAGTACTGCAGCTCCCAACATTTAATAAGTGACTTTTTAGGGAGAAGAAGGATATGCTTTTATGAATTGGAACATTTACTTCCAAAAGAGAAGCAGTATTTTAACATCAACACAAAATTTTTCAGGGAGTAAAAACATTTATCAGCTGACTTCTGGTCACTTAAAAACAAAAATGTAGTAATTATTTGGTTGATTGAAATATGTTTTTTGAAAGTCAAAATTTAAAGTTCCACCATAGCAAAAATAAATAAATAAATAAATCTTAATTTCTGTTTTGGCTTTAGCGTGTGTGTCCCCCACCCCCATCTAATCAGCCCATACAACCTGTTCTGGACGCACCCCTGCAGATAGTGAAACTCCACGTGGAGTGAGTCACGCTCACTGAGGGAATTTTGCTGCTAAGAGTTGAGTGATGAGTCTTACCTGCCAACAAAGTTTTCCAGCACGGAGCTCTTACCCGCGCTCTGGCCGCCCACCACAGCAATCTGAGGCAGGTGGAGGCTGCAGCTCTGTCCCACGGTGCCCAGAGCTTCCTGTAGGCGGTTGACCACCGGAATCAGCTCCTCCATCCCACGGTTGCCCATCGCAACGGGTGCAGCTACCTGTCCAGCCCTTATTTTCCCGTTTCCCTCCCCTTTCTAGTCCACGCCAGTCGAAAGCGTAACTACCATACTTTGTTACTTGGGATTATAAAGTCTTTATGTAGTTAAAATATAAATACCTTTAAAAAACACAATACACACGAACAGGACTGCTGCTGCTTTTTCAAGACAGGACCAGCCGTTAGCACTTCAGAGTAAAGAAAGTAACGTCGGTCCTTGTCGTCCTTAAAGCAAGAATATCCCCTATAAAGTTACCTAAAGACATGTTTCTTCACTCAACCTTAAAACATTCGTTGTGGTTCTTCTCCTTAACACTCTGGACAGGTTTCCTTAGCTTTCCCTTTTCCCCGAGTTAGCTCCATGGAAAACAAAGTGGGGACATTCTGCTTTGACAGCTAACGGAATGAAATTTTCTGCGCATGCGCACAAGCAAGCGAGTCTGCTTCCCTTGAGCAACCCTTCCCCTGCCCCCAGAAAACAAACTTTGCAGCCAATAAGCAAGCACCTGAAATGCAATCACTGCTCTGGGTTGCAGCTATTTAAACTCCCACAGGTCTGGAGTGGGGTAGGGCACCACTGCAGCCCTATAAACACAGCAACCAGAGCCAGAGTGTGTAGTTCATCCACTGTAAATAACGCTGCTGCATTCTTTGCCTGTGAGGGAGTGTGAGCAGTGGAGTGAAATAGAAAGCAGTGGCAAGTAAAAGAGAAAGAGAAAATGTACCCTATATTTATTAGTTATACATTACAAATGCATGTACAGCTTTTTTTTTTTCTCAGTCTGAACCTGTGATTAAAACATTACTCTAGTTTCAGACCTTTTATCATCTCTGCAATGTCTATATGTGGCCTTTGTTTGGGTTCAGTCCTGACAGAGGACAACGTGCTCTGGAAATTCTTGGCTGCTTTGCTCAAGGATGGAAGGATGTGAGCGGCATCCTTTTCTTCTCGAGAGCACAGGAGGATTTCATTGATTTCCTCGGCGATCTTTCGAGAGAGGATAGTGGGAAACACACTCCTGACACGTTCAAGCACGTTTGTCCTCAGGACTGGATCACGGCAAACGAGGTTTAATATGAACAGACCTGGCAGCAAAACATACAAAAAGATGGTATTAAAAACAAATGAAGCAAACTGTACTTCTTTTTTAATAACCCTAAATCTAAATAAATTGGGAATGTGTGTAAAATCCAGTGGTTGCATTAAAAACATACAAATTAAAATGAAAATAGTAATTCTTGCATTTACTTTCAATTTTGTTGCAGACACATGATCCCAATTTATTTCATGCTTGGGCTTGTCTGGCACGTTATCTTTTTTTTTTTTTTTCTTCTCGATTCTTCCACTTCTGCATTCCAGAATTGCAACAGAATCCCAAAACATATGGAAGGACACTGGGACTTACACTTCCTAATCACTCTGGCATTAAAGGCTCCAATAAAGCATGTTTGGGGCACAGTGGCTTGCAAAAGTAGCAATCCTTGTACTTTTCCACATTTTGCCATGTTACAACAACAAACTTCAGTCTGTTTTATTGGGATTTTATGTGATGGATCAACACAAAGTACTGCATATTAAAGTGAAATTAAATGGAAGGAAATCAATAAAGGTTTTAATTTTCTTTCACAATCAAGATCTGAAGAGTGTGGTGTGCATATGTAATTAGCCCCAAATCAATACTTTGGAGTCTATCAGCTTTTCCCATCTAGAAATTGAAATCCTTCTTCTTTGCAAAATAGTTCAGTCTCAGTCAGATCAGATACTATGTCTGAGAATAGCAATTTCCAAGTCTCATCATAGATCTTTAATTGCATGTACATTACATGGGGAATTCTAATACAGGTCTGGGTTTTATCAAAATCATACCGTTGTACCTTTTTGCTGGATGTGTACGGTTTTGTCCCTCTGGAAAGTGAACCTCCAACTCAGTCTCAAAACTTTTGCAGATTCTTACAAGGTTTTTTCCAGGATTACCCTGTATTTAGCTCCATCAATCTTCCCAATCTAACCAGCTGTCCTGCCCCATTGATGAAAACCATTCCCACAGCCAAAAGGTTTCACTTTGCTCTCATCTGACTAGAGTACTTTTTACCATGTTTGCTGTGTCCACTACATGGCTTGTAGTAAACTTTCTTGCCACACTTCTGCTTTGTAGAGTGGATAACTAATATTTGTACTGTATTTGTGTGTCGGTGAATGAATGCATGAGTGTGCAAAAGTACTCTGAGTGTCCGTTTGACTAAAGTAGGTTTGAACCCTTGTTTACCTCTGGGAGTGAGCAAGTTAAAAACTTTCTGCAGGACAGCAGTTTCTACAAAAGCAGCAGGAGGACAGCTCATCCCCAAAGAACTGTCTTTATTGTCTACATCAAACATGATGACATCAAACACATGGCCACCTATAAACAAAAAAAAAACAAAAAAAACAAAAAAAAAACACCCCAGTCAGATGTAGATTTTGTTGATATATCCACTTTTTTTTTTTTCTGTGAACAACCCTGATTCCTTACTCGCACACAGACCTTCTTTCTCCAGGGAACAGATGCGCTCCAGGCCATCCCCGAGAGTGACGGTCAAGTGATCGTCTGGTCGGAATCCAAACCATTCCTTTGCCACCTCCAGCACAACTGGGTCTAATTCTACAACCTCAACAGTAGCATTAGGCACAAAGTCCCGGAGGAACTGAGGCAGGCCTCCTCCACCGAGGCCCACCAGGAGCACTGAAACCGGAACATCTAGGAAGGAAGATGGCCAGACAGCATTTGAAAAGATGAATCAAATGGTCACTCATGCAGAAGTCTGGCGAATCTGTGCAAACCTACGCATGCGCACCTTTGTTCTGTGCCGTCCCCATTCCAAGCATAGAAAGACCAGCCACCATGACCTCGTGGTGAGCACAGCAGAGGAAGCCGCTGTCCACTGACAGATAGGCTGAAGGTGTAACTGCTGCCTTGGTCTTCTTTTTGTTCTTCTTCTTGTGACTTGATGCTGCTGAGCCACAAATATTCATCCATTTAATTTATTCACATTATTGCTCTCTCTCGCTCTCTCTCTGAGACAGAAAGAGCGAGATAGTAGTGCCCATAAGAAGTATTCATCATTTTAAATATTTTACCCTTTTTATAGCTTTTACAAATCATGATCAACAAAATTTTGCTTTTTTTTTTTGACATTTTTTTTTATTTTTTTTTACAAAAAACCCTTAAATGTAAAGGTGAAAACTAACTTCTACAAAATAATGACAAATAAAAGCATGTAACATAAAATTAGTGAGTGGTTATCACCCCCTTCAAGTCAGTATTTAGTAGATGCACCTTTGACTGCAATGACAGCACAAAATGTGATTGTGGTATAAAGACCCTTGTGTCTGGAAGGTCCATTCCCTGGTTAGTCAGTATTCCTACCTACCATTACAGCATGAAGACAAAAACACTCCAAGCAAATCAGAGAAAAGGTTACTGAAAAGTATAAGTCAGAGGATGGATACAAAAAGAATATCAAAGGTACTGAACAGCCCCCGGAGTTCAGTTTATCATCAATAAATCGAAGGAACAATAGAAGGCACATGTAAACATGCCTCGATCAGGCTGTCCTCACAAACTGAGTGACCGTGCACGAAGGAGACTAGAGAGAGAGAGGTCACCAGGTTACCATGACTACGCTGAAGGAGTTGCAAGCTTCAGCAGCTGAGATGGGACAGACTCTGCATACAACAACTGCTGCCCCAGTTCTTCACCAGTCAAAGCTTTATGGGAGAGAGGCAATGAGAAATTCACTGCTGAGGAAAACTCATATAAAGGCTCAACTATAGTTTGCCAAAAGGCACGTGGGAAACTCCATGGTCAAGTGGAAGAAAGTTCTTTGGTCTGATGAGACCAAAATGGAGCTTTTTTGGCCATCAGACAAAATGCTACATTTGGCGGTCATCAAACACTGCACATGACCACAAACACACCATCAATACTGTGAGGCATGGTGGTGGCACTGAGAGAACTATGGTTTCAAGGAACATTTATTTTCCAGCAAGACAATGACCCGAAGGATCCAGCTAAAGCCACACAGAGATGGTTTGAAGACAAGCAGGTGGATGTTCTGAAGTGCTCCAGTCAAAGCCCAGACCTCAATCCCATAGAGAATTTGTGGCTGGACCTGAAAAGGGCTGCTCACAGCTGATCCCCACGAAACACGATAGAGCTTGAACAGTTTTGCAAGGAAGAATGGAGTAAAGTTGCAGCGTCCAGATGTGTAACCCTGATTGAGATGTATCAACACAGACTCCATACTATGATTGCAGCCAAAGGCACATCTACTAAATACTGCCTCGAAGGGAGAGAATATTTAAGTAATCACTTATTTAATATTACATCCTTTTTTAAATTTGTTATTATTTAGTAGAAATTAGATGTCACTTTGACATTAAAGGGGTTTTTTGTAATTTTTTTCTCAAAAATGCCAAAATTTGTTGATCCTAACTGATTTTGTAAATGCAATAAAAAGGGTAAAACATCCAAAGGGGTGAATACTTTTTACAGGCATTGTATGTAGCTTTGTGATAATGGTTTGTTATAATGCAGAGTATTTTTGGCCAAATACTAACATATTCCAAATTTAGATCTTTCAAGTATGCTGCTAGTTTTATTTGGAATTGCAAACAAACCCATTTCAATCTTTCATTTAAGAAAACGACAAATGTCTCTTGGTGGTGTGTATATATATATATATATATATATATATATATATATATATATATATATATACACACACACACACACATACACACACAAAATTTACTTCTCCTTTAAAGAAAAACATCACAGTAAATTTTTAACCATGCACTGCATGTGTTGTTTTTGCTTGAATTAGTTAAAAGATTAATTATGAATTTTTTAAAAAGAAAATACATTACAGTAAAGAGAAATCTAAGTGGAAAATAAAAAGAATGACCGGCATTTGATGGGATGAGTCGGCTCTCAGACTGAACCAAGGAAACGTTGGAGAGGAACACGAGTCTGCGATACAGTTCTCCATCTTCTCCTCTGACGTTCTCCACACAGTACTCCCCACTGAGCTGACTCACACCCCTGCTGACCTCCTCTCGCCAACCGAGATCTCCTCCCACTGACAGAAATGGCACCTGAATGAAGAATGAGAGCCCAAGTGGATTTTTTTTGTGCCACAACATGCTAACTGTTGCAAGAAGGCAGTTTTAAAAACAAAAAATTAAATAAAAAAATAACATTTTTTGTTGTGACTTGCACATGCCAGTGGGGGACAGACCAAACATGTAGAAGAAGTAGCTCTGGTCAGTTCAGACCAATACTTGACTTTTTGTCTTACATTTTTGGCTTACATGCAAAACATTATGTGTGGCAGTTAAGAGGTCGCAAAAAACCTGAGACTGGGAAAGAGGTTCGACCACTTATGATGCTAATAATGCAGTAGAGCTACAGTGAAGTGGCTTGGATCAAAGCAAGTCCATGTGTTAGGATGACCCAGTCCAGACCTAAATCCAAGACTTGAAAGTTGATATTCTGAGATGTTCTCTATCCAGTCTGAAAAAGCTTGAGCTATTTTGCAAAGAATCATGAGGAAAACCTTCCGTCTCTTGATGTCCAAAGCTAGTTGAGTCATACCCCAAAAGATGGTGGCTCTACAAAGTACTTACTCACGAGGAATGAATACAAATGCATTCCACACTTTTTTACATCATGTACTACTTTGTGTTGGTCTATCAAATAAATACACTGAAATCTGTGGTTGTACAGTGACAAAATGTGAAAATACTAAAGCGGTATAAATACTTGCAGAGCAAGTCTGCGTGTTTACCTGCTGGTTGGTTGGCATACCCGGTGGAGCCAAATCCATCACCACTGGTGAGAGCTCTGATTGGACTGCTTGCATGTCTGTGTACTCCTGATTCCTGTGCATTGAAACAATAACCACGCGACGAAAATTGGCGCTGGCAGCCAGCTGCTTTCTGCCCTCGGTGGAGCTATAGAGCCAAGCTGTCTCACTCCCTCTGGGTACTGTCAAAACAAGAACAGCCAGTCAGGCAACTAGAATCAATGAAAGAATAAAAAAATAAAAGCAGTGTGATTGAGAAATGAAGAGCTCACCTATAAATATAGCAAACTGGTTGGATCTTGGCACTTTGGCTCCAGGTGGACAATCTTGCACTGTGAGAGTGTATCTGGGAAGCCCTGTCTTGGCGTTACAGAGAGTTAGAGAAAGATTCGAGCCAGGGTCTGTGCTTGTACGAAGTCTCTTCCTCAGAACAGAATAAGCCTGATACTCCCTCACGGCAGACAAAAGCTCACACACTTGTGTGTGTCTGACAGGCGCGCCATCATCTCCAATACACATTTCAAGAATGGGAGTAGGCATCGGTTGGCGGAACTTGGTACAGATGAGAACAAAAACAGGTAAAGCGAAGGTGTCTTCCTCTTCTTTCCCCCTTTCTTCCTGCAGGCAGTGAAGCCTGACCGCCCAGCCCAGGTGAACAAAGTGCTCCACAGCCAGCTTGATCACGGTCTCCTGAGCCAGAGTCACACAGATATACCTGCCTCCAACCTTAAGGACCCGGCTAACCTGCAAACACACAAGGATGGGTAGGTAAAAACGTCAATCCTTTTAGTGGTGTTATTTTTGTCTGGTGCTGCACCTGCTGCTGTCTTACCTCAGTGATCATCCTCCTGGCCAGAGCTCCTTCCTCCTCCGATGCCATTGCATCCAGAGTGCCTTTGTCCAGAGCAGCCTGGAAGCTGGCATCCTCATAGGGAGTCTGGGTGGCATCCACCTGATGGAAGGTCAGGTCGGGTCTGCGCTCTGCATTTCGCTGGTTCATGTGAGCCACTACGGTCTCGCTGATGTCTATGTTAGTCAGGTGTTTGTAGCCAACATCATACAGCTGCTCACTCAGCTCAGAGTTACCACAGCCGACAACCAGGACCTGCAGGGAAGAATGCAGTGACATGGAAAACTCTAAATGAAAGGCTTGTGTTCTGAAGTCACAGCTTTATAGCAGTATTAAACTGTAGCAGGATACTGTTTCTCCCACCTTGTCCTGCACTTTGATATATTTGTGGAGCACGCCGCACAGTTTGTTGTAGTCTCCGTACCACTCAAAAGCCCTCTCCCCTCGCTTCTTGAAGAACCTCTCCCAGTACTCTGCAGAGCTGAACTCCTCGGCAGTGCGAGGTAAAAGACTCATGTTGTCCTCTGGGGTGTGGGATTGTTTCACCAGTTACTTTCCCGAACTATTTTTCACACCGCATGGCACCTCGTACTCAGTTTTCTACCCGGACAACATTTCTGACAGTACCTGAGAGTGATTGGTGGATTCTCTACTGGGCGGGGAATCTTTCTGCTATCTGATTCGCTGTGAAGTGGAGGGAGTGATTTCATTGGCTAAAGTGAAAAGCTCACGGTCCGGGTTTTTTTAGTTCTCCCGGTGTGGTTGATCATGGCTGTCCCAGCAGGACGATCTGTGGTCTTTGTAACTGGAAACGCAAAGAAACTCGAAGAAGTAGGAGTTTGACGTTTTGTGATTTATTTCTGTCTTGTTTTCTGTCTAAAGCCTGATGTTTTGTACACGTTTTCCTTTCACTCCGTTTTGCTGCATGCAGCCATAAGGCATGAGTTGTGTTTTAAATGTATCATTTATATTTCTAACTTCGTTTTTTCCCCCCATCCTTCAGGTCATTCAGATACTTGGAGACAAGTTTCCGTACAAACTAGTGTCGAAAAAGATTGATTGTAAGTATTAAAAGGAGACACTTCACTTAAAATAAATAGTCCCATTCAGTCACATAGCGGGGGCGGACTAAAGCACTTTTGTGACCCAAATAAAACGTAGGATGTGCGGGACCACACTTTCCACTTTTGTTACTATTATGAACCGCTACTTATGCAAGGACACCTCGTAGCATGCAGCTGCATCTCAATAAGACAGAATATGACCAAGAAAAGTTAATTATTTTTTAATTCATTGCAAAAAGAGAACCTTATATATCATGTAGAATAACAGAGCGTTTCAAGCATCTGTTTCTGTTACATTTGATGATTATGGCTTATAAACCCAAAATCATTGTCTCAGAAAATTAGGATAATGTGAAAATGTTAAATATTGGACTCTTATGGGGTCACACCCTAACTCAGTTAACTAAAAACACATGCAAAAGATCCCTGAGCTTAAATGGTCTTTCAGTATGGGTCAGTAAGCTACATAATCATTGGAAAGACTTGACAGATGTTCAGATGTCAGTCACTGACACGCTGAACAAGGGGGGTTAGCCTAAAAAGGTCATAATGAAAGAAGCTGTCTATTCATGGAGGGTTGAATAAAAGCATTTTAATGGAACGTTAAGTGGAAGGAAAAGCTGGTTAAAAAAAAGGTACACAAGCAATAGGAATAACTGCAGCCTTGAGAGGATTGTGAGGCAAAGCCCAATTAGGAGCTTAGGGTACATTCTCAAAGTGGTGGCTGTAGCTGAAGCAAGTCATTTTATCAAGTCCAGTCAGTGCAGCTCTCTTCTGGAAAATTTGAGAGCAAGTCATGTTTCCTTCTGTTGACAAGCTTTTTGGGGATGCTGATTTCATTTTCCAGCAGTGGCAGCAACCCACACTGCCAAAGGTACCAATATGTGGTTTAATGGTCTTAGTATCACTGTGACTGATTGTCCAGCAAACTGCCCTGACCTAAAGTCCATAAAGAATCTATGGAGTTTTGTAATGGAAAAGGGTGGGAGACAGCAGAGCCAATAGTGCAAATAAGCAGAACACTGCTGTTAAAGCAACTTGGGCTTCCTTTACATCTCAGAAGAGCTGATTGCCTTCATTACTGGTGCAGTAATTCATGCAAAAGGTGGTGTTGCCTGGGGTTCCACTTCCTTGCTTCTCTTGAAAAGTACCTTTGTATAAACATGTTTCTTATCATCATTTATCACCTGTAACTGTTGAAAAGGTTGATGTACTCAGATTTCCACTTATTCTCTTAGTGAACAGAGCTGTTTTTCTATTTCCTTCCCATTAGACAGGTTATTATAACATAATCATTACCATACCACATTATGTCTAATCATCTTTCTCTTCATAAATATCTACTTTGAAAATCCCTTATGACTGTTATATGATAAATCAAACTGCCATATCTGCCATGAAGGGGTGCTTCTGTTACAGTAGTGATGCTTTTTCTGCACAAAAATGGTTACCAGCAAAATATGTACACAAGTCAAGGTACATATAAACAAGCTAAGGTACATCAACATAATGGGACATAGTTTTAACAGAAGAATGGCATAGCTTTCTGTCTCTGTCCATGCTTCTTTTTTTACCTAGTGCCTGAGTACCAGGGGGAGCCAGATGAAATTTCTATACAGAAGTGTAAAGAGGCTGCACGGCAGGTACATTATATCAAAACTGTAAAACTCCAAGATCACCCTTACGTTTACCTGATATTATCAGAATAAAACAAAACTGCTGTTTTTGTCCTGAAGATTGAAGGGCCAGTCATAGTGGAGGACACCTGCCTGTGTTTCAGGGCTTTAGGAGGACTGCCTGGTCCTTACATGTAAGTGCAGTTTCTATTCCTAATAAGGTCTTATATCTTAGCTCATAAAACTTTGCCTAAATTATTTTTTGTTGTTGTTGTTTCTAGCAAATGGTTTCTTGATAAACTAAAGCCAGAAGGTAAGTAGTAAAATAATTCTTAGTATGATGTTATATTTAAACAAATTGTGATTAAAGCGGTGCAACATTTCTTATCTTTTGGTATTTGGTTGTGGGATTGTAATTCAGGTTTATACAAGCTCTTAGCTGGCTTTGAGGATAAATCAGCATGGGCTCTCTGCACCTTTGCGTTCAGTGGTGGTAGAGATGAACCCGTGCAGCTCTTCAGAGGAAAGACTGAGGTTAGAATCTGTCTCACTAACATTTCTTCAGTGGTTGTGTTGTGTAGTTTTGCCTCTGACATACTTCTCAACATAATTTAGGGGCAAATTGTGGAGCCCAGGGGGCCTCGAGACTTTGGTTGGGATCCCTGTTTCCAGCCGGATGGATATGACAAAACGTAAACAACTATTTGGTTTCTACCACAAGGGGAGCCAGAGGATAACACATTGTCAGAGTGGAAGTCAAACATACCAAATCAGAACCCCATCCCATTAGGGATAAAGTGCCTTTGTTCATGTACTGTTTTAAAAATGCTGACTTTTCTTTTTTCTCTAACTTTTTTCTCTTTTATCTATAGCTACGCTGAACTTCCCAAAGAAATAAAGAATTCAATCTCTCACCGCTATCGGGCGCTTGCTGCTATGTCTGAGCACTTCGCACAAGTCAACAATACCTCACCACAGAGCAAGAAGAAGAAACAGGATGATTAAAGGTTCTTTATTGTCACAAAGTGCACCAACCTGGATTAAAATTAGACAGTTTCCCCTGTAATAACTGTGTTGTAAAGCCTCCAGCTGAACAGGCTTCTATCTGTTTCTCCCTTAATTTTAATAAACTTTTTTTTTTTTTTTTTTTTTTTTTTTTTTTTTTTTTTTTTTTTTTTTTTTTTTCAAAAGTTCTATTTTTACTTGTCAATCTCTGACACAGTTTGTTTTGGATATATTTTATTTATAAAAAGCATGATCAAAAGAACTATAAGGTAATATAAAAAGGCAGCGATCACTTCCTCCAGTTTTGCTCTGCTGTGCCAAAGTAGAAACTCCAAGATGCCTTTTTGAGTTTTAGTTTCCTTGGACTGACAGAGGTAGACTCAGAGAAGACCATAATTCATGAAATGAAAAGCTCCAGGGTCCTGATGAGAGCAGCAGACTTCTATGTTTCTAAGGCTGGGCCCATGGATTTGGCACAAGAAGCAGAAAGTTGTTCAGGCTGGAGTCCAAAAAGATGGAGGGAGGGGAGTTTAGGAGGAGAAGGTCCCTGAAGGGGAAAGCTGGGTGTTCAGTAGACACAGCATAGTGATAACAGAAGAGATGGTAAAAAATGACTCTGGAGCTTCAAGTCTCTGAACAGGAACTATGCATACACCTGTGACTGATGCCTATTAGACGCACAGAGGATGTGAGTCATACTCATAAATGTGCTTTCTTTAAGACCAGTTGGAACTGTTTACAGCTGAGTGTCTGGAATACTTAAATTGGTACAGTTCTGGTAAAAATATTTATTCTCATCACATGAGTGAGTGTTTTATATTGTTAACGTTGGTTAATTTTGATTTTTAATGATGTATTTAAGCTGTTCTTTTACTATGGTAAAACAATAATACAGCTAACAACTTCAATGAGTTTTTAAAAACAATTTGGTGCCCAAATTTGAATTTACTGAGTTTTCTCTAGTCTAAATAGAGTCAAAGTTATACACACAGGCTCAAATATGTACACACGCCCTCACTAATATTGAGTCAAATGTCCTTTAGCATGTTGCACCTTTGATACACATTTTTGAAGCCATCAGCAAGCTTCCGAAATAACTGGTTGGTTGGATATTTCACCCCCTTTTTCCAGACATGGTGGAGTTCAGTCAATAGATTTGGTTTCCTAGCAGGGATGTGAGTTTTAAACATAGTCCACAAATTTTTGTCAGGTTTGAGGTCTAGGCTTTGAGAAGGCCATTTCTGAAGCTTGGTGTTAGTCTTCCTTATCCATTCCAGTTTTGATGTGTGTTTGGGAAGACTCTACTTTGCAACACCCACTGGTGTCCAAGTTTCAAACTTCTACCTATTGATTTGATGTAAAATTAAAACATTTTGATGTTTTCCACTTTATTATTCTATACACTTTGTTTAATTCACCAGTTCAGTACAGTTTTCTTAGGTTTGCCAGCCTTAACTTGACTCCTCCAAACATTGTTCTTGTCGCTGGGGCTAAATCGCTCAATCTTTGCCTTGTCTGACCGTAAAACTTTTCACTAGAAGCCATTTGGCTTATCTGTATGGGTAGCATAAAATTTTAATTGAGCGAGAAGGTGTCCATTTTGAAGCAGGTGCAATTTTCTTGGTTGGTACAATCTCAGTTAACTTGTTCAGTTCACCGGGGACATTGACGGATGTTTTAGCAGTATCCAGTTCATGGCAGAGTCAATCACTGGTTGCTGCTGAACATCACAATCGATTTTCTTTCAGCTGAGAGTAATAGACTGAGTATGAGGGCTGAAACTTGGAAACGACTGAGTATTCCAATAGGACAATGATAAAATTGTCTGATATTTGCTACAAAAATGCCATAGTCAAAGTCCCAACCCTCATGAAAATCTGTGGAGCAAAATTGAAAACTGAGTTATTGCCAAGAAACTAAGAAATTTTAATGAACTCAACCAATTCAGAAAAGAAGACTGATCAAAACTATGCCAGAAGATTGATGATGGCACAAAAAAGTGTCATCGAAACTGCAACTTACCAAAAGAGCTTACCAAACTAAATAATGCAGACAGTATATATATGTTTGAGTCTGTGTGTAATTTTTACCATGACAATATTAGAGAAAAACCACAATAAATTGAAACTTGTGCATTTAATTCTTGTTTCAATTTAGTGATCTTGTTTGTTGTATTCTTTACGTCCTGTGGAACAGTAGTCCCTGAACTTTGATAGGTTTTAAAAATGACTTTTCTCTTTTTAGTTACTCATATCTAAATATCATATCATATTTGTATCAGCATACAAACTCAACATCTTATCATTGTGAAAAGCGTTTGTCCACCTCTTCAAATCAACCCTGACGTTGAGGAACAATTTCATGCTCCCAATTTTGTAGGAACAGTTAGAGGATGGCCCCCACCTTGAGTATAAATTAAAGCAGAGACTGTGGCTAAGTCTTCTTGTCCAACATCAGTGTCTGACCTTGTAAATTAGTTTCTGAAAAAAATGCTCATAAATTCCCATAAACACTGCCCTCAACCTTGTGGAAAGCCTCTCCAGAAGAGTTGAAGTTATCAGAGGTGCAAAAGATGTGCCGACAGCCTGAAAAATATAAAGCTGCAGTAATTTTTCTTCAGAATCTTTTGGAAGCAGATGCTTGGTTTGCCTACACTTCAGACTGGCTCTTGATTGTAAAGTACCATAAAACTAGAGCATTTTAATGAAGACATTCTTTGACAAACTGCAAAGTGCTTCGGTAAAAACTCTTGTGCATTTTGCTTGACTTAATAAAAACCACTTTGTTGTTTTACACAGCAAATATCAGATATATTTGAGCAAAGCAAGTTTAGCAGCCAAATTCACATCCTTTCAGGATGGACATGCTGGCAACATTTTTGGTAGTTAAGACATAAACCATCATGACAGCATTTAAAAATGATTACTGCGATTACGAGTTGGAAACCTGATGTTTTTAAGCTCTGGAAAAGCCTCAGACTGATGGAAAATCATCTCCAGACATTAACTTGGATGCATTTTCCTGAAGCATCTTCATCAGGCCCGGAAAAAGGGATATTATCAACTTTACCACAAACAGAACCAGTAATAGCCTGTTTATCCAAAGTGATCTGAAGGAGACTTTGGTGTGGTGATGTTGCGGTTGATAAAGGAATGTGTTTCTCCAGGAGAAAAGGATGCCTAACTTTATGAGCTTTTAATCCATTAGGATTAAGCCAGAAGGGTTTGATGTGGCTTTGGGGAGACAAGCTGCACTTCCTTTTAACTGGTATGCAAGACTTATCTGCCTTCTCCTGCTGTGGTGAGTTTTATTAAACAGTAAAGACCTGCTGAAACTTGATTCCCCCTTCCCCCATTTCTAATAGTTGAACCTGTACCTTAAAACAGCTCGGATTATATTATGCATGACTTCAAATCTGAAAAGACTGTTTTTACCTTTCAAAGCATCGGCCATTTTCCATCCCATAAATTTTGCATTTCAGCAAACTCTGTTGTGAATGAAGTCTCTCCAAGATATTTAAAGGTTCAGAAGAATGAATTATTCCACCATGAATCCACTGCTCTGAATGATGGAAACATGACCTAATACATATTCCTACTGAGAGTCATCTCCAGGCTGCTCTCTGTTTATGACCAAATCTAAAGAGCACTGAAACACTCAGAGTTCAGTTGATTGTGACCTTTTTCTCAAGAGACACTGATCACATTTCTCCCTAACTAATCTGACATTCACCATTACTGAGTTTTATTACCACTGTAGTCTTAGAAATATGGTGATTTAAACTGTGGAGCTCAAGCTGGCAGTCACTAAATGGACTATTAATAGTCTGAGATGGACAGCTGTGGTTTAAATGCACTTCTAAAGCACCGCTTTGGGACACAATGTGTTTCTGTGACAACCCGGTTAACACCCCAGTCACACAACTGTGTATCGACCTGGCATATCTGTGGCACACACAATAACCACACTGCTTAAAGTAAACAACAGAGGTTGTGTTAAATAAATTAATATTTAAAATTATTATACATGGTGTGTCTGGTTTTTTGTTGTGGTCTCTGAGCTGACTCTTAACATGTTTAAAGTAACCGCCCTGTAAAGGAAAAAGTTTCATAAACTCTCAACCACTCCTCGGTGGATTTATCGGCAGGTTTTGGGTTTATGTGATGTTGCAGAGCCCCCTTCGGCTTCACCTTTAACTTCTTTTTTTTTTTAAATATGGTTTCACATTTTCCCCAAGCACCCTCTGATACGCATTGGTGTTCATCATGATGATCTGGCCAGGTCCTTTTGCAGCAAAACATCCCCAAACCATGACACCGCCATCTTCATGCTTCACAGTTGGTATGACTTTTTTTTTTTTTTTTTTTTTTCTTGGAATGCAGTATTGGCTTTATGCCAAATAATGTCCACTGCTCTGGTGACAATATATTACCGTTTTAGATAAATCTATCCAAAGAACATATTCTCTCATTGTGCATGTGTGCACGTTCATATTACAGTATCAAGAACCTCCTGTTTCACGACATTTTAGGGTTTATGGGAGACTTTTTTTTTTTTTTTTTTTTTTGCATCATGTGGCCTTGAACAGCTCTATAAATCTAACTGGAGTTCACTCTCATGTCATCTCACTAGCAGCACACTAAATGTCTGATGTTAAAACAGGACAAACCTTATTTTGCTTTATAGTTACCTTTTTCAAGCCTGTGGTTTGAGACACCTACCAATGCAGCGGAATTCAGAAGGTATGGACCAAGTTATAGTGCCACTATTAGATCAGCAGCTGCACCTACGGCTGTATGTTTGGTGTCATTTGTTTTGCGGCAAGGTGAACCTCTACCTCCGTCTCAAGTCTTTTGTAGTCTCAAACAGTTTTATTACAGGATTACTCCTCTTTTAGCTCCAGCCATCTTCCCATCAACTCTGACCAGCTTCCCTGTTTCTGTGGAAGGAAAACATTCTACTAGCATGATGCCATAGGCAGTGTTAGTTTTTCGACATTTACAGTATTTGGCATGTTGATAAAAAATGTAATTTTGATCTTATCTGACCAAAGCACCTGCTGTCTCATTTTTTATTTTTTTTCATGGCGTTTCTTGCCTCTTCTCCAAAACCGCCAGATGTGTGGTGTCCACACCTAAAAAATTCTCAGCAAGATGTCCAAAGCTTGGGAAGCTGTTTTATAGCTTAACTTTGCTTTAAACTTCTCCATAACTTTTTCCCTGAACTCTTTGCTGTGTTCCTTGGTCTTCATGGTGCTGTTTGTTCACTAATGTTTTCTAGCAAACCTACGTGGCCTTCACAGAACAGATGGAGTTGTTCTGAGATTATTCATACACAGGTGGACTCAGTTTTCTAATTAGGCTACTTCTGAAGGTAATTGATGGCACTGGGTTTTATTTAGAGGGATCAGAATAAAGCTGGAAAACCCCCCCCCACATAATTTCCATTTCACTCAACAATTATGCACTATCTTGTGCTGTTGTATCCTACAAAGTTCTAAGAAACACATTGAAGTTTGTGGATGTAACACAAAAAGTCAACAAACTGATGAGCGAAGAACACTTTTGCCACTGTAGCTGGCATGCAAGGTGCTCACGTTGAGACAAACCTGGTGCTTTTTGAATCGTTTTATTCTTTTTAATTATGAACTTCTATCACACTTATTCAGATGCACAAAATAGTTGCCCAAGTTGGATGAAAGAACATTTATGACAAAGGTATAACCACATAACTGGAAATTTGATCGTAAATGAATTTACCTAAAAGAAAAAAAAGAGCATATTTCAAGCATGCTCTTTTGTTTTTGAAAACATGTCTTTTCTATTATGTGTGTCAGAGAAAAATAATAAATACTCTTGAGTCTCATGGTGTAATATGTGAAAGTTCTACCCAAACAGACCAGGGCTGTGCAAAGTCAGAGACAGTAAAGTGCGCTGGAAGTCCTCCACCGTCCACGGCTCTCTGTGTGTCTCCGCTGCAGAGGCGCTGCTGCTGTCAGGGCTGATGCTCTGCGGGTCGTTGAAGGTTACCAGGATATCTGTGGAAAACTGCGGCAGGCGGAGCAGACCCAGGTGAATGCTCACCGTGTTCCTGGCCTCTTCGTTGAACTTGGACACACACTGTGTCCCCTTCAGCATCCAGGCGCTGCTGCACTCCGACAGAGACACTTCGGCTTTAGGAAGGGCCACAACATCACTCACTTCAAAGGCCCCTGGCTCCTGAGCTTTGTTGCTGCCCGCTATGTCCTCAAAGTGGTACCTGGCTGCGTCCTGGTCGGCCACCTGGCCCTGGAACTCCAGCAGCTCCACGATCAGGCTCTGGTCGGTGTGAGGATGGGCGAACACCTCCTGGTTGTCCGGGATCTCCCTCAGCTCGCTGATGTCGGTGACGTTGTGAGGGATGACCGCTGACAGAGCTCCGCCAAACAGAGGGCGAAGCTGAGGAGAGCCCGCTCCTGCTGCCGTCTGCATCTCACTTCTAGGGCTAAAACAGCTGCCGAGGAAGAGAAACAACAGCAAACACATAGACTGTTAAGGACTGACAGCAGGCACACAAACACTACATGTTTACAGGACTAAACGCATTAAAATCCGAAATACGCATCGACTTACATGCGAGATAGAGTGAAATATCCACATATGCTCTCGTTCAAACTTTGCTATGCTTAGTGTAGGTTTTGGTTCCTCTGGGTTCAACAGGCGCTTTGCTGCCCCCTAAAGGCGGGGAGGACATCGAACTCCAATCTTGAAACCAGGAAAGGACCCAACAAATCCTTCAAGTTATAGCCCCATTGCACTCACATCATGTACAGGTAAGATTATGGAAATAATGATAACTGAAAGGATTACATATTATGCAGAAAGTAAAGGATTACTGTCATCATGTCAAAGTGGGTTCAGAAAAGGAAGAGGTACAATGGATCCTAATTGTATGTCTGGAATAAAATATTAGAAAAGTCCAAGTTAATATGGAAGTGGTGGTAGCAGTATTTTTTGATATTGAGAAAGCATATGATATGGTATGGAAAGATGGATTACTTATAAAATTACATAAAATGGGAATAACAGGAAGAGCCTATAATTGGATTTCTTTTTTTCTTTTTCTTTTTTTTGATAGAGTTATTCAGGTACAAATAGGGATGGCAAGATCAGATAAATATAGAGTAGAAAATGGAACTCCACAGGGCAGCATTGTAAGCCCTTTATTGTTTTTGATTATGGTTAATGATGTGTTTTTTGGAGTAGATCAAGACAATATACAATCATTATTCGCTGATGCCATCATCAGCGAATAATGGAGAAGGGGGAAAAAAAATGTAGCATTAGAGTATGATAGAATACAAAATGCTATTAATTCTGTTGAGAATTGGGCTTATATGTAGGGGATAAAATTCTCAGTAGATAAAACTAAAACAGGTGTGTTTAGCAGAAAGAAGGTTGAACAAATTGATTTAAAAATATACGGAGAAAAAAATAGAAAAGGTTAGTAACTTATATTTCTTGGAATTATATTTGATTCAAAACTTATAAGGGGTGACCATATAAGATATATTGAAGGTAAATGTAAGAAAATTGTGAATATAATTAGGTGTTTATTGGGATCAGAATGGGGGCAGATAAAACTGTTCTAAAAAAGATATATTTTGCTCTGAGAAGATCAATATTGGATTATGGATCTGTAGTTTACAAACAAGCAGCAAAAACAATGAGTCAGAGGTAATTCAGAACCAAGCGCTACGATTATGCTGTGGGGCTATGAAGACTTTTCCAAATTTAGCTGCGGAGGTGAAAATGGGAGAGCTTCCTTTGCATTTAAGATATAAACAAGTTATGATGAGGTATTGGGTTAGTTTGCAAGGACATAAGGCAGAAATGCATCCAGCAGTTAAAACTTTACAGCCGTGTTGAGAATGTGAAAATGCAAAGGTAGACTGTTTTACTTGGGCAGCAAATAAATGTGGTAGGGAAATGGGATTAAAAGAGAAGAGATATAGTGATGCAGTGCCTTATTCAGTTACACCTTATTGGTTGTTTCCTAACATTGATTTATAAAGGTAATAGGAATTGGCTAGATGTAGTAAAGCACAGAATTGAGAACACATAGATCTTTTCTGGTAATATATACAGATGGTTCTAAGGATTCAATTTCAGGTAGACATGCTATACCTATTTTATTCATAAACTAAATGTATCATTGAAACAAAGAACATCTGATCATTTATCTGTCTTTACAGCAGAAATGCTTGCAATTTTGATGGCATTGCAGTGGAAAGAACAAAACAGAATATTAAGAGTTCTTATCTGCTAAGATTCACTATCATCCTTGATATCGACTGTGGATTTTTCATCTAAAAGCTGTATAGATTTAGTATATGAAATTTATGAATTTAATTTAGATTTACACAATCCCATTTAATTAGTTAAGTTTATGTGGGTTCCTGCTCATAAAGAGATTGAAGGAAATTAAGTTGCAGATCGTCTAGTCAAACAGTCTTTAAATCAAAATAGAATAATGGAAATTACATTTAGTAAATCTGAAATAAAATCTGTTATTAAGAAGTAACTGGAAAAAATCAAAAAGAACAAGTAGTCATAGCAAGATTATGTTTATGGATTTGGAAACTGTAGAGCATATTGTAATTCAGTGTGAAAAATATAGGATGAAAAGAGAGAAATTAAAGCAAGAATTAAGAAAGTATGGTGTAGAAACATTAAGAGTGGATAAAGTTTTAATTAAACATGAAATGATAAATAAAGCATTTATAAGATTTTTAAGGGAAACGGGATTATTTGGAAGAATATAAATCAAGTTGATTATTCTGGCTCACACTCCAGCATAATAGATGGCGATAATACATTTTAACGTTTGATGCCACCCGCCAATAATCTCAAGAAGAAGAAGAAGAAGAAGAAGAAGAAGAAAGAGGAGAAGGAAAAAGAAGTAGTAGACGAAGAAAGCCCCAATCTTGCGGATAAAGTCCGGTAGATTTAAAGTAAGAGGTCTGGCAGAAAATCAGTGTAAAACCTACATTCTATCGAAGGCTTTTAAAGGTTTCGTGCAGTGCATTACTTTTTGACTTCTCCTGAGGCTTAATAGAGACTTAAACATCACCAACCATATGACTAAATGCTTTGACTTAAGAGCATCTGGCTCTGGATTATTTATTCAGCTTCTATAGAGCAGGGATCTACAACCTGCGGCTCCAGAACCACAAGTGGTTCTTTGGACCTTCCACAAGGGCTCTTAATTACCCTTTTCTAAAAATTATAAAGAACCAACAAATTTTTAAAACTATACATGTTATAACAATTGCAGGCTTTGGCAGCTTTTCCATTGAATAATTGCACAGAATTTTTACAACAGAATTTTATTTAAATTATCAGTAATATTTTTCTAGAACTAGCTTTCTTTTCATAGGTTGGAAACTGCACACACAATTTTCCACAAATATCAACATCCCATAGAATAAAATGCGTCCATCATGTTTTCGCAAAGGTTTTATGTTTTTCTTTATTTTAAAACCTAAAAAGTATAAATAAAATGGGTGTTCTTTAACATGGCAATAAATTTCCGATGGTTGATATGTATCAGAAATTATATGTAAGGATATATTACATATGTATTATTATATGTAAGGATTGCAGACCCCAGCTATAGAGGAAGATGACCTAAAACATTAAGATTTATACTTTTGCAATTATAATATGAGCTAATTTCTTTAATTTATGAAAACTTTATTAATTGATCATTTTGCTTTTGTTTTAATACTCTTAACACACGTCACCACTGTTTTTTGAGAATCATTATGTTGACCCTATGGATTCTGCTTATTTAACTCTTATTTTACTCCACTCAGTCACCACCACACAAGGAAAACCAAAATAATCAAGATATTTTTTTTGGTAGAACTGGGATATATAAAAATCATACGAAATACAACTAAACCAGGAATGATCTTGTTACCCTGACAAATCTGCGGCGTTCTCTCCTCTTCCAGCTGTTTCTAGCGACTTCCTGCCAGCCCGATCAGCTGATTCAGACCGAGGAAAGAACCACAATGAGTACGATGTCGCATCGTTCAGGACATTTTGTAAAATGAATCAGACCGTTCTAAAAGGCCTCTAAAACTGTGAAATATCTGGACTGATAGCAGCGGCTCTGTGTGGAGGAGTTTATTCAGCGGATCTCGGACAAACAGCAGGTAGCTGGTGACGTTGGCATCCTTAGCTTAGCCTAGCTTAAGCTATTTTAGCTTAGCCTAGAGGGGGCCTGTTTTAACTGGGTTTATTATATTGTTAATTATTCTGTCACGTTTAATATTTGGATAGTTTTTACGATAGTTTTCCCTGTAATAGTCTTTAATGGGTTACGTGTGTTGTAGACGATACTCAGGAGTGTTTTGTCAGGGTAAGCTAAACAAACAGCTTAATGAAAAGCTAAAGTTGAAATGGGTGTGATGTGACATAAAATCAGTGTTTTTGTATATGCGCAAGTAAAAATAATTACCTTACTGTACTATCTGCTTTTAAAAGGTTGTTTTGGGGCTCCCCCTCACCACCCAAACTTCACACGAAGACACAACTGGTCACAGCAGCTTTACAGTGAAAATTTGTGCGGATTGTGTCTTTAAAATAACTCAGAAAAACAAGCAACGGAAAAAAAAGGGTACATAAAAGAAAAATAACAATTGATGTTTGAATATGGGATCCTTATTTAATCTCTCTTAAAAACACAGTTTGCTTGGATTTAACATTTTAAGAAACAACAGATAATTTTTTTTTTTTTCCAAAAAATACAAAAATGGTCATGTACTAAAAAACATGTATAACTAACACCCTACCTTTTAAAAAAACAAAACAAAAAAGCAGCAAAACAAAATGATCAACTAATTTTTCCATCAGTCTTAAGTTGTAGCTGCACACTATATCCTATCTCAGTTGTATTGCATTCACAAAAGAGTGCTTGGATGGAATATTTAGTTGTACATCCGAGACATTAAAACTTCCTGCTTCCCATTAATGTAATTGTCCACATAGGTGGACTTTCATTATCCTTTATGCCCTCACTTGATATAGATCTTGGTGACCAAGAACCTAAGTCTCAGAGAGATTGTGGAAACATCCAGTTGAATGAAAAGAACTAGAGTAATAAAGAATATGTGGGTTAATTGAAAACAATTATTACAATATTCAATACTGATGTTCCTCTCATATCGAGCAACCCTACGCTAAATTACAAATTTTTCTACAAAAAAAGCTATTTTATTTACAACTTTCAAATTTATTACATAACCCCCTCCCCTAAAAAAAAAAAAAAAATAAAAAAATATAATAATAATAATAATAATAATAATAATAATAATAATATATATATATATATATATATATATATATATATATATATATATATATATATACATACAATGGTTTCTCTAAATACACTGAACAAAAATATAAATGCAACATTTTTGTTTTTGCTCCCGTTCTTCATGAGCTGAACTCAAAGCTCTAAAACATTTTCTTCAAAAATCTGTGATCGTGACCACTCCTCAACAACCTGATCAACTCTGTGCGAAGGAGATGTGTTGCACTGCATGAGGCAAATGGTGGGCACACCAGACACTGACTGGTTTTCAGACCACCCCCCCCAATAAAGCAAAACAGCAAATTTCAGAGTGGTCTTTTATTGTGGCCAGACTAAGGCACACCTGTGCAATAATCATGCTGTCTAATCAGCATCTTGATATGCAACAGAAATAAATCAGGATTATCTATGTATCCCTACCCTTTTGCTGCCGTGAAAAATGACCACACCGCTGACATTATTTCTCTACTTCAGTTAAGCAGCCCACAGTCCTCCGCCGTATCACCATCACGTGATTAAACGAACGTCCTCTCCTTCTAGAAACGCATACACAAATGGCAGCCAGATGGAAATTAAACATTTGTCATTAATATCGTCCCAGTTGTACTTTCTGCACTGATACCAATCTTTAAAATGTCTAACACTGGCCGACATTGGTGTTAATGCCGATATGTCGAGCATCGCTCATCAGTACCAATCAATACCAAAGCCTGAGTATTCAGAATATCAAATTCGAGGAGAATAAACTGGAAAGGAAAAAGAAAGATAAGAAGTAATAATAGAGACTAACATTTCCACATGTCTTACAAATGCTTTGTTTGCTTTTACACTATGTGGAGAATTTTTGAGTTTATTAATTTAACTTTAATGCATTTTAGATATTAATGTTTTCCCAATTATATGTGAAAGAGGTTGCCCATTAACACACACAGGTGCGTCTAAACCAAGGGTGCCCAACTCCAGTCCTCAAGAGCCAGTGTCCTGCATGTTTTAAATGTTTCTCTGGTTCAACACTGAAATCAGGCCTCTGCATAAGTTGACGGCATGCGTCGGAGGGAATTCAGCCATTCATTCAGTGGCGTTGAAGCAGGGTGTTGGCTTTTGAGGACTGGAGATGGAAACCGTTTGTCTAAATGTTTCTATAAATACCTATACAGTTCAACTTCAAGTCAGAAATACTTCATTAATTCTCAAGGGAAATTACATTAATGAAGCTGAATAATAATAATTCAGGGAAAAGTGTAGCAGACTGACAGCACATTTAGACAACTGATGTTTTCCGATGTTCTCGCTTTTTCTGTTTTAGATACAAAACTACTTTTCCAAAGATTTTTTTTTTTTTCCTTTGACGTTCTTTATCTTTCATTTGCCAGATCAAGATGTTGGCTTTAATATTTATATTTTAGTCATCATTTTGGGGGTCTTTGAGCTTCTGGCCAAGAATCCTCATATAAATGCTTACTCAATTAAAAATAATAATACAAAAAAGACTATTTCCCAGCTTTTTTTTTTTTTTTTTTTTTTTTTTTTTTTTTTGTAGCACTTGTCCACTTTAAATCAGGATTTAAAACTACTTGTGCTACTTGAGGTGAGGATGATCAATAGGGTTCAGCTGCCAGACCTATTTTTTAAATGAATGAACAGAATAAAGGTATCAAAGTTCACAATCTGTGTTGATTTGAGAAATCTAAGACTCAGTGATTTTGAAGCAATGTAATTTTGTTCAGAGAACAAAAAAAAAATAAATAAAAAAATTGTGAAACAGTCCTTTACCACACTGCTGAATCAAAAGCCAACCCCTCCACCGTCATGTTATGTTATGATTTATGGAACATATGGATCATATAACCTGTCTGCTGTACGAGTGTTTTCAAAGTAAATGAATTCTACTAAAATGTAGAAATTTCAATGTAGAAATGTAGAAATGAAATTTCATTAAATTAATTGGAAAATAAAGGTAAAGGTTCTCTCCTATTTAAGACTAGAATCCATAAAACCCTTCATAATTATCACTATTTTACAAGCATAAATTATTAAGCAAATTCAGCCCGTCTATTGTCCAAATTTAGCGTTAAAAATATGTCTGCGTTGATATGAATTCTGCATTGTTTTTCACTGGTAGCAGCTTTCACACAAATTTGTTGAATGAGTGTCTTTGTTTCTGTAAATCTTCCTTTAGATCAGTTTCCTGTTTCTGTCTGTGTTTCTTCACTTTCTTCAGATCTGTCCCCTGCTTCTCCTCCCCTCTGCTCTCTTGACTGGGGAAAGGCTGTTTTTTTCCAAACGCAACGCCAGAAACGGACGTTAAGAAAGTATCAGACTTAACCGGAATCAATGGTACAAGTCTTATTGTCGCAGTGAGAAATGCGGTGGTGTGTATGAATGAACGTGCATCCCCGCCCCTCGGGTGCTTGCTGTTCTGCTAAGGTCACATGTTTTTTAGCTCAGTGTCACAGAGGAATTTTACTGAGATGTGTTTGTGTGTGTACTTTTTTCCCTCTTTGGAAGACATAGCACCCAAACTCAGATTCAAGGATGTGTTTTTGGAAGAACAGCATGTTTTCCAGATTTGCTTTGTAGAGTTTTTGGCCCAGTAGCTTCCAGAGCAGTGATGACATTTCCTTTTTTTAATGACCAGTAAATATTTCCATTCTGTCAGAAAACTGAAAATGAAAAATGATTCTAAAGATACACAGATGTGGCTCCAAAAATATCAGCAAAAAGATAACATATTTCAGTAATTCAGTTCATACATTATACTTTTATAACATATATTCCTTGCAAAGTTAGGGTAGAGTTTATTTTTGTTCAGTTTAATATTTAGGGCCTAATGTGACAAAAGACCAAGGAAAAAAAACTGGTAACACAGAAATCTACATTTTACTGGAAAGTTCAGTGAAAGGAAAAAATGTGGTGGGAAAAGGAGCACAAATAAAAAAGATAACCATAGTTTTGAGAATTTCTAGAAGCAGAAATTTTCCAATAGCCTGTGGCTCTGCTGAGGTGTTAAGGAAATGTTGTTTCTACCTTTTTATTATAATCTAATTTCTCGAAATGCACCTTTTTAATAATTGTGTCATTGGTTCTTCATAAGTTGGTCGCTATATTTTAGATAGATCAGTTAGCAGCATTGATCGCTAACTCTTTCTTTCTTGTTGGAGGATGTAAAATATCAAGACCATTGTGGCCCAGGTGCTTATGTCTCACTCTTTTCTGTTCAAACTGATGATCTTCTCCTCCTGTCCTACAGAGGGAGCCAGAACGGGAGGAGCAGCCTGAAGACAACATGCCCCCCAAGTTTAAGCGACACCTCAATGACGACGAGGTCACCGGATCCATCCGCAGCGAGAGGGTGAGATGCAGACCCAGTGGAAAATAACGTGTGGGGTTCTGGTTTGCAACGAGGATCAAATAAACAAGGAGTGAAGGAAGATGGAAGAGGGACATGGAATAAATAGACCTCATGGTTTAGTTTAAACAGTAAGACACAAACAAGAAAAATATGGGCCACGACAGCGGAGACTAAAGTTTTAAATAAGGTGATTCAGTGTTAGTCTCCAGAAACTCTTGAGGCCAAATATCTGCTCCTCATCAAACTGCTCATCCTGTCCCACCCTCCCCTCCGCTCCTCTTCCTCACCCATCCCTTCTTCTTTTGTGTTGTTTTTAACTCGGATCAAAGCTTACAGGGGGACGCTTGCATAACTCTCTTCTCTCCTTCCCAGCTTTGTCTGTAGTTTTCTTCTTCTGATAATTACTACCAGTTCTCCTCACATCTCCTGTACCGGTGAAAAAATGCAGAGAGAGGTCGCGCAGAAGGAGAGTGTTAGCGCCCGGACTTATAAATAGCTTTATGATCACGTGGCCACCATCTTTTCAGATTTCTTGCAGATGACCTGCAAAGAAAATGAAGCAGGTGTTGAATATATATTGTGTGTCTGATAAGGTATGCAGGTCCTTCCTCTCTCTACTCATTATGGTGTCAAAGTGTTAAGAAGATGATACTAATGGCTGCAGCTTCTATAAATGAAATGTCAGTTAGTTAAGCTACTTGTGAAATTAAAAGAAGCTCTATCCAAGCAGGGTTGAATTTTGTTTTTCTTCTTCCAGCCAATGAGAAATAGGCTCTTCCGTCCACTCCTATGAGAATTTAATGCAGCTGTTTAGATTTTTTTTCTCTGAATGGGATTTTACACAAAGCACTCTGTGCCCAGATTAAAGCACTCAGAGGTTTGGCCAAGATTGTGCTTTAGTAGAATAATCAACTTTAAGATTTTATAATTGTTGTTTTGTTCTTATCTTAATTTATTTAGATTAACTTTGTGGCTTTGTAGCATATTGATTGTTTTTGCTCAGTTAGATGTTTAGGGGATTGAGCTTTGGCAGGCACAGCTGCACAGATGTCATCTAGTCATCATAGATTTATCTCACCATTGGCTTTGCTTTCAGAGAACAAAAAGAAAAAAGGCTCCTATTGATCGTTTATAGCAGCCATAGGGTATGGAAATGTAGGCGGTTGTGTTGCTGTATCAGCAGCATCAGTCCTGAGTGCCTTGAAAGTACCACACCCTATTTTATCCTCCAAATAGATGAGGGGTTGCCTACGTGGGGGTGTCCTGAAACCCAATAATCCATATTAACAGGTGTTGGGCCTTTAAACTTCAAACTGCATTTGTCCATAACAGAAAAAGAGAAAAGAGAAGTAACCATTGATATACTGAAGGAGGGAAATAAATGGCAGTTTTTTTCCTGTGTTCCCAACTCCAAGGATTCATCATCTTGATCTTATTTCTATCTGAGCCTCAGTATTTCTTTTTCAACAGAGGAACCTGTTGGAGGAGGACTCTGATGAAGAGGAAGACTTTTTTCTGTGAGTTTGTGTTAAAATATTTTCTGTGGTAAAGAGTCCTTATCTGCCAGGACAGTAATAATAATAATAATAATGAATGAAATCTTTCACATTTTGTAGCCATCAACCAGTTTCTGTGACTGGGTGTCAATTTTCATCACAAAAATTGTAGAACTCGTTTAAACAGGTTGCTTCTCTCTGAAGGTCTCTGCTTTTAAGCATAGTCCATGCATTTTCAATCGAGTTGAGATCGGGGCCTTTTCAGATGCAAACTGTTACCCTGTTTTATCTATTCCAAAACCAGTTTGGAATCGTTTTCCTGTTGGAACACACAGCTGTGTCCAAGATTCACTCATGCAATCCAAACTGGGAACAAAACAGAAACCAGCACAGCTTAAGCCTGTTGCAAACTTGAAGATGCTGCAACACCAGCGCCGCTATCCAGAGTGAAGTGAGTTTAACATCAGTATGGACTGAGAGGGTGCCAGTCAAGAAAGAAGCCCCGCTTCAAAATTGATACGAAGTGATGGATTTTGATGGAGGAATATTGTTTTTGTTATTTTTATTTAGTTACAATAACTAGGAGAATGTTTAGAGGAGTGAAAATGAGGCGTTGACTGCTCAGCATGCTGTACAACTGTCAAGCATGGTGGTGGTAGCATCGTGCTATGGGCCTGTTTCACCGCCGCTGCTACGTGTGCATTGAACAGTTGGTTAACATAAAAAACGGAGGACTACGTAAAATTTCAAATCTCATCTGGAATCAGCAGTCAGATGGTGTAAATAAGAGCAGAACTGCATGTTCCACCAGGACAGTGATTCCAAACATAAAGCAGGTTGACGATAAGCTTCTGGAATGGACAAGACCCTGATTCCACCGCAAATTTGTGGTTTTTCTAAACTTAGTTGAGAACTTTAACTATATATTAGTGGGGATGTATTTATATATTTGACCCTGTGTGAATCGGAGGGAATGCACAATAAATTACTTCCTGTGCACCCAATTCTTAATCTTAGAGCACGGTAAATTCACCTGAGTGAGGGATAAAATGATTGTTAGCTGCACTTCTAAAGAGATACAACTCAAACAGTATCTGGTAACCTTAATTTCCTTAACATTTTTGTTCCAGGAGAGGCCCTACAGGACCCAGATTTGGACCTCAGAATGACAAAATGAAGCAGTAAGTACGGATTCCTTATTGCAGCTAAAAACCAGAGGTCAGAGTAGTAGTTGCACCCTTTTTGAAGCTGCTGTTATGTAACTGTGGCTCGACATGTTTACCAGAAGTGGTTGGCTGTTAGGATATTGTGTAAGAGTGTGTATCATGCAGGCTCTGTTCCAGTCTTAACCACCGCTTGCAGACAGCCAGAGAACAGAGGAGGTCATTGTTAAGACCGTCTGGCACGCAGAGCGGTTTCTTCATGCTCGCTTCATACCTTGCAGTTAGTCACAGTCGTGCCCACGTGAAATTAGACGCCGTCATTACTGAGTTCAGGAATGTCCTGTGGAAGAAGTTCAGGCTTTTCATGTGTCCGCCTGTCTGAACCTGGATCGTTAAATTCCTCAAGTGTTTGTGAGGGCGCTTGTGTTTTTTATGCTCCCCAACTCCTGAATGGATTCTTTTCTGTATCTGCTTTTGCATGATATCACATGCTATAGAAAATTATTTCTGTTTTATTTTCATTTTCTCCTATTTTGAATTTGAATCCTCAAAAAGGTAATACAAGAACAGTAAATCAGGGGTAATCATAAGTAGATTAGCATCTTTAGACAAAGGTAGCTTCACCGAAGCAATAACACTGGATTTTTTTTAAACAAATATACCATAAATCTTTTAATTTTTATTAAACTCCTCTGTGTCACTTTGGTTCATGTCCTCAGTGTACAGTCCCAGGTTGACGAGGTGATCGATGTGATGCAGGAGAACATCTCCAAGGTGATAGAGAGGGGTGAACGCCTCGATGACCTGCAGGACAAGTCCGGTGAGTTGCATCATCACAGCGCATGTTTTTGGGTTTCCACATGCGCAAGACATTTGTGCTTTATCCACATAAGCCAAGTCCGCAGAGAGTGTATCAGTGTTGTTTATACTAACATTTACTTTGAAATTATAGCATTCAGCCCCAGAGAGCATACAACATTGTCAAGGAAATGCACTAATGGGACTGAAACTCTCAGCAATGTGCTTGCAATTTAAAAGAAAAACACCTGATAATTAGGCTTATTTGTTGGAAAAATCCTTAAATTACAAGGCAGTGAAAGGTTAAAAGTTACAACTGTTGCAAAAGATTCCAGATTTTAGAGCATTCCTGCCTGTTTTGGGATTCATCAGACTGGGTTGAGTCCTTAGGACCACACTGACTTCTCTGTGTAGAATGACAAATTAATGTTTTAGAAATACTGGCCAGGTATCGACGAAATGCCGTTAAGCAGGTGCTGCAGAATTGTAAGCAGCTAGAATTAGACGGTACGCTATCCAGATCTAAAGCTAAACATTAATACTGATACTTTATTAACGTTAAGGTTTAGATCTAATGACTCTTAAGGCTACTTGAGCAGAGTGAGCCAATTCTCTAGTCACTGCAAGTTTATTGTAAAGCAAGAAATGGTCTCTGTTTTTATAGCGGCAAATGGCATTGAGTCTAGGTTGTGTTGAGAAGTATAATGTTGTTAAAAGTTACCTTAATCATTATCAGAAGAGCAGATTGGATTCGTTAAAAGGGACTGATCCTTAAAATCCTTCATTTATCAACTATGATTACTACAACTGTACTGCTTGCAAGATTGCAACTATTTACATCGCTCTGAAGAAAGCTTCAGGGCACCAAAAACATCTAAAGTGCCAGGATGGTTCCCTTAAGAGCATCCAACTGAATTATCTTGTTGTTACCACCAGTTTGGTGATAGAGGATTCTTGTTTTTATGCATGAGGGCACAGGATGCCATAAACCTGTGGTCAGACTTCAAAATAAAGTGGATTTTAAAAAACTCAAGCTCATAGTAAGAATAGGTCACTTTCAGGGAGGATTTGGCCCAGAAACTGATCTCTATGCAAAAAGAAAGACCAAAACTGTAAATTTTGACTATTTTTTTCTAAACTAAATGCATTTTTAAATGAAACTTCTGAAATAACTAAAACAACTAACTATCACATAAAAGATATAACAACACTGAGGCAGTAAAGTAAGACTGTGAAATACAGTATTTCTGTCTGTCACAAAACATTTGACCACAATTTCTCTTAAGTTGTTTCTCTCTTTTCTTTTATGATGTTTAGTTTAAAACTTCTGCGCTGTGGGGCCTTTTCCCCTTTTGTAAGTAATCAGTTCCATATTTACTAATATCTGCTAAGCATGAGTGTGGAGGCCTGAGATTTGTAAGATCATCTGGCTTTAGGAAAAGGTAAATCTGTGTGTCATCAGCGTAGTAGTTGTAAAAAACACAGGAAAAGGTTTGCAAGAGGTACATAAAGAAATGGATAGGTCTAACTTTTGACCCCTGAGGCACACCACAAGTCAGGGGTGCTAGGGAAATGTCAGTATCACAAGTTGCCATGTATTTAAGTTTGATTAGCAAGAGATGAACAGTCAAGGAGTATGAAATGATCAGAAGCATCAAAAGTTGATCCAGGTCCAATAGAACTAAAATTGATGTATGTTGTGAGCTCTCTGCCTAAATATTCTGCAGATTTGAGACAGAATATTAAGCTTGTAAATGAGTACAGCATGGGCTCCTTAAATGAGCAACAGAACAGGTGTGTGTTATGAAGTGAGTGAGAGTTTCTACGCTGGGATTTCTTTCAAATAGATGTTCCTTTGTTCTGAGGAAGTGCCACTTAATCAGATTGTGGAGGAGTCCTGATTTTCTCACCGTAAGTTTTTTCAAATAGTCTCAAATAGGAAGTAATTCAGTATATATTACAGCTAGATTAATCCGCAAAACCGTTCTCAATGGTTAAAGATGTTTTCTCTTGTAATGAATCAATGTCTTTGTGGAAACACACTCTGTTCACTTTATGTTCAGGTTCTGAGTGATTTCCCAGCTGTCCATCTGAAAACTTTTAACAAGTCGAACTGTTGTTGTGTTCACTTCGCTCAGTTACGCAACATTTACACACAAGCGAGGCTCCAAGCAAAGCGATCACAGTTCTTTATGAGCTTGTCCACTGATGAAGACTCGATACTGAACTTCATGTGTTTGTTTGCTTGCTGTCCCGCAGCCGTTATCATACATCATCAACACACATGCTGCACAGGCACTTCACTCTGTCATGTTGACCAGCCTGCCAAAACAATGATGCACATCTGGAGTACATCCTTCTTTTCTTGTTTATGTGACACTTTTGTGACTTATGGCCTGTCTTAATCGTGCATATTATCCTTAAGAGCTGTCTTTATGTGGACAATATGGTGCGCTCTGTCTGACACCTGGCCTCTGCTCTCAAGCCACGGACAGGTAACCTGTTGTTAAATTCCTCAGGATTAATGAGCATCTTCCCAGAAGCCCTGTGCGGGCGCGCTTCTTTGTAGTAGCGACGGGTCGTAAACAGACACATGGAGATGGAAACAGCAGACACAAAAGAGTTTGGGAGAGGGACGGGGAGGGGGGCTTCGGGAGAGCAGCGCCGCACGCAAGGGAGTTGTAACCCTCCTGTTAACATTCAGAGACACCACGTTAACAACGGTATCGCAGAAACAGACCACAGTGCGGGGGCGAGCTGGTAGTGAGGAGATGTTACAACAAAGAAAGGAAGGAGAAAGCCGGAGGAAATGTTTCTATTTCGGAATCTTAAGAGTCTGTGCCAACAGAGCTGTCTTTAACAGAACAAATCGACCCTGGTGTATGAAGCCGGTGTATCTAACGTCCTAAGTGGAAACCTGTTTATTCCTTCGCTGACTGATAAATGTCCTTTTGTGCTGTTGTCTCATTGTGTCGTCCTTGGCTCTGCGCTGCGATCACATCATGGTGCAGAGAGCTTGTCGGACCACGCGTCTGCGTTCAGCAGCCGAGCCAAACAGCTGCACAGGAGGATGTGGTGGAGAGACATGAAGGTGGGGTATCTGTCTGTTTTCAGAGTATCTGCATATGCAAACATTAGACAAGATCCTAATAACACTTCCAGTGCCTTGCAAAAGGTATTCAAACTTTTCTGCATTTTGCCACATTATAACCACAAACTTTAATGTATCATATTGGGATTTAATGTGATAATCCAACATAAAATTACACGTAATCAAGCAGGGAAAAGAAAATGATACAAAATATTTGTACAAGTAAAGATGAAAGCCGAAGCCTTTGGCAGCATAGCAGCAGAAATAGCTCAGGATAACCTAAGGGGGTTTAAGTATAAGAGTTATCAAAAAGGAAAGTTTTAAGCTGAGTCTTAAAGGAGCAAAAGGGTACAGTGGCTGATTTTCAGACCTTTGCGGAGGGAGATAAGATTGGTTTCACACGTAAGTATCGGCCGATTGTTGATCGACCAAAGTTAAGGAAATTGGGTGCACCCCTAGTTAAAACCCTCTGTGTAGTGAAAAACTAACACCAGACACATCATGGTGGGTCCATGGTGGTGGCAGCATCATGGTGTGGGGTTCCAGTTGACAATCCATGGCAAGTCTTAAAACTTGATGTTCACAGATGCTCTCCATCCAATGTGACTGAGCTTGAGCTGTTCTGCAAATGAGAGACGGAAACATTTTAGTCTCAAGGTACTGAATCAAGGGTTTTTGAATACAAATGGATAAAAATGTTTTGGTTTTTTTTTGTGAAATAAAATGAACAAACCATGTATCATTTTTCTTTCCACTTTCCAATTACTATATAACTATTTGTTTTGGCCCTAATAGCATGAAAACTTTTGCGAGGCACTATATCTGTGTTGGGTTTTGTCCATGGTTCGCTTTGAGAGGAATGTATTTATTAGAATGTTTCATGTCCTCAACAGATGAAGATGATTATTGCACTGGTAGTTGTTGCTCTTCTGCTGATCATTATCAGTGAGTATTGAGTGTTTTATGCACTTCAGCATAATATAAATCTACAGACATATCGTTATCTCCCTTAATATGATGTCTCTTTTCTGTTTTTCAGTCCCAGTAATCCTTCGATACCGTAAGTGACTGATGAAGATGAGGTGGACTTTTCCTCCTTGTTTCCCCCTGTATCTTCTCATCTCGCACTCAGTCCGAGGGGGCACCGGGACACTGTCCACTCCATCTTCAGAGTTGGCCTCTTCACCCGCTGGGATCGGGCCTTACCTTGGCCCTTAGTTCAGATCTTACAATCATATTCTGATGTGAGATTAGTTCTGAGGCTGGGTTTGATCCCTGCTTGATGAAGTTAAGGGAAAATAAAAACATTGAGTTTTGTTTTGACCCTCTTGTCAGTGTAAAGGAGTGCTTCATACCATGAAACATATCACAGGCAGGGGCTTGGTCTTTTTGTCCTTCGTGTTACATCTCAGATAAGAACTCCAGGGCCGGGGAATCCGACAGTCTGTAGTCGTTATCTCCTGTAAATCTGCTGCAGCAGCCTCACAGGAAGAGGCTGTAAAGTCCAGCAGATGAACCTCTGATGTCTTCTCATGATTCCCCACATGTGCATCTCAAACACCAACAGGAGAGACGGTTTAAAGGGAACACCTATCTAGTAAAAGCACATTTTTAAAATTCTCTCCTGCACGAAGCTAGAAGACATCCGAGCCTCATCTGCGTTTTTTCTTTTTCTTTTTTTTTTTTTTTTAAAAACCATAAGAGGGTTTTTTTGTTTTGTTTTTTAATTAAAAAGTCATCTTGAAAAAAGGTTGGTGAGACGTATGTGCTCATGCAACAATCTGGTTGTAGCTCATTTTAATGTGCAGAAGAGAACAATGGGAAACCAAAACAGCCAGATTCTGAATGTCTGTTCACCGTTCTGTGCTCTAAACCTCTCACTTCCTGCAGGACAGTGCTGATCTCTGGGTTGCTTTGATCACAGCTGTTCAGGTTTTCATTTTACTCCCAACTCTGCAAACAGTTCTGTTTTGTTTAAAGCTGCTTTTTGCTAATTTTTCTCTAAATTGGAGTTATTATTCCTGTTTTATGATGCTCTGTATGAATGCTGGTATTTGCTACTGAGGGGACGGTTTATCTCTGTACTGTTATGATTGAGAAGGAAGGTCTTATGTAATGTGAATGCAAACCATAGGTGTAGTTGTGACTGGTTAAAGTCTACATGGTAATTTTATTATTTTTGTGTAATTTATTTTAGCTGTAAATATTGATTCTGTAACGATAATGTACAGTACTCTGTGGCATTGCATTGGAAGACTGTGACTCCTTTTGCTCTGAAATAAAGTGATATTAAAGGGCAAATTGTCTGGTTTGTTCTGGTTTGAACTAGATGGCTGAAGCAGGAGTAGAGGAAGCAGTGGCCAGGAATAGGAAAAAGTGGATGAAGTTTAAAAAAAACATAATGATCATCATGCCATCCCTAAAGTTTTAGGCACAGGTTAAGTGTCCACCCGCTTGCAGAGCTTGCAAATTCCAGGGCTTTTATCTCCTCATTTATCCGACTGTTGCCGGCTTGTGACGTTACTGGCATTGTGGAGTCCCCAGATGGCACTAAAGTTGCAGGGCCTGGAGCCCATGAAGCGTTATTGCTCTGACAGACCCTCGGCTTTCTTCCTTCCAGCACCGCAGGCACGAACACACACGAGCCGCCCTGCCCTGCACCGAGCCATAACTACCCAACTCCACTGCAGGAACAGACATTAAATTGGCCCCAAGGGACAATTTGCTTTGTTGATGTATGGCAGCTAGTCATTAGGGGTCACATCTGGTACTGATGCACACAACACGGTGTTGGCTTTATTTCCGCTTTGAAGTTGAAGCTGTAATTTCATCTGATACATGTTGTTGAGATGTTGATTAAAGCAGGCAGAGACACCCTGTTTAGAAACTCTAATTGGACAAGCGCCTATAAATCAGCAGCGCTCCAGAAAGGTCATAGGTCAAAAAAACTCAAAGTAAGCAGACCCTCTTTCAGTTCTTACGTTTTATGAACTGGCACATATTAAAGATCTTTTGATCCCTACGAGTTCCTAAAGCCAGTATATTAGATGAGTGCAGAAGCAGCAATAACCTGATATAATTGACTCTTATCAGTGTAGAGACTTTAAGAGCATTCTCCTTTATATTGTCACTCCAGATCTCGTGTTTTTGTTTGTGCATACAGCATTAACCATATTTATGCCTATATCCCTGGCAAAAATGTGTTTAAAACCTTGAATAAACCTTCACTCAGCATTTGAGCTAGATGGATGGGGCCTTGTTTGCAGTAATGCAATAGCATCTCCGGTCTGTCGTGGTTGAGAAAGAGCTGAGCCAAAAACCGCAACTCTCAATTTACCGATCCATGTTCTGACCCTCACCTTAGGTCATGAGATGTGGATCCTGACCAAATGGTGAAGCTCCTGGATGCTAGAAGCTAAAATGAGCTCCCTCTATAGGGTGGCTGAGCTCAACCTTAGAGATTGAGAGAGAAGCTCAGAGTAGAACCGAGGCTCCTTCACATCAAAAGGAGACAGTTCTGGAGGCTTGGGTATTGGAACAGGATGCCTTCCTTTAAAGGTTTCCCAGCACACCCCACTTGGAGGAGACCCCAGGGCAGACCCCGGATTTACTGGAGGGACTATGCCCCTTTTCCACGGGCTCTACTTGACCTTCTGTTCCTTCTGCTTGGAGCACACCTTGAGATCCCCCAGAATGATCTTAAGAATGTCTCTAGGGACACTGATGTCTGGGTTTCCCTCCTGGATCTGTTACACCCGCGACAAGCTCTAAGATAAGTTGATGGAGGATGCGAGTATTTCTATTCAGTGGAGGAAAAATTCAATCCTAAGAAATAACAATCATCAGTTCTCCAATTATCGTTACCCCAAACAACCTCTTAAAAGGAAATGTAAAGACATTTTAATTTACTTCATTTGAAATTAATATCAAGTCTCCATAACTTCTTGTTGAAGTCATTGTTAATCAGCTCACTTGTATATCCTTGTCAGCTCTTAAAAGATATCAGTTTTTTGTTGTTTTTTTAAATTTTTTTTTTTTTTTTTTTTTTTTTTTTACTACTTTACACTTTTCAAACCGTATGGAAAGCATCAATCAAAGATGTATTTTTTTTTCTTGTCTGCTTTGAGTTACCACACCTGAATGCTCATAAACTCCCAGAACCCCTGACCACCAGCAGATCTTCACTTACTCAGTGAATTTTATTAGCTGCACATGACTGCTCCCTACCCTCCAAATTCCTTTGGAAACAGTGAGTATGTACTTTGTTTTTCCTTTCCTTCTCTCTAGATTTTTGCTATTTTTTTAATTAAATAAAAACACTGTGTGACATATGTGTTATTGTTCATTTTAGGTTTTATTTACCTAATTTAAAGACCCGGTAAGAGTCAGATTATTCTGTCTATAAAATCCTTAGAAATAATAAAAGGAATGCTTACTTTTTTCCGTGACTGTAACATTTCTTATTGAATGAGTGGAACATAGTATTGTGGGTCAGTACCTGTGTAGTTTAGACAGATTTTACTACAACACATAAATGAGACAGTCTTTTCCTTTCCGCACCAACACACCCACACTGGCAGCAGAGGATATTTTGATCCTTTGGCGAGGACTCAGGCTGAATGATCTCAGATTCCAGGCATAGTGATGGTTATATGAGTCACATAAAAGTGAGTCAATTTAACAGGCGAGTTGAGTGGACAATGTGCCAACCAGCATTCAGGAGCCTTTGCCAAACACTTTGACACTGATATATAAGTCCCTAGTCTATTAAATTTCACAGTTCAGTTTTACAGAAAAGTTGTGACATAAATATAAATATGCTTATTTTCCTTATGATATTATAAAGCAGGGACAGCAGCAGGATTAGTTGTACTTTGTATAAAATGGTCTAAACTTGTATTTGAGAAAGTAAATAAAGCTTTTCATTGGAAAATACTATATTGAACAACAGGTTTCAGAGATCAACAAATTATGTGTGAATAGTGAATAATTTCACATTCACTCAGCAATAGCAAAACAACCTGTGTCACATGGCAAAGACGTTACTCTGTTTCAGATTGGTCAATGTACTGTTCTGCATAAGCAACCCCCCCCCAAAAAAACTAAATTATAAAAAATACAACTGAGTAGATTGATGAAATTAAGACTGTTTGAAGAACTGTCCAACAATCGCTTTGTAAGTGTATAAAAGTGTAATTCAAAGTGTCTGGACTAAACAGCTGTGAATTCTTAAAGGGATAGTCCAAGATTTTTGAAGTGAATTTTTAAATGTTATTGTCTTAACTGCAGTGGAAAACTTTCTTGTCATCTTCATACAGTAAAACTCCACATTACCCAGTCCTGGAGACTAAAGCTAATGTCTAGTTCGAGAGGGGCCTAGACCAGAGCAGACCTTTACTCTCTTATAACTACTCCATTCCCCATAAGGTCAGAGTAGTTTATGGCAACTCTATTTTCTGAACCTTCAAACCATTGTCACATTTGCATTGGTCAGTTAGTTACACAGAAACCAATGTCTATTTTCAGATTAATGGGGGGTGGAGGCAGTGTGTCACTAATATTCTTCCTGTGTGAAACAAGTATTCAAAACAAAACATGTTTGAATAGAAAAGTAAGGCCTTGTAAAAACAAATAATCTAAGTTTCACTTAAATTGCTATATTATTTCTACTTTTTCCACGCTTTACTTATTATCAGACATTTACTCTGACTTGAAAAGCCTTACATGCTTCTATCTAAGTTTGCTTGTTCAATGTTTCACACAGAAAGATAATTGGTTTTGCAATGCATCCAATTTGTATTTGCTATGTAAATAATTATCACCTTCTCTTTAAATAATTCCAATCTGACAATAGTTTAAAGGTTTATGGGATTACGTTCACATAAATATTTTGAAATTTGAGGTATTTTAAGACTGTAGAAGTCCACTTTGGTCTTGGTTCCTCTCAGACTGGAAGTTAGCTTCAGTCTCTGTGAACAATATGGATTTAGTCTTATTGTGGTCATCAAGAGAGTTGTTTACTGCAAGAAAGACATTAACTGCTTATAACAGTTCTACTGAACCTCACTGTAAAAATATAAAACAATTTCTTTAAAGCGTCTCAAACAAGGTAAGAAAGCAAATCTGTTAATTAGCATTAATTTAAACTGCTATAATTTTCTTTTTTATATACCTCTTTACTTTTATGCGAGTAAGGTACTATGTTCTGAAGTGCTTTACTTCTCAGAACATGTTTCACACAGGAAGATCATTGGTGGAGCACTGCCTCCAACCTGCATTTCCTGTGTAAATAATTATTGGCTTCTTTGTAAATAATCATTCAAGCATTTGGTCATTTGTTTTTAAGATTGTTTTTGAGTCTCTAAGACTAGCCGTTACCTTCATCTTCTAGGACCAGCTAATCTGAATTTGTAAAAAATACAGACACCAAGAGAGTTAGTTACTGCAGGTAGGAAATTAAGAGCTCACAACTTTTTTTTATTTAACCTCACTTAAAAAATGTTGAACCACTGATTTAATAAAAGTACTTAGAAAAAAAGCACCTATAATAGAAGGGATCATAAAGACTGAACAATGTTGAACAATATCAAACCATCTGTTGAGTTCAAGTTTGAAGGGTACAACTGCAGAGGCAGTGTCATGATTTGGTGTTGCTTTCAGTTAGTCAGGTCTGTGGACAACAACTTCACCAGTCCAAAAATAAGAATAGCTAAAAAAAAAAAAAAAAAAAAAAAGGAAAATACATTTAAAAAAAAAAAAAACCTTTCCCAGTGGCATAGACAGATTATTAGAGAGCAGTTCATCATTTTAACCTTGGTATTGTTCACCATGGAGCCGTGATCGTGACCCCACTGAGAGTCCACAGAGACTTTAATCCACTGTCCAACTCTTTCATCATCAAAGCCAAGAATTTAAAAAAAAAAAGTGACTCTCTTTGGAAATAAGAGGTAGAAAAAAAATGCCATGGCAAATTTATATTATAATCAAAGCAAAGGGTAGTCCAGTGAAGTGTGAGAACTGAATTGATGTGGGAGGTTTTTGGTCAGGCAGTCGATGTAGCATAACTTCTCCTCTTACACATTAAATGTTTGCTCATTCTTCTCTAATGTAAGATTTCAGCTTCATTATACAGGGAGTCACGGGTCTGTGGGGTCATTTGTGTTGAGCCTTGCTGTTCTCATATGTAGCTAGACAATCTGTACGGCAAGTCATGCTGACATGACATATATTATCATTTGGTTTGTGTATTAACAAGGCACAGTGATGATTTCCTATTTAAGATGCAGCATTTATGATTTATAAAAGGGATTAAATTATTTGGTCAAACTATACGATGATTTATTGAAACATGTTGAGGCCCAGTAAAAATGGCAGGCTTTCTATTATTTTTGTTTTAACTTGTATTTTCTTAGGAGACAGGGCTAAATTACATTAATTATTATTGTATCATAACATAATCTTTTGCAATGTTTTCAAACTTCTGTCTCAGTCCCATCATTTTCCCAAGAACATTTTTCCTTTTTTAGCTTCTACTTTAGTTCTCATCCTCTGACATGTTTTCCATCTTCTCTTGATAGTAGTCAGCTTTTGACCTATGTTAAAACCTTGAAATATCATATAAATTAAAACACATAACTTTTTTTTTTTTTTTTTTTTTTTTATTTTGGAAGGCTTACCCATATTGTTGATGCTGCGTTTCTCATCTAGTAAATAAAAAGAGTGCCTACATTTCCATCCCTTTCAGCATTCAGGCCTTATGCCACCTAGAGATGCTTTAGAGATCAGGGCCAGGCAGGTTAGCAGTGATGGATGGATGACAAGTTTGTGCGCATGAAAGGAAGGAGAAGTGAAAATGTGAAGAGCAAGAGGTGACACAAAGAGGCAGGATATTAGTAAGTAAGCTGAGAGCTGTGAAGTTTAGGACTCTAAGATTTGTTAATCATTTCAGCTGTTTGTCAGTATGCAAGCCTTTTAGAACTAAGCCCTTGCTTTAGCGTTAAAGGTACCGTGTTAAATTTAGGTGACAGAAGAAGAGGTGAGCTTTAAGAGTTTATTAAAGTTGTTTTAGTATAAACGTACCACAATGCAGAGACTGTGTGGAGTCTGAAGCATGGACTCACCCTTCACATCTAAGACCCAGTCTCAGCTCAGGGGGACACTGTGTGCTGGGGTCAGCATCAGATATCCAATCACTAGTGCCTCCCCCCACCCCCGAACCATATGAAAGGAGACACTGTCTCCAACAAGGAACACATCTCGCCACCATGTTGAACCCAAACCTTAAAGGGGTAGTTGAAAACAGGTTTTGTTGAAAGGTTTTAAGTAGTGAATATCTTACCTACAGAAGATAACTATCTTGGTGATGCTGATGATTATTTACAGTGGATGTGGAAGTTGGAGGTGGGGCCGGTCAACATGACTGAAAAAGATGTTTTGCTCTCAGTACATTTCAGACACTAATATCATTTATGGTGCACTACCTCCAAATTCTGTTTCACACTTCAACAATTATCAACTTTTTCGTAAATAATTGTTTCATCAGCGTTTGCATACACTGCTTAGATGTTTTTGAGATGGGAGTTGTTTTAAGATAGAAGAAGTCCACCTTTGTCTTGGTCATTCTTGAACTAGATGTTCAGCCTCTAGGACCAAATAATCTGGTTTTATACCAAAGAATGAAGCCAAAAGAGTAATTTACTGCAGTATGATATTAATCGTTTATAAACTTTTAACAGACCCTCACTTCAAAATATTTTAACTTTTTCTTTAAATTTCTGAGTTTTGACATGTCATACTGCATTAGGCACATAAAACACATACAAAATATAAATAATCCCAATTATTAAAAAGTATCAGATTTAAGATTCTAAAATCCAAAAACATAATTTTACCGATGCACAGCAAATTTAGCATCATGTAAAAATCGTGAGTGTCCTTCCAGCTACCTCCCTATACCTTTTCCTTCCCCCCTCCTCCCTGCTTCCCTTCCTCTCACCTCTCCTCTCCTCCCTGTTTTCCAGTTTCCCTCCTTGTGTCCCTTCCAGACCGTATAAATATCTGAGAGCAGTTGGGAACAGCTCAGTGTTGCAGAGCTGCTCATAGAAGAGAGAACAAGACAAGGGGAGAGGGGACACCAGCAGGAAAATAAGACGCCTGATAAGAGAAAACCCTGAGCTAAAACTGGAAAGTAGTTTGGATAAAAGATCAACTTGCACAAGTAGTATAAATTGTTTTAGTATAAATTGTGCAGGGGTGTCTGAAAGATGTTCTTCCTATTCTTGCTGTGCATATGTGGTCTCCTGCTGCAAGGTAATGCCCAGGACCGAGCCTCTCTGTGGAGGGGGAATGACCGGAGTGGGCGATGCCACTACACCTTTACCGTGCCCAGTCCCATGGAGGCAACCTGCTCACAGGTTGGAGGTCCAGAGGTGGAGGGCCTGAAGGCCAGACTCAGTGTGCTGGAGGCACTGGTGTCCCAGTTCAGTCCAAAGGACATTCAACCACAGGGAGGTCACCAGGGGGCTGCGGCCAGACCTCAGCCTGAGCTCCAGGAGGCTCTCAACCGAGCTGTGGGAGAAAGGAACCTGCTGCAAGGAGAAAAAGAGAGACTGGAGAGGGAGCTGGAGACACTTAAGCTCAGGATGGAGGAGATGAGGAGGGAGACGGAGAGGCTGAGGAGCAGACCCTGTCTTTCTCAGAATCCCGTGGTAGCATCCAGCTCCACTCAACAAGACTGGGGCAGAAGTAGACCTGCTGCTGGTAAGAGATACACAAAAAACACCTTTTTAAATATTGATAAAGAAAATTCATTTCTCATTTTAAAAATATTGCTTTTTGGATTTTCTTTTTTACATTTTACGATCCGCATTCATTTACTTCCTCCGTAACCAATATTAAACTCATAATGCCAAATGTATTGTCTTTGATACATATATTTCTGATAACTTGTTTATAATAACAAATGCATACGTTCTGATATATCGAGCTCTTTAATCTTACGTTCCCAAGTGTAACACTTTTGATACAAATTCTGAAACCTCTACTTCATTGACAAACCTGCTGTATCAAACCCTCAACCCTCAACAGTCTCATTCTTTAAGTCCTGTAGTGTACAGGTATCAGTTTTATTCAAAGATCCATGATGGCTGTGCACAGCTACTAAGAAAGAGTTTGCATAGATTACAAAGTTTATTTCCTTGGATTGGTTCCAGAAAGTAAGTATAAAAAAAATTAATAAAATATTGGTTTTAAAGTCATACAGCAAAAAAAAGGCAAAGAAAAAACAAACAAGCAAAAAAAAAAAAAAAAAAAAAAAAAAAAAAAAAACCCTTAAATGTCATTGTCATTGATAGATTTACAGAAAAACTGATAAAAATGTGTGCATCCATTATTATATTTTACTTATACAGGTAAATTTTATTTCTCAGTGCACATGTTATTTAGTGGATTTCTTCATTTATTTATGCTATGTATACTGAATAAAAAGTGCAATACATGTCTTATCTTATTTAGACTTGCGTGTACTAGATTATATTTTGATTGGAATTTGACACTTATTTCTGTTGTAATTGTCACTATTGTTAATCAGTGAAACAATATTGATATTAAACAGGTATTTTATCAAAAGCATTTAAACAGTAAAGCTTGTTATTGCTGACTATTGGTAGTTGCATCAGGCTTTAACGGGTTAAAAGTCAAAGAGGGATAACCTTTATGTTTTAATGCCATATATATCTTTATGGGTTTGTGTTTGCATGGTAATGTTTTGGTTTCCCCATTATACTGCAGAGACCCCCGGCTCAGGTTTCTCTGCCCCCCCCCTCCTGTCTTCCTGCCTTACTTTTAGAAACGCTGGAGGGCAGCCATAGAGGATCAGCTTTATATTTATGGGCAGATCCTGCTGTCTTTATCGCTGGTGTTTCCCCTCAGCATGGCGAGAAATGTATGCAAGCAGCCCTAGAAGGAGAGGCATCAATGTGGAAGCACGAGGAGGATGTCCCCTGGTGCAAATTCTTTTCACCCACCACCTCCCCTTAGTCGCTATTCCTCTTTTACTTCCCAGTGAAGCATCTCTCTGTTTACCCACCTGGAATAATGCATCATTTGCTTTTAACATTGAGATTTCCTGGACCGATAAATCTTTCCCATCCTACAAAACCTTCTCTACTCCCTCCGCTTCAGGATGCTTGTATACCCCTTCATCCTCTCAGTTATGGGTGTAGCTGCTCATGTTTTCACCCATAGACTGAAATACACAGGGAGGGCCCCCTAAGGGTGACAAGCAGATGCCGAATAGGTCATACACAGAGCGAGACTAGCAGGACCAGAGCAGAGATAGAACATAAATCAAGCCATTTTGGCAAGTTTGTAAGTAAGAGTGAGACCCTTGACAGGAGGATTTTTATTGCTCACACTACCTGTAACCTTTTTAAATAGTTAAAATATACGAGCTGATGTTCTGTGATTATTATGTTTTGCTTTAAAAATAGGCTTTTAAATACAATTTACAGTGCAAGTGGTAACCCTACCCTACAAATAGTATTATTCTTTCTTAAACGAGTCCTTACTCGTGCTCAGTCAAATGTACAAATTTAAAGATCATTGAAGTGTGACATACTTCAGTGCTGAACAGGATGGTAATGTGTTAAAACTGCATTTCAGCAAGTTCAAATGGAAATAAATCAGACAGACAGACCAGGTTTACACCAAATTCCTTTTCAGATTATAGTGGGTCACACTGATTTCTGAAAGTGCTGTCAATACATAAAACAGTCATAAATATTGTTGCAACAACATCTTCACTCATAAAAAAAATACAGAGTTTTGATTTGCAACAACCCAAAAAAGGTGGCAGGAAAGAAGCGAGCACGTGGGACCAACAAAAAAAATTCAGGAGGAGAACGTGACGGCGATAAAGAAGTACTGCAAGGGGGAACTTCAGCAATAGCTGGAGTCATTAATTAAATAACTTGTTTAAACATTGCCTTTCAAAAACTATTCACAACCAAACAAGGTTTTCCACATTTTGTCACGTCACAACCACAAACCTCAGTCAATTTCATTATGATTTTCTTATGGTAGACTAACACAAAGCAGAGCACAATTGTGAACTGCAGCAAAAGGATAAACTGAAAAGTGCGGAATGCATCTGTATTCAGTCCCTTCACTCAGACACCTGGCAATAGAATTCTGTGAGATCAAGTCATGGAGAAGTTTGAAACAAGCTTTGAACTGTTCGAGCCATCATTTGAAAATGGAAACAGTGTGGCCCAAGTCCAAAAACCTACCAACCAATGGCTATAAATCTAGACTGGCAGGCCAGGCAAAGAGAGCATTAATCAGGGAAGCACCTCAAGAGAAACATGGCAACCCTGGAGGAGCTGCAGAGATCCACAGCCTGTTCGCAGTGTACCATGATCCATTTAAGGGACACAACAAGCAATTCTTCAACAGGGAGATGGAAGCTTGTTAGAGCTGATGGGACGATGGATGGAGTTAAATACAACACAATCCTGGAAGAAAACATCTTGGAGGCCATGTCAGAGGTTAGCCGTCATGCAGGACAAGGACCCTAAATAAACAACCATGGTTTAGATCAGAGCATTTTCATCTGAAAGGATGGCCTAGTCAAAGTCTAAACTTAAATCTTACTGAGAATCTGTGGCAAAACATAAAAGTTGATGTTCACATCCGCTCTTTGTTTAATCTGACTGACAAACTATTTTGCAAGACTAAACAGGGTAATTTAGGTCTCTAGATGTGCAAAGCTGGCAGAGACATAAACCAAAAAACTTACAGCTGCGATTGCAGTCAAAGCTCACTTCTGAAGCCAATCAGCTGTACTATTTTTTTAAAGTGGTATCAGGGTGAGTCTATATACCGATGCATACTAAACTTTTTGGACTTTTACCAAAAGCTAAGAAGACAAAATTTTCCTCCACTTCACAATTATAAACTACTTTGTTTTGGTTTCTTACATAAAATCCCCAAATCATGGGTGCTTTAGCACAACAAGCTAAAGCTTAGTTGTAAAAATGTCAAAATGGGTAAAAGTTTATCGGTGACGAATATTTTTGCAAGGCACCGTTTTGTTTTTCAGGCAGCACCTGTTGGTCATCATCTGCTCCATTGACCAACCTACTGCTTCTGTTCATTAACGAGGAAAATCAACATCAGCTTCCAGATGTTGACACTTAACGTTCTTTGCTTCATTAGGGTTCGCTGCCTGCCTGACATGCCAGAACAATGTACACAACAGGCATGTGTGCTACAGAGAAGCTCCAGAGAAAAGGTCCCACATGGACTTATGAACCAGCAGCTTTCATCAAAACGCAATCAGGCATCTCATTTTCTCTTTTGCAATCATTACTGTGTTTAGACCATCAGGAGTCTCCATACAGAGCTGTTTACAGTTTATCACATTCTGTTTGACAGGGATTATTTTTCACTGTAATGGTTTTGTGAAATAAACAGACTAAAAAAAAAAGACAAAGAAAATTAGTTAGAAGAAATCTGGTGAGCAAAAATATAACAAAGACTCTTTGGTCTACATGCAATATGCTGGTTGGCAGAAAACTAACACTGCACATCATCCTGAACATGTGAGCTTCATGATGAAACATGGCAGTGGCAGCATCATCCTATGGGAGTGGCTTTCTTCAGCAGGGACAAAGAAGCTGGTCAGAGTTGATGGGAAGATGGATGGAGCCAAATTATAGGAAGGAAACTGATTGTTTCCTGCAAAACACTTGGGAGAAAAGGTTCACCTTCCTGCAGGACAACAACCCCAAACATACAGCCACAGATACAATTGAATGGTTTAGATAAATGCATACCCACGTGTTAGAATGACCAAGTCAAACTTCAGAGCTTGATCGAATTAAAAGGTTGATCGGTCTTGTTCAGCTCATCTGGATACTGGATGACTTTTAACCAGCTGGAAATCCATTTCAGGTGGTTAGATTCCCACAGTCACATCCCCTGCTGTCATCAGTACCACAGACACAAACATACTCCTAATGATTCTACACAACCTTAAAGCCTGCAACAAGTATCAGTCATCTGCAATGTGTTTGTGTGTTCAGGCTCCAATCAGATGTCCCACCTCATGACGAAGCCCAACAGGCAGGGCGACAGCAGCAACCTGAGAGGTGAGACCAGTTTTCTGCAGAACATTCCCTTCCTAAAACTCTTGTTTTTGTCTTTTCAGATGTTAAGAGAAAATCCCATTTTTTTTGTAAATCAATAATAGTTCTTTTTGTCATGTTTTATCATTATTTGTTTGTAAATCAGTTGATCCTTTCTGGGTTTAGATTCAGCCTGGCCGTATGGAGCTCTGGGCTTTCAGGAACTGAAGGCTGAGGTGACCGAGGTGCCTGCGCCTGACGGCAATGTCGACAACACAGGTCTTTGTCTTTAGCCTGAAATTCAGCTTTTGTTACTTCACTAAGCACGCTAATTTAATCCGGCTTTTCCTTTGAGAGAATATCGTACACAATAAGATAGCAATGTATCCATAAAAAGGCAGAAGAGAATCTGAAATTTAAATACAAGCCAGTCTCATCCACCTCCATTGGTGTGAAAGGGCAAACATGACACCCTCCTGCTGACAGCCTCAAAGCAAATACTGCTATTAATACTGAGGCATTTAGGGTGAGAATACTGCTGTCATGCCAAACCATTGGTATGAGGGGCCCTCTGAGTTTCATGTTTGCCTCATAAATGAAGAGGGAAAGCACCTTTAACGAGGCTGTCATTCAATGTAGTTGTTAAACCCTTCCTCGGGTAGGTTCCCCAAACCACATCATGCTTCTGAAGCTCTCACAGCGTGTTTGATTCTATAGGAGAACATAAAGAGTCAATGTGGAGCATCACTCTGTCTTACCTAGGACCAAAGCACTCAGAGGCAACATAGTAATGGGTGTATTTATAAGACATTTTGCTATCCAATCTTAAATCTGGGGCTACATCCGGAACCTGAGAGGAAGGTTGTATTTTAAGAAGAGATAAATATAAAGCCAGCCTTATCATTTTCTCTGAAACCCTGGATGAGCTGCGTCACAGCCTCTCCTCTGAAGGTGGTGACTCAGATAGAACCAAACAGTTGTGTTACCTCCTTAATGGTTTGTCTGAGGATGAAACACAGAAATCGGTTTATAAACCACTCAGCTGTGTGTCCGATGGTGACTCATCAGAGAGGAGCTAGCTCTGATCCAGAAGTAGGTTCCAGATCTAACAAACTTCAAGTCTTGTAGAGTGAACATTACAAAGCTTTGACATGATTACATAAAACTTTACATTTTTCATTATGGCTTCTGTAGACTTGCAATGACTACATGTTTGTAAATCACTTCATCATTCCCCTCTCCCATGCCACGTCTTCCTGCCTGCAGGATGCGGGGAGCTGATTTCCGTGGGTGACCCGGTCACCCACAGGAAGGCCGACAACATCGCAGGTAAATACGGTGTTTGGATGCAGGATCCTGAGGCCGTTTCCCCCTATGGACCCAACATGCTCTGGCGCATCGATACGATTGGCACCGAGGTCAGGCAACTGTATGGGTATGATGACATGGAGCAACTCTCCAAAGGCTTCCCATCCAAGGTAGGTGTTCCAGTGCCTTGCAAAAGTATTCATGCGCCTTTACATATGTTGTCACATTAAAATCACAAACCAATGTACGACTAAAGAAGTGCACAATTGTGAATGGAAGGAAAATGATACTATTTACAGATAAAATCTGAAGAGTTGCGACATACATTTGTGTTGAGCCTCCCATCTGATACCCTGACATAAAATACAGTCATTTGCCTTCAGAAGTTTCCAAATTAGTGAACAGAGTCCACCTGTGTGTAATTTAATGTCAGTATAGATCCATTTGTTCTGTAAAGGTGTCAGAGATGTGTTAGAGGACATTAATGAACAAACGGCATCATGACAACTAAAACACTGCAGATCAGGGCTGAGGTTGTGGAAAAGTTTAAAAAAGAATTGCGTTATAGAATATTTTTAAGATTTCACCATCATTTGAAGACGGAAAAAGTATGGCACGACTATAAAGTGTCTGGAGGAGCTGCAGAGATCCACAGCTTCGGTGGGGAAATGTGTCGACAGGACAACCGGTAGTTGAGCTCTCTGGGTTTTATGAAAGAGTGGCAAGTAGAAGGACGCTGTTAAATGAAAACCATAAGAAGTACAATTTACAGTTTTGCATCACTTCTGTAACTTTTTGCCCAACATGCAAAATGCTATGTGTGGTAGGAAAAAACACCATCACTGCAGTTAAATGTTGGTGGCAGCATCATGGTAAGGGGATGCTTTTCTTCCAAGACAGGAAAGCTGGTTATAGTAGTTGTGAAAACGAATCCTGAAAGAAAACCTGTTAAAGGTTGCAATATATTTCCAGCTTGCCCAGAGGCTCGCCTTCCAGCAGGACGACAACCCTTTACATGAAGTGTAAATAAATGCATGCTCGACTCTGATGGCTTTCTTCTGTATAAAACATTTGAAAACCATGCATCTTTTCCCTTCCACTTCAGAATTATGTCCTAATTTGTGAAAATATGTTTTCTTCTGTGATTGTAATGGGACAAGTAGCAGTGACTGTGCCCAAAAGTCTTAGATAAGTCCCAATTATTGTCTCATGTTCTGCTACAACAGGTCCTGCTGCTGCCAGACCCCTTAGAAAGCACCGGAGCCACTATGTACCGAGGGTCCCTGTACTACCAGAGAAGGCTGAGTCGCACTCTGATCCGCTATGACCTGGCCGCTGAGCACGTGGCAGCCCGTCGTGAACTACCCCATGCTGGCTTCCACGGACAATTCCCCTACTCCTGGGGGGGCTACACAGATATCGACCTGTCTGTAGATGAAAAGGGGCTGTGGGCCGTCTACTCCACCAGTAAGGCTCAAGGAGCTATTGTGATCTCGAAGCTGGATCCACATAGTCTGGAGGTGAAGAGGAGCTGGGAGACTGGCATCAGGAAGGCATCTGTGGCCAACTCCTTCATGATCTGTGGAAAGCTTTACACCGTGTCTAGCTACGCAGCTCGTGACACCACCATCAACCACGTGTACGACACAGGAACCAGCCAAGGGAAGGCAATGTCCATCCCTTTCAAGAACAAGTACGGCTACAACAGCATGATTGACTACAACTTGGCTCAGAGGAAGCTGTTTGCCTGGGACAACTTCCACCTAGTGTCCTATGACCTCAGGCTGGGCCGTCAGCAGGCTAACTGAGGCCAACATGAATGACTGTTGGAAAAGGGACATTTGCTCACCTGTTCCTGATTCAGAGACTCAGAGTTTTATACCATAACATGAGCAGCAGCTACAAATTTATGGAAAATCAAAAAGCCCACAATTAGTTTCCACCCTGTCTGTTGAAGAAATTATGGAAAATCCATGACTTATAATTGAAGAAAATCTGTGTTTACTGGTGTGATACTGGTTTTTTTCCCCCCTTGTTATCTGGAGGTATTCAAAACTTTATTTGCTGAAGCAAACCCAAAAATCTGTGTTTTGGCAGAGTGTTTTTTCCATGTTTTACAGCATCCTGACATACAGTCCAGTGATTTTTTTTTTTTTTTTTTTTGCATAATCTCTTAACAGGGCGAGTGGGATGAATTGTGTCCCTTTTGTCTTTCCATAGAGAGCAAACACCACCAGTTCACCTATAGGAAAACTACCAAACTCCATAAGCATTGGAGCCATGGTGCCCTCCCGCAGGTCTTCCTTTCCTTTTTTGCTGTGTCACAGTCCACAATATTGTTTTCAGAGGAATTATTTTTGTACCGCCTTTAATCAATGTATGTGATTTTGTTGTTTTCCATGTAAAGCTATATTTGTGAATTAACTAAACCACGAATCAGTTTAATCAAAAACATCAAAAATATGAGATGCATGTTTTAGTAATCTTATGATGCAAACTCCTGTGGTTTTACATGCTCTGCAGCGATTTATAAGCCAACATATGTCCCTAACACTGCTCCCATACAGCATGTATTGAATATTGCATGTATTTGCAGTGTAGTCAACATGTGTCCACAATCCTCATAAAATAAACTTTTATTAATGACAAACCTGTTTTATTTCATCTTCAGAGATTTATAGAATGATTAGTCATCCAAGACTAGAATCAGTTTCATCAAGCAGGTTTGATCAGGAAGCCTGAAGGTACAGAATCTAAAAGGTAAGAAACGGACACAACACGCACCATTTTCTAATAATTTATGGTGGAACGTGTGGCAAACACACAAGCATTCAAACACTTAGTATCAAACTAATTGTACCATTTAATGGTGCATCTTCTAAATTTGCATAATGCTTTGCTGCAAAGCAATTCTTGGCTCTTTCCAAAGGATTTAATTAGTGTGCAATTTTGTTAATAGAACAAATTGCAAAATTAGCTTCAGAAAGACCAATTAAATAGTGCTTTATACAATTAAGACTTTCTTTTTTAAATGAAAAAATGAGCTCAAAACAGTTGTCTTTTTATCCCATATTCTTATATCTATCTATCTCTCTGTATATATTTTCACTAATTTATGGTAAATATTTCTACTGTGGTCAGACTACATATGGAACCTGCAAACACCAGAGGATGGAGACAAGGAAGGGAGGGAGACAGAACAAGACAAGGGGACAATATAAAGAAGCAGGATGGAGAAGACGGGACAGGAAGGACAAAAAGGAAGGAAACTCTTTGGCTGGAGAGAGGAGGAAGGAAGGAAATAAGGGAGTCAATGAAGACAGAAATTAGAAAAGAAAGCAGACAAAGAAGGAATTAGACAAGGGATTACAGGAGGACACAAGCAATGGTTGAAGGGAAGGTAAGACAAGGATGGAATGAAGGAAGGGGGGGGGCACAAGGAAGGAAAAAGGACAGACAATAAGGAAGGGGAAAGACAAGGATGTACAGAGACAAGTAATGAAAGAAGGGTGAGAACAGAAGGTGGGAAGAAAGAAAAAAAAATCAAAATCCAGTAACGGGAAACTGTACACATGGACACAGGAAACGAATGACAAAAAGACAACACCAAAAACAAAGGGAAGAATGAAAGACACAAAGAAGAGAGAGAAAAAGAAAACCATCAAGGAATGATGGGTAGAAAATAAAATAAAGAGGCTCATTCCATCCTCTTATGTCTTAAATCTTGTTAACCCTGTATTCTCAATATAAATGCTGTTAGATAGCAGCAGTTGTAGCTCTTAGTACCACTACTGGCTATGCAGAGGCTGCAAGAGTCTCTGGGTGGAGGACTGGTCTTGACAAGATGTCGACATGACACAATGGCACTCTGCTGACATCTTGTGGTCAAATGTGGTCCTGAAGCCCTCACATGTAATTTACCAGATACATTTTAGAAAGAGAACGTAACAAAAAATGTCAACAGTATATTATTTTTATTAGTTTCTGTAACCAAACCAAGAGAATGTAAATAAGACCGTACATATCTTAATACAGTGATGAAACCCCTGTACAACAACAAAAACAAAAAAAAACAAAAAAAAAAAACCAAAAGTAATTTCCCTCCCTCCCTCTTCTATTCTCCAAGTAAACGAGTCTCCCCCCAGCTAGGGCAGATGTGAAGGGAATCCCTCGCCATTTCAGGGTGCATACTATCGTACATTTCTGAAGGACCCTCGTCTCTGCAGGCCGCAGATGAGAGCGTTGCTGCGGGTCGGACAGCCAGCAGAACTGAGGCAGAGAAAGAAAACAGCACTGATTGCTCTCAGTAAAGACAAACGAAACAGTAAGTGTCCTTCTGCACAACCGCTTTAGTACTTGTGGCTTCGCGTTTCATCTTTTTCCTTGTTCTTCGTCCTGTTCCTTCCTGTTATGAAGGTCAACATGCACGCTAAAAAGAACCCAAAACAAAACAAACAAAAAAAAAAACATTAATTCTGGATCTTTTCCTCTAAACAGCCCTGTCCTGCTAAAACACTAGCTAAGGGCACTGAAATCAATCATTAGCAGCAGCTCTGGATGCTTTTATACAGTGAGGTGCGTATACAAGTATTTGTGTGACCACACTGGGATGGGTGTGAAAGCAGTGCAAGGTTGTGTGACGATTGCTCCGACAACGGAACAGCTGTAAATAAGTGATCCTACATTATCAACTCTGAGCACGCCCCAAACTGCTGCAGCGGGAACAGCGACCCTGCAGGGTTCTGATGTCACCTCTGCACCGTTTTAACCTTTGGCTAAAAACACGTGAGAGTCCAGCGCCATACCCCCCCCCCCCGGCCACCCCGAACGCACGCACACACCCTTCAACGCACGAGCACTTCTCAGGCAAGGAGATGAGAGCAGAAGGCAGGAGCGAAGGCTCACAGGCAGACAAATCAAGAAATCAATCATTACAGTCAATCAAATGCTGCAAATTTTCACATTTCCATTCTGATAAAACAAAAAAACATTATTTCTGATTTCACGTCTTCGTGCAGCACATGTTCCAACCGTTCAGCACAAATTTACTGGATTAGTTACGACTGGTCAAACGAAAGGTGTGCTTCAATAAATGATATCTTCTGAAGAAAACAAATTTAATTTATTTATTCTTTTGTAAACAAAAACATGTTTCTCCAATAATGTCAAGCTATTTGGGGGGGGAGGGGGGGGAAGGAACTAAAATTAGCTATAAAAAAAAAATGGCTAACTCAGCAGCAATTCTCAGATTTCTCTAACTCTCAGTTAGATGGTGGATTTCCATGGAACAACTTGAGCAGCAATTTTATCAGCATCTAAGTATGATGAAAGTCGCCCCACCTGCAGCAAGGCAAGGCAGGGTGAGAGGAGGAAGAGGATTACACTTGTATATGACAGTGCCCTCTGTTGGTAACGCAACCATTCGGACCTCTACCCAGTTCATCCCCCTCCCCGACACTGTCCTCCAGGGCTGATATGAGGCTGTGATTGTGTAAATGGGGGTAGAGTCTCTCTTCCGTCCAGATATTTAGTCGTCTCAATGGGGCTACGAGCTCTTTACTTGCCCTCTTCTGGTTTAATGGCCTGCGGTTTAATCGGCCCAGTTCGAATGGGCTTGGCCGTGGATACGGGGGGTTTGTCTGCATCTGGGCGCTCCCCACCCGCCTGGTGGTTTGAGGCCGAAGGGTCGAGCGGAGCTTTTCCTCCCTGATCGAGCCGAGGCTTGCTGACTTGAGGAGCCTTCAGTTGCTGCTGCTGCTGCTCTGAGAAGAACTTATGAGTGGACTGAAGAACCTCGGCTCGCTGCTTTGCCTTTAAAAGGGAAAGAGAAAATGGATCAGCTAATCAGGACTGAACCAACCGACGCTTCGTAAAAATCAGCACCTACCTTCAGGTCCTGCTCAGCCTTCAGAGCCGCCTGTGTGCCTCTGGGTGGAAGGGAAGAACCGGAAGGCCCTCGAGGAGGGTGCTGACTGTGCTGCGGGTGCTGAGGTCGGGGGTGAGGCATGAGGCCCCCACTCACATTGGGTGAAATTGGAGGACCCATGGGAGACCGCTGAACACCACCTCCAAAGGAGTTCGCATGGGGAGGGCGAACCAGAGGAGAGACGATGCTGGGCTGAGACAGAATCTAAAAGAAAAGGGGGAAAAGAAAGAAAGAAAAAACGGCATCCAGTCAAATGCTAGATCTTAATAATCAGTGGGTGCAGTGCACTGCCAGTCAGCTGGCTGAAAGAAGGCTACCAGATATTTCCCTTGTTTACAAGAAATACAACTTTGGCTTTTTGGAAACATTTCGGATTGCAAAAACTCAGGAAGTCACGGAACAAAACCTAAATAATCACCAACCATCACTAATTAAAGACAAAGCTGTTTTGATCCTAAAGGTTGCCGGCCAGGAGCGGCATGTCTGTAAGGCAGCAGGCTCTGCTGGAGCAGATGGTTGAACTGATTACCTGGCTAATGTCAGCTTGTTTTACCTGCTGCTATAAAGAGCAGAAAAACAGATAATATTCTGCACAAGCAATTCAATTTAGAACCACCTAAATTTGCAGATGTTTATTTTAGATTTTTACTGTCAATCCCAGATTCTAATCACATGCTGCAAACCCATAGTTTTAGCCAAATAGTTGGTTTCTAACAGCCCTTACTGCGCACCATATGTAATTTTGTTTAAGTGACTGGGATGCTAAAGCTCTCAGAAACTGTGGGTCAATCATAACCCTATAACACGATATTTACCACCAGTATCCAAATTACGATATCATGCATGTCTTTGATCAAACCCTCGGTTTGCTCCCCCCATGAGTATTTTTTACTGTCCCATGCCAAATATTCAGTGCGTCATAAAACAAACACAAAACATCTGCTGAAACATATTTAACGCGTTACCTGTGGGTTGAACTGGCCGGGGAAATGCTGCGTCATTCTCATGCCTGCGGAGCTGGGCTGGAACTGCTTCTGGTACAGCATGCTGTTCATCTTACTGGACTGGCTACTGGGAGAAGTGGAGCTGGCCCTGCAGCATGCAGACAGAAAACCATTAGAGTGATACAAAAAAGCCAGACAACGGCAAAGGGGCTCGGAGACAAGAAGATTTGCAGGGAGCTAGCTTAGGACTGGTGTAAGGGCTCATTTTCCTGGTGTTAGATTTATGTTTTCAACTCAGAGACCTGCATAGACAACATTACAATTATCTAATGCGTGCATTAGTTTTTCTGATCTTCAACATGCTTCAGGTTAGATATGTAGCAACAAATACCATAGCTAATTCAAATAACACCCCACTGCCACCAATCCTTAAAACAAATCATCTGAAGTAATAATAATAATAATAATAATAATTATAATAATAAAAAAAAGAAACAGATTCAAATGCCAGAGCTATCACCTCCAACTACTTCCTTTCAGTATTTTTGGCAGATTATGCCATAACATAACATAAAAAACACAATTCCAGTTACAAATGAGCTCCCTTTGCTGTGCTTAAGAGCCCAGGGACCAGAGATATATCACAAGGGACATTTGTTTTTGCTGTTTTCTCGAGATAAGGTGGTGAAAAATTCATAAAGACAGAGTATGATAGCTTGAGCCTACAGATTCACAAAAGAAATGAAGATGATTACCTGTAAGGACTGGAGGTGGGTGTGGTGCTCCTGCCGCTGACTGGAGGCGTTCCAGGCTTCACATCCATCCCGCTGCCGAAGAGCTTGAGGTCCATGTCCATCTGTAACAAGTGACAAAAAGGGAACCTGATGAACCTGCTGTCAAAACTCCAAACTTGGGTAAGACAGGCACACAGATGAAGTACAACACCTTGCTGGTTGGAGGCTGCATCATGTTATGGTTAGGACCCATGATGCCTCGGTAGGGCTGAGAAACTGGGGGCTGCCGGTTGATGTTGGGAGGTTGGGCTTGGGGAGGAGTGGGGGGCAGAGCCAGCAGGGGCTGACCTCCACCCGAGCCAAAGTTGGGCAGAGACAACTGGGAGCCAGGGAGAGGGACGGTCACCTGCAGAAAACAATGAGCACGCTGCTTATTTCACACAAACACATCAGTTTGTTGAATCTGCATGTCGACATTACCTGCTGCATTGCGGAGCTGGGAGACTGAGTGTTGCTATAGTAGCTACTCTGACCATGCTGCTGCACCTGCCCCGAGTACATGTTCGAATGCTGATTCATGCCCTGTCGAGCCTGAGCAGAAAGCAGTGTTGCATGCTTTAGGCGGAGGAACGGGACAATACACGGCTTTGAGTCCGAGAAGCAATATGTGGAAGCAGTGAGGTGAGGTTACCTGCAGCAGGTGCGTATCGATGAGCTGGGACCCTCCCATCCCTGAGGGCTGGTTGAGCTGCGGCTCAAACAGAATGGGAATGTGCTGGGTGGAGGAGTGCTGCTGATAGGCCAGATTGGACTGAGGCTTGCCCAGTTCAGGAGCTTGCACTCCGGGGTAGCTGTGCAGGGACGGTCCTGACACCATCATAGACGGCTGTGACAAGCTGCCCTGCATGAACGCCTGCTGCGATCTAACGGAGGACAGACCAGAAGGATCAGATGACAGAAACGATGGGATCTAGAAATGGCTACTTAAGAGTTTAGGAGCTGCAGACTGAACGTAAGAGGATTTGTTTAACCTGTAGGGCTGAAGCGAAGAGCTAAACAGATCCTGTGGCTGGGAAACTGGTGGACCGGTGCTGAGTCCCAGCTGAGCCTGGTGGGTGTGTTGGTGCTGAGGCTGGCCTTGCAGTGGAGCGTAGATTGGAATCGGAATCTGCTGCACTGCTGTTGGCTACATGGTACAGAAACAATCATTCATGCCTCCGAGGTGAAATATTCAACAGGTCTGCATTATGTGCTCGAACCAATAAAGTCCCCACCTGCGAGAGGCCAGGCTGGAAGCCTTGCTGCTGTGCCAGCGAAGGAGCCGCCAGACGAGGATGCGGGCTACTGAAGAGGTGGCTAGTGTCCATGTAGAAGGCCGGAATCTGAGCTGCAGAACCTGATCGAGCAATCACTGTGTTATTAAAAGCACTTAATATCAGGGCTTTTGCTACATATGCACTGAAATGGAAGCAATGTGTATTTCAGCAGCAGCAATTTCACTCACCTGCTGCAGCCTGGGAGACGTACACCTGTGGGGTCTGTTGCTGCTGCGGCAGGAGGGGAGGCACACAGCCGAGCTGAGAGAAGCTGCTGCTACTGCTGCTGCTGGTGGAGGAGGACAGGCTTCCACCTTGGAGCTGCTGCGGTTTCACCTTGCAGATGTTAGGGGGGTCGGAGGCAGAGGTGGTCTTCGTGCTAAGAGATGATGTGGTATAGGTACCAGAACCTGCTGGTTGGAAAGGAAGAGGCATGCATTAACTCAGCCTGTCTAAGTCAATACTTTGACTGATTTTCACATAATTAAAAAGGATTTAGGTGTGGAGTTTGACTAGGCCGTTCTAACACATGTACATGCTTTGTTCTAAACCATTCCACCAGATTTCTGGATGTATATTCAGGGATGTTATCCAGCTGGAGGTCGAATCGGCACCGTGCAGGCTCTAAACTGTTTCGCTCCCATGTTCCAATAACTCTGATAGGATTCATCTCCTCTATGAATACATTTACCAGGCACTGTATGCTCTAAAGTGACAGATTAGTTACCTGACAGTGAGGTGCTGGGGGTTACAGACGCCACAGGGATCTGGGGCATGGAGGCTGAGGAGAAAGATGAGTATGAGGAAGCACAGGAAGTGATGGGGGAGGAAGAGGAAGTGACTGGAGAGCTTTTCTCCAAACTCGGGGAGTTTTCCCAAGCTTTCCGAGCTGACTCCATCTGAGGAGGGACAATAAAACAAGTGATGAGTGACATTTCATTAGAAATTTTTTTTTTTTCCTGGTAGCGGCCAAAACATCCGCTTACCTTTAGTGTTAGGTCGACAGTCGCAGGGGAAACTGTGCTGAGGCTGGAGCTCTGCTGTAGGGTCTCTCTGCGGGGAAGGGGTAGCGAGTGGGGGAGTGCCACCTGGGAAACAAATCGCAGTCAATAACACGGCTTGAAATAATCATACTTAAAAAAAAAAGAAAAAAAAAATGTGTGCAGGAATAAGGATTTGCACCCACATTGGCCACTAAACTCTCCTCCATTTTGTTGCCTCCCGTGGGAACACTGTCAGCCAGAGAAGAAGAGGGGGTGGTGTAGTCGGTCACAGACTCCTGGGAGGACAAAACATGAAACAAGATTCAACTACTTAAACGCATTTATTATTTTGGGTGAACGGACCTGAGACATTGGGGAACAGAGGTCCTACCTACCTTAGAGTTACTAGTGTACTCTGCTGAGGGGACTGTGATCATCCCCTCTATGTCCCCTCCCAGTTCTGGGACTGTGGTGTCACTGGTGGGAGGACTGGAGTCTGTGGCTCTGCTGACACCTCCTCCAGATACTCCTCCCTCCATCCCTTCAGCCTCTGCTCCACGTGCATCTTTGGCCTTGCGGTTCTTCAGAGAGCGCTCTTTACCAATAGGACCTGGCTTATACTCCTTGGGTTCTACTGGTTCCATCTCAGGGAGCTGACCAAGCAAGGTTCGTTATCAACAGAGGGGACAAATAACTCATATGACTCCACATTATTCACCTGCATACCAAGGGTTACCTTTTGGGTTTTAATTGGACCAGTTCGAGGTTGTTTCTGTCTTTGTTCTTTGGGAGCAGGCAGTTTGCTTTCGGAGACGGTCTCCAACAGAGCAGGTCCTCCGTCACTGTCGGTGCTTCCTGCAGATGACGGGGCACCAAACTGAATACTGTCTATGCCCAACTCTACACCGCTGTCAGCGCCAGGCTTCCCACCCTACAGGAATATATGTGTTATTGAGGAATATCAGGTGGAAGAACCAGTCAGTCTCCAACCACGAACGAGCTTATTTAACCCACCTCAGACGACACGGTGCCTGTAAAGGAGGTTAAAGGTTTATTCCAGGCGCTCACAGACGGGGGCTGGGGAGGGCTGATGGGACCAACTGGAATATACAAAACAACACGTCACACAAACTGCGTTGATAAAACCCATTATGAGCAGAAAAAGCCATTTACACTTACGTTTCTTGACATCAGGAAGGACAGTGGAGCCCGCCACCTTGTTCTCCCACAGTTCTGTACCGAGAGTGCTGTGCGACTGTGCAGGCGCAGGGGGGAGGCTCTTTGAGGTGAACTCCACAGTAGCCGGGGGAATGGAGGGTAGCGGAGCCACCGCTCCATCCAGAGTTTGAGGAGAAGCAGCAGGTTGTGAGGGAGCGTGGTGAGGATGCTGCGCTGCAGAAACAGGCGGCTGCTGCTGAGCAGCGGCCGCCGAGGCTACAGGAGGCTGAGGCTGTGCGGCTTGTTGCTGCTGCGACGGCTGCTGTGGATGCTGCTGCTGCGACGACTGCTTTTTGGCAAATCTTGGTGGCAGCTTTCCTCCACTTCCTCTGTTCTTCTCGCCGGAGCCTTTCTTACCCCAGTTCTGAAGGAGAAACCTGAGCTTACTTTTAAGCTTGATGACAATATCAGGGTTACTACAAATTTCTATATCTACTATCCCAGAATGACATTTCTAAAAAGTTCCTACTACTTTTTTACAGCGTTCTGGACGTCTGAAACACTTAGTTGGGTTTCATTATCTCCCCATTATGTCCCACAAATCACGAAGCAATACAATACTTGGATACATGGCTTCGGATTTAGCTATTTAACATTGTTTTAGGGCATCTGAGCCTGAGTTCAGATAAGATGCATTTTAATATCCAATACACTCAGACTTCTCAAATCTTGACTCTATTACACTACACTAAATATTGATTCTTAAAGCACAGTTTGTAATCTCAGATTCTTAGTTCCTAAAAAAAAAAAAAAAAATTTCAATTAGACCCATTTTACAGCCTACAGTTCATGTTTAAAGCCCAAATCTAAACTTGTCTACATGTCAAAGAAGAAAATCAGCGACAGGCCCGTTTTAGTCTTTTGAATGCATTTTTCTATGGGATTGTTTTTTCACAGAAACCCCCATAAATACACAAACAGACTAGGAAATTTGTGAAAAGGTAACAAAGGATATCATTTAAATATACAATGTTGCCAAAAAAAAAAAAAAAAACTAAGAAAATTTTTTGTTAGAAGAAATTCTGGAAACCTGACTGAAAATTATGAAATCAGATTTCAATCCAGAGTTTTTACACTGTGCCATTGCTTCTTAAAAATCTGCATAAACAATCTTTACTTGAGATGTCTGCTCCTCCTTTTTGCGTTTCTCTTCATCCTGCAGCCGTTTCTGTTGCTTGCGGGAAACAACCTCTGTGAAACCATCATCGTTGGCACTGGACTGTGGATCCTCTGTGGTGGTAACCTCAGGATGGTCATCAATAATCACAACACCTACATTAAACAGAAATGTGTGTTTTCCCCTCTGCATCCATCAAACCACAGCATGCTTATTTCAATAGTGAATGGAAAGAGCCGGTTGAATAAACATGTTTACTGACTTGCATAATTGTTGAGATCAAACTGGGAAAGCGCGTTCTCCTTTGGCTTCTTGGCCGTCTGTTTGGCTTCATCTTTGCGTCTTGTAGGCTGCTCTTTGGCAGTCCTCTGAGAAGTTCCTCCTGCTGCTGGGGCTGATGCCTCAGAGTTCTGCTGGGCTGGAGGGCTGTTGTTAAGATAAAAAAAAAACAAAAACAATCCAGAGTAACATTAACCTGTAAATGTTTCTGACAGTAGTAGATTTAGATGGGAAGAAATTTGATGCACATATATGCACAGCACAGATAGGCAGTGGACGAATGACTGGATGGATGAATGGAGAGGGAAACAAACAGCTGAATGGATGATTGGTTGGATGGACAGATGGATAAAACCAATACATAACCAGATATGGTATAGTCTGGAAATGCAAATGTTTCTCCATTTTTTATGCTTTTCCAGACAAGGAAAATACTCAAATACTCCAATTCAAGGTTTTCCAGACTGTGTAGGAACCCCCCCCCCACAGCTGTTTGGGTTCTGTCTGTGGTATTCAGTGCTGATCTCAATCATGTAGACTAACTTCACAAAGGTTTATTGTTTGCAGATATTATTCTGAAGCACACAGTTCATCAAGTCAATTTCTTTGTGCAAATGTTAATGGAAGGACACAAAGACCAACAGCAGACAGAAGCCCATTGTTTTAAACTCACCCTTTGCGGCCAGACTTGCCGCCTCCTCTCCTCTCTCCCTTGCCTCCTGCATAACTGCGGCCTGGTTTGGCTCCGCTGTTGCCTCTGCGATTCTGTCTCTCTGTGGGCCTCTGACTTGAGAAACTCCTCTTGGCTGCTTGGGATCCCTCTCGCTTCGGAGTCACGCCTCCATCCGGCTGACTTTTACTGGGCGTCAAAGTGCCCTGAGGGGGCGTGGGTGCTGGGGCAGAGGCTACCTCATTAGCAGCCTCCAGCGCTCCTTTCCTCTCTTCTCGTTCTCTCCTTTCATTGAAGTCGCTGCTCTCGGAAGCGGTTTCCCACTCCTCGTTGGCTTGATCTGAGGAGTTCTGGTTCGACAAGTCAGGGGACTTGCTACCCACTGCAGTGATGGTGGGACTGCTGGCATCAGGCAGGGAAGTTTCAATGGGAGATGTTGGGTCATGTGCAGGTGCAGCCGCTGCCGCCTCTGCAGGCACGGTGAGAGGCGTTCCTGGAGCTCTAGACATTGTTGGAGATAGGGACACTGGAGCGGGTGCAGAACTAGGGGCAGCTGAAGCAGGCACAGAAGCTAATGAAACAGAAGGACTTGTAGCAGGATCTCCAGTACCCAACACGGCAGCCTCCCGCTCTTTCAAGCGTCTAAAGCGGGGAGGTTTATCCTGCCTTGGCGGTCGAGCTGGTCGGGATCGACGAGGCCTCTCTCTGCTGCTCTGAGGAGCCCCCTCTCCGAATTTCTTTCCCTCTAATTTCGGGGGTCGACGGTCAGTAGGAGGATTGTTGTATCTTGTTGAAGACTCCGCGTCCTCAGGCCTGAACGTCTCCATCGGTTTAGAAGGCCACTGAGAGGAAGAGTCTCTGGGTCCCGGCCTTCTAAGAGGGGCTGCGCGAGGACCTCCGCGCTCCCTTGCACCGCCTCGTCTGCTGTATAACCCCCCTCTTCCTCGCCGAGAAGGCTCTCCCTTAGGAAGAAATCCTGGTTTGGGCCGGCTGTCGTCATCCCCTCTCATTCCACCCTTGTCCCCAACATGAGGTGGCTCGAAGCCCAGCTTGTGGGGTCCTGAACGCACTTCACCAGGGAGATCTCTTCTAAGTGGACGGCTAGGTTTGGTGCTCGGCTCCCGGTCAGAAGGTCCAGTGTCGCTGGCTGACTCTCTCCCGCCTTCGCTTTCAGAGTCCGTGTCTGAGCCACGCCGCCGTCTACGTTTTGGAATGACTTCAAAGTCCGAGCTCTCGCTGCGCGTTTCGCTTTCCTCCCTGTTGCGAAAGGCAGCAGCGCCTCCAGCAGAGGGTAAATCGGAGCGCAACCGGGGCTCTCGGTAAGGGTACTCTGGCCGGCTACGACCACGACTTCCCCTGCCACGACCACTGTAAGTTCCTCTGTAGCTCCGTCCTCTGGAGTAGTACTCCCCTCGCCCACGTCCTTTGAAACTCGAATCCACAGGCCATTCCCTCTCCTTGTCAGCCTCCTTGTCCCTGTCTCGGTCTCTGTCCCGTTCTCTCTCCCTCTCTTCTCTTCTGTAGGCACGCGCAGGAAGATGCGATTCTTTCCGGCTGGGCAGCTTTGGTTCTGGATGCTTGTCATTACTGGGCAGTTTGTCTGCTTTATCTTCCTGGGAGGAAGAGGTGGGCACCCCCGAAGAAGGCTGCGAGTCTCTGGCCCTATGGTGGGATGCTGGGGCTTCGTCTGCCTCAGCAGGTTCCCTCTTCCCATCACCCTGAGCTCGAGAGCTTTCAGACACAACTGCAGCTGCTGACGGAGCTTTGGCTGACTGATCCTTTTTGGACCGGTCGCTTTTATCCCCTCTATCTCCTCTCTCGTGACGCTTCTCCCGCTCCTCTCGTTGCTCCCTCTCTTCTTTCATGTCTCTCAGGACAGGCTTTTTAATCGGGCCTGACCTGCGAACAGGTCTCTCTCCTCCTGGTCCGTCTCTGCGACCGGACCCAGGTCTCCCTCCCCAACGCAGTTCGGCTTTCTGCTTGCTTGGAGCTGGCAGAGGGAGCTTCTCTGGTTTGTGTAATCCATCTCCTGGAGGTGTAGCCCTGTTGCTTGTTAGGGCAGCCTGGGAATAGAGCTCACTTTGGGGCTTATCAGCAGCCCGCTCCCCTGTGTCCTGGAGCTCTAGTGATTTTGTTGCTAAGGGTAGCCCATCAAACCTGGGCTCATCCAGCTTAATGGAGTGGCTGGAACCCTGAGAGACACTTCTCTGGAGCATGGCGTGGCCAAGGGCCTCCACCTCTTCCCCACTCGGCAAGCTGCGCTCATCAGCATCAAAGGCTGAGCTTACAGGGGCTCTATCGAGAGGCCCCGACACATCCTCCGGGCCCTGAGCGAATGCGGACAGGGATTCTGAGTCCCGAAAGAAGTTATTTTTCAGAGAGTCCACCGCACTGTGATCCTGAGCATAAATAGCTGTCAGACCCCTGTCAAGATCCAAACCAGAGTCCATCCTGAAAAAAAAAAAAAAACAAAGCAAGCAGTTGTAATTAGACTGAAAATCTGTTTCACAAAGTTACACAACAATATTACAATAAACCAACAGTTTTACGTTTTCCCATACCTTTGCTCCTTGTTATCCTCACGTCCTTTTGGGGGAGTTACAGAAGGTAATGGTTCTGACTGTGGGTATGGGTCTGATCCCCACACCATTCGTGAGTCTGAGGGAAAGCCATGGTCTCGAACTGGTCGAGACAGGTGGTCAAATGAATCCGAGCTAGAACTGGAGTTGTCACCTGGCTCTCTGCGTACAATCTGCTTCTGAGGCATTCTCCCTGAAAATGTTAAGAGGAGACCAAATCTGATCAGCTGATCTGACGTTGTTACAGCTGACACAAACTCTAAGCAAAGGCACATCTCTCTCGCTGTCTCACAATAAGTCACACAAAATGTATGCACTTTTAAGACAGGATTATTAAAGTTACGCAAATTTGCTAAATATTTCCCTCATTATTCTGGCATTTAGCTTTCATTTAATGTACCTTTTTTTTTTTTTTTTTTTTTTTTTTTTTTAAACAGTGCATGTAAAAACCATGTTTTCAACCATTTTCCCCAAACTTATTCATGCTTGTGCTCACCAGGGTGAATGTTTGCAGGGATGTCCATAGGGGGGCGTCCCGACATCATGCGAGGGTCCATGTAGGACTGCATCATGAGCCAGCGGGGGTCAAACCCCATGGAGGGCAGGTGCTGGTGGTGGGGGCCCATAGGTTGATACATGGAGCGGTGTTGCTGCTGCTGGGTAGCTGAAACACTGCCGCCACCCGATGGGGACACAGAACCTCCACTTTGCTGTTGCTGTTGTTGCCATTGTTGCTGCTTCATCTGTTCCTTTGGGAGACAAAGATTTAACATTTTAAAATCAAACTGACTCATTTTCATTGGTTACAGCGAAGAAGAAACGACTTCCTATTTGACAAATGCCTAAATTAGGTACCATATCACCTACATAATTACAAGTTCAACTTTTTGGGAAAGAAAATGTGGCCCTCTTGTAATATTTAGATCACCATTAACTACACAATGTAGAAAACACACAAAACTCAAAAAGAATCCACTGAACAATGCTGAAAATGTATAAACATGTTAACATATGAATGTGAGCTAACAAATCTGACGTTTCGTCACGATCTTGAACACAAGGCCAAATTTTGGCTGCAGGAGACCCTGTTTCAGGAAGTTTGAACAGAACATTTGGTTTACATTTGAAAGAGACTTTTGTCTTATCAGTGAACAGTTCCTTAAAAAAACACAAAAAGCATGTGAACTTGAACCAAAGAGTGGAATCAAACCAGAAGGGCAGAAACATGACTTGAGTCTCACTGTAGCAAACTCTTCCACATGCAAAGTTTCTCAGGAGCAAGACATGAAGTTACTGAAGACTTCATAGCATGTGTGCAAAATCAGACATTTCTCCATTGTAAACATTTTAGATGAAAAGGACAGTCTAGTCATCTCTAACATAGGATTAGGTCAGTTTAGAGCTAGAGTGAAAATTTGGTTGGTAAAAAACTAAAGATGCAGTCTTTTTTAATCCATGATCAATCCAACCAATTTCTCCAATTTCTCACACTGACAACACTTTTGAGTATAAAAGCTGTTACTATAGGAGAAATTCTCAAAAGTTGGCTATTTTCAGTATCGGTGAGGTGAGGGAGACCTTTTTTGTAATGCTAAAGGAGGTAAATAAGGTAATAAAGACTGTTTCAAAAATGTCAGCTCATCATTTTAAAATGAGAATTTTTCTTCAGCTGTTCTCACACACGACATCACCCCTTTTCCTGATGTTATCATTGATAACTCACTGCAAGACTAAAAACATATAAAATTGTGATCCCAGATCACCATATATTCTAGTTCTTAATGAGAAATAGAAATCAGCTAAAACTGGTATCTGAGGATGAAAGCTTAGAAAACAAAAAGCTGATAAATCTGTTAAAAACCTGCTTCACCCATCCCTCTTGAATTATTAAGGAAGTCAATCATGAAAGGTCCTGTAACACTAAACTAAAAATAGTTTTTCCACATCTTAACAGAGCAAACAAACGATAAAACAGTTCTTTAATTCTCTTTTGAATCCAACTAACAAACGAAACTGACTGGAAGCTCATCACTCAGCCACCGGCAAATAAAAATGTCATAACTGCTTCTATCAAGTCTTAAAGAAGTCCGGGCACCTAATTGAGACAGTTGTACCTGTTGTCTGAGGAAACGTGGAGGCAAAGACTTTTGAAACTGCTTAGAGTAGCCTGAGATCACAGAGGGACGCATAGCAGCTGCTGCCTCTCCTTCCAGCTGTGGAGGTGCGATGGAGACTTCATCCCCTCCAGGAGGCTCCATATGAGACAGGGCCAGGTGGGGCTCATCCACTGCAAACACATTAGACACTAAGACTAGGAAGAAATCCAGTCCATATATTAATAAAGCCTTTGCAAAGACTTGGCCTACCTCTGTTGTCCTCCATGTTAAAATAGTCTCGAATAGGTGCTGCTGTCCGATCAGTCTGGTTCTCCTGCACCAAGGGTCCGACCTCAGCCAGAGAGGTTTCTCCCTCGCCTTGAGACTCTGGGGCTACACTTACAGGTCTTTGGATAGGGGGGCTGGCCTGACGGGCCAGCTCAGGCTCTTCCTCAGCGCTTGGCTCTACTCGCTCCAACCTTTCCCTGTCTCGGTCCACCCTCTCAGGTAAAGGGGCTTGAACAACTGGGAGCTCTGACTGTGGAACTGGGACTGAGGGTACTGGACTGGATGCAGGAACATTTGCTGATGGGACTTCCTCCACTGCAGCTACCGATTCTTCATTAGTGGTCTGATCACTGGCGGGTTTGCCCTCGTTGGCCTGTCGGTGTTTTTCATTGAGACGCTTCAGTTTTTCAGCACAAGCAGCAAGCCTCTGTTCTTCCATCCGTCGCTCCTCTTCTTCTCTCCTCCGTCTCGCTCGCTCGACAGCTTCAGAAACTTCAGACTGCTTCTTTCGCTTCTGTCGCCAAGCGTCAGAATCCTCTTCAGCTCCTGGTGCCACAGTCGCCTGTGGCTTGGTTCCCCGTGGAGCACCGCTACCGACAGATCGAGTGCCGCTCTACGAACAGAAACAGTTAGACTAAGAAACATGCCATTAAAAAGGAGTGGGCTCATGTAATCCAAATATACTTTACCTGGTAGTCCTGTGAAGCAGCTGATTTACTGTACTGCCCCACACCGCCAGGTGATGGTGCTCTAGGATCAATGCTGTCAGCCCAGGAGGTCTTGGTGCCCCCACGTTCTTCAGACCCCTCCTTCCAGCCTTCTTGATTGTCTGATGTCCGAGACCTCATCCACTCCCTAACAGAATATCAATGAAGAAAACAGTCAGCTAGACAAAAATCAATAACCCCCTCGCTAATTTCTGGTCTGAAACTTCAAATGCAACCACAATATTAATTTTGTATTGTGGTTTAAAAACAATCTATGGTAATATAGGAAGATCCTGAGTCACCATTTAGGTTTTCAAAGTTTGCAGCAATTACTGAAATGGTCAAATTTCAAGGGTGAAAAGCAGAGACGAACGGAGATCTCAGCTGGTAATCGGCCGATCTCCAGCTTCTTTTTTTCTGCACGTCATACCCAAGTGAAACCATAACACGGTCATTGTTATGGGTTACAAAGCCATTTAAAAGTGTGGAAGTTCAAAACATGTTTTAAATTTCATTTTTGGTAAGAGAGCGGTTATTCTGAGATAACGTCTCAACGCTTAGGTAAGTTTTGCAATATTTTTGTCCAAGTTATTCATAAAGTTCTCTTAACAAGACTTTCAGAGATATTCTTTAGATGACAGATGCTGTTCCTCATTGTCCATATCAAGATGATCCAACACTGATTTCATAGTATTCAAGTTTGAAACTTTTAGTTCATGTCAACTCAAAATCTGGCCATGCTCTTCTAGACTCTTTCGAAAAAGAAGAGACTCGTATATACAAAAACACATTTTAAAGCCCTCTGGAAAGCCTAGAAAATAGTTGTTCAACATCACTTTAAAATGATAAATTACCAAAATGAGTTGTCTCCAGAATTCAGACACCGACCTATAATTCACTGCATTTTTCTTCTGACGATATAATTTAGCAAAGATTCTCAGACACATTTCCAGGTTGGAGAAAGAGCCAAGTCTCTAAAAACTCTTTGTTCTTTGAGGCGCTGGCACCTACTGCTGAAGTTATTGGTGGAAGTAAACTCAATAAGTTTGAAACTAGAAAATGAAAGATGACCTGACTAATCAAGACTCAAAATCTCACCAGTTTTCTCCTTTGTCTTTAGCAGCTTGGTTTTCCTCATCGTCGCTGAAGTTCAACTTCTCGGTGTAGTCGACCTCCATCTGAGCTCCTGAATGGCACACAGGACATAATTCATGTGATACTTGAAATGATCTTTAATCCCCCTAAAGGTGATTAACGAGTACTAAATATTAGCCAAGTTAAAGCTACTGACCTGCCCAGCCCTCATCAGCATCAGTGTCTAAATTGTCAAGCTCCTTCAGTTCTGTTGCGCTGATGATTGAGGGTCTGTCGGGGTCTTGGAGCCAGGACTGAGGGGGCGGCTGCTGGGGCCGGGCTGAACGAGGACCCCTGAGGATCCAACGGAGGGTAAAACAGAAACAAGCTTATAGATTTTTTTGTTTAGGTAGGACATTAACTGTGGTATCTTAGTGAAACTATTAAATATTATTCACTAAATGCTCATGAATAAAACTCACTTTCCCCCATCTTGTGGAACAGGGTATCTGAAGTTTCCCTGTCCTGGGGCAAACGACATCTGTGGATAGGCATGGAACATCTACAACCAAAACAAAGATCGTCACCCAGGGTAAAACAAACACAGTAACAGACTTTGCTGCTTTTGACATCTTTGTCAAATGTGACTTACGTAAGGTGGCATCATGCTCCTGAAAGCTGGGTCAAAGTGAGTTGGCACCCCTGCAGGAGGCTGCTGCCCCCCATTAAGTTTAGGTTGAGAAGCGACAGAGGGGGGAAACCTCTCTCGGTTATCCCTTGTCTCCCTTTGACCCTCGCTTGTTGCATTTCGGCCAGGTTCTTCAGCTTCAACAGGTGGTGTGGAGGTACCAAGGCTTGTACTACCCTCCTCCTGAGGCTTGGTGTCCATCTCAGGGGGGCTGGAGGCAGTGCTCAAATTCCTGCCTCCACCTTCACGCCAACTGCCAACATCTAAAAATCACACAAGGTGGGAGGTGTTGAAAATGTCCTGTTTGTGAAACGTGACCAAATTAAGTTCACTTTGGAGTCATTATAATATACATAAATGTATTGTTTAATAGAAAGTGCAAGCAGATCTTCTAAAAGGTTGGTTTAGCCAGGGTAATCCTGGTTCCCAGTCCTTTGTAAACCATTTTAAGACCTAAATACAGAAGATCTGTGGTCAACCAGGAAAAAACAAGAGCCTGGAAAAAGAAAGGATGGACAGACAAATATACACTCAGACCAATGGACAGATTGATGGATCAAAAAACAACCGAACTGATGGATGAAAGGACAGATGGACAAAGACAGATTGATAATTGATAGATAACAGACAAATGGACAGGTAGAACATTTGACAGACAAACGGAGTCAAGGATGGATAACTAGATGCCCAACTGGTTGGATAATGAACATATGGATGAATGGATATAGACGTATGGATGCACATAGATTGCTGGGTGGGTGGATGGATATAGATGGATGAATGGATAAGGGTCAACAGAATGAAAAAAGGACAAACAAAGGGATAAATGGATGATAATGGAAAAACAAAGATAGATGGACAGACGAAAGGATTGATGACAGACTGATGGATGGCTTGATAATGGACCAATTAGTGGACAGATGAATGAAGGACAGGAATGGATGACAGACAATGGACTAAAATATGGAAAAATGAATGGACAGAGTAGTAATAAATAGGACCATGTAGCTTTTAGACAATGGACTAAGGTCTGCAAATACAAAACAACCACACATTGTCTTATGTTTAAATAGTTTTCCACAAACTACTTTGGCACAAAAGTTGAAAGAGCTGACAACTAAAAATGATTCTTACAATTTCAGAGAGATCTCTAAAACTACATACAAAGAATAAACTAAAAAAAAAAAGTGCTAAACACTATAATAAGAGGGCATTACAAATCTCACAAACTGCAGTACATGCCAAAGTTTGTTTGTACGTGATAGAACAATGACAGACTTTTTTCTTCTGTAAGGTGCTTCAAACAAAACTTTAGCGTTTCCATCTGCGATACAAATACAACAACACAGGCAGAACTTTGAAGACATGCCCTCTTTAGAGGGGGTTAATCTTTCTCTCCCCTTAAGCTCCCTCTTTTAACCATTTGGTCCAACACAGCCTCATGTTTATGTGTGCGAATGTGGCCCTACTTTGTGGTCTGAGGCTTGGGCCTGGTCCATAAGGCTCTTCATCTTGACCATCGCCTTTCTCCGCGTCACCAGCTGCCTGCAGGCTGGGAAACTCTTGATGAAAATGGGTGCTTACGCGAGGAGATCCTTCAACAAAAAGAAAAAAAAAAAAGAAAACTGTTAGAAGGTTTTACAGCTGATTTAAGGCTGTGACCAAAAAAAAAAAGAAAAAAAAAAAAAAGGCCTTTAATCAGCCACTCCAACCCAAAATTAGTCCTCACACATCTTGAACTTTTTCACATTACAACCACAGACTTGATGTCAAACAAAAACAAAAAGCACATTAAAAATTCTTCACAAAAAAAAAAAAAAAAAAAAAAAAAAAAATATATATATATATATATATATATATATATATATATATATATATATATATATATATATATATATATATATATATATCTGAAAGAGTAGCATCTCTTAATGTCTAAATCTGGAGAGATCCAAAGCGCAAGCGACAGAATCGTCAGAAGACAATCAGTCGTAAACTTAACAGATGTGGCCTAAATCGAAGAGTAGTGATTAGAAACCTATTGTTGAAATGAAAGCCTTAAGAAGTCCAGTCTAACATTTCACACAAGAAATGTAGTGGAAAACCGGAAAACAGAAGAAGTTGCTTCTGTTTTGTAGTCAGATGATCTAAAAATTAAACTCTGGCTTAACTTATGTGCGGTGGAAAACTGAATACTACATATTACCATGAACACACCATCTTCACTGGAAGATGGAGCTGAAACATAGAAATTTTTTTTTTTTTTAAAGTAGATATGAGACTTTGGGAGCACATGGGAATAATATTTACCATCAAGCAGCGGCTGCTTGTTGTTTGCCCAGGAGCGGCTTGCCCCAGTAGAAAGCTCTTGTGACTGGAGTGGTGCTGGTTTGTTTTGGGGTGGGGGAGTTTCCTGTTGCCTGTGGTAGATAACAGCAATTTTAAACAAACTGTTTTCTTAATTAAATGACCAACTTTTATTTTTTTCATCAGCTATATTGCTTTTTATCCCCTACATACCTCAACATGCTTTTTACGAAAGAAAACAGAAGCCGTTAGTTTACCTCTCGTCTCCTGCCTCAGCTCTGGATGCCCAGCCGCTGCCGTCTTTGGGGACGATGTTGACGTTGGGGTCGTTTCCCTTGTTCTCCGCCTTCAGGCTGGGCAGGTTAGCTGGAGGGGGCATGCGCCGGCTGACAGCAACTTTGCCCAAACTCTGGAGGCCATGTCTGGCAGCCACTGGGATGAACATTTCATTTCAAAACATAAACAGTATCAATGTCAGGACCTTTCATACAGCTTTCAGAAAACTGATTAAAACAACAATACAGGTCTACTTATTATTTAACCCATCTATGAAGGAACCGTCCCCCTGCTTCCAACTCTAACCAAGCTGGAATCTGTTATATAGTAAGTTGCCCTATTCATATAGGCATGTCCATGTTAGTGAGTGGGATTGACGAAAATTAAAATCACTGCTCTGGCAATTGAGACTCTTTGAGATCCAATTATACAAAGCAGGGCCTTGAAAATCCAATACATGAAACCACTTTCACATTTCTTCTCTGGAGTCTCACAACATAAAATCAAATATGTTGTGTCCAAAAAGCTGATTGTATTTTTTGCTGATACAACACTAGTTATACTATATATAACAATCAGCATCATTTAGTTAAGACAAAGCCAATGATAGTGGAGTCTTACCAGCGGTTTTCTGGGTTTCCAGAGATTTGCCTTTGTAGGTGTTGAAAAGGCTAAGGGTTGCATACTTTGTTTTGCCATCCTTTGCCTTGGTGCTCTGCCCTGACTTCTCTGACATTTCGCTGGAAACTCATTGAGTCTGGTCCTTTGGCCTCGCCCCCAGAACCAGCCTCCTGGATGAAGATGAAAAAAAAAAAAAAAAAAAAAAAAAAGTAAACCAACATCTCAAATGGTGCAAACGTTATTTTGAATAAAATTAAGCTTTGTTGCTGATTTTAAACACTGACATTGTGAAAGAAGGTGAATTTCGCTTATAGTCGGTGTTTATATCAACATGGCAGTAACGAAACAATAAGATGTTCTGCGGCGGGGATAAAACGAAACTCAAAGGCCAGAATGCGAATTAAAATGAGGATCATCAAAGACAGAGACACAGCCCGTTTGGGACTGCAGTGTCTTTCCCAAGCAACACAGAGGTCATTTATTATTAACAGTGGATTGGTGTAACAGAGCTTGTGACCGTTGTAGTGAGTTGAAGTGTGTGTTATGCTGAAAGGACCTGACAGCTCTGATCAGTAGAGTCTAAACGTTTGAATGTGGCCCTTAAATAGGCAGAGGGAAAACCTCCTTAAAGAGAAAGGTTCACAACATTACTGCATTTATAAAGGCCTAATTAGCTACGACCAGGCAGCCAACCTTCAGATCAAATCTAGGTATCAAAATCATAAACGGTCTAGCAAACTTATTATAACAATCAAGCGTGTATTATTTCAGCAGCAGTAGGAACAATTGTTGCACTTCTCTTTAAAATTAAAAAGCATTTACCTCACATACAATTTTATGTTTTTTGGTGAGAATGACATGCTTTAAATCCAAGGTAATTTTACTCAAGGCTACACCACCGGATTCTCACACTGACGCACGCCTCGCTACAGCTGAGGCGAGGTCCCGCTTTGTGTTGTCCTCATCTTTTCTTACTCAAGAGGCTGAAGGAACTACGGAGGAAAAAGAAACTGCTTGCTTATATTATCGATATGTTACAGAATACCTTTTTGAACACAAGACGACTGATATTTTTTCAGATGTCATCTCATTATATAAAAAGTAAAGAACTTTTATCTGAGCGTCACCACAATCACGCCCATCTATTTGACAGCAGGAACAAAAATATCTGCAGAGGAGTTTCTTTTTAAAGGATTTTGCTGTAATCAGAATCAGTGAGTGAGCACGGAGTATAAGAAAAGCAAACAGATGTTACTGGTCTGTACAATATGTCAAAAGTATGAAACTGAATTTGCAGTAAATGCAACTTTGTGCACCTGATCATTTTTGTGAGCTCTCTTGCAACCCATTGCTACCAATATTTGAATCAATACATGTATCACTGATGCAAAATGGAAAATTAAGAACTAAAATTAGGTCAGGAAAGTGCAAAAAAAAAAAAAAAAAAAAAAAAAAAAAAGTATCCCTCCCTTTAACCACATGTGTGGTTATTTTTCGATTAATGACAAGATGAGTCAAAATTCTCAATCCCCACTAACCTCAATGCTCTAAAAGCAAGAGGGAAAAATAAAGAACATTTGGAATACAGAGATGCTTTGCAGTTTACCTGATGTGAAATATATACACAGACAATTCTAATTACTCATCATCTTAGAAACAAAAAAAAAGGACAAACACCAAAAAAAAAAGGACAAACGCAAAAAGGATAAACTCCCAATGACAAAGTGGCACAAAAGTGGTAGGATTAAACATTCGGAAACCAACACCTTCGAAAGGCGTGAATCAGGGTAAATCCCTTAAGGAATTCACTAATTTTCTCTCTAATGAAAGGTCAGCACAGGAAGGCAGGGACAAAGGAGGAGCATTGAAGTGCACAGATCCGTCTCCAAGTGCATTAGGACGACCAGACAAGCAGTGCAACATGGCATCTTAACTTTTTAGCTGCAACTGTGGTTGTCAGATGTCATCGAGCAACATCTTAATCACAGCCATTTTCTATCATACAGTCAACATCAACTTGGCGAATGCAGGGCAGGAACTACTAGCAGCTCGAGTTTATAGTCTTGTACACAAAACGCTGACAATGATTAATGTTAAAGACCTGTACAAATCAGGCATCCGTTAAACCACATGCTCTTTAACACAATTACTACTTTACTGATGAAGAACAACCAAACATCCTGATAGTAATGTTTTCCTTTACCGCAAATTGAGAACGCATGTAAAGAAAATGCTCTGATGACTAGTTACAGCAAGAAAGCAATAAAGGCATTTTTACCCCTGTTAATTACATTTTGTTATGATATGAGTGGATCCAATCTTCCTCTCACCTGTGGTAAATACAAGAAAGCTTAAACACCTCCACCATCATCATCATCTTGACTTTCCAGTCCGTATAGTTGTCAAAAGAGATTTGCAATAGTGACAATTTCAGATTATTGTGGTTCAAACCAGGTTGTCCATTCCAAGAAACTATATCCAGTGGGAGTTTGCGACAGTTTCATTGCTCATAAAGAGAAGTGGGCATCTTTAAGTGTACATGTGCAAACAGAGCATTTTAATGCAGTAAATGCAAGTGTTAATTACTGTATCTAAGGTGTAGAAAGTGAAGCCTAAAATCAGCCATTACCAATGTCTGATCCTTGTCAGAACAAACATTTTTCATGACGAGAATCCATACCTTTCCAGACTTTTGTGGCACTCAATGCTTTAATATCTAATTCCATGAATTTACTCCAACAATGGTCAAACTTTAAATATGGCACCTGCAAACATCAGAGAGTGAAGAGGATGAAAGAATGAAGGCTGATGATGGATGTAAGGAAGAATGGATGCCACAATGAATGATCGGATACCATTAAACATACATGGATGGACAAACCAAAGGTTGGACCAGAAAAGAAGGATGAATGGACAGACTGCATAGATGATAGAGGACAGAAAATGGAGGAATGGATGGAAAAGTGAATAATCGACAGTTGTAGAAAAGGACTGATGGACAGATGTGCATATTGATGGGTGGACAGCTGGAGGAATAGATACACAAACTGATGGAAGAATGGATGGGACAGATCGACGGATGGATGTTAGCACAGATAAACTGACAGTTTGATTAGTATACAGATGGATGAATACAACTTTAGGAAAATGTGAGACTTTTGTTTGAAAACAAAGAAAATAATCCTGAACACTTTTTTACTTCAAAAAAGATCCAGACCTGGAAACCACCTGCACACTTTTCCATAAACCCTGTCTTTCTAGATATACATGTCGGATCAGTCAATAAATAAGCAAAGCTTCAACCGATATCTGAACAGCTCCCTGACCATGAATTAATATGTTGGTGAATAAGAAATAACCCACAAATTCATTTATTAGTTTCACAAAAAAAAGCACTTTTGACTTAATTCACAAGTTAGTCCCATTAAATGCGTACCTAGAACAATAAGTGTGACACATTTCGTTGCTTGAACACTACGACGTAACAATTAAAAGCTAAATTTAGCAGCTTTCTTTACGTTTTAAGAATCACTGCCGCTGATGGGTCAACATCCTTTTCCATGAATCAAACAACGGACAGGGTGGGTGCCTCATACCGGCAGGGGGGTAGAGGCCTTCTTCGCCCAGAAATAAACCAGAGGGGAAACAAATAAAACATTTTAAGTCAACAAAAGCTACACTCAAAAGTGTTACAGTGTCCTCGGCAACACGGGCTAACATGTTTGGTTCTGAACGTGGTGCTGCAACAGAGCAGGCCACAAGCTCGCATCGTTCAGCGTAGTTTCGTTTCCTCACTGGTCGCCATCACATCCACTAACAGCCCGTCCGTATGCTAACCAGCTAGCGCTGTGCGGTTTGAGAGCAGAGAAACCACAGACTCCGGCGTTAAACACGGACCTACCTGCCACCGCCGCGGTGTCCCTTGTCCTCTGCAATGTTTTGTATCCCCAACTCAAAATCCGGTTTCGGCCTGGTCGGAGGGTGAACGAATGCCTGTCTGGCCGGCGGATTACAAAAGCTGGCTAGCTCTGTTTAGCTCTAGTCGCTAGCTGCCAACAAGCCGCTGTCCACATGCAAAAAGTGGGGGTTGGTTGCTTTGTGCGTCCTCCTCCGCTTCTAGCCCCCTGTCCGTCCTCGTGTGCTCGGTCTTTGATGCGGGAGCCAGCGCGCGGTATTCCCGGTTGTCCCGTGGCTCCGTTATCTCGTGCCAGACCGTTTTTCTGGTTGAGTGAGGCCCCGCTCGCGCCGCGGCCTGTCCCCAAAAAAAAAAAATCAAAGATGGCAGACACTAGTTGCCAGATTTATCTTCTGTTATCCCCCTTCAGTGCTTCCAACAGTCTGCATCGGAGCTCAAACGTTTTTAGCTATCAACATTAGTTGTCATCCAGAGTAAACTTCCTCTGGGAAGCATTCATTCAGTCAGATCATATCAAATGTAATTATTGTCATTTAATTGTAAAGAAAATGGTTTACAGCAAAAACAGACTCTTTTTCTTGGATCAAGCAACATATTTGTATGAAAAAAAAAACATTCAAATAGACCCCCCACCACCACCACCACCACACACACACACACACACACACACACACACACACACACACAAATGTATAAAAATACAAAGCAGATAATAGAGTTTGAAATATCAGCAAAACTTTAAGTTGCTTGATCATAAGAGCACTTTAGCATTTCAAGAGCTTGTAACAAAAAGCTTTGCAGGAATCTGAAGGTTCTGCTTTTGATGTTGCAGTACCCTCATGTTCTGGACTCCTCTCTGCAGGGCTATCCTGTTTGCCATGTAGCAGCTGGAACACCATGCTGAGATTGAATGTGTAAGTATGGTGATGCTTGTTTCAGTTTATTCAGACCATGCTGTCTCTACTGGGTCTGGTTCACGATTCCAGTGGTGTTCAACTGTGCCTCTGGAATAAATTTACTGCCACCTCCCTAAGCCAAGAAAGAAAGGACAGAACAACTTTGAAGTTTAAGTTGTAACACTTATCAATTTATTTAATGTATTTTGGCCTGAGTCACTTTTTTCTCCGTCATATGGTACCAATTTTGAAGGTCTGTCACAACAATCCCTCTCCAACCCCCTTTTTAAATGTCTCAAGAGCATGACAAAACCCATTAAATCCTTTTAGGAATTTTGACTTTGGTGTCCCATACTTAAAGTATAGTTAGCCCCCATCTGGCCACCCTTTTCAAAACTGTCTGAAGGTGCTCATCGTGAGGTAATCAGAGCTCTGTGCTTTAAGGAATTTAATGCTATCAACTTGCTCCAGTGCACTGTGGCTGATGCTAAGGGATGTGTGCTGAGCTTGATTAAAATTTATACAAAATATGTATTAAAGGTATTTCACTAAAACATACAAAAATAAAAATGTAATTGTTGTTCTAAGTAGCAAGTGAAAACTGTGTATAAGATAATTAATTATTGTAGCAACTAATGAAGCATAATGGTCATTTCTGTAAGATTAAAATGATGGACTGGGCCACAGATTGTTTTAAATGATCTTGTGTTCCTTCAAATAATTTTTTACAACATAGATCTTGTTATTATTATTATTATTATTATTTTCAATTTGACACAAGAACATTAAAATAAAAACAGTTACCAGACTTTCACTTGTTTAACTCTGAAACTGATAACCATTCCAATGCTCTCAACAGATTGGCAGGATTTTGAAAACTTTGGAGGGTTTTTTTTTTTTTTGGCTTTTAAATTGATAGCTGAACAATTTGCGAACTAATTAAGATGATTTCTAATGCAAAAAGTCTTTCACCAGTGATTTGGTAAAAGACTTACGTCATTGGATAAAACATACAAAATGAGTTTTAAGCCTCATTAACCTTTGTTTTATGTAACTGGTTGAAGAAGATCAAATCTGAGCAGAACCTATATACTTGACATCATAGATTACTCTTGTGTTGTTTTTGCTACCCTTTCATTTTCTCTTTTATGACAGTGGCTGTTTTAAAATTCTGATAAGCTGCACCCCACAGATCTTGCTGTCTGGTCCACATCTTCCCCTCTTTCCAACTGTCTAACTTGTAAAAATCTTTGTACGAGAAAGACAGCAACAGGAGGTAACTTTTTTTCCAGCTTGTCGTCTAAATCTCCATACCATATATAGTTTATTATTTAGTCTATATGAATCCCCTATAATCTTTCAGATGTTCTTCCACATTTCCTTACATCTATTCCATTGCTGCACTCAATAAAACAAACTATAGTCCTGTCCAAAATATGAAAAGGTCCAAGATATTATGTGGATGACTGTTTTTCAATCCTTGAATATCTAAACCTGGCAACCCAAACTCTCAGGAGTCACGCGTGGACGAAATCTGTTTCCGGGGTGTACCGGTGAATCACGCGCAGCGCTATGTTTGAACTTCACAGATTTACTGAATCAGTGTTGATCCTTCCGTTTGTCTTTCTATGTATCTATTGCCGTTTTCATCCTACAAAATAAATCTGAATGTTGCTCTTCAGTGTTTCTAAGCATGTCTGATTGAGTCAGTGTGAAGCAGAGACCAGAACTCAGGCTATTCGAAGGGAATTTAAGAAGTCATTTGCTGCTTTGTTTTTCTCTTAAGTGCAATACACCATTTTTGCAAAGTATTCACACCCCAGGAACATTTTCACATTTTGTCCAGTTACAACCACAAACTTTAATGTAATTTAATTAGACTTCATGCGGTGGACCAATACAAAATAGCACACCGTTTTAAAGCGAAACAAACTGGATTAATGGTTTTCACAATGTTTTACAAATTAGAATCTTAAAGCCTTATGACATTGTGATGTCATAACTTTGCTCGCTTCTGATGGGTTAATTTATGTCATCTGAGACAACTGGCACACGTGGATGTATTTTGAGACATCTCAAACACACTACTTCTATGTGTGAAATCATAAGAAAATAAAAAGAAGTTAGCCAAGCTATTAAGAAGTGAGGCGTGGATCTGAATTAATCAGGTTTAGCCATTGTTATAATTTCTAGATGCCCAAAGGTGCCACATTCACCAGTTTAAATGATTATATTCTGGAAGAAACATCTCAGGAATGTCCAGACATGTTATTATTCAAGAAGAAAAGGGATTTTGTGTCCCAGAGGAATGTGTTTCTTCTTTTGTGTGCAAAATGTGTATATCAGTGCCAGAACAAAAGCAAAAGACCCTGTGAAGATGCTTGCTGAATCACGGTAAGAGAATGTTGTTATCTCCGGAGAGACAAGTCCTGTACTGACATAGACAAAAAGAGTGCTCAGCCTGCAAGAAACCATTATTCCAGAATCAACATTTTAAAAAAAGAACTGTTTCCAAATTCACTCATGGACAAAGGCTTCTGATTTTTGGAGATATGTTCTGTGGGTGAAATGTTCTGGTGAAAAGTTCACAAACACTCATTGTGGGTACGAATTTCATATTTTTTTTTTTGACTTTTAATGATTTATGTGCTCAATCTTTTCATTGTGAAGCAATCATACAAAAACTAACTTTATAAACAACAGTCAGATGCAAGACGTTTAATTTGGGGGGGATTTTCTTTACTCCACACTATCAAAATTATACGTGGATGTTCAAACATATACTTGCAGCCCCCAGTAATATTAAATTAGATGTCTCCATGCAAACTATGCAATCTTGACCAAAACGTTTTTCTGACCATCTACAAGCTTCTGGCATTGTCCTGGCTGGATATTTGACCACTCTTTTTGCCAGAATTGGTAGAGTTAATAGAATTGGTTCTGACCCAGCTTTTAAGCTTTACCCTCAAAAAATAAGGTTGAAATTCGGATCATTCCAGAAGCTTGATGTTCCAGTTTTTTTCCATGTTTAAACCTATTTTTATGTTGCCCTATTCAAACACTAAATTGTCTAAGTTTCAGTCTTCTAGCTTTTGAACTGAGCTGAAGAGTTTGAATATAGCCTCTTACTTCATTGTTCTACAACTGGCAGCAATACATCCCACATTATAATAATACCACCACCATGTTTGAGAGTTGATATAGTGTTCTAAAGATTGAAAGAAGAAGTTTTAAATCTCCCGCCATTGTGACTGAATAGCTCATTCTAGTCATAAACTCTCTCCAAAAGAGATTTAGCCCTGATGGTTTCTTTGTTCTTCCAGATCATTCTAACCAACTGTCTTTCATTTGAGGTTAACTGTTTGGGTCAGATGGTTGATATTTGGATAGAACTGGCTGTTCTAACAGGGCAATGACCATAAATAGATATTAAACCGGTTTTGGAATGCAGAAATCAGGCTTCCGGAACAACTTTGCTAAACCCCTGACCTCAACCCGAGTGAGTATTTACTGATTATTCTGAAAAAGATAGCCCTGTTCCAGGAAGCCTATAAATTCTACTGAACTCTATTAATTCTGCAAAAAATTAGAGGTTAAAAAGACAACTTGAATTATGTCAGAGACCTGTTGATGGTTATAAAATGTGTGTTGGCCTCTCTAAAGGACTCAAAGGCCTGCACTTATGATTAAACTTTAAGAGAGCCTTGTATAGTGCTTTATCAAGTCCAGAGAACCCCAAAGTGCTTTACACTACATTCAGTCATTCACTCATTCACACACTGATGATGGTAAGCTACACTGTGGCCGCAGCTACAATAACAGAAGTGAGGCTGCCATGCACCAGTGCCACCAAGCCCTCTAACCACCAGCAGTCAAGGCAGGTGAAGTGTCTTGTCCAAGGACATGACAATAGAGACGGACGGAGAAGGGGTTTGACCCACCGATTACAGGGTGAACTTCTACCCCCATCGCCACCATCACCCATGGATATGTAGAAGGATATTTACCCGCAGACCTAAAGAAAGTCTGTGCACTGATACTCTGGGGTGTGTTAACATTTTTCAAAAACTTGGAGGATCATTCAGTAAATGAATCTTGGGACAGTTTCAAGAAAACTAACATTCAACACATCACATTGGAGGGATAACTGCTGTGACATTCATTGTCTCCTTTACCATAATTAATTATATCTGCATAAAATAAAACAAAAGTGTAGATTTATTCTGTTTTAGTATATCATGCATTGTGGTTGTTTCACATCTTATTTAGTTCCCAGAGGGAATTTCCTATCACATGGCCACATTGTGAACCACAACAATTCTGACCTTTTCACTCCGAGATCAGGCTGGAATCTGTTCTTACCATTAGATGGCGCCATCAACAAATGAACAATATCTAAACCCTGGAAATAAGCTAATATACCAGGTAAATCTGTAAACTTTTCTACTCCTTTATTTATTTTAACATAGATATTAAATTAAAAACTTAAACATTAGCTATTATTATCCCTAAATTTTTTACATCTATTTTTGGTAAATCGAAATATAAAGCAAGTACCTACAGTATGAAAAGTCAGGGTTGTTATACTGCATCTGTTGATGTTAAAGTGTATTTACTAGATCCTTTGATGGAGCTGAAAGGATATTTGTTGACAGTCCATAACCCAGCTACAACCAACAGAGCCAGAGGCCTGATAAAAAGTCTCTTCAGTTTCAGCTTATCAAAGAGCTTTTTCTGTCTGCTTTGTTCTACTCCTTCTCCAACTCAATAAAATGTTATGGAGACTCAAGCCTTATTTTCCAGGATATTTGAAACAAACTAGCACTGAATGAAAAATCAAAGCATTTTTTTATTTGCAGCCTCTTTAAGATGCTGCTGTGCAACATTTTAAGAGAGCAGACAAAGGAAAGTGTGTCTCTATCTCAGTGTGAATGGAAAACAGATTAAACCTTTAACGCAGTGCCATCGGTGTTCATGGATGACCTATTGCTTAAACCCAAGCTTATCAATGTTTTAAAAGTGGTTGTTTTTATTTTAGTCATTTTAATACTTCTTGTAATAACATATCAGCACGACATTGTACAAATGTATCTTTTTGTGTTACTATGAGAGACTAACGCACACGCAAAACACAGTCTGAGCACTGATCATAAAAAGCTTAGTGTTGACCTACTTTGAGCTCTCCTTATCAAAAACCTGTTGACGATAAGCAAACAGTTACAGCAGTTACAGCCCCTCATCCCATTCAGAAGATGGTTGTTTTATTTTACTGAACACAAAATGAAATGTACTTGAGGGTTTTGTAATTACAAAAAAGTCTATTTATAATTTTGGCCCATTGCAAGCTTAGAAAATATGGTTTACTTAAGGGTTTTATGGTAAAAAATGTTGAGTAATATTTCTGGCAGTTCTGTACAAACACTTTCTTTTATTCCCGTAATGTAACTTATTTAAGGCTTAGAGAAAAGTTGCCAAAAAACTGTTAAAAGTTGACTGGTTACATCAAAAGGTTGTTGAAGCAGAGAGAACAAAGTCCTTTAGCTTCAGATATAAACAGAGATTATTAAGTGTGTTTTCACCTCAGTTCAACCTCAGTGTTGGGTTGAATTGGAATTGTACATGTATCAGCAATATCTACTTAGGAATCTATGCACAATGGCAAGGCGTATAAATCATTTTTATTAAGCAACGTTGGTCATATAGACAAAGAATGTTGTGCTGATTATTTGTTAGAGTAACTGCGGTCGCATTCAAATGAATGAGTAAAAGCTTCTTCAAAACGTTTTCATACAGTTTGAACTTTTTTACATTTTGTCACATTACAACCACAAATCTCAGTTTATTAAATTGGGATTTTCTGTGTCAGACAAATACAAAATGGGTTATAGTTGAGAAGTAGAAGGAAAATGATACTTTTCAAATTTTTTACAAACAATAATCCAAAAATTGTGTTGTGCTGTTGTAATTAGTCAAAAACCCCCTCTGAATGCAACTACAGCAAGTGTTTTGGGGGTATGTCTGTACCAGCTTTGGACACCTAGAGCTTGTTCTTAATTTCTTTTATATGCTTTGATCTAAATGTTTTACTGTATAGTCTTCGTACCCCTGAGCCAGTCCCTTACAGAAATATTTTGCTGCAGTTGCAGCTACAAGTGTTTTGTGCACTCTCCATCATCTTTGAACATCTATAGATCACATTATAGTCTAGTTAAGTCCTAAAACAGATCTTTAATCAGATTTAGGTCTGAACTTTCCCTGAGCCATTGTAACACATGACTTGAATATGCGTTGATCTAAAGCACCATGTTGTAGGTCTAGCTGTATGTTCAGTGTTGTCATGCTGGAAGGCAAACCAGAGCCCCAGTCTTGAATCTCTTACAGCATCTAATAGGGTTTTCCTCATAGATTATTTTGCATTTAGCTCCACTCATCTTCCCATCAGTTCTGACTAGCTACCAAGTTTCATGGTAGGGCTGGTGTGTACCATTAACCTTTTTGCATGAAGGGTAACTTTGTTCTCATTGTCATGGATTTTCTTACTCAAAGAGGGAGAGAAGACAACTCATTGAATAAGACAAAGACCAGACTTTGTCTTATTAAGTTTATTCAAAGGCATACAGCGTTTGAAGTCTCTGTTCCTGAACAAGTCAGAGAAACAAAGCCCCAAACAGAATCACAGAAAGATATTTATACTGGTACGTGGGCATCATCTTATCTTTAAAGGAAAAGGAAGAAAAGCCCTCCACTCTAAATAGGGTGAGAAATCTCCTAAGGTATTTATGAGTACCCCGCTATGAAACATCACTTCGGTCACACAGCACTACTCTCAGAGACATTTGTGACAAGAGCTCCTCGTGATAAAACTAGAAAGTATTCCCCCTAAATAATTAAAACACAGGGGTCACAGAATGAGTGGGGTAATAAAAGATCAGAGCACTTTGTTAAAACCCAAGAATGAAGAATACCAGAAATTTTTCCATTACGTCATCCAATCAAAACACCTTCTTTCACACATTTGATTTGTCCACAACATGGCTTGTGGCAAACTGTACATGGGATTTGCTTTTTTCTTTAATTTTCTTATCTTGGCAGGTTGGAGTTTGAGCAGTTAGTTGCACTAGATTGTATTAAGGAGTATCTGAATTTGTGAATACTTGCCCCACAATTCAAATTAAATTTTCCTTCCATTTCACAGCTGTTAACTGTCTTGTGTTGGTCTGTAACATAAAAATATAGTTAGTGTATATTGAAGTTTGTGCTTGTAATGTGACAAAAGACTCAGGATGGATTTTGATTTCTTCCAGAAAACTTGAGTAATTGTATTTACAAAGAAAGAAGAAAAAACTTCATCACTTTTATTAGATACACTGTATACATGATTTCAAACGATGGTTTCTGAGTGTAAGAATTAAAAATGCTAACTGTATTTGGTCATAAATGGATGCATTTAGGTATCTCAAAGCTAGATACTGATTTTCAGATTTTTAAAGAGGCACAAAGCTTCAGCTTTCAATCAGTAAGCCTGAAACTTGACCTGAGAATAGAGGCTGTAGTGTGACAATCAGACGCATAAAATTACACAAACCAAAGACTACAGGAAGAAAGAATTAAAGAAGTACTGAATCATAGTTTTAGGGTCAACTGTTTAAAAAGATCATTAGCAAAACAGTATGCAGCAAAGTTTATTACTTAAAATTGTAATCAAAGGCAAATATAATAAGTCATTAGCTTCACCTCGCAACCCTGCAAGGACAAGCGGGTATAGATAATGCATGGATGGATTGGCATTAGCTTCAGTATGTGGGCAGGCTGGATTTCATCCTGTCCAGCAAAGCAGCAGGATCCTGCAGAAATGCTGGAAGGCTGCTCCTGTTGTAGTAGGTAGCAAATCCCACCACAGCTGTGGACAGAAGCAGAGGCAACTTCAGAGATCTCTGAGGATCAGGGTCATTGCACGGCCTGGTCTGCATGGGCTGAGTGACTCTCTCCCACTGGGTAAAGATGGCCTTGCGAGCGCCGGCCCACTTTCCAGGTCCTCTAAGTCGATACTGGTACGGGGTGCAGGGACCGAGCAGCAAGTTCAGCCCCAGCCTGGGATCAGTCAGCAGCAGCCTGGAGATTCTGGGTCGGACTCCCAACAGGTCTGCAATTTCATCCATGTAGTCAATGTAGTCAACCTGGATGGTGTGTCTCTGACTGGTGACATACCTGATAATAAGGTTCAAATTCAGCATGTGCAGAACATAACCCTGTGCTTCATAACACTATGATATGCACAGAGGGTAATAAAAAAGTTTAACAACTTTTACCTTTTAGCCATGGCCTCCTGCTTGGACTTGATGTCTCTTTGCATGTCAGCCGATGTGGGGAGCTTTAAGCAGCCTGAGCAACAAAAAAAAAAAAAAAAAAAACAAAGGAAAAAAAATTACTTTGTTAAACAACTGCATTTTTAATCTTTTTCTTGCATTCCTGCAATGAGGGGTCATTAATTATTTAATCAAATAATTATGGAGTTTGTCTTTAGCACTCTATATTAGCGGTAAGTGCAGTTAGCATGGCAAGCATTAGTGAAATCTCTCGAAATGTATTCCCTAGAAAACATAAATCCTTAATTTAACTCAGGATTTTCAATAAGTACAAGTATGCATCAACAAGTATACATCAACTCTGTAACAACTTCTGCAGTGAACAGTGTTACTGTTAGTCAACGGATGAATGTTTAGGTATGATGAATTTACTAATTAGATCTGATTTTTCAGTTTTAATAGTAATTAAAATGCTTTTCCTTACCTTTAAAGACTCTTGTGGCCCATCGGGCCTGCATCTCACTGATCGGCATGATGGCTCCCAGTGGCTGCACCAGACCAATGATAGCCAGCGTCGGGCGGTCCAGGTCGGGTGGAAACACATACTTGTACAGAGATGCTTGGTTCTCAGACACTGTGACCACGTTAGAGGCCAAAAAAGGAAAAGAAAATTTGTAGCCCGTTGCAAACACCTTAAAGACACAAAGACAGGCCGATAAACTATGTCCCAGTGCTGCTGTTCTCCCACTTTGTACACAAAGATAATTAAACCCACCACAAGGTCAACATCATCCACTATGCTTCCATCATCAAACTCAATGCTAGAACCATGAAATCTGCGGATGTTGGGTTTTACTTGAACAGTTCCAGACAGGATGCGGTTGGGAAGTTCATCATTGACAGTAGGATGTTGACTGAACAGCCTAAGAAACAAGTGATATAGTGCGCAATGTGACTAAATTTACAATTTAGCTTAATTAATTTAAATCCTTATAATTTAAAAATATAAGGATTTCATAAATAAGATCTGATATGGCCTCTACTTGTACTTGAAATAAGGCAAATTAAAAGATAAACGCATTGGTAGTTTCAATGTAGCCTTATGACAATCTCCCACTATTTACTGAAGATTTTAACAGAATCTGCAAACATTCAGCACCTGTGCTTTGGCTTTAGATTGTACAAAGAATGGTTGAATCTACTGTTGAGCTGCTTCTCTCCAATAGAGGATACATAACCAAAGGGAAGGATGTTGCGCAGAATATTCATCACTCTGTTTAAGAGCATATCAAGGGGCATTCCATTATCTCCAACTCTGTGCAGAATCCAAGCTCCCCTTCGAGTGCTCAGGTACACCTAAAGGAAAAAAAAGGTTGTCACTTTTAGGTGATTTTCATGTAAATAACACTGAGAGTTTATGAAAACGTGCAGTTTAAACCAAAAGGAAAATGAAGCTGATCTCAAGTTTTGTTTTAATTTAACTTAACCAGGTGAAAGATTCTCACACAAACCCTCCACTTTTAATGTTTTTCTGTCTGTAAGAAAATTGTACAGCTTCATCTGATCTGTCTTGTAAAAATATTTATATCCCATGAACTTTTTTTCTATTTTGTCACGTTAAACTAGAAGTCTCAGTGTTTTTAAATGGGATTTTATATGTTAGACCAACACAAAGCAAAGCATAAATGCAAATTAAAAAAAAAAAAAAAAAAAAAAAACATACACGACAGATGCATGGTTTTAAGTTTTTATTAAATTTATATATCTGAAGAGTGTGGCGTGTATGTGTATTTAGCCCTTGGGCTAAATACTCTTAAAGGGCAGTGCCTCCCAAGATGGCTGCAGCCTCAGACACCTGTCTACTCTTGGATGGGCTGTCCTAAAATGTAATTTTTCCCCTGGGGGACTAATAAAGGTACCCTTTTTCTTCTGAGTTAATACTTTGTAGAAATGCCTTTTGCTGGGATTACAGCAGCATATTTTTTTTCCCTATCCCAGCTGCCACTCCCATGTTTCACCATGTTCTTGGACTAAAAGTTTAAAAGAATTAAAAACCACAACTGTCATCTCTTTCCCTTTCACTTCATAATTATATGCTACGTCGTGTTGCTCTATCATTTGAAATCCTGATGAAATACCCTGAATGGTTGTAACAAGACAAAATGAGGAAAAGTTCAGAGGTAGGACAGTGCATAATCGAAAGTGTCATGAAGTTTATCTCATGTACACTCGGTTTAAAGATACAAGTCATGTCTGAGATTGTTTCAGTCCCACCTGCTTGGTGACTCTGCTCAGTTCAACTGCAATGTCTCCACCGGAGTTTCCTATTCCAATCACTACAGCCTTCTTATTTCTCCATTCATCTGGAGTCTTGTAGTCTCTGCTGTGGAAATACTTTCCCTTAAAAGTCTCGATGCCTGAAATAAAGAAGATGCAGGTTGCACATACTATAATATTGCTCAGTGTTCTCAGTGTTATTGTTAATGCAGTAAACAATAACCACACTGTTCAGTAGAGAGTTTCCACAACATGATAAGTCACGCTGTATCAAAGGTTACTAGGTTTTAAAATTGCACTTAACATGCAACACCTGGTCTTAGATAAAAACAAGGTTATTTATAACATATTCACTCCCTCACACAGATTTATCCCTTTTGTTTTTGTTAAACATTGTGTTACAGAACAGCCACAAATTTCAATTTATTTTAACAGGATTTTACTTGACAGATCAATAATAAGCAGTGATGAATGAACAGCCTCCAGAAGTTGTCTTCTAGAACTGCCCTGTAATTAGCTCTTTACATCTTCCCATCAACTCCAAACAGCTTCCCTGTCCCTAATGAATTAAAACAGCACCACAGCATGATGCTACCACCACTATAAGGATGGTGTGTTCAGGTTGATGTGAGGTGTTAGTTTTCCTCCACACAGGGAGTTTTGCATGAAGACTGAAAAATTCAAGTTTAGTCTCATCTAAGCAGAACACCCTCTTGAACAATTACTTATGTCCCCCACATTTAAACAGAACTTCCTATGACAGCAGCTTTCATGTTATGCAAGGATGCCCAAGTCAAATAGCATGCATCAGCATATCAAGCTAGGTTTATAGTTGATGCACTGAACTGGGCACGAGAGGATGCAAGCCAAACACGCCGTCCTTGCCCCTGCGTGTTGGCCTCATGCTCTGTCGCGCACCTCTGAATTTTTATAACTTACAGCGGATTGCACGTGCCACCTTTCACTCAAACTGGATGAGTTGGAAGCTTGCAGAGCATGTTCACCTGCACTGGCATTTATACAAACCCTCTATGAGGGCTTATTTTCGAAGAATGCTGCACCGAAGGTACGTGTAAAATATAAAAGCCACACTGCTTGCTCGGCTCAAGTGCTCAATGCGAACTTCTAAAAGCACGACTATAACTCAGCCGTCCTTCAGCTTTGCAGAGGTCTGGTAAGGAACCATTGATTAGATTCAAGTGTGCTGGAGAAGGGTGCATCTAAAAGTTGCAGGATAGCAGTTATCCAAGAATGGACAAGGGCACCCATGTTCTTGCCTCATCCATAAAGGTCAGATTTGTGGACTGATGACTAATTCTTGTCATGACACATTCTCCCACTTAAGCTGTGGATCTCTGCAGCTCCTCCAGATTTACCACTTACCTCTTGGCTGCTTCTCTGATTAACACCCTCTTTGCCCAGTCTACCAGTTTAGGTGGATGACCACTGGTTGGTAGATTTTTGACTTGTGCCATATTACAGCTATTTTCAGATAATGGGGAGAATGGTAATCTGTGAGATGTTTGAAGCATGGGATCTTGTTTAATTTGGGGGCAACAGATTAAAAGGGGCTGAATACAAATGCACACCACACTTTTCAGATTTCTGTCTGCAAAAAAATAGAAAGCTATGTCTCTTATTCATTTCCCTTCACAAATATGCGCTACTTTGTGCTGGTCTATCACCCAAAATACATTGAAGTTTCTTGTAACGATACAAAATGTGTAAAATGACAAAGGGTATAAAACTTTTACAAGGTGTTACCTGGGAAGTCATGGAGAGGCACGTTAGGATGGCAGTGATGTCCAATGCAGATCATTACAGCATCAAAAATGTGTTTCTCTTTTTTGCCATCCTTGTTCTCCGTTTCAACATCCCACTGTCCTGAACGGGAAAAATCGGATCTCTTCTTTATGTTCAGAACTCGGGTCTGGGATACAAAAAGACAGAATAAGCTGGCTAAAGAAATCATTCACATATATGAGAGAAAGAACATGAAGTTGGAAATGCATCCTTACATGAAAGCGGATGTACTTGGTAAGCTGGAAGTGGTCTGCATACATCCGAAAGTAGTCCATGATGAGAGAGTTGTGCATGAAGTTTGGAAAGTGTGCAGGGATGGGAAAGTCACTGTAGCACATCATCTCCTTGGAGGTGTTGATGATGAGTGAATTGTAGATGCTGGCACGATCCGGTTCTGGATTCTCCTGCAGTGACACACAGCTGGGGCTTAGACACAGCTCAGTTAAGCCCTACTGTGAAAGTATGGGTGCATCTCAATTCAAACAAGTGAAACTCATTTATTATATTCATACATACTGATACATTTTAAGCATTTAACTTTAATAATTTGGATCATTCTATCTTAAAGCTAATAAAAACCCAAGTTTCAATTTTTCTGAAAATTTCAAAATTACATAAAAACTTCATACTGGGCCTCAAACAACTTAGATTTTTTGCCATTCCCCTCTTCATCCAGACACTTGTGACATGGATTATCAATTGAAATTTTATTCATAATTTAATTTATTCTAAAAAAAATTTTTTTTTTTTAAATTAACCACTGGGCAACAGTAAAGTCTTTTTTTTTTTTTTTTTTCTTAACCAATGTAAGACGCTTCCTACGTAGCCTATGCCCTGCAAAGGTCTCTGTGTGGTGGATCTTTAAGCACTAGCTCCATCCTCATGAATCTCCCCCAAACTCTTGAATGGGTTTTGCTTTACAATCCTCCAAGGAATGCGGTTATCACTAATGCTTGAACAGCTTTTTCTGTCACACTTTTTCCTTCCACTAAACTTTCAAGTAATATGCTTGGATACAGCACTCTGAACAAACAGCAATTACCAATTACCCTTTTACGGGGCAATACTTTAAGAATTTTTAGTCTTATACAATATTTTAATTCTCTGGAAATTTGAATTTTGGGTTTTCATTAACTATAGAAAAAAAAATGTCGATAATAATAAAAAACGACCCTTCGAATGTATTTGACTTTGTGTGTAATGAACCTATTTACTGAGAGAGAAAAAAAAATATCGATGATATTCTAGTTAATCGAGACCACCTATGGTCCAAAACGCATGCATAAGAACCAACCTTAAACCTCCAAAGACCACCGATGTCATCGCTGCTCTCGAAACAGACGGGCTCCAGTCCCTCGTCCAGGCAGCATTTCATGCAGACCAGACCCGAACTCCCCGCTCCGACAACGGCCACACGACGACCCATGCTTCAGCTCTGCGGAACAGATCATTTAGCAGAAACCATCCTGCAGAATGTCAACACGCGTCCATACAACAATACATAACACGAAGCTGCATTTTAAATCTGCATTATCTGATAGTTCAACCCAACCATTTTTACCTTTAAAGCCTTACACACACACACACACACACACACACACACACACACACACTCCTAACATCAACATTCGACTAAAAGATACACAATATAAGAGTTACCAAACTAAATATAACTTTAAATTACAGCATCTAATCGAAGTCTGCAAAGCGTGACCCTCCTCCCTCTCTAAGATTTCAAAGGAAAACATGCTCAGAAGCTTCATTTTGGCGCCTTCAGTTTCCACAAAACAACGTTCATCCCCTCTAAAAGTTCCAAAATGTAATTTAAATCGCGTACCTTTCTAGTTCTAAGAGGAAAACAACTTCTCTGGTGTTTTATATAATTGTACAATGGGTGGAGCGCAAACTGGGGCTTCGACAGCAGACTGAACTTTGCTTCTTCTTAGTAGAGACAGGGAGGAAAAGTAAACAGACTTCCTGGGCTGGGAAAATACTCGCTACATTTAACAATCATTAAACAAGCTTCTGGCAACAACAACATGTAGCACAGATTGCTTTCAGACATAATATAGAATCTAAAAGCCAAACATTTCAAAATAAGAGTTATTGACAGGAGGGAGAAATTGTATGGTTTGATCGTTTTATTATTATAAATGCTTGTTGGTTATCTGGCCAAAATGCTCCCACAACCTTGTTGGAGAATATGCTTTGGTCTGATGAAAGCAAACTTTTTGAAACATCATTTCAGATAGTTCTGTTTGCCACGCGGTATTTCATTGTTCAGCAACACAGTAAATCCAAGTACACACCCAAATCAACAAAACGATGACTCACTTAAAGAAAATTAAAATTTTGGATGGGTCTGGTCAAAGAGTGGCTTTTCCCTCTTTGGATATTAAACTATATATATATATATATATATATATATATATATATATATATATATATATATATATATATATATATATATATATATATATATATATATATATATATATATATCTCAACCAGTCAATTTTTTTCCCTCCACTGTATACCATCTTTGGTGTTCTTCCCTACTAAGGAGCTCACATTGTTTCATTTTGATATGTGTTTCAAATATCTAACTCATAAAATTAAAAATAAAAAACATGCAAGTGTCCATAACCTACGGAAGCCGAGAGCGGTCGTACTCGCATGTTTATTTTACCTATGATTAACTCGAGATAACGAGTTATTTATGTGGTTATAATGACATAACGAATACTGTTTTCTCGAGATAATGAGACAATTATGTCACATCACGAAATAACGATGGGCATTTTCTTGAGAGAAGGAGTTAATTTCCTGATGATTTAATCATACGACCAACGATGCGGTGTCATTATGGTTTACCCATCACTTATTCACAGAATTATTCAGAGAATTACACATGCATGCCATGACTTACACTTATAAGTCATCCCCTGCTGGTGTTGCATGCATTTGAATGATGGAAACAGGTTGAATACACACACCAATCATCTCGTGATCTCGAGAAAACAAACTTTGTTTTCTTGAAATTAAGTCATTATCTTGAGAAAACCATCAGAAAAAAAAGTTTATGCATAACATGTTCGCTCTTGGGTTCCATAAAAACCTTATTCTGTTTTAAGAAAAAATTACGTAATTGTTTTGAATTATGTTTGAATTGTTTTGTGTATCTATACTAGATAGCGTATGATTACAATATTTACTTGATCACCTCAACTTTACCTTGCCCAGATCTTCTACTCATTTGTTAATGACTGACACGCATCCTCATGTCCTAGTTTTAATGTTTGAGCTTTGTGTTTTCCTGGCTTAATTTTTATTTGTTTTAGCTAGAAAAAGGCACAGAATTTGTACTTTTGTAGAAAACTGGTTTGGGCTGAAATCAACTTAAATATTGGTTGAGCAATTTCTAAACAAAGAAGAACCACTTTGGAATATGTTTATTGTACTTTATATCCTACAGTGTCCTGAGTCAGTACTTTTGTAGAACCTTCTTTCACTGCAATTACAGCTAAAATCAAGACCTAAATATAGAGACTTGTTGTTTTTTTTAATGCCCTTTTTTCTTTGAAATCACAGTAAAGTCAATTTAAATTTGTTGTTTTAAAAATGTGGAAAAAAAATACTTTTGAAAGGCACTGTACAACTTTAGAACAAATTGATATGCTTTGCTAATGATTTGCTCAGGTTTGCCTTTCCAAACATAAAATCATTTGCAGACAGAGCAGCAAAAGTCCAGAGAAAATGTGTGAAAGACCTGCAGACTACCTGAGGACCTACTAGACTACAAGAAAGTGTAGCACATTGAAAGTAAAGTATGGAGAAATTAGGGCTGGTCTACTTCAGTTCTGTTTTTCTGCCCTTATTTTATATGTTTTATCCACTAAATTGGTAGAATTGTTCAAATTGAGTCTCTTACCCAAAATTATTTGTACAAAAATTAAAAACAACCACATGGAGTAAAGAGCCCTTCTTATTACCAGTCTGATTTTAAACATTTATATGGTTTAAAGAAATGTCAATTCATTGCTCTTTGAATCTATCTCCATTTAACTTTGAAAGTCTAACTATTACTTCATAACTGAACCGACAGTCTGTGTTAATAATTACAAGCCTATAGCTTGGCAATGCTTCAACTGGACCAAGTGTTGTACAGCGGATGCTGCTTCAAAAATTTGCTGGTAAATCATGACAAAGCATGTATGTGTTTATGCAACAATATATACATTAAATTTATTTTTTTTTTACATCCAAGGCAACCACAGATTCACCAAATCTAAATTAGCTGCAACACAAAAAGTGAGACTGTTCAAGAGGATATCCACATATTCACATTAAGACTTTCAACCAGGTCTTTATTATTCTGCAGGAGTGCTTTAACACAAGTTGCTCACCATCTAGTTTGTCAGGAAAGATCTTAAAAAAACAAACAAAAAAACAAAACAAAACAAAAACTAAACTGGATAATGAACTTCCTCCTCAGATTTTGTTCTAAAATGATTCACTCTCTCTCCAAAGTTTGAAGCTTGGTTACTTATTCATTGTTTTCTTAAGCGGGTGACGGTGGCAAGAGTTCATTATTGTAACCGATGGGTTGCTGGTTTGAACCCATACGTCTCCACTGTTTTGGCAGGTGATATTTCACCTGCTTTGCCTGCTGGTGGTTGTCAGAGAGCCAATTAGAGGGGAAAAACAGAAAGGGCCCAGTTATAGAATAACACACCAGGGCAGCTCCTGCAATAAAAGCCATCAGGATGCTCAACCTGGAAAAGGCCTCATTTTCTGGTTCTTCTGAAACCACTCTGGTTGTGAAAGGACGAATGATGCGTTGCTTCTGTGTGAAAATAGCTTGACGGGCTCCAGCCCACTTCCCAGGTCCTTTCAGGCGGTACTGGTATGATTTGTACGGACCTATGAAGATCTGCAGTGCCAGTGTGGGCTCTTTTAGAAGGAGCTGCAGTATGTTTGGCTTTGCTCCCACCTGCTCAGCCAGAAAGTCCATGTATGACATGTAATCAACCTGTACGGGGTTCCGCTCTGAGCATGTAAACCTAACAGACAGAATAATCAGCTTTAGCACCAACAAAAATAGAATATGAACAGCTATAGGAGTTAGTTTAAAAATTATTTATATATATATATATATATATATATATATATATATATATATATATATATATATATATATATATATATATATAAAACAAAAGTTTAAAAATGTTTTTTTATAGTTGATTGCAAAGTACTAGTTATGACCCCTCACCTTATATCTCCACAGCCCCCCAATGTCATCACTGCTTTCAAAGCATGTTGGCTCCAGGCCTTCCTCCAAACAAGCTCTAATGCTGCTTAGACCACAGGGACCGGCACCGATCACTGCCACCTTCTGGACCATGATGATGATGCAAGAGGTGACGCTCACAGCAGTGGGAATCCTGATCTGTTAGATTTGATTAAACTGCATCAAACAACAAGACAGCAAGTGAAGAATGGAGGGACTGGTCAGGTTTCTAAGCAGTTAGAATTATAGTATGTGGACCTTTAATTTATCTGTGCAGAAGATTAATTTTTTTTTCCAAATAATATAGCTGATCCTCTTTTGTAATTAAAGTCCACAAAGCAATGTTAGAAGTAAAATTTGATTGAATTGATATATTGAAAAATACTGATAGATGTGAAAAGCACATTGTGTACCTACTAATAATAATAATAAAAAAAACCCACACACAGAACAAAAGTTTAACAGACTTGATAAGCTTTATCTTCTCTTTACACAGAGAACAAAGATTAAAAGAAAAAAGATTAAAAGAAAAAAGCTGCATCTCCTCCTATTTAACCAATTTGTCTTGTTTCAGCATGCAGAAATGCAGGGCTCTAAGTTTAAGTTCTTTAAGCAGATCAACACAAAAACAGATCATTCCACAGTTGTTGATAAGAGGAAGGGTATAGCCTCGGGCAGGGGTGCTCATTACGTCGATCGCGATCTACTGGTCGATCACAGCGTGACGTTAAAAAAAAATATATTTGTCAGCCTATCAAACATCCCGTTACTTAATTGACATACAGGGCAACCAATCAGATGACAACTGAATTTTGACCTTTAGGTCACCGCTCATGCGTAAACGACGGCGCTAGCGCAGCAAAACTTACAAGCTAGTTAGCGAATTACCTCAGATTTTAAGCCCTTGCTAAAACATATGGTGATCAAAATGAGTGAGAAAGCTGGACCAAGTAAGGAGGCAAAAACATATCACCTTCATACGGAATGGGAGGTGGACTTTTTTTTTTTTTTTTTCCACGATGTCATTTTCGAAGTGCGTTTGCCTCATCTGCCAGTCTGCCGTCGCAATAACAAAGAAGGGAAATTTGGAGCGGCATTTTCGGACTGTTCATGGAAAATACGACATCGACTTCCCACCGAAAAGCCAGCTGAGAAAGAGAAAGGTGGAGGAACTAAAATCCCAGTTGTCCGGACAGCAGTCATTTTTCACTCAACAAACTTCAAAAAGCAAAAGCCGCCACCGAAGCGTCGTTCCGGGTGAGTCACGTCATCGTTAAAAACAATAAGTCCTTCCAAGACGGAGAGATGGTAAAAGAAGCATTCGTTGAAGCAGCTGGCTCATTGTTCCGAGACTTTAAAAATAAGGCAGAGATATTATCTTCAATCAAAGCTCTGCAGCTGTCAAGACATACAGTTACACGGCGCTGTGAAGCCATTGCTGAGGATTTAACCCAGCAAATGTGGAAGGACGTCGCAGATTGTGAGTGTTTCTCCCTGCAGTTGGACGAATCTACAGCTGTGAGTGACACAGCCCAGATGTGCATTTTCATTCGTATGGTGTTCAGTGATCTCACTGCAAAAGAGGAGCTATTGACAGCACTTCCCATGAAAGAACAGACGCGAGGAGAGGACATATTTCAGACGTTTAAAAACTTTATCGAGAAAACTCAGCTCCCGGTGTACAAATCGGTGTCTATCACCACAGATGGAGCACCTGCAATGGCTGGACGTGTGAATGGATTTATTGCAAAGTGCAAGCAGGACGATGCGTTCCCAGACTTCTTGAATTACCATTGCATAATCCACCAACAAGCGTTATGCGCTAAAATGCTCAACATGAAAGAGATCATGGATATGGCGACGAAGATCGCCTGTTCTGTTCGAGCCAGATCTCTTCAAAGACGGTTATTCCATGCACATCTGGAGAAGGCTGACTGCGACCACTCAGAGTTGTTGCTACATACTGACGTGAGATGGCTTAGTCGTGGGAAATTCCTCCAAAGATTTCGAGAACTCTGTCCGGAGATTGAAGAGTTTTTCCGTGTATCTGGACATGCAGAATACAAGCAACTAAATGATGGTCAATGGCTGTTGGACTTGGCATTTTTAACTCATGTGACAAACCTGTTGAATGATCTTAACCTTGAGCTGCAAGGAAAAGACAAAACAGTGACCAATATGATTAGCTCAGTTAACGTGTTCAAACGAAAGGTGCAACATTTAGCCTCAAAGCTGCATGATTTGGCAAATTTTCAGAACCTGGCGTCAGAGCTGGAGACAAGGGAAGGCCCGTGAGCAACTTCACAGTGCACGCTACATGGAGCAAATGAACGTTTGTCTGTCAGAGTTTGACAAACGCTTTCAAGACTTTTCTTTGCTCGAACCAGTCGCTACATTCATGTGCTATCCTTTTCAGGAAGATGCTGAAGTTGATTCACTGGCATCAAACATTGCAACACTTGAACTCTTCTGGAGTGGAAGATGAGATTTTGACTCTACAAACTGACATTGAGCTGAAGTCGAGAGCTCATGGACAGTTCTGGAACTGACTCACAGAGGTTAAGTACCCCACCATGAGGAAATGTGTTACCTCCTTGACTGCATTATTCGGCTCCACTTATTTATGCGAGTCAGCCTTTTCCTACATGAAGATCATTAAGTCCAAATACCGTTCCACCATGACTTATGAACATTTGGAAATGTGCTTGAGGCTGGCTGTCAGCAGCTACTGTCTGGACTATGCATCCCTGGCTGATTCAATTCAGTGCAAGTCATCAAAGTAAACTCAGGCAACTACAAAAAATGTAAATAATTATTTATTATGTGTGTTGTGCAATATTGGCTTATTCAGTTATGCAAGGTACATCAACATACATTGTACATACAAGTAATCTTTAATAAATTTGAAAACAGTTATATGTTTTGCATTTTTGTAGTGGGTAGGTCGATCATTTTGTCTTGGTTGTTTTATAAGTAGCTCGCATGCTGAAAAAGTGTGAGCACCCCTGGCCTAGGGGTCTGCAGTCTTCACAATACAAAAAAAAAAAAAAAAAAAGCATTAAGCTTTACATGAGGTTTTGATAAAAAGAATGTCATTTTTGACAATCTTCTATAGTGAATTTGTGATTTTTAAAAGAACCACCATGTTTTTTTTAGGTTTTAAAAAACATAAAACATCTGCTAAAAGAGGATACATTTTCTTCTATATAATGTTGATATTAAAAAAAAAAAAAAAAAAAAAAAAAGCACATAGTGTTCAACCCATTCATACATCTATTAACCATCATCATCATCACCTATGGTGGTGTTGGGGGTTGGACCAAAGGTGAGACAGAAACTTGATAGGTCATTGAACGCATATTGAATAAAGTAAAGATTAACACTTACAGATAATAAACATCATGGAGAATTATCTTAGAAGACAATAGAAAGAACAAGTGAAGCACAATGAGGATGGGCAGCTATATATACAATGAGGCAAAGGGGGAGATGACAATGCAACCTGAAAGCCTAATCAAAAGGAGATGGGAACAGCTAAAGGAGAGAGCAGACAGAGGAGAATGAGGTGATTGAGAACAGCTGAGGCTGAGCGAAGGAGGAAAACAAACAGCAGGAGAAACAGAGACTATGAAACTAAAGGAGACAAACCTGAAACTAACACAAATAATAAACAAATAAGAAGACTAATTGAAGGAACCTCAATTTAAATGTACAAATGAAAATAAAAGTAGAAAAGAACTAACAGGAGAAAAATAAAACAGCAAGATCTAAGACAGGGCATTTGGTCCACACTTCCTACCAGCTGGTGGCAGTGATGCTCCATTAACTTATTTGCAATTGCCATTAAACATAAGTAGAAAAAAGAAGACAAACCAATCACAGTCTCTAGAAGATAGCGTCATGCCTAGCACCTCCTCACTAAAATGATTTCTGCCATCTCCTGGTCAGAGTCGCTCTCAGCAGCTGACTGAATCACTCTCAAGCTAGGACTCCTTGGGAGGAATTTTTAAGCTAAGATGGGAGCACAGTGAGAGGACTCTGAGAATCTTTGTGAATATAGGCCCTGGTTAATTAATTAAAAATTAGGCTGAGCTTCATTTTTGTTGGAGTCATTTCAAGGATTGAGTATGACAAAATAAGAGAATCTTCATCAGTGCAGATAGAGCATCTGCATAGTGTAGCATGGGAATAATATTATCAGGTCATTACCACAACATTTAAACAGCATTCACATTAATACTGTAGCAGTGTCATTATGTGGGCTATAAACTGTGCTTTCCAGTTGTGATGCTCATGCTGCGTAATTTATTGACATGTCAAAGAAATCATTTACAGTCATTCTTAGCAAGACAGTTATGTATGCTACAGCAACAGGCAATGCTGGATCATTATTTACTTAAAACAACAAATCTTTGTATGTAATGGAAATTTAAGACATATGTAATATAATGTAATGTATTTTGTTAAAGCTTTTCTTGCACTTTTTTCATTAGACATTTGTATTTGCTCTGTAAAAACACACAAGACAAAGCCATGTCAAGGTGATCTTTGATTTCCTGTGTAGTCTCTTTTTAATGCAGTTGACTACATTGTTTCTTCCCTTCTAAGTGATGATTGTATCAAATCTTTGAGGTTAGTCAGTGAACCATAGATTGCACAGAAGACTCTTACTCCTGTTCAGCATCTGAGTAGCATGTTGGACTAATGGGATAATCTTATCTGACAAAAGCACAGTCATGACCATAGTTCCTGCACATGCTATTAACCAGGGAAAACACAGGATAGACTTCTGAGTCTCTGGCTCTGGTACCACTCTGGTTTTGAAAGGCTTAGCAACCCGCTTCCACTGTGTGAGGATGGCTTGTCTGGCTCCTGTCCAGTGTCCAGGCCCAGTGAGGCGATACTGGTAAGGAGTGCAGGGACCAAAGAAGATCTTTGCCCAGAGGACTGGGTCTATTAGGAACAGTCTCAGAAGATGTGGTTTAACACCAATCTGTGAGGGAAAGATTATTATTTGGTTGCCTGTGTCTTGTATACGGTAAATGACAAAATATTGGGAGGTACTTACCTCCTTAGCCATGAAATCCAAGTATTGGATGAAATCCACCTGGAGAACAGCTTGTTGTGGGTTAGGATAGCTTTAAAAACACCAGAAGAAGTGTTAACAAAAATATTTTGGTTTAAAAATCATCTTTGAGTATGAGGAGGATGGCTACCTGTGCATGTTTAATCTCCTATCAATCTCAATGACTTCCAGCATTTTCTGCTTCGATGGAAGATGGGTTAAACCTGAAACATTAAACATTTCATCTTACAATGATATTCATAAACCTTGAACTTTTTTGCAGGTTCTCTTAAAACCACAAACATAAATAAAGGATTTTTATTGGAATTCTATTTGATAGACCAACCCTAGTAGTACACACTTGTGAAATGGGAGAAAAATAATCAATGGTTTGAAAGTATTTCATACATAAACTGACACTGAAACATTCTTTATAAATTAGCTCAACCTGAGAATGGATGGGAGGGAGAACATCTGGGAACAAAAAAAGTGCTGCCAGAATTTTCAGTTGGATTTAGCTCTGGACTTTGACTGAACCATTCTGACACATGATTGTAATTTGATTGATCAAAACCCTCCACTGTGGCTCTGGCTGTATCTGAGGTCATTGTTGAGTTGAAAAGTTAATCTTTGCCCTAGTCCCAAATCATTTGAAGGCTCTAACAGGTTTTGCTCCCTGTATTTAGCTCCCAATAACTCTGACCACTTTCTATGGCCCTGCTGAATGAAAGCAAACCCATAATATGATCCTGCCATTAATATGATTCATATTGGGGATCATGGGTAATGTACAGTGTTAGTTTTCTATCACACCCAATGTTTACCATTAAAATTCCCCTACGTGGCTCCTTGGTTTTTTCCATCCATCTGTCAGTCCAACCGTCCGTTCATCCATCCAGACGGATGTCCATCCTCCCATCGCCAGTGCATCACAAGTCAACACAGAGCCACACAAAACAAACAACCATGCACACACATTGATACCTATGTAAAACTTAGAGTTGGCAATCAAACTGGGAGTCTTTATTTTTGGACTTTGGAAGGAAACCAGAATACCTGGAAAGAATCCACTCATGCATGAGAACAAAATGCGTGCCACACATTCAGTTTTTTATTTATAAAAAGTTTTTAAAAACCATGTTTTCTTCAGTTTCACAGTTATGAATTACTGTGTTTGTCTTTCAGCTGAACTTGCTTTGATTCTCAGGAGATCTGGTTCTACTTTACTAATTCTAACTACTGGAAAGTGTCAGACATGATCTATCAACATTAATGCTTTCAGATTCAGTTGTTATGACTGCACTTGTCACTCATTACAAAAAATTGTTAGGATCTTGGGTTATTTTGGGTTAATTTTTTATGGGTTTGTAGTCTGGTTTATTTGTTATCTGTCTTCCTTAGCTGTTCTTATTTTGATTAGATCAGCCTTGTTTCTGTTTTACTTAAGTTCAGTCCGTTCTTAGTTATTTTAGTTTGATTATGTGAGTTGAGTTAGTTTTTGTCACTGTTAGACACACTCTACTCAATGCATCTGCCTGCTGCATTTGGGTGGTACTCAATCTACAAACAATTAAAAAAATACATTGAAGTTTGTGGTTTTAAAGTATCAAAACCTGAAAAGCTCAAGGGGTATGAATACTTTAGTAAGTCCCTGTATGTGTATATATTGCCTACCTGAGAACACCTTAACAGCCCACCGAACCTGCATCTCCACGATCGGCATAATTGGTCCCTCTGCTTGGAAAACAGCCATGATGGCCAGTGTGGGATGTTGCAGAGACGGTGGAAACACTCTTCTGAATTAAGTAAAATTAGGGAAAAAAAAAAAATTTAAGTCATCGCTCATAATGTGAAGCATGGTTCAGACAGATTAAATGAATAAACCAAACTCTACAGTCATAATTGTTACCCAGTTTAAGATGTTTTGTTTTTTTTTTTTTTTTTTTTTTTAAACAAACCATAAAGGTCATAATGGATAAAAATCTTTTCTGTTTTTTTTTTTGTGATATATCTTGTCAGTACTGCCTTAAACACTGTACCATTCTTGTAAGTGTTCTACACAGACTTACTTGTACAATGTCAGCTCACTGTCTGGTCCTTCAGACAGAGCAGAGGGCAAGAATGGGAAGGCTCTTTTATAACCTGTACAAAAGATCACAGCATCAATGTTCTCTTCAGCTGTGCCATCTTCAAATATAACCCCTGAATCCTTGAACCCTTGGATGTTGTGTTTCATGACAAGAGCTCCCTGAAGAATTCGGCCAGGAAGATCATCATTGATCAGAGGGTTTTTGTCCAAAAGTCTGTGAAGAAGATGAAAATAAGGAGTTTATTGATGACTGTTTGGAGGCTGCTGTGCAATAGCAACTTTAGCTTTTTATGTTGTTCTTTCTGTGGTTTCTACTTTTGGGTAGCTTGTTTTTCCTAGATTTTGTGGCTGGTTTGTGACATTGTGTATTACTGTGTACTCTTTGCCTTTCCCTGATTTTCTTTCAGCTGAACTTGCTTTGATTCTCAGGAGATCTGGTTCTACTTTACTAATTCTAACTACTGGAAAGTGTCAGACATGATCTATCAACATTAATGCTTTCAGATTCAGTTATGACTGATGCCTGGGTTGGTGTGTGTGTGTTTGTGGCTTTTTAAATTTTTTTTAAAACTATTTACTAGGGCTTTTGGTTTTCTTGAAGCAAACGTTGTCAGGATCCTGGTTTGTTTTTGATTTTTCTTCTGGGCTTGCATTTTTGATCACCTTTCTTTTTATCTGTGCTTATTCTTTATTTTCTGTTTTATCAATCTTGCTTGTATTTAGAGCAGTCTTTCCTTAGCTGTTTATGTGCTCATGTTTTGGTTGTACTGTGTTAGTTCGTGCTTTGTTTAGCTCTTTTCTGATTTGCTCGCTCTTTCTCGTCACTAATCAACCACTGGTTCTCTATCAAGCTCCTCTACATATAAGCTCTTATCCTTAATTCACTTCCCGCTGGATCCTCCTGTGTGTTCTGTCTATCCTCATGGTTTGTGTTCCATGCTGCTGTTTTTCTCGTTTTTTTTCATTTGCCTTTTTATTGAAAAATTACCAACAGACTCCCAATTTCTTGTCTGTGCTTTCCAACATAAATCTTAACATGTTGAGTTCCCATTTAAAAAAAAAAAAAAAAAAAAAAAAAAAAAGACTGTGAGTGATGTATTAGACTCCCTTGAACTCATTGATTGGAAAATATGATGCAGCTCCCACATTGCCCAAAGGTCTGGTTCTGATTGATTGCTTAATTGACCTTGTTGACATGGTTTCAGCAGAAGTGCCGGAGTGGTCCTCTGAACCAGAGTGTTCATCTATCAAAGAATACAAATCTAATCTAGTCATCCAAGACTGGTTACCATACTACAGCTGGTATGAATATATGTTTTTGCACTGCATGCTATGCTAATTTGTCTGTATTGAGTGCAGCTCATTTTGTTTTTCAGTTGTAGCCGAAACTAGTTTGGTTTATCAAATAGTGCCACATTTACCTGTGTCTGGGCTTCAGACCGTACAGTCCATGGTCATATTTTTGGTTCAGTGATCTCTCTGCTGCCCAGCTGATTAATGTTTTGGGGAGCAGTTGCAATAGGATGATGTTGAACCTGGAGATAAGTGCCATATCCAGAGGTAGGCCATTACGGGCCATCCTGCTAATCACCCAGACCCCTTCCCGAGTACTGAGAAATGTCTGAAGAGGGTTGAGGAATATACAAGTGGAGAATATTAGCTGTTGCTGTCATCTCTCTTAGCTTATCGAACAACATGGCAGTTCTCCTATGTTTGTCCTGTTCTTACCTTCTCTGCAGATCTGCTAATCTCTACTGCAATATCTCCTCCAGAGCTGCCAGTGCCAACAATCACCACCCTTTTCCCCCTGAAGGAATCTGCATCTTTATATTCCCAGCTGTGCAGAAGCCTGCCAAAGAATGTTTCATGTCCTGGAGGAAAACATATGGCAAAATAGCTCAAAGCAAAGGCTTTTATGGTTTTCAGTAATTACATAAGCTATTAAAGTGGATTAATCTGATTACCTTGAAAGTCAGATAGGGGTAAGGCTGGATGAGTATAATGTCCTGAACACACCAGAACTGCATCAAAGATGTGTCTCTCTTCCTCATTATTTTTGTCTATGGTCACTACATCCCACTGACCAGACACTAAAAAGTCTGGCCTTTGTGCAACACTCCTCACAGTGGTCTGAAGTACAAACCGAAATGCAAGCATTAATGTAGAGATCTTTTACCTTTTAAAAGAAAACAATGATGAAACAGGAAAGACCTGAAAATGAATGTGTTGGAGCAGGTCAAAATGCTCAGCATAGAGCCTTAAATACTGCAGCAGCTTGGAGTTGTGCATAAAGTTGGGATAGTCATCAGGCATGGGGAAATCACTGAAACACATCATCTCTTTGGAGGTATTTACCACCAGAGAACGGTAGATGCTGGATCGCTCTGGTTCAGGTGACTCCTGCAGGCTCAGAAAAACAAGGCTGGAGTTGATAAAGCAGACTATTACTGTGCCTTACACACTTACAAAAACAAAGAATTGCATGGTTCTAAAGTAGAAAGAATGTGATACATTGATTTCAATGTTTGTTAAAATGACCTATCATCCTAAACACTATTCTCATAGTAGAATAAGGTGACAGCTATGGGAATGCTTGTCAACAAAAATCAGAGCTGATAGGAGGATAGACTAAAAAAAAAAAAAAAAAAAAAAATTAAAAAAAGCCTGATCTACAATTGTAGTTTATGTAAAATGTATAGAATGTCCCAGTCAAAATCTATATGGAGGACCGAAACTGACATAATTAAATATAAAACCATAAAACAGAAATATACATATAGGTTTTCCTTTTCCTTATACATGTGTTTTTGTCAAGAAATGTATATATTTTGTTTTGTCTTTTCCTTATACAAGCATTTTTTTTTTTTTTTTTACATTTCTTCGTAAAGGGATGCCTTCTTGGTCCAGCAACTCTACTACTGGTCAGCTGAAAACTTACCACCTTCCAATTTGTCCAGTCTATTTGCAGCTTCCCTTAACAACTCTGACATAGACTGTCTTTGTCTCCCTCCATAACTACACTTTGGTTGCTAAACTGAAGCCAAAGACGCAGACATGCACAATCAACCTGCACATGGATCCTGCTTCTTCCTGTTTATTGACCAATGGTAGAGGAGCTGAACCAAAAAGGCAGCCCTCCTCATTTGCATAATGAGGCAGAAATGCATAGAGTAATGTAAAAAGAGGAGATGAGGAAATGTAAAAAGAACAAATGCTTGTATAAGGAAAAGGCAAAGCAAAATATATAAATTTCTTGATGAAAATACATGTGTAAGGAAAAGGAAAAACAAAATATACGTATTTCTGCTTTAATTTTTAATTATGTCAGTTTTGGTCCTCCATGTATCTAGACCTAAATGCACCTCTGCTTCTGTGGCAAGACTTGAAAACAGATGTCTATAGATGCTCACTAAAAAATCTTTTTGGTAAGAAGAATGAGCAAAACACTTAGGTAGCAGCTTGACTAACAAATCTTGACAAAATTTCACCACCTGTTCAAATTTTCCCACCTTAAATTTCCACAGGCCACCGATGTCATCACTACTTTCAAAGCAGACAGGATCCAGGCCCTCATCCAAGCAGACTTTGATACAGGCCAGACCTGAACTGCCTGCTCCGACTACTGCCACACGTCGAACCATCACTGAGGAGAAACAGAACTGTTCGGGAAGTTTCATTTGGCGAAGCAAAGTTTAATTTTTCCACTACAAAGCCAACTTTGCAGGCAATCACTCTGAAGTGCTATTTAAGTTTCAGATGTCATTTTTTGTCCACTTCAGATTGCGGTAGAACCACCTCAAATGGAACAGGAAAAATGAGAGGGAGTAAGCATTTTTTTCGGGGGAGGGGGTGACAAATGAGAGTATTTCATGGTCCAAGCAAAAGAACATAATAAAAGGTAAAAATTAAATCACCAGAATGAAATTTAATTTGTCTTTTTCATAAATTTCATACATTGTATTATTCTTATCCCTTAAATCGTTCTTTTTTTACGTCCAAATTTAGATGTGATGGGCAAAAACATTTATTGCGCAACACAGAGGATTATTCAGCAGGGTATTTATATTAATGCTGTGCAGTGATTTTTGAGTCTATAGCTATATGTACATGGATTATTAAATTCCACATACATAAATATATTTATTATGGTAATCAAAAAATTGGGATACTGTAACTTTACCAATAATCCCAGTTGTGGGTTATTCTTTTCAAACCAACTTTTTGGACATTATTCACTTTAACCCATTTAGGATTAAAAACTAACCCAGGATCCTGGTCAAACCCATACTCGAGCCCTGTTGTGCTAAATCATCCTGGGTATGGATCGATCGATCCATAGTTGATCCAAGCTAACAAAAATAACCTGACAGGGTTTGTTTTTAACCCGGAGTGCAAGAAACACAAAACAGCTACATTTATTATTAATATTATGATTATCCTAACAAACTTCTATAAATAAATTATTACATTCCATGCATATTTCACTAAAACTTGGAAAACATCAAAAAACAAACTTAAGCTTTCAACAAGTCTTGTAAGTCTTTGACTATGTCACAGCAAAAGGAAAAACAAAACTTATATTCTCCCTGAGTGAGATTTAAATGAGAAACATAGGATTCAAAACCAAAATCAATATACTTGTATTCAGAAATATGTTTATATCTATAAGCATATTTACATGATGAAATTATGATCATTGTCCTGTATAATTGGGCTTTTTTCATTTCTCTGTTTTTCTGCTCTCACCTTCTGTTGTAAGCTGTGTAAAAGGAATGTTGCGTCGCAGTCGTCAGATGTGAAACAGCACCTGTAAACTGAGCTCCAGTTTTTAACGTCATTAGTTAAATAGTACGGCAGAGGAAGAACTTTAACCTTCTGTGGTGTCGAGGGAACAATTGTTGGACTGACCAGATGGTACGCTTAAAATGTTTCGCAAGATTTTAAACATACAAAATAACCCATTGTTAACAACAAAGTAAGCTTTCAGAGGGTATAAATAGCCTGTCTGTCTTGAACTCTCTGAGGAATTATGGGTGTGTCTTCTGGCTACATCAAATATTTAGTCTAAACTAAACTAATGAAATTGTTTTGTTATAATGCATGTATCTACATCAGTTGAATTAATATAATAACACATGAACTATATAATCCCAACATAGAGGTATGTGTCTCAGTGTGATCTGAATATAGATTTATTATTGGATTGCATTGGAATAAACTGAACTAATCTGAACCAAAATAGATTTTACAGTTTTGTGAAAATATATTTTCTCCCTTACATCTTACCTCTGTTGTTGTTTTTTTTTAATTTTAACATAAAGGATAAACATGAGTAAGCACACTATGCATCTTCAAATGATGATTTCCTTTAATAGAGGAAAAAAGCTATCCAAACAACAATTTTAGGTGAACAGCATTTTTAGGTGAGCAAAAGTAAAGGAACGAAAATCTTAAAGTGAATAACATTTGAAGTGACTGCTTCAAGCCTGTGACCAATCGACATCAACCAGCTGTTGCATTCTTCATTTGTGATGCTATTCCAGGCTTTTATCGCAGCTTCTTTCAGTTTTTATTTGTTTCAGGGGGTTTCTCCCTTCAGTTTCCTTTTCAAGAGGTGAATTGCATGCTCTGCTGGGTTAAGGTCAGGTGATTGACTTGGCCATCTAAAATCTTCCACTTTTTCCCATGATGAAGTCCTTTGTTTTGTTGGCAGTGTACTTCAGGTCATTTTCCTGCTGCATGATTAAAAACTCCTACTGACTAGTTTGGATACATTTCTTTGTAAATTGGCAGACAAAATGTTTCTGTACACTTCTAAATTCATTCTGCTGCTTCCAACATTACATCATCAATAAATATGAATGAACCTGTTCCAGAAATGACCATGCATGCCCAAGCCATGACATTACCTCCACCATGCTTCACAGATGAGCTTGTGTGCTTTGGATCATAAGCAGTTCATTTCTTTCTCCACACTTTGACCTTTCCATCACTTTGGTAGAGATTAATCTTGGTCTCATCAGTTCATAAGATTTTGTTCCAGAACTTTTGCAGCTCATCTCTGTACTTCTTTGGAAATTTCTGGCCTTCCAATTCTTACTGCTGATGAGTGGTTTGCATCTTCTGGTATGGCCTCTATATCTCAGTTCTTGGAGTCTTCTTCAAACAACGAATTGTGATCCCTTCACCCCTACACTGTGGAGATCATTGGTGATGTCACTTACTGATGTTTTGGGGTTTTTCTTCACAGCTCTCACATTATTTCTGTCATCAACTACTGTTGTTTTCCTTGGCTGGCCTGTTCTGCATCTCTTGCTCAGTACACCAGTAGTTTATTTCTTATTCAGGACATTCAAAATTGTTGTACTTGCTTGTCGAATGGCTCTGATTGAGTTTCCTTCTTTTCTCAACTTCAAAATGGCTTTCTTTTGAACATTAAGCCAGACAGCTTTCTGGTCTTAATGTTGGTTTATCCTCTATAACAAGAAATACGTAATTTATAGGTTTAAACACAAGCCAAAAAAGTATACTAGTCATGCAGAGCAATTTAATGTTTAAACAATCAACCTTAAAGGCAACACCTGGTCAAGAAGAAACACCTGTCAGTCACATGTTTCAATAGTTTTGCTCACTTGAACTTGTGTTCAAACAAAGGGTGGTATGCTTCAGTTGTTTAGCACATCTATATGTAAATACCAGGAAATAAAAACTGACATTCTGAACTCTTGTCTTATGCTCTCATGTCTTCAGTTTACAACAAAAACAAATGAATTTGCCATGCTGTTCCAACACTTTTGGAGGGGACTGTAGAGGTCATTTTTGCCCAGTCTCTTCCATACTGTTGCTGGCTAATAAAAGCTAACTTTAACTGAGACAAGTGAGGCCAGCAGTGCTTTAGATGTTGTTTTGTTTGGGGGGGGGACTTCCTGGATGAGTTGTAGATAATTAGAGTAATGTTTAGAGGCCATCCACTCCTTGGAAGATTTACCACTGTTCCATGTTTTCTCCATTTGTAAATAAAGGCTGTCATTGTGATTAAACAGTTTTAAAGCCTTAAAAATTACTTTGTAATTAAGAACTGAAAAATGTGTCAATTTCTACGGTCTTCATCGAGGCTGTGTGTCTCTGTTTGGTTATGAGTTGGGCTGCAAAACAAGGAAATTAACCAAGGGGGATTCATGCAAGAACTGCCATCAAGTTCAGTTGACTCCTGCCGATTGAGAAAAACAAGGCCGAAACTGATAAAGACGACCAACAACGGTACACAAGCACAACAATTTCTGCTCATATTTCATACAGGTAAGACAAAACCAAGACTACAAAATCTGCTCCAACATTGATCTTCCACAAGCCACTGATAGCTTCACTCCTCTCAAAGCAGACAGTATCCAAGCTCTCAAGCCAACAGAAGTGCATGCTTGACATGCTGCCATGTGTTCAGCCATCTCAGAGCAGAAACAGAACTGCAAGAGAAGTTTCATTTTTGCTTCAAGTAAGGCACATTTTCATTAAAATATTCTATTTGCTTTTTGGAATGAAAATAGAGATAACAAGCCTAATATAGAAAGAAGAAATGGACAGAGCATTCAATCAAACTCCTGGTGCAAAAGTTGTATTTGCAGCACCTATTGCTTTAATGTTTCTTTAAAACATTTACTTATATGACAAAAGGCTCCTTTTCACTGAAAACATCAGAAGTTAGTATTCTATATGAAAAAAATGTAATATTAAAAAGATATTAGAAACATGTCACAGCTTTGTAATGGTAGCATATTTATGGTGAAAACATTATTTGGTAGTTGGTTAAGGAGCAGAACTATACCACAAATTGTGCAGAGTTTTTGACATGTGCAAATAATGTTTAAATCACAATCACAAGCGAAATCTATGGAGAAGTCAAGGTGAGGCTCTTAAACCTACTGGACCAACTGTGAAGCACGGTGGTGGTAACATTATGGTGAGGGTCTGCTTGAGTGTTGCAGAGGTGAATTGCACAAAATAGATGGAATGATGAAGAGGAACAACCTCAAATTCTTTACCTCAGCTATCAGCTAGATGTTTGAACTTCAAACATAATTTAGCATTCCAACCATAAATGTATCCCAAAACAACACCAGGACTGGATTCGAATTACATTAAGCAGGTTAACATTATTGTCTGGAATGGTCTCAACCTCAACCTGGTTGAAAATGGTCAAAGCCCAATCCATGGTGGGAACACCTTATTGTCTTCATTCTGTTTGTCCTAGCATCACTCTCTCTTTTCTTCTACTTCCATCCTTCAGGGGGATGGACTCTGAAAGCTTTCTGATTCTTGCTCAGCATTCTCCCTTTTTTGTGATATTCACTAAACAATCTGCAGCACATTGATGGTATAGTTCTGGCCTGCTTGTGAACAGTTAAACTGCTTACAGTACTTTTTGCAATATGAAACATTACTTCAGTGCAGGCTGGTTTGAGTGTTACCAGTGTTGCATGTTAAAGTAAAAAGAGATGCATTAATCAATCACAGCAGACAGCGCTACACTGCTGCATAACTGACAGATGTATGTTCCTCTCTGGTAACTTTTCTGCCAACAGCTAACATCAGAGGTTCTAAACTTGGGGTTTTTAGACTGTTTGTGGACGAAGTTTGGACATCAGGGTGGGGATGATGGTTGGATTGTGAACTTGGATGTAGTAGATGGCACTTCCTCCAGCCATGATCAGCAAGCTCCACTTGATCAGGCAGCCTGCTGTCAAGCTCTCATGTGGTCCTAGCTGTGGGAGCACAAAAACAGTTATGGTCTGAATTTTAAAGAATGTACTCCAAAAATAATCGGAATGTCAAAATTTACATTTTCTCGTCAATCAGTATGAAAGTCATGTTGATTTGGGGCTTTTAACGATGCATTGGAACTGTTCTTTTTTCAGGATGGAACATTATACAACTACAATTATTTGATTTTTAGATGCAATAATTAGGTTGAATCTATTAGGATTTTTGGTTGAATTAAACATACAGGCTCAGATATACTGTAGAAAAACACTCATTTCTGGAGTACTGCCCCACAGCAAATTGCACCTCCACTACATGTTTTTTTGAGGCCATCAGCAAGCTTCTAAAATGGTTCTGGCTTGATATTTGACCAATCTAACAATTAAAATGGTAGAGATCATTTAAAATGGTTTGTTTACTCATATGGCCTTTTAAGCAGACTTCATATATTTTCAAAACAGCTTAGGTCTGAACCATCCCAGAAGCTTAAGGTTGGCCAGCTTGCTCTATTCTGAAACCACTTTTTATGTATGTTTGGGATGTTTGTCCTCTTGGATTATGCAAACATGTCCAATTTTTTAACCATTTGTACCAAATCATCCCTTCAGATAGCAAAAAGTTAGTTATGATGATCAAAAACAACCCATGAACCACCCTAGACCAATAAACAAGAGTCACTGTGCACAGCCGGATAGCAATAGGCCTCTGGAATAGTCTCGACTTTACTCCATATAAAAATGTATAGACTATTCCTGAAAGTCAGATCTGTGGCAGGAAACCACTTGTTTGAAATTAGCTCTACAAATTATGCCAAGGAGAACGGTAAAATGCCCAGTCAGAAATATACCAGAAGCTTGTTGATGGCTGCTAGAAGTGTATGATTTCTGTGCAATCAATTTGTTCAGCAAAGCTTATTCATTAATATTTGGGGTACTGCATATATTTTATTATGCATTTATATTTTGAGCAATTCCCATTTCATTCTTTTAGAAATTAATGAAGTTTTGTGTTTTACTCTAACCTGAAAAACAGGAACAGTTAAAAAAAATCCTCTGAACACCAAAACTGATAGGATTTTCAGATGCAGATGATGAGTGTATGTAAATTTCTAACAGGCCTTGTATATAACACTCATTTCAGACCTGTCGGGTTCTTAGGGGCTGGTACATGCGGTCAAACTGGGTAAAGATCGCCCTGCGGGCCCCGTCCCATTTTCCTGGTCCCATCAGTCGGTATTGGTAAGCAGTGATGGGTCCCCAGAAAACCCGCCTAAACAGTGGGAAGTCAGTGAGGAACAGCCAGAGGAGACTTGGGCGTACTCCAATGTCTTTTGCTAAATCGTCCATGTACTCAACGAAGTCCACCTGCAGCGGTGTCAGCCTCGAGACAATGTAGCTGTAGGAGAAAAACATGTAAGCTTAAAACCTATTTGAACAGAACTGAAGGCTTTGCTTTCAGACTTGTAATTTTAAGAACCTTTCATGTAGTTAAATGTCACAAAATATTCATACTTTTTCTCAATACTTTTGGTGTCCTTCTCAACAGCCTTGATCATGGCTTGGTTTGAGGGAAGCTTCTTATGTCCTGAAGGCCCAAAGACAGAAAGCTCACATTTAGCAACCAGACCTATATGTGCTGAGGTCGGGACAAGTAATTAATAATTACATCATTTAAAAATGGTCTCAGTTAAAATGAATCCTCACCTTTAAAGACACGAGCAACAAAGCGGGCCTGCATCTCAGCTTGTGGCATGATGGCTCCGTCAGAATGGATAAAACCCACGATAGCCAGAGTAGGTTGCTCAAGGACTGGGGGGAAAACATGTTTGTAGAGACCCACACGGTGCCCTGACTTGTACATGACATTGTTTGGCAAGTAGGGGAAATCATAATTATACCCTGTGGCGAACACAATCAAATCCACCTGTAAAAGGAAAAAAATTAGTTGTAAGTCTTTTCCTTGAGGAAAGTAAAACTTATGACACATCTAACAAAACTTTCTCTGACATTTTCCACAGCACTGCCATCATCGAAGACCACGGTGGAGCCACGGATCTCTTTCACATTTGGCTTGACAAGGACTGACCCGGACAAAATCTTAAAGGGGAGGTCATCGTTGATCACTGGAATCTGGCTGAAGAGCCTTTGGGAAAACAGGAAGGCGGAGATATGATTTAACAGTAGCCCACAAACATTAAATCATGTTTATTTTCTGAACTGCAATCAGGTAATATAGGAGCAATCATAGTAACTATTAGGGATGCTCCGATCAGGTTTTATGCTGATCACATGGATTGGGTGTTAATTTTTTTTATTTGGTTATAAATGCTACAGCCACAGGGAAGAGGCAGAGGAGCTCAATTTTTTTTTACAGATTATCTGTCTCATGTTATACTGTCACGACATAGTGACAGTTATATGTAAAAAACACATTTTTCTCAATGTGAGAGTAACAAATTACACTTTCTGGTGGAGCTTGAAATATTACATTCCAGTAGCACGTAATGGGGGTCCAACAGTGAGAGTAGGCAGTGGAACCCAGTGTCCTCCACCCCTGAGAGAGGCTGGTCATCTAGTCCGATGAATTAATTTTTTGGGGGGTTACTTGCTTTGCCTTCTGAGTGTTGATGCATTTTGATGTGCTTACCCCCTGTGCTACTTTTCCATCGCATATTTTGCAAGACGCAAACTTCACATCACTCTCACAGACAGTGCAAAAGTTCCACATGACAGATATGTTTGCTTAGGATTTGCTGCCACAGTGTGAAGGAAAGGGGGAGACACACTGCACACAGAGCCTCTGCAGGCTGCGAAGTATGAAGTACAGGTGATCGGGTTTTGTGATCGGCAACAAAAGACATTGATCGGTGAACACTGATCACATACTTTTTCATGGAAGTTGGCTGATAATGATTGGTGGCTGATCAATTGGAACAGCACTAGTAACTATCTTACCATCACCAACCCAATAGCCACAATAAATAACTGGCTCAACCATGCAGCAGGAGGCTAACTTCAGATCAGAGACTTTTAACTTCTACCCTTTTCTTTTCAAAACAATAAGATGGTCAGTTTCGAATTCATGCTTGCAAAGAAGGTTTTGTTATGATTTGGCACACAGCTGAGGCCTCCATAAATAAATCTGAGAATGAAATCTGTGTGAACACAGAGAGATTATGTTTAAAAAGTGATTGAAACATGTTTATTGTCACACATTTAAATAAAAATACTCTTGAATGATTATAAATTTAATTCTTAGAAGGATTTTGATCATTATTATGCTGTGAGCAGGTTGAGAGGCTCTGCTGTGGGGGAGGAGCTGTGGCACAGCAGAGAGCAAGGGGGAGGGTGTGAGCAGTGCACACCAGCATGACTGATAGTGATAAGACCCTCCTCCTGGCTCTGATTGATTGTTTCTCACCAGGAGTGGTGCATTTCTGCAGATGGCAGTAGAACAACAGGGAAGAGGCAGAGGAGCTGTATTTTTTCACTATCTGTCTCATATTATACCATCAAGACATACTGATAGTTTTAACAAATATGCAAAAAACATATTTTTGTAAACGTTACTTACTGCAGCTTTAAGACCTTTGCAGCATGTTTCCTCCTTCTCTCTTTTCCCATTTCCTGTCTAATTACTGTTTAGTAAAAGCCACTAGTGTCACAAACTTGTTCAAATAAAAAAATAAATAAATAAATAAAAATTTTTTTTGTTATATTTGTTTTAACGGAATAGTGGTCCATAACTTTGGACATTTTTTCCTAACATAGGATTTCCATTGCAGAGGAAGATTATGACAATGCAGTTAAAGAGGAATTTATTTTCAAAGCTTTTTACACATCTTTACCAGGGATGCCATACTATCTATAACTGTGGAGTTCAAAGAGAATTAAAATTGATTTTCACTCTCACAGGTGTCAAACTCCAAACTCCAGTCCTTCAAGACTCTCTGCTTTAACACAGCTGAATCAAATAATTAGGTCATCAGCAAGACTCTGTAGATCCTGTTTGCATGCTATTGATTTATTTCAGCAATATGATACAGGTAAATTGGACATGAAACCCATCTGAGAGTTGCAGGACACAGGCCATCAAGGATCAGGTTTCTGACGCCCCAACAAATCATACGTTTAGTCAAAAGATTCCTTTCAAACTTAATACCAAGCAGTCATACAATACTTGCAAAGTATTGAGTCCTGTTGCTGCAACACAAGCTTTGATCTAATACAGAACAGATTATCCTGGCTCTTGCTCCTGCAGTTTAACACAGTTGGGAAAACATGTGCTGGAGCTTTACCCCTAGATAACCTTAGCTGAGCTGAACCCCTGGTAGGTGGTATATGTCTAAGCAACAAAGTATGCATACCTATATCCCACAGTGCCGCTAATATTTACCTCTTGGTCCACATACTCTTCTGACTATGATAGACACTTATGTCATTAGATACTGACTGATTAGATACTGACTGATTAGATACTGATGAGCCCAACTGACTCTCACCTTAAGCAACACACTGCAATCTAGAGGATGTTTGGGCACCTATCTATCCTGAGCTACATTTGAGCAATTCAAGCTACTCTCTTTCTGGATCAAACATAACAGTTTGTTGTTGTTTTATGCCCGGTATCAGAGAGCTTTGACAGCCTATGACCCTTTCAGTAGTATTTCTCTTTTACCTCGCTTTTTTTTTTTTTTTTTTTTTTTTTTTTTTTTGAGCATGCATTTTCCAAAACAGCAGAACTTGTGAAGATACTCTATAAAGGGTGATCAATGAAGAAATTTTTAAAACACATAATGCTACAATTCAACTGACAAATACCAGTTTAATTTTATTGTTCCCCTTATTGGAGAACATTGATTAATCCTCCCCATAACATTGAAGCACCCTACCTGTGTTTGGGTTTGAGGCCGTACACTGCATGATCATACATGGCGTTGAGCTTCTTTTCACCCAGCCAGTTGAGAAAACGCATGGGCAGCAGCTTGAACATGACATGGACAAAGCGCGTGTTGAACCTGTCAACCGGTAAGCCATTGTCAGAAACCTGACGGATGACCCAGGCACCACTGCGAGTGCTCAGGTACACCTGCAGAAAAGATTCAAGGACAATGAATAAATAAAGTCGACAAAGAAAACATGCACCGCATTTTACAGGGAGTACAAGACTTAAAATGTTACAATGGTTGGAAAACCCAGAAAGTATTCCCAACCTGCTCTGCAACTCTGCTCCCCTCCACAGCGATGTCTCCTCCTGAGTTACCGATGCCGATGACCACCACTCTTTTCCCGTGCATGTCCTCAGGTCCCTTGTAGTCCCAGCTGTGGAAGTATTTTCCTTCAAACGTCTCAATTCCTGGAACATATTAGAAAAAAAAAAATCATTTGAGTGTACGGAATAAAAACAACGAGGTTGCTTTGCATTAAAACAGCGACTTCTAAAAGTATTCATACCCCGTGACATTGTGTCATGTTACAACCTCTAATTTGAATGTATTTTTACAGAATTTTATGTGAAAGACCAGCAAAAAAGAAAAGTAGTGGAAGGAAAAGGATAAATAGTTTTTAAAAAGTGTGTCATGCATTTACATTTAGTTTCCCTAAGCCAATCTTTGTAGGGTCATCTTTTGTTGCAATTATAACTGAGAGACTTTTAGAATATGTCTCTACTAACTTTTCACATCTGGATTGAAATGTTTCTTCATCCTTCTTTGTGAAATAGCACAAGATCAGTCGGCTCAGACTGAAAACATCTGTGAACCTTAATTTTCAAGTCTTGCCAGAGATTCTCAATTAGATTTAGGTCTGAACTTTGACTGGGACATTCCAACACATGGATATGCTTCAATCTAAACATTTCCATTGTAGCTGTGGATGTATGTTTAGAGTTGAGTTCCAGCTGGAAGGTGAACCCCGACCCTATAACCACAGCATGATGCTGCCACTACCATGTTTCACCAGGATGATGATCTTGAGAGTTTTACATGTAGGCCAGATAGTTTCATTTGGGTCTCACCTGACCAGAGCACCTTTTTATTTTCTGTGTCCTCTACATGGCTTGTGGCAAAGTCCAAACAGGACATCCTATGGCTTAATTTCAACACTGGCTTTCTTTTGCCACTCTTTGATCCATCCCAGATTTGTGGATACCATGACTTTCCTGTTAAGTAACCGACCTGAGCTGTGGATCTCTGCAGTTCCTCTTATCATCGGCCACCCGGCAGCTTCTCTGATTAATTATCTCCTTAACTGTCTTTTCAGTTAAGGTGGACAGACTAAACACTTCTCTATAAGAGGTTATTGGGATATTCTTTTATAACCTAACTCTGATTTAAACGTCTCCACAGCTTTATCTCGGACCTGTCTATTGAGTTCCTTCGTAATGCTGTTTGTTCTCGAATGTTCTCTAACAAACCTATGAGGTCTTCACAGAACAGCTTATGTATGTGAAATCAACAATTAGGTGGCTTGTATGGGCATTTGTCTGCACCGGATTTTATTTATGGATGTCAGAGTAAAGGGGAGTGGATACATATACACATTTCTCCTTTCAGATCTTTCAAAAACTGTGTCATTTTCCATCCACATCATATTGACTACATTGTGTTGGTTTGCTGGTAAAATTCAGATAAAGCACATTCAAGTTTCTGTTCATAATGTGACATATTGCTAAACCGTTCAAGACTGAATACTTACACAAAGCCCTGTATATCCCACCATGTATTACCTGGGAAGTCTTTAAGAGGCAGGTTGGGGTAGTTGAAATGACCCGAGCAGCAGATAACCGCATCAAAGATGTGCCTCTCCTCCAGTCCGTCTTTGTTCTCTGTCACCACCTCCCACTGACCGGTGCAAGTAAAGTCTGGTCTCTGTGTGACTTTCTTCACTGAGGTCTAAAGTATAAACAAAGATCAAGCAAAGGTCAATAAATACATGTGGATGGCTATAAAATGATTTAATGAGGTCTGCTTCCGGTGCATTTACCTGGAAATGAATATATTGTAGTATTTTAAAGTGTTCTGCGTACATCCTGAAGTATTTCAGGATTTTAGAGTGGTGCATGTAGTTGGGGTAATCAGCAGGGATGGGGAAGTCGCTGTAGCACATCATCTCCTTCCAGATATTGATGGTTAGGGAACGATATATACTCGCCCTGTTTGGCTCGGACACTTCCTGAAAAAATGAGAGGAGGCGAATTAAAAGTGACTTAATCCTTCTTTCCTCAGGAAAATCTGCAGGATTACAATGATCTTATTAGTAGTCCACAAAGTCTTGCCTTGAACTTCCAGAGTCCCCCCATATCATCACTGCTTTCAAAGCAGGTCGGCTCCATGCCCTCATCCAGGCAGGCCTTTATGCTGGTGAGACCAGAGGGGCCCGCCCCGATTATTGCAACTTTCTGTACCATGATGGAGCTGCAACAAGACAAAAAGAAAAAAAATGGAAAAATGACACAATGAACAATTTATGACACAATATAAACCATTTAAGCCTTTTGCTAAGACAAGGGTTACTTCTTTCCCAAAATTTTAGAGTTTTAACATGCAACCTACAGAAATGTCTGTCAGTCATTATGTAGAATCTTTTATGTATTTTGTTGTTTTTTTTTTTTTTCCAAATTCATTACTAAACTTTAATTATTACCGGTCAAGGTGGTTGCCTAAACAAAGAAAACATTTTATGTAAGGCTTATGAAATGTTTCCCCCTTAAAATTCTGAATCCAAACTTATTTGGAACAGACCAGCTACTATTTGTTTTTGTCTGTTGTGTAAAGGAACTGCTTGCTCTCTTTCCTTAGGTAGAAACTGTCTCTTTTACAGTATGTTTCACTTCTGAACGGGTTTTGGTTACTTTCCCGAGGCAGGACACAGCTTGAGCTGTCAGTAGGGAATCGAGACAAACTTTTAGGAACTATGGAAGCCGAGAACACGAGTGTCCCTTATAGATGCGGCTTTCTCTTGCAGAATTTTTCATGAGATCACGAGATAAGAAAACGTTTTTTTGTGGCGGCATCGTGACGTCAGCCGCATAGTCAATGTTTTCTTTTTAAATATGTTATTATAATCAGAGCTCCTTGTCTTCTATCCAGTCTACCTGTTCAGTTTTGACTGGTTATTAAAAAATGTTCGCATTACGCTTATAGAATGGTGCATTTAAGTACCACTCGTAAACTCCAGAATCTTGACTAAATTAGGTATACCGATGAATGTGTCGATCATTTGTGATTTCAGTGTTGCCTTAGTGCATATTTGTTTTATTTGATGACGAAATCAGAGCAAAACACCAAGCTATATAGTAATTGCAGTACACGTAACCAGTACGAGTGAATCCAAAAGATCGTACCATGTAAGAATTTAAAAATTAGTTTGAATTTTGAGAAACATGAAAAATATTTGAGCAAATATTTATCTGAAAGCCTTTCTTGGCTTTCAGATAAACCCTCAGTAATGCCTTTAATTGCAGCATAAGTCATAAAACAGGTTCCTAGATCCCACATAAAGAACAAAGGTTTTGCTTTAAATCACATAAACCCAATGACCTTGCAAGCTGTTATATTAGATCTGTGCAGTTCATGCTAAGACCTGCCCCCCCCCCGGAACTAATAATGCAATGTCTTACATTACTTTTGACCATTTTTTTTACTTATATATTTTTGCGCATCTCGAATGTATTGATTACAAACAAAAGTCAGTTCTTCATAAATTCAGAGTGGAATTTTGAAGAAATTTTAGCATGAAAATACAGTTAGGCTAGATATTACATAATTCTGTACAGAGCAGATACCTCTGTTTGCTTGTATTATTTTTAAACGATGCGCAGACTCTAATATGTCAAAAAGTGAGACAGACAATATATACATAATGGAATTTATTATAAAAAACTTATGCAAAGTATTCTGATTTGTGAATAAAACGTCATAGAGTGCATATTCTTATCTAAATATCTGTTCTGAAAACATGCAAACAAGTAAATATTGCATTGTAACATTTCAATACACAATTTGGAACGTTCCATACATACATAAATACAAAAATAACTATACAAAAATGTAGAAAGATCTGTGATAACGCCCCTATTTTTTTATGAGTCAATATAATATGCATATTAAAGTTGAAATGTTGTAATTATGAAACATAACATAACTTAGCTGTCAACATAAATGCTTTTTGTAGTATTTGACTAATCAAAGTGGATCTTACCTTGTGTGCTTCTTGGCCTGTCTCTGGAAAAAGGACAGATCTCATCAGAGCACCGACTTTTATACAGACCCGCTGCTGACTTTTTTTCCCTCCAGACAGCACAGACATCCAACCGTATGCTCTGTGCTGTCTGTGGATAAGATTATAATGTACTTTTTCTTTTATAAATCGGAAACATATACCATTAATTAATATATGGAATTTATTTTTTTATTTCATAACTTTAATAGTAATGCAGATGAAGCCCACTGTCAATAACTTACGTTTGGGTTATGCTGTTTAAAAGGGGCGGTCCAGACTTTTGATGACCTGATCTGCTGATGCCAGCTATCTCGACCGCTGTCTCTTTAGCAGAACAATGAGCTGTTAAATTATCGAAGAAGAAAAACATGTCAAGCATCGTTACAAATATGGTCAACACAGTTTGGTCAGGATATGTTTTTTATTGAAAAAAAAAATACACGGGGATGCTAACTATTCTACTGTAGGCTGTCTCTTTGATGTGCGCCTGCTCGGGTATGCGCGCGCAACTCTTTTTGAGAGGATGCGCGGGCACGCCACCTTCTCTGCGCGCTCTGTTTGACAAACTGCGGATGGTTTGAAACAGACTGCTCAGGGGCACTTACTGTACATCGCAGAGGGTGAAAGAAATCAAAAATCTCAAATTAAATTCTGCAGAGTATCTGCATTATCTGTGCAGCTGCATCATCTGTCCTTATATTGTCTCCTGAATTCTGTTGAGCAGGTCTTCCTCACTACAGATCTGTCCCTTCCTCAATCACTCAATCCTTCATCACACTGATTAAAAGACAAGGTCACCGTCAACTGATTCGGCTGTATTGCTATAATTCCCAAATCATTTCATGGGAACCTGATCGCAATTGGTTAGTCTACAGTAGATGGAGTCAATAAATTGGTTAATGTGTACACATTCTCCCGCTTATGAATATAAACCATTCAGTTAACTGTGTTTACTCAGAGATTACCTCTGATTGCCTTTCAGTGTTTGTACTCAGACAAGATGGTTCTCTTGACAAAACTGGGACCTGGATCATGTCCTTCATAAGCACTTTGCACATTATGTTGGGTTAATGTTGTATGTTGTGAGTTATTGCTGGGTTCGGAGGGATGACTTTAAAGATCCCAGTCTGTTGAACCATCTTGAAGATCTGCTGGGACAAAAGCAACTTTTTTTTGTTCAGCATTCTCATGAATGGATGAAAGACACAAGCTTTTCATATGTTTTTAAAGTTAAAACTCTAAAAAGAACGTTTGTATTCAGCCTGTAAGTATTAAGTATTCTTCCTCCGAGAATGGAAAGAATACAGCACAATGTACCTACAAAGACAGGCTTATAGGAACTCTGGAGGAGCTGCAGAGATCCTGTGCTCAATTGAGAGAATCTATTAACAGCATTATCATTAGTTGTGCACTCCACAAATCTGACCCTTTTGGAAGACAGCCAAGAAAAAACTATTGCTGAAAGAAAGCCACATGAATTCCTGGTCACAGTTTATCCCAAGCTACGTAAGGGACATGGTGAACATGAAAGAAGATGCTTTGCTTAAATGAGACCAAAATTTTACCATTTGGGCAACACTGAAAATACTATGTGTGGAAGAAAACTGACAAAGCACACACACCATCCCCATGGTGAAACAGGGTGGTGGCAGTATCATCTTGTGGGAAGGCTTTTTTTTTTTCTTTTGCAAGACAGGAAAGCTGGTCAGAGTTGATGGGGGGCGGCTGTTAGAGGCTACAATGGACTTCAGATTGTGATGGAGATTTGCCTTCCAGCAGGACGTCAACTATAACCATACAGGCACAGTTACGATGGAAAGACTTAGATCAAATTATCACTTTTGCAAGTCATTGTATTCACTGGCTTTTATGGTTGTCAGAATAAAAACGATCAAAATGGCCCAAGGTTTGTTAAATCTGCTGTAATGCCCCCCCAGTTACTTAAATTTTAGTTTCTTCCTTGATGCTCCAAAAGTTATTCAAGATGCTTTTTTGGTTTAATCCAAAAGCAGATTCTGCTAGTTCCAGGGTCTAAGTTCAGAACCTTGATTTTGTACGTTTAAGATTATTTGGAACTTGACTAGTTTGGCCTGCTGTCACAGAAAAGCCCAGACAGGTTTAAAAGTCACTTTCCAGTTAACAATGATTTATTGCATTTATTACCAAATATGTTAGAGGAATACAGTAAGAAAGGTTTGAGGATATTGGAAGATCTACATGTGGGGGTGGGGTAAGATAATGGCAAAGGCGGAAAAAAGGCATAAAGGTCACAAAAGTAACGTGGACAGAGCAGGCCAGACTTTGCCCAGGCTGATGGAAAATTCCATCTCTGACTCTGGCACTTAAGTGAGTTAAGTGCATTAACATTTGTGAATAAAGCACTGCAAACTACTCTTGATGAGACTACTGGTGACTAAATGCACTGGCTCATAATAATGCTAGATTAATAAAAGATAAAACATCCTGGCATAAAAAATGTGATATTCTAAGATCTGGAGCCCTCCCCCCCCCAAAAAAAAAAAAAAAAAAAAAAAAAAAAAAAAAAAAAAAAAAAAAAAAAAAAAAAAAAAATCTGCTGCTAATGTTACTCATTAATGAAAGAAACTATATGAGTGTGCTCTTTGTACCAGACTGCGAGCGACTGCAAAAGTTCCAGAGGATAAAGGTTCTGGGTAGCTTTGATCGAAACCCCCCCTTTGTGTTGAACTGAAAAAAACCCCTTCCTAGCAAGTGAAAGTGCATGGAAAAATTTCATAAGTCCCGGAGTGATTTCATCAGCTCACAGTCTCGACTTACACTCTTAAAGCAATATTCACTTTTACAGCAGGTTCAGCTTGAACTGATCATGTGCCTCTTTGAAATTCCCACACTGACTACATTGCGCATGGCGAAATGTTAGCACCAGGGGGCGCACACTGATGCAGTTTGAGTTCACCCAGATGGAGATTTTCACTTCACTTTGAATTCACTTTTGAAGAATGCACTTTTGGACTACAGCTGGGTCAAAAGGTATTTTCCACAACTTCTAATGACCACTTGAACCGTGTTAAAATGATGGGTCCAAGTATATGATGTCCTATAAACACAAAAACAATACCAAACAGGAAGTCATGTCAAGTTCATTTATATTGCACATTTCAACAGTTCAAGGAGGTTTACATGATGTAGGAAGTACATCCCCTTTAAATTCTAGGAAAGACCTTTGGAAAGACCAGATTATTTCTAGATTAAAACATGAGAATTGGCAGAGGTGTTCTTACTTTAAGATATGAATGTACACAGTGTCAGTTCCTGTGACTGCAAAACCTTCAATGTCTGCATTCAAAAGTTAATTACTACTTGTGAAAGTGAAAATTAATCAAAATCTTTTTGTGCAACCAGCAAGAGCAGCAGAATGTCTTTCAAGCTTATGGGAATTTCTATTGTTTATGGATGCTTGTATGTGTTTTCCTCCATTCACGGTGTACAGATTCTTCCTCTTCAGATTCACAAGAATTCACTTGTACTTTGAAATCATTGATACATTTACCTTATTCTTCTCCAAAACTGTTGTGCTGCAATCCTTAAAAATCATTCTTGACGAATATAAAATATTTTTTAGAAGAGATTATTTTTAAAAGAAATTTGAACATAGTGGCACATATTGCAAAAAATAAATAAATAAATAAATAAATAAAATAATAATAATCATTCAGTGGCTTAGCTTAGTGGTTCTGGCTAAGCTTAAGCTTAAGGTAAATCAAATCAGATTAATTTTTTTTAATTTCATTTGTAAAATTTGCTGCTGCAATAAAACATTAATTTATTTTAAGACACTTTACACATTTTGAAATGGGGTACAAACAAATATGAAGACTGCTGTAATTACAAATACATTATTTTTTGATGACCTAATTGTTTTTGTACACATGCGCATTGCTGTGATACATCTGATGAAACACATATAGAAAAACTGTAATAGAGTATGCTGTAACAGAGTATGCTGTATACTTTATTTTGCAATGCTCCTTATTTGTTCAAAAAAAGTGACTCATGCAGAATTAAAGGCTGTTTAATAAGGCCATGAAGACCAAGACACAAACTTTTCCTTCTTAGAAAAATCTTTTTTTCTTTTTCCTTAAGATTGTTTAAACACAGATTGAGCTCAAATAAATGTTAATAACTGGTTTCATCTTAATGATGATGCATTTTTTTTTTTTTTTTTTTAGTTTGCCTCAGTTCACTTTTAAGTGCAAAAGAGCATCTGTGATGCTGTGGGCCAGTTTCTCTGGGAGCCTCATTAAAATGCATGTCTTAAGACATTTTCCTAAAGATATTTCAAATATTATTGTACATTCATGTCAAATTGTTTGTATCATTTAGTTGATTTCATTTTTCTGCTTTGATTTTGTAAAGCTTTCTGTGGATTTTAACTTTGAAAAAAATATATACTTACTAGATCTTTTAAATAAAACACATCTGATGGACTCTAACAGTAAACAGAAAATGGGTAATAACTGAATCTTTCAAAATATTAATTGTTAAGAAAACAAAAAAACTGCTGAGTTTAGAAAATTGTCTTTGTTTTTTTTCAGCATTTGAAATAGAAAAGGAAAATTACTGACTTAAACACATGCTTGAGCTTATTGCTTACATTACAACAGCCAATGTAAAGTGTGGTTCAAGTGTAAAAAAAAAGTACAAATCAGGAAATCACACTTTAAATGTACAGTTATATTTTTAAAACAGTTGCATAATAAACTATTTGGCATTCTACTTTCAACGTTTCACAAAAAGTAAACATAAATATACAACAATATCATTGTCATCAACCAGCTGCTGAGCCGATTGGACTGTGTGATCCAGAATTTTTCTCTCATCTTCAGATTGTCTGGGGACGGATGTTGGACAGGAAGGTGGGTATGGTGTCTGGGTGACGTGTGTGGAAGTAGTACGCTGCGCCCCCTCCACCCAGGATCAACAGGCTCAGCTTCACCAGGCGGCCAATAATAGAGGACTCTTGCTCCTCCAGCTGGGTGGACATGAATAGAGAATGCATATATTTTATATTCGAAAAGATAATGGTGGATTATGAGTTTAAAACTTCATACAATAGGCTATTCTTTGAGAACACATGGTAAAGGGTGTTCATTCAGACCTTTCTGGTTTTTAGAGGCTGGTACATGCGATCGAACTGCGTCAGGATTGCTTTGCAGGCCCCCTCCCATTTCCCTGGTCCCATCAGCCGGTACTGGTAGGCAGAGACAGGACCCCACAGTACATGCTTGAACAGCTGGTAGTCTGTGAAGAAGAGCCACAGAAGACTCGGCCTCACTCCAACCTCTTCAGCGATGTTGTCCATATAGGAAACAAAGTCTACTTGCAAGGGTGTCAGCTTTGACACAATATAACTGTGGAAATGGCAAACAAATTGTTTTAAGATTAAGCAATGACTAGACTGCTAAGAACAAGTTATCTATTATCTTTAGGGAAGACGATAATAGTAAGTTACTTTTTCTCAATGTCCTTAGTGTCCTTCTCAACAGCTTTGATCATGGATTGGTTTGAGGGAAGCTTCTTTAATCCTTAATGGCAAAATGATAAAGACATACAAATTATGTTAGGATAATCCAGGATTTAAACTAGCAACAGGAGACAGAAAAGCCTTGCATCTCACCTCTGAAAACACGTGTCACCCAGCGGGCCTGCATTTCAGCTTGAGGCATGATGGCTCCAAGGGCATGAATGAAGCCCACCACAGCTAAAGTGGGATGCTCCAGGTTTGGAGGAAAAACATGCTTGTATAGGCCTATTCTGTGGCCTGACTTATAAACAAAATTTTTTGGCAAGTAGGGGAAGTCGTAGTTGTACCCTGTGGCGAACACAATTGTGTCCACCTGTAATAAAGAAGAGGTAGATCAATGAAAAGCATGCTGGGAGCATGAAAAGGCTCATAAAAATGTTTAAGAGTAAGACTCTGACCTTTTCCACCACACTCCCATCGTCAAACACCACAGTGGAGCCACAAATTTCCTTTACAATTGGTTTGATGATAATGGATCCTGAAAGAATCTTTAGAGGTAGATCATCATTGAGCACTGGTATCTGACTGAAAAGCCTGTGGAAGCAGAAAAGAGAAAGAAATGAAGGATTAAGTAGAGATCAGGAGATATTTGATGAATGATCAAAGGGAAGATGCACATTACTATCAACCTTGCCTTGAAATTTTCTACATTTTGTCGCAACAAACATCAGTATCAATATAATAATTAACATACAATACAGTATCACAAAGTTGTACCTTTTTTGTGGTTGTAATGTGACAAAATGTAATAAAGTTGCAAATACTTTTGCAAGGCATTGTATGGTTTCAGGAGAGCCCCCACCTGTGTTTGGGCTTGAGGGCATACATTGTGTGGTCATACATGGCGTTGAGTTTCTTCTCTCCAAACCAGTTGAGGAAGTTAATGGGCAGCAGCTGGAACAGGATGTGGACAAATCTTGTGTTGTACTTCATGTCCACAGGCAGGCCGTTATCTGAAACCTGACGGACCACCCAGGCACCGCGACGGGTGCTCATATACACCTGGGCAACAGCACAGATATTAATTAACATTCCTGCAAATAACAGAATGATGTGTTATCTCAAAAAAGGACAAACAAGAACAAGAACCTGCTCTGCAAATCTGCTACATTCCACAGCGATGTCTCCTCCTGAGTTGCCGATGCCGATGACCACCATTCTCTTCCCATGCATGTTCTCAGGTCCCTTGTAGTCCCAGCTGTGCAAGTATTTTCCTTCAAATGTCTCAATTCCTGGAACAAGTATTATGTGCTATAATTGCTTCTTAGGTTTTGAAAAATCCATCATGATTGTTTTAAGAATATGGTAATAATGATATGTGCACAACCCACAACACATGACCAAGACACACCTGGAAAGTCATTGAGAGGCAGGTTAGGGTAGATGAAATGACCAGAACAGCAGATAACCGCATCAAAGATGTGCCTCTCCTCCAGTCCGTCTTTGTTCTCTGTCACCACCTCCCACTGACCCGTGCGAGTAAAGTCTGGTCTCTGTGTGACTCTCTTCACGGATGTCTGAAAACCCCCCCAGTAATTATTAAAGCAGACCTTACGACAGAAATTTCGACCAGTGAAGATTTTTGTTAAGAATTAACTTGTTTTTCATTACCTGGAAACAAATGTGTCGCAGTAGTTTAAAGTGTTCTGCGTACATCCTGAAGTATTTCATGATTTTAGAGTGGTGCATGTAGTTGGGGTAATCAGCAGGGATGGGGAAGTCACTGTAGCACATCATCTCTTTGGAAATATTGATAGTGAGAGAACGGTAGATGCTGGCCCTGTTTGGCTCAGACACTTCCTGTGCAGACAAAAAACACTTTATAGGAATGGAGACTAAGCAGGGGGTAAATAATTCTATGAAAAGACTGGGAGGTAGGGTAATGTATGCCTCACGAAATTACATAATATCAAATATTAATGTCATCTAACTTTTTCAGATTTTTTTCAGATTACAACTTTAAACTTCAATAGGTTTTTACAAAAAACCAAAGTGTGGCATATGGTTTAATTCCTAAATAAAGTCCAGTAAACTGACTGCATTCAGATTATAAATAGTAAAAAGAGTCCACCTGTGTGTAATTTAGTGCCAGCAAAAAAAAAAAAAAAAAAAAATCTGTTAACTCATATATCGCCAATTCACAAAAAATCATCAACGTACTTCAAAGTCAGTTACATACATTCCAATTCAACCTTAGTGAACAAAACAATGCAATCAAACTCAGTTTGTTATACAGTTTGGTTAAAAAGGTTGTTTATTCAAGGAAACTCAGCAGCCTGCATCAAGTCACTGACTAGTCGCAATTACTCTTCCAGGACAAACAGGTTTGTCAGAGAACAGCATCACGAAGACCAGCACATGTTAGTAGTGCACTCTAGAAATCATGGGTTTGTGAAAGAGTGCAAGAAGAAAACCGTTGTTAAAAGGGGGACTGTTTTTCTTCAGCAGGAACAGCAGGAACATCTGAGCTGATGGGAATCTGGATGGATCTAATTACGGTGCAATCATAGATAAAGCCCTGTAAAAGGCTTCAACAGAATATAAATGCAATCTAGACTTTTCAGGTTTTTTAAATAAAAAACCCCCTGAAAAATAGTGGCTTGTCCACTATTTTGTATTGGTCTGGAACATAAAACCCCAATAAAAGGCAATGAAGTATATAATTGTACCGTGAAAAAATGTGGAAAACATCCAGGACTGTGCATACTTTTGCAAGTTTTGGTTTAGTGATGAAAAAAAATGAAAATTTAATTCAAAATGGTGTCTTGCCTTGAACTTCCAGAGTCCCCCTATATCATCACTGCTTTCAAAGCAGGTCGGCTCCAAACCCTCCTCCAGACAAGCCTTTATGCTCGTGAGACCAGAGGGGCCCGCCCCGATCACTGCGACTTTCTGCACCATGATGGAGCTGCAATAAGACAGAAGATAAACTGAATTTTAGCAACCATATATGCATTTTAGTTGAGCAATTTCACTTGAGCCATGGGTTTTATTTTGTTGGTTTTCCATTCTCACTGTGAGTTTATAGAAATTTTGCTAAAAAACCTTCTTTCCCCTAACTAACTTTCCTCCCTTGTTGTATTGGGCAGTCTTCATATCATTGATATCTGTGATTTCAATTTGAACCAAAATTTTTAAAGCATATTTTAAACCACCTTTGCAGTAGTTCACTTTCAGACTACTTGCACTCAGTGTAAAGCAATTAATAGTTCACCCACTGTCTGCATCATATTCTTATCAGCTTTTCCTTTCATGTTCTGTCATAAAATCTTCTTGGTTCCTAGAAGTACTCAGCAGGGCAAAGGCAATCTGACAATTCGTTAAAAGCACTAGATTTCCACATGAGCTGCAACATATTGTTATCTTTACATTTATTGCACTTTGATGAGATCATTGCAAAGTGTGAACATTAATCAACCGGTTTATGCAAACTCCTTGAACCCTTCAGTTGCATCTTAGTAAACTACACATAGACTATAATCTTTTACAGAATTCTAGTGAGGCTTATATCATTCTTACCGTGATAATCCTTGTCTGCCGCTTTTCTATTCAGGTTGGAGATGCATTACCTGAGTGCAGTCTTTTATAGACCGAGGGAAAACAAGGAGGCTCTATAATGATTCCTTTTTTTTTTTTTTTTGACCTAATTGCCCAAAAAGGCTGTTATTGGCTTGAGCAATGTTTACCCAAATCAGTGAGGTTTTACATCGACTAAAGTTCATTTTGTGTTCTAATCAAGTGGGTGGTGGATGACTGATTGGTGAATGAGTAGTAGTCATTGTACACATCGTCTGCAAAAATGTATTATGTGTAAGAATTATGACCTCTTTTTGGGGCCTGCCATAGCAATGCATGGAGGCACCTATTACTCTCCATCTCCAAACTGCTTTCTCCGTTAATGCGGCCCGAACTGTAGCGTGCACCCCCACTACATATATATATATATATATTTCGGCTCGTTCAAAAGATGTGTGCTATTACTCAACTTTTCATTTTGAGTTACCATGGCGACTCAATTAGCAAAAAACTACCCCATACAAAGTCAATGGAGCGAGGTCCTTAAGACATCCTAAAAAACCTACTATTTTGGAGGATTTACTGTGTCATCATGGTTTCACCTACAAACGCCATTCAACACTCAGTTTGTAGATACGTCCGTGCTGTGTTCAGAAGTAAAGACGGTATGTTGATACCTCTGACGGATTTTCCACAACACACCTCACACTTTGGCAGGCCCCTTTAAAATTTCTTCAGAAATGTTCTAGTTTTCATTTCACATTTCTTAGCTTCAGTCAGCAGAAATATTGAAAGCTTACTCTCCTCTATGGTATCTTGAGGGACCTCTTTGTTTGTCCTGACTTACATTCTCTTGAAGACTTATGCATACTTCTTGACTACATTTGAAGCATGGCAGACAAGTTCCTCTTGAAGCACTGTCAAATAATTTACTTTTATTTAATTGCATACAATATGCACCCAAATCATTTGATCTTTTATTAACTAAATGCCATTTATTATTACACAGTGCTTTACAAAAGCATTCACACCTCTTGACTACAAATTGTATTTTATTGAAACTTTTACAATCTTGGGATATTGTTTTTTAAACTCTATAGACCTTTCTTTTGCAGAGTTTGAATTACACATGGATAAACTCTGCCAACAAATAATTGGTTGCACTGAGGTTTCTGTTGGTCTATCACATAAAATACAGACAAAATACATTGAAGCTTGTGGATCTAAAGTGACAAAATGTCAAAAAGGCTAAGGGATGTAAATGCTTTTATAAGTTACTTTACATACATGTCTGCTTTTTGATTTCTAAATATGAACTCAGATCATACAGTGCAGTTTCCATTCTCTTGGTTTCATCCTGTGCGTTGCTGTGTATAAACATTGTTTTTGTTTTGTTGAAGATTCATGGACATCATTGAAATTAAAAGGATATAACTCTAAATGCTGCCTACTTTCCTGGAATGAATTCTTCTGCCATGTTAATGAACTTTGGCAGGGCACTGATGTAATCCAGCACCATCAAAGGACAAAGAAAAAAAATGATGAACTGATTTATCTCACAGCAATCTGTTTGCACTGTGGGATTAATGATCAATGTCATGATGCTTGCAACCCCCAAGAAATAGATGTCTGGCTAAGATTGAGAACACTGATCTTTGGCTTCTTCCAAAGATCACTGAAACTCCTATAACTCAATATAGGGATGGTTCAGGGTGACCCAAGTCAGGCCCAATCATCCGTATTTTCAAAGAGAAAGTTATATGACTGTAGTCTTAAAAGTATACTGGGTCTCTGTCTTAAACACACAAACTGAGTTTGTTTTTTGTTTTTTTACAGAAAAGATTAAAAGCCAACTAATGAAAGGCCCTGTTGCCTTTCTACATTGGAAATTCTTAGAGACGAAGGTAAACCTTCAGAGTAAGTCATGTATAAATGGACTTCTTCCATTTATACAGGAAAATCTCTTGAGATTCATGGTCTCATTTACAAGAGAGACCTGTAACATCAACAACAATAACATGAAAGCAATAAAAATACAATCCACTAAACGCTTCTAAAAATCAATACCATATATTGTTAAGACGTGTTTTCACTGAAAACAATTACAAGTGCCACAGACACATTTTCAGATCCTTTTACTGAAATTTTAAACTCCCAAAGTGTGACCAGAGTGAAGAACTTCAGGTCCTGCTGAAGGATGTTCCAGGTGGAGGGGCCAGACAAGGAGTGTGAGTGAAAGCTTTCCTACCTGTGATAAATCTAAGTGCTCCATTATAGACAGCGTCCGACAGACTTAAAGAGCTGGCAGAGCCCTTCATATGCACAATGTCTTCACAGTCTAGAATACTCATAAATAAAAAGTGGCAGAAACAAGTTGTTTCCTTACCTTGTTTGAGAAGCAACCTGTGTTTTAAAAAAAGAAGCCTAATTTTAATTTAAGTTTAAGAAGATTTTCGTGAGGCTTAAAAGTTAAATTTTCATGTGCTGTATGTTTGAATCTAAGTTGTAATAGTTGAGACTAAAAGCTGTCAAAAGAGGACTGCAGGTGCTCAAAGACAAGGGAAACTGATTTTGCACAAATTACTGAATCATCGGCATAAAAATGCACAGCTGAACTTGTAAGATCATGGCACAATTTGTTCATATAGACAGTAAAATGTGTAGTTCCTAAAATTAAGTATCATTGATGACACATCCTCTTTTGTATGGCGTGTATGTATATTAATATGAAGGTTATAAAATCTACTATGTGCTTCCATGCAATCACCATCTCATTTTCATTCTCCTACACTTAACAATGGTCTGACCACCTGGGGAGGAGTCTCAATGCTTTATAAGGACTTGAGTGCCCACAACGGGGTCCAAAGACTATCAGCCAAATTAAATCAGAAAGTAGTTTAAACTTCCATCACTCCAAATAATCAGCATGTGGTGGTGGAATCATCACCTGTGCAGACAGAGCATCTGCATGGCATGGGATGAGATTCAGTAAAGTTATGACTGCTGCAACATTTGCATAGCACTTACATGTATTTCATAGTAGTGGAGCCTCAGAATGGCATTTCCAAGTTGCAATGCACATGTCACTAAATTTCCTGACATATCCATATACATGTGTGGCAGCCTGGCTTAGTTAGAGAACAAACTGTGCACGCAACAGATTCAGATGAGTAGGAAGCGAATGGTAGGATGTTATTTTGTAAATGCAACACGTCTTTGTACACCTCTAAAAAAAACAAAGCAAGTATGTAGTATTATGTTGGGTAAACTAGAATCATTATGACCTGAAAATTAAAACAAAATTTCCCAATAATTCGTATTAATAATGACATGAAGCCATTTTAGTTGCATTCCCTGTTTAATTAAAAATGTTTACATTCAAAGTTTACAGAATATTTAACAGCAAAAACAAATGTATTGACACGACAACGCAATCACACCAACATATATCTAAACACTTGAAAATAAGGTCTGCAGAATTAAGCTACAATACAGTATGTCAGTTTTCAGTAAACAAAGTTGAAAACAGCTGAGTGCAAAATCTATCCAACACTCAAATATTAACAGTGCAGCAACTTGTTTTACTTTTTTTTTTTTTTTACTTAGATTAAGTTCTATTAAGATCTATTCATAATCTTCACAGTAGGACAACCATAAAACAGATTTGGTCATAAATTTGCTATTCAGCGTATTCCGATTCACAACAGCAGAGGAATGAAGCTGAAAACTGGAAAGTTGCCATGTACTGGGAAGACCATTGGTCCATTATTGCAGAAAGAGGGCAGAGTATGACATGGGTCAATCAAACAGTCGCTGATGGAATTTGTGAAATGGAACATCTGGATCTGGCTCACACCAGCCAGCAAAAAGCCACATGGATTGGCTCGCAGTCAAAACTCCTCCAGATAGAGGAATAAAATATCCAGGTAAAAAAAAAAACAAAAAAAAAAAACAAAACAAACAAACAAAAAAAAACCATACTACACTTTCATTAAGCATTCTTTTTGTCAAAAAAAAGAGAACTCCAATACGTGCCCAGGGAAACTGTTTGATCTTTTGAATCAGGCCACGAAAATTGAAAAGCTTTCTGGTGGTGTTAAGATCTTCTTATAGAGAAGCAAAGCTTTCACATGATTTTTATCAGGTCTCCTATAATTGTCTTCTGTGACCTTCTATATCAATAAATCCAGAACAGATGTGCAAGATAAACTATGCTGCACTGAATAAATTGAATAGTTACAGCATACATGTCTTTGCAGAAGTATTCAAACCACTTAAACGTTTCCATTTTGTTGCATTAAAAGTACAAACTTAATATTTCACATGAGCTTTTATTTATTTATTTTTTTACACATAAAAAATGAATTTTATCCATCCCCTGCTGAGACCTCCAAGCAAAATCCAATAGTGAGTTGCCTTAAGTATAGAGGGTCTGCAGAGATCCACAGCTTAACTGGGAGAATCTGTGGACTGTGTAACTATTAGTTGCCCACTCAAGTAATATTGGCTTCATTAAAGAGTGGAAAGAAGAGAGCCATTATTGAAAGAAAGCCATACAAAGTCCTGGTTGCAGTAAAGCCATGTGGAAACATAGGGAAGAAAATGCCCAGTCCTACATTCAAAAACTAACACTGCAACCTGAACCCACCATCTGCACAGTGAAACACAGTGGTGGCAACATCATTCTGTGGGGATGCTTTTCTTCAGCAGGAACAGGGAATGGATGCAGCTAAATACAGGTCAGTTCTGGAAGAAAACCTGTTAAAGGCTGCAAAACAACTAAGCCTGGGGTGGAGTTTCACCCTCCAGCAGGACAACACTAACCATTCAGCTAGAGCTATAATGGAATGGTTTAGATCAAACCATATTCATGTGTTAGAACGGCCCAATCAAAGTCCAGACCTAAAACCAAGTGGAAATCTGTGGGATTACTTGAAAACTGATTTTAACAGACACTTCACACTCAATCTGACTGAGCTTGAGCTTTTTTTGCAAAGAAGAATGGAGAAAAATTTGCCTTTCAAAGCCAAATTTGAAAAAGAGTGTATCCTATCTCTTCCACTTCACAATTATGTGTTAATTTATGTGGGCCTACCATTTAAATTCTCCCCCAAAAATGGACTGAAGTTTGTGGTTGAAACGTGAAAAGGTTTAAGAAGCATGAATACTTTCCCCCCCTGGATTTACTTCAAGCTTAGCTGCCTTGTTTGGAAGGAATATAGACCATTATGGTCACCAGTCACCTTAATACGACACATTCCTAAAACCAAAATGAGGATTTTAATGGGATCTCTAAATTTTTCACTTCATCTGAACAGATGACTTCCATCTACGCTGTAGGTGAACACTAATTTCCTAAACGACACATTTCACCAACCCTCGTCGCAGCCAGCCAGCAGTTAGAAGGACACAAACAGTTAACCAGAGCTTCACACACCTCCTGCAGACTTGAATAAGGGTCATCAGCCTCTGTGACCCCGTGTTTCTATTAAACACACATCGAAGTTGCGTCACCTCCACTGATTGCATCACTACAACGGACTGAAGCTGTGAAGCAACATAACTACAGCATTAAACGACCTTTTTAAACGAAAATGTTAAATGCAATCCCTCATACAGATGAAGGTAAAACTGAGCCCCTGTGCATGCACACCCAAACATACACTGTGAAATAATAGCTCAAGTCTAGGAAGACGCATCATATTTAGACACCTGGATGTTATTCTGGCCCATTTGCAGGTTATTGCCTTTTGGGGGTCTTACAAAGAAATGATGAGGGAATTTAAAACAGAGATCATCAGCGTATTCACAAGAAAGACGACCTTTGTTAGTTTGCAGAAGAGAAATAAGATTTTGTCACAGTCATGAAATTTGTTAAACACTATAAAGCATACATCAGCTCCAGTGAAGATATGTTATACTGGAAAATGTGCTTGGTTAAGCGAATTCTTTTTGGCATGCTGCACAGACAGGCAGATATGTTTCAGTTTTTATTACTCTATGCGGTAAAGAAAGTTACAAAAGTATACACCACCTTCTGACCTCTATGAACTTTCGGGCCATATACCAGATCATTAGAGAACCAAAGGTTTTTGGCACTTCCTGTTAACAAAAACTGCTGCTTGAGAAATTACCTACATGAAAAACAAAAATGCTCAAAATCAGAGTCAAAAAGAAAATACCTTTATAAGGCTAAAATTACTGCAAACATAGCTGGAAATACCGCCTAATAAAGAGACATTTTCATGGTAGTAGTTTAAAAGACTGGTGATTGATTTCCACAGGCTTAGTTCCTTTTCTACTAGTTATCGTATGAAAAAAGGAAAGTGACACATCTTCAGTAAAACCTGAGCCATTTTTCTGACTCCTCGTTTTTCCCTAAAACATATATTTGTTCGACTGATTTAAAAGTTTAGCATCAAGGAACATGTGTGTTCCATGCAACACACATGGAACCTTTCATATAGTAACAAACAGCACATCTATGATTTTTGTCTTTAGTTTCTCTACAGTTAAGGATGTACTGTAATAACTGACCAGTGAATACAACGATCTGCAGTACGTACCCAAGAAGTTTTAACTGAAGGACCCTGAAGATACATCATGTCTTTTGTAGTGTAGATGCCAGGAAAGCCTGAAACCGTCATAGCTAAAACCCTTAGATCTAGAAGAGATTTTGACACTTAACAGTTTGCAATTCTCCTATTTTTTACAGATAATTTCTGGAAATGTTTCGTTCGGTCTTTAAAAATAGATGCAACTCAGCTTTTATTTAACTGAATGTGTTTAAACTGTCCTTCAAAGATTCCCTTGAAATGCTGAAAACTCGGGCGAGTATTTGTCCCTCATGAATTATAAACGATAAAAAAAAGTAGTTAAAAAGAAAATATTAATCAAGTGAAAGAAAACAAAAACTGACACCCAAAACAGGCACACACTGTGACAGGTGACTGATTGTAAGTGCTAATGTATATCAAGCAGAAGATTTGAAAACTTGTAAAAGTTCCCAATGATATTAATATGGCTTTGCATACGCAAGGGAACCAGAACATTATGATTACTGCTGCGTGAAGTAAGTAACCAACCTGGCAGCAGTGAGAAGTTAGCAAAATTCACTGAGATACAAGCACAATGAGCCAAAAGGATCTAGTGTAAACACCCAGCATCAGACCCCCAAATCTTTAAAATATGCCCTCATTGGTTGGATCTGATCTGATAGCAAAGGGAAACCAGATCAATGTAAGGCTGTGTGCAATTCAACAGAACCGATGATCAGTCAGAAAAAAAGTGTAAAATAACTGATATGTTGTAGAAAATGTTGACAGTAGTGATTATGAGAAGTTAACTGGGTTTACTCTGAATGCGATGCACTAAATATAATAGATTAGAAGTTATGGAAGTTAATTAATAAATGTTTTATGTGCACTTAGAATAAGAAGAGGGAGGAGGACACCATATGGCTGATTTTATTACTGATGAACTCCTGCCAATGTATAACTGATCACATGGTCCACCTAAACCGCATGTTTTTTTTTTTTAACTTTAACAACAGTGAATTTACCACAGTAATGATACCGTGGACAACTTCATTCACAAATAGAAAAACATCTAAACATGCAGTGGTTTTATTTTTTGCACATCTTATTGATCGGAATTCACAACTACTACTTATGCTCGCTTGCCTCTGCATTTACTAAAGGAAAGTAACTAATGCTATCTTAATAAAGTGATTGTTAAAAAAATGCAAGCATGGCTGAGTTATTCATCCATGGAGCTATCAGTGTTATAGGTGCTGTTTCATCAGATCGACATATTCAAAACTTGGTCCTAAAAATGTATCTAGTAACCGAGTGTATCCTGATGAAGGGCTTAGCTGAAGGTTGAGTTAGCTAAAGTGATGAACAGAGTCTCTTCCCATTTGGTCTTCGGTGATTAAAATCCTTGAACTAATCAGCCACAACATTGTGATTAATTCTGACGGTCTTCCTGCAATGATCTGCAGAGATATTTGGATCCTGGCATTTATCTGGACCCAGAGGACCTGACTGCCAAACTCCAAAGGTCTAAATGTGACTGAGCATCTGTGAGATCCATCTTGATGACATGAACTCCATATCCAAACAGAAACCAGCTCGATTGTTCAAGACACCAAAGGACCCCTCAGAAGACTCAACCCAAGTCCTGCCTGGTTATAATTTTTTAGTGACATAAGATAGACCTGCACAGTATTAGTCATGTTTTATAATGGTGTGGATGATCAGTACATACAGTCCAACTACAAACTCAGATGAAAGGTAAGAACCAGACTTAACGTCTGCAGTACTTTGAGGAACTCTACTGAGTCTACCCCAATGAAAACAATCTTAAGCTGTAGAAATGAAAATAAAAACGTGCAGAGGACCTTAAAGCAAAAACATTTTACACTCCCTCTCCTCCTTTCAGTCTCTAAGATTAAGCTAAATGCCCCAGCAGCCCCTGTAGAGTTTGAGGAGAGAGCCACAGTATCTCCACCAGTTTGTACTGGCAGTAACCCATCCAAAACCCGAACAGCACATCGGTAACATGGTGTCTGCCCAGCAGCACCCGGCTAAACCCCACCAGGCCCACCCATAGCAAAACCAGGACCCTCAGCGGTGCAGCCAGCACAAGGTGAGCCAGCAGGAACCGGCCACACATGGCGGCTCGGGTGGCGTGACCCGAGGGGAAGGAGTAGCGGTCCACAGAGAAGGTGGCAAACATGTCCATTTGGTTATGAGCCGGCCGACGTCGATGCACCACCGCTTTCACGATACCGACCAGGATGATGTCCAGCAGCAGACCTGGGAGGAAGAGGAAACAGACATGGATGAACACTACAACCTAACGTGTAAAAAAACACAAACACACAACAGTCACTGTGTTGTGGATTATTAACACTACATCATAAAGAGGAGCATTACTGGAACAAGATCAGCCACACCTATCAAACTCCAGTCATTCAGAAATCACTTTCTTGGCGCCATCTGGTGGCGGTATGAAGAAGGTGCCAGACAGCATTCCCAAGCCTCAGAACTGACATTTGCTTCCCGTTCAAAATAAATTTGACAACATGCAATTTTTACTCTTAGTTTATTCATCATAATCAAATTTCCATATTCTGTAAATGCTTAATGATTCTCACAATAGTCTGTATTACCTCATTAAAAATATGTGACATGATTAAACCTGAAACTGCCATCTTCTCAGTCCTACTGGAATCAAGTTTTCCAACACAGACTTGACCTAAAACTAAAATTACATGTGCTACTAATAACATTGCCCAATGGCTTTACTCCAAGCGTCCTAATAAGTCCACACAGTGTGACACCGAAACAGCCTGCTGCTCTCCATACATGCACAATACTAAAAACACAGCAGGCTCTGTCACAACTCCAATTCAATTTATGACACTGATCAAATTAGTGAACACTGAAATTAAAATGTTGATTTAGAGAAGAAAATAAAATAATAATAATAATAATAATAATGATAATAATAATAATAATAATAATAGCTGCACATTTTAACACAAGACTATTAATTATCCCACCAAGGAACTGGAACAACACTGCGTTTATGGGGGCTGCAAGATAGGAAGAGTAAAAAATATTGCAGCCAAGAAATCCATTGTTATTACACTTGTTTAAATTTAAATATACTTTAATTTTTTTATATTTTAAAATGTAGAAAAAAAAAATCTAATGTAGTGCCCTGTTTGAATATGCCTAAGGAAGCTGGTTAAAAATCAACCTGTGCTGCACAAATGAAGAGTGAGAGACTTTTTTTCCTCCTTTGCCTCTAAAAATACCTCGCTACAAAACAAAAACTGATATGCAATTGTTTAATTACTTAGGTATAAAATAAAAAGTAGACATGGGCAATTTGTGGTTAGTAAAATGGGAGTTGAAATTGGCTAATAAGCATTTTAAGGAACAGCCTTTTAGAAATGACAGGAAACATAATGAGGACACAGAAAGTCAAATCAAAACTGTCGATGATGGAAACAAGACGTAAACCTCTAAAATAACCTGAAACCAGCAACCACATCCTAGTCTACTGGGTAAAAGTCTTCAGTGTGAACTGAGCTAATGACTACCCCTTAAGTTATCGAATGCAGACTTCAGAAATTGTTCAATCTGACAATCAGTTAATGTGTACCAGTGTGGCAACAGCACATTCTGCTGTTACACCATGAAATTGCAGAAATGTTCCCAGTAGGTAAAAGCGAATGAAGACAGCAGCCCTGATTAGAAGAGCTTTTAAGATGTGCCGCTCTTTGGGAGGGTTTATGTCCTCCAGCAACAGTGCTAAAAAATTCATTCAATGCTGAGGCGGCTCTGCCAAAAACTGCTGGGAATCCACCCAGTGAACAGATTTTGGGAAAATGCTAATGAGAGTATTTCTCTTCACTGATAAACAATCATAAACAATGCATTCAAACTCTTTGGTTATTTTTTTTTTTCCTCAAATGAAGCCTTTTATAACAGATCAGAAATATGATCTCCTTTTAAAGGACAATTTCTAATATGATCTACTTTAAATTCTCCCTTTTTAGTAAAAATAAAATGAATCCTTCATCCTTCATTAATCCTGGGAATGAATCCTGCATATCAAATTTAAAATCTTGGTGCTATATTTTATTCAAATCTTACCAAGTACACTTTTTTGTTACCAGAAGGACATTGTGAAAATTCAGCCAATTTCTTCTCAGTTTAATGCAGATGGACTTTAATGCATGCAGAACAGATAAAGCCGTTTTCTGGTCTTCCTAAAAAGGAACATAAATTTCAGCTGCATGAATGCTGCAGAAGACTAGAGAGAGAGAGATCACATTCGCTGCTTTGGTTACCTGTATATTTTACGGTGCTTTTAAAAGTCATTGTTGGTTGTGGTAACATATTTATTCAATTTAAAGGCATCCAGATACCTCAGGTCTTCTGGTTAGAATCAGAATCAACTTTATTCACCAAGTTTGTGGGTGCAAACAAGGACTTCAGTTTCCATCGCTGGCATTGTGATAAAGTATAGTAACAAACAGCAAACTACAATATATAAGAAAAACACTTAGTAAGGACTTGGGGGATAAATAAGGACAAGAGCAATATTTACAAGAGAGTATGAGTGTGTGAAGAGTTGCTCTTGTGTAAAAGTGGCTGCAGTGTGGAGGCAGGAAACAACAGAAAAACACAAAAATACACATGAAACAAGTGAGAGAAGTACCGAGGCTATCTGTGGTGCCAAAAAACCCCCAAAAAGCCCAATAAAGCATCGTATTCTTATTGCAGCACTCGCCTCTGGAACAGCCGTCCTGAGAGCGGTAGAAACTACTGACTGATTGGTTGACTGATACCCAATAACCCAAGTCCCACTGAAGATTTTTACATTTCTGATTTTCTTTTATATAAAGCCTCTTGTCTTGCCCTTGTTGTGGATAAAAAGTGCTCTGAGGCTGAAGACTGATTGACTCAAACTGGGAGAAATTGGGAACATAAAACAATCATCTTCATTGTAAGCAGTGTAAAAGGATCTCATATTTCAGTTCACGTGGTGCATTGTTAATTATTCTTCACTCTTATTTAATGTTTAACATGCTTTCTTTCTGGGAAAACGGAGTGTTTCAGATAGGTGAATAGCATGTCAACTCAAGATCTCAGTTGATGTCAAAAAAAGGCTGGGATCAGAGAAACCTTTGGCTGGTTTGTATTCCAGAAAATATTTCAGGATCCAAAAAGCAAACATCTACACCTGGTCAGAGGAAGACAGGTAACTAAAGGAGCAAAGACAAGCTGTGTCAGAGGTGACAAGAACAGGTTAAGGGTGGTGGCTCCGGGTACAAAGGAAAATATGTTCCATCCTGACAGGCAGGATCAATTCTAGCGAGGATTATGCAAGATCTGAAGGCGGGAGGAGGCAGAGCAAAGCAGGGGTTTTGCTGTCTACAGTAAATTGTGTTTAAACTGATACTGAGCACAGTCGAAGCAGTATGAGGCATAGCGTAAAAACACTATCATGAACAAATGATAGAGCATATTTACCCATGAGCAGGTTGAGCATGACTTCCTGTCCTGCAGCACTGTCACTCTTGTACATAGAGTAAGCAGCCCCTGCCAGCCATGGGATGCCATGACCAGATACCTCGATCAGCTTCATCAAAGGGCGTATGCTGCCCCAGGACGAGTCCTCGCAGGCACACACGCTGAGCCGCTTGGACAGCCAAAGGTCGATGGCGAGCAGGGAGCTGAGGGAAATGCCAATAAGGGACGGGTTGAGCCGTATACCGTCCTCCTCAGGTGGCCCCTGGCCACTCGCCGAGCCCGTAGAGGAGCCAGAGCCCCGGCGGCGTGAGGGGCTCTCCGAGGCCCGGAGGCGAGCGGTGGTCGGGTCGGAGCCCTGTCGCTGGAGGAGGTGCGGCGGAGAGGAGCGGTTCAGCGGCTTCGTCAGCGACACGAAGTCGAAGGAACTGCCGAGCACCGGGCTTCCATCCCTGCGACCGGTGTTTTTAGCCTTAGGAGAAGGCATTTCCTCTTTTATGATTTAACAACCCGTACAGCCAAGTACAATGAAACAACAACGATAAAAAAAATAAAATAAAATAAAGGCCAGCCGCTCTCCGAAAGATTTCGCTCCTTTAGCTCATCTGTTGATAATTCCTGTCACGTCCATGTACCTTGAACCGAACCGCCATATTTGTTGCTCTCTGCGCAGAGCACCCTGGGAAATTGAGTCTTCTTCTTCTGGTTTTATTGCATTGTAGGTTCTTCTGGGTGCATCACATACCGCCCAGAGGTAAGAGGGGTCTAAATTAGCAATTCAAATTCTTAAAAGCAGTTCGGAGTCATACAGAAGCTAAATCTCAGCTTTCACAATCATTTGATGGTTCTCATGTTGACCAAACATCAATATTCTGATAATCCTTTTAAAAACAGTTCTGTTTTTTATCTCTTGCGCTCTATCAACAAGCCAACATTTGCATATGGGAACCAAATGAGAAGGAAAAGGGTTCTTAAATGGGTAATGGGCTCATGAACAATCCAGGTGTCAATTGCTTACACTGTTTTGAAGCGGGACAAAACGATTTTGGACAAAAAGTCGGACACATATGGGTTCTAGATGTGTTGTGATTTTGAGCTGATTTTCCTAATACCCATTTGGAAACCCACTAATGCCTACATTGGGTTTGCCAACATGGGTTTTATTCCATCAAACCAAATAGCTTACATTCAAGAACTCATCTAGTCTGAGCACAATCCGTGTGGGGGAAACATATAGATGTAGCCTGAGCAGAGAATGTTGCACAGTCTCAGATATAGGAGACACTCAAATCTTAAAATAATGCTTTACCTACTACCTTTTTTCTGCAGATGAAGCAGAACAAATGAGTGTTTTAACTGGTAAATATTCTCAAGCCAATACACTGCCCTAGGAAAGCAAATAGCTCGATGGTAAACACAAAAACCCCTTCATCACACTGTCTGCAATTCTTAAAGTCCACATGCAATGGCGGTTTTTGATATGGGCCATGTGGGCAGTTGCCCAGGGCAGCACTAGACCGGGTGGGGGGTAGGGTGTGGAAATGTTGCAGGCACCAGATAAAATGTATACTTATCTGTCAGTTGTGTTTTGAAAAACTTTTTTATTCCTCTCATCCGAGCATGTGGGGAGTTGGCAACCCCTGTTTGCGGATAGGAATATGGAAACTATTTTACATACTTTGTGCAGGACTGCACTACATTTTGACCTGCCTTACAACTTAGAAGAGTTCATGAATTTTGATTAGTTTGGAGACAGCCAAAGGAGGGACTTGCCAGGGATGACATTCATGCAAGAACCACCACTATCAACATGAGTAATAAAGATACAAAGTGTTGCTTTGTCATGCTCTGAACCTCTTGATCCATAAGTACAAATCTTTAAACCATATCCCAGTGAGCCCCATGTTTTAAATATTAATTCATAGTACTTCTTTATTTCCAAATTATAGCTTCTTTGACTTAAATGTTCCAAACAGGGATATTATTTTTTTGTATTTTTCTATGTTACAAGATATTTGAGACATAGAAAGAACAAGAGGGTTGAGACAACATCTGTAATGAACTGTGTGAACATCCAAACCATCAACGGTGAACCAACTGCCCCTGTCCCTGATGATGAAAATCCACCCTCACAGCTTGATGCTGCCACCACCACAATGTGGTATTCTTGATGATGTACTGTATGTATTTTCAGTCACACGTGAAGTTTTGCATGTTGGCCAAAAATTTAATTTTGTTCTCATCTGGCTAGAATGCCTTCTTCTACATGTTTGCTGCGTCTCTTTTTCTGGTTTGTGGTGAACTACAAATAGGACTTATCTTTTTTTTTAACAATGCTTTTCTTCTTACCTCATTTCTTCAAAGTCTACAATTGTACAGTGGACAATTAATAGTTGCCTTGTCTATAGAGAAATCTACAGCTGAGCTGAGGTTCTTCAGTTCCTCTAAAGTTACCATGAGCCTCTTTGCTGCTTCTCTAAATAATGTTCTCCCTGCCTGGCCTGTGGGATTAAATAACACACAGGTGCCTTCTGAATGCAGTTGGTTGTACTAAACTTTATTTAGGAATATTCATTAAAGAGGACTGTATACAAATCCATGCCACACTTTTCTGATTTTTATTTGCAAAATGTATTGATGTATAGCTGCCTTTCACTCCACAGTTATTACTTTGTTTTAGTCTACCACAAAAAACAAAACAAAACAAAACAAAACAAAAAAACCCTAATACTATACACAAATTTTTTTGGTTTTAGCAAAATGTGGAAAAATTCAAGATTTTTGATTACTTTTGAAAGGGACCCCATTTAACTTTAGCCAGTACTTCCCTGTTGCTAAAGTTACTACATTTTTTTGTGTGAGGAAACAGCAACAAATGTAACAGTAGTTTCTATAATAAGCTATCTGGTAACATAGTGCATCCCATGGATATAAACATTTTAAATTTGAGTTGTTTTAAGTAAGTTGAAATGATCTAAAACAAGGGCTCATTTAACCCTTCCAGTTTTTCCATGGTTTTCTGCCAACTTACTGAGAAATTACAGTTTTCTACTTCACTATCACTAAAATTATCACTGAAAATACCTTCACATAACCTCACTTTGAAATAATTTGAACTATTTCTTCAACATTGTGAGTGCAAATGTCTCTTTTTCTGCGTATTATTTTAATTCTAATGAAATAAAATGATGAAATTTTCCACACAGAATGCCTCTTACTCTTACTTTTTGTATTTTTGTTTCCAGCTCGTACAGTTTACGTGATCCATTCAGGTTCTAATTAAAACTTAAAGGAAAATAAAAAAAAATAATAAAAAAAAAATAATGACGTATGTAACGCCTCTTTTCTGATTGGTCAGCGGTCTGCAGTGTACTACTTTAGTCACGCCCCCTTTCCGGGTTCATTCATGCTCTCCTCAGCCGCTATTAGCCTGCTGCTCTCTTCTAGGTTTCTCAATCTTTTATTTTCCTGTGTTTCAGTTTAGAGCCAACCATGCCTGGGATTCTGCTAGGAGAAGTGTTCCCAAACTTCGAGGCGGACACCACCTCCGGAAGGATTAAATTTCACGATTTTCTGGGCGATTCGTAAGTGCGCACGCTCAGAAGAGCGCTATCTTTTCGCTAAATTTCTCAATTTTCTGCTTCTTTTTGTAACAGTGTAACATATGGTGAAAGCCTGCTCGCTAGAGTGTACGCCAGAAAGTATGATCTTAAAGTATCTCAATTCTGAATGTAAATTAGTTTTTATTGTGTTTTATCTGACTAAGTAAGACTTTGCAGTTAAATGATACCAGCTGGCTGCAATAGTTGGGGTTACATAAACAGAATATTGACCTTAATAATTGGTCTGTGGACTTTACTTGACATGTTTCATTGAGCACAGAACTCATACATGGCCTTGAAAACGGGTTAAGCTATTAAATGCATATGAAAACATACTTGGAGCCTTGATTGATCAAAAATAGTGTTGATTTTGTGGGTCTGATGTATGTTTTTCCTCGTACTTTTGGCATGCTGCATAAGGGTGCATGACTGATGTGTTCTTCAGCACAACTTATGCTTTTTTTAAAACTGTTTTTTTTTTCCCTAATAAAACTGGGAAATTCTGGCAAAGCAGGAAAAACTTGTTGTCACCAACTTCTAAATTCAAATTTTGTGGATTTGTGTTCCTCCTGTGGATGCCGGCGTAGATGAGCACATGTGTTGGACAATAACTCATTTCTTTCTCACAGTGGGAATAGTTGCTGGACTGGGAGAGAGGCAGTCATCTGTTAAAGCTGCGTCCTAGATTTTCGAGCTTCCTGTTATGCTTCTCATCAATTAAGATTGTTCCTGCCAGTGCATGTGGAAGCTTGAATCCTAGGAAAGCACAGAACAAAGCCTATTTGGAGAATTTGTTTTCAAACCTGCTCCAGAGGGGATGGGGGTGGAGTGATTCTGGTCACCCAGACATCAGGTGATCCTGATGTTGGCTGGGGAGAGCAGTTTTCTGTTCCCTTTACTGCATGTGATGCCAAATCACAAAACAATGTGATATTTTGCTTTTGATGTCTGCCATACACTTTCAGATGTTTTGCAGTTTTCTCGTTTAAGAATCACCTCAGAAGATTTGTGAATGCACAGAAAGTGGAAGCATGACAAACCATGTCGCTTAGGCTGAGGTTTCCCAAACATGTGACTTGAATGAGTTGCACTGACCTTTTCGGCTTCACAGAGGTTCAATTGTTAATAGCAGTCATGATGTCTGCTTTTTAACTGTATGTTTACGAGTTATTTTGACGTTGATCTGTCTGGTAAAGATGATGAATTTAAAAATTATTATTATTATTATTATTATTTTTTTTTTTTCCTGCAGGTGGGGTATCCTGTTTTCCCACCCAGCCGATTTCACTCCCGTCTGCACCACCGAGCTCGCACGTGCTGCCAAGCTCACCGATGAGTTTAAGAAACGAGGAGTGAAGATGATCGCCCTGTCCATTGACACCGTTGAGGATCACAAGAGCTGGAGCAAGGTGAAGGAAGCACAAACACATCATTTGCAGTGTAATTCTGACTTGGAGCAGGCCCAGGAGGCTTGTGGGTTGACAGATAATTATTTGCGGTTATTTGGTTGCATTCTAATGGTATTGTTGCATGAAATCATCATGGCTAGGGGAAGCAGGATTATTTTAATAAGCTTGAAATTGAACCTGTAATTTGATTTGCATGATACTTGTTTGCTGTCCTCAGACTTTTGTTGTTGGTTCAAAGTCCAATTGTTTAAACCAGAGAGACGCCCCTCTAGTATTATTTAGATGCCCAGGAATGTTTATAGGTCAATAAAACACATTTTAGTATTCTTGGTTGGTAAATAATCAAACAATTTTCTATTGTTAGAAATATTTCAAGCTAAAAAATTTAGTTTTGTCCATGTGAAGGCTCACTCACAGTCAGTAAAATTAAACATTAGCACCTGAGCACATTTCACAACTAGAAATGCAGCAAAGAGAGGTTGGAATCATCCAGTTTTCCCTTAATCAGTAACCTGCACCCAAAGTACAAACAATGAGCATTTTTCTTCTTCCCCCAATCAATTCACTTTATTTATATAGTGCCAGTTCCCAACACGTCATCTCAAGGCAATTTACAAGGGGAGAAAAAAAGTAATTTAATCATACATGCATTCTACCTGATCTTAGTTATCAAACAAAACAAAAAAAAAAATTGATTAGGAAAAAAAGTTAATTTTATTCTAACTCATTAAAGTTTTCTGTCTTATGAAACCCAACAGATTGCATCAAGTCATTGACTTGAAGCATTCACTCCTCCTGGATGAGCACGTAGAGACAGCAGACTATAACTTGTCAGGTCATTGACTTTACAGCAATCCCTCATACCGAACATCCATGTAGCTAGTTTAAATAGACAGGATATTTCTGATTTTTGGCAGTCTTCCAGAGGTGAGAGAAGGAAATCCTAAAAACCTGTTTTTAATATGGAATTTTAGTGACATGTCCTGGTAAAAATGAATAAAAGTTCTTTTACTTTATTACCAGAGGCTAATTTAATGGCATCCAGATTAAGTGACTGACAAAGTAGTTTGTTTTTCAAAGACTCTGGTCTGATGATGGCAACTTCTGTCTTGTCAGACTTAAGATGTATCATTTGCATGAACAAACTGGAACCTGTTGGATAATTTCCCTTTAAACCAGCCCAGTGCTGTTCACTTGATCCCTCCAGCATGTTCAAATCTTTCTAAGAGAGTATTGTGATTGACTGTTTTAAAAGCAGCACTGAGATCTAACAAGACCAGAACAGACACAAGTCTATTGTCTGAGACCATGAGAATATCATTAGTGACTTTCACAAGTGCTGTTTTCTATAAAAATGAATCAAAACTAAGAACTCCCATCATTTTAAGTCTCTAAATATCAGTCAACATCATGCATTTTTATGGAGTTTTTGGAGTTAATTGAAAACTGCTGCTTCAAAGAACTGCCAGTACATTTTATTTTGTTTGTGTCTAAAAACTGTAATAACTATCAGCCTGATCAGTGATCAGTGAATCTCTAGTTACTGTAAGGTTGAAGGAGACTGTTACAATTATAGCTCTAAGTAAAGCCTAATGTGTCTGACGCCTCTTTGCAGGATGTGATGGCGCATGCCAACGAGGCTGGCACCCCTCTGCCTTTCCCCATCATCGCTGATGACAAGCGAGAACTGTCGGTCCAGCTGGGCATGCTGGACCCTGACGAGAGAAACAAGGATGGACTACCCCTGACTGCTCGTTGCGTAAGAAGCCCGCTTTCTGCCCACTTTCAGTTGCTAATAAGTAAAATCAAAGTCTACCAATTTTCTCTGGATCATGTATGGCTTAAAATTGACAGGTCAAATATTTATAACATCTGAATTTTTCATGTTCATTCAGTGCATCAAATCTGAAAACATCCACTTGCTTGGGTCGTAAGGAATGACCAGTATATTCTCTTATGCACTTTTTATAGATGGAGGTAATGCTGTAATTCCTTCTTGTTCTGTTTAGATTCAAAACTCCAACCTCTGCAGGTACAAAGGAAATGTTCTGCAGTTTTTGAACAGAACATTTTACAGAAATTAAATTGTATGTCTTATAGTCCTGCACAGTCTGGAAAAATATGAAATTGGATTTTAGAGTTATTCAGGTCTGGCTTTTAAAAAGCATTGGGAAAAGACATTTCCAGATTTTGTTCCCCTTTGCTTCCTTCCTTCCTTCCTTCCTTTTCTTGTCTGTCCTTCCTTTCATTCTTCTCTTGTATCCTACCTTCAGCTGTTGTTTTCCTTCCTCATGTCCTACCTCCCTCACTTCCTTCCTTCTGTTCTACACCCCTAAGTTTAACTTCAGCATGTTTTAAAAAATAAATAAATAAATAAAATAAAATAAAAAAATATTTATTTATTTATTTTTTTTAATATATAAGCAGTCTGGGTTTGAACATGCATGTACAGAGTATAATGCATTTATCCAGTAAATGACAAGGAAATCAGTTGATGTATTAAACACTATTAACCTTCTTTCTACTGACAATAAAAAATGTAGACGGTTGTCAGATTTTTTATTTATTTATTTATTTATTTATTTATTTATTTATTTTTTTTCTTTCCCTTCATAAGAGAGGAAAAAAGAGGGGGAAAAAAAAGAAAGAGGCATTCACACACTCCTTCAGGTTTTCATTTTCTTAAGGCATTGATTGGTTGAGAGCCAATGTGTTTTTACTCTTGCTCTCTGAGACAAATGTTTATCCCTTCTGGATTCATTTCAGCTGTTTGTGATCGGCCCGGACAAGAAGCTGAAGCTGTCCATCCTCTACCCGGCCACCACAGGGAGGAACTTTGACGAGATCCTCAGAGTTATTGACTCTCTGCAGCTGACTGCACAGAAGAAGGTGGCCACGCCAGTTGACTGGAAGGTATGAAGTTCAAATTATAGACACACAGCCTCGGCACTGTCCCAGTTTTGAGTAGTCTGGATGGTTATCATCTGCTGCTTATTCTAATCGTGACAAAACCACTGCCTCTTAACAACTTATTTTATTTTTTATTAGCCTGGTGAGAAAGTCATGGTCATTCCTTCACTTCCCGATTCTGAAGCTACTGCTCTCTTCCCCAACGGAGTAACAACCAAAGAGATGCCGTCTGGGAAGAAATACCTGCGCTACACTCAGATCTGAAGACAAAGAAATAAATAAAAAATATACCTTTCTGCTTTATACTTGGCTTTTTCATACCAATCTCTTATTCCCTCTGTATGTAGAGATTTACAGGTTCCTCTGGTATGACCAACCAACTAGATGTCCTCCAACATTCAAACATAAACCTTTTTTCTGTTGCTACAGTACTGTTCTCTGCCAGTAGATGGCACTAATTGCACACGTTACCTCCAACATATAGAATAGAAACACCCTATTATTGAAATGAAAGCAGCCATCTGTTATAAACAACTAAAAACAAGAGGTATCATAAACTGAGATTACTATTTACGCTTGAAGCCACATCTAAGAATGACAAAGACAGATTAATTTCAGAGTTGATATCCTTCATCCATTTCACTTGCATGACACGTGCAACTTTCTCTCATTATGTTGTTTCTCTTTTTTGCCAAATAGACACTTTTTTTAAAAAAAGGCATCTGTATTTGTTCCTTTTATTATTCCTGAGTTCTGTTTGGCTACTATAGTATGAAGAACTTTCAAATGCTGACCTATAGGTGGAAACCTTAAACCATTGCTTGACTTTTCACTGTGTAAAGGAATGTATTTAAACAATAGTAAAGTTAATTTTTATCTTGATCATTTTTATGAAACTCCACAATAAATAGAATAATAGTTACATTTTAATTGAGGAAAAGAGACAGAACATTCAGTCATGCTCATTTCAACTAAAATGAAGGTCTTAACTTTTCACATGTTCCTTCTGATACACACATCCTCTCTGAACTCTGTGTTCAGGCCTAAAAAGTAACTTAAATTTAGAGGAAAAGTAGGGGAAAAACCCATCTTGAATTATGTTGTGGATATTTTTCATTTTTTTTTTCTGTTCCTTCCATTAATCATTCCCTGACTTCACAGATTTATCTTGTGAACCTTTAGAGGAGTCTGACCACAGGGTTGGGAAGAAACAAACTGAGGACATTATCAATAACATTCTCTTGAGGAAAATTTGGTTTTATGGCTTTCATACATTTTTTTTTTTTTTAAATTTTTTTTTTTTTTTATGCACAGTGCTGTAAGGTTCTAAATAAAGTTAACTTAAAATGAAATATTTTAACTGTATCCTGTGGCAAAATGTTTTCCTTTAAAAAAAAAAAAAAAAAAAAAAAAAAAATCCTAGTCTGCTTGAAATAAACAAGATCTTAGACCTTAACATGCCTGTTTTTGAGTTTTAGTTGAGCTCAATGGAATAAAGTAAAAAAAATCTAAAAAACAAAATGGCTAAACTCAGTCAGACTGAATGGGGAATGTCTGTGAAGATCAGTTTTCAAGTGACTGCCAAAGATTATCAACTAGATTAAGGTCTAGACTTTGGGTCAGGCCAGCAAACAAGCACTGATCTAAACCACTGCATGGTAGCTCTGGTTAGGGTTGTCCTGGTGAAAAGTGAACATTTTCTGTAATGTCAAGTCTTCAAGTCCATCCTCTAACAGGTTTTCTTCCAGGGTTGTCCTGTATTCACCTCTGTCCATCTTTCCATCAACTCTGAACAACGTCCCTATTCATACCGAAGAGAAGTCTCCCCACACCATGATCCTGCCACCTCCATGTTTGCAGTTTTAGCTGAACTTCATGTTTTACATATAGGCTAAAAATGTTGGCTTTATGTAATCTTCTTCCGCATGAGAATGAATAACACGCAGATGAACTCCGTTAACAAACTGACTTTTTAAGGCAATTGGTTGCACCGGATTTGATTTAGAGGTATCGGAGTATAGCCATGTCACATTTAGAAGACATTTTATTGGAAAAAGATTTTTAAAAATTCTGCGTAATATAGTATAATTTTCTTTCCAGTTCATTATTATTGTTTCAGGTTGGTCTAACATAAAAATCAAACAAAATATATTGAAGCATGGGATGGAAATGTTATGTATAAAACTTCAAGGGGTATGCATAGTTTTGCACAGTGCTGCACACTCATAAAGAGTCCCAACACCTCCCAGCAGGTTGGCTTTATCTCTAGACAAGACACTGAAGCCAGGATTGGGGTGTCTGTTTCTTCTTTGGGTTATTCAGCTGTCAGAACTGCAGAGCTGGAGATCATATTATCTCCTTAGTCTAAAGGTGAACACTCATCTTACACACATGCACATTCACTCTGAGGCTGAGGACAAAAGGGAAAGATGAGTGAGGTAGGAGTCAAAAGGCGTCGGGGTCCAGTGAAATAATATTCGGCTCTCCTCCCTTTTACTCCTTTGAAATGAAATTTTGTTTATGCTTTTCTTTTCAACAAATGCATTTAGTAAGAGTTTCGTCCTCTGATAAAGGAAGGTTATGAAACTGATAATTTACGTTTTCCAAAATGTGTGCTGATGAAGTTGATGCATTCAGCAGGTAACCTTCTGCCTCCTGCCTCTCTTCTCCTTTTCACTTCTCCGGTGGCTGCATTGTCCCCAGGAGTCATCCAAAATAACAGACACACTGCACAGATCAAATGCATTTCTCAAATTCCTGACCACAATGGCTTGTGCCAGAGCATGAGAACTGCTTTGGATGTCAGACTTTGGCTTAATTAGCCTGTACCAATTCCCCCCGCCCATCCTCCCATCACGCTGTTCATCTGTCACCCTTCACTTCTTGGCTATCGAGCCTACGCTCTCCACCTTCCTTCAACCAAACTACTCCATGTAATTCAACACCGACCCAAATCCAGGCCTCACGAGGCAAAACACACACCGTACCAGCTGTTGGTCTTTTTCTCTTCTGACTACACAATGCACACAGATACAGAGCAGAAGGTTTTTGGTGTCTCAGTTAGTTCTCAAAACATGTCAGATCCAAAATGCTAAAAACTAGTGATCTACAAATTGTGATTGCAGGAATAAAAACTCATAAATGTAATTTTTTAAAAAGATCTCTATTAAAGCTTTGACTTTAAAAAAAATTGTTCATCTAAATTCAGTGATGATGATGTTTTACCTGGTTACGATTCCATTTACCTGCTGGGTTCAGATCATACCAAACTTGAGCTGAGCTCCTGTCTTTGGGGAATTCTGTACATTCTGTGCGGAAACATTTAACAGTTCAAAGGCTTACAAATGTTTGTTTTCCAGAATATATCAAATGCTGATACAAGAACCGAATCACGTCTTGCAAAAATATTCATACATATTTTACATTTTATCACTTAGCAACTACAAACTTCAGTGTATTTTGTTGGATAAACCAAAACAAAGTAATGCACGGTTATGAATAAGAAGGGAAATTAGATGGTTTTCTATACTTTTATCTGTCCCCAAAAAATCTGGGGAAAAAAAATTCCTGCAGCATGCTCTTGTTTTTAGGACTCTTCCAGGATTGCCTTGCTGTTTTTAGCTACCTCCACCTTCACAACAAATTTCACCTGGTTTTCTACCAAAAAAAGCTCAAGTTTGGCCTTAGTAAATGTTTTTTGAAGGCATTTTGTAATGATGATCATTGTTGCTCTGTATTGTAAGTGGAAAGCCTAACCAGCAATTAGAAGTCAGCCACTGTGGAAAAATTTTCAGTGCAACACGTCTATAATATACTGAATTGACCAGTTACAATGTTCTGATTGCAATATCCCTGACAAATAAATGTGTAAATAAAACATTGTCCTGCTGAGAGATTCCCCTACCTGAGCTGTCGATATCTGTGCTCCTCCAGAGTTGCCATGAACCTCTTCTTCTCTGATAAACACTCTTCTTCACCAGCTTGTCATTTCGGATGGATGACCATGTGTTGGTAGACTTACAGTTCTGCCATACTGTTTCCATTTCACATGATGGATGACGGACGGTGGTGTGAGATACTGAAAGTTTAGGATATTGTTTTATAACTTAACCCTGTTTTAAACTTCTCCACAACGTTCTCCCTGACTTTGTTGTGTTCCTTGGTCTTCACGATGTTCGTTCTCTAATGTTTTCTGACAAATGTCTGTGGCCTTCGCAGAACTGGATTTACAGTAAAATTAAATGAATCTATTTAAGAAATAAATGACTGTTGACGTCAATAGGCTGTACTTTATTTTATTTAGGGGTGCTAGAGTAAAGGGAGCTGATGACAAATATGGACAGCACTTTTCAAATTTTTTACTTGTTATACATTTAGAAAACCATGTATCATTTGCTTTTCACTTCACATTTCTGCACTACTTTGTATTGATCGATCACATCAATTTTTTAATAAAACACCATAAAGTTTGTGGTTGTAACTTAAAAAAATCTGGAAAAGTTTCAGGGTTGTGAATACTTTTGCAAAGCAGTATTGTATAACTTTAATCATTCTGACATAAGAACTGAATTTATTACGTTATTTAACTTTTGGGGGAAATACTGAATAAGCATAATCCCTTAAATGTCAAACTACTCCCTTAAAAGAGTTGCGGTGCAGAGAGGCCACAGCATATAAGTTTCTAAATATGTGTGTTTATTCATGAACATGTGCTCACCATGGGAGAGGTCTTTATTCCCATCTTGTGTGCCAGGCATTGACTTCATCACCTGAAGCTGCCCGTGACCCCCAGGTTAACAAGCCAGAGACCAGAGGAGCTGCAAGACACACACAGAAACATGCGCTCACACATACATTGAGGTACAGTTTGATGCTTTCCAGACGCCCAGCCTCCCTCTCGCTCTCCCTCCAGCATCGCCTGGCACTCTCCGCTCTCCCCGTCTCCCACACACTTTGCACACTTGCACGAAATCAACCCCCTCTTCCACCTCGCTCAGCTTTCTTATCAAAGTTTTTGCTTCTTCAGCTTCCCTTTCCCGTGCATCAACAAAAACTGCACATACAGTTTTCTTGTTTTTTTTTCTCCTTCTTTATGACTCAGTGTTCACATTCTGAAAGTGCTGCACATCAAAAACATTACGACGGAGATTTTCTTACTGATAGGTAGTAAGACAGATGAGCTGACTGAAGGTCAGGCAGACAAACAGAGACGTGAGTGATGACCTCATGATCTAGCTGAACTTTAAGGAACATTATCTGCCTCACAGTTGAGCCTCACCTTTTATGCTTCTCTCACTCCAGCTAAAGAAAGGGTCAACAGGCCTTTCGGTAGACACACACACACACACACACACCTACACACACAAATGTGGAGGCATAATGATAAAGGTGTGTGATTCAAGTGCCGAGATAAATGCAACTGTTTTGATGGCACCTTGTAAATACTCTCTGTGGACAGGCTATTAGAGCAGCGGGTTAGTACTCCAAATGAACAGAGTGATAAATGAGATGGTAAAAGTGCAGTCACTCTCAGTGCTTCTCTTTATCTCCCTCTATCAATTTCATTGCCTTTCTCTAGCTTTTTGCTCCTTCTCGTGCCCGCTATTAGAGACACATTGATCACCAGCCGGTGGCGTATCACCTGAGTAATGGCTAAGGATGTCTGGGCTTTAAAACACCCCCAGAGAGGCGCCAAGAGCTTCATCAAGGTGACAACGCAAATGGTCGCTCACATGATAAAGTGTGACTCCTTGTGTGTGTACACAGTACGTGTGCATGATTATAGTGAGGGTAACAAAAGGAAAACATCAAACAACCTCCAATAATAAGAAGAAACCATACAACTCAGAACTACTTCATCATGTTTTCAGCCTGGGAACATGATTGCTTTAGATAGTACCTCGCCTGTGACCAATTATCGGTATTTAGTTAGCAACATCTACACTGGCTATGGTAAAGTATTCAGATCCCTTGGACTATTTCATATTTTATCACATGCATCTACAAACTTGAGTGTGTTTTATTGGGATTTTATGTGACTAACCAGTGGTCCCAACCTTTTTCCTGAACCCGTTGTTCTTCACCTGCATCCTCCTCCATCCTCCTTCCAGCCATCAAACTCCAACCTCATGTGTGCACTTTTGCAAGCACAATTATATATGTAGGTGCAAATGCATAAAAGAAACCCTCCCCAACTTATTACTTCAGATTTTTCTTTGCTGTACATTCTCAGTGCCAAAGAGTGCCAAAAGGGGCCCTCAGAGGATAGTGAGGGTACCTAAGACGGTAACTCTCTGCTCAGGATCTGTTTCAGGGCTGCTGTAGGAACAGGGCTCTGAACATTGTCAAACTCCACACACTGTCTCCATGAACAGGTTTCTGCCTCATGTTAAAATGCTGAACTACTGTTCAGTGTTTTCTTGAGTATATACTCAAGGATGTACAAGGAAATTACAATAAGTTGATCTGAATGATTTTATTTAAATACTTAGCCAAATGGATGACATGATTTCATCCTTATGGTGATGACTTATGGTGAAGGCGGATTTCTCATCTTTAAGCGAGAGGATCACAGTCTTTTCCCAGTTGAATTGTCCCTGTGTGAAGCACAGAGGAGAATGAACATAATGTGAAGTGTGTCCAAGGTTTTGTTTGTTTACTTGCTGGATTAATCAAAAAGGTATTTGTGGATTTGGATTTAACTCTTCCCAGAGTTTGAGGATGGGCCCTTTTGGAGGGGATTATTTTCTGATGTTGATTCATGCCTGGAAATGTTTTTCATAGAGTCTGAGACCTTGGTCTGGCTTTATTTCACTTTATTTAATTTAAGCATGTAGCTTTGCTCACAGTCATTAGGTTTTGGGGATAAAAACAACCTTTTATGTGTTGTCTTTGGGATTAAAATGGAGGTTCTCAAATCTGGCTGTTTAAATGCTCCATTTCAAAAGCATCAAGGGTGACAAACTGAGGGTTACAACCATTTCTGTTTTTCTATTGAACGTACTGCACATACCTCCGCTGATTCCTTTTGATGCATAGCAGCAGCAGCTCCTCTCCAAGCACCCCTGGATGACAGAAATCCTCACTTCTGTTTTAAACCTGAGTTTAACCACCCTACAGAGGAAACTCATTTCAGCTGCTTGTGCCCAGGACATCCTATGTCCTAAAAGCCACACTATGACACAGAGAAAAACCATGCCTCCCACCTTACCTGCCCATGAGTTTACATGACACCACCTTTGATCTTCCACCGTGGAAGACCATCTAAAGGGGCCTTTTTTGGACAGAACCTCACCGACCCCCAAAGGCCAAGGTTTACCACCAAGAACTCATGGATGAACTGTCCAAACAAACTGAATTGCAATGACAAGTTGTTTTGTTTTTATTTATCAGAAAAGTTGAACAAACATTCTGTGTCTCATTTAATTCATGAAAAAAAAAATGTAATTCTACCATGTCATTTTAGCTGAAAAGTGTAAAGTTTCATTGTGACACTTGGCTGCTTTGTCTCACATAATCCTGGTCTGGAATAAAACAGCAAGTGGAAGCGTGGGGCCATAAACTCTCTAGCAACAAGAAAAATGGACAAAAATAAAGCAGAAAGGAAAAGGACTGAGACAAAAAACCTGCTGTTTTCTTTTCCATTGGTTTATTTGTCTTTAAGCAGAAGGCAGCCAGAGTAAAAGGGCAAAGGGAGGGTAGCTGTGAAACTTTATCTCAGGGAGAAGAGAGTGCCATTTTCCTGTGCATGCATGTGTGTGTAGTTTGCACTTAGATTGTTAGGCAAGAAGAGGAGCAAGAGACGAAAAAAAATATGACGGCTGCAGAGGTTAGGAAGGAGAAAAGAGGATAGGAAGAGCTGAGATGGCATTGCCATGGAAACAGTTCAGGGTTTGGATGATTTTTCCCAAACCATAATGAGCTAGTTTGGAGTATAATGAAACCAGTCTGGCTTTCCTGGCTCTCACACCCCCGGGTTGCATCCACGTACACATGGGGTGGAGAGAGTCACATATGTTTTGCTTTAGTGCTTGTTTATGTTCATCTAACAGCAGGGGAGCAGAGCCATAGTTAACTATCAATTAAAGCGATGATCATAAAACAAGGACTTGTAAATAAACAGAGCCAGAATAACACTGACAAAGGCTAGTGAAGGAAAAAAACAACAAGAAATATATTTTATGGGCTAATAATAAAATACATGTGCTTATACTGAAAACAATTGTTTCTTTATGAAAAGAAAACATAAAAATTTACCCCAGTGCTGGAAAAATCTACCTCCTTGAAACTTTTCTTTAAAGTTTTTGCTGCACAATTTAATATTTTGCAAATGTCTCTATTTTGTGGTTTCATGTGAAATTTTAGCTCGTAGGCTTCAACCCTCCAGAAACCAGTTGGGCATCTTGGCTACTGCTTTCAGTAAGTACACTTTAAAAGTTTTAAACCAGCGTACGTTACACATGGAGAGTAATAAGTCTCTGAGTGTGCGTTAAAAACATTTAGAGGTGTGGGTCAGAATGTGTGCTAGTAAATCAACGTCTTCTCCAACTGAGTATAATGAGCTCCCTAGGGTCTCCCATACCTTCCACCCCACTTTCCAGCTCCCCGTCACTCCCTCCTCTCTCCTCCTCCTCCCTAAACTTTGCCTCATTAACCCCCCCCTTGTGTTTATTTTAAATAGGAGATGTTGGGGAGGAAAGGTGACTTGAGCGTTTATTTACATAGGTAGATTTGAGGATCTGAGAGAATGGAAATGGCAAAGTGGGAACACCTTTGTGTGACTTTGATTCCTTTTTTGTGTTTGGATTTAACTGTTAGGAAGAGAAAGTTAAGTTTATTTGTATAGCACATTACAGCAGCAAGGCAGTTCAAAGTGCTTCACATCATATAAACATCAAACATATAAACAGCAAAATCATCAAAAACATCAAAATCATCGGGAAAATATCAATGCATCAAAATCATCGGGATCATCAAACAAACATCTTGAAGCAAACATAGTTCAAAAATATTGATCAATGATCCACTTACTTTATTTAACTGATTTACACTCAAACTTCCCAAATTAAGGCACATTCAACACAATCATCGCCACCATTTTCTCTCATTGTTTTATATATTGAGGAGTCTGGAGGAAAGACTGAAGCACCAGGTTAGATGTTGGGTCAGTGGCTTCACACCTCTGATTGACCCAGTGGCCACGATTCTGGGGTCAGTTCACTCACTTAACAAGCAAGCCAAACATTGAGCTGCACAGAGCGACCGCTTATGTCCTCTAGCCTCATTCAAACCTTTTTAGGGTCACTGCCCAGAATCTGGCCTTTCCTGCTCTCTGAAGGGTGGAGACCACAATCCATCTAGAGCTGCAGCTGAACACTATCTTTTTAACAAGACTGAGGACTTGAGCTGCTGCCATGCTGTTTTCATAACTATCCCTGTATGTTGGCCTACCACAGAAATCAAGAATGGGTCTGAATGTGAAGAAATGAAGCTCACTGTCTGAACCATCGAGTCCTGTCATATGTTTGAAATGTACTGTATGTGTCCAAGTATTGATCCACAATAGTGTGTGTGTACTGGAATGAATGGAGTAAAATTCAAAGTATTCAAATCCATCAGCAGTGATGTCACTATCTTGATTAATTTTTTTCTATTCTTAATTATCAACTCACCATCAGGGGTTTAAAGTTAGATGTTTTATGTGAGCCCCAAAGGAATCATAAGATTTAGGTGATTTAATCAGAAAGCAAGTTGGACTTTGGGAAGAAGAAAATCAGTTGAAGCCGCTCCAAGCTTTCAACATCTGGAGCTGATTAGATCTTCATCAGTGCAGACAGAACACCTGCATAGCACAGCTAGTAATTTTATCTAGTCTTTGCAATTGAATATTTGAGTAACGCTTGTGGCAATTTCATAGAAACTGTGCATAATGGTGTCTCAGAATTGTGAGAAGGCGGCGTCATTACACTACCATGTAATGGCCTAAAAACATGTGGCAATCTGTCTCATGTGGGAATCAGATTGTGTCTCCTATATCCAGGGGTCAACCTTTCTTTTCTCTGCAAAATAAATCATATTTTCCTTCATGCTTTATTAATTTGGAAAGATGAGAGACAGACTGAGACAGCATTAGGTAACATCAGATGGGTAACTGTCTCAGTAACACCTGTTTTAAAAGAGAATAAAAATCAGCTTGATGTAATGGCAAGATGGCAGGGTGGATGGGGTTAGGAAGGGACTTCCCCACCTCCTAACTCTTGCTGTTTTCTCATTTGTCATCTGGATCCACACTGTTAGGCTTCTTACAGTGGATTAGTGCTTTGCTTCCACCTGAGTGCACATAATCCTGGTCTGTCAGTCTCACATGATGAGATATAACCTTGTTGTCAGGGGTTTTCATTGCAAGCAGAAGAGTAAACAGAGCTGGAAAATCTAGCTTGTATAGAAAAAAATGTTACCAACAGGACATGGTGTGAAAGGGCAAGCTGTTGTTAAAAAAACAGTTAGCTTAAAAATTTTAGGTGCTGCAATAAATGGAGAGAAATTGACACAAAAAGAAACAGAAACCTGAAAACAAACATAAAAACAAACAGGATCAAAAACAGGAAGCATAGATGAGAAAAAGAAAAAATAGACCGACCAAATCAAGTTTAAAGACAGTGGGGAAAAAAAAAAAATCACTACTAAAGTGCTTCCCGGAGCTGCTGCCAGCGCGCAGTTTCAGTGCCACTCCGACACAGTGAGCCTTTGTAACTTTGGCTCTCAGAGGAGCTCAGGGCGGCTCCAGCTGGCCTGCACCCAACCGGGCTTTCTCATGTCAGGACACAGACAATCAGCCACAAAGAGCTACAGATGATGGTGGGGAATTTTGACTATTTTTCTTATCTCAACTCATCAAAATATCATACCATCTGCTAGATATCACTTAGAAACTACACCGTGCAAACAAACAATGCTCCAGGATTTTAACAAGTCTTTAAATAAAGGTCTTTGTTTTAATGCATGTACTCTGGTTGCTGCTCTGTGGGGAACTCTTTATTACACAAGGAACAATACTTACACTGTACTACAGTGAACAGTGTTTAGTGGCAGTAATGCCACGCTCTGTAAAAGGCTTGCACTTGGCAGTGAAAATCACAAGTACTGTATAATATGTAATTAATCTTTTCTATACATTTTTATAGTTTTAACATTACTATGCTTTGTAAACAAATTAATACTTTTTAATATTTTGTGATAGAAGTCCCTGCTGAAGAAAATACTTCTTTTAGCATGATGCTGCCACCACCATGTTTAACCATGTTGTGTTCAGAGCTATGTACATTTACCCTGCCACAAACAGATTTTTGCATGTTGGCAAGAAAGTTTAATTTTGGTCTCATCTGACAAGAACACCTTCTTCCACATGTTTGCTGTCTCCTCGACATGGCCTGTGCAAAACTGCAAATTAAAAATAAAATTAAAAAAAAGTGTAACGTTTTCCTTCCACTACACAATTATGCATGAATTTATGATGGTCTATCATATAAAATCCCAATAAAATACATTAAAGTTTATGACTGTGTTATGATAAAACATGGACAGGTTCAGGTACTTTTGCAAGGCACTGTACATTTGTTACCCATGTAATAGCATGAATACATTTTTTAATTGAATTGGCCGCATGTTGCAAGCGGTCTTGCAGATCTGGACAGTCAGGACATAAGTAGGCTCACAGGGACATCTGTCCACTTTATAAGAGAAGACCATATGGGACCTACATGTGTGCAGACACCAGGACATGAGTTGACAGGTTGTTTGTGTTTCCCTTTTTTTTTGCTTCGTGTCAACCATAGTTTAGTAATACACGGTCCGTCTCCCTAGTCAGCACTAAAAGACAAATGTTATTTGCAGCCTAGGAGCAGTGAGGGAACAGAAAATTTAACTACAATGTGTCAGCTCCTCCCCCTTTCTCCTTCTGCCCAGATGCGCAAATAAGAGCAAATAGTATGCTTCTTTGAATGTAATAAGGGAAGAGTGGAGTTTGACTTATGAGGGCACACACATGCACACAGCCCATTTATAAGGAGCTCTGTGACAGGCGTATCTTTGAGTGTGTAATCCCTCTCTTTAAGACTCTCTGACAGGAAGTCACTCCCTTCCAGCACACCTTGATACAAAGCTTTTTACAGCTTATGGTAAGCGGAAAAAGCTTCCGTAGGTATCTTGCACAACAGTTCTTGAACTTTTTCACATTTTCTTACATTAAAACCAGAGACTTCAGTGTATTATATTGTGATTTTATATAATAAACTGACAGAATGTAGTGCATAATTGTGGAGGGAAAAACAAATGTATTTTACATACATAAATTCAGGCATTTCAGCACTAACAGGTTTTGTGGCAAACTGTAAACAGGACTTAATCAATGCTGTCCTACATAACTGTATTTAACTCAGACCAGGTTCCAGACCCCTGCTGAAGGAAATCAACTCCTGCAGCATGATGCTATCAGTGCTACTTTGTGTTGGCTTATCATATAAAATCCCCAAGTAACACTTTGAAGTTTGTTGTTGTGATATGGAAAAGAGTGAATACTTCTGCACAAAACGCTCACCTGAAACAACATTGGTAATGGAGGAGTCTGTATAAAACGAGCAGACAGCTGAAAGGCCACTTTCCCATTTGGCACGCAGACATTTTCCATTTAACATCCCCTCCTTTCTAATCCATCTCTCCCCATGAGCATCAGGTTGGGAGGTGAATCCATTTTGCTTCTTTCATTAGAAAAAAAAAAAAAAAATCCTTTCAAATTTCCCTTAAACATATCACTCACAGCACCTTCATGTTAGTGTGTGGCAAGTTGTTCCCTCAGCTCAAAACAAAGCTTGACTGTTGTGGTGATCAGATCCTCATCAGAGAAGACAAAGAAGAGGGATGAGGACAGATGTGCAGGGGAAACGTGTGGTTTTAGAAAGATTTCCAAGACAGCTGCAGGCAGAGCGGTTACTGACAATAGTTTGGCAGCGGTTCAGATTTCTGTGTGTTCCACCCTTCTTCCCAGCTCCTCTTTTCCCTCCCTTTTCCTTCCCAACTCATGGCTCTCTGTTGTTGAATAAAAACATTTCTAAAACTCTTTTCTACTCCAGCTGCTTTCATGGCTTCCTTTTCCTCCCTCGTATTACCCTTTTTGCCACAGATGGAAAAAAAAGAAAAAAAAAAAAAAAAAAAAGGAGCATACACTTGAAGTGGGCCTGTAATCAGTATCTGAAGGTCAGGCTTCACGTGACAGGAGGGGGGAAGGTGGAGGAGACGTGGAACAGTTTGTTGGCAACGTTACACAAAAGAACGTCACGATGAAGGAGGAGGAGAGCTGGAGCGAGGCAGTGTGGTGAGCCCTGGCTCTATTATCTTGATGTAAACACTCACATAACCTCCACTGTTGTGGTTACCTGACACAGAGATAAAAGATCGCTTTTCTCAGTCACCTCAGGGACCAACATGTGCGTCAGCGGGTTCTCGTTTTGAACTCGAAGATACAACTTTTGTTGATTTAATAAACTTTTATGATCATGTTTGACATGTAACGCGAGAAAAAAAAATAAAATCAAAAGATGTCAGTTAGAGGCATGTGCCATCTGTGATTATTGATCAGGAGCTTTATGCGTTCTTGGATGTACCTCTTTGAAACAAAAAATATTTTAGTGCAAAATAAGAATTAAAAGGATGTGCTTGAATGCTAAATGAGTTAGTTTTATTTGCAGCAAGAGAGGGTACTGAATAAGTAAAATTACTTACCAAGATGAAGAACAAAACTGAATATGGTCCTGCAACGAGAAGTAAAAGTGCATTCATTTGGGATTTTATGTTATGGACCTACAAAACAAGGTGCATTGCAGGATTGTGGAAGTCTAATGATATGGTTTTCAGAATGGGGCTCACATTTGTATTCTGGTCCCTTTACTATGATGTCACTAAACATAATCTGGTACAACCAACTGCAGCCAGAAGTTGCCCAAAAATGAAACAAAGTTCACCTGTGTGCAGTTTGATCTCATTATAAATCCAGCTGGTCTGTGAAGGCCTCAGAGGTTTGTAAGAAAACATTACTCAACATGAAGACCAAGGAAAACAGCAGAAAGGTCAGGGAAAAAGTTGCGGAGAAGTTTCCAGCTAATTTCCTGACCTGCATAGAACATCGTTCACGGAACACAGAATAAAAAAGATAGAAAAATGTTTATTCACAATAAAATTTGCAAAAAATGAGAGAAGGAGATCCAGGTGGTGCATCAATGTTACGAGGAGGAAACGATTTCCAAAAGGTGATGAACTCAGAGCTGCAGTGGATGACCATGGAATTGGTGATAATCCAGGAGAGATCTGAAATGGATTGGTCTGACGAAGGGATCCGGGGTGGGTGTAGAAACCAAACATCATTCTGGGAGGCACAGAGAACATGTGACATTTGAGTTCAAGTAAAGGTTAGTAAACTGAACTTCTTTCTTTTTGATTCCACCAAGAAAAGCTGCTCATCAGATGTTGGACTGGTTGTCCAACAGCTCCTTAAATCGCCAGACTTTGATGAGGTGATTGCAAACAGGTGTGTGTGATCTGCAACAGGCCAGCCACACTCTCCAACAGAGATCCTCTGCACAGGAAGAGGACTCACACATCCACACAAACTTACAGCCACACCAGAATCATGACAGGAAAAGTTTCAGGTGAAGTTTGACATCTCACACAACACTGTTTCATTCATTATCTGAAAATGAAATATGGAAGACAGTATGGCACAACTGCTAATCTACCAAGACATGGCCACCCAACAAACAGACAGGCCTGTCAAGGACAGCAATATTTAGAGAAGCAGCCAAGAGGCCCATGGTAACTCTGGAGGAGCTGTAGAGATTCACAACTCAATTGCAGAATCTGTCAACCGAGCAAGTATTAGTCATGCACACCACAAAGCTGGTCTTTATGGAAATGTGACAAGAGGAAAGTCGTTGTTGAAATGAAGTTAAAGCTGTAAATTTTACAGTATTTTGATCAACCACAGACACTGATTCCATCTTTAAATGTCATCCTCCCAGCATGGTTTTTCACTCATACTCCCCCATATTATCACACTCCCACCTCCGTGCATTCACTGTCTGTTCCGGGTCATGTTATTTCAGAAGGTGCTGGATCAAGATTCTTTTTCTATTTGTACAAAAAATGTAAACAGATATTAGCATTTTCAAGGTTTTTTTTACTCAGTCTTGGAGTACTAAAAAAAAAAACTCTGATATCCAAAATAATACTGAAAACCCTTGTGCTGTGTGTGAAGTTGGAGCTTCACTGTTTTACACCAGAATGAGGTTGTTCAACTGTTGCTTTGTCCATTAGGTACTTTCAATACAACAAGCCAATTGAGAAAATGTCAATTCTAAAACTTTTACGTATTATGATCTGCCAGAATCATCCCTCTGAAGAGACATTCTCAATCTCTTTGGTACTTGGTTTGACATGTGGGGCCATGAGGCAGATGTGCAGGCACAGTCCATAGGTCTTCTACAGTTCTGGTGTCCACATGTCCTTCTGTAACTTCTTCATATAGATACGCCTCATTAAAAGACACAGGTGCTCTCATATTTGTGTCAATGAGCACAATTAAACTAACGTTTTGGTTGAAGCAGCTGGTTTCACAATTGATGCAAAGAGGTTCTGCTATAGATAGTTTACACTATGCTATGGTTCGTACTGTTTTCATTGTTTTTTTCCAAAACAGCTGAGAATAAAAACAAGAAAAAAAATGTTTAAAACTGCAGATCCACTCACTGCTATTGCACAAGTTACAATAGGTGCATGCAACTCCAACCAGAGAAATAAATGTACGTCTTCATGCTTTAAACTGGTCAAATTTGCTGAAATGTTACGAGAAAGTTTTAGTTGACTTGTTGAACGAGTCAAACTTTTGACACTTGCTAAGCACTGACAGACAGCAGAGCGTGAACCAACTGTCTGTCCGCACAAGTCTCACATGGGACGAGAAAGCACATTCTCTCTAATTCCCCCCAGTGGAAACCTGATCCCCTTCAAATTTCCAGTTCAAACGCTGAGAGAAAAGCCTGAGAAATGCAATTTGCTTGAGAGCCTTGACAACTCAGATGGCAACAGCAGCAAAACCCAGTGAACTTTATGGGAAAGACATGAACACCAATGAGCTTCTTGGCAGATATAATGTGCAATATGTGTGTGTGAGTCTGAATGGGGATAGGTTCCCATAGAACGGTTTCACTAAGAAGTTGACTTTGAGTCTTTAACGATTTGAGGAAGTAAAATATGTGAAACGATCATTAAGCACTGAAATTATGTTGCATATCTGGAAAATACAGCAATCATTGTTGTTAAAATGTTGCATAATCTATGGTTGAACACTTAAGTCTGATTGTAATTGCTAAGTAATGGGATACACATGATGGCCTACTCTGAGCAGACTGAAGCAGTTTTCAGTTTCAGCTGCTAAAATCTACTTAGTTGAATGTATTTATTTTACATTCAGCTACTGCAGCACATCCATCAGGTTAGAAAAAGACAACTGAAATCAGCACAGTTTGTTTTTACTTTAAATGGATTTATTTCTCTGTGAGCCTTTAATTGTCCGAGGAGCCCTGAAGGAGTGGATGATGGATGGTGCCGTGGACAAAGAAAAGCAGTAGAACAGTATGCACAGGTGGACATCTGCATCTGTACATCCCACCCAAAGATCTTCCAAATTTTTAGGAGATGTAAAACGTTGTGAAGGATAACGTTTACATGTATGAGCTGAACGGTCATGCATTGGCAGGTAGGAAAGGTTATTTCTCGAGCATTGGAGGCTTGTAAAACTGGAAAAGCAGTTATAAAAATCACCCCCAGAACCAGCTCAGATGCCATCCATATGGTGGTGAGTTTAACAAGGAGAACCTGCACCTCCTCACAGCTGCTTGCTCTCTGGTGCTTGATTCCCTGCTGTTCTATTTTTCTCCTGCAAAGTCTCTTCTTATGTACTCAGGCTTTTTCTCCTGTATTTCTGACCAGCATATGTCAGCTCACCTTGTAATTTAACAACATTTCACATTTCTTTATGTGTATAAATGGATAGAAATTTCTCTTTTCAGTCAATCTTTACATTATCGTGTTTTGAATTGCAGAACCTATTTATATCTCCAGAACCACTTCACACTGTGTCATATTGTAACCAAAATGTCAATGGGTTTTATTGAAATGTTTTGTGGTAGACAGACAGAAAGCAGTGCATGGTTGTGATGGATTCATGCTTTGCATTTACTACTATACTAAAAATTTGCGAACAGCAATTTTCAAATACCTACTTGTAGCTCTGACCATATGTTCAGGGTTGTTGTCCGGCCAGAAGGTAAACCTCCACCACAGTCTCAAGACTTTTGATGTCCAATAGGTTTTCTTCCAAGATTGCCCTCTATTTAGCTCCATCCATCTCTTTATCAACTCTGACCAGCTTCCCTGTCCTTCCTGAAGTATAGCACTTCCACAGCATGATGCTGCCACCATCATGTTTCATGACTTGTCTGTTAGGGGTGATGTGTGCCATTAGTTTTCCTTCACACAATGGTTTTCCAAGGCTCCCCTGAATGACTTGTGGCAAACACAATCTTTGTAGTTTCCTTTAACAACACATTCTTATTACCACTCCTTCCATAAAGCTCAGACAAATTGAATGTACAGTCCAGAGTTGTGCTATCAACACATTCTTCCACCTGAGCTGTGGTCTCTACAGCTCCTCCAGAGGCACCATGGCCCTCTTGGCTGCTTCTATGATTCTGTGCTTTCCTTGCCTGGTCTGTCAGTTTAGGTGGACTACAAAGGTTTTCTAGGTTTACACTTGTGTTGGATTCTTTCCATTTTTAAAAGATAGATTGAAGAAGCCTCTGTGAGATGTTTAAAAATTAAATTCAAATATTGAATACAAATGCATGCCACATTTTTTAGGTCTCCTACATAAATTCCCAATAAAAGTCATTGTACTTTGTGGTTGTCAATATCTGTACAGCTCGAGGGGTGTGAATAGTTTCGCAATGCTCTTTATTTGCTTTTATGTTCCTTTTCTTTTTAAACATAAAATCAGTTTTTTTAAAAAAATGGAAATTTCCACAGAACATTTTTACAGAAACAACATGGTTGTATTTTATTTTAACACAAACTGGATTTCAGAATGTCAAACAAACATTTTTCTTCACCAAATGAATTTTTTGTCCCTAAAAAAGATATTCAGTCTTCATGTAAACCTGGGCCGGCAATTCTCTACCCTCTGGGCCTCTGTTCTTTTCAAAGGGGACTTCTGCCTGCCTCCCTGTTATTACCTCTGAGCTTTAATTAACAGACACACCTGTCACTTTGCAGCACATTTACACAGTAGGTCATAACAGGGGCACTTGGGAATTTATGCTACAACTGTATTTTACAATAGACATTAAGCCCACATTCAGCTGCTGATCACTGCCAAAGAAAAGCTGTCGTTTGGAGGGTATTTTCCCCTTGTGGGTGTTGTGGTTGAGGTAGGACTCTCACCTTGCATGCAGGACCTGTGTGTGTTTGGAACAGCCTGGTTAGAGAACAATACTAATGGAAACATCTGTGGGATTGCATCTGTGAGGGCTTGTTGGTTGTCTGCCACGCTAACAAGCAGAGTTAAAAGCCCAGAGTGACAGCCTTATTAGTGACTAATGGATCCTGAGACAGCTGAGACCTCTGACACACACAAACCAGCACTGATACGCACACACATTCACAGTTAAAGACCACCACGCCCAAGAACAAGCCAGCAACTCCCCCCTTGTTTTTTTTTTTACCTCCATCCCTCTAGTTAAAGATCTTTATGGGTGAGGGATGGGCATGGGGGATGTACCGATGGGATGTGCTCTCAAGCTATCAGCGATCACTCGAGGTAACAAAAGGTCAAGGACTCTCATTTTTCATCTCAGCCAATTACCCTCCTGTCCTAACCTGGCTTTCCCCTGCCTCTCCATCTCCACCTCCTAACCTGCTGCGCTCCATCCTGTTCTCTAATCACATCCAGTCACATGAACACTTGCATTACTCTTCTCAGAGACAGACAAACAACCCCAAACTGTCCTTCAAATGAACAGGGGAAACAGGATGATAAACTTCAGTGCTCCAATAAAGTGAATTACTTTAAGTTTTATTCCTTTTTTTTTTTTTTACAGATTGCTCTGTTCATTCCTGGGTGTCCTTGGCTGCAATGGCTGAGTAGAAAGGCACTGGGTCACATTGTGACTGCGTTTCTGAGACTGTGGTTTTGTTGTGTGTTTGGGTGAACTCGGGGGGTACAGTCCAAATCAAGTAATGAGGAGAGAAGCTAGGGCAAGGCCTGACCTTCAAGCTCTCTGTGGTATGCTGAACATGCAGCAGGAAACAAGAAGAACATCTATCTGTCCACAAAAAGGGGGAACTGTTCGCCTGGAGGCAAGGATATGGGACACTACAGAAGATAACTGAGAGCTGAGCTGCTGGAACTGTCAAATGTATGTGTGTGTTGGTTGATAGACTCTGAGTGGGGAGGAGGCATTAAGCATGGGTGATGTTGGCGATTACTTGTGAAAAAGGACGACAATTAACCCCCTTACTTCTCAATGACCCTCTCATTCTCATACTTAACCCCTCCTAAAGGTCAAAGGGCAACGGGCTCTAAGTGGCCTGTGGGTGTCTTACAGACCAATTCACAAACAAATCTGTGACAGAGTTGCAGCCGGCACATGAGAGTGATCATAGCTGCGTCTCTAAGGCTGTCAAGACTCTGCAAGAAAATGAATATCAGAGAAGAGTGCGAAGTTTGTGATACAGTGCCTTGCAAAAACATTCACATCCCTTGAACTTCCTCCTTTTTTACACTGTGAACACAAACTTCAGTGTGTTTTGCATGAATTTTATCTGATAGACTAACATAAGTGCATATTTGAGAAGTGTAGGGAAAACAGTGCATAGTTTTCAATTTTCTCATAAGTAAAAATTTGAAAAGTGTAGCATGTATTTTAATTTATCCACCACTACTCTAATACGCCAAAATAAAATCCCAAAGCAGGGTTAGGGGATAAAACAAAATCTTAAGGTTTGAACATATGAAAATGGACAGAGAATGGCACTAACCTCTCAAGACTGGGCATCTACATATACTGAAAGCCTGGGAAGGGAGAGCATCATTTAAAGAAGCAGCTCAGACAGTTTCTCTGGACGAACAGCAGAGATCCACAGCTCAGGTGGGAGAATCTGTGCACAATATGACTATTATGAAGGTCAATGTGTGGCAAATAAACATGAGCGAAAATGTTGGTCTCTAAACTTCCAAAGTTGTTGGACACATACCTCAAAAGATTTGCAGCCACAATTGCAGAAACATAATTTTCTGAAGACTATTAAATCAGGGGAGGGGGCTTAATACAAATCCACACCTCGTTTTCACATTTTTTTTTATCTAACTGTGAAAATGAAATGTTCTAAAAAAAATTTAAACCCTGTATCATTTTTCTTTCACTTCACAGTTATGCACTACTTTGTGTTGGTCTATCACGGAATATATTGAAGGCTGTGGTTGTAAAGGGGTATAAACACTTTTACAAGGCACAGTATGTACATCTTACTCCTTTTTGAGGGTACAATGACTTTTATTAGGATGGTTCTCAAGGCTGAAACTGAGAGCATAAGGTCTAAAAAAACCACAACTTGCATCTTTGTCTTCCAGCCCTTATCACGTGTTAAAATGCTTGACATCTTGCTGCGTCTGTTTAAGGCACACTACCATTTTCTCTCATCCAGCCAAGAGTACAAATTGGACTGAAAAGAGCTCAGAGATAAAGCAGGACATGGGAGATGGTGACCTAGCGAAGTTCTTTGTAGTGTGCAGCTTGCATATTTTTGGCTCTGTCAACAAGTTAAAGTTGTTGACACGACACTTGATAATCACCTTAAAAATCATGATGATGATTCTGACAGCATTTTAGCTGTCATCTACAACAAGGTTGTGAGTAAACCTGACAACAGCTGCAACTGTGTCTGGTGCATCAGAGGAGGCTCAAGCAGCTGTTGATTCCTATCATAAAACCACTAATGCATACTGTATCAAAGTGAAACCCCAGCAATGATGTGCAAAAAGGCTTAAAATCAAATGAGAAGAAATGAAGAGAAAATGCCATCAATTCAGGCAGGTGATTTATTGCTCTACATGCGCCAGGAAATGGCTTCCATAAAACAAACAAACAAACAAACAAACAAACAAACAAACAAAAAAAAAAAAAAACTACTAGCTTAAACTCATCCATAACTACAGAAGGAAAAATAGTCAAAACATTTTAAAAAGCTGGCCTAACAACAATACAGATTCAAGTTTACCTTGTTAACATGCACAGCGAGCAGGACTGTAAGGAATCTATAAACATTTCACTGTGAAAGAACTTCAGCAAAGCTGGTCTTTTTGGGATCAACAAGTCTCCCTGACAACCATCTATTTGAGGGTTTTGTACACATCTTTACTAAGGTCACCTATAAATGTGGAGGGCACTGTGTGTGGTTCTCCACAGCAAGAACTCCCATGAAGAGTTATTTCTGTGAGGAATCCTAAAACAAATTATAAAATATCTCTTGTATATAATAGAAAAATATTTTTAGCACAAATTTTGATTTATTGCAAAGCAGTAGCAAAAAATATGTGCTTTTTGAAAAAAGTATGGTGAACATACGAGTGCTATTTTCTTATTATGCCAGTAAATACTTATCTAACCACTTGAGAGCCTAACCCTAACCCATGTATAACATGTTTTCAGATAACCCACAGTATGTATCAAGGCAGGAAACTATGTGACTATAGCTGAAGTAGCAGAAAAACTTTGTCAAAAATGTTTTTCTGCTGAATTTATAGTACATAAATGAGCAGACTCAGAACAAGAAAGCACAGATTGTGACCGTTTTCAAAGAATGGGGTCTAGTAGATGAATGTGTCATGATTTGTGGGTCTTTGTGCTTGTGGTTCTCAGTTGGTTTTGCATTTTGATTATTTGTGGTTGTTGATTATTGTTACTGTCCCCTACATGTTCATTTCTTTGAGTTGACTTTCTTGGTGTTTTCTAGGGTTCTGCTCTTTGTGTTTTAAATTCTTATTCTAGTTAGTCTTTAGCTCTTGGTTAGCAAGGTCCCACTGTGTTCTGTCTTTTTTCTCTGTTTATTTTTGTGTTTGCTTGTCACCTTCCCTCAGTTTACCTAGTCAGGGTCTTCCCCAGCTGCTCTGCATTCTCCTGATGAGTTAAACCTGGTTCTCATGTTATTCATCCACCTTCCCAGTAGTTGAAAGCCTTTCAGTTTCCATGCCTCTTTGGCAGATTATCTGTGGTCCATTCTACAATCCTGTTTTCTAACCTGTTTTTTGGGTCCAGCTGTACCACAAAACAATAGCAAAACCATTCAAAAGGTTAGACCCATCTACTGATCAAAAATTTACATATTGTTATATAAAACCTTAGAACTACATGTTGCAGTTCAAGTCATTTTAAGCAGTTTTATTATTTATGCTAGGTCTGTGATCTTTGTTATTTAGGTGTAATTCTCATATAAGAACTAGACTCTTTCACAGAAAAGTCATGGTTAACCAAATGATTAAAAGAGGCAATCCAAAGTGCAGAGAGGAAATAAGAACAGAAATTATGGGAGAGTTATTTTCCTTGCTGTTCTTCTCAATAACTTTCTTGCTTAATTTTCCACCGAATAAGGTGGAAATTTAGCCAAGATTGAGAATTTACTGTGAGTCATTAACCATGCTCATACCTTGTTTATGACCCTCTTTTGCTCTGATTCCAGGAAGATGAGTGTACCTGCACCACCTCAGGGAATCACAGCTTGGGTATGTCCCCCCCTTAAAGGCCCCCTTGGTGTTAGTACAGAACACTGGAGCCAGGCAGCTTGTGGTGGCTCCCCTGAGACACTGGAGGGGGTTGGCAGAAGGATTTTGATGTAGGACTGTTTCAGGGATAATTTTCAGATATGCAGTGTGGACGTCAATATTTAATCCAGCATGAATGTATCTGCTCAGCTCCTTCACTTGGCAACACATCATTGTTTGTTTCACATCTCAAGGTCACACAGTACTATGTGGAGTGTGGAATGTAGTGTTTCTGGTCTCTTTACAACATGTAAGGACTTAACTACTGTCTACATATGCATTGTTCATTTAAAAACGATTTCGACAGCTCAACTCGCTCTGAACAATAGTGAAAAACTCTCAAGAAAGACACGTCTCTGTGGTGTTTGACAGGGCCTGTCAGCGTGGTTCTGATATGAAAAAGAAGACTAAAAACGAGGAAAGAACAACAAAAACACAGCTGGCGTTGTTAGATCAGAGAAAAACATTCTCAGGTTGAGTCTCGGTTCTGTTCGAATACAGTAGCACCCTGTTGCGAGGGGAACTACAGTCAGCTGGGTCTTCAGTGCATTTGCCCCCACACTATTAACTCCCACAGTGGTTTGAGGTTGTTCTATGGTAAAAGATGGGTGTAACAAAATTAACTGTGTTACATTTGATTTGAATGAGTTTGTTGTATAGAAATACTATACTTGATTGTAGATTACTTAGTTTTGGGTGGATCTGAGCTTAGCTTATTGTTGGAGGGGTCAAATATAATGTATTCTTGTTGCACAAGAGCATGTTCAAATGAGTCAGATTAACTTTTTTAGAACATAAATGATCACAATGCAAATTTTTATAAGATGAACTTCAACTGAGCCCAGCTTTCCCTTTCATTAATAAACTGAATTCTACTCAGGAATGACAATATGACAAACTAACATCTTTAGGGGGCAAACATTTTGTATGCCCTATGCAGAAAAGAGCTTTTCCCTGAAATGCAAGAGCTTAGTGACTGCAGTGTGTATGCATGAGGGCAGGGTTTAGGCTGTTATGAAAACATTTATCTGTTTTTGTGGGGATCCATTATTAATATATACTTCACCCTTACTTTGAATTCAACTGTAATGTGGAAACTGAACTTCTGGTTCAGAAATTGCACAAGAGATAGATAAGAGATAGGTGACTCTTAGTTGCTCTCATGTTTAAAGTGTGCATGTGAAAGGTCAAATGTCTCTGTGTTAGTCCTGAGATGGAAGCGTGGCACGTCTGTGACATACCCCAAGTCTCACCCTCGAATGGATGGATGGATGGCTGGTTGGATGGATGGATGGATGGCTGTGTGGATGGATGGATGGATAACTGTGTGGATATGTGATATGTGGATGGATGGATGGATGGATGGATGGATGGATGAGTGGATGGATGGATGGATGGATGCTAATCCTACTTAAAGTTATTTATTAGCAATTCACAGCTGCACCATGTCCAGAAATAATTATACATTCAATTACCCCATGGGTGCAGTCAATCATATTACTAATACTTTCAGGATGAATTGTCCTTTTTTTTTTTTAACTCCAGCTCACCAGTTGTAATGATTCAGCTTCTCTGACTTTTAAACATTGCCCATTTTCCAAAGCAGGACAAAAATAATCCCACAAAAAATGAAGAAAAGAAAACATAACTCTCGCTGAATTTCTTTGCCAGCTGAAACTGTAGATGTTTCCCATTGATATTGGGTTTCCAGGATTGCTGGTGTTGAATGCCTGCTGACACAGCAACAAACACAGTGCTGTTCACAGAACAAACACCCATACTACATTCTTTCAAGCATGTTTCTGTTGACTTGAAAGAAGTGAAGAGGGAAAAAACATCCTGGATCCTGTTAAGGCAGCTGATCACAGTGTTATGCATCTATTTCAATTCTTAATGTTTAGGTTCTGTTAGGCATCATTTATGTAATGCATTAACAAAGAAAGAGGCATAATTTTTTCTCTATCCAAATGATGACAATTATGATTATAGAGAACCGTTCCAGCTTGGCAGGATCGTGGAGTCCACAGTGGGTTATTGTTTGAATTACATGCACTTAAGAACAGTGTTTATCTCTGCAGGATTGTCATTTGCCTGGCATGCAATTATCTTGCTGGGTAATTACGCAACTCTCGAGCACATGCACACATTTTGCACGTGAGCTAAGGTAGACAGTTGTGTTTTTAGGGTAACTATACCTGCAAGTATTGTCTCTATATCTACTGCCACTCTCATTACACCACTATCTGATCTATCTGCTTAAATCTGCTTAGAATTACAATCCTGCTCATTGGGTCACATATGATGCAGATAACAGAAGAGCAGAAACAAAGAAGATAGAGGTTTTTTTTTACACCCAAGGCTAAAATCTAAGAATTGTAACACTTTTGTAGAACCTACCAATCACTTTTCCTTTAACACTCAAATGTTGCTCACATATCTTGAAATCAGAGCTGAGAGCATGTGACAGATCCATCTTTGTTCACTTAAGTGCTCTCGTCTCTCCTTCTGCTGCTTTTCTTTTATCCTTTACTCGAAGAGCTGTGGCTGAGGTTCAGTTTCCCTGGCTGAAATTGAATTAAGAAAATCAACTTCATATTCATCCCTCATCTTTAATGAGAGAGGTGGAAGGATTTCTGAGGTGTTTTCTTTAAAAAGATCTCAGTGTTCTGGGAAGGAAGCCGAGAGAAGTGGATTAGCCAACCCCAACCACTACCCCAAAGGAAGAAAGAAACAGAAACGCTAGACTACATCATATGAGCCCAGACTCTCACATAGAGGAAGGAATAAACCTGGAGTAAGCTAGGACAGAGAGAGGTGTTATGAGAGCTCTTAAGGGGTTATTCCCTTTCAGCTTACACTCAAACAGAGCCTAAGAGGAGAAGGAAGGAAGAAAATCTAAAACACATTTTCAACCTTCGCCTCGACATGTGGAACCTGTACTGGGGCTGTTTTCTTTTAATCTGGCTGGGATGGGGCTGAAGGCTTTCCACGGTGTCCCCTCTACCCTCTCCTCCCAGGGGGGCCGAGCTGACCTAATTATCAACCAGGACATGGCTTTGCTGAGAACAACAGAGCCTTCGCAGCTTCACGTTAAGGCCTCACACCCTCTACTAGTACAGTATATCACCATATCGCCACCTTGCAAAGTGAGCATGAGATTCATTTTGCAGGATTTTAGTGCTGATATTACTGTTTCTGGAAGAAGCTGCAACATCTAATTGCTGTATTCATTACCCCTAATCTTTCTAATAATTTGTCAGAGTACAAACATAAACTTCAAAATATATATATTTTTTTTACAATTTTAGGTAATATAGAAACACAATGTAGCTCATAATTGTGAAACAGAAGGCTAATGAGACACAGTTTTCTTTTGTTTTACAAATCAAATAAAAATTGTCCAGCTGTGGTGTGCATTTGTATTTAGTCCCCAAAGTCAATACTTTGGTCAGCCACCTACTCTAATTAGAGCTGCAGGTTTTGGGGTACATCTATACCAGCTCTACACATCTAGAGACTGAAATGTCCATTCTTCTTTACAAAATAGCCCCTGCTCAGATAGTTTGGATAGAGAGCATCTGTGAACATCAATTTTTAAGCTTTGCCACAGATTCCTAATTGGACTAGACTTTGACTGGCTATTCACACACATGAATATGCTTTGATCCAAATGTTAACATTGCAGATCTGGCTGTATGTTTAGGGTTGTCCTGCTGGATGGTCAACATCCTCCTCAAGCCCATCCTTTCACTGCCTCCAATAGGTTTTTCCTGCTTTGCCCTGAATTTAGCTCCATCTGTCCTCCTATCCATTCTAACTGTCTGCCCTCTCCCTGTTGAAGGAAAGCATCCCCACAGGATGGTGCTGCCACTACACCATGGGGATTGTGCTTCATATGGTTAGGCTTTTTCCACCATACAGAGCCTTTTGCACAAAAGTCAAAAAGCTACCCTTCTTTTAGATTCTTTCTGTCCCCTACATAGCTTGTGATAAGCTATGTAGAGTGAACTGGACTTTTCATGGCTTCATTTCAACAGTGGTTTTCTTCCTGCTCCTCTTTCATAAAAGAAAACAGCTAATAGTTGCCCTGTTATTAGATTCTTCCACCTGCCCTGAGAATTTCTGCATCTCCTTACAAGCAATGTAAACTCTTAACTACATAATTAGGTGACTTCTGAAGTCAATAGTTGCACTTTTTATTTATGGGTATGAGAATAAACAGCCCTGAATACAAATGAATAATTTTTTCAGATTTTTATTTTTAAGAAACATCCATTATTTGCCTTTCACTTTGCAATTATCTTCATCCAATCCAAATAAAATGCATATAAGTTTGTGGTTGTATTGTGACAAAAAGTGAAATATCCAAAGCTGGGAGTATGGAAACAGTGCTTTTGCAAAGTACTGTAAGAGTAACAAATAAGTTTCTGTGCGAGGTATGATGAAGGACACTATTGTTTTCAAGGCTGAAATAACTTAAGATTTTTTTTCTGCTGCGATTAACTATATGACAAGTTGTTTCTAATTGTCCGCTGTATTGTCTGTGGTGGATGTAGACATGGTGGATCTCTAAAAATCACTTAGTCTAAGTGTAGCATATCATAACGTGCATGTTTGATGCAATGGAAGGATTTTAGGGGGTAATAATGTTGAAATCAAGCAATGCAGCTTCGAAACAGAAGAGGAAAGCGTGGGTGTGACACAGACCACCAGACTCTCAGCAGCTCCAGTCTGCCTTGTACCTGTGACCTCAGCTCTCACACATGCACGCACACTTTGAAAGGGTTTTCCTTTCCCCCCTGAAGCTCAGTGACGAGTAACCGTCCGCCCACAACCAGTGCGTGGGGTCCGCGTCAGCTCTCTGCAGTTGTGTGCATGTATGTATGTGTGAAACGTGGGATTCCCTCGGCTACATCTAATGACACTCAAAAAAAGTGTGATCTCCTAAAGGTTAGGGAGCTATCTTACAACTGAGCCTCTGAACCTGTTCTTAAAAGAGGAATACACCCAGTTTAATGATAATTCTCGCTTACCAGAGTCGAACTGCTGAAATCTAGGTTGCAGTTTTCATTTGCAGTGGCGCCAATAACTGCCTTCGAACCCCCACACACTGGCAGGTTTAGGTTTAAATGTACCTTCATTCAACCAAGAAGTTTGTTTCTGACAGGAAATGAAAATCAGTGTAAAACAAAAGATCTGTTTTGACTTACATTTTAAAAAATAGCATTTAAAATTTATTTATACCCTTGTCCTTGTCAAAAACCAATGGAAACATTAGCACTACAACAATCAAACCCTTCTCAAAATAGCAGAGCAGCCTTTTGCATGTTTCTGCTGGTATTTTGATGATTTATCTTTGGTGATGAGTATATTGAGGTAGGAAAGCCTTCTTGCCATGACCCTAGTCAAGTCTGGAGTTGGGCAGGACCACCCCAAAATGTTAATATTACTTCTGGTCAGAAGAAAAATGTTGTAAAATTAAAAGATTAATTTTAACCTAAACCTGCCAGGGGTATGAATAATTTTGGTCCTAAATGCATACAACAGCAGCATAACAAGACTTAGGGTAGCACACCAAAAGCCATTGGTTTAAGATTATAACCAGACCATACGAAAACTTTCTTCAGACTATTTTAGGGATATGATTAAATTTACTGTATCAGAATTACAAAAATAATCTGAGTGTGAAACTGTGTCTGCAAAAACCAACCAGCTTGTTTGAAGTACCGTTTAAGTGACCCACTCTGAGGGGGTTTTTTTTGTGTTTGTTTTTTTGTTTTTTTTGGAACAGAAAACACACACAGTAAAATCTTTATTTTTCTGAACATTTTATTTATTTTGCAGGGATAATTTTATTTCTCTATATCAAATTTTTACTTTAGCTGAAGTTATTGCTCTCCTTTTTTCCCAACTCTAATAACAGTCATAGTGCATTACTTCTTATTCAGTCCTTCACATTTTGTGAACATATTAACATTTGGCAGCAAAACGAACCCAAACTGTGTTCCACTTAGTTTCACTTCTGCAAAAATAGAGCTCTCACGTTTTGCATTTGTTACTGGTTTTTGTGAGATGTGATGTAGGTTTCCATATGGATTCTCTTCGGGGAGACCATAAAGATCAACAAACCACAGCATGTCAGCGTGATTGCACTTAACTGACTCATGAGCAGTGACTTGATCACCACAGCGTAGGCAGAGCAAACCACAGCGGAGGTGGGAGGTGATAATGGTGCAGACTGGGACAACAGCTAACCATGAAGTAGCTGGGAATCCCTCTCAGGCTGATCAGAAGCGGTGTGGTGAGTTAAAGAGGACGAATGCATAACATGAACCTCAGCAGATGGAGTTACACGGCAGAGATTCAGAGCTCTACAGCTTACGGCGAGGTGGGCAGAAAGTGCAAACCTCAAAAGGTTAAAGGTTTCTCCACGTTAGCACTTTTTTTTCTGTGAGCTGCAGCAAAAATCCCAGGTGAGAAAGAGCCAGACACTTTGTGGAGTTTTTCAAAAATTATTCATGCTGGGAAAATGGGGCACTTCAGGTAAACCGGTAAACAAAAACAACCCAGTGCCTAAAAACACCTGACTGTGGCAAGTAAGTAATATTAAAATATACAGAAAATCATTGACACTGGATGGTGCTAATTTGTAATTTCTGCTTGACAAAGAAAATCTACATATACAAGGTCAATCAGGAGTTTCACCAGTAGGAGTCATGATGGAAATAAAAATGTCTCCCTTTTGATTCCAGTAAGCTTGAGCTCAGCTAACTTGTAGGGGTGTTACATAACCGGCAGTTTTGACGAATAAAAAAAAATATGCGTGGGCACCATCGTAGAAACATTTACTAGACTACAGTCAATGGGGACAAATAAGAGACTATAACACAGCTGTGCTGAACAACATCTCACACCTCCAGAATAGCGTTTACCGAAACAATATTTTTAGCCTGTTTCTGTACATCAAAACTGCAATACATTCACAACATATTTATTGCTATATGAAAGCTTTACTGTACATTGCAGAAGTATTCACACCACTTGAACTTTGCCACAACCACAAACTTTATTGTATTTTATTGGGGTTTCATATGATAGATCAGCACAAAATAGCACAAATGTTACAGTAGAAGGAAATACATTTAAAGTGTTTTATATATAGAAATATGAAGACAGCGCAATGAATTTATATTCATTTTTGGTCCGATGTAAATACACCACCTTTTGGTGCAGCTAAAGTAGCACATTGTTCAGGGGTTTGTCTCTACCAGTTTTGCAAATCCAGAGCCTCATCTATCTTCCCTTCAACTCTGACCAGCTTCCCTATCCCTGCTGTAGAAAGTCATCCACAAACATTATGCTACCACCACCATGCTTCATAATGAGGATGAAGTGTGCTAGGTGATGATCAGTGTTAGTTTACCATCAAACACAGAATGTCTCCTCTGTCCAAAGCACCTTTTTTTTTACATTTTGGTTGTGTTCCCCGCATGACTTCTGGTAAACTTTAAATATAAAAATATGGTTTTCTTCTCCCCATACTTCCATAAAGGCCAGATTTGTGGAGTGCACCTCTAAAAGTTAACCTAACAGGAGATTTACCCACCTGAGCTGTGGATCTCTGCAGGTCCTCCAGAGTTTCCATGGACGTGCTATTCCTGAGTAATTAACTGATATTCTGGCTGAATACAAATATCTAACAAAATAGATATTTTGCAAAATGTTCAGATATTTCACAAAATATTTGAAAACCATGTGTAGTTTTTTGTTGTTGTTATCTTGATCAATCACATAAAATCCCAATAAAGTAAGTGGAAACTTGTGTCTGCAAGGTGCAAACATGTGAAAAACAGCTGAGCAGAGGCTTTATTTTACTATTTTTTTTATCCTTTGAGGATTTTTCTGCCAAGTCAAGTATGGTAGCGGAGATTTTGCTTGTCTTACATTTTTAGAGGTGACAAGATGGTTCGTGTTGTATATCGAAGCGTTATGTCCTGGGGATACCTCTGAACCACTAAAGAGTTGGGAAATTACTTGGGGGTCATGCAGGGTGAAAATCTTGCCCTCAGGGTGAGGGGCCTCATTGGAGCTATAGTGAAAGTGTTAATGTGTTTGGTTTGGAAAAGATGTACGGTGGGTGATCGGGTTGTCACCCGAAACCAAGCTTCTGAAACCTGGACTCTCTGCTGACATGTAGAGCCTGACGTGATGAATTAATTTGATCACCACAGCATATAAAAAACTGAAAGAAAGAAAGTTGGCAGTTACAGGAAAACACTCTTTAAATCTTCATTTGACATCCTTCAGTCAACTGGAGTCTGTGTAGTTGTTCAGTCTCTTCTTCCTGATAAAGCTTGCCCAGATGTCTGGTTCTGATGGAAAATCCTGAATGTGGTACCAAAGAGTGTTTTTCTTCCAAAGCTCAGAACTCCTTCCATCTGCTCCCCACCTGACGGCTTTTCATCCAGACGGGGTGCACTGGGAGCCAGACTGGAGCGCAAACACAGGGCGAGAGAGTAAAGACTGGCAGGTGTGTGGGGACTCAGCAGGATGGAGGAAAAGCGGACTGACTTGAACTGGACCTGAGAGTGGGAGGGGACCAGACAGGTAGAGTTTAGAGGAAAAGATTGAGGAAAATGAAGCTACTCACTGTTGTGGGTATAAACCCAGACACAAACATAAACACTGGCAAGCACTTGAATACTTCCCCTTTTTAGGCTCCCCCTTACCTCCAACTGTGCATAAACAAATTTAGGATGGAAATCCATCAGTTGGGCCCAGTAGGCCTCAAAGAGACAGCAGTCTGAAAGTAAAGGAACATTTTGTTGTGTCAGACCATCAACATCTCAATCACATCAGAAGTAAACTCAAGTGGCTCTGAAGAAATTTCATCCTGCTAGGTATCACTCTGTCTTTTTAAATCCTTGGCCTGAAATAGGAAACAGAAAATAGCCAGACAGTCTCACATTTCACCTCATGAACATAAGACACAGAAATGCCCCCATGTGTTAAAATCATAAAAACTACATATCCTCAGATACTCGTTTTAAGGAGCAAAGGGTGAGGAAGGCTCAGAGTGAGTGATGCACACCAGAAAATAGTCATGTCCTTAACCTGACGCACCCTGAAACTTGCTTTCTGTGAAGTAACACGGTTAAAACAAACACCAAGTGACTGCGTGCAGGGTTTTCTCATTGGAAGGCACAAAGTCGTAGATGACTGCAGCTCCACAGTCTGACTGGTAATGACATCATGGCTGGGTCTGCTCCCAGAGGTGCCAGCTGCTGGCACAAGTCCAGCTCTACATCTGCAAACAGCCACACACACGTTTTACATCAACGCACCCACAACAGATAATCTCTCTCTCTGTCTCTTTCTCTCTCAGAGATGCTGAGCTGGTCCCAGTCCTGGAACTGGTGACAGTCTTCAGTGACATTTTTTTCTCCTCTTTTGATGTTTTTTTTCCTATCAACACTCTCAAGTTTCAAAGATGGTAAACAGAAACTTAACCGCACCATCATAAAAACAGCAAAGTGTGCAAACTAAAAATGGCAGGGCCATATTTTTTCCTTTTTATTTGAGCATGACATTTATGTGAATCCAGTGTGGATAATTCTGCACAGGAGGAGATAACTGCACACTCTTCCAACTGAATAATGTGCAGGCTAAAGTTGCATGCACACAGTTAGACTAAGAATTATTCATACTGCTTGCAGATTTAGATTCAAAGTAATTTGACCAACACGTTTCTTCTAGCTGGAGGTAATATTAATATTTTGAGTGCCTCAGCCAGGGTCCTGACTCCAATTTGTGGAGGGAGTGAAAGATTACGATGATGGCAAACAGTCCTTACAACCTCAAGACTCGGAGCTCACTTCAAGTTGATTGGTCAGAAATCATAAGAAGTATTTGATTGCTGCAAGGCCTATACTGATTTTTCCCCTTTTTATTGAGATGGGCATACATAATTTTAACAATCCATTTAAAAAAATATATAAATCCAAAATGATTTGTTTTTTTACAATAATGACATCCCTTAAAAATTGTCTTATCTTTTAGTGCCTGTTTCAGGTTCTAGTTAGAACCCAGAGTTCTAGTTAAACTCTTGGTTCAATGTGAACATTAATTGAAAATCTGCCTGGGGTATGAATACATTTGAGCCTGTTAGTAGTAAAAGTGATGGTCCAAAATTAAGAAAATATCTGGGGTTGCATGGTGGTACAGTTCTGAGCCTTGCAGTAAGAAGGTCCTGGGTTTGAATCCCAGCCTTGAGTTTTTCTGCATGGAATTTCCATGTTTTCTCTGTGTATTTATGGGTTCCCTCTGGGTACTCAAGTTTCGTCCCATCGTCCAAACACATGGCTGTTGGGTTGATTGGTTACTCAAAATTTCCCTTAGGTATACGTTTGTGTGTATGGTTGGTTGTCCTGTGTGTGTCTGTGTTGCCCTATAAATGACAGACCATGAATTTGGTATGATTTTATGCACAGACATTAATTGTGAGGGGTTTTTTTTCTCTGCACCTCTGTGAATAGAGGTTGGTACTGAACTGCATTCACTGGCAGTGCATCTGGGGTCTAGTCAAAAAATCATCAGGAAGTTCCTTAGATACTTAGAAGTGGACTGGGAAATTTGGGGTCAGGTGCGACTGCAGCACGCCCACACCCCAAGGTAGAAGACTCGCTGTTGTAGAGAGAGAAGTACAAGCGCATCCACCACACTCACAATCTGAAACCATTGCATTATGTCAGCGTTTATCAACAGTGATAAGGTACATTACTCTTAATAACATAATTACTTACCTGAAATAAAGTCAAGCTGAAGGTAAACTTCACTTGTATGGAGAAAAATAGGGTAAAGTCCAAATCCAGCTGCCTGTAGTATTGAACCAGCCCCAAATATGGTGGAAGTCTTTATAACAGCAGGTATGAAACCACTCACTGGTACTGTGCTAGTGGGACTATGTTTATCCACTGGGAGGCGGTTTTCCAACTTGTGCGCATTTATGGTGCTTTCAATTACAACTCGTACTCTGGAATTTCAATGTATCACATCAACTCCAACATAATTTAAACATTTTTGATGGTATTAAACGTCTGCATTATCTCATTCAAAAATTACTAAACAACACAGACCATTTTCAGTTGGTTTCAGTGGTTTTATTATTGTATAATCCATCTGTCCATCATCTGTATATAAAAACACTTCACCTTTATTAATGGACAAAATCAAACCAAAACTCCTGTTTGATCTATACTGGCTATTTTTTGAAATCTAAAAGAACACTGATGAAATTGAAGTATTGTCAGAAAATTTTCTTTTTGCTGTTTTTGCTCCCATTTTTCATGAGCTGAACTCAAAAATCTCAAATATTTTCTGTACACACAAAATAATAATTTCTTTCAAATATTCTTCACAAATCTGTATAAATCTGTGATAGTGAGCACTTCTCCTTTGCAGAGATAATCCATCCCATCTCGTAGGTGTTGCATATCAAGATGCTGGTTAGACAACATGATTATTGCACAGGTGAGCCTTAGGCTGGCAATTAGCATGCTGATGGCATGGAATGTGGATCAGAGCTGTTGCTCTGATCCACATTCCATGAATGTTCATTCCTCTACCATAAGCTGTCTCCAAAGACGTTTCAGAGAATTTGACAGTACATCCAACTGGCCTCACAATCGCAGACCACATGTAACCACACCAGCCCAGGACCTCCACATCCAACATGTTCACCTCCAAGATCATCTGAGACCAGCCACCCAGACAGCTGTTGAATTAATCGGTTTGCACAACCAAACAATTTCTGTACAAACTGTCAGAAACCATCTCAGGGAAGCTCGTCTGCATGCTTGTCGTTCTCATTGGGGTCTTGACCCGACTGTAGTTCGTCATTGAAGCCGAACTTGAGTGGGCAAATGCTCACATTCAATGGCGTCTGGGACATTGGAGATGTGTGCTCTTCACGGATGAATCCCAGTTTTCATTGCTCAGGTCAGATGGCAGACAGCGTGTGTGACATCGTGTGGGTGAGCGGTTTGCTTATGTCAATGTCGTGGATCAAGTGGCCCATGGTGGTGGCAGGGTTATGGTATGGGCAGGCGTATGTCATAGACATTGAACACAGGTGCATTTCATTAATGGTATTTTGAATACACGGAGATACCGTGATGAGATCCAGAGGCCCACTGTTGTCCGTCCATCTATCTATCTATCTATCTATCTATCTATCTATCTATCTATCTATCTATCTATAATTTATTTATTATTAATTTAAATGTATATATGTATGCATAGATAGATAGATATATTTAAATTAATAAATAAATATTAATATTTATATCAATATTTATAGTTCGTTGTTTCTCTTGATTGAACCATACTGAAGACTTACTGAACCTCAAGTCAACTAAAGTACATACCAAACTGTCATTTTTGTGTTACACCTTGGCAGTTCATGTGGTGACAGACCATAACTTTTTCATACCTGGTATACATAAAAAGTTGATGATGAACTTTCCCTGTTAAAGAAATAATATTTTGGCATTAAAAAAAGTTTTGGCAAAGATAGCAATGGGGAGATTTCTTGAAAATCTAAGCCCATGACCATCTCTCTTCAAACACACCCATTAACTGAGCTTGGGTGACTTCTTTATACAGAAGGTTTAGAGACTATAAGTATATACAGTCTATTTTTACATCAAGAAGACTGTGGTGTTCCAGGCCTCACACAGACATAGACACCATCTCTCTCCACACGATTACATGTAGAGTCTCACCACCCACTGCTTTGTGTTTGTATAATATGGTTTTCAGCATGGGAACAGTATATCCTGCTCCTATCTTAATAAGGCCCTGGCTAATTCATTACTGAGGCATCCTTTTGATATGCAAGTTCTCCACACCAGATATACTAGTAGGTTGGTGCCAACGGCTGCTGCTTTGTGGCACAGGCCAGAATTTGCTCTAACAAGGTTTCTCTCCTTTCTACCCAGCCAGCGGACAGCCCCTATAAGCTCTCTTATTCTTGTCTCTAAGTGCACACATGCTGACACAGACACTGGTACACGTGCACACACACAGACTTTATTGGGGCTGGCACCAGAGCTGGAATTTTGTCTCGTACCAGAGATGATTAGAAGTGCTCAGAGAAGTGCTGAAAGAACAGATTTGAAATGCCATCTTCTTGGAGCTCACCACAAGCCTGAGTTTGTCACTAAAGTTGTGATCAATGCTGTGAAAAAAAAAACAAAACAATAATCTGTTTCAGATTAAGACTTTGTCCCAACTGAATGCTGCCTTTTATATATATATATATATATATATATATATATATATATATATATATATATATATATATATATATTATTTTATTTATTTATTTATTTATTTATTTATTTTTTTTTGTTACCCTATTTTTTTTTATTTATTTATTTATTTTTTTTAAATATTCACATAAAATTTCTTTTTAATTGAAAAGTCACAAACAAGCTGTCTCAGGTGTTAATAAAGAGCACTAATACATAGTGTTCTTGAGAAATATCAGGATGACTGCTGGCAGAGAAAGCACACTATGTTGTGTTTATGGGTCTTAATTTGTTTTACAACACCCAGAGTTGTCAAAAGGAAGTCACTTCGAACAATTCACTTCTTTCTTCTCATCTCCTAGACAAGGACTTGTAAATGACACTGTTTGTCTGTCTGCAGACTGTATAGTGTACATTTGGTTTAGTATATGGACCAAAAAGACCTTGTGCCAGTAAGGGACAATATGCTTCTGCCAGGTAAAGTGGGAATGGCAAGCAGGACAAAAGAGTTGTAAGAAGATAGGTTACCAGTTTTATGTTGCCATGCACTGTTTAAAAACCTGGCTGTCATCTCAACCGCACAGGATGTTCTCTCTGCAACATACCAAGAAGTTACCAGCAACGTCCTTGTTTATTTATTCTTCATTTAATTCTACATTAAACTATGTTTCATTTCTTTCTGTTCCCTTTTAGATTTAATGATCCTTACCCTATACCCGAAAGGTACTCAAAGTTTTAATATACATACTACTTTCTTAGATTTTTCAATAAGTCCCTAAAATGTAAATGCAAAATTGTAACACCCGAAGGCATTATCAGTTTCAGTTGAAAGAATATGTTTGCATTCAACTTTTGATGAGTTAATATCTGAAATGAGAAGCTTAATGCCATTCATACAAACATCTAACCTTACATTGTCTTCTCCTTAATTGTGACCAAGTCAAGGACATAGTTCCAGATATCCCTCTCCCCAGCAACACCTTAAAACTCTAGAGGTCTCCAAGGCATTTCCAGACCAGAGGGGAGATAAAGTGTCTCTAATGAGTTCCACATCTGCATCTGCATCTACATTGGGGTTTCCTTCCACTGTGAGTAGAGATGATCAGAATCTGGGGAAAATGATCTGAGTCTTCATAATGAATTAGGTAGCATGAGTCCGAGGTCACTGGACATATTGGAGACTCATCAGACACATGCAGACTCAGATGATTCAGTTAGCCTGGTCTTACTGCAGACAATACATGCAGACACAGACAATTCAACTGACTTTGGTTTACTTCAGTTAGCGTATTCACTGAAAACATGTCAAACTCATCTAAGACATTACAAACTCTGATAACTCCATTTGCTTACTAGTTTAGTTTGTAAATTTGAGTCTGTGAACTGTGTGCCAACAAGGACAATACAACTCTCAGTCAAAAGGTGGCTGATAAAGAAAACCAAAAGGTACATTGGTGTTGGTGGTAGCTGACACCACCAACTGAAGCGACATATGTTAATTGGACTACTTAGTGAGTCAGTCGGAGTAATCCATGTCCAAACTAACTACCTGCTCTTACGTGTATGCTACCACATCAATTGACTGCTTTCAACGCACAAGAGGAGTGACTCTACTCCAAACTCCTCCCAATGTCAGAACTCCTTAATTTGTCTCTAAGGATGCTTCCATCCACCTAACAGAGGAAGCTCTTTCAAGCTGTTTGTATCTGGGATCTCATTCTTTTGTTCATTATATTTATCTCATGACCATAGGTGGGTGTTGGAACCCAAATGACTTTACATAGAAAGAGACTTGCTTTTGAGCTCCACATCGTCTTCACCAGAACTGTGTAGAGCCGGCATTACTGTAGAAAAGATGACAATCTTTCAATCCATCTCCCACTCAATCCTACCAATACTCATAAGCAAGACACAGAGATACTTGCTCTCCTTCACCCCCCACCCAGAGGGCGTCATCTACCCTTTTCTGGTTGGGAACTACAGCCTCAGACTTCAGAGAGCTAAATCATCACCTTAATATAGTGAAGGGGATTAAGCACCTCTGGAGGCTATGTAGTTTTAGGCCTCATCTACAATTGTTCTCAGGGGAGGGACCAGGTTAAGAGTTCTTCAAAGATCTTACTGAAGGAAAACCACAGTTATCTGTTAACTCAACCCAGAATAGAGAGACCATGTTGCTATGCTGGAGCCAGGCCTGGTGGTTGAGTCTTGTCTCCTGAGGTTAGGCTGGACTTAGCTATCAGGAGATCACCTCCACATTGGCCCACCACCTGTCAAGAAAGAAGTTGAAGTCATGTAAAAAAAAAAAAAAAAAAAAAAAATTTCCAGCAGAAAAAGCTGCTCTCTGTCCAAGGGCACCTGGGGACATGCCCAGATTGCCCATACAGTAGATCTGGATCAGAGCAATAGGAATGTGTAAGACATTTTATTACTGGCAAATATGTCATCGCCCTACTCTCCACGGGGTTGTTTACAGCTCACAGAATTTTTGGTAAGTTTCATCGAGCTGGCGCATTACAGCCATCACAGCCAAATGTTAATGACTGGGTAAATTCAACGGACTTCAACAGAGTCCATGCCTCCAGCAAGCAATCATTTCTCAATAACCGAGGGTCCAGACCCTCTGTACAGGCTGGTTGGAGCAGGGATGGGTCCAAAAGTTGCAGGACCATGGCATCCTAGGCCTGGAGTGACAGACCCCTGCTCCAAGGAGTACACACAGAGACTGCTGTTTCCAGTTGGTAAAACTAACCATGCTAACCACAATTATCATTAATATAAGATGCTAAAGACAGTTTAAAATCTAAGCTGTACATATTTTGTCTTGGTTTTAAAACTGGAAAACTGTGCTTCACATTGATTGCGCCCCACACAAGAGCTTAGAAAAGACATTTTGGTTGCTGTTCTTATATCTTCTTATATTAAAAGAGAAATCTGAATCCGCTAAAACTGGTATCTGCAGCTCAAAGCTTTTCAAAATTCAAAGCTCAGAAATCAACTATGGATATTCAATTTTATGCATCTCTATACAAAACAGGTGAGTGAGGCATTATTTTTACACTAGTTTTGGCCATGACAAATTGGAAACCCCAGCATCCCTGCAAATGTCAGGTATCAATCAGATTTTTTTTTTTAAAATCAAAACCAGAACAAATACAGCTTTTTTTTATGATAAACAAAACTTTTTAGGCCTGGGAGAGTATATCATATTTTGTGTGAAGATATTAGCATATAGATTATGAGTAAAACAAAGCATATAGATACACAAAATGTATACATTTAAAATGACCTTGTTTTAAGAAACCATCTGGTTCTTCAAAAAGTTTTACATTAACATTGTTGCTGGAGACGGACCAACAAAGGTTTTAGACTTAGGACTGCTGTTTATGGTTGTCCTCTCCTTGCATCTCGACCACTACACTAAAAGAAAACAGAAGCAACAAAGCTCAGTCAAACACAAAACTCACAAAAAGCCAAATGGGTTCTCTAAAACTAAGTTAAGTTTGAGGAACAGAGAGTGAACAAAGCAGAAACCTCCAGACAGAGAGTGAATGTCCAGTGAAGCATACAAAATTAGAGTGTGATTTTGAATCTGTTGTTTTTTTTGTTTGTTTGTTGTTTTTTTTTTTTTTTGTCAAACCCGGGAAAATACAGCATACAGAGAAAAGGTATTTTTCATAGATCTGTCTTTAATAGAAATTGGGGGTAACTTCTTCTTCTTCAAACAAAACAAAACTGTGGGGATAAGGGAGATAACGCTGCTGGTGTTTTGATTTCTATATACAGCTACTGTCATGCATGAAGGACTTCTGTTCTAGGACTCATCTGGAAACACCTGAGGAATAAAGGACTCATGTTATTTCAACCCCAACACTGTACAAAGTGCCTGAAGTGAAAGCGTATATGGAGGCCTTGCTGATTACAATGCAGTACTTTCTTCTGACACGTATTGAATAATCCAGGCTTATAGCTGATTTATCCGTTGCTAAACCATGCTATTTTACACTAATGACCCACAAATTCTGGCAAGGAGGCAACTGTTTTATGAGTCTGTTGGTAGAAAAAAGCTCTCTCACCATGTCACAAACTTAAGCAGAGCCAAGCTGCGTGGCATTTTCAAGACATTTCAGGGCAAATTTAACACAGATTCCTGCATCAGGATGTCGAGCAAATCTATTTTTAAAACACATAAAAGCCAATCACTGTTTATGTGATGCTGTTTAATCCTCACAGCTGCAGGGGACCTTTGTTGTGGTCAAACCTCTCAAGCCAAATCTCCCATTTATACAGAAAGAGGACGATGTGTTCCCTATGAAGCTCAACGTTCAAACCGCACTTAAACCACATCAATCTATAACTATTTATTTTACAAGACAGATTGTATTTTATGTAAGCCAACGTGGTAAAGAGGTAAAGTGGATTTTACTCTGGAACGCAACATGTTATTGTGCCTTGCAAACCTTTTTACATTCATTGACCTTTTTAACATTCTGTCACATTACTGCCACAAACTTCAATGTACTTTGTTTGGATTTTACATGACAGACCAGCACAAAGTAGTTATCACAATCTATTATGAATTGAGTTTAATTTTCTAATTCTGGTCTATTTGAGGTTTATTTTTTGTGATTTTTTTTTCAATGTTTGCATTATTGGTTATTCTTCTGTTCTGTGTTCCCTGGTTTATTCAGTACTTTTTTTCCAGTGCATTAGTTTGATACACAGCTGTTCCTCGTCTATTCATTTACTCACCTGTGTAGATTTCAGTAATCATACTCCTCAGTATAAATCCTCCTTTGTTCAGTCACTATTTTGTAAGATCCTCTGTTGTCCTCAACCCATTTCTGTCTCTTAAGTTATATTACTTTTTTTTTTTTAAATCAGACTCCTGGCTTCCTCATCTCTGTATTTGGTCCCCATCAACACATAAACATGACAGAGGTGCATCATTGTAAAGCAGAAGGAAACTGATACATGGATTTCAAAGGTGTTTTACAGACAAAAATCTGAAAAGTGTGGCATGCATTTCTATTCAGCTCCCCTGACTCAATGCTATGTAGAACCACACTTTGCTGCAATTACAGCTGCATGTCTTTTGGTTTGTGTTTCTACCAGCTGGCAAATGTTGCCTGTTTTCCTTTGCAAAATGTCAAACTGACATGTTAGATGGAAAACATCTGTGAACATCAGTTCCTTTTCATATTTCTGCAGATTATCTGTTGGATTTTGACTGTAAAACATGAATATGCTTTGTCTTTTTGAAGTCTCTGAGCTCTACTCTTCAAGGAATCCCCCTGGTTCCCATCAACACTCACCAGCTTCTCTGTCCCTGCTGAAGAAAAAAAGATGGATTGGTCAGTTCTCTGTGATATATTCTAAGTTTGTTTTGAACTTCTCAGCAACTTTTTCTCTGACCTGTCTGCTGTGTTTTTTTGGTCTTCATTAAGGTGATTTTCTCTTTTGTATTCTCTACTAAATCTATGAGACATTTACAGAACATTTGAGATGAAATTACATACAGACAGAGTCTATTTACTAACTAGGTGACTTCTGGAGGCAATTTGCTGCACCTGATTGCATTTAGGGGTATCAGAGGTAAGGAAAATGAAAATAAATGGAAATCACGCTTCAGAAAAATGTGCAAATATTTCTATAATTTTTTTTTCTATTTTACAGTTATGTGTCACTTTGTGTTGGTCAGTCATGTAAAATTGTAATGAAATTTGTGGTACTAATGTGCATAAATGTTGTAAATGTGAAGAGATATGAATACTTTTCCAAGGCATTGTATACAGCTCTTAAGAAACTTGGAACCACTAAACTCATAAAATTAATGATCCCCAATGAAAATAAAAGGCACTAAAATCCTCAGAATTTTTTATTTTCCTGATCGGCCTTATTCAGCTGTGTTCCTTTTAAGCGATCAGACTGAATTATGAGTAGATTAAATAACATCACAATTACCGTGAACTTCTTAATACGTCACAGTCCAGATCGTATCCAGGGCTTCTTCTGACTCCTAAAGCCTCTATTGGTTTATAATAATCCAAACATGTGATGTATTAATGTTGCTAAATCCTTTGGGTTCTGTGTCTTTGGGGCTAAATGGGGTAATTTGTTTGGTTTTAATAAAGCAGGTGTTTTTCTTGGGTCAGACTGTCAAAGAGAAAATTGCTTTCTAATCACATCACAGATGGAAAGTCCAGATGATGGTGGATGGAACGCTGTGCCACATCACTACTGACCCAGTGTTCAACATGAGCCTCTGCTTGTTCTGACACTCGCACTGCTCCATATGCAAGCTGTGTTTTCTTTAAGAGAAGGAAAACATGTCAGTTCATTTGCCCCAGTTTAACTTCTAATCACAGTGATGAGGAGAAGGGGAGGCAGGGCCAGTCAAAGCAAGCAGCTTCAGATGAAGAGCACATTGATCGCTGTTTAATATCATGGATTGGTTGGTTTATACCCAACACTGACAAACCACACTTTATTTATAGGGCGTTAGAAGAAGCTCAAAGTGAATTTCTGCACAATGGTACCGGTACCGGGCATTGTGTGAAAGGCAGCCAAAGTAAAGATAGCTAAAAACATAAAGAGGGAACATGTTGTGCCAGTTCTGCTAAAAACAATGTAGCATGAACGTGCATTCACACAGAGGCACAAAGAGGGAAAGCATTCCCCAGGAAAGAGCTAGGCAGCACAAGGATGCCTGTGTGACCATTCAAATAAGCAGAGTGTGGCTGTGGGCCTAAAACAGCCAGCAGCACATTTCCATAACAGGAAAGGTCAGCGTTGTGGCTCGAGGGGTTTGAAACCGTTAACACAAGCCTTTCTGAGAGCTCCCTGCCCTGCTCCTGTACCTGTTGACTAGACTCCACTTAGCTGGCTATGTTGCAGGTCATCAGACTCAGTTACACACTTAGTCTGTTTGATTATATATAGCATAAATTATTCTTTAGGGATTTTATCACTTCACAGCTACAGTCTGTGGATTATTTTTAAAATGATTCTTCTTCCCATGCATCCATCAGTTTCAGCTAAGTACTCATATTTCCTCCACTATATAAAATCATGGAGGTGACTGTAAATACTAAATTGTCCTTTAAATATGAGTATGTGTGTGAATAGTTATCCCATTTATCTCTATGCACCCTATGATAAACTGACAACATGTACAATATGCCTTATCTTTCACCAATAAACTGCTGGAGATAGACATCAGCCCCACCATCCAAAACCTGGAATAAGTATCTTTGAAAGCATACTCCAAATGTTAATGCATGTATTCGACCCAAATTTTAGCTCCATGTTTCTAAAAGCCGGATAGTTTAATTCTTTTAATTCCATCAAGAATTTTTTTATTTAGCAGGTTTTGGCAGAAAACAATGTAAATCACTCAGAGAACATAATGTCCTTGTTGAAACATGGTGGTGGCAGCATCATGCTGTGGAGAGGCCTTAGCACCTGTAAGATTATTATTGTTATTCCAAACAAAGTTTTAACATCATTTAATCAATGATAAAATCCAGATGGCTCTCACACAAACAAATTATTTTCTTTTGTAAATGTAAGGTTTTGTTAATGACTGCTATAACTGTATTCTAAATGAAATACAAAAATGTATCTTAATAATTTCAAGTTTCCTTTAGCGCAACAAGAGGCAAATGTGAATGCAAATTCACCCTTAATTAAATGTTTTTTATTGAACGTTGACCAAAACCTGAGGTTCCTTTTGTGGGCCCTTTATACGTTAGAGGAGGGGTCCCCAAATCTAGGCCTCGAGGGCCGGTATCTTGCAGCTTTTAGATGTGTCTCTGCTTCAACCCACCTGAGTCAAATAATCAGGTCATTAGCAGGACTTTGGAGAACTTAGTTGCATACTGAGGAGGTAATTCAGCCAGTTGATTCAGGTGTGTTGGACCAGGGACACTTCTAAAAGTTGCAGGACACCAGCCCTCGAGGCCTGGATTGGAGGACCCCTGACATAGAGTATATTTGTTGCCTCTGTGTGTGTGTGTGTGTGTAGCATATGATTTTGGCCAAACAGTGTTTGAACTTGTGTTTAATGCAAAACAACAGTGAAGGAAGCTGAAACAGCTTCTGGTCTTTCTCCTGGAGCAGGCGTTTGGGCCTCAATACGTCCCCAAGGGATAAGACCCTCCTTAACCCAGGTTTATAAACCTCAACACCTGCAACGCACAAAAGCCTTCTGTGAGCAAAACAGTCACTTATCCACAGCAAGCAATGCTGAGTAATATTTTAGTACAGAAATAAAACACTGAACTTTGATCATAGCAGAAATAATTGAATTTAAAAAAAAATTATCAATCTGTGCTGTTTTGTTTGGGACCGGCTTTTATTGAATTTCTAAAAACAGATTTCTCTCATGGCAAAGAGTTATTATAGAGTTGACTAAAATCTATTCATTTTGTGGCCACTTTAACCTCTTTCCCACTCACCTCAGTATTTTCCTGTGAGGCTGCTGCTCCCTCATGACTGAGATTGAAATAATATTGACATTGGAGTGACTGAAAAGAAATGCAGCATTGCTAATGGTTATAATTATCTAACGTAATTATGTCCAATAATAACAACAGATAATACTTCTCTGTCTAAGTGTGTGTTTGTTGTTGTGTCTGCAGGGATCCTCCCTGGAAATATGGGCAGTGCCAGCTCTCCACCTACTGAACCCAGCAAAGCCTCACCTTGTGGGTGTGGGTGGTTCAGATTGTATGGTTCAGAGCAGGTATGAGACTGAGGTTTGAGGTTGCCCCTGGTGTTGCAGAAAACCCTCTTACGCATGAGCATCTGGGAGTTCAGATTCATGAAAACAGCAGAAAGTTCACCTTGTCAGAGAAGTGGGCAAGAGTGTGCATATTTCACTGCATGGCACGATTTTAATAACATTTAGCAGAACCTGATTAATTAAAGAAATCATAATGACAGTCCGCTGGAGTCCAAAGAATTATTTGTCTGTCTGGAACAGCAGACACAAGTCCATTTACCTAATTAAAAAGAAAAAAAACTGGTCTTTGGGGCGCTGCTGTTTGATGGAGAGCATAAAATACAAGCTGTGGTAGAAATGTGAATAGAATAGAGAATGGCACAGAGCTGGGTTAGAGGAACTGGAGAACAAGAAACAAACAGAGTAACATCAGATGGGCTGACAAGAACGATTGTATTTTTAAAAATTTATTATTATGACTGTTTGAGAGCAGGAAAGCAGGACTGTAGTTAATTATGTAGTAAATATAACATTCTGCTGACACAGCCTGCCAACTACTAAAATTGCGTTTTCATTTTTTAAATTTTATAATGAGCTAATATCTGTTTGAAAGGGACAACACAATAGGTTCCAGATATATCTATCATGAAAATCTCCACAGCAGATTCTAAGAACGTTAAAAAATGTTGTTCACTTCTTATTGGTTAAGCAGTTTCAGGTCAATGGTCAAATATTGATGGTGATTCTCAACTGAAATGAGGTCTGGACTTTGACTGGTTCATTGTTACTCATGGATATGCTTTGATCCTTGCAGCTCTCCACCCCAATCTCAAGTCCTTTTGCCCTGCATTTACATCTGTGCATCTTACCAGCTTCCCAGTTCCTGCTAAATAAAAGAATCCCCACAGCATGATGCTGCCATCACCACAATCTCATCTGAATAGAATGATTTCTCCACCTATAACAGAATAGCTTCTGTTTGCTTGATATCCTACATGACTTTTGGTAAATTGCAAATTGATGTAGGGACCATGAACACTCGAGGTTAGACCTTTCATCTGCAACATTTTCGTTTTTTCAAGAACCTTCAAAATATCTTTAATGGTCCATAAATTTAGTCACAACAAGCTCTTATTCCATGCCGATGGTGTCCTGAGTCTTCAAAAATATTAGTGGTTTTATGACCTTGAAGTGTTCTAAAGGAGTCTTATCTGAATGCTTTTAACATACGACAGAGTTCTCATATTTGAATATTCTTATTTTGACAAGATAAAGAAACTTTTAAATCAATCCATGTCAAGACTTTTAATATTGTTTGTATTAAATGCTGATCAGAAACTGATTTTTTTATTTAATAGAACAATTTCACATTTCACATTGTTTGTGCCTCTTATTTAGTTAGTTAAATAGTTTGGAAGTAGTGCTAATTATCCTGATTTAGATTCAGCTAGATATCAATAATCTCACTGCTTTTTCAAATTTATGACAAGGATCATTCAACGGGAAGTGAAAGAACTCATCATTTAAACTGAAAGAAAAATTCAGTAAGATTATGAGACTGATTTATTTCTACACACCAGTATAGTTTAACATAAACTAGCAACTGCTACCCAGTAATATTTATAATTTTTTTTTTCAACGATGGCTTTGTTGTTGCCACTCTTTTTTAAATGCCAGATTTCTGGAGAATGACTAATAGTTTTGTTGACAGGCTGTGGATCTCTGAGCTGTGGATCTCTGCAACTCCTCCAGAGTTACAACGGGCATCTTGCCTGGCCTTTTAGTTTAGGTGGACGGCCATGTCTTGGTCAGTAAGAAAAATAGGTGATGGACTGCAGCATGGTACCATGATGTAATCATCAAAGTGCTGGATTAAAGAGACAGAGGACAATTTTTTAAAGTTATGGTTGATATGTACAGCATTTTTATAACAACTAAAGCTAACATAGTTACTTGATTGTGCTATAAAATGGCACTATGTGCCTAAAAAATACATAATATCACCCCTTTAAATGTCATCTGTGGCTTCTATGTACACACTTTATGCTCGTCCTGTAGCAGTGTGGGTTCCTTCTTGGTGCTGCAGTGTAAAGGCACAAAGTTAGCTGTTTAATTTGTTATTCAAGTGTGAAAGTGACATGATTTTCTGTTTTTGTGGGTTAGCCATTTGATTGACTGTAAACCTGTTAAGTTCTACTTCTCAGCTAATGTTAAATTAGACTAGTTCCAGGCTACTGTGCCCCCCCTCTATTTAAACTGGTCAAAAATAAATTTCTGTCATTAAATGCCTTAAAAATTCCTCATAGTCTGCGTTTTAAACTTCAAATAGAGAAGGTGAAACAGTATACAGAGACCTTGTTTAAAATGAGGAATGCAAGGAGTTAAGCAATAATCAGATTAGAAAAAAAGAAGCAAACACCGGATGAAAGACTGGACAACGAAGAAGGAAAGTGTTGCAAAAGCAGACAGGTTGGAGGATGGGTAGATGATACAGCAGCAGATAAAAGCTGCAGAGGAGATCATCCGAGCATCTCTTTCTTCCAGTAAGGCATCGCCTGATGACTCAGCTGCCGTCACATTACGTCACCCACAGAGTGAAATCATCAGGTTAATGTCACCCTTGTGGTGAAAATAACTACTGTGAAAAACACACTATGAAAACATACATGTGGTGACAGTGGGAGGGATCAACTCCCTCTCAACAGGACAGAACCCCCAGCAGAACCCAGCTCAGAAAGTGTTGCCATCTGCTGTGACTGGGGCGTTAAAAGCCGCATAAGCTAGACAAGAGAAACACAGCTAAAAAGAGAAGATCTGAGCCTGTAGTACAATCTTTGGGATGAAAAAGTGAGAACATAGAGTTAGTCACAACAATAGCTACTTCAATGTCTTTGTCCAGGAAAAATACACAACTGACTTCCAAACAGCAGAGAGATTTGCCTCAGAAATAACAATGTTTGTCCAACTGTCCATGTGCAGTTTCCGTGGTAACCAAGTGTTCTACTCACCAACGGAAGGTTGCAGTCTCTGCTGCTTTTATTTACAGCTGGATCTGAATAAATCCAGTGGTATTAACTGGATTCATTGCTCTGTGAACATTTTAGCAGGAAGGTTGATTACTTATGTCACTGTCACCTGCTGTTGAAATGTCAGAGGATGGGGCAAAGAAACATATCAGTGCTTTGTAGTGTCAGCTTTGCAGAGATCACGTCGGTTCAATCTGAGAAACTGGAGGGATAAGAGCCAAAGAGATGAAAAGATACAGGTGGAGATAGAGAGAGACAGGTATAAAACCACAAAATATAGGTATACTGAAATGAGTCAGCAACTCAGAACATTTCTATCATCTTTTAAACTCCACTGTATTGATGTTGGTCCACAGTTGCTCATACCAAGCAAGTGTTTAGGAGGTCTGTGTGCCTGAAGATGCTTCTCATTGATGCTGCGAAACAAGAGTGGGTGCATCTGAAAGTAGTACTGGTTACGTATGTTTCAGTAAATTTCAAATATTTTTCCCTCAGCAATCCTTCCCAAGAACTAGGCGAAACTTTTCATAACTGTCATTCTTTTACAAAAACATCAGGGGGTTGAGAGCAGCCACAGAGCTTCCTTTTAAAAACAGAAATCCTGCCTCGTCTTGTGTTCGGGACTACTGGCCTGAAAATCACCATCCCACAAACCCAGTGAGCAATTCAGCCGGAACCAAAGCAAACACCAGATTCCCAGCTGGGACACAGCCTATAACCCAACATGCCAGCATCCTATGGGGAGTTCAAACAAGTGTGCACACATGGAAACTATTTCTCATCTTTTCATACCGCTTGCATTTTTCTGCCAACGCTACAAAGCCTGGAGGCGCTGCCTTCGGAGATGGGCCATAAAGTCCATCAGAGAACTGTGCAGTTATGGTTGTAATGTGTTTATACAGTCACACTCGGCAACTACACCAAAACTTTGAATGCTGCTTGAACAGCTGTGGTATAAACTATGCTGGCAAGCTGCAGGGAAGATCAAATAGCTTCCCATGAACCAGAAGTAACATTCGCCTCTTTACTGTTTTCAAACTCTTGTTTATAGTGTCTTAGTCATTATACTTTATAGTAAATTTTAATAGACTGAGAAAGGACATTTTGTTTGGTATAACTTGTCAGTCAAGAATGGCATTTGTCAAATTCATTTTTTACCTGTTCTATATTTTGTGTAAAATGACTATTCCACAATAACAATAACAACAATTTTCTCTAATCCATGCAAAGGTGAAAATTATACTTACATGCATAAAAATATGTACCTAAATCCCAACTTAGATAAAAGTCCCCTATGGAGCGTCTCTAAGGCCAGATGCTTTTTGTTGCCATCAGCAAGCTTCTGCCATGATTCTGGTTGGACATTTGACCTCTATTCTTGGCAGAACTCATGGAGTTAAATTAAATTGGTTGGGTTTTTGGCTGAAACTTGCCTTATAAACACCGTCGTCAGATTTTTAATACAGCGGAGGTCAGGGGTGGTTTAAAGGTTTCATGTTAGCCTGCTTCATAAATTCTAAACAGCAGTTTTGTGTTAATAGGATAATTGTCCTGTTGGAACACCCAACTTTTTAAAAATTTTAACTATCTACAACTAGATTTAAGAGGAGTGGTCAAATATACAGCCAGAATTATGCCAGGAGCTTGTCACTGGCTTCAAAAAGTGTGTGGTTCATTTAAAACTTGATAAGGGTTATTCAACCACTCATTGGTGGGGCTGTATGTATATATTTGAATCTGTATGCATAATTATCATCATTTGTGGATTTCAGAAAATCATAAACTGAAACTTTTGCAGTTTTTGTTGTTAAAATCCACAAATTCATGGTCATTCCACTCAGGAAAAAAGAGCCCAATTAAGTAATTAAGAGCCCAAAATCTATATCACATCGGTGCCCATGGTGACTTAGTGTACATTTCTGATGGGCACTGACTTTATAATGGTTTTTCATTTCTATTCCTGTGTAGGAGCTATATCAAAACCCTTGACTTTTAAGCTTTATTCCTACTGGCAACAACATTTTGACAATGTATCTTTTATATTTTTTGATTTTCATACAGAATTGCTTAGAGGTTTTGTGAATAACATCCTTGTAAAACATAAACTTCTGGCACTACAATCTAAACAAAGATTTGTAAAGTCACAGGAAAGTTTCATAGTTTATTATTTTTTTATTATTATTTTTAATTATATTACCGTAAACAAATTATACATTGTGATGAATATGAAAAGTATCAAGTTCAAAACCTGTTGAGAACACACTTGTAAACGTGACTCAGAATGACCCAGGCTCTCACAGTTTCAACATTGCTTCAAGAGAGAGTGAAAAACTAAACAACCCTATATTTTCTTATTGGAACTGATTCTGGGTGTGTATATGACTTCAAAGATTAATTTGTGCAGTTACAGAATTATACTGTTTTGCAGATGCACCAGTAAGAGTGAAACAGCTTAATGGTGAATTTCATGTTAGAGCTCACATTTGGACTTTCTGAGGTGTTTTTATTGAAATATGAAAGCGATGCAGAATTACATTATAACCAGCATGGTAAAAAGTCACAGACCACAAACAAATGAAACTGGACACATTAAAACCATCTTCATCCCAGACCCCTAACTCTAACTGGTTAGTCACTAACCACAGAAACCAGCATGTGCCATCAAGCAGGAACACAGTTGTGTAAATCCATTTGCTTCTACTCAGTCCTCATTTATCTTCAATTTTAAGCTAATCCGCAATTTATTTTCTATGAAACTCAATTTGTCAAATCCCCCTGACTTTCTAAGCTCTGCAGAGTGGAGTGCTGGTACTTTGGTTTGTGAAATTGTGCATTAGTGTGTGACTGAGTGGGTGTGAAACAGCTGGCCCAAAAGTCCATTCACAGTTGAGAAAGACAAATGAGAATTACCCAGGTTAGGACTATGATCAGTCACACTTGCATAACACTTCCTACACCTTTTGTGATCAAGCTGTTGCACTGACATAGAGTTGGTACAGTATGTAATGACTGAAATCATACAAAAGAAAAAAAAAAGAACACGCCCAGGCCATGCTGTGATGTACTGATATATTTAACAGCTCTGCTGCTATGAACCATAATCTGTGGGACTGGAGGCATGGTTTCACATGCACAGACGTAACTTCAGGGAATCAGAGTCAGGCTGCAGGGTCCATTTCCAGTCAGTCAGGTGACCAGCTCTGCTCAGGGATCTCCCGATAGTCACATGATGAGCGTCCAATCACTCTTTCACTAACTCTCCCCCCTCATTATTCACCTCCACTCTCTCTTTCTTTTCTGATAGGAACCAAGCCCCTCACCCTCTGGTTTAACACTGCAGTCTACCCCCCTGCCACACCATCAGGGAATTTTCCCACAGCTTGCCATTTCTATCAGGCTAAAATCCCCTCTGTACTCCCACTTTTTCTTTCTACATACTCTTCGTCAGGCACTTAATCCACTATCGGTCCACACTGTTCTTTGAATTATTCAGTAGGGAGCTGCTGTTCTCCACAAAGAGCCATCTCAGAGACTCTAACACAGCAGAAGGGTAAATAGTTTGAAGGCACAGAGGCAGCGAGGTGCTAGAGGGGGTGGCAGAATGATGGCAGCAGATGTCATCCTGGGAGCTTCCCAGGAAACCCCACACTCATCTTACTCATCCTCCTGTTTCTCTGCACTGGCAGGGCCAGGTTTATAACTAGCTGCCACAGCAGGTCAACTGGAAATAGCTAGCATTCCCCAAGACAAGATTAACCAGATACAGACACCAGCTGGTTGGTTAGGAATCAAGTGTCCCGGGCAGTCATCATGACGAAGCAAATCTGCCCACTGCATCTAGCAGAGCAGAGTGTCAGCTTCAGCTGCCAGTAAACACAAACACCACTCATTTCCTCTACCTTGTTAGCATATAGGGGCATACCTACAAAGGCACTGAGCAGAAGAAACAGTCATAAATGTTTTTTTTAAAGACACCTATCAGTTTCAGTGTCATCAAAAAAGATAACACAGTTTGAATAAAATTATACTGGTGGGTTACATGGTAGTTGTGGCTACCTAAAGGTGTTATATTTTGAACAATATCTTTATTGCCAAGGATCATTGAGAGAATTAACTATACCAGTCAATCTCAGTAAATTAGAATATAATAAAAGATGTAATTTACTGAAAATATAAAAAGCAATTTATTTCAGTAATTCAGTTCAAAAAGTGAAACTCTTTTTTTCCTGTAGATTCATTACTCACAGAATGATTTATTTCAAGCATTGATTTCTTTTAATTTTTATGATTGTGACTTACAGCTAATAAAACCTAACCATTAGTTTCTAAGAAAATGTTAACATTGCATAAGACCACTAAAAAGAAGTTTAATACACAAATGTTATCCATCCATCCATTATCACACTTATCCATGCTGGGTCGCTGGTGTCTCCAGCGGTCATCAGGCGAGAGGCGGGGTACACCCTGGACAGGTCGCCAGTCCATTGCATTGCAACACAGAGACAGACAGGACAAACAACCATGCATGCACACACTCACACCTACGGGAGAATTTAGAGACACCAGTTAACCTAACAGTCATGGTTTTGGACTGTGGGAGGAAGCCAGAGTACCCAGAGAGAATTTGTGCATGCACAGGGAGAACATGTAAACTCCTTGCAGAAAGACCCCAGGCTAGATTAGAACCCAGGACATTCTTGCTGCAAGGCAACAGTGCCACTGTGCAGCTCACACAAATGTCATGTTATGGCCAAACACTTAACACTCCCACTTTTTGTGGAGTGTAAGTCATAAAAGGTCATTGCTACAGAAGTTTGCTGTTCACAGAGTGCTGCATCCAAGCGTATTAACGGAAAGTTGAGTGGAAGGAAAATGTTTATTAGAAAATGCTGGAAAAGAAACAGGGATAACTGCAGCCTGGAGATTGTGATAGAAAGAGGTGTGGACTGAAGCTATGGTCACTGCTTCAGGCACCACACACAGATGTATCCAGGACATGGGCTACTACTGTCACAGTCTTTGTGTTAAGCCACTTCTGACCTAGAGACAGCATCAAAAGCATCTTAGCAGGGCTACTGAGAAAAGGACACGACTGCTGCTTCCTGGTCCAAACTCCTCATGATGAAAGTAAATTTTGCATTTTGCAATCAAGCTCCCACAATCTGGAGGAAGAACAGAGAAGCACAGAATCCAAGCTAGTGGAGGTCCAGCGTAAATTTTCACAGTACATGTTTTACATAGCTCCTACCTCCAATCCCTGTGCAAATAATTATTGGCTGTTGTGCATGTAATGGTCTAAAGCTTCATAACACAGAGCTTGCACAAAGGGTTATGACAAATCGTTTCCATATTACCTGCTGTAGAGGTAACTGTAACTCTGTGGGTAGCGTAGTTGTCTTGCAGTCAGCAAGATCAGCAGGTTGCTGGTTCAATTCCAGCTTCCCCCTGTCACATACTGATGTGCCCCTGGGCAAGCCACTTAACCCCAAGTTGCCTACTGATCTGTGTGTAGGTGTATAAATATGAACATAGTGGCATTAGTGTAAAGTGCTCTGAGTGGTTGGTATGACTAGATAAGTTCAGTCCATTTACTGTGGTAAAATGTTGTGTTTTAACTCTTTTACCAGAAGCTGACTTGAAAAACCCCCTGACCATAAACTTTAAGAGGCTGAAAAAGAAAGTGAATTTTGGTCTTTCTATGCTGGTTTTACAGACTGAATCAACATAATCAATTGCAGGATAAATTTGATCTTTTTAGAAGTATAAGAGCACTGGAATCATCAGATAAACCCTTGAATCCTTTGAAAACTGACCTTTTTATCTATAATAGTCCAGCTGTTGCAGAGCATTATCTCATGATAACATGGGAGCTTTATGTTTCCCCCTTCCAGTATCATTTCTCGCAGCGGTTTCATTTTTGATGAAGAAAGCACAGCTTTATGTATAGCACCTGAATGCTTAAGTGACGGTCCAGCACGAAACCCATGAATCATCTGCAGATCTCTGCTTGGGACTCTTTATCCCATTTCAGTCCCATGAATAAACCCAGAACGACATGTTAGAGATATTTGAACTTTTTTTTTTTTTTTTTTTTTTTTTTTTTTTTTTTTAACACATTTTTGATCAAGGGAACTTTGTTATCCTGAGTGTTAGCAATGCTCTCAATAGATTGAGCACAATTATACTTGTATTTCTAGGAATTTTAGAAACAGTGATAGGATTACACTGACTATGCACCAAATGCCTGAGATAAGTTAATAATGGGAGCAAAGTTAAGACCTTTTAAATCCTTCCTTCCAGTCATCTTTTTTCTCTTCAAGATTTGAATCCCAAAATGAAAAATATTTTTTTTTTGCAAAACATCTGTAGGTGTTTTCCTTCTCTAACCTCCACCTTCAATAGCTGGTATGAAATTAAGAGGACTTTACCGTGGACCATTTTTTAAAAATGATTAAAAGTCATTTTAACCATTGCTGCTCTTATGAGTTGGCCCACATTCATGAATGCATTAGTAAATACACAAAATCATTGAGTCAACATATAATAACATACATACATATAAATCGTGAGTGTCTTTATTTTGTGTTGAAGGGAAACCCCTAACATTGACTGCCATGCAAATATTGAGGGGAATAGATGGAAGAAAGCCCCCCCTTGCTGTTGTGGCGCTTCAGTGAACTCTGAGGGGGAAGTAAAGTATACTGCTGCTGCTGTGGGAGGCGAGGCAATGTCAGGAACTGAAGGCTGAGGAACTCCTGACCTTTCCTTTCATCTGCTGTTTCTGTCAGTTTGACATCTGCGTATCACCCGGCATCACTGCGAACAGTGGGGTGGGGGGGAGACAATGAAAGTTCATTAAGCAAACATTAAGAAAAGCGCTTTCAGGAAGCCCAGTTGCATTTTTGTGTCAACATAAATGTGTGTGTGATTGAAAGAGAAAGAGAAATTAAAATAGAAAGTAGGAACAAATGAAAAAGAAACATGACAGGATGGTAAATGACCCAGAGTGAAAAAGAAAGTACAGATGAAACAGGTTAAACAAACATAACAGAAGTGAAGGATAAACAATGTGAGCCAAAAAGGGTTTATTTCATATAACTCTTTAAAAAAGGGGGGAAGTTATAAAGCCCTGCAAGGTGATTAAAAACAATCTTTATGTGTTGTTTTGAGGCAGACTGGTGTCTGTGGTATAAGCCTCGACAGATACTATTCCTGTACTGTCTGCAAGCTCCATGTGAACGTATGTAAATGTCTGTCTATGTGCACGTATGTGTGTGATGCAGACCATGCAGAGTCACTCAGTCTGCTGTGGGGCAGTGGGGGATTCCTGTGTAGTCCTCCAGTGAACATCTGGGGGCTCACTGCAGGGAAGGGGTGGGGCTGCTGAGGGGGTGGGGGGACTATCAGTTACCCAGGATGATGTGTCCAATTTCTGTTGTTTACAGGTCTTGCTTCACCTCTTATCTCTCCTGAAACATCTCAGTAATAAATTGTGAACACAGTTATGTGTTCAAGCTATTTTGTTTGTGTCTACCTTTTGGAGAAGTGAAAACAAAGCCTACATCGAGCCCCTTTTTTAAATAAACGAACAGACTCATCAATTCCTCTTTGTTTTTATACAGTTCCAGTGAAAAGTTTGCATGCACTCATTACCTTTTTTTTTTTTTTTTGCTTGATTTTCTCCAATTCACAAGTCAAAATTATACAAAATAGGATCAAGCTTATGTGTATCATAGGAGGACCCCTCTCAAGTCATGCATAGTGTCACCTTCACCGTGCTTTTGCAACAGAATAACTTTGGCTTCTGTTCAGACCAAGACTAAGACAATAAAGATACTGAGGTTTTTTTTCCTTCTGGCTGACAAAATCCAAAATGTGGAATCATTATGTTTCGAAAAAGTTTTAATTACAGTTAACAATTGTGACGCTTTACTTAATGACGAGATTCCTAACTAAATGATTCTTAAATCCTCCAGCTATAATCTTACTTTGCTTTGAGCATTTTTAAACTCAAATGTGCTATGGTTTTGATTGCCAAAGAATTCAGAGAATTTTTCCCTAAGCCTGTTTGGAAATATGTTTCCCATTTGATAAGGATACTAGTAGATACCATGGACATAGGAAAAGGTGTCAGACACCTTTACCTGATAATGATCAGCAAAATCAATACGTTTATTATTTTACACACTTATTCCCAAACTTATTTATACCCCTGGCAGATTTAGGTTTGAAGTTATTTTCATTCAGACAATAACTTCTGACAATAATGACATGCGACTGTCATTATTGGTTGGGCAGATTGAGTTGAACTCAAACTCAGACAACTCAGACAGCTTATATGCAATTTTAGTAGTAATTTGAATCAATAATGACTCTGAGAAATGAGTTACACAACCTTGAAAAAAATTGCACCTTCTCATAAACTAATTCTTATAACACTAATAACTTCTACAATTTTCAAGCCACACCCTTTGTGCTGTACAGTACAGCACCCTTTTTTAAATAAATGAACTGTTTCATTCCTGTATGCAAAGGTCCCTTTAAAAGCTGTCTGCTGTACATAAGCTAAGCAGATACTTTGACTCCCACCAACACACTCTAACCTTCACATTGATCTCTGCCTGTCTCCATCTGAGTGCTTCAGCCTTAGATATACATTATACATCAGCAAGACCTCAAAGGACTACACTGAGGTCAGGGGTCAGGCGTACTTCTGCTCTTCACAATCTGACACTCTAGAAACATGACAGCTGACAGCAGGATGTTTGATTGTGCGTCTATGTGTGTGTTCCTGTGAATAATTTGACACTTTGAAGAAATAAACTGCAGCATATTTTGTGGAGAGGTTGTTTATTTGAATCGTGGCTTAACAGCATGCATGGGAACCATGTGTGTGTGTGTTCACAAGTGTGTTGTTTTGTTTTAAAAAAAAAAAAAGAACATTTAAAATAGGATTTGCTCTCTTTGGAGATGCCCACTTCTTTACATCCTCTTTCACACTATGAGTTTCTGTCAGATTGATAAAAAATGTTTACAAAAAGGGGGGATCTCTCACATATGAGCACACATCAAGAAGTGCTGATGTCAGTCAGCATGCAGAAAACAGACAGGCTATTCTGTCCTTTGGCACAGATCCCTAAACTGTGGCCTGGCTGCTGCAGAGAGAGCACAGTATGTCACACGCTACAGATACAGGCTACCCTCTGTCATACACAAATAACCTGCCTCTCACTCATTCTCCTCCTCGAAGTAGCTTCTCTTTGTGGACCAAACACAGTGTTCAGCTGTGCACATACTGTATGTCTGCACCATCTGTTCATTCACAGTGTGCAAAAAAAAAAAAAAAAAAAAAAAAAAAAAAACCCTTGAAACCTCAAGCTCTAGAAAGCTGAAGAAACATTTTTTTTTCTCACATCAAGTTTTATTCAGTGAAGACCATACTCCAAGAAGTTGAGCTGCACAGAATTTGTAACTGTGAGCACTGCACAATATGTATTCATTTTAGCAATTCATGTGGACGCAAACCACTTTGACAGATTTCCATTCCCATACATTCCCACCTAAAGTAACCTCCCTAACATTATGTATTGATTTTTTTTTTTTAATTCATATTTTCAAAATAGTATCATAATTTCAAAGTCTTTGAAAAATCCAAAGTTGAATTTGAATACCTATATTTTGTGTAAGGGAAATATCATCTTAAGAAAGAATCGTTTTTAAGCTGTATGGACCTGTTATTCAAGCACTGTAAAAAACCCAGACATTTGGCTGATATGTAGATAGTCTCTTATGGTTGATATGGAGACTTTTTGACACTAAGATGCCACTCTTTTCTGGAGTTTTCTTATAGTGAGTTTTGGATTTATATAGTTGACCTTTCATCCCATCCTCCTCACTGGGAATAGTGGCAAGATAAATATAAGGCAATTTTAAAGCCTATCAAAGGGAAAATGAGCCCAAAAGGCTCCATTTTCTCACTTCTTGTAACCACAGGGTGAGTCAAGTGCATATCATCTGGGATGTGTGATTGATACCAGTGGAGCAGAGCGGGGCTGCATGCACATTGCGCCATGTGCCGCGCTTGTTACAGTCTAGTGAACTTTTGCCACTTACTTATTTCTTTCTTCAACAGGGTAAGCCAACTCCTCGATCCACAATAAATAAATTAACACAACTTTATATCACACATTCTGATTTGGTTTTCTCTGTGCTGTATGTATTGTAGGCTTATTAAACATACCACAGAAGCCTGACCCGACCATCAAATAAATAATTTTGGCCCGACTGGGTTCGAGTCAGGCTCGGGTTCGGGCCATGAATATAAACTCTTGCTCTGATCTGTTGAGTGAAGTTAAAGCTGAGACATTTTGTATTTACCAGTCTGTCTGTAATTCCCCTTTACCAAGGGGCATACGATAATGGCTGAAAGGACAGGATCCTGGATCCATGCGACTGAAATGACCTGCCTCTGTGGGGATACTGGGCTCACCATACGAGATAATGTGAAGAGCTCCATCATCAGTTTCAGATTAGAGTTGCTGCTCCTCCGCATTAAAGGGTGCCAGTTGAGGTGATTGAGGCATCTGATCAGGATGTTTCCCAGATGCCTTCTTTTGGAGGTTTTCCATGCACGTTTCACTGGGAGAAGACCTCGGGCCAATCCCAGGATTGCTCCACCCAGTCTAGAGAAGCTAGAGAGAAAGAATTTTTTTTCTTGATGTGTTTTTTATACATCCTTACCAGGTGTGTGGGAGGAGTTTTACGAAGGGAAAAGTGACAGGAACCAGACAATGGTTGGAGATTAAATAAAATCCTATAATTTCTCTCTTTCTGTCATTGTTATTTACGCGCGTAAAGTTTTCTTGATGGTTCTGGTTCTTTTTTTATGTACTGAACCAATCTACATGCACCTACATATCTGGACCAGTTACTGTACAGCTGTTCAGGTACTGGGAGAGTACCTGCACCTGAGAAGTCTCCCACTCACTCACCGAGAACAAAAAACAACAACGAAATCCAGTAAACTGGTAATGGCTTCTGAGGTGTGGAAACAAACAGATGGGGTAATTCCTCCAAGAACTTTGGGGGAAGTGTAGATTCACAGTCATCCAGATTATTTAATCTGAAGGTTTTAGTCTTGTGGATGAAAAGTGAGATGTTTTCAAGAACCAATAAGTAAAACAGGTTTAATTTCTATCTGACTCTTGTAAAGGATTACCTTCTGCTAATACACAAATGAGTAGTATCTTTTCTCAGAAAGGGTTAATGAGAGCAGAGTCTCGGCCTGTCAGAAGCTACTCATAAGAAAAAGCAAGCCATATTTTTAAAATACATGGATTTTAATACCCTCCTTCACACATTAGTGTTTTTTACACAAAACTTTGTTGCACAAAACTCAAAAAATGTCTCCTGTTTGAAGCTGCATTTTAAAAATTTTATTTCCCATTCATTATCTAGTATTTATTAACATATTTACTCTCATATTTACCTCAAATTAACAGGTAAAGCTACAGCTTGAACTTTTGAGTGATACAGGAAAACATGGAACATATTTAAAACTTAAAAAAAAAAAAAAAATAAGAGCACATGACAAATGTTATCTAGCCCTTAAATTACAGGAAAATAATGGACCATTCTTACCAGAATCATGGCTAATCAAAGGCCACCCGCCCACACTCTTGGTGGTAAAAGGTGCTGGACCTTGTACATTGCCCTTTCCGTATGGGTCAGTCGCTTAACATCTTTAATTTATTGATAAGATAATTAATCAAGTAGTTTAAATTTATAAGTCATGTCCTGTGTTTTTGTCAATGACTTTTATCAGTGTTCAAGTGAACATGTCTGATAGACATGTTTGCCTGATAATGATCAGCAAAATCAATCTAATGTTTCTTTTTTCACTTACGGTCAAAAATCACATCCCTGTCAGATTTAGATTTAAATTTATTTTCATTCAGCCAATAACTTTGTTTCTGATAGGAAATGTGTCAGGCATCTTTCAAAAGATATTCAGTCTGAGTTAGACTAGTATCAACTTAGCAAAATAACAATATAGCTATTTATATTTTATGAAAAGTGGCATGATGAAAATTTATACTCTTATATATAATCAATGGAAGAAATGTTATTGACATCTCAGCTTTCAAACAATTCTTGTACTTGCTGGCCAGCTTTTTGAATGTTTCCTCTGGTATTTTGATTTATCTTAGGTGATGAGCTTCTAGTTGTTGAGGTTGGAAGGCCTCTTTCCATTAAACCTAATCTTTGGCTCCCTCCACAGATTCCCAATCAGATTTAAGTCTGGCTGCATTACTCCAAAACTATATTACTTCCAGTTAGAAGAAACAACTTGGTATGAAATAGAAATTTTTCAGGAGCATGAATAGTTTTTGACTTAAATGTATGTAAATTCGTAAATAAAGTTTTTGATTGAATCAAGATGAAACAATTGAGTTTTTGTGTTTACCATCAAACATTTATCCAAAGAAGCAGCAGTTTATGATCTTGGCCTTTAGAAATGTGAAGGAAACATCTAAGCTACTTTACAATGAAGCCAGGGATTTGCAGAGCCGGTATGTCTCTGGGACTGGTGTATTTAACTGGCTCAACCAGCTGTAATCTTAATCACTGCTTTTATTTACAGTGTGGTGTTTTAATAACCAAACCATGCCACATTCATTTAATTAAAACCACAAGAAATCTTTTTAATTTTAATCCATTAATAAAGGAGCAAAAAAAATGGCAGCATGAAGGCCTAATATGTCTCAGGTTTTCCTGGAACATATTCAAACTCCCTAAACAAAATAAAGATTTGTGTGTAGGATAAATGTCTATGCCTGTTAAGAGCTGTGGAACCAAAGGAGGAACATGAAAAGCTTTTTTGTTCATTTGTTTGTTTGTTTTTTATGTACATAGCACTTTGAGACTCTTCTTCTTTCAGTCACATTCACCCTCTTTTCTCCGCTGTAATAACTCTAGGTTTGTAATTTACTCTCTATGAAACTTAGATCAACTGACACAGGAAGCTCCAGCAGGGAAAAGAATTGGCCCTTTGGACAGGACTGATCACTCTACATGGGAACACCTGCATTTAGAAACACAGTCAATATATGTGCACGATTAAAAGATTCACTAATGGTGATATCCAATATATCCAGTTTTACACACAGGTGACATGATGGGCTGGCTATATTTCTGGTGAGAGGTTTAAATCAGTGACTTATATCTTACATCAAAGACAGCGACAGAAGGAAGGAGCAGCTAGGTGAAGTCAGACACATCAAATAAAAACCCCAAACTAGAAGTTAAGACATGCTCACAGCTTATTTACATGTTAAGCAACCATATTATGTAATAAGCCAGCTAGTATGCAAACATTTTGATTCATAAGTTATACGCAACCCTCTGAATTCACCGCATTTGCCAGTCCACTACTACAGCAGAATTTCTTCTCATTGGTCACCTTTTTCATGCCAAGTTGTGTCTCACTGAGGGGAAACTCCAGCGGTCAGGCTTGCACTGACCTTCAGGTCCATTTTTCCTACTCACAGTGAAGCCACAATGAGAGTTTTCCTTCCAGAGGCTTCTCTGGAGTCGCTCGCTAAAGAGCCACGGGAAATGGAATCTTCTGAAACGACCAAAACAAGTTGAGAGTTGAAAATGGTTTGAGTTTCCGACTAAGACAATGTGCCAGATTCCAGTGCCTTGAGGGACAAAACAATGAATCCTCTGTCTTAGTAAAATGCCTTGCACAGGAACACACCCACTGCTTCACACACACAAACGTGCTTAAGTGTGTGTTTATAGCAGACACACACACACAGCATTTATTAATAGCTGGGAGATCCTGGGAAAGAGCGAAGAATGGCACCAAGTTTCCTGTAGAATCTGTTTCATACCTTTCTGTCAGGGCTTTGCATGGTGCAAGCCTCTGCATATCCTGCCTTATTAGTCTAAGCGTGTTTCTGGGTGTTCATGTATGCACTCTTCTGGGCCTAAAGGCAGGCTTAGATGTAGCAGTAATCTACATTTGTTTAGGACAATGTTCAGGTAGATGGTGCAGAAATGTAGTTTCTGCACATATTGGAGGTGTGTTTGTGTGTGTGTGTTTGTGTGGCCCAGGTCAGGCAACCCATTAGGAAAACATCCAACCGATCTAATTACCTCCCTGCAGCAGGCAGTTTGACAGCTCTGTAATCTGCAGTTACTTACAGGACTCTTTATGGCAGGTCTGTTTGTGAATGAGTGTACTGTAGGTTAACAAAGCAGGTTGCAGCCTTACCATGACTCTTTGTATATGGATCTGTGCAGAATCTGGGAGGGAAGTAAACAGATAGGTTTGTCACACTGTTGCATTCAGAGTTGTAGAGATATACCTGATTAATGGTTAGAGGTCTGCTTGACTGAGGGCTTCAACAGTTGAGGGGACTCTAATAGTTCATAAGGCTCCTCCACCTCCCCGCACGGTGGACCATGAGTAGTCCAACAATGGGGAAGCTGCAGTTCAAGTCAAACCACATGTAGGGGAAAAAGGGTGACAAGGATGCTTGTTTTCAGGAAATGTTGTGTCGGGAGGCTGCTTTTGTGCAGCTGAGTCAAAAATAGTATGAACCTGAGTGCGTATTGGAGTGGTCCCAATGGTTTACATGTGAGGAGGTCAAAAAACAGCCTACCCCTTAAGTTACTGTCAGTGCACAAAATGAGTACACTTGCAGCAGGATCATTTTTAGATGCAAGATCAGAAAATGTCACTTTTTTAAAGCTGCTAAATTCACTTTTAAACTGCTGAAAGGCAGTTACTCTCAATATATCCAAATGCAGCAAAAGCTTTGGTCCATTTTCAAAAGCTTATACTTGACAAACCTGTGAAATCTAGGTTTGATTAATGATTTCTTCATCTAAAATAAACTCAGCTAACAAACATTCTATTCAAAATTAGTATAAATTTAAAGTGTGGGGGAAAAGTGGGGAAAATTTGTGTTTTGTTGATTAAGTCTGTGTTACAACGTGGCAATTCATCTTATACCACTGGAAAACCTGCTTATTTCCCAGTAAATGGTTCCACATTTGTAAGAATAATGAATTTGTATGTTAAGTTCCAGAGTCTAGTGTGTATGTTGCATCCATGAAAAACTGACCATTTCAAGATGAGATTCTACAACCAGCAGTGAATCCATATCTCACTCCTAGGGATGATCTGGCATGATGTCATTGTTTATGCCCAAAAAGTGAGGTATATCATAGTGTACCTCCAGAATTTGGGAGTAGAGAGGATGGAATGGCCTGCAATCCTGACCCAGGCACCACTGAACTTATGAGATGGGCTTTGACAAGCACATGTGGTGGTGGTGGGGGAGTATAGGCATCCTCAGTCAGTCTCTCCGCTTTGGGTCAGCCAGCCTCAGTCGCTTGATATAAAGAAACGGTATACCACAACTGTCACCTGAGGAACACAACTCAAAGTGAATTACAGCCTACTTTCGATTCGTTCTCTGATCCAGTTTCACCTAACGGCACTACCTGACGTGTCCTCACCGCTGCAGGCAGGAGCTGGGCTGGAGGGGAGCGACATGAATGTAATGAAGTTACTGCTGTATAACCTCAACTGCGAATGAAAGGTTTGGCTCATGGCATTTGGAGCTCAGATTTAAAAATGTCACAAACAGTAGCCTAAATTACTGTACTAACAATACAGACTGTAGCATGTATGGAAAGCCAGACATGTCACAATTCAATAAATTAAAATCTCCCAAAATTTATATTTATACATGTGAAAATTTTAATAAAACTTGAGATGCATGTCAAATTAATCTGTCTTTATCCTAAAAAAAAAATAAATATTTATTTTTTTTTTATTTAACTTATTTGAAATTTAAATATTTTTACTTCATGGCTGTGTGCTGAAGATATCATAAATTTATTTTATCTCTCCACCTTACAAATCTAAATCTCTCAGAAGTGCTAATACTACTAAAAAGCAGAGTTGGTCCTGCCAGAACTATTGTGATCTTTAAAGCAGTCTGCAGTTGAGTTGCTATAACAGTTCACCAGTCAGATACAAGGGTTTATTTAGAGAGACACAGCAGCAATTCAAATTTTTCATAATGTACTTCAATGTACTGGTTTAATCAGCTACCATCTCTCCTATGGTCTTTTAAATGTCTACAGTCTCAGATCAACACAGCCATGCCCTCCAGCACTATCAGCAACAGGAGCAGCAACCTCTCAGCAGCAACTTTGTATCAACTAGATAAAGTATAGGTTACTTTTGCTTTGCATGGTTCCCACCTGATGACAGTGGTCTAGTATGATGAAATTCTTGATTAATATCTGTTTTTGTGGATTGTTGTTGTAAGGTGTTTTAAAATCTTGTCCTATATTCCTCTTTTTAACTTTTAACACTTGCCCATGCACAGGTCTCTGCATGGCCCTGGGCTTGAATATACTATTTGTGCCAAAATGACCAACAGAACCACAGTGACCGACGAACAACAAGTGCTGGTAGATAAATGAGGTGTCATCCCACAGCAGTTGTGTGAGACCACGCTGGTTACAAGAGGAGGTGCCAGGCTGTTGTGGTAATTTATCTTATTCTCACATGATACTGAGGCCCCAGAAAATAAATACTTGCCCAAACACAAATTTCCTTTCTGTTGTGCTAAGTTTATTATTGTTTAATCAAGATGTGAAAAATGACAAAGGATCTTCAAATTAACTTAACTTTTTCAAAAAAGTAAAGTAACACTTGAAAAAATACAAACAACATAACTTAGTATTTAAAGAAATATTTGTTACTTAAGTTATTATTAATATTTATTATTTTATTTATTGTGTCTGTAAAACAAAACACCCTTTTCTGTTTGAAATAACAGATTCTCGTTCATAGATGTTCCACATATGAAAAAAAGTCTTGTATGAATGCTAAAGGATCTCTAATAATTGGATGCGCATGTCAGTTGCTGACACACTCCCACAATGATGTCATACTACGACCAACACATAATTAAGATATATTTAAAAGAAAAAAAAACTCTAATGGACTAAAAACACTCTCAAACTCTCCCCAGTGTTTCATATACTGCCAAAGAATTGTTCTACCTATCACTGAGCTGAATGGAGTCTCTGCCAATCCTTAAAACATCTGCTTTCACCACAAGATCAGTGTTTGTGTCCCTAAATCAAATTGTTCACTCTATTATGGGTCATGTTAACCTCAAAAATGTCTTTATAGGAAAGTACTGTCAGAAAGACTTTGTCAGCACAGTACTTGGGATGGAGCAGCTTCATGAGCTTGTGCACTTGTGGAAGCAGCATTATTGTTGCAAGTGTCACATTCTGACACCATAGGTGACACTTTTATCTTAGAAGTCTGCATTGCATCCTACAGCATAATCAGCTATTCATGTGGAATGTTAAAGGCAAAATCTTTCTCAAAAGCAAATGAGGAGCAAATGTTGGGTCAAATTAATACCCCAATCACACACACAAGGTGCATCTGCCTTGTGTTTCAATAGCGTATAAAGAGTAATTGTTGCTACTTCAGAATGCCATACACATATTGCAATGTGTGCATCCACAAAATTCACATAAGTATCACATAAATGATAAATAATTACATTACTTAATTCCATGCTGTGCTGTGCCAATGCTTTGTCTGCACTGATAAAGACTAACTCACCTCTGGAGGCTGAAAACTAGAAGTGTGAATCAAAGGCAGCACACATAGAATTGCTTATCAGAAGTATCCAGACTAGAAGGATGGAGCAGAAGCAGACACAGTGTAAGTGAAATTTTAAAATGCCACTTCCTGTGAAAGGGACATGTCCTGATTAATGGGTAAAAAATGCTAAGTTATCATGAAAATGCATATGTTGAAACAGTTTTCCCAATTAAATGAAAATAAAGTAAACGAAAAGGATCTGCTCCCCACCACCCTCCAACAAATAATATATGTTGCAAAAAAAAAAAAAAAGATTAATTACACTGAATACAGTTCCTTTGAGACACATCTCTGGGGGTGTTGTGGCTGGCATGACGGGTGGAGACGACTGAGAAGGGAAGAAAGTAGAAGAGCTCGTTTTTATGAAAAGAGAAACCCCTTCTATTGTGACTTCTGGGAAGTCATCATGGGCTGCTGTCCCTTCAAGGGTGTATTTTACACTGGACACAACACAATGCCAAAAAATTTCAGCTCCCTTAAAGTCAGTGTCTATAGAAGTGCAAAGAACACTGGCTTAATTGTTTCAAGGCTTGAAGCTAGGATATAAGTCAACTGAGAGTTCTTGGCTGAAAATATCATGAAAAAGCATCATAGCACCATTATGCAGACTTCACGTGAGCAAAATAACACTTTTTTTGTGTTTTGTACTTCTTCCCACATTGCCCTCACTTCATTTACTGCCTCTACCTCCACCAGTGCTGGCTTCTCAGCTGTTATCATGGCAGACACAGAAAAAAGCAACAACTTGGCTGACATAGCTGACATGTAATAGCAACACAGAGCCCAGACTGACCGAACAAAGTCAGGGCCGGCAGCAGGCGAAGGGAAATTCATAGCTTGAATATTCATTCAGCATTGGATTGTGTTCATATTTTCAAATTTGTATTTACTGTTTTGATTTACTGTTACCAAATACTTTGTTGAAAACATTTTAGAATCTGGTTATAGACTTTGCAAGTACTTTATCTTGTTGCTTTTTTGCATGTAACTCTTGAAAGGAAGTAGAGGATAGGCCTTTCTGCTTCCACAGTATACGGTGAAGCTGCTGTAAGGCTTTCGGAGACTTTAGTGCAGTTCTTCATTAGATTTAAGTTCCATTTTCTTTGTCCTCTTACTTAATCTCAAACTTACTGAACTCAGTTTATATATATATTTTTTCTTTTTTTGTCCTGTTGACTCTAAGTTTGAGGTTCCTGTTATAGATTTTACATAGAACCAATCCTGACAGCACTAACAAACTGATAAGAATCATGTCTGAAGTGGTTAAACCTTTAAAAATATCAACAATATTAACTTGCCTCAAATGCTTTTCTAAAACTATTCATTATCAGAGTGACTCAAACTTTGTTCGTGAATTCTCAAGGACTTTAGTCGCCTAACTTGTTTTTGCTTTCTTTCCTACAAACACATTGTACGTTTGGAGCAAGCTCTGCAGAAGAGAAACAGAAAGAGGAGTCAGTTATAAAGGGAATGCTTTCATCTTTCCCACAGGCAGGCTGAAAGGCATCTTATCTCTGAAGCTCAGCCTGTCTATCTAGAGTAAACCACAGTGTCTGCAGAAAGAGCTAAAATTGATGGCGCAGTCTAGTTTCTCCCTGTTAAACATTAGTCCCAGGAATCCCCGTTAGCCGTGTGTGTGTGTGTGTGTGTGTGTGTGTGTGTGTGTGTGTGTGTGTGTGTGTGTGTGTGTGTGTGTGTGTGTGTCTTGGAGTGAAACATGCAAACAGCCATGTGATGATTTCCAAGAAGATAACACCTGTTGTGGTGAACAGGAAAATAAACATTCCTGCAACTTCTCTGTTTGATGAGGGTTCAGACATTTCAGAGGAAAAAAAATGTGTAACAGAGACAAACTGAAAGAGAGACAAATCAAAGGAGTCAGATTTACAAAGACTGATTTATTCTCTAATTTTATTAAGAAGTTACAGTGCAAGAGCATCAGATTACCAAAATCACTATTCAGCATCTTTCAGCTTGATTAGGGTCAAGGTTGAGAACAAACCCTACATAATCACGGAATTCACATAAATACTTCGTAAAAGTTCTTTTGCCCATCTTCCCAAAATTGTCTCAAAACATTTTCTTCTAATCTTGACCGTTAAAAGTGTGTGTGTGTGTGTGTGTGTGTGTGTGTGTGTGTGTGTGTGTGTGTGTGTGTGTGTGTGTGTGTGTGTCTGTCTGTCTGCGTGAAACAAACAGCCTGTTTCAGCTGGAGACTGAACCACACAGAGTCTGTTTTATTTTCCTCGTCTCCTGGCGACATAGCTGTTTCAGTTTACTTCTGTCTCCACCCTCTGGCCCAAAAATCCTTCAGGCTGCACGTCCACGTGCGTCTCTGCGAGTGTGTGTGTTTATGTCACACATCTGCTTTGTATTTTGGAAAATCTTGGCGAATGATTACTCTCTAAGCCTCTAGCTCTGTTATGGAGAGAAAATGGGCGGCCGGCACACGGTGGCGGCTATGGTGGCGCGGGTGTAAGAGGCGAAGATGGGGAAGGAAAAAGCTAAGACGCATAGAAGGAAAATGACATTAAGTTAAAGCAATGCAACAAAAAAGTTGGACAACCTAGGCTCATGTAGAAAAGGGAGTTTTGAATATTACAGAGCAATAAAAGTTTTCCAGTTCTTCATAAAAACTGCAGAAGTTCATTGCATTGCCTCCTGCAGGACTGGATGAATGGTTAGGCGGGTCTGGCTCAAGCCTCTGGACTGGACCCATGTTTGCTGCACTAGGTGAGGCTCAGAAAGGATGGGCAGGGCCAGGATGGGATGAAGATGTCTTTTTGCTGCCAAAAATGGAGAACATCAGAAGGGAAAAGCACCGGGGAGAGGAACGGGGGTCACTGGGTTTGTTTGGCCACACTAACAGGTGCTGTGTCCACAGGACTCACCTTTGAATATCCTGCTCCACTCTGCCTACCTTGTTCTCCGCTCCCTCCTGTGGAAATTTCCTTATTCTGATAGCCTTCTCTCACTTTATTATGAAGCCTTGTTTTGTAAGTATTTCTTGCATGAAGAAGAAGGATAGAGGAAGGGAACTGGAAAGGAGGTGAGAGAAAGATTGAGCTTACATGAGAAATGGCCAAAGTCAGTTCCCCATTGCAGTGAAACATTTGGCAAGGGTTCTGAACAATCAGATCTTTAGGGGGTGGTAGAAGAGTGTGTATGTGTATTTGTGTGCGTAGGTGTGTGTGTGTGTGTGTGTGTGTGTGTGTGTGTGTGTGTGTGTGTGTGTGTGTGTGTGTGTGTGTGTGTGTGTGTGTGTGTTTCTGTATTACAAAAAAATTTGGCATCGGCCCAGTACATCAACTACTGGGTGCTTAAACTTTCAAGATCCAAGCCACAGCCAAGAGAGCATTGTGTGCTCGTAAAAATGTTATACAACATCTGCGGTGTGTGTTTCCATGCGTGTCCTTTGTGCAAATTCATGCATGGGCTTTTAAGTTAAACTAAAGTCTTTTCAATCAAATTTAACCAGAGAGGCGAATGCCAGGAGAGCACTTTAAACCAGCTGAAGAGGAGTGATGGAACAGACCCGTAATTACCAGAGAACTCTCTCAGTCCGCACCCATCAGCCTGAAACACAGATAAGTGTGTGTTTGTGGGAGTCTCATTCATCTGTCAAAGTCTGAGTCAGATTTAAAAACTGAAGTACATGCTTTACAAATGTTAGGTCACGTGCTATCCAGTTCTTTACGCCCTCACATGTACGCTGACATTTGCTGAAACAAACCTTAGTGACTCAAAGTTTGTTCCAGATGAGGAGAGCAAAATCTGATTCTCCATTCATGCATAATTTTATACTGACAAAAAGTATGATTAATGAAAAAGAGTCTATAAGGTTGTCTAACATAAAATCTGTCCATGATTTCATTACATTTTATCTGTCTTGAAATACCATGAATTTAGGTCCCAAGAAAGCTGCACAGAGGATGACAAGATCTAATTATTTTCCATTAAGGGAACAATCCTAGAACCAAATAAAATCCTGCATTTCTATGAGAAAATACAAAACTATAAAAATATAATTTCTAGACTTGTGTGAAAAAAAACTTGGTAAATGGCACAAAAACACAAGGTGGGTTTCATTTGCTGATTTCATATTAAACCAGCATAAACAGATGATTTGGGAAATGCAGCAGCTGCATCTATTGTTGCTGATATTCATCCCAGGGTGTCTGATAGTGGATTCTCTGGGCCCCTTAAAGTCTCTGACAGAAGTTTCTTTTGGCTTTGGTTCCCCAGTGTGTCAGCGCCTCATACTCCTGTCGTCATTTCATTTTTGGGCTTCAAAAATTATTAAGTAATTTTCATAGATAAAGCAATTAGCCTTTGAAAACCAAGATCATTTCCAGAAACTATCTTATCAAAAACTGCTCAGATGTCTATAAGTTTGTTTTTTGTAAATAATCGTACATTAGCTCTAATGCAAATTTTGCAATTGTACTGGTGGAGACAAGCCTTTCATGGACATAAGTCGCTTGGTTTTGATAGTAAGGGCAACAAATTTCCCTGTCTTATGAGTTACATCAAAAAACATGTTATTTTTTTTAAATTTTCTATTATTTTCTATTCTAACAACCTACATGGTCAACGACCCACTTTCCAAGAGGCAGCACCCTGCGATTCTTTCTGAACTCATGAGGAGCTGACGTTCCAGATGAAACCTAAAGTGGTTTTTATGAGTTGCACTGCAACCATTCTAAAACTACATTATAGCACAATATGCTGTTGCTCCTGGTAGTCCTGCACCTGGGCTGTGTGGGCTTCTCTTTAGAGTTGGGACAGGTACATTTGGTATTTGGAAAACATTACATGCTAAGGCTCCGTTTACATGGAGCTGGTTTTCAGTGAAACCTTAACATTTTTGTTGTGATCCAGCCACGCGTTTACACGTCTCCAGTGATCGACGTGTCTGATACCGATGCTTTTTGAAACCAGGTCTCAGAAGTTGAAGTTTTCAGGAACACCCGCTGCGAAGGTGTGAAGTACTCCGCAGGCGCACATGGCGGTGCTGTCTAAACGTGGAACTTTTCCCCAGTCAGCATCTGAAAATACCGGCAGTTTCTACAGCGCGCTCTCTTTTACACATAGCCAAAGTCTCTTAGCCTATCTGTCCAATTTGCAGTTGTGTGAGCATCTCCTCAGCTGGAAGCCATGGTTGCCCCATGCATACAGATTGCTATTTGTAAGGGGTTTGATTATGGCACAGTGAAGGGTGTGGATTGTTTGTTTTAGCTGCTTAATCAGAACAATTTAGTTAAACTCAGAGAAATGAGAGACAGAAGAGCTCTGGCTAAAGTAACATCGTTGTTGGACAATGTCTCCCACTCCATGCATGAAACTGTTGCTGAACTGGAGAACTCATTCAGTAACAGACTACTACATCCTGGGTTTACAAAGGAACATTACCCCAGATCCTTCCTCCCAGCAGCTGTAAGACTTTGTACCCATCTCTGACCCATCTGAGTATGCTAATTCCTAATAATTGCACAATATAATTTTTCTTATGTTGTAAATTTGTCCTTTTTTTAGCATGTCCTGTCCAGCTGTGTGGCACTCAGAATTGTTATCTGAATGTCCATGATGTTCCCCTTGGTATATACATATGAAACTTTATATATGAACTTTTGTAAATTTGTCCTTACTGTGCAGTCTCTTATTCTTATTTTTATAATTTTTTTTTTATCATTGTGTGAATATGGAGGTTCCCACTTACCTTAATTTTCCCACTGTGGGACAATAAAGGATATTTCTGTTCTATTCTATTCTATACCATATCCCCAAGAAATGTACAATACAATATTTGAAGCTCTGCCAGGCTGGTACTGGCATCCTGAGGTTGTAGTCTTGGCAGGAGGCCAGCACAGCTAGTTCTGCTTCCATTTCTCTGATGACCTTGTGATCCTTCAGGCATAATGGGGAGTGCTCTGCATTCTTAATTCATCCCAGAAGACCTCTCCAACACCCTGCCATTCAGATTCTAGCTGTTTTTTAATGCTGTGGTTCTGTCTCAGTCCTGTGTGAAGGAGGCCTCAGTCCCCTAGTGTCTGTTGCAGCTTTTTTTCTGACTATGGTGTTTTTTTGTCTCTTTGTTGGTATTTAATTTGTATTGTGAATGTCTGAGAGCAATGGTCAGAATATGAGGTGCTTGAAGGATTAACAGGCAATGCGCTATTGAACATCAAAGCAGCAGTTACCCGGAAAATAATTGAAGAACTTCTTAAAACTTCAGACAGTGTATCACATGACAAAATGGTTGACCTGGACATTTAAAAGTATTAAGGGAAAGCCTGCCTGCATTATCTAAATCAAATACATTTAACACTTAAACCATCTGAATGCAAGCAGCTCCAACCCTTGCCTGCTGTATTTAGCTCTATTCTATAACTTATTTTGATGGCAGAATCTACTAATGTGGCTGTTTTGAAGTTTCACATTCATTCACATGGGCCAACACACACACACACACACACACACACACACACACACACACACACACACACACACACACACACATAAATTTGTGTTCACGCAGACACATGGATTCACTTAAATTCCAGGTGTGTGTTCAGAAGGTCGAGTTCAACATGAAAATCTGGTCTATGTCCCTTTTTGACCTACACACATGCGCACACCCACACATCCACACACACGCACACACACACACACACACACACACACACACACACACACACACACACACACAAACATACACACACACACCCTCTCAGAGACATACACAAAGGCAGTGGTCGGCTGAAGGCCTGTGGGCAGTAATATCACAGACATTTAGTGTTTATGCAGCACTTAGCTGCACAGTATTCCCTTACCACAAAAACATCCAATCACCTGCCAGATCCTGACCCCTGACCCCAGCTACAGAGCAGGGAATAAAGAGGGATAGAGTGCATACCAATGTGGAATAGGGTGGTCCACAAGTCACTGAGTTGAAAGGCTCTGGCTTGCCTCCAAGGCAGGGAGACCTCAACAAAGCCTGTAACCTCTTAGCAAACATGAGTGATTAGAAAGAGAGGCAGAGTGGGGCTGTTAGCTGTTCATCGATACACTACATTAGGCGGGTACACGGATGACTATCTTTTCATTACATGCTCAGATAGATGAACCTCCCTGAGGGATTTCCCCTCCTTTCACTCCACTATTTCAGCGCTTCACCTCCCTCTTCTTGATCTAAAACACACACATCCATCTTCTACCCGTTTTTTTCTTTCCTCCCACTTTTTTGTCCCTCCTCCTACTCTCTATCAGACTGTTTTTATCAGTTTAACCAGATTTTGAATAAATCTTAACTGTTAGTAGCCGCCAGTATGTTGTCCGTTTTCTTAATAGTCAAATCAAGGCTCCATCAAGATATAGAAAAGCTTCCTAGTTGTATATGTGTCTGCGTTTTCCAGAACCCCAGACTGAGTTCTAAAATGTGACTGAACCTGCTTATTTACACTTATCTACAATCTCCGTTGCTTTATCTTTTCATTATATATTTGCCTTCCTTCCCAAACTTGCTTTATTCTTTCTAAATTCCCTGAATTAATTTTTAAATCTTTTAGTCTTTTTTCCTCCTTCACTTTAAAGCAGTTAGAGAGATAGACAGTTTGTTGGATGGAATCTGTACTGAAAGCCACAACCATGATATCAATCTTTTTAATCAGTTACTGATAAGGGCACATTGGTAAACTGTTATACAAGTGGAAAAAGAAGCATATCATTTGCAACTAAAGACTGGTGAATAATAGAGATGGGTTGTTGGGGAAATGCCCTATGGATATGTGTCTGTTCGACCATCGGGAAGACACTGATTGAGTTCTCAGCAATAATCATGACTCAGGACTATATGGCCAGCATATAGTGCCCTCTCTAAACCACTAAGTGAAGCAAATAAGTGTGTTTTACAGGGTGTGTATGTGTGTGTGTGTGTGTTTGTGGGCACACGTCGATATTCTTTTTTTCTACATAGACTTTCTTACTGGTGTTGATTCCTGATAATCACAAAGCAACTGTCTCACAACATTCCTTCCAACAGGCTTTCAAGTTTAATCTCTGGCCATCTCCTGCATTTAGAGGAAGCTGTAAAAAATCTGCCAGCACCATTGTGAATGTGCGAGGAGGAAGCTGATCACTTACTGTTTCCAGTCACTCAGCACAAAAATGTTTAATCAGAACAAAACTATAAATTTTGGGCAAATAAGCCAAGGACTGCTTTTGGCACTGGAAGCAAAACATTCACTGCGTCCTTGACTTATGAAGGGTTTTACTGCATTGTTTTAAGTAGAATCTGTTGCTGTGCCTGCAAGATTCAGCCAAATGGATCAAATATGCATTTGGGCAAGCATTCAGACCCCTTGAACTTTTTCATATTTTATCAAGTCACAGTCACATCCATTGAAAATCTTTGCTCATTCTTCTTTGCAAAATAGCTTAAGCTTGGTCAAACTGAATGGATAGTATCTGTGAGTCAAGAAGTACAGATGCTGATGTATTTCTTCTCTACTCAAAACAACCACTGTGTTTGTATTTACACAGGTTAAACAAACGAAATACAATTGTGAGTATTATGATTAAAACCAGTAAAAATCAGGAACAGTGAATGTGTGCATCAGTATGTAAGTTGGGTTTTTAACAAAGCTGCAGCTGTCAGTCTGAGGGATCCACTTGCTAGTTCCAAGTCTCCAGCCCTGGATAACTATGGACTGATACCGACGAAAATGGAAATGAGTGAAATATTTAACACCTAGACCTTTTATCCAACAACTCATCTGCCTTGACATGAGGTGAATGTCATCACCTGGATAAGTGAAGCCAGAGAGATGTGAGGGAGCAGGCAGAGAGCTGAGAAGTGGTGCTAGGGAGGTCCAAGGTAGCGGGTGCAGCCCTGATAGAAGCAAGATAGAGGAAAATCTGTGAGGACTGAAAAATAAAGATAAGATGTATTAGCTGGGTTTGAAAAGGGAGGAAGGCAGGTGGAGGAGGTTAATGTTATATAAGTCTTGTCTTCGTCAAAAATTGCCTGTGGAAATAATTACCTGATCTATTTTAGGCCACCAGTCATTCAGATATATAGCTGAACCAGTTGAGAATGTTTCACAGGACAGAACATGAATCACATTAAAGCATTACTTCAAAGACAAAAGTGTCACAAAATTCAGAAATAATAGTGCTTCCTCATTCCCTGTTCACAGAATGTGAGGCATCCAGTACAGTCAATACTGTTACTGAAGGCTTCCAGGTTGCAAACTGTTTAAATCGGAGGAATATTATTAACCCTGAGTCAGGTCTTCTCCATCAGAACCACTACAGGGCCCGTAGCTAACATTGTTATTGTTCCTTAAAGCAACAAGTCATTTCTTTGTCATGTTGTGTACATTAAATGTACAATAAATCTGGTCTGGAGAATATCAATGAAGTTCCAAGAAATCAGTGTTACTCTTTACTCAGCAAATGTCCATCACAAGCCTGTGTCCATGGTCTCCATGGCAACCAACTACTGCATGTCAATGCTTTGATATCCAAATATAGATACATAGGAATGTTTGCCAAATTAGCCTGGAGCACTGTTGGCACATTCAAAATCATCCATTCCAGCAGAAGTTTATAAAACTCCTCCATACAAAGTGTTTAGGTGCTGTCAGGGCAGTAAGTCAATGCCAGAGAGTCAAGCGGAGCAACTTCTAGCAACCCAAAACTGTGATATGCACTCAGGCATCACACCTGCTCTCTCTCAATTCACTTTTTGAAATTTTCCATGGCCCCAAATCACTTCCAAAGCTTTAAAGTTTAGCTTCCCCCTCTGAACCACTTCTGAGAGGTCAGTAATCTCCTTTATTTACACCCAAGCTAATACCAGCCTTTCTCTGATTACCTCTCAATAGTGGGATATGTAGTTTTCCAAACCAAAATGCAGTTTATATGGTTTATAACGGTTCTTACACATTAAACATACTAGCGAAGTTCAGTCTCTAGGGGCTCATCAGAAATTAAAATAAATTAAGGTATTTTACGTTGAGAAAATGGACAAACAGAAAACAATACTACTAAACACCACTTTCAATCGAGTGGTAAACATGGAGTTCATTATTCAATAATTCAAAGACAGCTTTATTAGTTAGAGATGTGAAAGATAACTTTCTTTCTCCTACCTTTTCAATTAGAGCAAAAAGAACATCCTAAACGGTGATGCTACAAGACAACCCTTGTCCCCAGATGGATGAACAGAGACGACCACTCCAAGGATACCATCCACCAGTGAGCTACCAAAACTCCACCAGTAAAAGTCCAAAACTAAACATCAAAATTAACGTTTTGCACACAGAATAGAAAAACTGCAAGATGCATCTCAAATGGTACCAAAGAGACATTCCAAACCTCCACGTCACTCACCCATCTGGTATCTCCATCACTCACATTCACAGCTTCTGGAAACAGAAGGAGGAAACAGGGAATCCCTCATAATTGGCAGAGTGGTGTGATGCTGTCAAACTGAGGCTCACACTTTCATGCTAAAGTCTGGGGTTGTGGTTTATTTTAGCAAAACAATGTTCAGCTTTGTCACTCACTGTGATGGAGTGTTGTTACAGACCCAATGGCCTTACTTCCAAACCCTTCAGCTTCATCCTTGTAAATCTGGCATGGGTTGACATTTATGTGTCGTCAATATTTTTAACATACATGTCTTAAAATTTGAAAACTTGATGGCAGCACAGAGTTGATGAAATCAGTCAAACCAATGCTGTGGAGAGACTCGTCATGGTTACTGTACGCATTGTTTATCATCATAAGTAATCAGCCCCTGGTAAATCATGAACTAACCGTGATAACTCACTGTTGTTTTAAGTCCAGTTTAATGTGACTAGCTATCCCTCGGCATGACTATTACCCAACCTAAAGAATCAAGAAATCACTTTAATTGAACCTGTCTAACTAAAATATCTGTCACGATATGTTGGACGTTGTGTTTATTCTGTTATGTAGGTAAATTTAATAAATTTAGAGCTGTCATTGTTATTTTCTCATTTGTAGTTTCCTGTTTTACTTTGGTTGGTCTGGTCCTTTCTGTTCTGTGGTCTCTTTACTTCCTGTTTTATTTCTTTCCTTGTGTCTGAATTTCACAGTCTGCTGTTGGTTTTGTCTTTTGAGTCTTTCTCATGTTGAGTTTGTGTAGAGCTCTTTAGTTTCTGGTTTCAGCGTGCTTAGTTTCTGTTCTGCCATTCATTCCTTTAGATTCCTGCTTTCTGTTCTCTGGTGTTCTCACTCAGCTGCTCTCACTCTGCTATATAATCTTACATCTTTGCATCTCCTCTTGTCTAATTTTTTTGGATTTACACCTGGGTTTTAGATTTTTTTTTTCTGTTTCCTGCTCTTCACTTAATGTTTTGTATTATGGAGTGTGGACTTTGCTCCTTTATAAAATGATTTTGTTTTTGAATCAGTGTCTGCCTCCTTTCTACCTGCATTTGGCTGCTTCCAAACACACCACCAATGACACACATCATGCACTGATCTAAAGAAATTCAGGAACAGCTAAGAAACAAAGTCATTGACATCGCTCTAGAAAGGAATATAAAACCATTTCTAAGGTTTAGGGTTGATTTGTGGTTAATTTGAGGTAAAGTTAAAAACTTGGGGTCTCTAAAAAAAAACCACAATTATTATTTACATCCATGAGGGGCCATGATTCAACAACAAGAAATAGACAGGGAAAAAAAATCTATCTTTATATATCTCATAAGCAGTTTTGATCAGTGTATGGGAGTACTATCCTGAAGTGGAGTACTTTGGAGGTAGTCTTCCATCTTAGTCATTCCACCCACAGTACTATAGGCAGCAAAACAGATCCATAACATGATGATACCACTGCTATGCTTGACAATTAGTACTGGAGTCCTAGGTAGGGAAGCTTTAGTTCAACACTTCCAAACATTCTTCTTGTCATTGAGTCCAAACAGCTCTATCACTCTCTTGTCTGACTACAAAACTCTCCTTTTTCTGCCAAGAAGAATGGTGAAATGTCCAGCCAGAATCTGTTGATTGGTACTAAAAACCTATGGTCAAGCTGCAACTTACACAGGAAAATTTAATCAAATATTACTAGAAGTATGCATACTTGTTTAAGTACCTATGTTTCATTCTGACCCTGTGTGGACTCAGTAAATTCCAATTTGTGCACCTAATGATTGTTTCTAAAATTAATTTAGGTTGTAAGTTGAATAATTATTTTTATCCTGAAAATAAGAACGGTTCAAATGCATCTTAAAAAGCCCCAAAATTAATATAAAATCCATATCCTTGACAAGAATACGTAATCTTTTAAATGTAAATGCATCTATTTCTAATCAGTAATGAAAATCTGAGAATGTTTACAAAAACTCATGTTTAGAGCTGATGTTTAAGGAAATGCACATAAACACCATTCATGTGGTTGCAAAATTTTGTCTGTGTAAAAGTATTTATTCCTTATCCCTGCCTGTTCTGTCAAACCTATCATGCCAGAACAAGCCAGGTGAACAACAGAAAGGAGTATTTATAGCTCTGTTTTTGGAAACTTACTTCTAAATTGCCCAATATTAATTGCACTTGCTTCCCCATCATAGCTGTTTTTCTGGCAGTAACAGGGACTAGTTATAATGCATGAGTCAAATGTAAAACAGAAATCAATAAAAGCCAGAGCGAGAACTGGTTTCTATGCAGATGTGAAACAACACAAGAGTTGGTTGGTAAGAATCAACAGTGATTTTTTAGGGTGTAAAAGCAGATTAGGAAACTTCCCCTCTGTTGCCTGAATCTGGCTGGCCACATGTGATAAAATGCTTTGTTTGTTGCTAAGTACAACTCTGACAGCAGTAAAGATGATGCACTCAAATTAGTACAGAAACTATGATTGCAATACCTTCCTCATTTGCGTCAATCTGTCTTTATGTTTGCACCAATGTTCTATGCATATGTGTTTTGTGTTATCTTTGGCTGGTGCCTATCTCCAGCAGTCATTGGGCAACATATCACCATTCCATTGCCACACAACCCCAGGGCAACACAGAAACACACAAGACAAACAACCATGCACACACCCATAGACAACTTGGAAAGACAAATTAACCAAACACTTGTGTATTTAGACTGTGGGAGGAAGCTGGAGAACTCAGAGAGAACCCACGCATGGCTGAGGAGAGCATGCAAATTTCATATAGAAAGACCCCGGGCCGGATTTGACCTCGACCTTCTTGCTGCAAGGCAACTGTGCTGCCTACTGCACCACCTTGCACCCTAAAGGAAAAACTTATTGAATCTTAAGAAAAGTTTGCTGGAGAACATTTACACAAGTCAACTGTTAGAAGACAAGGTGTTCAGATGAAACCAAAATGTATCTCTTTGGATCTCATTGCACACATCATGTTTGGAGGAGCAATAGCACTGTAAAGTTTGGAGGTAAGAGTACCATGATGTGGATCCTGTTTTTTTTTAGAATATGGTGCAAATGTACTTCATATAGGTAAAGCAAATGATAAATGGAGAAATGTATCAGGACATTCTAGATATGAATCTAAAGATGAAAGTAAGGTGGACCTTCAACAATACAATAATCCTACAGACACAATCAAGAAAATTCTTTATTAGTTTTAAGGAAAATAAAGTTCCAAGAATGGCCTAGTCAATCTCAACACCAAATCCATTTGGAAATCTATGAAAAAGAACTGAAAATCAAAGTGCACAGAAGGAGTCTCTGAGAACTTTAGACAAAAATGGACCAAAATCTTAGATGAGCAACGCATTCGACCAGTTTCTCAACAAAAAATTAATCTGAAGATATAATTACCACCAGGCCTTTTCTACGAAGCATTGAATGAATTTAAATAAGAGTATGCTTATTTCCTGTGTTATTCCAGTTTAGTACACATAATTCTTGTACTAATTTGTTTTAATTTTTTTGTGTGTGGATTACTTGGGTTGTTGCCGACATCTGGTCTGAATTTCCTGTCAATAGCCCCATTAAACAGAAAAACATATTTATTTTCCCAGCTGTATCTCTTCTCATGTCTACTCTTGCAGCAGCAAAGAATGGGGGCAAGTTTGCAAATGTTCATTGTATGACAGTTGATTAGGGATATAACTGGAGAGTAATAAACAGACATGTGGGGACAGACCCAACAACTGCGGTATGAAGGACGCTGAAAGGTTCAGGAAGTTTACAAAAGATCATGTTCTAACCTTTGACCAATAAAAATAGAATAAAGAAATAAAAATGCCTAACATTGCAGCACAAACTTTATCTCTACCTCTTTATTTGGAAAGTTAGGGAGCCTAGCATCCAGAGCAAGGGTGGGCCATGGAGCGCTGGGAAAACAAAGCCAACAAGGAGCAGATGTTCAAGGCGGCACACACACACACACACACACACACACACACACACACACACACACACACACACACACACACACACACACACACACATTTGAGGGATATGGTTGCTGTCCTAGAACTCATACCACAACCTCATCCATTTATAACAACATGCAAACCTGCTCTGAATTGAAAAGAGAAGTACGGAAATACATTAAACTAAAAGACATCCTTCCAACAAGCTTTTGCAAAAATCTTGCTATTTTTCTAGAGGTGCTTTAAGTTTTAACAGCCTTCCAGAATCCCAGGCTGTGTGTCTGTGTGAATGATTGGATTTGATATATAAGAGGAAACAGCTGCATGGACCCTGGTGGCTCAAATGACTCTGGATTTGCAGATAACCTCTGACTTTTCAGACAAGAGGAGAACTTAAGGAAGTTTCTACAGGAATGATTGTGCACATACACATGGGGTGTAAATGAACACAGCTCAAGGTGCACACCCATATTTAGCACTTGTGTGTGCATTAGCAACCCTAACATATAGTGCAGTAAACACAAAAAAGTTTCCTCAACAAGCCTGTGCACAGAGAGAGAAACAAAAGTCAACGTGTGTTTTTATTATGAACACCTGAACTTTTTTGCAACACTATGACAAACAAAATCATCAATCAATCAGTCAACAGTCCATCAAGGTATTTGTTCTGTATGTTCTCTATAAAAACTGCTCCTCAGGCAAAGGGAGGAGAAATTGGCACTGTGCTACTTTCAGAGCCTCTACACAGAGAGGAAGCAGCCTGAGCGGTTTCATTGCAAGTCCTTCCTGAAGTTCTCGAAGTCAGAAATGTACATATTGGGCTCTGTCCTTTGAGGTAACTGTTGACATAAATTACTCACAGCACATGTCAAAGGAGGTCAACCAAAAAGTCTGCTGTATGCTGGGAGAATGCAGACCAAAACTGCCATACCACTGTCAAATGCCACTGAGATGGTTTATCATCCAAACAAGTTAGCCTATCGGGGAGCAGCACATTCCTGGCATGTTTTTTGTTCTTCATGTGCAACATCTAAATGTGACTGCCAAGATTTCATCCATAAACTTCATTTAAGGTATGCATAACTGTTACTGCAAAAAACAAGGGATGCTTGCTGACAGAAACAGCGGGCCTCTGAGACGGCTGTACGTGACACTGGGTTCTTTCGATCAATTTCGCATTCTGGTTGTGAGAGAGGACAGTGCTGTTTCTGAGGCTACGCAGGTTTCACTTCTCTGCTCTGCAAAACCACACGCACACACACAAAAATAAACTGCCTCACACAGCCGCGCCAAGCTACACACACACAGATGCACAGGGCTGAAGGCGTACGTACGTCAAAAAGCAAAGAGTGGAACCCTACTCTGCTATCACGTCACACGCCCACTGGTGCTCGCATGGCACCCAGACATTGAAAGACACCGAGGTGGTTCTTGATTCGCACAATGACAATGTGTGTTTGAGGGCTCCTACATCGACTGACAGTGACGTCTGTCCATTGTCTCCTCCTCCTCCTCTCCATCTCTTCATCCCACACACTAACCAGAGAATGAGCAGAACTGGGAGAAAACAAGCTGAGCCTCACCTGAAATTTAGGACAAGTACATGACAGTAACTGCAAAAGCTATAGTAAAGAGAAGGTTATTCAGTTTCAGGAAAATCACTCCCAGACCCAGGGGAATAAGACACAGCTGTGTTATCATTAGTGTCTGAACTGACCTGTCAAAGACTTTAACACACATACACGCACAAAGGGTAATTACTGCCAGTTAGCCCACTCATTTGTTGCTATTACGCCAAAATGACTTCCCCCATTGCCCACTCGAATGCACATCAGACTGAAAATGTCATTTAGATTTGCAGACTTGACATTTTGGGCACAATTTTGCAATTAAAGTCAATTTATCAATCAGGTGTATTTTACTCATCAGTGCAAGCCTAAATGTGTTCTCAAATAGGAGCTGAGAAGTTCCAATGAAATGTAAATACTTCATTTACTGCATACACCTGCAATCTCTGACACTGAGTAAGTCATGACACAAGTTGAACAGAATGGCTGTCATTCACGTTTATCATCAAAGTTTGCAAAAAGGTATGGGTTAGGCATGGGTCAATTATTGGTGTCAGGGCATAACAAGGCTTGGAAAGGTTCAACTTCAAAACCGCAAAAATGTTCGGTCACAAGATTCCCACTTTAAAGTTCTTTTAATGAGATGCAAAGTAATTGCAGAAGTGATCCAAGTTTAGTAGTGTGAAGATTAGAGTAAAACAGCACTGCCCCTCCCCCACTTGTTGCTCACACTGTGGTTAGTTAGCTTAAATATGGGTCTTCCATGTGTTGCTGTAAGACAAATTTAATATTGTGATACATAATAATAATAATAATAATAATAATAATAATAATAATAATAATAATAATAATAATAATAATTAGGGTCAAATTGAGTTTAGAATTCCACTTGCTTAAAGCTTTTTACCTCATGAAACACGGCCGATTTCACTGACCCAATCCAAGTTGATCAAATTAGATCACATTATGCATTTTTACTAAACATTTTTATCATGAAACTGTGGTATGTTTACTGAAGGGTCTCATACCATAAGAATCTCATACTAACCAGCACCTATAGCTATGCTAAGTATGAAAAAAGTTTATACATTAATAAAAAAAAATTACTGCTGGCAATCATGCATCATGCATTTTTAAAATAAGAAAACCATATTAACTTTCGATGGGAAGTTACACCAGGAGATTTATAACACCTCTATTTCTTTACAATTTACATTAGTATTAATCCAATCCCTGCAGCTTGTTTGCTAACAGACTCACATGATGATGAAAAAAAAATCAGTGATGAAATAAGTCATCATTGATTGAGCTATTTCTCATTATGTCAAGTTTCTAGAAAAACACATAACAATGCTGGATGGGGACCTCGGATAGCAGTGAAATAGTTGTTTAATTTGAAGTTATAACAGCAAAAAAATGGTATGAAAACTTTCAGCAAGTATAAAAATTGTGTCTTTTGTGTGCAAAAACTACTAATGCTCTAGGGTTTGGCCATTGCCACCAGGGTATCTAAAATCTAAGACTGACACAGCTGTTGACCTGGATCCAAAAACAGAGGGGAAAACAATAAATAGACAGAAGAAACAGCAAGAGTTAAACTGAAGTGCACAAAGTAAGTATGAATGCCTTGATTGAAAAAAAAAAAAAAAAAAAAAAAAAACACCTTTAAAAAATATTCAAAAAAGGAAGGACTTACATGTCCCTTTCTGTCCTGGAAATACCTTAAGGATTCCCTGGATGAGTTAAGAAGAATTGTTGAGGTGAAGAATATGTGTTGACAAGTTGCACCTAAGTGGAGGGCAATGAGTGGATGTTCTTCATATTTCTAATACAGCACTTTACTCTTAGGCAGGAGGTTTACTTCTAACTCCTATAGTGTGGAATGAGTGGCAGAGTAGGCTCATCTCCCTCAAACCCATTACCCAGATTAGCACTGGCAGATAGACACCCTTTCTTTCCTTTTTGATAAAACTCTAAATTAAGTTAAGCAGCCTTCAGCAGTCTACTTAGTTAGATATCACTGAACAGCATCTCTTCATTGTTTACTCTCTGTCTTTGTGCCATCATTTTTACACTTTGACTTAATGCTTTCTTCTTTTTCTACGCCAATCAGAAATCCCTTGTCCAGCATTTTTCTCTTGTCCTGTTACCTAAGCCCCCAGCCAACTGAGGTAAATGGCTGCCCTTCATTATGAATCTGCTGAGGATCTTTTAATCATTTCCAAATGACCTACCTTACTACCATGACCCCAAAGGGTTAAAATCACAAGGATTTTTCTGATCTGTTGGCTTGTTTCACAAATGTTTTGTGAAAGGGTATACTGAGTTGCATTGTCCTGAATCAGATTAAAACATTACTTTGCCTGAGCTTCCTTGGAACTACATTAACCTGTTTAATTTCTTTGATAGTGCGATTTGATTTCTTCTGCTGAGCTGAATATAAAGATAAACAGAATCAAACTGAGCTAGTTTTAAAAGGTGAATGTACTGATGTAACCAAGTTTCTACAGCTGCTTGTGATCTCCAACATGTGGGTAAGTGATCAAAGTGTTGCTCTTTGATGCTTTCTTAAGGAGACAAACAGTAAAGACTGGACTGCAATGGTGGCCTTTCTCATCAAAGAATTGCCTTCATGGAGAAACAAGGTAAGGGTCTTGAGAATACCCAAGAACCATTTACATCTCAGTTCCCAAAGAGGTTATTCAAAAGACAGGTCTACATAATTCAACCACAGCATATCTGGGCCTTCTAGAAGACCATCTGACCTTTGACGCCATAGTAATGGCCTGCCTGACAGAGCCAAAACACACAGTCCGAGCATTCCCATGAGTTGGTCTGTGTTTTCTCAAACATGCACACACACACATAATCATAGGGTTAAACAAACAGACATAAGCACACAGATGAATGTACATGCACAGTCCTAGAATGTGATAAGCACCCTGGCCCCTAACCCTCTGAGATAGAGGGAGGACTTAAAGTGCAGACAGGAATCTAGCCGGTTGCTCGATCACTTCTGAGCTTACATGTGAAACATGGACAGTATGTACCCGCAAGTACAACAGAGACAGTTTCGACTGAACTCTTTTTATTTCTCACTGACAAACCAGTCTGACTGCAAAGATAGCAATGCACACAAGCACGCACAAAGAAACACTAATATGAAAGTATGCTGAAGTAGCAGGGCAATTTAGACTAGAGTTCTCAAGGCCAGAATGCTCATTCAGCTCTGAGCAAATAAAGATTAATAATTGTTTGAGAGGGTGGATGTACATTCCACAGAGTTAGCCACTGATCACAGCCACTCCAAACTTTAACTTGTTCTCCATAACAGCGCAGATTGAACAGATTGCGGAGCTTGACAAGATATAGGATAATGTTACCTAGTTAAGAAACATTGCCACACATGCAGGCAAGAGAGCTGAAATAGGAAAGAGAAAAGGGATCCCTCTGAGGGATCCTATGCTGGGGGATTACTTCAGTTTGCTACAACTACACTGCTCCTGAAGACTGATTTGAACTTGTGTCAGTGCACGCCCTTCATTTGCAAGCTTGCAGATAAAAGCCCCAGCAGGCACGCTCAGGGATAGCACCTGGGTATCACTCACTGGAAGTTTCAAATTTGTGCTCAAAGAATTAACCACTTGTCAGCTGCCCTACAGCCCAGCTCGACAGAGTAATGTAATGATTAACTAAAGATCAACTGATCAGCGAGTCAGATCAGCAAAGAATGAACAGGAAGGAAAACTTGAAATGAAAACGAAGCTGCACATCTATTAGGGGAAGTTCTTATCTGTCACCTCAGACTCTGGCTCTAAACTCTGCATTGTTCTCACTCACTTTTATGAGAGTGCAGAGAACAGCAAGACAAAACTTTAAACTCTTGTAAAGTATACATTGTCTGTGTTGGATTTTAAACTTGATTATGACATTAGTAACCATAAAAGTAGAATACAAAACTCAACATTTTGCCAATTAATTGTAGTAAATGAGCAGCTGCATTGTGAGTTTCTCCTTGTCCCAACTACTGTTCTCAAGTTAATATTAACTGAAAGCAAAGAGTCTCTTTATGCAAAGGGAGGCACAGAAGGAAGGAGAGAGACAGTGAGGGTAACAGAAAGGGCAAGCTAAATGCTGGAAAAAGATGACTGACAGAGGAACTTTCCAACTTTCCAAAGCAGCCAATCCTGGAATGTTGGTGGAAGGTGCCACATAACTCCCAACATTTGTTGCTCGGTCGGCACAGCAACAGAACCCAGCATGTTTATTAGCAAATCCCTACCATAATACTGGCAAATTGAGATAAGGTGAGGAAACACTAATATTAAAAGAATGGGCATAAAATCATGTTATCTTAAAAAAAACACAGTTTAATAGTCAAGTAACTTGAGAATTTTATCATAGAGATACTCATGCCTGGATACACATACTCTGAAAAACAGAGCAGAATCTATGTAAAAATGAGTTTTTCTGTGGCTCTCAAGCGTTTTAAAGAGTATCACCTCATTAAATATTCAGGTTTCCAAAGACTGCCATAATGACACATTTGAAAACTGTAATTCATCAAAATTTGGACTTTTTCAGTTCAGTTTTTTTTTTTTTTTTTTTTTTTTTTTTTTTTTTCCATAAAAACAACAAAAAAGAAAAATAGCTTTCTTATCCACTGGCACTGCTTGTTTAGTGGAAGGATATGGGTAAATTAATTTTCAAGTGCCAAGTAAACAAAATATAATGCAGGGCTCCATTAAGTCACAATTTCAAGTGGTACAGTAGGAAGTTTCTCACTAAACCTGATCTCAAATTTCAACATGGCTGCCATGTGCTTAAAACAAAAAAAAAAAAAAAAAAAAGAAAAGAAAAATCCAGCATTGTGAGACCAGAGGAGGTGTGGAGTGGAAAAGCAGGGTTGATTTACAGCATTACACATAAAATGAATGCTGGAGACCCCCCGTTCTAAAGGGTTAAACACACTGGTGGGCTGTGATGACTTTTCAACTGGATTCTATTTTTAAGTATCACCACTACTAAAAGAACTACTCTTGGCTTAAATCCAGTGATATGTCCTTTCTTGGCACAGTTGGCAACATGGCCATTGTGTGTTTATAGAAATTATGTTTTGAATGCACAGCATCACTGAGTCCAAGTGTGTTTTTACCCTAAATCATCTGAGAAGCTGGTTGCACAGGTTACCAAATACTCCATCACAGTCTAGGTCTGCAAAAACAAGGTTTATGCTTTGTTACAAGGATTTGACATAGTTCTTTTGAGCAGAAAACATGCACAGACAGCAGGAAGGAATCTAAATATAATTTCACAGTGTTTTTTGAAGGAAGCTACAGCAATTGTTGCAATTATAAAATGTTTATTCACACTGCTGATAGTTTTTATGTCATTAAAACGTCTACACAAATAATACTGTAAAAGTTTTCTTTGTAAACACTTTCCTTTACTGTTTGAATGTGTTAAAAGCGATAAAAATGATACAATTACTGGCTTATATTGCTAATTACATTAGCTTCCCACTAAGCACAACAATAAGCATATCCTGCTGTTTTTCTGACTTAATATTGAAAAATGGTTAAGCTGGGTTTGATGTATTCTTCCATTAATTAATCAATCAGTCAGTCATTAAATGTTTATTTTATTTTATTTTATTTTTTTTTTATCCTGGGGTTGGTTTGGGGCTGAAAGCATTATGCAGTGTGTGCATCATACAATCAAAAGCCCCTGTGAGATCATAGGGATCATGTCCTTTTACATCACATAAGTTGATCTGTCGAGGTCATGGGACCTGAGCGTTTTCAGACCGCTGTGTTTTGTTCCGGGATTGTGGAACCAAAGGGCAGGCCTTACAACTTTCTGCATTCACCCCAGAATTATGTAAAGAAAATCCCAAAAGATCTGGGCTTTAATTCAAAATCCTCATGCACGCTTTTCAAATCCATTCAGTAGTTTGTATACAAGCAATGCTGTTGTACAACCTGTTCCCATGTTATCTTCATCAGATTCTCCTGAGCAACATGTTTCTGGGGTGACTTCAACCACACCATGTCAAGACCTTTCAGTTGATCAAAGGTAATTTGATTTGTAAAGTAGACATTGACTGAAACTATACCAAACTCATTCCAACTCCTCAAAGCTTTACACTGCAAGTCTCATTCACTCAGCAGTACTTTTATTAATACACTGATACCTTTGTATTGTGTATCTTACCCAAGAGTATAATGGACATGAGGCAGAAGAAGAGACTTGAATGGAACCCACAGCTTTTGATTGAAAGACAACTACTCTTCTCTCTGAGCCACAGCCACCATACACATTTACATAGTAAACGGTATACAACAGAATATCTTCCAATAAAGTACCAATAAAGGCAATCCACATGTGACCAGTGGCTCCCTTACCAGAGTTCATAAACCTCAGCTCCAGCTGCTCTGACTTCTGCATCGAGGCTTAGTTCACAAGATTTCAAATAGATTTCTAAGGAGGTAATTGTATTGGCTTCATTAAAACATAGCCCAAATTACTCTGGTATGTTTATAGACTCCTACAGTAAAGAAACAAAAATCAGAAACAATCAGATGTGCATTCAGGATGATCTAGCAGTAACTAACGATTCAGAGAAGCAACCTGCACTTTCTCAGCCCCACCTGAATAAGACTTACTCAACCTGGGATCCTTTCGTAGAAATCTGACTAACAAGAAAGAAATGATTGTTGTATGAAAGCAGTTTGCGTTCCTTGCTCATGGACTTACACACAAGCATGTGCAAAGAAGCTCTACAACTGGGCTCTATGAAGATCTCAGGTGTCGCCATAAAATCTGATAATAAGCGCAACAGAGTGATTAAACGAGGTCTCATAGCATAATGGATTACACATGACCTGCTCCACTATTCTAGTATCTTTTAGTATTGATGCATGTCATGGCCAATTTCCAAAGCAAAACAGAAAATAAAAAAAGGAGCCACTTTTGGCAAACATTTACAGCAATATGAATGGTGAAAACTGAAGCTTTTTTATTTATTTTAGCTAGTTTGGGGTGGGTGGGTAAAAGGACTCTTGAGGTAGAAATTTCCAGACAATAGAAGGCTACCCTATGAAAAATACTACACTAGTTAAACACTCTGGTTATTACATTGAAAGTACTAAACCAAAGCAATGTATTTTCTTCAGTTTAAGTTACCTTGCTTTTATATTTACCATTTATGGTAAATACATTTATGGTAAAACTAAAAAAAATCCTTTACCGGTTCAAATTTCACACTTATAATTTTTACATAGTCTTATTAAAAAGAATGTAATCCAAAATTCAGGATAAGGTTTCACAAATTAGGACATGATAAAAATTATCTGGTCCTTTCTACATTCTAAAATTACTTGAATCTAACCTTAAGTGTATGAAAACATACATCAGATGCAATACTGTTATTATTAATTTAACAAATCTAATGCCAAAAGGGAAAGCCTTTGTTTGAAAAACTAACTACACCTTATAAATCAATAGTTTCTAAAACCACTATTAGGAACTTTAACTTGAAGTAGTTTTATCCTGTATGATTTTCTGTCTCCCTGTAAAACATTCTTCATTTCTGTCAGGTGTCAGCAGGCAGACAGATTGTCTCACATGTGACTCTGGTACACAGAGAAGTTCATGGTCAACTTAATGACTGCAAAGTGTCCAGCTCATGTGGATGTGAAATAAGCCCAAATCATCATCTCTCCACCACCATGCTTGACAATGAATATGAGATGGGAAATTTTGGATTTTCCATTTCATAGATGAATTAACTGGGACATCCACTCTCAGAAAGATTGGGTCTTGTAGAATGATTTACTTGCTTGTTAATGATATTATAATCCCTTACTGGATTGATGCCGTCCATCAATCATCAGCTGCTTCTTTAAAGTCATTGCTGATGTCTTTCTATCTTCGTATTGTGTTAATATAAAACAATGTCTTTTACACCAGCAAACTGCTTAAACTCCTTCATGATAGAGTTGGTCAGACCTACACATGCTCAATTAATGATGTTTATTTGATTAGCAGCATCTAGAAGCTGCTTTCCCTCCTAAATCCTGAGCAGCAACGGTTTACTTAGTTTTTGAAACAATGGTTGTCAGTTTGGACTTCAGTTTTATTTAATTAAAAATGTCAATGTGGAGTCTGTTGTGTGTTTTTGAACATGTGATGTTAAATTTAACATTTACCATAAATTTGTACATCCTGATAAGTAAAAACTCAAAACTAAAAAGGATGTACATTTTTTACTGATGTTATATTTACCCTTTTTTCTTTTTTATAGCTGACATTTCATTCTTAGGCAATGTGTCTTGGCACAGTAGAAACGATCTAAAATCCAACAGCATGACAATCACTACAGCCTGAAGCCTTCTCTCATAGCATCATAATAGTGCTAAATATTGATCTTTGATCAGGTTTCACAGCTGTCTCAGAGGACTGAGTGAAGATAATCTCCATGTGATTGCATATGTTCATGTACTTTGTCAGCAAGAGAGAAAGTAAAAGTGAAGATGAGAAGAAAACTTTTTTTTTCCTGCTGCACAGCTCTATTTTCACAGGACTGCATTACATTCCTCCAGATCGAGTTCACTTGTACCCTATCTGTATCCCAGAAAGCCTAAATATAATTTATGCAAATATTTATCATGCTCTGAGTTGCATCACGTTTATCACAGCCTTTCTGAGAAGCCTGTATTTAAGCTGTCCTCTTCAGTAATGACAGAACTGACTTCTCTTCTTCCATCTTTCCATCAGGGAATGAAACTACTGTACTGCCTAAAACAATCTCTCAGTCTTGTCACTCTCCTCCCCCTCTGTTTCTTTTATTTTTATTTTTTTACTCCCTTTAAAAAGCCAGGCTAGAATAACCAGCAAGTCCAAGCACATGCTGATAACCTCCCATGTCACACTTGTACACACAAACGGCACAAACAGAGAAATGAAGTCCGGGACATACTAAAACACACACATGGTGTGTGGTTGGTAGAGTTCCCCAGCTTGCGAGGGTAAATGGAGTGGAACAGGTTAGTGCCGCTGCCATATAGTGTCCCACCTGTACAAACACAGAGCTAGATCATGGCAAACCAGACACATACACAGGCAAACACACACGTCCTCCATCTGGACTGAGGCTCTGGTGGTTTTTAATAGCTATCGATCATTTTCCCTGGTGACACACACGCCTAGATGTTACAATCAGAGCAAACCAACTTAGGACTCGCACCGGTCCCAGAGTGTATGCACATTAACACACATTTACATACACACAACCTACTATGTACTGTCAAAAAGGTCATTTACTTTGGCTGAGTGTGTCCCTGTGCTTCTCCTGTGCCAGCTTGTATGCACTGATGTGTCCTGCTGCTGCTCACTCTGCATTTCTTTTCAGATGAGGTTATTTAATTTACATAATGAGGCCCAGACTCACTCTCCTAGATTGAATTACTTTGAGACAACAAATAAAAATGAATGCAGACAAGCAGCCCCACAAACATACAAAACCCAGTCGATGGGAGCCTTTCACTGGAGTCGCTCTCTGGCTTTAGCCATGATAAAACAGCATCTGTATCCTGAAACAGGAGGAAAAAGCCCTGTGCTGTTACCAGCCTCTTCCAATGAGGTCATCATACACTCGCCAGTGAGTTACGGCAAGATGAGAGGGTCAAAAAGAGGGAGAGACAATCAATATTCCATACAATTCTGACCAATAAATCTAAGATTAGTCTGAGTAGTTAGTGGCGATTAATTGTCAAAGCTAATAAAGTCGTCTATTGCTGCAGAAGCCAAGGAGGCTGATGGGAAATAGTGCTGACTTTTATGGGCAAATTAATTAAAACACTGACCGAAACAACCCTGTCAAAGTCGGGCATCAAACACTCATCCTATACTTAGTGATGGAAAAAACAGAGACATCACTCTCTGAGATTCACTCTCTGTGAATTATAATTTAACACTAGGATTCTTTACAGGGTGTCGTAAATCCAGACATAAACGAGGGACATTTGTTGTCTACCTGTGTTTTTCCTTTTTTATTGAAAAATACCACAGTTTATTGATGCAGTTCAAGTGGATCTGTGTGAGCTGCACAAAATGCAACAGTGGAGGTTTTGCAAAAGATGTGGTCAAGCTGAAGATAGAGAAACATGTAAAAAGTTGGATTGAGATGGATTATAGCCCATGGGCTAAACCAGAAGTTTCTGTACAGCATGAAATTACAATAGACTGATAGTTAGAGTTGGTACATATCAATCTTAACATTTAACAGCCTTGTGTATTTCAGAAACAATCTTTATCCTTTCAAAAAAAAAAAAAAAAAAAAAGTCCCTTATAGACACTACATAATTTCTGTAAATATTCTCATTCATACAAAAAAATTGCCCAAAAGTGTCACAGTAACCATGGCCTGTTTGTGGCAATGTAACCTAGTCACTGAAATGCACCATAAACATAGATGCAGGTGTGAACCATGGGCTTATACCTTACTGGTCTCACTTGTGGTGGAGCGTATGGTCAGAGGTAGAACTCTGACATCAACATTTTAAGATAGTATAGTCATATTCAGTAAATTAGAATATGCGTGTCAATGAGGCTCATTTGTCAGATTAAAAATATTCTTTGAAAATAACAACCTTTAAGCAATTATTAAACATACTTTTCATCAAGCCCAGATTTCTGTTTTGAAAATATTTTTGTATTGGTCTGTTGTAATATTCTGCTCTTAAATGTCATGTTTTTATTAGCTATAAAAAGAAAATCATCAAAATGACCTTATGTTCACTGAACATAACTGTATACAGTAGTGGAGCATATTGGTTAAATACGCAAAAATCCAAAAGGTTGAAATTGGTCCTACCTGTTCTTTGAAAATTTTTAAAACACTGTCATTGTAAAAAAAATTTTTTTTTAAAAAAACTTTTGGGGCCACCATATCACAATTTTCTGGCTTATCACTTTATATTTTAAAGTTTTTTTTACTGTTGTTTTCTCTTTTTTTTCAATTAGTTTTAGCTCACTGATACTAGATTCAAATGTTAGTGAGCAGCTGGTCATGGCTGCCTGAACACTGTGTGTGAATGCATTTGTAAATTTGTTAACAGATACCCCATACCTGCTGTGAGTGTCGAGGCAGTGATAAATACACGCCCATATTACCAGTGAAATCAGAGTCACACACACGGCTTGTGAGTGTGTGTATTTAAATACAGTCTGGTCCAACACACACATCTGGTAGGTTTTTACCTTCACAGAACAGCTGAAACAACAACCATTCACATCGGGTAAGACCATTGTGCTTAATCACTGTCTGGGTTTTAGACAGTCCAACGTCTCGCTCACTCACTCTATAATCCTAACCCAGAGTTTGATTCAGAGCAAAAAGCAAAGGTTCCTCTCATTATTTCTTTGGTTTATCACTTGCACTTTCTCCATGTGTCATGCAATGATTTGGCTAATGTCCAAGTTTAAGTTTCTGATACCAACACAAGCACAGAGAGCTGTGTGAGATTTTACTGAAAAGAACCGCTGAAACAGTACAATAAGGCTGCAGCCTGTTTCCGTCACAAGGGAAATCCTGCAGCCTGGACGGCAGCTGATAGGAGTAAGATGAGAAAGAGAGCCAGAGAAGAGGAGGAGGAGAGAGATAAAAAGGAGGCAAAGTGTGTGGGAGAGACAGAAGAGAGGGACATTAGGGGGGAAATCCAAAGGGATAAACAGCAAAGAAAAAATGTCAAAGTGGAGGGAGTGAAAGAGGTGAAAGATAGGGGAGAGTGGGAAAAAGCAGGGGTTTTACTAGTGGGAGGAAAAGTTAGACTTGACAACACAGACTGAGTGTATCACCTCAGGATGCAGCTGAGCAGGAACACAATGCTCAAAAACACAAGCACCTGTGTGACAGTGTTGTTTCTTTATCTTGAAAATAAACTACAGATGCAGCTGCACTAATAAAACAAACAACTTTATTCAACAAAGTGTGATTTTATTTAGTGTATTATTTATTATTATTATTACGTGGGTATTTTTGAATAGAAATAATGTTTGACCGCTAAAGACATTTAAATAAATTTGTTAAATTACAACCATATTTCTTTTTTTTTAGAATTTCCTCAACTGAAATTATTAAACCCTAATTATTAAAATCCTTTTGCTCACCAGATCTTTCCCTACAGGTAAAAAATAACAGAAAAATAAGAACTGGTTTGTGATTAAGGCATAAAAGATTAATGAAATGCTCATTATTTTTTTTTAATCAATTCTTACATGGGAGGTATGTAAATCTATTCCCTGAAGCCCACTTTGCTAGCTAGTTAACTTTAGCATTAGAACTGCTGAATTAAGTTGCACACAAGCTTCAAATCTTCAAACTTCATCAATCAAAATTGTTATGATCCTATGGCAGTTCCTAGCTGACATATAGATTTTATGTGCGTATGTCAAGCAAGATACACATATTCCCGGTAGCATTCTCAACTGAACACTGAAAACCACTAGCGAGAAATACAGCTCACTGAGCAAACTTCCTCAATTAATTTCAAATGGATATGTTTAGGTAGGATTTGTTTCCAAAAGTAATTGGTAGTTGTTGAACATTAAGTTTAAAAACGAATATGCTTGGTCAGAAGTTAAGTTATTTTATCGGCAAATATACCATCCAAAATTCCCTTTTTACACTGTACAGAAAAGTATCAAAAACTAGGTGTATAAGTTGTTGAAATGAAAACATATTCCCACAAAAACTCCACATAGTAATCAAATAAGTGAAACTCACCTCAGTACTGTGTAATTGTCTCTTTTATAGCTTGTAAAAAAGAGAGATTTTACATGAAAAATACACACAAAAGCTCCAGAACCATTTAGAGAATAAATACTCACAAGCGACAAAATGTCCAGGCCCCGGATCCAACAACAGCAGGATATCCTTCCCTCACAACTCAAACAGTAGGGTTCCTATGAGTTAATTTGCATTCTTAGACATAAAATGACTTTAGCTGACTTCTATTTTGTGGACATCTTTTTAAAACTGTGAGATTTGGGAAGAAAAGTTCTGCATAATAAATCCAAAATACTGTGGAGTTCTGTGTTAAAGACAACCCTGCAAAATATATGCAAAGAAGACTCTACGAAGGCTTGATTATTTCCAAGAAACAAGTCCTAATTTAAATGTGACAACTTTATATTAAAACATGAGCAGTGATGGTTCTTGCATGAGTGGCACCCTGGGTGAGCCTCTCCTTCTGCCACCCCCAACACCTTCTGCAGTGCAATGCTCAGATACAGGGTAACTTGCTCCTCACTCATCAAGAGTGCAGTGTGACAGGAAATCGAGCCAGATACTCTTAGCAGCAAATACACACATGGACGAAATTGTTGGTACCCCTCTGTTAATGACCAAATACCCACAGTGGTCACTGAAATAACTTGAAATTGACAAAAGTAATAATAAATAAAAATTTACTGAAAATTAAGCAATGAAAATCAGACATTGCTTTTGAAATGTGGTTCAAAAGAATCATTTTTAAAAATAAGCCAATGGAACATGCCTCGACAAAAATGATGGTTCCTCTAAAAAAGATTGAAAATAATTTAACCACAGAAACATCTCTTCCTATTTAAAGGGTGACAAGTAGGCACTGTGCTGTTTGGTGACATGGTGTGTATCACACTGAAACTGGACTACAGGAATCGAAGGACAGAGTTGTCCCAGGAGGTTAGAAAGAAAATCATAGACAAGCATGTTAAAGATAAAGGCTATAAGACCATCTTCAAACACCTTGATGCTTCTGTGATTACAGCTGCACATATTATAATATGAATGGTAACCAATGAGCCCAGAACAACCTCCAAAGAAATTAAAGGTAAACTGATTCAGTGTCAGATTGCACCCTCTGTTATTTGAGCCAAAGTGGACTTCATGGGAGAGGACCAAGGAGGACGCCACTGTTGAAAGCGAATCATAAAAATGCAAGACAGGAATTTGTCACAATGCATGGTGAAAAGCCACAAAGCTTCAGGGAGAATGTCCTTTGGACAGATGAAACAAAACTGGAGCTATTTGGCAAGGCACAACAGCTTTATGTTCATAGACACAACAATGAAGCATACCAAGAAAAGAACACTGTCCCTTCTGTGAAACATGGAGGAGGCTCGGCTATGTTCTGGGGCTGCTTTGCTGCATGTGGCACAGTGTGTCTTGAATATGTGGAAGGTACAATAAAATCTCAAGACTATCAAGGCCTTCTGGAGAGAAATGTGCTGATTAGTGTCAGAAAACATGGTCTCAGTCGCAGGTCATGGTCTTCCAACAGCTAAAAACACCCAAGAATGGCTAAGAGCAAAACATTGGACTATCTGCACATTCCTAAAAGCAACCTGTTCAGGGTGCAAATGACAGTTAAATATACATTCATCCATCCAATATATAAACCAACTTATCTTTGCAGGGTCATGGGGGGGCTGGTGCCTATCTCCAACGGTCAATGGCCAGGAGGCAGGGTAAACCCGGACAGGTTGCCAGTTCATTGCAGGGCACAGTTAAATGTCACTGAAATTAAAAGAAACATGTGGTAGTAAGACTTGCATTAAGCTGTTCCCAATGTGCCCTGTGACCATAAAGCCAAGCAATGTTCTCCCTGTCTTTTAAATCTAAAAAAAAACTACATCAGATCAGGTAAATCAAAGTAAAATCAGATTATTGACTGACCATTCTGACACTTACTGCAGTACATAAAGACAATATTAGCAGCCATAAAAATTCCAACTGTAGTGGTGCTTTATGATTTTAGGTGCCTCTCTGAGCCAGGCAGCGCCAAGGAACTGATTTACTTGACACTCATAGGGGACATATTTAGACTGGATATGCTGGAGAGACTGGGCAGTAAAGCTGGCGGGGCAGAGGATGACCCAGACAGCGAGAGGACTAGAGGGGAACACGTCAGACACACCTGTTAACCTCCTCCCATTAAACCACCCATGATTTCAAACCAAAGGCCAGGGGACAATGGACTTCACTACACTAATTACACATCCCAACACGGATAATAGGAAGTGTGTGTCTTTATGAGGACAAGCAGATGTCTTGTTCTTGCTTGAACAAATTGCTGTTGAAGCAAAGATAAAAGGTTCTGTAAGACAGTGTGGTGGTGATGCATACTGTGCATGTTTATAGAAACATTTTAATTAGCTTGTTGGATGGCTTAACATGCAAGTAAACATCAAGTGTCTGGCTGGTGTAAACATGTAAATCTTTGAGCTACAGTCAATATTTTCAAGTTCAAATTCCCAACTTGCTAAATATCTCTCTTTTCAATCCCCCTGTTTTTCACTTCCCCACTGCATGATGTTTTACGATTTGAATGGCATATTTATGGTGGAGTGGAGTTAGGTTTCCACCACATGTTGCATTTTACTTGTTTTTCCCATGTTTATAGGTTCCCCTACATTACTTGTGACAAACTAAAAATGCTTTCTTTCAACAATGTTTTTTTTTTTCTGACGCTTTCCGAAAGAACAAATTTAAAGAGTGCATAGACTAATAGTTGTCCTGTCCAACCTGAGTTGTGGCTCTCTGCAGCTCCTCCAGAGTTAACGTTGGTCTTTTGGCTATTCTCTGATTAATGCTCTCCTTCCCTGGACAGTTTACAGTTGTTCCCCTTCCTCCTTTCAGAATAATGGGTTGAACAGTAAAGTGAAATACTTACAGTTTGGGATATTGTTTCCCAACCCAGCCTTGTTGTTCACTAATGTTCTCTAACAAACTCCTGAGGCCTTTACAAAACTGCTGGATTTACACTGAGATTAAATTACACACAAAAAACTACTGAAGGCAATTGTTTGAACTGTTCCTGTGCCACTTTTTTAATGCATCTAAACAAAAAGGGGATAAATTCAATCACACACCACACTAATTAGATTTTTATTGTTTTAACACATATATCCCCCTGGTCAAACATGGTGGTGGTAGCATCATGCTGATATGCTTTTTTTGTTTGTTTTTTTGATGTAATGAAAAAAATATAATAATAATATAATAATAATAATAATAATAATAATAATAATAATAATAATATAATATAATAATAATATAATAATAATATAATAATACCTTGTTCCTTCCACTTCACAATTTTGCACTGCATTGTGTTGCTCTATCACATAGAACCCTGTTTAATTACATTGAAGTTTGTGTTTCTAATTTCACAAAAGTTAAATAAATTCAAGGAATATGAACAGTTTTACACAGCACTGTATATCATATGACCATAATGATGATAATGTAACAGCTTTAACTTTATGTAGGACAAATTATGCAATACCATGAACTTTAGACCATCACGTCAAAAAAAAAAAAAAAAAAAAAAAAAAAAAAAACTCTAAGAACTTCGTATTATGAATGAGCCCACACATAGAAAAACACAATGTTTTATTGCTTTTTTCCCTCCATGTCTGAATTTGAGTTTCTAGCTTTTAAAAAGGGAAATAAGACAAATAAAATGTATATTAAATTTTTATTGAGGCAAAAAAGAAGCAATAAAATTAAAAACATTTACTCAGTGACAGACAGAGGAAGTACAGCGTAGTGTGAGCTGTATAAAGCGGACTGAAGCTGCTCCTCCTGTCCCGCCACTGACTGCAAAAAAGCGGGTAACCAAATATTTAAAAACAATACGTCAGCCCACAATGCACCGCACTCACGCTCTCCTTCGCTGCATTACCTCATCCCACAATCCACCGCGAGACTCAGAATCTTCTGGGTGGTCGTCTAGGCAACACACCTTATAGGGCGGGGTTGACTCCGCCCCCGGGCACGCCCCCCAGCCAATAGGAGAGCCCGGTCATGACATCATGGTTATTTTTAGAGAGGCCGCGGCAGCAGATAAGCTTTGCCTCCACGCTGCCTAGCTTACAGTGTATACACATCCAGGCAGGAGGAAGCAGCTCAGCAGCTGCAAGGCGCCTTTCACTCTTAGACCCAGTACAGCTGTGGATACTGTGGGAAAAGCTTAGTGAACTGTTACAGACCAACACTGAGCGATCTGCCGTGTCCGAGTGAGAGAAGTAAGTTCAGATTCCTGTATCGCTCTGACTTTGGAGGCTTTTACGCACAGAGAGGACTTTTGGAAACCAGGAAGGGGGACGAGAAGTTTGTTTTTTGTTTTTTTTTTTGAAGACTCTCTAGCTGCGTCTCGTTTTAAAATTCTTCTATGTATACCAAGATGGAAACTACTTTCTATGACGACTCACTCAACGCTTTCTCCCAGAACGACAACGCGGGCTACGGATACAGCAACCCCAAAGCGCTGAAACACAGCATGACGCTGAACCTGTCCGACCCGACGTGCTCTCTGAAGCCTCACCTGCGCGCCAAAGCCGGCGACATCCTCACCTCTCCAGACGTGGGGCTGCTGAAGCTGGCCTCCCCGGAGCTGGAGCGGCTCATCATCCAGTCCAGCAACGGGCTCGTCACCACCACCCCGACCCCGACCCAGTTCTTGTGCCCCAAGAACGTCACCGACGAGCAGGAGGGCTTCGCAGAGGGGTTCGTCCGAGCTTTGGCCGAGCTCCACCACCAGCACATGCCGGCCACGACTAATGCCTCTGCTCCGCAGGCCAGCGTCAACACGGCGTTGCCGCCCGTGTCATCTGTTGCCGGTGCCACTGTTTATAATAACACCTCCACCATGCGCTCCGACTCTCCGGTCTATGAGGACTTGAACACTTTCAACCCGGCTATCAGCACCGTGTCGGCGCCAAGCTACACCACCTCAGCGCCGGTTGTGTCCTTCCCCGCGCCCCCTCCTCAGCTCCCCATCTACGGCCAGCCGTCCCCGGCTCAGCTCCCCCGGCTCACAGCGCTCAAGGAGGAGCCCCAGACGGTGCCCGAGATGCCAGGGGAGACCCCTCCCCTCTCCCCGATCGACATGGAGAACCAGGAGCGCATCAAGGCGGAAAGGAAGCGCATGAGGAACCGCATCGCAGCCTCCAAGTGCCGGAAGAGGAAGCTGGAGCGGATCTCCAGGCTGGAGGATAAAGTGAAGACCCTGAAGTCCCAAAACTCCGAGCTGGCGTCCACCGCCAACATGCTGCGGGAGCAGGTGGCCCAGCTGAAGCAGAAGGTGATGAACCACGTCAACAGCGGCTGCCAGCTCATGTTGACGCAGCAGCTCCAGACCTTCTGAGGCGATCCCAGCAGAGAGAAGAGACTGTAGTTGAAAGAGACGGACGCTTCCTGTGATGGTGTGTCTCCCCAAAACATCCCGATGGGATTTGGGAGGATATGGCGCGACACTGACAGGATCACAGGGGGTGGGGGGGGGGACGCACTGAAGTGCCACGCACTCCCTTGTGGCGCGTCCTGGAGATGGGGCTCAGGACAGTGAGAGTAGCCATGAACCAGAGAGGACATGCACCAACTGAACAAAAGTGAACTGAACGTTTTCTTGATTTATCCACAGATCTGCATGGACTTTGCCATTTCCATCAAAGGAGAAGTTCAGTATTAGGACTTGAGAGACTTTTCTTGCTGTAGCCATATTTTTGGGCGTGTTGTCAACGCTAAATAAAGTTGTAACAAATGCTGCCGACCTCTGAGTTACAGTTCAAAATATAATTTTCTTAATTGTAAGAAATTAAGTTAGAAAAAGCTTCAAGAATTTCTTGTTTTTTTTCTAAAGTTGTTTAATGGGGTTTCACTCATTGCTATATGTACATAAGATCAACTTGGAGTACTTATGTTTACTGTTTGTAATAAGGAAACTGTATAATGTTTTTTTTTTATTGCTTGTTTTCTGAGCACTTCAGAAACTAATCAATATTTAAGGAAAAAAAATAAACCTGAAGAAATGAAGCAACAGTGTCTCTCTGTGTTCTTGTGACAGGAAAAAAACGTGGGTGTGCCATGTCAGGAACTCAGAAACAATAAAACATGTTGCAACATGTTGCAAGAACTGCTAGTTCTGAGAACATCAAGGTAAATTCCATTAGAGTTGGTATTGATCCAAGCCCAGCGATTGGGTTACAGCTGACAGGCCAGGCTCACTTACTGATGAAAGCCTATACCATAGACTGGCGTTGATTTCCACTCTGTGACTCAGCACAGAAGTGCAGGATTTTTTTGTTTTAAATCCCTAAATCATCTCAATAAACTCTATAAACAGTAGTTTCATGCCAAATCTTTAGTGATACCAGGTTACAATCGCTTATAAAGCTCAACCGAATGGACACACTGAGGTTTTTTTTTTTTTTTGGGGGGGGGGGGTTTCAATGCTGCTGCAACTTTCAAGTATCCAGCTTCACTTTTTGGGAAATAAACAAAGTAAATATTACAATGCCAAAGCGTCAGCTTTTGTGCAACAGAATTAAATGAAGTCACTGTAACTTTGTAAATGTGTTGTCCTGCCTCGGAGTTATAGGATCAGATATTTGAAAAAAAGCATAATCTCTGCACAAATACAACAAAAAGTTAAACTGCTTTGATGCCTATTCCTGTTATGAAATATTCAATAATAAAAGAACATTTATTATAAGCCTATCCTATTAGTTCTTTTGGACCCAAGATATTTTTTTCTCAGACTCAGTAATGTAAATATTGCCCAGACCGTTTAAATTAGTAAACACAAGGCTCGTGTCTGTTTAGTAAACAGGTGTTTTTGACAGGACAGCTGAAGTATGGCGCTCAAGAGTTATGTAATGTTTTTTATTCTTTAAAACAACAGGCCCCGAGTTCACATAAATTCCGTTAACCACTAGAGGGCGATAGAGATTGAGCTATAACTCAGATTCCTCGCTGCTTGTGGTGGATTGTTATGGCTTGTAATGGTTCCTCATTTGTTTTGCTTCAATTAGAACTAGATTATCATTTAAGACACACAAAAAAGCTGGCAATTAACGTAGACAAATAAAGTTTCCAATTTATTTATTTGTTTATCACTTTCAATGGGACAACGCAGACTGAGCTTGATCCAGTTAGTGAAGATCACAGTCACACATACACAAACAAACAGAAACAGCAGGATGAAACAGCAAGACAAAGAAAGACACAATACTGGTTACAGCTTTAAGTTTTTATTCTCAGATAGTGTCCAACTTTAACATCTTATGCAGTTAATTTCAAAAAGTCTACCCACCCTTATTAAAATGACAGGTTTTGAAAGATTGAGACCACAATAACACTTGTTTGAAGTTCTTTTCACCAAAAATGAAAAAAAGCTGCAATAGCCAATAGCCAAGCAGCATAAGCATACCCTGAAAATCAGACTTTGTTTATGCACCTATTGACCCAGTTACTGCATTTAACCTTCTTCAGTAGGAGTCTGAGCATGTCACACCTCGACTTTGCAAAATCTGCATGCACTACCATGCAGAAATTCTCAAAATTTGTCAGGTTATGAGGATATCTCTTGTCCACAGCCCTCTTTAGGTGATTCAGATTTAGTTCTGAACTCTGGCAAGGCCATTCCAAAATGTACATTTCTTCAGGTGAAGTCATATTTCTTTTTGATTTGGATGCATATAAAGTTCCTGTGATGCTGACAAATGAAACCCCGAGATTTTTGATCCAAGATGACTAAAACTGTTCATAATTTCCCCCACCAACATAACAATCCAAGTTTCACCTGAAGAAATGAAACTTCAGGCTATGATGCTCCCACTAACATGTTTCAGTTGTTTGTGTTAAACATATCATATGGAATTGTTTTCAGAATTTTTCAGTGTGGTTTTATCAGAGCGTGAGGCACTTTTCACATAAACACGAAAGTTTATCCATGCGTCTGTACATATAGACATACATGATAAAGAATAAATACAGTTATTCATAAATCTCCACATTAGTATATATTACACATACAACATTTCTTTCCTTAAGCCCTCAGTTGATCTGTGTCCCTCTGGAATAACGATAAACGCTTATTAACTTGTTTAATTCAACGCTTGAAATGGATATGTTTTATAGTCTACGTTTCTGACATTTGTCCTGTATACTCTAAAATACGAAAATATGAAAGCTATTGATTTTCACTTATGTTCACGCTCCATTTTATGAGTCTGTATTTGTTTCGGTCTCAAATACCACTGTTGATTTGTATTTTAAAATCTAATGCGATTTCGTTTCTCAAATTTACATCAGCGTGACATCATCCCGGAACACGCCACCTTCTCCACCATATAAGGAGAAGAAGCGCTCGGAAGATCGCGTCACAGCGCAAGGGGCGTGTCTTACGGGAAATGGATCGACTGTTTAATCTGCTGCTTTGCTGCATAACCGGGTGAGTCCAATAAATCCGGAGACGAAATTGGATTTAGTTTCAAAGGGCAAACTAATTAAAAGAGAACAACTGCAATAAAAAGTGCAATGTTTTACATAAGAAGAAGTCAAGTGCTTTTCTTTTTTAATCTCATTTTTATTCAGTCCAACCTTTGGGAAACATTTACTTATAACTACATCACTAAAAATTATGCATAAACACACTTAATGTATGGTGCACGTCTTGTAAATGGTTTTAATAATTTGTGAGACTGGACACAAAAACAAAACAAAACAAACAAACAAAAAAAATAATTCATAAAATATGTCTATAGGAAGTGTCTGTGTGGGTTAATAAACTCCGTGTTAAACATGAAGTTTTGTCCACCACAGTAATTTTTTCATTGATTTATCTGACTTCAAACAAGATGTGTTTTTTTTTAACTAATACAATAAAATACAATAAAAAATATGTTATTTCTATCTCAACTAAACTAATGGTTATTAAGTAAACATATTTTAAATGAAATTCTGAAACATTTTCATTTCATTCTACTCATGTGTTAAGTAAAGCATTAAATACTCACTAATCTGACATTTCTGTAAACACCGCATTCAGTTAAGTTTGATTTTGTTAAATGTGTTGTAAATATGTGAATATCTGCAAATTGGCTAAAGTAGAATTCAGAAGTACTACCTTTTATAAAGCTATAATTTTGTTTAATTAATGGATATAGTGTTTACATCACATTTGCACTACATATAGTAAAAAGCCAGAGCAGCACTTATACACAGCTCAATTCAACTCATAGTTTTATTGTCATAATCATTGAAAATTATCAGTAAAAACAAAAATAACATCACAGCATAAACAGCAGGTATCTGGAGTCCATGAGTGTATGTATGTATGTATGTATAAAAAATGTTGAATTTATACAGAAAAGTCACTCACTATGTAAAATTGTTGAGTTTATGTAGCCATTTTTGCACTAACAATTTTATAAAACACCTTTTAGAAATTAATACTGACTTAATACTGACCCACATGTGAAACATAAGCAGCTGTTATTCTGTCATGTTTAAATGTAAATATAGTTTTATTCTATTTTCTTCTCAGTGTTAAGACAGAACTGTGATTGATGGTGACCAGTGAGAGACAATTGGGCAGATATTGACAGCTGGGTACAAAAAGAAGGGTTATCTCCTCTGTGTTTAAAGGCTGATGTAAATTTAGAGTTACTAAAGCACACTGATAATACCCACAGATGTACTGAATGGATCTAGAAATATTTAAAAAATAACTTGAACTGAGCACTTTGTGCCTCTAGGTGGTGCTGTTTAAAAACTAATGCGGGACAACAGGTGATGACGCTACACCACAATCTTTCTGCAATCCGAGCAGTGGTCAAATTCAGCCGATTTCTAAGTCAAAGAAGTCTACATAGTCAGAGTCAGTTGTTTTACTGTTTTATCTTATTGACAGGCAGTTATTCACTATTAATATTCAATAATTAATATTAGCTGAATGTTTTTTTTGTTACTGAAAAAAACAAAAAAGATGAAAAGAAGGTCATTTGTTTCTACAAAGTACCCTAAATAGTTATGTTCAAATACAGGGTGTCCCAAAAGTCGCTCTGAACTTTTCATTATCTCATAAAAGCCTTTCCATTTTTGACAGCCATTCAGCCATTGTTGGATGCACACCTTTCTGACATTTCCCTACTGCAGGCTGTACAGATTTTTTTCAGATGGGCAGGTTACATACACCGTACTTTTGAAATAGTCCTGTAGAAAAGGTGTAAGGTGTCAAATGGTGAGAGGTCAGGGGAACGTGGAGATCATTCCACAGAACCCTCTTCAAATTCAACAGCTGTTGGTTTACTCAACCAGAGAAATGAAAGAAAAGCTTGTTGCTGAACCATAAGTTTTCCAGGAGCTGAGGGTCGTTTTGGTAAGAGTGTAGGAGTGATTCACACATTTCCACACAAGCATTATATTTGTCCGCTTGAGGTTTTAGACTTCAACCCTTGAAACTGTCTGCAACAATATGTTGATTTTACAGCCCGTCCTATTTAATAACTCAACACCGATGGCCATGTTGGTGAATCTGTAACCATTCACACAAGGTAGCTTTCCAAGTCAATATAAAGAAAACAATAAACAAAAACATTATTTTTCTTCTGAAATTCTAAATTTCTTCTTCTTTAAGTGAAATAAATTACTTGATTTCAGTCTTAATTCCAGAAAAGCTGGATGAAGGCTGACTGAATGCAACATTGTAACAGAGATACGATCAAGCTTCATGGAAGGAAACTTATACGGTCAATTTATGTTGGAGGTGTAAAACAACGGAAGAAACTTGCATTATACATAGAGATGTGTGTAAAACAGAAACATTCAGATCAAAACCTGTAGAGATCATAATTCAGGAAATTACTTTCCTCATGTTTGCTGTGATGTTAGACTGTTTTCTGACTTATATGTGGGTTGATTGAAGCTGCTAGGATAATTCTGATTTATTGTCAAGTGTACATAATTCATCTAACTGGTCAAGCATAACAGTGACTGTGATGATTACATCTTATGAGCCTGCGAATAATTAATTTATTGCATTCTCCAGGTTAAACAAGGTATAGGTCCAATGATGTGATTAAAAAAAACCAAGGTGTTAGATAAAAAGGTGAAACATTTTGTATTTGACAGCAGTTCAAAAAAAGACAGTCAACACACTGATCAACCTGACTCATGCAGAGAATTTAACAGATACTTCATCCATCCATCCATCATCTAAACCACTCATCCTTGCAGGATTGCAGGGGGGTGGTGCCTATCCACCATGGTCATTGGGTGAGATAATAGATACTTTATCAAAGTGCAATAATTTTAAAGGCGCTCCTTTAATTTTATTAATGAATAAAATTAATAATTTTAAATAATTTAAAAATTTTATTAATTTTAATTTCTCCTTTATTATGTATTTTATAGCACAGTCAAGTAATAAAAATGCTGTATATATTAAACATAACTTTGACATTGAAATTTGATGCCTTGAAGTTAGTGTCTGTCGCTTTAGGTAGCTCCTGCTCTTTCGGACACACTGCCTTCAGCACATCATCACAACGATGCCTTCCCATTATGCCGTTTACAACCATTCTTAGGAGTGTTGGATTGAGAAGTAGTTTGTATGATAAGCTCAGCAGACTCACAGTTCCACCAGGTGTTTGCTAATTGCTGCTGCCTCTAGTCTGGTGGAGCTCAGTGGAAAAAGTCCAAGGAAGGGAGGGGGTTGCTCTGTAAGGTGGAGACTCAGTAGGAGACTGCAGGTCCAAGGAGGAGGTTTATGTAAATAGGTGGTGCTTTGTGAGAGTAAATGTTTAGGCACCCCCGAATGGCTGCCACAGGAGGAGGATTTCACAACATGCATGAAAGAATCAAAGCAACAGTCCAGGTATGTTTTTGATGAGTGAATAACATTATAATATGATATAAATGTCAAAAGGTTGATATTACATAATACCAACCCTTTAAAATAAGTAAATCAAACAAATATAGCAACGTAAGCTTTCTGCAGCCAATCGACAGCTGGGGGAGTGAATAACACTTGAATGCATGGGCTTTGTTTTGCAGCTGAGCAGGCCAATGAGTTAGTGGCTGCATCACAGAAAAGATGCTCATCTGCAACGTGCTGCATGCACTGTACACCAGGAGGTAGGGTAAGGGCTTATAAGATAAGGACTAACATATAGGAAGTTAAGATGCATGCTCCAAATTATGAGGTGAAGATGCAGCTGCAGGTGACAGAGAGAAAACACAACCCAACATGTGTTCAGTGAGAAAAGCAAATAATGTAAAATAATGGTGATGTGGAAATGTCTAGAAACGCAAATCCTGCAGAAAAGTCTCCATCCCTTAAAAATAGATCACTTGGCCTACTTTATTCTACATTACTGTAAATACTCGTTGTAATTTCTTGCCACTGCCACAGCAAATATTGAATCTGAAAGCCCTACTCTCTTTGCTGGTACACATTTCCTGTAATTTGTCATGGCATGTCAAACAGGCTTCTTCTCTATCTGACTTTAGGATTCTTCTTAAAACATCTATGACACCTTTGCCACATTTTAACAGACTGATTCTATTTTTATCATGTTTGATTTTCTTTTCTTTTTAAGTCATTTGTATTTGTACAGCACTTTGTAAACCTTGGTTTATTTTAAAGCGCTTTATAAATAAAGGTGATATGGTATGGTATGTTACGGTATGGTATGGTATTTCTTAAAGTTTTTTTACATCTGACCTTGGTGAAAAATAAGGACCCTCCTCCTGAAGGAATTTTGAGGTTTTTCACAATATTCAAACAGTGTACATAACTCTAGACTAAATATAAAGGGCACTTTTCTTATAAAAGTGATCAGTCATGCAGAATGTGTAAGTCCGTCCCATTAGACGTCTAGTCAGATCCAAAGGATGAGATTTATTTTTTGGCTTAGCTCCAAGACAGTTCCACATGGGTGAGCTGCTTCCTGAAGTGCTCGGAGGCTGTTTGTTGTTTTGAGACATCAGTAGAGTTGTTTCATTTCTATAATCTGTGTTTATCTCGATATTTACCTCCAGTCGAGAAACCCTCAGTTCTATTGTTTGAAGTCTTTGCATAATACTGCTAATGTTCCTGGTGTCGACCAGAGGCATCTTGGCAACTTGCCAACTTCTTGTTCAGCTTGGAAGTAGAAAAAATAGGGTAAAAAGTAAAGTAAAAATTAAAAATCCCACAGTCCTTAAATATGAAGTAATCCAGTTATGAGGGTAGACAATATGAGAGTAACTATAAAAACTGGTTAAATTAAGTAACTTTAATCAATAAAACTATCAAATGAGGGCGAGAAAGGGCGGGATAAGCTCTTCCTCCTTCAGCTGTCAGTAGTAGGCATTCCTCTGTAGGTTAGAGATAGGAATCTAAAGGAATCAGTTAAGGCAGTTCAGGCATCTGTTTAGAACGCCTCCCATGTGCCTCCCTTTGGAGGTTTTCTGGGCATGTCCCACTGGGAGGAGACCCCGGGGAAGACCCATAACTCAATGGAGGGACTGTATAGCTTATCTGGCCTGGGAATGCCTTTGGATCTCCCAGAATGTGGAGGATGTCACTAGGGAGAGGGATGTCTGGGGTTCTCTCCTGGACCTGTTGCGCCCGTGACTCAATCTCAGATAAGTGGAAGACAATGGATAGCTGGCTGGGTAGATAGAAACTACAACATATTTTCCAGCCAGGGTTTTATTCAAAGTTTTATTTTTGATGATTGTACATGTTTGCGCATATGTACTTTTATTAGAATGTAGTATTCAAAAGTCTGAAGTCTGAGACCTGCTCTTCTTCTTGCTTCCTAAATGTAGAATGGTATCAGAAACTCAAAAAGGCTGCTGGTGCCAAATAATCTGACAAAGGAGTAAAAAAGACCTGCAAAGAATTCAAATGAGATGTTTCTTCTGTAAATAAAATTCAAATTCAATTGTTCAAATTCAATATGCAGACACTTAATGTAGAATACAGATTTATATTATTATGATGTACCTGGGAATCTTAACATATCTGGTCTGGATGCTTCAACATGGCAATAAGACAAAGATAACCCTAAAAGCTGAGGCTGAGAAATACTTCAACATACTGTAGAACATTTTTGCATGCTTTAAAGCCTTGTGGTGTTGTTACAACATCTTCATATGAAAACACTGTATCACTCAGTATCAGAAGATAATCTTGCCTGTAGGACAAGAGAAATTAAACTTTAAGGTTATGGAAATTACAGCAGCTTGCTAAGGTCTTCATCCCTTTTGAATTTTTTTTACAATTTATGAGGTTACCACCACATTTTATTGGACCAACACTAAGTTGAACACACTTGTCAAGCAGAAAGAAAATCCTAAGCGTTTTTTTTTATACCTTTTTACTTACCCACTCTGAAAAGTCCTCTTTACGCTTATACTGCTTTTATAAAATACGATGCAACCACTAGTCTTGAGAAGTCATTGAACTTGTAAAACGAGTCCACCTACGTGCAACTGGATCTTATTATAAATACATCTTGTGTGTAGGCCTCTAACAGTCAAGAGGCCAGTTGCAGCTCTGCAGAAGCTGCAGAAAATGACAGCTCAGGTGTGAGAATATGATGACTTACCTGCAATTAGTCTTGTGCTCCTCAACTCCAGTCTTAGGTAAGTGTTAAAAAGAAAGTCATTGTTGTAAGAAAGCCCCAAGAAGATCTATTTGCAGTTTTCCATAAGCCACAGGGGGCAAAGCAAACATGAAGGTGCTCTGGTAAGGTAAGAATAAAACTGAGCTTTCTGATCCTGTGCAAAAAGTAATCTGCAAGACTGCACATAACCCTAAAAACATTGTGGTCTCTGGTTGCTGAATACAAAAGCACACTACACTTTTCAGATTTTAATTTTCTTAGTAAAACATTTTGAGTACCATATGTCTTTTTTGCCTTTATTTAACAATTATGTTTTATGTTTTGCTGGTCCTATCACATAAAATCTGAATAAAATGCATTAAAGCTTGTTGGCATCATAATACAGGACTGATGTTATAATTAAATATTCCTTGTGGTCAGGCACCTTAATTTGTTGAGAGCAGCTTCTCAGCACTCACTTGCTGCAAACTGTGATGATAAAGATGCATACGGGAGCCGCTACGCCTGCGCTGTCTTCCTGTGTGATTCTTATAAAAAAGTCTAAAAAAAAAAAATCTGACACCAAAGAGTCAAAGGGTGCACGGTGGGATTTTTTCTTCCTTCATTTTTTGTCATTTCAGATATTTTCAGTTACTTGTAAGCCCCCCCGCACCCCCTTCTTCACACACACAGACACGACACATCAACTTTCCACTGGAGTGACACAAATCAGAAGTAGGCACATACTCACACGATGACAGTGTTGGATTGACTTAGAGTTTTTTCACTCTGCAGGGAATCAAAATGGGCTCAGACAGAATTTTTCATCAGAGTATTAAATATCCAAGACCGAGTCACCTCTTTGGGAAAAAGACGAAACATGGAAATTTTCATGTTTTTTTCACCTCCCACAATGTTGAGAAGATCATTTTCCCTTAAGCCTGGGTTGAGAGATGAGCTGCCTCTTTATTATTAATAAAGCACAGTGAATTACCCTCCATTTCTATTTATGAAATGTATAAACAAAACTGACTTAGGATTAACATGATAGGCCTTGCCATTCTCCACAATGCAATACCACAACAGCTAAATCATCCATTCTTTCGTCCACTGTCTATGCCACTTTTCCTTGGAGGGTTGTGGTGGCGGTGGGTGCCTATCCCCAGAAGTTATAACCAAACCTCACAGTTTCTCCATTAATATTGACAACTCCCATATTCATCCTTCCCCTCAGGTAAAGAGTCTGGGTGTCATACTTGATAGTACTCTCTTATTTCATTTTCATATTAATTATATCACCCTCTCTGCATACTTTCACTTACGTAATATTAACCGACTTCGTCCCTTCCTTACTCCCCATGCTGCTGCCATCCTTGTTCACAGCCTTGTCACTTCCCTGATCGATTATTGCAACTCTCTTCTTTTTGGTCTCCTGAATAAGTATTTCCATAAATTCAAACTCCTTCATAACTCTGCAGCTCGGGTCATAAGTCGTACCCCATCTAGAGAACACATTACCCCAGATCTGCAGCAGCTCCACTGGTTGCCCATAGAAGCAAGGATAAATTTCAAGATTTTAACTCTCACGTTCAAGTGCATCCATAACCTTGCCCCTCCTTATTTGTGTGACCTGCTTCACATCGCCACTGCTTCCTGCTCCCTCAGATCCTCGTCTGCCACTCATCTTATTGTTCCTTCTGCCCGTCTTGTCACCATGGGGAACAGAGCCTTCAGTCGATGTGCTCCTCGGCTCTGGAACTCCCTTCCTCCTGCCATAAGTAACATAGACTCTCTTCCCTGAGTCTGGCAAATTCACTTTAACATGGATTAACTGTTGTTGCATCTTGTTTACTGACTTGCTTTATATAATTGTTGATGACTCTTTTTATTATTTGTTTGTTTATTTTTGTAAGGTGACCTTAGGTTTTTGAAAGGCGCCCTCAAATGAAATGTATTATTATTATTATTATTATTATTATTATTATTATTATTATTATTATAAAGAGATAGGCAAGGTGCACCTTGGACAGATCTACAGCTCACCACAGAGCAACACAGAGACACATAAACATCCACACACTTATACCTAAGGGCAATTTAAAGTAAACAATTAACCTAACAGGCATGTTTGTGGACTGTGGGAGGAACATGCAAACTCCATGTAGAAAGAGTCCAGGCCTGGAATCGAACCGAGTATGATTCAGCAGTTTATAAACTATCAGTATGTTCAAAATGAATATAGAAAAGGATTGTTTGGACTAGTTTGCTAATATCTTTCAAGTGTCATGAGGGCACTTTACATGCTGATGGAATATTCACCCTGCTGGATAAGAAAGAGTGGAGTAAGGAATCTAGTAATGTTTCAATTTTTGCCAATATTATCACCATCGAATATTTTTCTAATATCATGCAGCCCAAGATGAGCCCAAACATATCATATCAGCTCAAATTCAGACTAACTGTAAAGCATGGGGGTGGAGGGAAAATGATTTGCGTTTGCTTTGAGGCCACATTTTTTGAGTACCTCACAGAAATGGACTCCACTCCTCCATGTCACACATAATTCAATAGTCAGATATCATCTGAAACAGGCCCATTACCAGTACAGTGGTTAGTAAATAAGTAAAAACCACTAAGCAAATTAGTAAAGGGCACTAAATACTCCCTAAATACTCCACAAGAACAGAGAAATTTCTTCTGCTACCCAAGGTGGCAAATATAAGACCCCTCGCCAGGACATTTCATACTGCACAGCAACTCAAATGCAGATCTCTTAAGAAGACCTAATGGGTCTCCTTGTACTGCAACAATTATATTTAATTGTTTCCAGACACCACTAAAGAAGAAAAAAAAAAAACTGTCCAGATGTTGTGTCAAAAACAAGCTGCAAGAACAAAATGGCATCCTTCTGTTCTTGTAGTCCTAAGGGCGAGAACAAGTTTCCCTGATTTTGCAGAGTGTGTATAGTTCTTTAATCTACAACAGGAAAATAAAAGAATTGATCCGGTCAAAGTTTAAACTTGACTAAATACTGTAGTAGGACTTTGGAGCAGCTGTGCAGAAACAGATGTCTGCAAACAGTAATGAAATGAGGCTTTTTTTTTTTTTTTTTTTTCCAAGAGGAGTGGGCCAAACCACCTCCACTATAATGTGAGAGACTGATGAAGTCAGACAAAAAGCAACTAAGTCTAATTATTGATGCTAAAAGTGTTTAAACAGTCTACTGAACCTCTAACGTTAATGGGGTCATAAAATGTTTCTTTTTCCATCACTGCGTTGGCTTAATGTTACACTGAAGCTGACACAATTTGTTGTGAGTTGATATCTTGATGACCCAAATGCAGGCAGAAAGCAGACAGTTATGATTCAAATTAAATATTTTAAACTAAATGATCAAACTTGATAAAATAAGGACATAAACAGGCACCGACACCTAGAGACAACAGCTCAAACAGCATGGAAACCTATGGGGGAATGTGAAACTGAAATAACTGAGGGAATATAATGAGGTGGAACATCAGGACAGGTACACCTCTTTAATGGCTCATTAACATAAATACTGATCTGCCAATCACATGGTAGCAAGTTGATGAATTTCGGCATCTAGATGCAGTGGAGACAACCTTAAAGTTCAGAGAATCAGAATGGTGAAGAAAGGAGATTTTTAATTGGCACACGTTCGTCACTTTTCCACTAGTACCTACTCGACTCGACTCCACTCTAGTCAGTTTTTAGGGTTTTCCATTAGGTACTGGTACTTGGTACCAGCTGCTTTTGTGGCATCTACTCCGTCAGGGTTTCAAGAAAGCAGAGAGAGCTAAAAATGCGACGTCAGAACACTGTCATTCACGAGCTGCGTTTCCATTACAAATCTTTGTCGATTTCGCACACATTCACGTGAACGAACAATAATTAGATTTGTGTGCGTTTAAATCTGATTTGCACTATTGAGCAATAGTGCTCTGGCACGCGCACAACTCTCGACAACTCTCACTCACCCTACTCTCTGCTCTCGCGCTGCTCTATTTCTCCGCCTCTTCTCTCTTTCTCTGCTCTGCTCGCCCGGCTCTTTCTCTGCGCTTCCCACTAGTTGTATGTAAATGAACCAAACCACCAGCCAATCGCAGACAAGTCTTTTTTTTTTTTTTTTTTTTTTTTTTTTTTTTTAACTCAGTCACATTATCCCTAGGAAATACTGAATTCCCTGCAATGAAAAACAACCAAATGCTGCACCAAATAGTCAAAATTGTTAAAAAGAAAATGGGAGAGGAAAACATAATAAAATGAACACTTGAATTTTTCTAGCCTGAGAATATTTAATTAAGCAATTCAAACTTTATTTGTAACTGTCTTAAGGGACTGTTATTTAAATTTTACTTACAGAGTTTTGGAGATTCAGATTAAATCTGAAGGCTGTTTTTCTCTCATCTTTCAACTATTTCTATATTTTCAGATTTTATATAATAGTCTCCTTGTATTTTCACAAAAGACCATGTTTGCTCTATTTTCTTTTAATATTTTCACATTTTAGCTTAACGTTTTGACATGAGATTGTACATGTTCATGTCAGTATAGGCAGTTTTAAGACCCAAGTCAAATGAAGTCAAGTTTACTTGTATAGCACATTTCAGCAGCAAGGCAGTTCAAAGTGTTTCACATCATAAAAACATCAATCAAATATACAGCAAAATCATCAAAATATCAAAATCATCGAGCAAAATCATCAAAATTATCTAGCAAATACACATGAAAATCATCAAAATTGTCCGCAAAAATATTGATCAGTGATTCATTTACTCGATTTAAATGATTTACAGTCAGACTTACTCAGTGTAATTTGCATTATCAGTCCATCTGAGTTGATTCAAAACTTTAACAGTGTCATATTAAAGGGGAAACTATGAAACTATGAAAGTTTAGTTTTTGTTCTCTAAGACTTAAAATCACAGGTCTTTTTTTGGTTTTCCCAGATCTTTATTTTAACAAATGAAGAGTTCTGCAGGTGAACTCTTGGAAAGAGCAATTTAAAAACATAGAAATGGTCTTCAGATGAAGAATGTCTGTCTGTCTTTTCATCTGGGTCTTCCTCCAAAAGTCGACAGTAAAATTATGAAATATGTATTTTGGATATAGTATGTGTTCCATAATAAAAGAGTTTTGTATTTTCATTTAGGAAGTGGAAGAAATAAACTCCTAAAAATGAGACTAAAGCATTTTTCACACGTCACACAGTATTACCTAAACTGCACAAAGTAACCAGCCTAAGCATATTTATATGCTTAACTAAAATATTCTTTGGGTATAAAATTTAATTCCTCATTTTATTATGTTTTCTACTCCTATTTTGTTTCATAATTTTGGCCTTCTGCTGCATTATTTTTGATTTGCTGATCATGATTGGTTGTTTTTCATTCCTGCTAGTGCAGTATTTTCTAGGAATAATCTGATTGGATTAAAAAGACTTGTTTGTGACTGGCTGAGGGTTTGGTTCATTTACATTTAACTAAAGTGGCGAGCTCAGAGAAACAGCCGCGCGAAAGCAGAGAGTAGGCTGAGAACGAGTTGTCGAGAGTTGAGCGCGTGCCAGAAGACAACTGAGCGAGCTTTTGCGAGATTTAAACGCACACAAATATAATTACTGCTCGTTCACGCTCAGATCAGACTCACTGCCCGCTCAGCCTGGTGGCACCAAAATCACGCCACGCCATAAACTACATCAAGGTGACGTATTGCATGAAAATCAGCTCATGTTACACTGAAAACCTTAGTACTGAGTAGGTGATATCTGGAAATGTATGGGATAATCTCTCTATATATTCACAATGAAGCCTATCTTTGGCATGTATTTTATTACTGTTTATCGAATGAGTGATTAAGTTGCTACTTTTTATTCAGTGTTACTGTTGTAATGCAACAATGGTGTGCAGGTTTTTGAAATTTAATCGCCATTTAAAATCTTTTTACAAGCCTGATTTTAATGCTTACTTAATACCTTTTGCAGCTCACAGTTCACTCCTTAAACTGTGTGAAAGGATTGAAGGTATTGTTAGGGTGGAAGAAATTTTGTTTTTAAAGGTGGGGAGGTGTGAAACTTGCATTAATGTGAAAGTACTGTTTAGGAGGCCAAATGAAAGCAATCAGCTGCATTGTGCGAGAGGGCACTCTGACATAGACTGACAAACTTTTGTCATAATCAGTAAGTGTTTGGAACTTTTAGTTTCTTGTGTGTTTCTGTTTTGATAATTTCTTTGTTCATTTGCTTAGCTCTTGCTATTTTAGTTTGTTCCTGTGGTTGGTTCATTTATGCCTCCCAAGATGGCTGCAAGCCTCAGACACCTGTCTCCTTGGATGGGCTGTACTGAAATGTAATTTCGCCCCTGGGGGACTAATAAAGGTATTCTTCTTTATTCTTGCTTAAGACTTGTTTCCTTATTATTGTTTCTTTCTGTTTAATGTTGTGATTCGTCTTAGATTCTGTTTTTCCCCTCCTATTCATCTCTCCTCTCCCTGTGCCTCCTTCCCACCTGTCCCTCATTTCTTGATTAGATCTCCTGTGTACCCCGAGTACGGCATCTCTGTTCCTTTGTAAGAGTTATTTGTAATTTTTCTTATTAAACTTGCTGTCAACAAGAGACTCCCACCGTCCTGTTTGCGTTTTGGTCTGATCCCCACACTTAACATGACAGCTTTAAATCAGGCTCTGAGTCTCATACATCAATAAGGTGTCTGAATATCAATAACAAACTGGTCAGACCAGCAAGTTACCTGAGACAGACACAGAGCAAGGTTACATCTCCATGAAGGAGAGTATAAAGTCTGAACCATAGATACCCCCACTTTTTTTTTTTTTTTGTCACCAATCATTGTAATTATGTTTCATGTAATCCATTGTATAAAGCATGTATGCATTGAATGCTCATGGCTCTTCCTCTGGGATCTTGTGTGTGCCTTAGTGTATACAGTAAGTTGAACAGGGGAAGTGACCTCGCACAAGCAAATCTAAATTTTAAATAAATTCTCAATGGAGAAGAAGTTTTGTGATTTGTTGTCAGATAAATGAACACGCACAAGTGTTGTAAGCTCAGCAGACGACTTCGCCCACATTGAGGTGGTACTCTATTGTAATGGAAATTGACCCAAACCTCGAAGAGTTAAGTAGAGCCAAGTTGAGTTGAACTAAGCAGGTACTAATGGAAAAGAGCCTTTTGGGTTCTTAGTATCAAATTATTATTATTTGAAAACCATAGTCATATCTGTTAATTGTTGCTAACCATGTCGGTCACTTTATGACCACATCTTCTGATGACTACTTTCAGGCCAGATAATCATGTCACAAAGTGCAAATCTTCTCCAACTGATTTCTTCAATGTGACAAAGAGCACACTGTACTCTAGGGGCCTCCACAATTACAGATCTGAATCCAACAGACCACATTTGGGCTTTGGGGGAACAGGAGACTGCCATCATGGATGTGCAGCTGACAAATCAGCTGCAGTTACTTGCAGTAACTGTGTGATGCTATCATGTCAACATGGAGAAAAATCTCTAAGGAGTATTCTCAGCACCTTGTTGAATCCATGCCATCAAAAATTAACATGGTTTTAGAAGGCTTTGCCCAGTAACATGATTGGTGAGAGGTAAAATCAAAGAGAAACCAATTAGAAACTCAAAAGGCAGGTCAAAATTAACCAAAGACCCCTAACTGCATAACACTATTTTTGTTTTTCTGGACAAAATATCTATAACCGTCCCTACAAAGAACATTAAGCATGGTGATAATGAGTGTTTAGAAGAAAATGTACGTAAATGCCAGAAGTTTATTTCCATACAGAACCTGTATGGATCTTCATAACCATCCATCTTGGAATCTGGCATTGACATCAGAATCACCCTATTTTCTGGTTCAAATTGGAAAACCAATATGATTTGTACAATACATGCTTAAGTCTATATACTTCCCTTTATTTTGTCCTTTGAATGAGTGGAAACATATTCAGCATAGAAGAATACATTCAGGTACATCAGGAAAATCCAAAATCCTGTGTCTCAGACAGTTTTAATATTTTGAAAAAGTTATATTCATATTAAGGTTGAGTGCAAGAAAGAAGTGTGGTAGAAAAAGTTGCTCCAGCAAAAGGAAAAATTATAGCAGATTGAGTCAAGATGCTTCTAGCAAATCAAATTGTTTCTTTGATCACATGACAAACAGTTAGCTGGTTAGCGCAGGAAACTGTAAGGAGATGCACGTCTTGCCCAGCCCAACGCACCTTTTCAAGTGATCAGTAGAGCTTAATTTGACTGTCTAAAAGTCGTTCCACTCAATCTAGAACTTGACACCTACCTACACTGCAAAAGGTACCAAAAGCTTGTTCCTGGAAAGAACTGAAAAGAACATTTTTCAGAAGATTCACATTTCTGTTTAAAACATCTTTTTTTAATTAAACTTATATAATGTTCTAATTTTCTGACAGTGAATTTTGGGTTTTCATGATCTACAAGCCATAATTATCAGAATTGCAAGGAAAAAAAAGCTTGAAATATTTCACTCTATGAATAATGAATTTACATACTGTAATATAAGTTAAACGTTTTCATGATATAACATGTTTTCGACCTGTATTTGTAGACTTTTTGTTTTGTTTCAATTGAGTCCAAAATTATTCCATATGTCCTGGATATGCCTGTGTGTGATGGCTTCTGAAGCACTGACCTCAGCCACAGTCTATGCCATGTGAATCTCACCCAAATATTTAATAGCTTTACTTCATAGTCCTCTCAAGACTACCACACTTTTTTCTTGCACCCACCTTTCTAGTAATATGCTTGCTTGCAGCACAGGGTGAACAGCAAGCTTTTTTAGCAATAACCTTTTGTTATTTTCCTGTCTTGTGTAGTATTTTGACTGACTGCTGGACAAGGATCAATTCAGCAGTCTTCCCCATGACTGTGTAGGCCATAATATAGCTGTAACATAATGTTTCTGTATTAAGCATCCTTTTTATTGATCTTATACTATATTCTAAATCTTTGAGAAACAGAACCTGGATTTCTATTCTCTGTAAGCCACAATCATTAAAATTAACAGAAATAAATGTCACTCTCTTCTTTATTACTGAAATAAATGAACTTCTAAGTGATATTCTAATCTACTGTACTGCTTTAAAGCACCTGACAGCATGGATATACTTGGAAAGCCTGGTATAGTACCTACTGTATTAGTTGGTGACTTCTTTTTAAAGACTGAAAACGACTGGTCTGTCTCTGCTGCCTTTTAGAGTTACAGACGTGTCTCCTTTAAGAAGCAACTCTCGTGAGTATCACGTGACAGATGTTGTAGGTCACGTGAGTTTGTTTTGGCTGAGTCGCGGCTCAAAGCTGCAACCATCTTAAATGGCAAGAAACGAAGAGAAACAACAGGGAAGACTGAACAGACTATGGCTACTGAAAGAAAGAGAGGGTAAATAGTTAGCGTCTGCAGGTCGTGCCGCCATTTTATTAACATTCTGCTGAAAAAGAGGGCTTCGAGTTTTCCACCAGCTAGCTTTATCTGTTAGCTGCACTTGGTTTAAGTTGTCAGTGTCAATGCAGGGATATATTATTGTTACAAAATTATATCTTACATACAGTAGTGGTGTTTTTTGTTCTGGCCCCTGAGCAGGTGAACTAATGAAACATTTACTTAACAGAGGGACGGCTTAAAGATGTGAATAAGCGTCGGCCCAAACTGGTAATGAAACTAATAAATTGTCTTCATAACGGCAATAAATTCTCACACTATTCCTAAGAATAATCTTTATACCACGTCCTTTCACAGTCTGCTCTAAATTCAGCTCTCTCTGTAAAAAAGTGGATTCCCAGCATCAAGAGTGAGATAGAGTATTATCTGCAGGTAAGAGAGTTGCTTGTCTGGTTTAAAGCGATCCTCAGTCCTGGTTGTTGACCCAGATCTTTGCCTGTTTTTGTCCGCTCCTCAGCAATCCCAGCTTCCTCATTACCCGGAGAGGAAGATAGCAGAGTTCCAGCTGCACATCGAGGCTTTAGAAAAAGAATACAAAAGCTTCATCACCAAGCTACGTGTTCTAGACCCCTCATGCAAACACAAACCGTGGACTCCCAGAGCCTACAGCAAACGGAGAGGGGAGGCTGAAGACTCACTAAGTGCTGGTCAGTGGTTAGGATTTGCAGAAAATGAAAGTTACCTGCGTCTAGATTGTCTGTCTGATGATTAGTTTGGTTGCAGATGATTAGTTTGGTTGCATGACTCTCTTGAGAAACCATCTGTTGGTTTCAAGTATTTAAATTAGAAACAATGCTTTGATGTCACTTTAAACACACCAATTAATTGATAGAATACTAGTGCTGTAAATACAATATAGGCAGCTTTGGTACATGCTACAGAAATAAGCAATGAGTAAAAATAATGTGTGAATCTACTCTGTTGTACATACATGCCTATATTTAAATAACTGCTGTGTGCACAAGCACTTGATACATGTATCTCACTTTTGTGAGGTACTGTATATGATGTAACTTGATTTCTAAGGCTTCATATGTAAGAAGAAGAAATTTAAGTTGGATAATCACCTAATATATACTCACACAGTAATTCAGTAGATGGTAATATTATACAAATCAGCTCTGTTTATTTCCTATGAGCCATAGCTAGTGTTGTTAGCAGCACCCAGGAAGCTGCAGTGTTACAGTACACATAGTGTGCCATATCACCATCAGACCAAAAAGTTCAAATAGCAGAGTTGGTTATCTTTGATGTTATGTTTTGAGTTGCAGAGAAATCTGCTAGATTGCTTATTATCAACTAACTGTCTGTATTTTTGCATTTTTGCCTCTCTCTCTTATTCATAGTTAAAAACCCTCGACTTAATGAGCTGTATGAAGAAGGGAGCCTGAAGAGCAGAGGTGAGAGTGACTCTGCAAGCAATTCTCCCAGAAGCTTTCAATCCAGAGCAACAGTGGAGACCTGCAACTTTTCAGAGACCAGGTTTCAAAGCCTTGTTTCCACCAGCACTGTTTCAGAAACCTCAGGGGGGGCCAGTTCTGTCCAGGACCAGCCCCTCTCCTTCGACCAGACACGACTGGCGGTAGCTGCAGCCGCATTCAGAGGACCAGTTCTGCATCAGAGTTGCTCTCAAACACAGAACCTTGCCAGGATGCTGCAGTCTGGCCTTCCGAACCTTAGTAAGTTTCACTCACAACAAACGGTTGCATTTAAAAGCTGGATCCCAGAGAAAAATGAGGAGACCACAAAAGGTTCTGTAGCTAAAACAGAACAAAGTGCTGTTCAAGAAAACAACTCAAGCTGTGCAGCAGCATCTGACTCAGGAGCAACAGAAGTGAAGAGTGGACATATCCTGGGACTTGATTTTTACTCCTCTTCTGATGAAGACACTAACACATAGTCATTTTTTTCAGAATGTTAAATAATCATTTTTACTGGTTTTGTTCAAAAGAATGTAACAGCAATAAAAACATTTGTCATAACGATGGTCAAATTTCTTTAAAAAAATTTAAAAATCTGCTAGATTGCCTATTATCAATTAATAAGCATACATATTAAAAATCTGTCTTTATTTTTGTATTACAGTCCACATTTATTACAAAAACAAAGCATAGGCAAAAAATTAAATGTTAGCTACTTACTGATAGCTCCATTATGTTGTTAAGTTTGCCTGAGTTCCCCCGTCGAGACGCATTTTCCAATTCTGGGGTCTGCACTGCACAACACTCCGTTTTACTGTAGTATGTATTAACACAGAAAATATCCGTCAGCTCCATCAGCTAATTGATCGGGAAACAACAAAAATGACAAGCATGTCCTCACCATTATTAAGGAATTAGCGACTATTGTGGCTAATAATACAATGATTAAACGTTAACAGTGGACTGAGACTGAAGCTGAGCAAAAACTAGTGAGAACCCTTAACAACCTACCCTCCTGACTAGCTAATCACCAAAAAAAAAAAAAAAAAAAAAAATTATCCAAAATCCCCAGAATCAGAGAAATTGAACAGAACTGCTGCTGAGCACATCTGGATTCATCAGATCTATGTTTGCCTGTAACAAATGTGTTTTAGAAAGAACAGAATGATCATTTGTCTCCTAGTGAGAAAATGTCAGCATTAAAGGCATCACCACAAATAGTGGTGATGCTGTTAGTGTAATAATAACACTAAATAAATGCTAAACTGAATCAAAAAAGTGTTAACATAAAGGATGTTACGACTTCTGAGAGCTTTTCTGTGTACTGTTTTGCAGTACAAGTAAATGACACTTTTTTTCTTAATGGGTGCTGAATTGCCTTCTACTTTTTAGTTGTGACCTAATTAAGGCAGTAAAAATATTGTCAAACTGTAATTGGTTATTTTCATCATCTAATAGAAATACCCTTGTGACTTGTGGTGGTAGTGACATGAAATTTTAGTTTTCATAACTTTGAAGTGATGCATGGTTTTCAACAGTTTTACAAAAGAAAAGTGAGGTGTGCCCTTGTACTCAGCCCTTTTACTCTGACACCCCAAAATAATATCCAGTGCAACTAATAAAAAGAGTCCATATCTGCGTAGCTAACAAAGAAAATCCTGAGCATTGAACATCATGCCAAAACATTTCAGCCCAATATCCAGGAATGGAAAGAGTACAGTTAAACTGCTTACATAACAAGACATCCCTATCCACGTACACTGAAAGGCCAGCCAAAGATTACATTAATCAGAAGTATCTAAGAAGACTATGGTAACTCAGGAAGAGCTGAAGAAATCCACATTTCATGCATGAAAACTTTTAGTCCTGCATTAGACATGCACTCTGGCCTTTAAAGAAAAGGAAGACATCAGAATTTCAGTTTGCCGCAAGCTATGTGGGAGATTATGTTAAGATTTTTGGTCAGTATCTATGATCTTGTGTGGTTGAAAACTAACACCGTAACTCATCTGGAAAATACCACATCTAACTGGCCGAGCATGTAAGGCATAAGGATACAGCTGTATTTTTTTTTTTTTTAAAGATGGGTTTACCTACCTCCAAATAAAAAAGACATTCAAATGTCAAATGATGTCACAAATGCCTTAAAATAGGTCAAATGGACAAAACAAGGTTTAAATTTAACACCAACCTAACATGCTTGTAAACTAACTGATTAACAGAAAAAACTGAATTACCCAACAAAAGACAAAGGATTTTAAAAAATACTGGCTCAGCAGATCAGTTTAGCACAAAGGGGGGAATGCTTAACAAAATAAACCAACCAACACTAACAGCTACATAGACAGCCAACATGAATTCAAGTAAATTATTTTTTACACCAATAAAAATTGATGTATACATTATTTAAGGTGATTTATGGCAATTTGCCATTTTGTCCTTCCCTTGATGGAACTGCACTTAGTTGCCCAATCAACACTTCCTGTTTGTGGTGATGCTACACACCAGGGCTCATCTTGCAAGTTTTTCAGCAGAGAAAGGGAAGCTGGTAGAGTTGACGAGAAGATGGATGGAGCTTAATACAAGATAAACTTGAAGGAAAAAGTACAGGTTTATTTGTGAGAAGTTCTAAAAACAATGTATTCTTTCCTTTTACTTCACAAATTAAATGCTGTTTCATGTTGGTCTATCACATAAATCCAAATAAAATATAATGAAGTTTATGGCTTTGTCATTAGAAGATGTCAAATGGCACAAATGTTTTTACAAGGCTCTTCTTATGAGATGCTCCCTCATCAAATATGAGGTCTTAAAAACGTAATATATATCTCCAACAAACCGAAGTTGAGTAATCTCATTCTCTTCAGGTAACGAACTTCATTGTCATTTTCTGCCTTATTTGTGTTTTCAGTCATCAAGACCACAACTACCTGCCGCCAAAGAGAGGAAGATGGTGGGAAACACAATGACTAAGAAAAGTACTTGCTGATTCAGGGATTTGTTTTATTCAACTCGCCTGGTTATAATAACTGGAGCAGCAGCCTACTGGTTAGACCCCAAAACCCCACCCTCCCACCTAACCGGCTCTATGCTGCTGCTGCTAGTGTTGCTGTGAGCGCCTGTTTCAGCATGACGCTTCTGGGAAACAGACACATGAGCTTGCAAGCTACTGGCAGTCTGTGAAGTTTATGGTTAAGTTTGACGTAATTGCCCTTTAATTTGGAGCTTCATGTGCACACTGCGAGGTGGGTTTCCCTTTGTCTGCTCGAACTTGGAGAAACGAAAGAAAACTTTTGCAGCACCATTCTGACACTCACCTTGCTGTGGAAACCGAAATCCTGACACACGAAATCTCCTAGAAGGTTTTGTATATAGATGATAGGTAGATCTTAAAAGAATAGTTTGCCTTCACTTAATATAAACCATAGTTTCTACAATCTGCAACCTGGAATGAAGTTTCAATATACCTGCAAGGTTCAGAGATGCTGCAGAAAACAGCCACATGAATCTCTTATTTATTACTTATCAATGCATCTGAAAACTTGCCCATTTAGTCAAAACCACATAAAGGAGTTTGAAAAGACCTCAGAATATGCCATCAGATTTTCTTGATACACTAGCATATAGTCATGCAAGTGGAAAGTGTTGCACCCACAACTGAAACCACAATGCACTTGCTCAATATCCAATGAAATGAACCCAAACTTGTCTAAAGACCACAGAAGCATCGGGTATTAGTCAGGTGGAAGGAAGGCAGCAAATATGTGCATTCAGCCTTCCTGCAAGCTATCTCAGAGCTATCGGCTGGTGTTATGCTCCTCATCTCAGTTCATTTATGGCAGCGAATGCTTCTATGAGTCTTACTGAAGCAGACAGCACGCAAGCCAATGCACAGAGCTCATTCCTTTTCATGTGGCAACAGCTTCTTCCCACCTAGAATACGCTGTGTGCTTTTGAAACTGCTGCATCACTGTTTACCAACACAAATGACATACATAAAGAATGTAGTTCAGCAGTCAGAAAGCATGTGTAATTGGGCTGGTTGGATTCAGAGTGACTCGGGTCAGATGGAATCTGTTCATTTGAAAACAGCTCCTGATGTTGCTCAATCTTTCCTTTCGTGGAATTTGTGAGAAGGTCTCTTTATGTAGAAGAGGAAAGGGTGGTTAGTGAGGTATGGGTCAGCTAAACCTCAAATTTCCTTTACTTACAAGTGCAGCTAAACCTACATAACTAAATAAAGAAGGGTTTGCATTTAAAATCTAAGTTATCTTGTTGAGAAAGATTATGCAGCAAAGCCAAATAGAACAAATTTTGTACCTAATGAGAGTGATAGTTCTTTAGTTTATACAAGTTTAGTTTAGATAACAATGTTTAGCACCTCAGGGGAGGCGTGGGAGGGATAGTGGGTGGCGAATGCTTTGATAGCATCTTGGGTTCAAAATGAAAAGGGTTTCTCAGACACAAGTCCACACCTCCTTCAGTTCAGAGCAGACAGACTCACAGACAACTCGCCTCCCAGTAAGGACCTGCACCATGAGCTGTGACCAGAAGTACCCGTTCCCGCAGGTGTTCCTGGTGGATGAAGGTGGAGGTCAACGCCAGTCTGTGACGCCTCCAAACCTCATTCCCTGCTGGTCATTCCCACCGGCCCAGGAGACCATGAGGAACCGTAGCAAGAGCCGAGGCTGCATGGGGGTCAGTTACAGCCTGGTCATGATAGTGCTGATGCTGTTCCTGCTGGTGTTTGCAGCCCTGGGGTTTGAAGCCTGGCAGATCCTGAACATCCAGAAAAAACTTAAAGATATGGAGAAGGTAAGGGCTGACAAGAAAAAATTTAAAGTTAAGTTATTTTATTTTTTTAAAAAAAGAAAAGAAAAGAAAGAAACAAAGAAAAGAAAAGAAAACTTTTTGGAATTTTGCATTGTGTAGAAGATTTTCTTGAAGCTTTGCCTGCTAATAAAGCTCAACATTTTTACCAAGACATATTTTTTATGTGCACTGTTCAGCAGCAAAGGTTTAAAGTAGGACTTCTGCCATCTTTGCATGAAGAGGTGGTGATACAGAGGTGTGAGGTGGGAGAGTGGAACCATGGCTGGAAAGTTTGGGCAGACCTGCAAAGTTTAATAATTAATTTGAAACAGTTTAAAATAAAATAGTTTCACTTGTGAACCCTGACATTTAAGATGCAAACCAGAGTATCTGTTGTTCCACTGTGGTCACCCGTCCATTCAGACAGGAAATGCTCTATCTCACATGTGCCACGACTGAACTTTAAGCTTTAGAAAGAACTGAGTTGCATGTCTCCGTGTGATGTGATATTGACTTTCTGTTTCTTTTACTTCCCTCAAGGTTGAACCTGACCTTGTGACTGAGTTTCATGCACCCCAGAAGCAAATTGGTACGTAACCATTGTGTTCTCCACACATTAAACCATCCTTTATGATGGAAACGTTTTCAATAATAAATAAAAACAGTTGATGGGACTGATCTAATGGTCTTTTCAGGTCTCTATAAGCCTGAATCAAATGGAGAAGAGAAAAAGGACAGACTTGCAGCTCATGTGATTGGTAAGGTTTCTATTAACTGAGATCAAGTTATGAATTTTCTCATGTCCACATTGCTTAATGTAATTGTCTTCTTGTAGGGCGCGTTGCGAAACAGCCGTCCCAGAAGACTTTGCGATGGGAACCGAAGGCAGGCCAGGCCTTCACCTCTGGGGCAGTTGCTTACCAAATCGAAGATGGCGCCCTGCAGGTCAACGAGTCAGGAGTCTACCAAATTTACTCTCGAGTGGAGCTGATCTTTAGGAGCTGCCTATCCACCTCCTCATTTGAGCACATCGTGTTTGTGAGGAGAGTTGGAGAGTCCAGACCTCTGACACTGATGGAGGCCCACAGGTCGGGTTTCTGCCCCCAGAACCATGCTCACTCGTGGACTGCAGAAAACTACCTCGGCGGCGTCCTGCAGCTGCACAAGTTTGACAGAGTTTACGTGAATGTGTCACACCCCAGTTATCTGAGCCACTCACATTATGCCAACTTCTTCGGCCTATACAAGATCTGAAGGGTTTCGATTGTTTTAATGTTGTGTCATTGCGCCGTAGTTTTGCTCTGAATCAGGAGGAAATCTTACTCATAACTTCCACAAAGAGATCCTTTGATTGTATTTTTTTTCTTTTTTTTATCTGTAATACCTGGACTAAATAGCTTCTTATTGTGATGTAAAAACCCAAAGATGATATTGCACTTTTTTATTGGCAGCTCAAAGCAAAACAGCACAGACAAATAAACAGAGCATTTTTAAACCTCAAGTTTTGCTTTCATGGAAAATGTAAAGTTAGTTGACACTAAGATCCTGATTTAGTTGTAGCATTTTCAATATTTATTTTGTTTATATGCCTGTATTATAGTATGGGTGTTTTAAAATAAAAAATATAGGAATGAAATATGCAGATTTCTGTGTGTTGAAATAAAGAAAAAATGATTAATATCGTTGTGAAATGTGACTATGTTTCATAATCAAGTAGTGTGCCTTGTAAAGAACACCTACAGTAGTTTTGATCATGACCACTGGAAACTATTTGCATAATGCTGTTGATAGTAAGCTTCATGCTCATAGATTCCACTAAGATACTCAGGCTGCATCAAACCAAAAACTTTATCAATGTGTATTAGTTAAATAGCCTTTTGAGACTGTATTTAACATAGACATAGACCTGCAAGACAAGTATGTATGCTTTTTTCTTCTAACAACTCATCTTTTTTTTTTTTTTTTAAGTTTTTAACGCCTTCATTGCAGTATTTGCTTTTCATACACCACAAAGTCAGGTTAGTAGAGTGAGAAAATGTGCAAGCTGGGCAACACACAAGGAGGGGATATAACAGTAGCAGTGTTGACTTGCTTCCTTCCTGTGTGAAAATCAAGAGGGTCTTGCATGTTTGCAGGTTGATTTTTGTGAAAGAGTTTGTGCTTCTTCTCGTCCATGTGGTTGATCTTCTTTAGAAGTTAGCTTCTCGGGCCGAGATCAGAGGAGCTGGGTGGCAACACCTAGGGAAAAAAACCCTGCAAAACCTTTTTAAAAAATCTTTGAATTCTATTTTTGTGGGTTCAGTCACATGTAGCACGTCCTGGCCTCTAAAAACCATTGGTTTCAGATCAATTTTTACTTTAGTAGCTGTAAATCAGAAAGCTGATTGATTTGTCTCTCTGCCTTGCACTAAATTAACTTTTACAAGATGACGGTTTCACAAGTTTTGACATAGATGTGTGTTTTTTTTTCCAAACCACACATCTGAAGGTGTTCCGGGTTTTACTCAGCAGCATAATTCAGATAACTGTGCCTGGACCACGGCACCCAGGGTTTGCAATCAGCACAAATGTGGTTGCATCTCTTTCCAGCATTCACTAAATTCACATCACAATACTGCTTGTGAAAGCGCTAGCTGTAAAGATGCATCTCCATCTTGGTTAAAACAGATCTAATTGAGGCAGCAACACAGCTGCACTTCTTTCTGCACACAAAATCCTTTTCCGTTAATCAGCGAGCTACAGATGGCTCACATCAAATCAAACTTTTTTCAATCCAAGATACACAGATTGAAATAAAAATGCACCACCTATTTGTCTGCTACTTAAATGTTTTATAATATTTAATCTTTTGAGACTGTATTTAAACATTTATAAATAGGTTACAAATGAGATTTAGTTAGGGCATTATTTAAAAAAAACTAGAGCATGTTGTTGAGTAAGAAGCCACAGAAAGAGATAGTATACGCAGATAATCTATTAGTTCTTTTAAACAGCTTTCAACAAAACATCGGTTGCAGTTTGAGGCTTTGTAAAATAAATGCACTTACAAGACTATAGGTCAGACTTTGTCTGTGCCAAGGCAAATAAAGCTGGTGTAGCAAAAAGGCAGAAGACCAGTTTTCTTCTGAAGACATAAAAATGACAAAATGATCATTTACAGTGGCTTTCAAAGGCCTACACACCTTTATTAAAAGTCCAGGTTTTTAAGACTAAAACTATTGAAAACAATGAATTATTTCCCACCTTGCAGATCCTTTCATGTATCATATATCCTTAACAATTTAGAAACTAACAAATCAGTTTGGAGGAAATGTGTGAAAAACAGCAAGGGTGCTGTTTTTCACACATTAACCTGGTTATATAAATGAGTACACCCTTCAACTAATACTTTGGTGAAACCCTTTTTTATTTAGTTTCAGCATTTAGTATTGTTGAGTTCACACTTGCTGTCACTTACAATGAATCTGATGAACCTAGAATAAAAGTCAACTGTCCTTGAGGGATTTTTCTGACAACTGCTCATTTTTGTTGTTTTGTAAACCAGTCACAATGGATCATCACAAAGGATCAAAATTATTTTGTTGTACAAAGGTATCAGTTAGAGGAAGGGGCTATACAGACGGGATCAGATATTTACATACATTATATGAAATCATAATATCTCTGGAATTATACACTAAACTTTTCAGTTTTAGTGCAGTTGGTACTACCAGAATTATTTCTATATTTGCTAAATGCCAGAGTAATGAAAAAGGTAATTGTTTACTGATGTTTTATTAAAAATTCTGAAGCTTACAAAGAGAAGGATTTACTATGCCTTTAAAGAGATGAGAGCTATGGAGCTCAATAAGTCTGATCCATACTTGGAGATAATTTTCAGATTCCCCAAAGGTGCCGTGATCATCTGTTCAAAAAATGATACACAAGTTGTAAAGGGCTCTTCCTTTTAAATGGAAAGATTGTCTTTAATATTTTCCTAATTTTTGTTTTCTCTTTTCCGAGGCACACCGGATGCTACAGCATCCAGGATCCTCTAGGGCCCAACGTCACCTGGTTATAAAAGAGCCGTGATCCCGTGTGCATTAGGTCTTGCCTGGCCCAACCTTGACCCTTCTTTGGAGCAGGCCCTGCTAATTCCACTTACCTTTGGCTGCAGCTTTTCCAGCTGCCATAGGGCTGCCTGCCTTGTGGTTGTCTGTTTTTCATTATTTTTACTTTTCTTTTGCTCGATAAAGAGCTTAATTTTTTAAAAATCTGTTTCTCCCTGTCTTTTGTTATGCCTCATCGAGCCTTATCAAAAGTACAAACAGTACAAAGCATTGGAATATCCATCAGGAAGGAGATGAATGAAATGTCTGTATCAAACCGAGAAAAAAAAGCAAATGATTTCGTGAAGATGTTGGCCTAAACGGGTGAAACAATGTCACAGTTTACCGTGAAACGAGTCCTATACTGAAATGGCCTGATGGGTCAAACTCGTGTGGTCACCTCTTACTATGCAAGTTTGAAACTCCGATTTGAGTCACACTTAAGTTGCTAAAATAAAATACTTCCAGTCCAACTTAGAATTGTGCCCTGAAGTCTTGAGACTTGACATGGACTCATGGGTTGGGACTCATTTTTATCTCAGTGAAAGGAAAAGTATTTGAGCTGCATGTTTTGCTGTGAAGGATTAGCTTGATTGTTAAGGTGGTGGATTATGGGATGTTAATGGCTGATAAACAATCTGCTCATGTTAGAATCCTAACCCACACCAATGCAGGGTTAGAGGTGCACCAGATGTCATAGATTTGATGAGAAAATATTTATTTCAGTTGAAACTTGAATTAGGGTGACAGACTTGACACTTGACTTGAACTTGAAATAAATGACTTGTGAACATTTCTGTTGGCCATGATAATCATGATTATGTTCAGAGGAATACAACTGAAGCTTGCAAACTGAGAAACACCATGCCAACTGTGAAGTATGAGGGTGGCAGCATCATGTTTGGGGGTGTTTATTGTAGGAGGGACTGGTGCCAGTAAGTTAAAAAGGTAAAGTTTAGACTCAAATAGGTTTTTCCAATGAATAATTGGCATGTCAATGATTTGAGTAAGTCATGAGTGAAGTGAATATATGTGACTCTAAAGCAAATATATAAATAAATAATAATAAAATAATTAATTAATTAATTAATTAATTAATTAATTAAGGCCATACATAAATCTGACTGAAAATCTGTAGAGTCACTTACCAAGGGCTGTTGACAAGAGATTTTATCTTGCTTCAATGGATTAGGGGAATTTTTGCAACACAGTGGGAAACTATTATCTAGTTACAATGTGAATGGCTGATAGAGTCTACTCAAATAAGACTCAATGCTAAAAGTAAATCAAAAGATGTTTCAACAAAGTTTTATTTTTTTTAGATTTTTCTCTCCAACATATTTTTTCAGTTTAATTTTCACAATAAACTTTTAAAAAGTTTTAAAATGATTCATCTTGGTCTTAAGTTTTAAAAACCTGGAATTTTTACAGGTCCATGTGAACTTTTTAGGGTCATTGTAGATTAAGGTGTGTTCGTGAACGTTTTCATTCCAATGAAAATTTCCAGATTTTCAATGAAACAACCTGAAATGTGATATTTTCCCATTGGTCCTAAAGTAGACAATGGAACAGAAAAAAATAATAGTTTATTTAATAACCATAACTAAACATAATCATGTTGGTGAAATTATTTACTTTAAAGACAAAATTCTGGTCTGTGTGATGTCTTTCTTACAGAAAACACTAGTCGAATAAAGCCCAATCTCCAGTCCAATTGGTTGTGAGTGTCAATAAAAACAATAAATTGCAGACTTGATTATAGTTCAAATAATTATTTATTTGAACAGCTCTGACAACCTGTGAACTGTTATCACAAAGAGGATGTTCAGGAATTGTCTTACCAAATACTGAAAGAATTAACCAATCATCACTTAAGAAACAAGGTGCACTGTTTAATCTCTGCTTACAAATGACCACTGGATAGCCAGTGAGCAACTAAAGGCCTTTCCTGTTGACTAATAACAGTGTTCTTTAGATACAAAACAACAGTAGGGCCAACAGTAAGACTAAAAAGGTCAAAGATCTACAAAACACTTAACAAACTTCGAAGCTGTTGGATAAAAGCTCTGTTGACAGATAAGGTATGTTAAATTTTACAGAGAAGCAATGCATTCCAACATAAATGGATTACTAAATCCAATTACGCCAAATGTATCATATGATACATGTGTTTCCGTGGCCACTACCACTTCAACACAGCTTTTATCTTCCTTAAATACCTGTTCTATTAAATCTGACGCTATCTTCTGTCCTCTGGTGAAGGATTTAGGTACTGCAGGCAATAAGGAAAACTTTGATTTCGAAGTCAAAGATGGATGCAGTTTTAATAGAATAGTCATTTTTTAGAATGGTTACAGGTTGTGAAATGTAAAACAAACTGATTCTTCTTCAAAATTTGTGTCTAGTGGAGGTATACAACACAAAATAACTTCATATACCATTAATTTTCAATTATTTTCCTTCTTTCTTTCTTTCTTTCTTTCTTTCTTAGAAAAAACTGTCATGAGATTGTGCACCAATTGTGACAATTTTGGAATTGTCATTAATCATTAAACAGTTTATAGCTGGACAACACACATACAGGCACCCCAGAAATAATGTGTTAAAAGTCATAAAATTACTATATCTTTTAATGTATAGTAACATGATCTCACACCCAAAAAAAATGAAAAATCCAACCTTTGTTTAAATACATTTTTTCAGTGTGTTTTTTTTCCTAACAATACACATAAAACATATGTTATTACAACTTGTGTTTTAAACTTAGTGTGTTTAGGTTGATGAGTGTGCTCAGGAATGTTTAATTAATAATCTGTGAGTAACTATTTCCAAGGGTAACTACGGTTAACGGAGAATTAGTTTACTAGACTAACAAAGAACCTAAGACCTGGAACAAACCTGTCAAGAAAGCTTGCAGCCTTTTACCAGAGGTGCCAGTGAGTATCTGCCCAGGGTGCACCCCGCCTCTCACCCCACTGACCACTGGAGATAGGCAGCAGCAATGATGTGTTATTAAGATGAACAACTAGACACTAAGATAAAGTATGTATTAGTACTGCTCAATTAGGAAAGGAGAAAGAAAAGTAGATGCTGAATTGTGTTCCTTACTCTGTCTCATCCATCCATCCATCCATCCATTGTCTATACCAGCTTGTCCTTGCAGAATTGCGGGAGAGGGCTGATGCCTGTCTCCAGCAGTCATCGGGCAATTGGCGGGGTACATCCTGGATTATCACAGGGCAACCCATAGACAAACAACCATGCACACACTTTAACCCAAGGAGAATTTAGGGAGACTTAACAGGCATGTTTTTGGACTGTGGGAGGAAGGTGGAGTACCCAGAGGAAACCCAAGCATGCGCAACCCTCTGCAGAAGGACCCAATGAAGGGATTTGAATTTAAAACCTTCTTGCTATAGGAAGGTGTTCAAGCTAGAAAATGTTTCTATGAATTAAAGATATCTGGGTTTTTTTGTTTTCCTTGTCTCTAACACCACCTGTTGGATGATTAAATTAATTCGACATCTCCAAATTAACTTTTAAATTATTCATAAAGTTTGAGTGTTCATTTTCAAACCAGGCTTGACCAGACCAATAATGTACATCAAATACAGTCTTTAAACATTTGATTAACACACTGTTGGTGCCCACGAATACAACAGGTTTTGGTTCCATTGTAGTCATTTTAATACAGCCTTTAAAAAAAATAAAATAATTGATTAATAGGCATTAAAGATACACTGTTGTATCCAAAGGTTTTAGTAAAACCAAGTAAATACAACTCTAGCATTTAGGTTCTAATCCATCAGCTTTTTTCAGTTAGTAATCATGAACATTACCTGTCTTTAGACTGACCCAACCTGTAGGGCAGGTCTGGATGTGTCAGTGGGAAATTTGCAGAACTGATGGAAATCTGCACCAAAAAACTTTGAGATGACCCTCAGTCATGGGTCCCTCTAAGAAAGAGAAGAACAAAAGCCTCATATGACTGCATTGCTTCTGCAAGAAGGTTTAAAACCCACTCAGGAGATGGTGGTGCAGTGCAGATGCATGCAAATCAATCTCCACCAATGAGATAAGAGAAAGGAGGAAGAGTGCAAAGTAACATTTAAATTACCCTGTTCTGTTTTTGAAACAGTCACTGTGTAAACAGTTACTATCAAGCCATAGCCATCAGAGATCATCAGACCATCAGAAAGCAACATTAGATACAGCTAAGAAGCAGCTTACAGGTAAGCATGAGTGTTGGAAATATTCAGGTTTGGGATGGTGTCGCAGACACTAGAGTAGGAACAAATGGTGACAGACTACATATCACATCACGGAACATAGACACAACAGAATTTAGACAAATCTGTCCTGTGGTCAATTCAAGAAAGCTAAACTGCAAAGAAAGATTTTCAAGAACAGCAACCTAATGCACATTAAGCCCAAATATCTGCTAGTGGTTTAGAAATCACAACTTGAAGCATTTTAACATATGTAAAACATTAGAACTTTGCAAAAAAAAAAAAAACAACCACAATGCATGTAAGAGCGCCTAAAAAGGCACCTTCCTGGTTACAAAAAGCTTCTGCAAACTTTATTTCCTGGCAATGTTTTCTTTTTTTGTTACTTAAAGCCTAACACATTGTCTTACATACATTAGTCCTTCTGAGCTAATATCACTGTTAGATCTGATTTGTTCCTGCTTTTGTAAAGACAAACCTTACTTCACCACCCGCTGTCAAGCACTACTCTGGCGCCCTCTGCTGGTGTCATCAAAAGAAACAAGTTACAGAACTAGTTAGTTTACAGACTAATTGGCACAGTTTTAAAAACAGGTGATTGATTTTTAAAATCCCTTCACACAATTGGCACAAACACCACATATTGTTTGAAAAATGGAACAGTTCTTTAAAAAAAATTTTAAAAAATTATTTAAAAAAATTTTCTTTGTCATTAATTCAATCACATTCAGAATGTGAAACACTTAACGGCTCCCACACTGATGTGCAAAACCTAGAAAACATTGATCCCTTTGACTTTCTTCATGGTTGCTATAAATGATTTAAACAGAGGAAGTCCAAAAATAAATTCACTACCAAGACAACATTAAGCTGCAGATTACTCAGGATATTCATTGTTTTAATATACTCCAATAAGACAGCAAGGAAGTCAGAACATAATGCATTCCAGTTGTGTTTCTGCTGTAAGATTAGCAAACATATGTGTTGGCAAATGTAAAAGCTCTTTATCAAATGAGCATACAGTAACTGTAGAAGAAAACGATCATCTATGACATGTACGATGTACAAAGGCAAAACAAAGCAAATGCCACAGATGTTTGACAAACAGAGCTGCCTCTGTCTGCAGCTCTCAGTAAAGTTTCTTTATTTGCTCCTGATGCTTTTTAAGGATTTAGTGTTGACAGGTCTGATGAACACAACCGACAGTCTGGCCTTCATCAGCATCACTCAGTGGTTTATTACATGGTCAATTAGTGTTAAACCAATTTTATCTGATAAAGTTGATTTGCTTCTTCTTTCTGCAACTTTACTTCAAGTCTTCCTCTTTCTGTTTTTACAGCTCTTCCTTGCCCTTAGTCTATGGATTCCTCCCTCTCATTTTTTAAAAACTCCACTTGTTATTGAAAACAGGTTTGCCCACTTGCTGACATTTTTATGCATCTACCAGATGATTTACGTGTTTTAAATTATGCTCTGATATGTCTGGAAACCTGCTGGATGTGTTTAACTGGTTGGTTCATGGGTGAGGTCATCAGAAAAGCATGAGCTTTGAAAAGGCAAATTGATTTTGTGCTTACAGTTGTGCAAAATGGGCTGCTATTTTACTAATAGGGTGTGAGAATATGAGGATGATTTAAAAAATTGTCTAAAAAGCTTCAACCCAATCAACAAGTTCACAGCTGACATCTATTTTAAAGTGCATATATTCCACAAACAGTACTGTTAAAATTAGGCCCTATTTAACTGATTGTTTCCAAGAACATGTTTTTAGATATTTTTTATTCTTTTAATTCCAGTTTTTATAAACTAGCTGGTTGGAAGTGTCTTCATTTAAAAAACTTTCAGAAGTCAGGAATTTATTTATAGTAGACCTATTAGGATTACTGAATGCTATGAAGGTTAGTGAACTTCCTGTCTGTAGTGTTAGTTGTTTTTATGATATTTAAAACAATATTTCACAAGTAAGATGATGGTTGAAAACTGTTTGATTTATTTGCTGAGGAGTACCAGAAAATTCTAACATATATTCAAATATTTCCTAAATCTGTTCGCTGATTTTTCTTTGAGTTATTTCTCCTCAGTAAATTTGTTACTGATCTGTTGGGCGATGGTGAAACTGGTATGGGAGTTGTAGCTTTAGTAAAGGTCACCAGTTAGTTCTGATGAGCAATTCTGTGATTGGAGCCTCTGATCAGCTCTCAACTTTTTTTAGACGGTGCTGTGCTTTGCATTACTGCTCCTGCTTTGTTTTCTAACTGTGCTAGCTTCTTCTGCCTCACTTTTACAGTGAATATATATTGAGAAACATTTTCATTTTAAAAGTCCAAAAATCTTGGTGATAGTGGGTGTTTTGACATCGATTCCTGCACTTTTCTAGTGACAACTTTAGTAATGGAGCAGAACAGCATTGGTAAGTATCACATCTGTTGGATCCATAGGATACTAACCTGTTTGTGGTAATTATGGGGGAGCTGTAAAATAACATGAGTGTTGGTGGGCTTCCATCTCAAGGTATATGTTTCCTATGGGGGAAGGTTTGTAAAGTTAAACAGTAAAATTTAACAGCAACATTTTTGGTTTATTTAGCCTGTTATACAGGGGAAAAAATGGGTGTTTATTTTAAAGTCACATTTTCACCATGTTATTCATTAATTTATAAATGTCAGAATTCCAAACTAAATATTTAATTTACAAGCTAAGTATTTATTTCACAATCTAAATATTTAGCTTTCAAATTAAATATTTAGCTAATCTGAGCTAAATATTTAGTTTACAAACTAAATATGGAGCCCCAAATTAAACATGCAGTTTATCTAAATATTTGGTTCCAAAGTAAATATTTATTCTTCAAACTAAACATTTATTTTTCAAACTAAACATTTAGCTTACTAACGAGTTTGTTAACTAAATATTCAAGTTATCAGTTAAATATTTAACTTGCAACCTAAATGCTTCATATAATCTGCAAATTATCTTGCCGATAAGCAGAAGTTGAATATCAAAATAAAAGCTGTATTTGACGGACGTCTACATACACGCCACTGACGGTGGGATTGAATTGCTTCAGTCGTCGCTAAAGTAATGTCTTTTTTTTTTTTTTATATACCATCCATTCTTTTCCTCTCGATATGTCCAACGTGTTAGCTGAAAACATAGGACATGCCGTTTTAAGGGTTATGGAGACCTTTACTCATGGGTCTACAGCAATAGTTTCTGCATCAACATCTGCCTCTGCGATCAAGCCAGAACACTTCCGGTTCATGTTTCTTTAGTTGCTTCAGAGCTGATATCAACGTTTTTACACAAACAATATATTGATTCATTTTCATATAATGCTATCGAAGTTTAAACTTCGAGAGCCGCTCTAAAGCAACTTAAGAGTGAATGAACATGAACCGGAAGAGTTCTCGCTTGACCGCAGCAGCGGATGTTGATGCAGAAACTATTGCTGTAGATCCAAGAATGAACGTCTGTATAGTCGTTATGACGGTACGTACTGTGTTTTCACCTAACATGTTAGACATGTCGAGAGGAAAACAACATAAAAAGACATTACGTGAATGACAACAGAAGCGATACATTCCCACCAGCAGCGAAGTTTATATACTGGTCCGTAAAAAGGCAGCTTTTATTTGCTGTTCAACTTCCGGAAGTTAATTTGCATATTATCTAAATATTTAGCTGGGACCTAAATATTTAGTCAGCCAACTAAGTATATAGTTTGAAAGTTGAATGTTTATTTTGAAAATAAAATGTGTAGTTTGGAAAACAAATATTGAGTTTGAAAAATCAATATTTACTTTGGAACTAAATATTTAGTTAACAAACTAAATATCTAACTTGGAGCTAAGCATTTTTAAATATTTAAAGTTGAGCTAAATATTTAATTTGCAAATAGACTCAGACTTAAACATTTAGATGGGAACTACATGTTTAGTTTGCAAACAAATATTTAGCTTCCTAACTAATTCATTCTTTTTTTGTTTGTTTGTTTTTGTTTTTTTGCTTTCAGAGGTTTAGCTGTGTTAGAATTTTCTGATAACTGGATTTTATTATCTACAGCATCTCAAATAGTGGTCAGTACAAAAGTGACTGGAGTTTTTGTCAGATTTTATAATTTAATAGTACGAATGTACAACAGTAAAACATGTCTTGAAAATTGTCAAGGATGTTAATTTGAAAGTGCTGAATAAGACCTTGGTGACATTTGACCATTTAAAAAATATTTTTGGGCTATTTTAATGTAGTTTAGTATACATTATGACCTGAATGCACCATATAGTTAGCAAATAGCAAGTTCCAATCTAAACCATGTTTTTGATCAATGAATTAAGTAGCTCTTTGTGCAAAGTAAAGCTGTGCTGATCAGCTGTTGGCTCCCAGCAACCTGTGGAACCATTAGTTCAAACCTTCATACCTTTCATACATTTTTGTGTATCTGCCTTAAGTTTCAATGCAAGTCAGATACGTTGTCTTAAGCTGTGCATACACTGTGTGCGTTTTGGCATATTGAGCCGATTTTCCACTCGTGCAACTATTTTGGGGGAGTTTCAGCATAATTGCATGTTGTGCATCGTGTAGGAAACAGGGGGTAACGAAAAGTGATCAACACCTCAAACCAAACCTGTTTGAAATTCTGGTCGCCTCTCATGAGGGTATCGCACGCATGGTCGAAGCAGCACCGTGAGCCAAATTTCTGCTCCTTGGCATGTGTCAATTCTGGCCACTGCTTCCAACTCTAGGTTTGGATAGTTGGGCTTGAAAAAGTTAGACATGAAAGTGGGGGCATATATTCATGATCAACTGAACTAAGAGGCTATGACAAAAATAACCATCTTTGCATGCATCTTTGAGTCATCTGGCTAAATCCAGGCCTTGGCACTGACAGTCCAGTTTTTAGGAAGCAAATACAGTTCAAAATGAATGAAAAGAGTTCTTGGTATCTCCTGTGGAAACTGAGCTGTTGGTATGTCCTGACCCTCGTGCATTGTGACTACTGACCAGACCTTCTCAGTGTGCCAAATCTTCTAATGAAACAGAGGTCATTTTTATTTCAGTTTTGTTTAGAGTAGGATTGGTTGTGGCATGTTCAAAATCTTTGCACCTCATTTAGACAAACAATTTACAGTGTTTCCTGAAAACAGAACATTGTTAGTTTGCTATTTTATATATTTATATAAATATATTTATATTTCACTCAAACAAATAAATAAAAAAAAAAAATAAAAAAAACCTACCGCATTAAAAAAAAACTTATGGAACACCTTCAACCTTTCTACAAAGTTAAAATGTGATCACCAGGGGGCGACAAAGACCTCCTAGAACTTGTTGACAGTATGCATTGAAATATAGCACATGTAAAGACTTAGAGCGTATACAAAGAGCACAGGATGAGATAGGTTATTATTCTGATCATGTATAGGTTTACAAAACAGTTTTACTTACTTTCTGAATCTTCTGTAAAAAGTGAAGTTTAGCATTAATTACATTTTGTCTGTTTGCTTTTCGGGCATCCCGTCTTTTCCCCATAGTCCAAAAAAATGACTATTAGTTGCACTGATGTCTTTAAATTGTACTTGCGGGTGAGTGTGTGTGCATGGTTGTTCTGTTGCCTGTGATGGACTGCCAATCAGTCCAGGGTGGACCTAGTCTCTCGCTCAATAACTGCTGGAGATATGCACCAACCTCCCTTTATAAATATGCAATGGGTAAAAGCCTTTAATTGTTAGATGACAGATATTTGCCTAAATTCTTTAAAAGTATACATATCCATGTCCCAGCCCCTTCTATTACTCACTTGCGTGACTGCTCCATGTTCAGCAGCGGCGCTGGATTCATTTTTGAAATGGGGGAGCCGTGGGGCTGTTTCGTCACCTTGCACTCTCTGCTCATATTAGGGTTTATATTGTGGTTTTAAAAAATCCAACCAGGCCAATCCAAACCGACTAATTAATGAAACAATTAAGCTTTTATTGCATTCGTTTTAAGACCACCATTTGAGGTTGATTAGCAAATCAGTTCTTCAACCATTTTTAGCAGGGTGAGTAGAGAGCAACGCTGGGATCTGTGATTGATGGCGCGGAGCAAGGCAGAACCGCGTGCGCATTTGTGCAGTGCGCTGTGCTTGTTAAAGTCTAATTAACTTCTGCACCTTTCTTTCCTCAACAATGAAACTACCTACTCCTCTATTTTGACTCTAATAAGTAGAATAACAACAGTTTATATCGTACATTCTCGTTTAGTTTTCTCTGTGCTATTGTAGGCTTATTAAAAAGGCACCATGCAGCCTGACCCGACCATGAGGCATTTAACTTTGGACTGAGCTGGCTCAAATTTCGTGTCGGGGTAGGATTATAAATCTAAACTCTAGTATGTACCTTGAATGTCAGGTGCTCAGTTCTGCCACACGGTAATGTCGGCTCCTACTTTTAATTACAATGATCAAATCAAGTGAAAAGTTTGCAACAACAGTCTTTCTGTTGAAAACTGTAATTTATGTAACGAAATGCAGTCCACGTAACTGCTGCTAAACACAGAGATACAGCATCTAATCCTCTCTGTGGAAGTAGAGCACCTCTATGTTAAAGTCTATTAAGCATCATACTGTCGCTGGCTGCTGCAGGATGAGGCAGAAGGCAAAATAAACAGAAGGAAGATTGTTTTGGATCTATAAACTAATTTCCTTGAGCAATTTCTTTTCCATTGGTTCTGTTCAGGAATGTGTTTCCCTGCTTACTGCAGTCTACTCACGCATGACTGCATGGCTTTGCACTCAAAACACCAACATTGTCAAGCGTTTAAATGACTGTAATTTCCTAAAACAGTGTGGTGAAGTACTGGCAAGTAGCAGAATGGCAAGATATCTGGAGTAGGGCTAACAACCTTTGTAAAATTATGGAGAAAACAAAAAACATGTTCCTCTATCCTTGAAGTTCTTTGAACTTTAAGGATTTAATTTTACAGGAACACCTGTTGTTTAGCCAAGTAATTAATGACTTCCTGTTACCATTGGGTAGAAATATGACACTGCCAGTCTTCAGAATGGGAAAGACAAGAAAATTTGCCATTTAAAGTATAGCAGTTTTGTGTTGATCTTTATAAGGCATGAAAACACTGCAAGATAATAGTTATTCAAATTCCAATACGGCTTTAATCTTTCGTTGTTTCATACTGGTTGTTCAGGAGTGGATTTTAAAGGAACCTGTAACATTGTAAAAAAATAATAAAAAAAAAAAAAATTTAAAAAAGTTTTGTATAACTTTGCTAGATCCATGCTTGTTTTGAAACAATTTATCCCATAAGACTGCGACCCCTGCAAGACCTTCCACTTTGCAGAGATTTTCTCCTCAGGCAGCAAATTGTGTTTTTAAGATGATCAGTGATTATCGTTTTGCCCCCTCGGGATATTTATTTCTGACCTTATTTTTATTTATTCTTCTTGCTCTCGCTGAAGGCGTACGCTTTTTTTCTCCTTCTCCTGCTCCCTGCCCTAGTCTGCCCTGCTTCGACTCTCTGTCCTGTGCTGTCTTGTTAATCTTTTGGAGCCTCTCTTTGTATATCTTCTGAATTGCAAATCATGGCTCTGGTCAGCAGGTCTCTCAACGCAATTGATCAAGTGTACTCGACAAAAAGACTGGGCAAAGGAGAGCCCTCTTGCCCCGATGAGACCTTTTTTTTTTTGCTGGATACACGATGGACTCCTGGCAGAAGTGGATAATCGCGTGTCTGCCCATATGCGCTGCGCTTCCATTAACCTCGAAATTGCGCAAATTGAAATAACAAAAATGAGTTCGCGTAATGGAAACACGCCATTTTCGAAAAAAATTCTCCTTTTTCGAGAAAACGTTTTTGCGCTTGCATGAGGTGGTTTTGGGCCGTATTGAAATAGGTTTGTTTCGCAAAACAGCAATGGAAACAGTTTTTTCCACATCACACGAGTCACACGATCAACAACCAGATGTTGCCACTGGCGCAAACCACAAAAAAGATGACAATAGTTGGAGGATCGTGGCGTGGCATGTTTTAACGACTTATCGTGTGAACAAGCTTATTCATGTGTGATTTCAATTTCATTTCTTATTTAATGGAAACACCGCAATTGTGAAATTGTGTTTTTTCGACACTAGCAGATAATCGACAGAAATTTGCGCACCTTTGTAAAGGAAACGCAGCAATAATCAGTCGAGGATGTTGAAGATGCATATATTGGATTTTTGATAACAGGATTTCTGCTTTTTGGAGTTGGTGGTTACCTGGCATATTAAGCAATTCAGAAAACGTTGGCAGTTGTTCTGGCCATTGTAAGGCTGCACGGCGTGTGTGATGAAATATGCCGAGCCACGAACACTCAGATGTTGTGTGAGCAGAATCAGAAACTGGATGCGATCGTTGCACAGAATCGCAGGCTCGTTGCGGTTCCTAAACTCGCTAGCGGGACGGAATAGACCTTGCGGAAGTTACAAGATCGACTAGGCGGAATTGACCACAAATTTGGCTGTTTGGAGTCACCATTGAGATGTACTTACTTACAAAGACACACATGCACGCACACACACATACTCAGATTAAATTAGAAAAAAAAAAAAAAAAAAAAAAAAAAAAAAAAAATTCAAATGTATCTCAATGTATCTGTAATGAGGTGCTAAAGCGGGGAGGGGGGGTGTTGAAAGGGGTAGGAGGTTCTTAAAGAGATGGAGGCCAAATTTAAGGTGTCAGATACGGCTATTATGTAAAATCAACTTTTTGAGCTTTATCATGCTATGTTTTCTCTCATCAAAAACATACCAAAGATTGCTTTGATTCTTTCATGCATGTTTGAGAAATCCTTGAATGTCCCATGGCAACCATTCGGGGGTGCCTAAACTGTTGGTCACACAAAGTCCCCAGCCTGGCTTCTGCTTCACAGAGCACCCATCCCCCAAGCCCCTGATACACAGATCCACCAGACTAGTGGCAGCAGCAATTAGCAAACACCTGGTGGAACTCTGCATCTGCAGAGCTTATTATACAAACTACAGTGCTCCTAAGAATAGCTGTAAGCAACTTAATGGAGGAGCTTTGTTGTGATAACATGCTGAAGGCAGAGTGTCAGAAAGAGAAGGAGCTTCTTAAAGAGACAGAGACCAATTTTAAGACATCAAATTGCGAGTTCAAATTTCTTTTAGGTTATGTTACAGCATTTTTATAACAACTGAAGGTAACATAGTTACTTGATCGTGCCATTTTACAGTACAAGGTGCCTGGGAAATACATAATACCACTTTAAGGGTAATGCAAGTTTCAAATTCGACTCAAGGTTCAGCTTAAATGCTGGCTGTGAGTCAGCGTTTTACCTTTTTAATGTATAATAATTTTGTTGTTTTTATTAATCGTAAGATTTTTTTTTTTTTTAAATGCATCCTTGTTTTGAGTTTGAATTTTTTATTTTCCCTCAGGTCGACACTAAACATTTGTGTCAGACAGCATATAGCTAGTGATTTGAAATGGGTATATATACATGATGTTTAAGATCTGCCTGCAAAAGATGCCCTTTTTTCCTGCTTGAGTACCCCACCCCCTAAAATGCCTGTGCATACCACTGCTACTATGGGTACTTCATGAGTAACACATGCATTTATAGTTAGGTTCTTGTGGTAAGCAACTTGCTGGATTGTTGCATAATGATGGTTTTGATATATTGTCTAACAATAGAGCTGAATAAGTCTCCTTTATTTCGAAATGAGATGTGATGATATTTTCCTTAAATATTTTGGTCATAAAAAGCAGAAACAGGCCACTTTTCAGTCAACATTGCTTCTATTGATGGATCCTGGCAGTTTCCACTATAATTCTATGTGTGATGATACAGTGTGTTGCAAGTTGATCTGCTTATGATCAGTGGTTCTGTTTCTGGAGCAATATCATTTGCAGTAAGTGTTGTAGACGTCGGTGCTTTGAAACAGTTTCCGCCTGTGGCAACAGAAATGTCTTTGTCAAATGGGATTTATAGCAACATTTTGCTCACTGTTTTGTTACATTGGCAGTATTTTTTTTAGCTTTTGATCAGGCATTAGCACAGCCACCTACCCTTCAGATACATATGCGTTGTAAAGAGTTCCACCTGTTGATCTTGTCACCAGTTTATCTATCACACAGCTAAATAATTAAAAACCTAACAAGGTTTATTGTTAATATCAGCGTTTTTTTAGACCAAAACACAGCAAGCATCATCATGTTTAAATTTTAACTTTAAAGCGTTGTTCACGGCACATAAATAATCTCACCTTATTGTGTGCAATCCAGAGCAGCTGCCTAGACTATTTATTACATTCTACAGCTGGAGGTTATAATTGTTTAGCAGTCAAAATGTGAAATGAGTAGTTGATTACTCGGTTATTTTTAATCCACCCCTGCTCTCTGCAGCAGCCCCTTCTGTTCTGAATTTATTAACATTATCAAAAACTCCCATAAATTAAAATGACTCTTCAAATACAAATTTAACAAGTCAAAAACGTAGACCACCTCAGACTGGGTCGGCTCCACTATCAATATCAAGATCATCACTGGGCCCCATTTAGCACTCTAAAAAAAGCATTTTTAAGCTTATATAAACATTAATAGCAGTTCCATGTGCTGTGACCTGCACATGCTTGAAGCAGAACAAGTCTCTCCTGTGAGGCGATGCCTCTTTGGTGGAGATGATGTTATAAAGCTGATTATAATGGATGTCATAAATACAGCTTGTAATTTGGTAAAGGGAGAATATGTTTCAGTCACTGACACATTTTGATCATTAGGGGAACTGAGGTTTGTTTGTTGAAATCTACTTATTAATTTAACGTATGGTAGTCTTTATCAATGTCATCTCCTCTGTGATGTTCTACTTATTGTCATGTAATACAAATATGAGCTAAAACCTGTCTTAGAAATTTTATAACAGGAAAAATGCCAAATTTCTATGTGAACTTAAGTTTTTCTTCAAGCAGCTCAACTTCTTGGATTGTGAAAGAGTTTTTAATTCCTTTTCTTTTTTTTATGCATGGGATTTGGAGGGAAATAGTCATTGAGTGGCCAATATCTCCATCAGTAGATGACAGAATTACAAAAGGAAGGCAAAGTCGCTGCTTCAAATATACTGTAGATAGAGTTATTCATGTTGCATAATGGTTTATTTATTTATTTATTTAATTTTACCAAAACTGTCACACCAAAATAAATACCTGCATTTTATTCACACAGCCTCAGTTTTCTGTTGAATGATAAATAAGGTGGATTAAAAAAAAAAAAAGTGTTTTTTGCTCTTATTCGTTTTTTGAATGTATTTATGAAGTATCAGATCAGGATTCGGTATCGGCCGATACTCAAAGGACTCTGATTCGGACTCGGGGTAAAAAAAAATCCTGATCGGGACATCTCTAATTTAAAACAAACTTTCTCCTCACTGTGCTTCACAGATGGGTGTAAGAATAACATATCTAATAACACTTGCCCCATTTCTGAAGACACATTTGATCTGTTTTCATTTTTCTCAGAGTGCCTTTATTTACAGTAATAAGAAGAAATCAGATTCAGCTTAGGCAGTCTCAGTTTAGGCTGCTATGGTTTTTAACATGGAAATAAATATCATGAACACTATTCAAATGAATATGGACTAGATAAGCAACCCTCACTATGACTGTACTAATTGAAACCCTAAGTTTTCTGATAATGACAGCAAAACTGAGAACATTCATTAGGCTTTGGAAAGTGACAACAGTTACACTGGATTGAATAATAAGTCACATCTGTTAACATAGTGCCCAGAGATAATTTCTAAATGCGTGGTGTTGGCTTGTGTGAGAACTCCTTGCATTGTCACATCCAGTATTAGTTTTTATGCACCACAAATCTGGAGCAAACTTCCAGAAAACTGCAAAACACCCAACACACTGACTTCCTTTAAATCAAGGCTAAAAACCCACCTGTTTAGAGCTGCCTTTGATCAGTAGTAAGTGGAACAATGAAATATATTTGCCTGATGATTCTAATGATTTTGATGCATTGATATTTGCACAATAATTTTGATCATTGTCATGTGTATTTGCTTGATGATTTTGATGATTTGCTGTATACTTGACAGATGTTTTTTTTATGATGCAAAGCACTTTGAACTGCCTTGCTGCTGAAATGTGCTATACAAATAAACCAAATAAACTTGATTTTATTGTGGAAGCGAAATCAAAACTGACAGTTGTTTCACACACACACAAAAAAAAACAACCTTCGTTTCAAGCTACTTTTAGAATGAACACCTTTTGACTACTGAGACTTACAAAGATAACTAAGAAAGACATGCATTGTTGTGAAATGAAATATCAAATTGAATAAAGCAGGTGGAAAAAGGTTCACTCATCTGAGAGTGTGTCATATTAAAGGAAAAATATGAGTGTATAAAAGTTTATTTGTGGGTGATGCAATGTGAGAATAACATATACATATATAATAACAGCTTACATTTCAGTCTCGTAGCACTTCTTTGCTGTTTCCATATTTCTCACCCTTATAACCACAAATATTTTTTTTCCCACAATTTCATGTGAAAGATCAACTCTAAGGAACGCATGGTTGTGAACTGGAAGGAAAAGATTTGGCACAAGATTTGGCATAGTGAGGGTTGCTTATCTAGTCCACTGGTTTAAATTATTACAATGGTGGGGATCTAGTATTAGTGTAGTTGGTTAAAAATAAATTTCCTCTAAAACTATATTTAGTGACCATGCTTTAAAAAAAGAGAAATCTTAGTTCTTTGATCATCCATCAAATGCATCATCTCAGAAGCACTACAGCAGATGCGAACAGACAACAGGGATATTTTAGACTTAAGGTTTGCAAGAAAGGTATTTTGCTCTTCAGAAAGGTCTGGTGCAGGGGTCCTCAAACCCAGGCATTGAGAGCTGGTGTCCTGCTACTTTTAGATGTGTCTAAAATCAAATGGCTAAATTACCTCCCCAGTATGCAGTCACGTTCTCCAGAGTCCTGCTAATGACTTGATTATTTGACTTGGGTATGTTGAAGCAGAGACACATTAAAAAGTTGCAGGACACCGGCCCTCGAGGCCTGGATTTGAGGACCCCCGTCTATAGTGCGTCCGTTTAACTGGTTACCAGCTCATCATATTTTAGTCACCCATCATTGTATCAGAGGGTCTGACTACACTCAGCAAGGCAGCCAGAACACCAGGATGAACGATATATCGACATTAACGTGTATCGGCCAATGTTGGTCATATTTTTTTTTAACATGTCCGTATTGGTCTGATAAGAACAACTAGGCTGATAATAAAAGCTGCTGTTTGTGTGTGAGAGTGTTTCAGGTGGGTGAAAGGGGTTGGCCATGTGGTGTTTGTATAGGCATGTGATAGTGATGCAATGCAGGATTGTGTGGTGTTTAATGGAAGCAGAGAAACAACCTGCTGGTGGCAGCATCATACTGAGGGAGATGTTTTTTCTACAGCAGTGACAGGGAACCTGGTCAAAGTCGTTGGGAAACTGGATAGAGCTAAAAACAGGACAGTCGTGGGGAGAAACAATCTTCCACATCTTGTAAATTTTTCTTTAAGTTACTGTACTCAGCTGCACGTGTTTTAATCTGAGTATGCTATTTTTAAGAACTGTCCAAAGTCAGTCCTCAAGGGCCCGTATCCTGCCTGTTTTAATTCTCTCCCTGGCTCAACACACCTGGATCTAATTATGGCTCAGTAGCAGGCCTCTGCAGAACATTGACATGCTCAGGAGATAGTTCCTACCACCAGGGAGAGAACTAAAACACGCAGGATACCGGCCCTTGAGGACCGACTTTGTACACTCCTGCTGTACAGTATTATTTTTCTTATGTTGTAAATTTGGGCTTACTGTAGTCTCTCTCTCTCTCTCTCTCTCTCTCTCTCTATATATATATATATATATATATATATATATATATATATATATATATATATATATATATATATATATATATATATTTTTTTTTTTTTTCTCCCTTTGTTGATATGCATGCTCCTTACTTTAACTTGATGCTATGACATGGGAATTTCCCCACTGTGGGACAATAAATGACATGTGTATTCTAAAAAAAAGTTAAAAAAATCAAAACTCTATTAGAGGCTGCAAAAGAACTGAACAAGAATACAAGTAGTTGTTTCGAAGCACATTAATGTTTGAACGCCCCCATCAAAGTGAGATATGGGGGGTGCACTGCACACTTTTCAGACTCCTTATTTTTTTGTAAAAAAAGAAATATAAACCATCATTCTTTTCATTTTACATTGATGCACGAGTATGTGTTAATCTTTCAACCAAAATCCCCCTGAGATGCATTTAACTATTTGGTTGTAATGTCACAAAATCTGGAAAAGTTACTTTTGCAAGGCTCTCTAAAAGTCTCAAGTTTAAAAATAATGACTGCTTTAGAACATCTGAGAACAGGGGCATGAACAATCTTTATTGTTTTGTTATTTGAAGTCTTTATCAGTTATAAATTGCATACAATAAAAATGTAAGCGAGATTAGAAAAAAAACAAGTTAAATCAGCAGAGCTCAAAAATAAGTGTGTAATTTTTGCAGTTTTTTCAGATTTGCAGAGCTGTTACCTCTGAATGCACAAATCATTGGCTGTCCTTCATTCTTTGTAATATAATCTATTCCCTTCAAGGACAGTACCATTTATTATCAAGATAACACTCATAGACAGAGTCAGCGTGTGTTTGAAACTGGGACTTTCTCCCAAATAACAGCAGTAGAACTGCATCCCATTGCTGCAGGGACTGCACCCTTTTTTCTGACACTTCACCAACAACAACTCTTAGGGGGTCCACCAGTCTCAACTATTTTAGTCAGCACAAGCATTCCTGGAATATACAGTATGCATTAAATCTATGAATTGCTCATATGTCTATAAGATGTGAACGAAGCTTAAAGCAGGATTGAGAAGTTCACAGAGGCGATCAGGGAGTTGCATAGGGGGGATTCCCCCCCCCAACAGCTTCAAGCTCTTAAAGTCTGTTTAGGGAAGGCAACACTTAAAGCAGTCAGCAGCAACAAAAGCCCACTCATGATGCAAGATAAAGCCTCCAGCCTGGTGGGGACGTTGGACGAGTAAGCCCCACCACAGTGGCTGAACCTCGGGGACTCCCCTGTCCATATATTGGAAACCTATCTCTCTTTCTCTGTCTTTGACACTCTCTGTCTGCCCTTTTTTCAGTATTTGTGTTTCATCTCCCTTTCTCTTTTTCATGTTGGCTTTGCTCTTTCAAGGCCAGTCTGAACCCAAGGTGGGGTCCTCTTTACAGTTTGTCCTCGCTGTCACTGCATGCTCACCTTTTGATTTTCCACAGAAAGGTGTGAAGTGTTTATTGAGGTTTCTCTCTCTCCCCTCTCTCTTGCTCACTCTCCCTTGGTGTCCCTCTGACACTGATGCATAAATGGCTTCATAATGACTCAGCCAGCAGCAGAAACCTGTTACTCTCTGCTCTATACAGTCCCCACAACCATCACACATGCTGTTTTGGCAGAACAATACCAAACAGCGTGGGTGTGTTGTCCAAGAAATGTGCCCATCTTCTCCCTGTGTGAATGAAATGGAAAGTATGCATTTACCAGAAATGTAGGTTGCTGATCATTAGATTAAATAAATCATTTCTACAAATAACTAAGCACCTTTTTTATTTTTGGTAAGGCTCAGTGGAAAGGGAGAGTGCTGCAAATTTTAAGATTGTTTTTTTTTTTTTTTTTAACAAAGAAGAGTGTACTATCACCAGTCTTTCACTCTGCAACAGCATTCATTTCCACGTTTCTTCACATTACAATCACAAACTTTGGAATATTTTAGTGGGACTTTTTTTTTCTTGTCAGAACCAAAAAAAAGTAGTCCATAGTTTGAGAGGACAAGAAAAGTGAGGCATAATTTTCAAAAATGTTCATATATCCTTAAAGTGTGGCATGCATTTGTAGTCAGGCCTCTTTCCTCCAATATCCCTACAGTAAAGTCCAGCACAACCAAACAGTTCTATGAGAACAAACAGCCTCATGAAGACAAAGGGATACACCAGACAGCTCATGGATAAGGTTGTGGGAAGTTTAAAGCAGGGTTATGTTAGAAAAACAATATTCAAAGCATGAATCAGCTTACATAGCTCCAATAAACCCCATCTCCATGATGACGCATTTTGGTTGCAGAATCATGTTTTGGGGTAGGGTTTCATTAGCAGGGTCTGGGAGGTTGTTAGGAGTTAAAGGCAAGATGGGTGGAACTAAGTCCATGGTGATCCAGAAAGTACATCTCTTGGAGGCTGAAAAAGACTAAAGATAGGGCTTAAAGTAAGGAAAAAATCATCAGCCTGAAACGTTTTTGTGGTAGTGATAGGAATGAAATCATAACATATTGTTTCACGTTTATTAAAAATGGTCGCTGAAAAGTGCAAACACATATAACAGCACAACAAATGAGCAAGCTTCAAGTAACAATGACCTCAATGAGGTTCAGATCTATTTGAACGCAAATTAAAAACTTAAAATATCTGTGCCCTGAAGTGCAGCCTTGCAGCTAAAAAAAACTCTAAAAGACTCAGCACCACTTCAAGAGAGACATTCCAGTCAATTATATGCAAGAAATTTAGAATAGTCAATATCACATTCTAAAGGAAGAAGTTACACAGAGCTGGTTTAAGGACTTGCTGTTTTTTCTGTTTCTTTAAATGTTCTGGATTATAAACAAAGTCCTGTAAGAGATCCAAACCAATTCTTTTCAACATTTTACCAGAAACTATTTTGGCTGGATTTAGAGAAGACAAAGCTGGGGAAGATCTGGTTGATCCAGTAGCTTTGGCTGGTTTAGAGAAACAGGTGATTCAAGAGAGATTGTTGCAGATGAGTGAAAGATTCTATATATCCCAGATGATGCTTTATCATGATTAGGGGATAGGGCTGGAGCAGCAGAGTGGGGCCAAGTGACTATTTATTGGACATGCAGTTTTAACAGGTCTGGAGGTTGTTTTGGTTGACTTTGCTGAAGGAGCATAGAGGCTGTATGGCCTGAATGAAGCTTTAGATGCTTTAGAGGAGGTGGGCTACTGAGGAGAAAGAATTCTGTTCACATTGCAGTTGGTCAATTCATCAATATTCAAAGAAAACATTGGATCTTGGAGTGTTTCTGACTATGTATGGTATGCATGGTCAGGTTTGATGATTGTTAAGGTGGACAAGATGTAGTCAATCACTGCAAGGAATCGTGGAACAATGGCAGCTTTGGCACTGCTGGAGAACATCGCCAATGGAAGGATTTGGAGGGAGCGTCTGTTCAGAGATCATATTGATCTCTTGGCACATGTTGATGAGTGGTTTATTATCCTTCAGGTTTCCTTTTAGTGTGAAAGCTGCACACTCTTTTATGCATGAGGCCCCTCAACCTTTTGCTTAGCTCTTCGGAAAGGAGCTTCTCATATGGTTTCCCCAAGCTCAAGCCAGTGCCTCATTGGGCCACCACCCCAGTGAGAGGTTTTCAGTTCAGTTTTAGTTTTTTAAAAGGTGGTGTTTCCTCAGGGTAAAGACCTTTGGTTTGTCTGCAAGTGGTTTCCTTTCCAAAAACAGCAACATTTTGGTGTATTGCTACCACCAGCTGGAATGTAATATGGATCAGGTTACGAAATACATACCACATATATTTATAAACTCCAAAAAAAAAAAAAAAACACAAAAAAATAAACACCTATATTTCCTGTATTAATTTCGTATTAAAATAACTCAACAAAATAGAACAACATTCCGAACTAAAAACTTTGTCCAAAATGTCTTGTATGTCTGGTTGCGATTTGTTGTCTTGTAAATTTTGTACAGTTCTCTCAACAGCATACTAGGAGCAGAACAATAGAACATGTTCCACTGTCTCTTCTTGAAAACAAAATTCACAGTTCTTTCTGTGTTTTCCTCAATTATCTGTCCTTGGTTTTGCCCCACACACTCACAACAGAAACTCATCAGCTTAATCAAGATAACGTGCACCTTTCCATGGTGGTGCATTTGCTGCTGCAGGACATTTGATCCCCAGACAGAGGACAGCTACACCACACATTGTTTCTCAACCAAAACCAGTCCAAAATGTCTGGCAAGGATTTTCAAAGAAAGTTCTATTTTTTCTTTCTGGGAATAGACAAATAATATTTTGTAGACCAAAAAAATGAGAAAATATTTGACCAAAAAACTTTAGAAACCATACGCCTTTCTTTTATCAAGGTAAAAGTCTGATAGCCTTTTTCAAACCTATGATAATTATTTTTTTTTCTTTGTTTCATTAAAATATTGCATGTTTGATTTATGCTGAGAAGGTAAAAATAACAGAATTCACTATAGAGAAATTAACAGCAATCCCCCCTTATTGCCTCAGTCCTTTTACAGATCATATGAAGATGGCGAAAAGTCGTCTTATTCCAAACTTAAAGGGTTTTGTGAAAGGGACTTGTAGCAAGACTTTAACTTGTGGCAAGTTTTTATAGATTCTTTTCATCCATTCTGGCTAACCTGGAGCCTTTTTGCAAAGAAGAATGGATTGCAAGTCTTCAGATGTGCAAAGCTTGTGGAAACTCAACACAAAATACCTGCAGCTGTAATTCCAGTTAAGGGCACTTCTACATATCACAAATGCACACCACAGTTTCAGATTTTTATCTGTAAAACATGTTAAACTACTCTTTCCCTTCAACTTCACATGCTTTATTTTTGCTATATTGCCTAAAGTCTGTGACAATCTGAACTTAAATGGACATGAAAGTTTTTCAAGGCATTTTATTTTTCACAAACTGGCTCCCAATCAAAGGATTATTGGCCCTTAAAATACAGGATGTTTTCTCACTATTATTTTACTTTTGATCAATGCTTTCACAAGTTCATCTACAGACAGTTGATGTCTTTAAACAGTTTGAAATATCAATCAATTCTGCCATAGTTCTGGAAGTTTCTGACTGATTTAGTTAGTACAAAGATGAGTACCCAAAAGCAAGGTGTAGGCAGAGATGTGACAGCTACTTGACTGATTTTTGGAGTGAATCATTGTGGGGGCAGAAAAAACAAGACCAACAGCAAAATGAGGGCACTGGAACACTAAGAAATCACAAAACAAGCTGTAAAAAGACTGTTAAAAACAAAATCTGAGAAAGAACCAAGACTTCCAAAAAACTGAGATAAAGACAAATCAATTGGTGAAGATGTGCAAAAAGTCTTTTATACTTTTTACAGTAGTATGATCTATGTAACTTAATTGTCTTGCATTCAAACTGAACGCTTTACTCTTCCACTCCAAAGTAGGAGTGGAAGAGTAAAGCCTAAAGGAGACTGGTCTATTTTTAGGAGAAGCAAGGGACATGTCATTGAGTTCATCCATGTGCCTTTTAAAAAGCTTGAGTTACATTTAATGATTGTAGGAAATGGAGCCTAGGCATAAATTCAATCTGGAAGACTCTCTCCAGGTTGAATTTGTGTTGCTGGTGATTTCGCTTAAAACAATTTAACAATTACTTCCTTGCATAGGATTTTCTACCTGAATTATTGTACTCAAATTAAAAGGCTGATTTGTCCATTTTTTTTCAGTGTGAAAATAATTATTGAAATTAAGAGACAAACAAATTTGTCCTTGTTTTCATTTCCGGTATGTCTGTACACAGTACATGTTGTTTTTAAAGATCTTACAAAAACAAATAAGTTTTGGGTTGAATTTTTGTCCAAAGAAGCTGGAAGAAACAAACATAATTTTTTACTTTCAGTGTAAAATGGGCCCTATGTTGATGTAAGCTACAAAGTAAGAGAGAATCATTACGTTTAGGAGGAGATAAAAATAATTAGTCTATCTTTAATTTGAAGAATCTTTTCTAATGAAAAATTGTTTTACTAGTCTAGCCATCATTGTGATTATTTGTGGAGAAAAAATAAAAAATTAAGAGTTTCAAACCAAAAAAAACATCCCAAGAGTCAAGCATGATGGCAGAGGAATCATGTTTTGTAGATTTGTGCTTCTTTATTGAAAAGGTTAATATGTAGAAATAATTAACACCTGGAAATTCATGTTCAGATACAAATGAGGACATCACACATTTGCACAGAGGTCAGTTAGATGAACTCTTGACACCCTTTAGCAGTACTTTTTCTCTTAAATTAAATGGTTCCTTGTGCATGTTTTTGTTTTATGTTTGCAACTACTCCAGTATTCATTCCTTGGACCACTTGGAACCTATTTATAAGTAGCAAAATTCTCTTTGTTCTATTATGACTGCTGAAAAATAATGGGTTTAAAGCAACTTGGTGAAGCAGCTCTGAAAAGCTGAAGAACATGAAAAATCCTCAGCCTAAAAGGCCATGTCATATAGATACAAAAATCATTTTCCTATTATTCTGATATCACTTTTTTTTAATTATTATTTGATATTATTTTTCAAAACATGAATGAATTTCTTCATCAATACTGAAAATACCAGCAACTTCATGAATAAGACACATTCACTTGCTGAAAGCAGGTGTCAAGCAGGGTCAGGTGAGAATTGGCTTTAACAGGAAAATCCCCCCCACCTATTCTCAGCCTTTACATCGGTCTGTTCATGTCACGAGCTCCTGTACGCATCTCTGCGTCTTGCCCTATACTTGCATTGCATTTGCCTTCAAAATTGGCCTTCTTTCTTCATGGGATATAGTAGGTTGTGAGGAAATTGAACAAGATTTAGGCTAGTTCACATGATGGCATTATGTAGTTGCTACAGAGCCATGACATGAATCTCCTGCTGTGAACTCACTGTCATGTTCAAGAACCAGTTTAAGATGGAACACTGTAACATGGTTCATTATACTGCTGGAAGTAGCAATCAGAAGACAAGCCCACTGATCCCTCTTTTTTTTTAATTTTGTACAGGCATGTGGGAGGTATCATAAAGCACAGGAAATGTATAATGATGAGGGACTTTCCATTTAATACCATATCAAGCTCTGTGTTCCCTAAAATGATCACGTTAAGCATTCAAATGACTTACTCTTAGAGAATCCTGTACATCATGTCAGAAAAACTCATATTACTGCAAGTAAAAAAGCAATACGCAAACAAGAATGATTTTCAATACATGCTGTTTCTCACTATTGTCTGGCAACTTTATATTTTGTTTTTACAACTCATCAGTCTGCCCCTCTGCTAACATGCTTGCCATGTTTTTTTGTTTTGTTTTGTTTTGTTTTTTTGTATTGGTGTTCTGTTTCAGACTGAATCATTTCAGGTTAAAGCATAATCTAAATGCAAAGAAGATTTTTTTTTTTTAGATTAGAGACTGTATAGACATGTGAGGCCTTATGTTGATTTCCAAACTGCCGTCTGTCAGTAAGTAAACTTTTATTCATTTCTTCAGTTCCGATAAAGAATTGTCACAATGCAGCACACATTAGTTAATAAAAACCAATTGAAAAATTATGTAATAAATAAAAATACACAAAAAATGGAAAAAGTAATTATAGATTAACATTTTAAGAAAACATAGGCGGTAAATGAAATGGTTAAAATAAAAGACATGAATTAAAAAATGTTCCAAAGGTGCGGATTGAGTCTTTGATGCCAAAAGGAAAGGCATAGTTTTGTGGCAAAGTTGCCAAAGGCTGAGTCTCCTATCCTATGATTCTTATAGTTGTTATAAGGAATTTGGAGCAGACTGGCACTATAATGGTTATAAGGCAGGTTTCTTGTGTAGTTTGGCCCAAGGCCATTTAAAGCTTTGTATTCAAGGATGAAAATCTTAATTTTAATTCAAAAAGTAATGAGTAGCCAATGCAGACAGCTTCAACTGGGGTAATGGGTTTTAATCTTCTTTGTGTCAGTAGCCTGGAAGTAATATGTTGGACAATTTGAAGCTTTCCTATGGACCTTTTTGGTATATATATATATATATATATATATATATATATATATATATATATATATATATATATATATATATATATATATATATATATATATATATATATATATATATATATGGGAAACTAAAATGTTGACCTCAGATATTACCCACCCTTTAACCTCTTCCAGGTTTGGATCATCATAAGTAGTTTCACACTTAATTCACACAGACTTGAATAAAGTTTCCTTAAATATGCAATCTGAAAGCCATCCTTTTTTTCTGGATGTCTGAGGATATTAGGGTGAATAGTTTTAAAATGATAAGCTTAGGTTTTGAGGGAGGAGTCTAAAGTTACTAGTAATATAAGTGTGAGTTGTTTCTGTGGTTTGTTTGTATTAGAAATGCCTGCTTTCAAAGAAGTATTTACAATTTTCAGAGGTGTAGTTTTGAAGTAAAATGCCCACCCAACAGACCATGGCCTCTTCTGTTGTACAAGTCATTTATAAATCACCAAATATCTCAGGTAACAGCATGACGATACTTCAACAAATATTTTATCACGAGTTGCACTCGGCCACAAAAAAGTAAGAGTGCAGTCATTAATTTTTTATTTTTGTTGTCTAGACATGTGGCTATTTACTCAACCACAGGTGGGCTCAGACTCTGGGTAAGCTTAATGGACAACATTACCTGTGCCGCATCAGGCAGTTACAGAGGAAATCAGCTGACCTGTGTGGTTTAAACTCTGGTGACACATAGGGGATGTTTATGTGTCATAGCGGAAAGACAGACCATGACAGTGGTGTGCATGCTGTGTTCCAGCTTAACCTCCCCCGGTAGATCAAAAGTAAAGGAAATGGATGATGGTGGAGAGATGTTATGTAGGCGTGTCCTGGTTTGACAGCACGCAAACACAACAGGGGGATGTAGAGAGCCGATCAGATGGGCAACTTGCTGGACTGTTGTGTAAATGGAAAAATAAATAGTTTAGTGACGTACAATATCGCACCACAGACTTTCCCAAATGCATGATAAAGGAAAAAGATCATCCTCTCACACCTACTTGCCCCTTATAATGATTTTTAAAAAGCCTATCAAAAAAAGAGGTTAGTAATATGTTCACTGAGAACAACTTAAATGTCATACTTTCCATTTGTATAATTAGTTAACATCATAGTCTATTACTTTACCTCCTACTACTATTATTATAACTGGACATGCCAATAAATACCTAGATGCTGTTAAATATTGTGTAGTAATTACTATTTATATATTATTAATAATAATTACATTGTTTATATGGTACCAGTTCATAACAAATCACCTTAAGCCATTTCAAATGACAAACCGCCCTCTGTCAAATCTATTTATATTGAATCCAATTTGATCCAAATTCCAGTCAGGTCAGTTCAATTCATTGCAGCACAATCTATTTAGATATTCATATTCAAAATTACAGTCATATGAAAAAAAAAATACCCTTTGAAAGCCTGTGTTCCTCTAAAATATGTGGAAATTTGGTAATGTAATACCAGCTTTTAAAGTGGGGGTATTACTCAAAATCAACTTTTTTACCTTTATATTATTTTATAATATCACTCCCTCATCAAAAACATACTCGGAGTGTTGCTTTGACTCATTCATGCATGTTTGAGAAATCCTTGAGTATCCCGTGGCAGCCATTCATGGTGCCTTAATCCCTGTTCCTACAATAAACAGGGATTAAGGAGAAGGAGCTTTGGTCCATTTACCCAAAGCTCCTTCTCCTTGGAGCTGCAGTCCCCCATCTGAGCTCTCACCCCACAGAGCACCTTTCCCCCACACCTTCCCTTAACAGCTCCACAAGTCTAGTGGCAGCAGGAACTAGCAAACACTTGGTGCAGGGGCGGATCTACATAGTGGGGGAGCAATTGCCCCCCTGCCACATAGCCTCCCCCCCACACCCAGCTGCCTGATCACATTTTATGTCCTTAAAATCATACTTATAAAAACTAATGGTGTGTTTGTCCAGAAGCCTCCTATAGCCTTCAAATTAAATGTTAATTTATCTAAAATATATAATTGTTAATATAATCTTAGGTCCCTGAAAAAACTTAGTTATTTCCCTGCGTCAAACGCCGTCTGCCTCCCACTCCACGGCCACTCGAGCTGGTGTGTCAGACACATTTATGAGGCAGACTGACTGCAACCTGGCAGTGTGGAGCCACTGAGCCACCCAACTTTTTCCAGGTGAAGTTAGTTTCTCCAAGTGATGTTTTAACAAAATTGAAATCTAATTAAGTTCATAATGAATGAATTGTCTGCTGAAGTTGACAGACAGCTATGGCTAAAAACCCACTTGTTTAAAGTTGCCTTTGATGAATAATAACCAGAACACTGATTCATTCTTGTCTTCATTCAGTATTTGATAATGATTACTGTCAAAATACTGGTATTCTGGAATACCGGTATTCGATAAAATGTAATGTTTGGAAGCTGATGAAGGAGAAAAGGAAGGTATTGAGTCACAAATCCCATCTTATATTCCAGCTGGACCAACTAATATGTTTTTATTCTCTGTAGATATTCCTGTGCAGAGAGATTAGATATTACAATGAAATAACATATTTTCAGTAAAGTCTACAGTTGTTTTATGAAACTAGATAGGCCAGGCTTTACAAATCTAATCAGTTTATCGGTAATTATAATAAAATGAAATATGAAGTAAATCCAAATAATACAGAAATGCAGTGAAACTGTATTAGATAATTCTAATTGTCACTATATATTTTTAGATATATCAAGATGCAAAAATGATGCAGCAGTCCAGTCCAATTGAAAAACATTCCCTTTCACACAGCAGCAAAAAGAAGTTTCCTCAGTGAGTAGTACAATTATTGGCAATGGCTTGGATATTTTATCTGTAGAAGTGATGGGAAGTTCGACTATTTTCAGAGAGCCGGCTCTTGTGACATCTCCTAATAAAAAGATGTGTAATATGTAATGTAAAGAGCCAGCTCTTTCATTTCCCAAACAGCTCTTAATTTATCATCTGTAGCCTCATATTTTAGCTTAAGTTGGCAAATAAGAATGTTTTATATGTAAATAAATCCTTTTGCATTCAGTGTTTTTATGACAGATTTTATGACTTATACTTGCCTAATTTTGTATATTTGTTCTGTTACAAAAGCAGGCATTCTTATTATTTTGTGTAATATTTTAATAAAACTTTACATTTTTATTTAACGCAAAAAAATGAACAGAACACAACACTGCAAACAAATCTACCGAAAAGAACAATAATAATAATTTCTTATTATATTGTACATCTTTTAAACTGAAAAAGAAAGAGTGGGGAGCCGCATAGACGTGTACATGAATGCATATATGTCTACAGAGAGCCGGCTGTTATTCGATGGGAGTCGGCTGTTCTGATTCACCACAAAGCACCAGCTCTTAGAAGTGATGCGTTTGAACATGAACCATCACTAATCTCTAGAGATGCGTCATATTGCTTTGCCTGCAGTCTTTTTGCGTTGCCAAAACTGGTGTATTAACGTCATAAAATGGAAATAGCAATCGGGAGAAGGCTACTTCCAAAGACAGTAGGTTCAATGACCATGCCAAGTCAGACGGACAGAGGTAGGCAGAGTAGCCAAAATTTGTATGTGAGTAAAAGTAACAATGCTTCAACATATTTTTACTTAAGTAAAAGTAAAACAAGATAGATTTAACGAGATCTTAGATCATATGAGCAAACCAGATGCTGAAGTTCGAGAAATACAAAACACACCAGTAAAAGCACTCAAAACGAGGTTATGGGGTGTTTAGCTGAAATGCGGAGAGCGGGCATTTTCAAGATGGCTAAAGAAAACAAGCATTTTGTTTTTAATTTTGACAGATGAGACAAATTGTGTTTGTTTTCTTAGAAGTGACAGTGATACAATAAATAATTTTTTGAAGTGTTTTTTGTGAATATTTTGTTAACCCTTCTTACATGAAGGGGATTTTCACATACTTAACAGAGGTCCAGCATTGCCCTCTCTTCCCACTCCTAAATTGCAGTGGCAAAGCATTCCCTAATTTGGAAGGAGCAACGGCAAAAGCCTGATCTTCCCTGAGTTTCAGCCATGTCCTTGACACCTCCAACAACTGCTGGTCAGCTGATCTGCGTGACCGAGAAGTGGAGTGCAAGTGCAGTAGCTGAGAGAGGTAGGAAGGGGCAAGACCATTTAAAGACTTGGGCCCCGTTTACACAGAGGCGCTCTTCAGTTAAACCTTAACATTGTTGTTGTTGTGATCCAGCCGCTCATTTACAGGACACCAGTGACCAGACTCTCACACACCGGCACTTTTTGAAACCAGGTCTCAGTGAAACCTTTCTGTAACACCCCCCGTGGAGGTGTGAAGTATTCCAAAAGTGTGAAGGCGCACATGCGTAGAAAGCACGGCTATAGTTTTTACTATATGTATCCACGGGAAGATAACAACAAAAACAAAAAACAATCGCGGATAACCTTGGGCTGTGTTTTGTTATTTAATCAGTACAGTTTAACACAATTTCTGATAAGGAATGTGTTACATGAGCACTTCGTTCATGGGAGACGGAGACAGGTTACTGTTTACAATGAGGTGAAAGCTCTGAGGTGAAAGCTAAAGTGTCAAAAGTGCATGCACATTCTATGACATGCTAAAATCACAGCGCCGTATAGTGGCACGGCATGATAACTACAGCTGACTCTCGGTGTCTTGGCGTGTTCCGGTTAAGTGTTTCAGCACTTTCAAGCTAACATTGTAAATACGAAATTGTTCTTAGTGTTTTTCCTGGTGAAATAAAGATTTGACTAAATAACGCCATGAAGCAGTGCTTTGCACCAGCTAAAGTCACAATAAGGATGACTTGATGACTGTGAGATAGTAATCCGACTGAGTTTGAACAAAGACTTGGATTACCATTTTGAAGTCATCCTTTGACATGATAGTTTTTCTTTTGGTTAGTTGCGTCAATTGGAAAAAGATGGATTTCACAACAGCATTGATCTGTCAATCCAGATCCCTATCCATTTTAAAACCAAGGTTTATGACAATGGACTTTCTGTAATCTGCCAGACAGCCAATGTCTACATGAGAAGAAGGTTCACCAGTGGCGTTTTTATTGAAATTTAAAAAGTTAAAAGGCATCCAAGATTTTAATATCTCTAGATATTTATTTAAAGATATTTATTTGCATCTGTTTTTCTGTATGCAAGGTTTATTTAAACCTTGCATACAGTTGTTATCTTCCTGTTTTAGGAGCACATAAATCTGAGTATAACCTGCATAACAATGTGGAACCTGACAGGCCATGAATGGCTTTGCTGCCAGTCTCTTTCTTGTTGTTAAATCGTGAGGGCCGACCTTAGCTAAGGCAAGTGAGGCTTGCAGTGCTTTAGATTTAGTTCTGGGGGTTTTTTTTTATTTGTTTTTGTGTTTGTTTTTTACCTTCTTAATGAGTCATCTAGGAGTAAAGTGAGATTCCCTAGTTTTATTTTCCAAATTTATATTAATTACTTCCCAAATTCAATTTTCTTAATTCGATTTGTAATGGAGCAAACACATTATTTTACCTTAAATTATCTAAACCTATAGTTAACTAGTTTCAAAAGTGTAATACAAAAACAACCCTAATTTTGGGGGAATTTTATGTTTTTGTAAAGCTCACAAAAAACCAACCTGTCAAGTATTTTTGTAGCATACATTTCATATCGAAGTTAACAAATAGTCTTTATGGTAAAGTAAAAACTTTTCATATATAAACTTAAATTTCGGACATTCGGTAAAAAATTATTCCCAGTAATTTTGTAAATGTGTTCTAACTTGCTTACCGACAAACAGGTTGTTGTTTTCTTTCTGTGATGATGGGTCCTGGTTGAACTCCAAAATTCCAGGTAACAACTTGTATAGGGGAAAAGCAGAGGCAAAAATACTTTACATACTACTATATATCTTTCCCTACTTGACGTTCTGAGCAAATTTTGCGTTTTGTTGTGGATTCCATCTTGTTAAATTCTACAATTCGGTCCACATTTTCTACATCTCGGAAGTCATTGGGCACTAGTAACTCTTGGGTTCATAGGTACTGACTCCCCCAGAGCCAGGTGGACAAATTCAAAATGCAATAAAGAAGCAGTTTTAACCCTAACTGATTAAAATTTTTAATTATGCTTTAATCAATTCCATACAATTCTACAATACAATATGATGACAAGAAAAATAAAAGAATATTTATTATATGGTGACATTTGTTTTTTCCTTATTTGAATGTTTTCTTTGACTGACCTTTTGATTGAAATTGAAAATTGTGTGTGATTTCACCTTTATTTTTATACAAAGTCCATGCATCTGTTTTTCTTCACAAAAATATCTGTCACTCTGTTGTGAAAAATGTCCTTCCTTTTTTTTAAAAAAAAAAATCTGGCAGGGATTTAATAGGGATTATCATGAAGGAGGAGAGTGGCCTTTCTTTTCCAGCTGTATTCGTTTGTATTTTTCTGAATGTTTTCAGTCTTTTTAATGCTTAGAAGACCACTTGTTGCCTGTTGTGCCTATGGGGTTCCGCATTGCCCTATATCAGTGAGGCACGGTACTTTATGCCTCACTCTGCGTGTTTTCACTGCGCATTAATGGCCGATAAGAAAGACTAAATATTTCACTCACATTCATTAAATATATTAGAGAGACTGTGGATTGTCAACATATGTAGAACATGTGTAAATAAACAAATATATTTGCAATATAAAAAAAAGACGGTACTGGGCATGCCTGCTTCATTCACGATAGGCGCTTCTTCACTGGCAAGTCTCACTCTAACCGGTTAATGTGCGGTTCGGTTCTACCCCTGTTGTGAGCGTCTCCATTACGGTCAGTTCCTCGCTATTGTGGGGCGTGCACATGGGAACGTGGGCGGACCGTGAGCGCGCAGCAGTTGTGGAACACTGTCCGATGATGTTTGCCATGACACTCAGCAATTTAGAACCTTGAGGTTGTGGTTTTGATGGACTCAAATAAACCCTGGTATTTCATTTGGTCGAAAATTAAGATCGGCTGATGATTTTGCTATACATGTAAATATATCTATATTCTGATTTTATTTTTTTAAACGTGTAACCTTTTTGGATTTAGGTAATACATTCCAAAGATGTAAACCAATATCTATGCATGAACTTTATTTGAAACAAAAAAAAAAAAAAAAAAAAAAAAAAAAAAAAAAAAAAAAAAAAAAATCCAAATCTGTAGAATGCACATCACACCAAACTATTATTAAATATTATGTAGTTCCGGTGTTTCACACAAACTGTAGCTCCGACAGAACGTTGACAACAGCTGAACTGTTTCTCTCTTCTTCATTGCTGCTCGTTCTTCAGAGAGGCGTGCTGCGTTCAGGGCCGCTACATCACGCGCATTCCGCTCCAAAACTTAGCGCATGTGCTCCTGTCGCTGCTCCTGATTAAATTCATAATTACGCTCGTCCAGACTGAGCAGCTCTCTGATAGCAGACGGCATGTCCACTGCTATAATACATGAAGAATGTTGTTTGGAGTTTGCAGTGAGGTAAATCACGGGCCAATCAATGCAGTCAGCTGTCAATCAAATCGCTTCCGCGGAATGCTCGACGCGCCGCGGCTTGTACTGCCCCTGAAGTGAGTACGAAAAACTGCGAGCAGCCGCGTCGCATCTGCTAATGGAGATGAATCTGGCTGGGGCGAAACCGGTTAGAGGTGCTCCAGTGGAGACGTACGTGGCTTATGTGTGACCTAACGCCACCAGAGGTGAGGGGAAGCACAGCATTGCCTCACCCCAGACTTCTTCTATCCAACATATAAAAATCAAAGCAAATATTAGGGAACAAAAAACACCTCCAAAGCTATACAGACCAATTACATCACAAAACCCTCCAACCAAAGGAAACTGTCATAACTTTCAGCTACAGGAAAACAAATAGATGATGGCATCTTAACCTTTTAAAACCAGAGTAATTTAGTTAAAACCTAGGCTTTTCAACAGCTGAAAACATAAAAAATGATTAAGAGAAATTTCTCATGACAGATTTGGCAAATTAGTTTTATCCAGCATCTTCATGTTTGTGATCAAAGAGGTAGATTTTATTTAGTTTATACCTTGTACACAAATTTGTTTTTCATCAAAATGATTGAAAACCGTCTCTATCATCAGGTAAATGAGTTTCAGAAGACTCACTCAAGTCAAGGTTTGGACCACAATCCTTTGATCCTATAGGTTAATGTCATCCTATGGAAAGACATAATCCCAACCCAACCCCGTACATTGCACCTGGCACTTTTTTATTGGGTCTTGCTCCACTCTCCTGCTTCTCCTCCACCTTCTGTCCCTCTGTATGCATTTGTTCCTCCTCACTCCTACTCTGGCTAGCATTATCCTGTCCCTCTTGTACAACTCCATGACCACAGTTGACACTGTCTTTGTCTGCTACTTAACAACAATAGTGATAAACTTTATATCATTTTGCAAAGAATTCATAGTGTTAGAACACAAATACAATACAAATATCCACTTCAGTAAAGTGTTAAAGACACAGGAAGTGAATTACTGACTTTATTTGTATTTTTCTTGAGCTAGTAAAAAACCTATAAATGAAAAAATAGAACAAGACAACCATATATATATATATATATATATATATATATATATATATATATATATATATATATATATATATATATATATATATATATATATCAAAAATTCCGGCTCATTCACGAGATGTGTGCTATTACTCAACTTTTCATTTTGAGTTACGACTCAATTAGCGAAAAACTACCCCATACAAAGTCAATGGAGCGAGATGATATATATATGTATACTCTGTATATTTAGATTTTTTCTTTTTAACTGTGAACACAGACTTTCTCCTGAAATGTTGTCTTTTGCAATAAAGAAATGTGTGCCTTTTTTTGATCAGCCACTATGGATTGATTTTAATTGATCAGATTAATTATTTATGTACATATGGTGTAACTTTGTTAATAGGCTGCCTTTAATGTTCTGTGCACCCTGAACACATTCGACAACCCAAACAGACTATATTCCAAGTCTGGGATGGCAGTGCTTGCTAACCTGCTGTTTTGTCCCATCACTGACCTTGGCCCCTCCACCACAGAAAATATCTGTTAATTTGGCACATTTGGCATGGTGGCTAATTTAACCCACTCCTCTTTCTTTCTTACTCTTTCACATTGGGAAGGGGCGTTTCTGCACATCACTGCGCTGCTGCACTTTATGGGTTGGAAAAAAATTAAAAAAACAGACTCTGACCACTGGGCGGTTTGGCCTGGAACAGACCAGCTATTTGAGAAACCTCCCAAACCTCCCAATGACCAGTTTGTGCTCCTGGTGCAAACTGAGGTCAGGGCAAATAGGTAAGTAGTTAAGCCATGAAATAACATTTTATGTTAAACTGAACTTTTTTCATTAAAGTAAATGGATAGTTCCAATCCACACTGTCCAGTTACAAGCATTAGTTTAGGACTCTGAGGTATTAACAAGCTTTTAACCTCAAATGTCAAGGTTTAAGTACATGGAAATCAAATTTTGGGTCAAAAAGAATGCTTATTTTCTTTTTTATGGTCAGGTCCCCAATGTGAGTGCTAAAGATTTACCTTTTTGAATGTCATCCAGACGAATCTATCAATGAAAAAAAGAAACTAAAAATTAGCGAAGCACTAACTTATCAGAATGTTGTGAACTATCAACAAAAAAACAAGTATAATATAAAAGTTTAATATAAGCACTACCAAAGGAATTTTTCAAACAGTGTTATGAATCACTTTTGAAACCACATAATCATATGGGATTAAATTATGACCACTAAGTAAACGTGGTTTGCATTTCCATTCGTCTACCAAAAATATGATTTCCAATCATGGAAGAAAGATAAAATTTTCAAAGGTTAGACAGACCACTATCCTAGTGGTTCTGACCACTTTCCTACTTCATCACCTATCTAGCTGTACCTTAATCCACCCACTTCTTTAACTCTGCGTGGGCACCCTACTTTCAATCTTCTGAGAAACCTTAATACGTGGTCAGAGTGGTTAAGCTTTTTAAAGACGGAAAGATATGGTGAAGGTTTTATAAATAATACTGTTGCATTCCTTGCCCACATTGTCAGTTATGCAATTCAAAGTTGAAGGCTGATGTTTTTTGTTACTGCTTTTGGTCTGTGGTACACACATGAAAAAAACACTGGAGCAACAATAGTTAACTAAGTTACATTGTAAATGTTTTAGCAGATGATACAGCCTTCATTGAGGAAAAAGCATTTAATAGAAAACAGAAATAAAAGTTCCCATGGGCTCCATGAGAGACCAAGCCAGTTAAGCATGAGAACACAGCAGTAGTTTTCAAAGAAAATTGGTGTTATTCTCCAAAATAACAAATTCAAACAATTGTTACAGGGCCTTTAAAAGAGGTCAAATGAAGAAACTAAACTCAAGGCAAAAATCGTGATTTAACATAACAAAACCTCAAACAAACTGTTCAAACAAAATGAACTAACCTGACATACAACAAACAAAGAGGACTTAAATACTGGCTGATCAGACCAGACTGACGCACTTTGGAGAGGGAAGGGGAAAATCTACTCAAAGATCTAACTAACAAAAAGTAACAAAACATAGTTAGCTTAATAATTAAATGACTAACAACTAAACAAAGTTAACAAAATAAGCAACATAACTTGCACAATTAGAATAAAAGACTCTATCGTCTTCCCCCCATGATGGAGCTCCACATGGTATCACCCAATCAGTCACTCTGGGATTAAGTGTGTGCCAGCCAGAGTCCATGATTTCAGCCCAGTACAAGGAACTCCCCCACAGCACCAACAAAATAAGAAAGTATAACATATTAGAAGGTGTTTGAGAGCATTATATATATATATATATATATATATATATATATATATATATATATATATATATATATATATATATATATATATATATATATAGAGAGAGAGAGAGAGAGAGAGAGAGAGAGATAGATACGCCACAGTTTGAAAAAGTCTTCTGATTACCAATTCTTTAAAAAGTAATCTGGTTACTTTACTGATTATTTGATTTCAAAAGTAACTAAGCTAGTTACTTTATTAGTTACATTCAGTGGCTGCCGACAGCCCCCTGCCTCAGCCTAAAAAATGACAGGTGGTCTTGCCACCACTCACCTTACTGGAAGTGCATTTTTAACAGTAACCAGCGATGGGACTGATGGCTCTTTTAAGGGAACTGAATCTTCTGGATCTGTTCACTTCAAAGACCCGTTCAAATGATCCATATATTGTACACTTTTCTAAGAACAAGCCATTTTATCCCTAATATAGTTTTATATAGATTTGGAGAAACCTGTTTTTATGAGTTAAATTCAGAAAAAAGTTGAATCATTTGTATTAAATAAAATTAATATTTATTCAAACGGTGCAAAATAGAACCACAGTACATTCTTGCAGAAAAAATTGTTATGTAAATATTTTCATAAAATACAAAATTTCAAAATATAAATGTCAGATACCTATGTAGTTCCTTGCAACAAGTGTTGCATGCATTAATGAGATTTTAGTGCAATTTGTAATATAAAAACAAAATAAAAAGAAAATGTAACAAATAGTTGAGGAAAAAGTGGACTTGAATTGCTTTGGCAGAAACAAAAATCCTCTTCTGCACCATTCAATATAACAATTAAGGCAACATTCTAAACGGTAAACAACACTTAACTATAAGCATTAACCAAAGAGCAACAAGTATGAGAAAACCAAGAAGAAGGGGGCGCACAGTGACTGTTCTCATCCTCTCTCCTGCTGCATGAAGCCTTCGGGCAACCAGGTGCTCTACAAATCAAATCTGCTGCCATGGCAGGTGATGAAAACAAACAGTGAGCAATGTGCTCTGTGTGCTCATACATCCACCCCTTCCTCATATTGTATTTATTCCCCGATTTAAATATATATAATTTTAAATTAAATTAAATAATAATAGGTGTTGTAGCGCATTATCGACGAACAAAGTCATAAAAAAAAAAGGAAAAAAAACGGCTCTTGCTCACTGAGACTTGAGTCCTATCGTTCAGGGTACAGAGCTGTTCAAAAGAATCGGGTCATTCGCGAACGTCACATCACAGTAACCTCAACAACTTTGACGGTAAATGTAAAGAAAAATTTTGAGTCGCAGCACGGCACAGGCAAACTTACAAAAAAAAAAAAAGATCAATTTCACGTGAGTTGCACTCATGCTGAAAACGTGACTAGTCGCATGTAACAACACCCCATCCGATGCAAGAAGATAGCAAATATATCCTTTTTTTTTTTTTTTTACAAAGGAAAATGACAAAAGTAGTAACGCACAGTGATTTGGATAAGTAACTTTAATTTGACTACTGGTTTGGAAATAGTAATGCGTTAGATTTCAACCTGGAGAGAATCACACAAAGACATAGCAGCAATTAGAAGGTTTTATTGACATGAATGAATGGCGCTCAGACCCCGGCAGAAAACGAATATGCTGTGAATTGCAGTGAACACGGATGGGCAGCGTAGGATTAGGGGTGTCTTCCCCCGGGGCCCGGACACTGGTGGTGGATTGGAGGCTGAAGAAAGGAAGGAACCCTGATGGAGCCATGAGAGAACGAGGGTGGAGAAGGGGTGGGGGCGTGTTGTAGCTCAACAAGGGAGCAGATGGAGCCATGGCTGGCGAGCCTTATAAGCGCAGACTTTCACAATGATCGGCTGTGACGAGGTGTGGTCTGAAGCTGATGGGCTGCAGCTAAGGGGCATCACATGGCGATTGGATGATGCAGGTGAGGGTGGGAAGAGTCTTCAAGGGTGAATTTATGCCTAGGTTTCATTACTCATCACTGAAAATGGTGGTCAGATTGGGGTAAAGCGTTACTGGTATTCACTGTGTGTGTGTGGGGGGGGGGGGATGAATTTCAAAAACCATTTAAATGTGGATTTTTTTTTTTTTTTTGCAGCATTTATGAAACAGCATCCTTCCTTTATGAATTAGTTTTCAAAGACAAATTTTATATTAACTTTATTTTAAAAAAAGAATAACAGCATGCCATGTTTTTTTTGTTTGGTTTACACTAGTCGCCTGCGTTTATTCATTAGCGCAGTCACATGAACAGCTAAGGCTAGATCTGCCATCCGGTGTGAATTGCAAAGCTCTGGGATCTCCATGTCCTCCTTCTCACAAAACTCTTGAATCTCTGCTTTCAGACTGTCACTATGTTCACTGTCGTGCTCCTCAAACAGTGAAAGAAACTGTCTGTGATTCAGTCACTTTATCTTGTATCTGCTTCAAAAGTGCAACATTTGTCTTGTCAGATTTGGACAGCCATCAGTTGTAACATCTATCAGTTTGTCCATTTTAGTCCCACTGGTCCATTTACCTCTGTGAACAAATCACTCATGGTTGTAGTGCCTTTCATTGGTTGCATAGCTGCCACCTCCTCCACATCTCAAAGAGTTAGTCCACGTACAAAGATAAGTAACTAGGCTGTATCACGGAGATCACAACTCTCATCCAGAGCCAAGGAAAACGAGTCAAAATTGTCAGTTTCTTTTGCAGACGAAGCACCAAATTCTCCATGAAGATCTCGATCCGCCTTGCAAAGGTGTCTTTTTTTCTCCATACTGCAGACTCCATCAAACAGTCTTTTATAAAGTCCCCATTGGAGGATGGCTTACCATATCTCTTGCAATTTAGTGGGATATTACAAAACTGGTCCTGACTGCTGCTGATGCTCCTGCCTGCTCTGCTTCAGTCAAATTCTTGTGCTTCTCTTGTAATGGTGGTTCAAATGGTAATCCTTAAACATCACTAGATATTCTTCACAGACAGGTTTGAGGTCAATTTTATCAAAAAATGTTCATAAGCCCAAGACTCAGCATTTTGTGTCAATTTTTTTTTCTGTGCCAGTAGACTAACTAATTTCTTGACAGCTGTTCAACACATTTGCTGAGGCACATAAGTACAACAATGATGTTAAAAAAAACAATAGTGGCCTTCAAAATAAAACATTTCATTGTATTTCATACACCTATAACAAAGTAATGGGATTCTTTTATGTGGCCCATGGAGTGTAAAATGTCCATGTCTGCACTGGGGTCTTAGGAAAATAAAAAATAAAAAATAAAACCTGCACATTTTTTTTAATGTTTAAAGTATTTGTCAAGATGAGTAATTGAAATTCTTACATGTAGGATACTTAATAAGTAATGATGTTTTAGTTTTTTGTATTTGAGAAAGTCCCTTAAATCTTCTGATAAGCACACAATGACCATTTTGAGGCTGTTTAACTTTTTTATTAATCCAACAGCCAATATAGTAGAAAGATTCCTAAACTGACAAGTAAAGCCCATTTCTGGGACCTATTTATAAATCATTTGATCATAAGTACAAACACCTACAAACTGTATCAACACTGGGAGGAACAGACTGGTACATGTAAATAAAATCCTCTCTCTGTCACTGTTTGGCTGTGGTTTGGAAAATAAAGATGTGCTACAAAGTCAGCACATATGTATAAGGTTTGTATAAGAAAAATTAACAGACTTATTTGAAATTTGTCCTGGAAAAGTACAAAATGTTGCAAAGCAAGAATTTAGCTTTATGCTTACCAGTGTTTTGAAAAATAATACACACTCAAAAAACATTTTAGCATCACGTTCATCAGAATCTTGTTTTTCTCTTGTGCTAATGTATAGCCATTTCAGTGCAGAGGCAGAACAACCACCCATTTACATTATACTAGAAATTCGGTTGACTACAGATTAAACCATCTTATTGTCCAATCTAATTTATCCCAAAGGTGTTCTCTTTCCATTCCCATCGACTTCTTCCATGCTGAATGCACTCAAAGTCTTCGTGTACTGGTGTATAGTCATGTTGGAATGGGAAGGGGCCAACCCCAAACTGTTTCCAAAATATTGGGGAATATAGAATAATAATATATAGAATATATATTATATATAGAATATAGAATATATTGTAGTCATTCATCCTTTTGGCATTTGCAAAAGTCAAGCTCTTCACTGGATTGCTAGAGACTGCGGGCTCTAAATCTAAGATTGCTTCACTGAAGCACTGATTGCACAAGCAGTCAGACAGAGTGGCCTGACTCATCACTTCAGACAGCATGTCTCCACTGTTTTAGAATCCACTTTGTGGTTGAGTTAACTTTTTTTACCAGTCACGTCCATCTCATTGTAATACCACTGACAGTTGATTGGAATATTTTATATCAATGGTACTTTCACAGCTGGACTTATAACATGGGTAGAATCTTATTGTAGTGCTAAGCTGGAGCTCCCGAGAGTGACCCATTCTTTCACAAATGTTTGATTTGTCAATTTTAAGACATTAGTCAACTTTAAGACATTGTTCAATAAACAGTGCTAACAAAGCTAAACTTGAAGAAGATTACAATGTATGGAACACCATTGATGAGTGAGTTAAAAGGGATACCAGGTATCTAAAGTGCGACCAATTTAGTCACAAATGCGACCTAATTTCTCCATAGTTTGCCTAAAAAAAAGTTTTAAAAAAAATTCAGAGGTCGTGCTGGGGAACCAGTCATACGAGGAAAAAAAGTCTCCAACACTAAAAGTCGCTTTGTGGTTCAACAACAGACACACATTAGGCTCATGTCGTACTCAAAACCAATCAGAGATAGTGAAGGGTGGGACACCCCTCTGATTGACTGAGGCCCAGCTATTCATCTGCGTGTCTGTTGTGTGCTGTAGCAATAGGCTAGGCTCATCAGAAAAACAGTGGATGCAGTGCATATAAGGAGAAAACAGAAAAGTTGAAACCTGAGCAGTCCAAAAATCCCAGTTTATATGGGGGATGTGGCATTTTAGCACCCTCACTTTTTCTGCAGTTTTGCTCACAATCTGCACTTCCAGGCTGGTGCCTTCATATTGTGTTGCTGATAATTATGCTGTTATATTTGTGCCACCAATCTAAGCGTGCAGTGAGACTGACGTGACCATATATCTATGTGAACAAATAATATATCATGTGTGCATTTAAATTTCACACCTGCTCACTCAATAAATGTTCTGGCATGTGCGCCGCTCTGACTCTCCTTTTCTTCCTGCTTCTGTAAACAATCTACACATACCCCACCCCCCACCCTCCATGTCACCCCCACCCCCTGGGTTTAAAACATTTCAAAATGAAACCCTGAAAAAGCACAATACACCTATAAAACAAATGACATGCCACAATACAATACCCCAGGTGTCCCCTCTCCCCTCTGTTTTTCAGCAACAGGCAGCATGAAACTGATCATCTGACAACGCCGAGATGATAATTAAGTTTAATATTGCTTACAATATTGCAAAGGAAGAACTTCCCTTCACCAAGTTTATGTTCGAAAAAATTGTTCATAAGAAAATGGCTTGAACGTAATGAAATGTTCAGTTTGAGATGTTAATAAGCTATTTAGCACATTAAACTTTTGCACTTAATTTAGATTTTCTTTTAATTTAATTTATCTTGAGATGTTTTTAAGTTTAAATTTCAGCTCATAAGAAGCACCTTAAACATTTTTCTGTAGGTTACCTGTCTTGTAACATTGCCTTAATGGAGAGTGATTTGCAATGCAATCAAAAATCTGGATGCCCCTAAATTTTGTGCTGGTGCACTTAAGAAAAAAGTTAGGCACACCAGTGCAACCAGTGCAAAAAGTTAGTCGAGAGCCCTGGAAGCAATCGTTATACTAATGTAGACTGAAAAAGTCTAAAATAATGAGGTTTTGGCTAAAATCTCTTTGCTAAATATACCAAAATGCGATAATGTTTGTCTTCTTCAATCACAGGAAACTAGCTGACAAAAAAAGTTTATAATAAAGTTTAGTTCTTTGCCAAGTTTGCAGTCAACAGAGGGTTTTGGAACAGGGAAGCAACAGGTCTGTTTTCTTATCATTTCATAAGTTGTAATGTGTTATGTAGAACGCCAGCTACTGGTGTTCAGCTTGTATCAAGTTGACTACTGCTTATGATGCAACAAAGGGATTAATCATCATAGCTAAACAGCTCCAGTCCTCGAATGCCTCTGTCCTCCAACTTTTGAAGGCATCCCTGCTCCAACACACCTGAATCAAAAGGCTGAATTATCTGCTTTACATGTCAGCAGATTTTGTACTGGCCTGTTCACTAAACAGTCATGTGATCAAGGAAATTTGAGTCAATCTTTGAGTGCTGTTTACCCAAATGAAGCAAAGCATGCAGTGTGAGTGGGCGCACGTGGTAGAAACAACCTGTGGTATTACTTCTGACATTACATCACAATAAAGCAATGCTGCTTTGCAGCCCCAACCAGACTGGCTGCATGAAAATTTCACTTTGTGTCATGATTTGCATGTGAATTCACATAGGAAGTAACCAGGGGAAGTTTATTTTGTTAGAGGATATGCAGCCATAACAAGGTAGCCAAAACAGCTGAATGTTGAGTGTCTGCTGGCAGTTTCAAATGTAACTGAAATTTCTTCATTTATACACACAAGTATAATGCACAGCTAGAAAAGGTACACAGTAACACATCTTCTATACAAGTCAAAATAGCCAAACCTAAACTGTTTTTATTCCAGTGTAATAAAATATATAACAGTAGTCATAATTGTAGTGTCTATTTTTTATTGATAACAACTGTAATAACTTTTATTTTAAGAGGAAATTTAAAACCAATTTGTGCAGTTTAAGTGCATTTTATTGTCAAAATGTCCATGCAGAGTGATGGCAACCAAAAACATCCTATATGGACAAATTGATTAGTTGCTTTAAAAAAATAAATAAATAAATATATATATATATATATATATATATATATATATATATATATATATATATATATATATATATATATATATATATATATAATGTTTCACTGGGCTGAAAACAATACCAAATGTGCTTAAGGAGATCACTTACTTTCCTTATGCTTGCAATGAGACACAGCCTAAAATGCTATAAATTGGGTACATGCCATATAAATTCACTGAAGACAATCAAAACAAAAGGTTCCAATTCTTTGACGTTTTTATTTAAATTTATTATACATAAAAAATCAAGGTAGATTATACAGCATCCAGTGTATTTACAGCAGTACATTGAATTAATTACCCAATTATTGTCAATTCAAAATTTTAATTAAATACAAAACATTGTCATAATTGAAAGAAGAATATACAGAGAGAAAAAATAAACAAATACATTAAAAGTTTACGTTTATTTTAGGCCAGGTTTTTACAGCATTACATCCTCCGTTTCAGTTGATTTTTACAGTCTCTTATAACCTTTTAATGAACTGTGCTTTACAAGTCAATTCACAGGTAAAGGTATTCATCTTGAGAGATGAAGATGACTGTTAGAGAGAGATTCTCTTCCTCTTTTTTTGTGCGAAAGTGAGATTAACACTGTTAGTGGTGCACACTTTACTATTCGAGTGATGGCTGACAAGAAAGCAGAGCACATTATGAGTTGCCTTCCAATTTTACCTGTTATTAAATAACTTTCAGAAGCTGCAGCTCCTTTTTTAGGACAAAACTCCCCAAACTGGAGCTTTGTATTGGTCTGGGCTCTTTACAGAAGGTGAGCCTGGTCCCTTAATGTGAGCTTTCACATCTACTTCTAGACAAATATAAAACAGCCTTACGTTAAGTGAAAGCGGGTATGCATATGTCAGACTTGATTAATTCTGCACCAGCATAGTCTTACAAGTCTTTGAGAAACACTTCAGTCATCCTGATCACATGTTATAAACATGAAAAAGGCTGTCTCTATAAGGTATGGATTTGCTAGGACTAAAGTCAAGACTTAATTTTGTGCCTCTGGTCAGCTTTAGCAGTTCAAAGAAGAAGATTTGTGTTTGGTTCACCTTCATCCTCCCAATTGTTCTGATGTCTTTTCCATTCATCTGAATGAGAGAAAACTGTTGATCCGTGACCTCAAAGAACTTCACCCACCCGTAAACTGAATACTTTCCACCTTTTTCTGCAGTGAATATGTCCCATATCACCTGATGATCACTCTCTAAAGAGGTGGAAATATTTCCAATGAGTGCACTCAAAAAATACAATGTTTCAGTGTTCAGTAGGAGAACAAAAATAAGCTTTACTAACCTTTTAATGTGCCATTTATCTTAACTGTTGCATGAGTTCTCACAAGTGGAGCTTCCTGTAAACAGGTAGAACCAGTATTACTACATGAAGAAATAGAGAGGGGAAAGCATCAATAGTTTTTCTGTTTTGCTAACTTTTTTCTTACCTGGTTGCATGATGGTGTTTCTCTTATATAACAGAAGATGAAAGCAGTCATCAAAGCCACTATGAGCAGTCCCATCACAGCAATCAAAGCAACCAGCAACTCAAAGCATTTCTTCGATCTCCTCGATTCACCAGCGGCTTCCAAACCACCCAGTGTCACCTTTTCACCCATCAGTGTCTCCTCCAGTGCTGCTTGCTGTTTTTCCATGATGCAAACTGTGAAACCTCCAACTGATGGTTCCTTAATATAGTCACTGTCTTCCCACACACACAGTGGGAATCCCAGACTCCACCCTTGAGCAGTGAAGAAAAAAAACAGAAATGATTGAGGGAATCCCTCTGCAGCAACGTGCCAAAATCCGTTTAATAATTAAACTTGGCTTCAAGGAACCACTTCTACTGAATCTTATCAAAGTTTTCCTGGGGGGGAGGGGATTATCTGCCTCCTGGAAGTTGGAAACAAGTCTGTGTGCATGATGCCTCTTTCCAAATCTAATCCTGCAACACATCCATATACAGGTATAGCTCAATAGATTATGACACAACCAGAAAGTGAATTTATTTCATTAATTCGGTTCAGAAAGTGAAAGTAGAGCATTATATCAAGTCATTATATACACTGTAATATGTGTTTAGTTCTTTTAATTTTTTTTTTTATTATGGCTTACACAAACAGACAGTTGTCCAGCAGATCATCAATGAGACCCTCCACAAGCAAGTTAAGTTACAAAAGCTTGTTGTTAAAGGTGCTGGCTGTTCAGAGTGCCTATCAAAGTATATTAAGTCAAGTTTATTTGTATAGCACATTTCAGCAGCAAGGCAGTTCAAAGTACTTCACATTGTAAAAACATCAATCAAGTACACTGCAAAATAATCAAAAACATCAAAGTCATCAAGTAAAATCATCAAAATTATCTAGCAAATACACATGAAAATCATCAAAATCACTGGGAAAATAATGCATCAAAATCATAGGGATCATCAAACAAATATCATCAAGCAAATATAGTTCAAAAATGTTGATCACTTACTTTATTTAACTGATTTACACTCAAACTTCCATCCTTTGGAAAACCAAGCTTATCTTACCTGGATTTGTTTGCAGATTTATGGTCCAGACTACTTATCAAAGGCAGCTCTAAACAGGTGGGTTTTCAGCCTTGATTTAAAGGAATTTACTATTTCGACTGTTTTGCAGTTTTCTTTGAGTTTGTTCCAGATTAGCAGTCCATAAAAACTGAAGGCTGCTTCTCCATGTTTGTTTCTGGTTCTGGGGATGTAGAGTAGACCAGAACCAGAAGACCTGAGTGGTCTGGAAGGTTGATACAACAACAGGTCTTTAATGTATTTTGGTGCTAAGCCATTCGGTGATTTATAAACTAACAAAAGTATTTTAAAGTCTATACTCTGAGCTACAGGGAGCCAGTGTAAGGACTTTAGAACTGGGGTGATGTGTTCTATTTTCCTGGTCTTAGTGAGAATGCAAGTAACAGTGTTTTGGACATTCATCCATTCGTCCTTAGATCCTGGAAATGTTCTTCAGGTGATAGAAGGCCGACTTTGTAACTGTTTTTATGTGTCTCTGAAGGTTCAGGTCCGAGTCCATCACTACACCCAGTTTTCGGGCCTGATCACTAGTTTCTAGCTGTAATAACTGAAGCTGTACGCTGACTCAAGATCGTTCCTCTTTAGGTATTAATGGAAGGTTGAGTATAAGGTAAAAAGTCATATTAAAAACACACAAAAAATAGCGATAACTTCAAAGGACTATAAAGCAAAGCCCATTCAAGAGTTTGGGGGAGATTCAAGAGGACAAGTCACCACACAGCCGTATCCAGAGCATGGACTACAACTTTTACACTCCTTTTGTTTAGCTACTCCTGATCCAGAGATAATTTTAGTAGTGTCTTATCTAGGCTAAGGAGAAAAAGGACTGGACTAGTCCTCAGTGGTCCAAAGTCCTTTTTTCAGATGAAAGTAAACTTTGTGTTTTATTCAGTAATCAAGGTACCAGAGTCTGACCGAAAACTGGGAGAGACACCAAATCCAAGATGCTTCAGGTTCAGTGTGAAGTTTCCACAGTCTGTGATGGTTTTGGAAGCCATGCTGGTCCACTGGGTTTTATCAAATTCAAAGTCGGCATAGCCGTCTGCCAGAGAATTTTAAAGTTCTTCCCTCTTTTGACAAGCTTCATACAGATGTTGATTTCATTTTCCAGCTGGACTTGGCAGCTGCCCTTTCTGCCTAAAATAATGCTTTAATGGCCATGGTATCAGTGGGGCCCTGACTGGAAACCTGCCCTGGTTGTGAACTGCTTCTCACCCAATGACTGCTGGAGGTAGGCACCAGATATTAAGGACACTGTGTCCATTTAGACTGAAAGATTTTTCTTTTTTAGATGCATGCACATTATGCTAGCCTGTACTGGTGATCAAGTTTATGAGATCATTTTCAAACCTATTTTCCAGAAAAGCTAAACATTTCAAAATAGAACACACACTGTGTTATTCTAGTTCTTGTAGACCAGCTAGCTGTACTGCATAAAAAACTGTTGATTTAAGCTGTTGTAAGCATTAATTAAGACAAGAAGCCAGTGTTGTCTCTGGTGTCTATTATGATTTGCAGCCTTTTTATAATTCCCATGTGTAGAAACTGAATGGACTGAAGGTAAATTATTAGCAGCCTTTCACAGTACCAGTGTGACTGCACAACCTTCCATTCTGCTACACCCAGGATATTATTACTCCTCCTCTATTTCCACGAGGTGTTTTAGTGCAAATGCAGTGAAAAAAAACAAAACCCTGACTGAAACACAAAACTACAGTGAAAAACAAAGGTGGCCCCCTATCCATATTTGTCTGTTCTTTGTCTGTGTGTTTCAACCTTAAACCATTTGGCACTGTACTCCACAAGAGAAACTGTACTGTTGCATCATAGTGGTCCCGCCTACTCACAGAGATAAACCTCCCACTGACTCTCCAGTCACGTCATTTATCAGTTGGTCATGCTTGCAGCACACATTTCCTACAAAAGCTGTACATCCTTCTACTGTTTTTACATTCTCTAAAGTACTTCCTTATCTTATTTGTGAGTGTTCTTAGTTTCAGGTTCTGTGGTTTTGCACATTGACATTACATATTTCCTTGGAAACTACTGATTATTATTGATTGCTGTCTATAGGTTTTTAGTAGAACACCTGCAGTTGGAGATTGGTTAAAGATTAAATAATATAATGAAAAAACTTTTTTTTTACTCTGAATGTTAAATGTAACAAGAGGTAGCTTGTTAAACCATGGATACAAATATTCTAAAGCTTTCTTAATACTTGACAGTTTATCAGGTGTTTTCAAACTATTTGGTCACATTACAGCCACAAACTTCAACGTATTTTGTTTATTTTTTTATGTAATAGACAAACACAACGTGGTTTTAAAATGTGAGGTAGAAGGAAAAGGATACATGGTTTTCAGTATGTTCTACAAATGAAAGTGACAAAAGGGTGGTGTGCTTCTGCGTTTCGACACCTTTAATCTTTAATCTTTAATCCTTTAACCCCTAAATAAAGTGAAGCTGGTGAAAATGGGGCGTAATACATTTTCAGAAACTAGCCTGTAACTAAAATAAACTATAGCTATGATTTCTTATTTTTTCACTATATTTTACATCCAGAATTACTGAATATTCTTGACTAAAAAGAAGAATAACTTCATATGCAATAGTACATTGATATGAAATGGTTTAGTTATAACTACAAAATGGTAGCAGGTAAAGATGAAATGGCAATCCATGGGTACAAAACTGGGTTGTAAACTGGCAAAGGGACCCCCAGTAGATGGTAAAAGCATCAAAATTCTGAGTAATAACATGCAAAGCAAGGCTAAAGCAAGGGTAGGCTAACTACAGAGAAGCTTCATAGATGTAGCGAAGGACGCTGAGGGTTTGGTGTGACAGAGAAGGATGCTGAGATGATCAGCTATAGAAAACCCTAAGGTAGTTATTACTTTCAATATTAGTAACTTGACATGTATTTAAGTAGAAGTTTTATCACAATAACTGTACTTTTACTTGAGTAGCCTACAGTATTTTTGTACTCTTTCTACCTTTGCTGGCATGTATGAAACACTGATAAACAATTTTCTGATGTATTTGTAACATCTGGGGTAACTTTTCGTCTTTGGTATCCCTGTCTTTTCTTTTGAACAAATCAGTTATTGTTCTCTACATTGTTATCAAGTTTTGATTTCGCTTGAATTAAAAAATTCACTGTTCTGCTGAGTTTCCCCTGTTTTTATTTTAAAGTCTGCAGATGATAAGCGATTTATTGTTCGTCCTGTTCCAATGCAAGCGGCACTTTGTTTTCTTTTTTTTTGTCTGTGGACCACCTGTGTCAAATGTCCCAGTCCATTAAATCAAATGCACCAATCCCCTTTAAGGGGACTGACTTGATTAAAATTGACTTTTTTTTAGCTTTACATGATGTTATTCCCTCATCAAAAACATACCTGGAATGTACCTTGATTCTTTGATGAGTGTTTGAAAAATCCTTTAATCAACCATTCAGGTGTGCAAAACGCCTGGATGAACCCAGCTTTGCCTTCAAAACGAAGCTCCTCCTCGGAGCTGCAGTTTCTAAGCTCCCTCCTCACAGAGCACCCTTCCCCCATGACTTCCCCACTCGCCTCCTTCAGACTAGCCAGCAGCAATTAGCAAATACCTTGTGGAACTGCGCATCTACTAAGTTCATTATACAAGCTACTTCTCAGTGCAATGCTAGTAAAAACATTGTTAAAGGGTTAATAGAGGAGTGCTGTTGTAATGACTTCCTGAAGAAGTGTTGGAAAGAGCAGGACTTTCTTAAAGAGATAGAGGCCCAATTTTAAGGCATTAAATTATGAAGCCAAATTTTTTTTAAGTCATATTTGACATATACAGGATTTTTGTAAGAACTAAAGGTAACATAGTTACTTGATTGTGCTATAAAATGATTCTATGTGGCTGGAAAACACATAATACCACCCCTTTAAAAACCACTGTGTTTTGGAAGTTGACGTGCATGCCCTGTGTTCTCGTATAATATAAGTGAAACCTCCGGTCACAAGCTCATAAATATATATATATATATATATATATATATATATATATATATATATATATATATATATATATATATATATATATATATATATATATATATATATATATATATAGTTTTAGCTGTGCTGTGTTGTTTTAATTGAGTAAAATAACATGAAACACAACTAGATACTCTCCATTTGTTTTTAATTGGGACATTTTGTAACAAGTAGACAGATGTTAAATATAGTGGTGAACATTTTGAAGATGTTTTGTGCTCTGAGTGGAGGAGAAAAAAGTAAAGCTGGAGAACTGAGGCACCAGCACAGCACGGACAGTTCAGAAACAATTCGGAATAAGAAAAAATCTATTTATAAACAGATTAAGTAGTTTTGATTGCCTGTTGCTAGCAGATGTATTCTGACTCAAAGTGCCGCCATGACTGGTTCTGAATGATGGCTTTATACCAGCCACTCTACCAGGTACTGCGTGGTACGCAGTAACGACTGTACCGGCTTACTTTCATCCCTGGTAATAGAGTAGAAGGAACAAGACAACATTAATAAGATGTGGAAAACAACCACACTGTTTTGTTATTTATTGAGCAGAAAGGGATTGTGAATATACAAAAAGTGGGCCATTATATAGTTTCTAAAAATCTCTATTTTCTCACCAAAAACTCTATATATGCAAAACAGGTGCAAATGCAACAGAAAATGTCCATTTTGCAAAATGGAATGGACCAACCTTAATAATCAAATTAGCCTTCACCGACCACAGCCCTAAAAAAGCCAAGTTCTGCACTATGCAATAAAATATTGCAATTAGTGTAGCTACATCTCTATGCATGCTGAAGACACAAATTCGATCACGCACACTTTCAGACAGGTTCCCTTGATGCTTCACATGTGGTTGTGGCTCTGTCTTTCTGTACAACACATTGTCTGACACCTTTGCTCATAATAGATAGGCTTTATGGGCAAAGAAGTGTGGATATAAAAATAATTCTGTTGTTAAACTAAAGGACTGAGGCACATACATGTTAATTGCTATGTTTTGGTTTAGAGTTAAATTTTGGTTTAAACAAGTCTCTAACCATTAATGTGTTCTAGTTAAATGTGATATTTTCCGAATAAAACGGAGAGCTACAGATTTTTAAACAGAGCTGGGGGTTTCCCCCCCTTGCTTTTTCCAGTTTTAGCATATTCCAGTTTATACTTTTCCTGCCAAAAACCAAAACTGCGGGAGTGAGTACTCACTGATTTTTAAACAAAAAAAGAGTAATCTGAATGTTAATATATATATATATATATATATATATATATATATATATATATATATATATATATATATATATATATATATATATATATATATATATATATATATATATATACAGACCAGCATACTGTTTTTTGCATTCTCCTACAGTATTACACATAATGTCAATGTTCTTCAGGTGTTAAAAAGATATCATTAAGTGCTTGTTTGTTGTTGGTAGAAGTTGAGAATTGTGAGAGTTTTGGATTGGAGCTAAAAGCCTGGTTTTGGTTATATTTTGATAAAAGGTAATCATCTTATATATCTTATATGTACTTGTCTGTTGTAGGGTGATACCTTGATTGTCTGATCCATAATGGGGTACAAAGATTTCTGAAACTGCAGCAATATGCAAACTCAATAACACAATCTGTGAAAACATCTGATGTGAAAGAAGAAGAAAAACGCCCTTCCTTTGTTAGGAAATGCAGATCAAAAATGAAAGTCTAACAATATAGGTTTTACCTCTCAGATTATAACCTTTGTACTTCCTGTGGGTGTAAAAAGCAAGAGCAAAACAGCAGCACTGTAAAATGTCAGAGTTCAAGGTCTGCAATTTCTGTAGCAACTGCTGCCAATTATAGGACATTATTCATTGAGTGAGATATTTTGTACGATAATGTAGCAAGAAATATTTTAGGAAAGTGTTTTTACCGGTTTAATTGGAAAAAGAATTTTGTCAAAGTTGCTACTTAAATTTTGTCAAATGACAAAGATTTTCCCACTAGGAAACTGCCCTGAGAAGACATGTTCCTGCCTATATGTTTTTTTTATGATTTTTCTTGTTGTACCGCCCATCTTTTGCTGATGCAATATACATGTTCTAACATGTGGAAACTATTTTTGAAATCCGAAACTGTTTATGCTTCGGTTTCTTTCAGGACACCTTAAAAAACAGATTTTATATCTTGAATGGGACTTTCCATACTTGGAAAAAGGATCCATAAAAAGCAAGTTAAACTAAGACTGAATGACATTTACTACCATTAGGGACAGGGCTGTGGTTTTGCTTAATGATGGTTTACCTATCTATCTACCATTAGGTAAGAGTGAGGTTAGGTTCACCCTTAATAAGGTAAGGTATTTACTCAAGGGGTCAAGTTGTATTATTTACACTTCAGCTATGTGCATCTTGGTATGGGTCATAAACACAAAATCTCAATGAAATACATGCTTTTTGGTTTTAACATAAAAAAATATACATATATATTTCTGACACCCAGTAAAAACACATGCACCAGACACTATCACCCAAGGGCAATTACAGTTGGCAACTAATCTAGCCTGCATGTTTTCAAAATGTTGATTAAATACTGGAGTGCCTTGAGAAAACCCCTGCATGCGTTGGGAGAGCAGAGAAAATACATACTGGGGGAAAAAAATGCTTTAACGTCAACATTTTTATGTTGTGTGACCAGATTTGTTTTTAATGCATTAAAGAAATGCTACAAATTCATACAAATAGAATCTGTTCTTAAGTTTTTGCATGTGTAATAAGTGTTTATCTCTGGGCTGCTTTATGGTATTTGTTGTCGGTGGGTTGCTGATCTTTGTCGGACATTTTGTTTCCTCAGTATTTCAGACCATATATTTAGTACAAGGGAATATTATTTGTTTTGTGTATATTACTGTTTAAATTTCAACTTAAAAAAAGTGACAGCCAGCTTAAAATGTAGATATTTTGTCAAACGATCTTGCCATGGGTTGGATAGTGGCACAGGTTATGCAAATGTAAAAGATACAATTTGTACTATGTAATTGGAGCAACACTGGTTTTACTTAACTGTTTCTTGTTTGCAATTTTTTTTTTAAAATATTTCTTAAAAATGTAGTTGCATCATATCGCAACTTTTTAAATCCAAGAGATTCAACTACAAATACTTATTACTTTACACCATTTGTTGTGTAATGTGTGTTCTATTTGATTTGCATATCTAATTTATCTACGTTTCTGCATGTTTGCTGCTATTCAGATTGACTCACGTACTTTGAGCTCTCTATCGACCATTGAGTTTTATGGGGTCTGACTCATGACAGCATCCAGGAAGCAATGTTTTGTCTATTACTGAATAGTAAAACATTAAAATGTGATCCTTTCGTTCAATGGAACAATACCTGAAACTCACTGTCCTACCACATGACTGGGTTTTGGGGTTTCAGACTGTGAAGTTGGACACTTTGACAAAGTACTGTATAGACAAAGCTAAGATTATGATTGCTCAAAGGCTGCTTTGATTAATTTGAAACCACTGGGATTTTTACTACAACACCCTTGGTTTCACATCCATAGTGCAGTAGTTCCATTGAATAGCAATGTGAAATGACAGACATTCAACTTGAAACGCAGCGGTAAAGAGATATCACAAGTGTGGATGATTGAGTTTTGATAGCCAGAAACTGACTATTAAAGGATGTCCTCAGCCTTTCTGAGGACATCAGTCAATACTACGCCAATGCCAAAAAGACAAGGAGTGACATTTGTCTTTTTTTGTTGATAATAGATTGCTTTGGGGGACATTTGCACAGATTTCCTTGTATAGATAGGCTCCTGATAGATGTGCCAGAAACAGAAAGTCTACATAAAGTTGCTTTTCTCACTAATTATGGCTGTAAGTCCTGGAGTATGTCTCTACAAGTTTTGCACATCCAGAGACTGAAATTTGGTCCATTGTGGTTTTTTCTATTTTAAATTTTTATTGCTTTTATTTTTGTAAGGTGACCTTGTGCACCCTGAAAGGTGCCTTTTAAATAAAAATATTATTATTATTATTTGCAATATGAAGCTTAGGCGTAAATTCAAACTGGAAGAGTCTTCCCATCTTCACCTGCATCATCCAGTTGCTGCGTAATGCGCCTCAGCTGCAGCCCATCGTCTTTGGACCACGCCTCGTCGTAGCCAATCATCGTGCAAGTCTCTGCTTATAAAGCTCTCTATCCATGGCTCCGTCTGCTCCCAGTTGAGCTACAACCCACCTCCGCCCCTTCTCCACCCTCGTTTTCTCTCAGCTCTTCAGCTTCCACTCCACCACCAGTGTTCGGACCCCAGGAGGGGGGAGACGTCTCTAATCCTAAACCTAAAAGTTAATCCGTGTTTATTTCAATTAACAGCATATATGTCTTCTGCCAGGGTCTGAGCACCAAAAAAACTGTATTTATTTATGTCGATAAATCTTTTTAATTGTTGCTCTGTTTTTGTGAGTCTCTCCAGGTTGAAATAGCTCAAGCTCGTTCACCTGCTTCTACATTTGCTATGACCTACGTGGCGTCATACCTTGTGGCAAACTTTAAATGTGATTTCCTACAGCTTTTTGTCACTCTTCCATGAAGGCAGGATTTGTGGATTGAACAACTAATAGTAATTCTGTCAGCATATTCTGAGCTATGGATCTCTGTAGCTCCTCCAGAGTCACCATGGGCCTCCTGGCTGCCTCCCTGATTAATGTCTTCCACATGAGGCTTTTCAGTTTAGGTGGACTGGCTGATTTGTAAAAGAATACAATTTTAAAAATTGTTGGTCCAGAAGACCCTGAACCTGAATACCTATCAGAGTTGCTTGTCAGGTATGAACCATGAAGACCTGGAGCTCTGAAACAAACTGCCTGAAAACCTGAGATGTACAAACACTGTTGGGTCTTTTGAATCAGGACTGAAAACATTTATGTTTATTGCAGTTTACCCATAGAGGCTAAAGTTGCTTTATCATATCTCTCATGTTTAAGCTTTTTATTGCCTAAACTTAGTCATTTCAATGTTTCATTCTATTTTTTGTTATCAAGAGTCATGTTTTATGCATGACACTTAATTTGCCCTTACTACCTCATTTTGATGCATCTCTGTTCTTTTGTTTTAGTGGTAAAGCACTTTGAATTACCCTGTTTAGGAACAGTTCTGCACAAACAAACTTGGCTTGAAGCAGGATTGTAGGTCAGGTTTAAACTTGCTGCTTTCACATATCAGTAGGAAAGATTTTGTAATATCTATTTTTTTTCTAAGGCAAGAAGCTCTTGGAAAAAAAAACCAAAACCCTTAACCTATTTATAGAAAACAGGACAAACAGGTATAAGAACAGGAAACTAAAATAGACTCTCCCATTCAAACAAAAAATTAATTGTTCTCATGAAATGGAAAAACAACTTGATCTCTTTAGGGTTGAGGCTTATTGATAACTACAAAAGGCTTCTGATGTGAACTGGTTTCTATTCTCTGCAAGCCACATGTTAGGCAATGGACTATTTTGTGCTACTCTCACTTAAAGCCTGAAGCATTGTTGTAATCAAGAGTTCTACACTTCTCAGCCATCACAGCAATATAATGTTCTGTATGTCAAAATGCTATAACTAACTGTTAGCCATTTTAAAGGATTTTAATGTCCAGAAATTAACTGATCTCACTGGTTATGAGATAAGCTGAAATTAATGTTATGACTTTTTAATAAATGACATTAATCTGATCCATGAATCACCTTCCACTGAGTTTTTATAACCCTAAATGGGAAAAGAACAAGATTTATTTTCATTTTTATATTTACTAAAAGAAATCAACATGGAAAATCAAAAGGTTTAATAAAATTTATAGAGAAAGATATCATCTCACAGCATTCATTGTCAACCTGTTATTGATAAACAAAACTACAGCAATTAAAGCTAACATAAGCAAAAGCAAAGTATGTAGGCTATGTGAAGCATTTTCATGTTACATAATTTTTATTTACTTGTCATTATTTTGTATAAATCCATTTTGACTTCACGTTAAAGGGTTTTTTTGGTCAAGAAAGCCAAATTTTGTTGATCATGATGGATATGTAAAAGCAATAAAAGGGTAAAACATTCAAGGGGGGTGAATACTTTTAATATGCACTGTATTTGAAGAGCTAAATACACTACAGAGTCACAAATATAGACAAAGAACCAGAGTAAAAAATGTTTTTTAATCTGATAATTTTATTTACAAGAAAATTAAGCTATCCAAACCTACCTTGCCATATGTGAAAATATAATAGCTACCTTGCTAAAAACATTAACTGTGATTAACCCAAAAAGTTCAGTTTCACTAAACACACCCAGGCCTGACTACTGTCAGACCTGTAAAATGAAGAAATTATTTAAATAGAATCCATCTGTCAACATGAAGTAGGCTAATAAATCTCACAGAGCAACACATCATGCCCTAATCTAAAAAAAATCAAAAACAAATGTGGGACAAAATCATTTCTATGGCTTTGGGACTGCAGTGAACCACAGTGAGAGCCATTATCCACTTGCATGTCAGAATAAAAAAAAATCATAGTAATATTCAATAATGATGGTGGTAGTATGATGGTTTGTAGCTGTTTTGCTGCTTCAGCACATGGTGAACTTGCTTTAATTGATGGAACAATCAACCCTGATTTCTATCAGAAAATCCTGAAGAAGAGAGTAGGCCCATTTGTTAGTGACCTTAAGCTCAAGGACAGTTGAGTTGTGCAGCAAGAGAATGATCCAGTTCACACCAGCATATCCATCTCAGAATGGAAAAGAATTATGATTTTTTTTTTTTTTTTTTTTTTTTTTTTTAACTGGCCTCGTCAAAGATCAGGCTTGGGTCTGAATAAGATATTGTAGAATGACATGAAACAGGCAATTCATACTTGAAACCCTTCCAACATGGCTGAAGTTAAAGAAATTTACAAATTTCCTCCAAAGAGACTTATAGTCAGCTATTGCTGCTTTTGTGGAACAACCACTTAGTTTTATGGGACAATTGCTTTTTTTTTTTGCATAGGTCTAGGAAATAAATAATTTGAAAATTGATTTTGTGCTTACTAATGTTATCTTCATGTGATTATTAAAATGTTTGATGGTCTGAAACATTAGAACATAACCATAGCAAAAACATTGGTAAAGGAGCAAATGTTTTTTCACAGCACTTGTATGTATTTACAGAGATGTGTCTTGCATTCAGGGTTCAGGAAAGATCAGACTGCACCCTGAAGCAAAACAGACATTGTTGCAACACCAGGTCACTGTGTGACGTTACTTCTGGGCTTTTTCTTCAGTTCACTTTCACTTTTGGTTGAACATTTGACGTAGCAGACAGTGATGATGAAACTGTCTGGTCTCACAGCACTCCCACCCACACTCACATGCAATTAGAGAGGCGTTACAACAAAAACAAGGAACAGAAAAATGTAACAAAAGGGAAACTTGTTTTTATTAACATTTAAACACACAGACAAGCTGTGCAAGAGGTCACAGGAGGTATCAACATTATAATCCCTCGGTAAAGTACACAGATTATATCACATCACACATAATAGTTTCAATAAAAAAAAGGTCTGCTTTATTTCCCTTTTTGCATGACCGTAAATGAACACGACAATGTTTAAAACAGGAGTGTACGGTAAACCTACATGTGCTTCACATTTTACATTAAAGATACAATCAATTGATGATTTGTAACATCATTCATAAAAAAAACAAAAAACAAACAAAAAAAAAAAAACAAAAACAAAACAAAACATACAAACGTATCATAATCCAGCATTTAAGAAACAAATGTGTGCACCATGAGTGAAGAAACAAAAGATTCATTCATCCCCTCTCTGGCCTTTCCCTTTAGCTGTGTGCGTCAGTCCAACAACAACATCAAACTAGTCTGAGATTAGTTTTATTCCACAAACACCCGCACCAGATGAATCGGATCAAGTCCGGCCATGTGCAGGCGGCAAACAGACGTGTCATCTTAGCTCAATGCGCGTTACTGTTGTGGTTGATGATGGTCTGGTGACTGACTGGAGGTAAAACTGTGCAGTCATTTGGCACACGTAAGGTTTACGGAGTCAGATCGGAGCTTCAGTGCACCAACAGCAAATACATTCATTTGGTACTATTCAGCAGTTAAAATAAAGTACAACTAGGTAGCACCTAAAAATTGCAGTGCTGTTAAATCCCCTCACAATCAAGGATGAGCATCTATATTGTATCCAGCTGCACAGTCAGACTGTCCTGCTGTTTCATATCAAAATACAGTAAGTCAGTCATTATTTGGCATTTAAATAATTTTAAAGCAATAACACCAAACACAATTTGGTTCCAGCTTTTTACATGGTTTCTCTTAGCTTACAGAAGAACCAGCTGAACAACATGTTGGTCAATATGACATGAAACTGTCACCACAGCACCAAGGAACTGTGACATTCTTTGCTTTGTTTGAATATTAAATAATCATGATAACAATAAAAACACATGGCTGATAAATTAAGAATTAGCTTCATAACTTATTTTCCTAGCCTTAAATATAAATGAACAAAAAAAAAAACATTGAAAAACAGAACAAGGCACTTGTTAAGGAGGTTAAATAGCTTTCTTTTGTCAGAGCATTTTCATACCAACAAATTAAGTCTAAATCACTTCAACCAAGATGCATTGATTTGTTCTTGTTTGGACACTGAGATTTCATGTTGACAGTCAAACCATGAGGCTCAGCAACTCTGGCAGACGAAATAAAACCAAAGAGAGTCTCTTAGCACGAGTAAAGCCCTCACATGGTTGGCTTGGTGTGTCATCACTGGCACAGATGAACTCAGATAGGTCCTCTTCTCTTAATCCACCCGGTTCTGGTCTTCATCTCATCAGCATTTTTTGGACTTTGTCAATAGTCACATTTATTCCCAAGCAGATAGCTCAGACCCATACTCACGTTCATCATCCGAAATTTCTTTGGGAAGGAGGAGGACAAATGGAAACTGGCCACATCTCCCACTACAAGATAGACAATACTATGGAGCCCCCTGCAGACCTTTTCATTTGTTGCATCCATCATGACAGAGCTGACAGGAGTATATTTCACCTGCAGCGTCAGATTCGCTCTGACATTCCCAGAGTCCATGTTTTGATAGCACACTTGCATATGCCAAACATAGGGCCCTGTGCAGCTTATGGTGATATTGCCTTTGTTATTCTGCAACTTATATCCACTCCTCATCTCCAACTCCAGAGATGTGTTGACTTTGGGCCCTAAAAGATAAAAATTGAAACGGTTTGACTGAATGAAAACTGAGAAAAGAGGTTAACGTACACAAGTTGTTTTTTTTTTTCTTTTTCTGAGTGCTTAAAAAAATGGTAGAAGAAATAAATTCTGCCAATTAGGGTAATGCTCTCACCTGTGAGGACTTTAAACTGTATGTTCACGGTGTCTTCTGGCTGCTTAGGGAAAAAAAGAGACATATCAGAGACACATGGTTGCTATCTGTTGTTTTCTCAGCTCTCCTGATGTTAGCTGGCCATCAAAGGCAGAATGACTAACATTAAAAAATGTAGCTCACTGAGAGCTGCAGAAAAGGTCACACAACCCTGTTCTGTGGATCTCTTGATGTTCATCTCAGGAGAGACGGAACATCAAGCTTGTTTGTTTGATACCGTGGTTTAGTTATGCAGTGTGAAAATAGACATGTTGACAGAAACCAGGGAAAATCTCACAGTGGGTGATTAATACCAGTAGTGAGAGCAGCATATCACAAATCAGCATCACAGTGTAAAAGTAGAACAAATGTTAGTCACTAATCTCTTAACTGTGCAAATAGCTGATATGTTATGTAGATCAGCAATCACCCGTGATCCAGGGTAAACATGTTCATTTAGCCTTTATCAGTCATATTTATGTATTTCTTCCTCTAAAATAAACTTCAGTCACTCCCCTGATTCACAGATGCTTTGCAGACTAATATACAAATCTCACTGTGTGAGCCATCTGCAAACTTTTACTATATCTGTCTTAAACTCAGAGATCATGTGTGCAAGTGACTTCTGAATTGAAGTCTGTCTCAGTAAAATCACAAAACGTTTGCATCTGTTGGATTTTTAGCAGAGGTAAAATCTGTCCCACATTTTCTGTCAATAGCTCTGTAAGTTGTTTCAGTTCCTTTAAAGTCACTTCAAAAAATGATAGCCTATTTACTTTTCTGCAAGTTGCAGTTTTCTGTGTGAAAGGGCACTTAGATATCACATCTTTATGTCACAGGCATTTCCAGCATAATTTTACTGGAACATGTGCTGCAGGAAACAGCTTGAGTACAACCTGTCGATCCAATTTCAACAAGAAGAAGTTTGAAATTTCACACCAGATCCCCTTTACCTAACTTACAGGAAAGTTCAACTGATGACATATATCCAGCATCGTTTGTGCAGATAAGCTTGCATTACTCAGCTAAACATATTTTAAAAATGCACAGAGGATTAAAGAAATGTTGAATGTACACGTCCAGACCTGGAAGTTGTCTGTTGGCCAAAATGTCTATTTTGCCTTTAAATGGGAATCTGGTTTTCTAAAATAATTATGTTGTACTGAAGGAGAGAAGACTGGAAGAGTGATTTAGATCACAAACTCTGTAGGAAAACAGGTGATCTTTTTTTCTCATAAATGACAGATATATATATATATATATATATATATATATATATATATATATATATATATATATATATATATATATATATATATATATAAAATTTAGTTATAATCGGATACTTTCTATTTCTACAATCAGACGTGCCCATGTACTGCTATTTTTCCCTGCCAGATAAACTTGTCTGCAGGAATCTATCTGAAAGGGCTAATCTCAAACAGAACGAACCCTCATAGTGGTATGACAGACTTTTAACTTTCCTCATTAGTTTGAATAAAGACAACAACAACATAAAAATCCCTGTGCTGGTGATAAATCCAGTCTGCGCCTCCGTGCCTCTGTATCCCCCGTGCTGTACTCACCAAAGCCGGGGACTCCATGTAAAGGTAAACGGTGACCAGCAGGCAGGCCACCACCAGCAGGTTCTGCACGGCCACCACCGCCGCCAGCCTCCCGGTTCTGTTGCTCCGTCGGACCGCGCGACCTCCGTCAACATCCATCATCGAACAGCGCTCTGAGCTCCCAGCCGGAGCTGCGGGGCTTTTTTTTTTTTTTTTTTTTTTTTTTTTTTTTTTTTTTTTTTGTACCACGAGTGGGCTCGATGAAAGGTGGGGAGTGACTGGAAAGAAAATGCTCATGATCGGCGCTTTATTTTGTTTGCTCTTGTGTGGGTGGGGGGCTGATTGCGCGACATTCACGCAGATTCTCTCTCTCTCTCTCACACACACACACACACACACTTTCTGCGCGCATACTTGCAGGAGAAGCAGGAGCGAAACCAGCGCACCAGGCGCTGATTGGTTGACGGTGTCCTCACGTCCTCATGCGCGGGGATCCTAATGGCGCAATGTTGGCACTCAGACTGTAGCGAGTGAAACCTCCCACGTCGTGGAGTCTTTACGCTTCAATCACGGTCATGTTCTCATCGTTTTCTTCAGTAGGTGCGGGGACAGATGTGAGCCCGCCGAGGAAGTCAAAACACAAGCTGTTTCTAAGAAGTCAGAGGCACAAAGGGGCCCCACACAAGACTAAATTTCCTTTCTGTGTGTTTAGGAGACGCTGCAAAAGTGTAAGTTTCAATAATGAGTTAGAGTGAAGACAGTGGTCAGGGCTTTCGGTTCGTTTGAATCTTGAAATGGGGTACAGATCAATCTGATGCTGTGAGCAACTTCTGAAAAGATGTCCCCGAGCCTGACAGGTAAAAAACGCATATACTTATCTCAAGGATGAACAAGGCCAAACTGGCACACGTATACTATTGGTCTCCACTGCAAAAGTATGGGCACCCCTTAAACTTTACTTTACTTTCAAATTTATTTACATCATAACTACAAACGTCAACTTTTTATAGAAATCTTATGTGATAAACCAACGCAAAGCAGCACATAACTGTGACTTGGAAGGAGGTCATAAAATAAGGTAATTATCATGCCAAATGTATCATTTGACTATACTGTATCATTTGACTATTATGTATCATTTGACTATACCTGTTTGAAAAAATAAAGTAGAAGTAATTGAATTAAGAAATACAGTGCACATGTCCAGTGAAGGAGAACATTAGTCGACAAACCAAGGAACACAGCAGGCAGGTCAGGGAGAAAGTTGTAGAGAAGGTAAAACCAGAGTTAAGTTATAAAACAATGTCTCAAGCTCTGAACATTTCCGAGTATTCCGACACTCATTACTCGTTAAACAAAAATGGAGAGTATGGCATAATTGCAAACCTTTCCAGGATATAGTTGGGCACATTTTACGCTGACAGGCCATCTAGGAGAGCATTAATGAAAGCAGCAAACCGGCTCATGGTAACTATGGAGATGCTGCAGCCATCCACAGCTCAGGTGGGAGATTCTGTCACTGTGAGTTGTGAACCCCATGATTGAGGCTTTTTTTTTTAGAAGTTGAAGGAAGAAAGGCATTGTGGAAAGAAAGCCATAAAAAAGTCCTGTTTACAAGCTATGCTGAAGACAGGTTAACCATGTGGAAGGTGCTGTGGTCAGATGAGACCAAAATTTAACCTACAGGGGTTAGGTCTACATGCAAAACATTGTGTAACCCTGCATTACACTGAACCCACCATTCACACAGTGAAACATGGTGGTGGCAGCATCATGCTGTAGGGTTGTTTTTCTTCGGTAAGGACAGGAAAGCTGGTCAGAGCTGTTGGATGGAGCTAAATACAGGAGAGTCCTGAAGCAAAAGGCTTGGGGCTGGGGCAGAGACACTAAACATAGAGACAGGGCTACAATGGAATGGTTTGGATCAAAGCGTATCCATGTATTAAAGTTGTCCAGTCAAAGTCCACACATGTAAATACAACTGAAAATCTGTGGTAAGACTTTTTTTATACTCTCCATTCAGTCTGACTAAGCTTGAATCAATTTTGCGAAGAGGCATAAATGTTAGTCTCAGCTAATACAGACATCCTCTAGAAGACTTTTGGGAGACATCTCTATCAGCTGGGATAAAAATGACTTTCATATTTTTCATTTGTTAAAAAAATAGTAAAAGATTTGTTTTTCTTCCACCTCAAAGTTGTTCAGGATTTCACATGTATCTGTGTAGATAGGTTCAAGGAGGATGGAATACTTGTACTTGTTTTGTTGAATTGTTTATTTTAACAGATTGTGTCCTTACTGAGCTTAGACCGCCGTTCAGAAATCTGTAGATTTTTAGTTGGGCTCTATGTCAGCACATTTCAAACAATACTAATTTGGCCTTCATTGAGATAATTCAGTTTTCTCCTTGGCAATAATTGTCATACACTTGACCCCACCAAATGAAGCTACAGAAAGCAGAAGGAAATTCTATAGATAAACTGTCTGTCTCGACATCACAACCTTTGACCCTTGTTGACATGATTCAGCCTCCTTTCTGGTCATTGCACTTCTTCCCCAAATGAACTTTTTGGTGCAACGCAGTGGAAGCTGTGCTGATATTTGTTCTGAACTGTCATGATTCATCCTTCTCCACTGCTAAGGCTTCTCCTTCATTTAGTAACAACAAAATACTGTCTGCTGACATCTTAAAGTGATATGAATCAATCTGAATGTCTAAAATAGGTCAACTCCTAGATAAACTTACATAACAACATAATGTGAAGGGTTGTATACATTTATCTCAACCAAGAAACAGCCTTTACTGCTGCCAGGAGGCATAAATATTTTGAGCAGACATTTACTAGTGGGACTTCCCCTGTTCTTCTGTGCTGTATATGCTTGTAAACCACCTAAACAGATTTACAAAGCCAGGAGTTCATCCTAAAATGAAGAATTTGTTGAACAGTTTGTTCTTAGATCCAAGTTGTGCCCTGTGAAATGTTGCTCAGTTTATGAGGTGAAGAAGCATTTACTGATAATAACTGTACACCACTTTTTGAGTGAAAGCTTTGTTCTCACTAATAAAGTGTCAAATGAGTGCAATTTAAAGAAACCTAGCTGATGGTTAAATAACTAAAGGACATTCATCTACCTAGCCAAGATAATCTCATAACTTGGTGGCTAACTGTACTGGGTCTAATTCTCCCACTATCCAAATCCTTTCGAGGATCCAAAGCCCACGGATCACACAAACCAATATAGAGGGGGTCGCTACCATATGGTTAGTTCAAAAGGTAATCTGTTTAGCTTGATCACATCCAGCAAAGAAAACGTTTGTCTCATAATTTTGCTGGAAGCTGTACAAAGTCCAAACCTTAGAACTTTCTTTTTGATACAAGTGTATTCAAACCTGAACTTCATTGAGAAATCTACCCTAATTGTATTTTAAACACTCCATAAGATGCAATATTCAGGAAAAACTGTGATGTACTTTTAAAAATAGTGTTAGGGTAACATACAGCACAGCGCTCGGTGTTTGATTCATCACCATTAGTGTGTGCCCTCCCCCATTTCCTGTCTCATTACTGTGAATAAAAGCCACTGAGGCAACTAAAGAGCCAATAAGTGCTGTCTAAGCATGCTATAATGACACATCCAAGATGTCTCTTTGTGGTTATAATCTTTACATTACATGACTTTGTTTGATGGGGATGCACCACCAAGTTCGTTTCTCTCCAGTTCCAAGACTCAACCAATAAAACCAGAAAAGTATTTACCTTGTGAAATAATGAGAAATAGTTAAGTATAAAATCAAGATTTAATGCCAAAATGATCAGTGTACAGAGTATACAAATGAACAGATACAGAGTGACATTCACCTTCGGTACCGGGCTCCCCCCAGCCCATCTTAAGGATGAACCAAGAGGAAGAAAGAATGGAGCGTGAGTCCTGCTTTTATCTATGCCTCACTCTGAACCCTCCTAAAGGGAGTCATTCTCTTGTATCAGTTTATCCTTGACTATGTGTTGCGTTTTTTGTGATATCAGTGGTTATTGTTATATAAGCTGTAGTGGTGAGCGGTGCTGCAGCTAAGCACTTAAGTAGGGCAGATATATTTAATTAGAGCAGCAAAGATATGATTAGAAAAAGCCACAAAATCATACATCCATAACAACTTATTGATGACTTAATGGTGATTTAATGATGAAAATGTATCTGAGTCACTTTATAATGCTAAATGTATCATTTGAGTATGTCTGAGACCTGCACCTTTTTGGAAAAGTTAGTACTTTCCTCAAAAACCTGCTAAACATTTGTTACACATTTTATCTAAAAATGCAAAGTGCATGGGAAAAAAATAAATATAGTTTAATAAAAAAAAAACAATAATGAGTCAGAGTGACCAATGGTGACAAATTTACAGTGCTAACACTGCTACAGATCCAGCAATTTGCAGTTTTTCTTTTAAAGGGATGACGCAATGTTGTGCGATTCAGATGCTAATTAGAACCAATTGCACGTGAATTGTCTCCCTGCCACGATCCCCCACCATCATTTATCCCCCATGATTTGTTTCCAGCAGAGTCTGGCACAGGAAAATGCGAACATAGCCTGCAAACAGCTGTTAATTGCCAGGAACAGACGAAGTTCATGGGTGTTCACAGGCCAGAAAGTCTGGTTTTTCGTCCTGTGCCATGTGTTTTTATATTGCATGCAAAATGTATCTTTGTGATTAGGAAATGTGAACATAAAAGCCTAATGTGTCGATTATTACACACACACACACACACACACACACACACACACACACACACACACACACACACACACACACACACACACACAAAATACTAGGAGAGATTTATATATTTCTGTTGCCTTTAAGCTTCCAAAGCTTTCAAAGCTTCAGGCAAAGGTCACTTTAGTTTGTTAAGATTTTAAATCATGAACATTGTGCTCCAGGTTAAATGGTGTTTAGCAGGCAATGCTGTGCAAAGAGTCCTCAACCACTGTTCAGTTCATTTTCTACTTGCAAGAAAAGAGTAAAAACAAAATCAAATTTCTTTAATTGGATACAAAATACCAGTCAGATTCACATCAGCAATGTATTTCACCAATCTGGCAATTAGTTAAAGAGCTGGGAGAAGAAAGACATTTTAACAGGAAGTCATCAGAACTCCAACGGGCAGTATGCAACAAATCATGAAATCAACACAGCAAAGATGTAGAAGTTGAATTGGGCAGATGAGTCCAAAATTAAACCTTCAAGCAAATATTAATACTTGTGGTGTGGGGATGTATGTCTTCAGCACTGATGCCAGTCAGAGTTGATGGGAGGATATATGGAGATAAATAAGGGGTGATCCTGAAAGGAAACCTTCGAGAGGATACAAAGACTGTTAAGACAAATGTTAACTTCCTGCAGGATGTCAGTTCAATTCAGCCTACATAGGATTTCAGTTTTTGGATATAAAACCTCCTCTGGGATCACCTTTTTAAATTTCCTGTTATTTTCAGGGTTTTTGAGTAAGGTAAATGGTTGTATTTGAAGGCCGATTACATCACAGTGACATGACGAAGGCCGTCCAAATTCAAAGGCTCCTCCAAATGTGGCCCACAAATACATTCTTCTTTTCTCCGGATTTGAAGAGGGTTGTCTGGTGTATCCTTCACAGCCCACCCTATCCCAAGATGCATTGCGGGTCAAACCGGAGATTTTTGTTTTTGTAACAATGGTGGATGAAGAGGGAGAGGACTACAGTTTTAAATATATTAAAACCAGACGATACAAAAATGAAAAGCTTAGAGGTTGTGTTGTTAGGCTTTTGTCATTTGCACAGAAGTGTTTTAAATTAATTTTGTAAAAAACTAAATTCATTAATTTAATTAATTAAAAAGGATTAAAAATGATTAAAAAGGATTAAACAGATGACTTTTAAAAAACTCAGCAAACACAGGACATACACCGAGGTAAGAGCGAGAATTAATCTGAACGCCCAATTTTGCAACCACTCACTTTTGGTCTTCACAAGCGTAGGCCAGATACTTCAAAAGCCTCTGAATCTGGACAAAACCCACTGATGTAAATTGTAAAATGTTTCACTTTGGTGCTTAAATACGCCCTGTGATTGTGTCTTGAATTTTATAAGGTATATGGTAAAGGGTTATGCCGGTTTTTTGTTATCCTCATGGGCCAAAGATGGGTTATGCAACACATGACTTACCGCTGCAGAAACAGCAGAGTGATGAAACCAATGTGCTGCACAGCCTCCTACATTTTTGTATAGAAGCCATTTTGGCTCTGTAATTATATCAGCTTCTGTTTTAGTGGTCTATCAGTGGTGGATGTAATCCATCCCCTTATGGCTTTGTACTTTCATATGACATTAGTGTTCAACAAAGGCGTATTAAGCCTGGGTTGTATGCTAAAAAGGTTTAATGAATCATAGGTCAGTATTGGGTGGTTAATTAAGAAACACCTCTCTAAAAATGGTCACATAAAAGGAATGGACCTTCAGAACTGCTGATGGAGATCACTGTGGAAGATTACAAGAAACTAGCTCACTGGAAGCAAAACAAAAATAAATGGGGGGGGGGGGTGACTGAAAATTTCTATATATTTCAAAGAAAAGAAAATGAGATGAGTTTTTTTGTGAAATATCCCATGTGGCTTTTTTGCTTAGCGAAATGACAATCACTGCCTCATTTATAGACTGATGGCAAGTGAGTTTGTGGGACTTGGTTTGACTCAACTCTCAGGGCAACATTTCACTGCTTTATTTTAAGATTCAACACATGAAGGTCTGGAGATTTCTGTAAGTGTTTGGGACTTGACATTAGCTGCTGCATTCAGTATTGAATTTAAAGTGCATAGTTCTGGGTTGATTAGACTTTGATCCTCATATTTTCCTAAATTGTGTTTACTGCTTAGAAAACCACAAATTGATGATAAATATAGAGCCAGGAAACAAAACTAACAGCTTACTCTGATCTGGAGATCTCAGCCTTCTGCTGTAGACTGAGACCTGCAATGACAAATACGATCATTTTGATTAAATTGAATGCTACTTTTCATACATCTGAATATGAAGATCATCAAAGGACCCTTTTATCCAACTGTTTGGAAGAGTTTTCTTTTCATTGGAATGTACTGAAGCATAGTTTTTGGTTTGACTTGACCTGACATGCCCCAACATGTCAAACATTGTGGTTTTGAACAAAGTTTCAATGTTTTGATATGTATCCAAAGTAAAACACCTGCTTAGCAGAATCGAAACAGGTGTCCCACATCATCAGGCCGCACACACACACGAGATGCTGGATGAGGCAAGAAGACAGCTGAGAAAAAACATCTGCTCGTGGGAAAAGGGAGATGGGTGTGGGTATACCTCATGGTTTCATAATGATGCTTCCTCTTCTGTAGGTGCAACACTTAGCACTATAGTTTAGACTATAGTGCTAAGTGTGCACGCTTTGTAGTCATGGTGCCAGCCCTGGCCACTGTTAAACGTTTTAAAAGTAAATGTCAAGTGATAAGAATTAGCTGCTGTGGTGAAAGATGATGTGTAACAGAAGAGCATGCTCAGATGGGGAAAGTCCTTAACAAGAGATACTGTAACAGCAGCGGATCAGCAGGGATGAGGGAGTTTTTTTTCTCTCTCTTTGGACACAACATGGGTATTTCTGGTTTAGCTGACACACTAAAATGGACGAGGAAAGATTGAGTCTGTGTTGGAGCAGTGAGATTTGGTTGTTCATCGACAACCCACACACATCCTGACGGGTGCTCGACTGAGTTTCTAAAATGTGACGACTCATGCTCGCACCTGCTTGCTTGTGTCGCCCCAGGTCTGGAGTCACATCTTGAGACAGGTGGAAGAGGTCGACCTTCTTGCAGGTGGCCTAACCACAACTGAACTCAATCAATCATAGTACACACCCCCCACAATACCTCACAACACTACTTCTGGTGGTTGTTTTGAAGTTTAACTGAACGTTTCACTACACAGCAGGAATATTTTAGTTATTTGTTCAGCCAATGTGTAATCAAAGCAGGAGAAACTAAATATGAATCTGACTGAAAGATGGAAAAGTGAAAATAATGGTTCACAGACGGTGAGCCCCTTGAAGATGAAAACTAAAACTAGTTATTAGAACTGAGAAAAAATTAACAAGTACTGCGCCTGAGATAAGAGCTGTGACACATTCTGTGTCAAATCTGAGTGAAATAAAACACGGCAAACAACAAAAGTAAAAGTAAAACGAAAGTCCCTTCCAGCAAGCCCAGCACTTACTGTCTAGACATATAATGGGCTCTGAGAAACTAGCTGCCCTTTTACAGAACTCTTCTGCTTTGGGTTTTCCTCATCACTTAAATGTTTCATAGCATAAAACTAATTGTTATATTCAACCTGAGCAAACCTAAAAATTTAGATTTCATTTATTAACTGAAGAAGCTCTCTAAAACAACCTGAATCTAATCAATGGTGGCGTCCTTCTTGGCAGCAACAACTGCGGAGGGATTTTGGCCCACGCTTTGTTTAAATCGGAGGGTTTTCAAGCATGAATATCTTGTTTTATTACTATTCTACCTATAGACTTTGTAACCCTTTTCAGGCTCGTAGATGTCAGTCACTTCTCATCTGTTGAGTTTCTTTAGATTGGGACAAGATGTGCTGCTTTTTGAAATCTTTTTGCTCACTTCATGTTGCCATACAGGTTCTGTTTAAGTAAATTTCCCGATTTGACTAGTCTGGCAGTAATCAGGCCTGGGTTTGGCTTGTGAAACTGAATGGTAATGTAAAATGATCACAAGCAGGCCCGGATTGGATGATTTGTATGAGGGCAGAGCGGCTTCGCGGGTCAAAGAAGTGTTGAAGCAACAACCAATGGTGTGTGTGACTCAGAAACCACTTACAAGAAAGTAACATATATGGTTTAAACACGATGCATTTACTCAACCAACAACAGGATCCTCACACTGAGTTCATCCATCATCAATGTTTTGAAAAGCATGCTATGTGGAGTTTTCCGATGCAAATTTTTTTTAGTACTGACAGAAGTGCTTCCCGTCATCCCGCACTGCCCACTTTATTTTTAAAAACTAGCATTTACTTGATGTCACCATCTCCTCAGAGGAAGTGAAGAGGCCGCTCTTCTTGGTGGGAAGGATATTGTAAAAGAGAGTAGAGTTACCACAGCGCTTAAGGCGAGGAATATTTTCAGATAGGGCCTTGTTGGCTTGGATAGATTTCTTGCCCTAATCAATCAAATCCTCATTTGAAAATTGCTTTCTGTATTTATTCTGCTGAATTTTTCATGATTTAAAACATTCAAGTAAGGAGAAAAAACAAATGGCTAACGGTGATTTCTGTGGTGGCCAGACAAAGAAAAGACAACTTGGACAGATGTAGATCGCAGTTTAATGCTGAAAATGAACCCAAACACCATAAAACCTCCCAGCCCGCCATGATTCAAGTCTGTCATGTCAGTAGCTTTCTGAGTTACGGCACAATATGGCACTCATTCTCATTCTCTCCGTTTTACTCTCTCACTCACACACATACATACTCTCTCTCTCTCTCTCTCTCTCTCTCTCAAGTTCATTTAATATTATAATCCAAATATTTATATTTCATCAATTCATTAATCTATAACACTACTTAAATATGTACAATGCTGAGCAAAGATGAATCAATTATCAGTTCCATTTAAAACTCAAAATAAATTGGAGTTTTTTAATAATTAAAGCGACTTTCCAGTTTATTGGCTCCATCAGCTCGAGACTGGCTGAAGTCAGAGATGCTGGAGGCTCATTTCAAGCTTTTTCAATTTTTTTTTCCTCCTAAGTGAGCTTCATCCATCATCTGCGGTTAATGAAGTGTACAACAAGCATGACCGATGAGGGAGGATTTGGCACGAGGTGGGAGTAACATCGAAACCAGTAGTGACAGAATTTGCTCGCAGTGTTTGCTTTCTTTTTACCAACGGTCCTGAGAGGCTGCATGTGAAACGGTTGCACTTCTGACTCTTTTGGCCAGAGTTCTCCATGAAGAATCTCCTTTCTCAGAGAGTCAATAAACAAACTGAGGATGAAGAAACGCACCGGCTTTGGTCCACTGTGTCGTTTCATTCACTGCTTCTGCTTTCCTTCCCTGGAGCTGCAGAGCCACTGGCTGAAGATGGCTGTTTTGACAAGTCTCGCTGTTTGTGTTTTCTTAAGGATGTGGAAGGTTCATTCGGTCCTCTATCAGAGTGTTGTCTGGGCCTTGTGCTTCCATGCATTGCTTCACAGTTGTTATGACTCCATTCAGCCGCCTGTCCAGAGCTGCGAGGTGAGGTTCAGCCAGGACAGGATAAATAGGGTCAAACGCAAGCGCCTGTCGCATGGCTGAACTCAGAACTCCACCTTTCAGGAAACTCAACCTGTTCCAGGTGGAAACACGAATCCTGTCACAGGAAGTTAAAAAACACAAACACACAAAGGGGATTATGGTAAAGAGCAATCTGCCGGGCAGCTGAATCTGACTTGACTGTGTCGGGGCTTACATGCAACACTGATAGAGGGGTGCCAGGATGCTTCGCTCGTCCAAAGAAGGATTGCCGAAGCTGCCAGGAAAACACAACAGAGATGAAAATGAACACGTAAGGAAAGACAATAAGATAAATTTGGGTTTGAAGTACAGAGGCTCTCAAAAGTATTCACATCCCTTGAACTTTTTCACCTTCTTTTCAATTAATGTAACCAACCAAGTGCGATTACATGGAGGGTTAATAAGTCCTGTGAGTAATTTAATCTCAGTATACACACAACTGTGCTGAGGTTTGTTAGAGAGCATGCCTTATCATCCACGGACCGCCAGCATCCCCTTATCCTATCACAGCACCACAAAGAATGTGATTCTCTGTTCAGATGAGGATCTGCTGTTTGGTCTACAAGAACAAACAAGTAAAAAAAAAAAATAAACACAATGGAGATAATGTATTTTTTAGCCAGAGAAAGACATTACTACCAGAAAAAGGCTTGCTGCCATGCTTGACCTCATCCTTCTCAGACAAAAAAAAAAAAAAAAAAAAAAAAAAAAAAAAAAAAAAAATTATCGGTAAAACTGTTCACAAACCAGACTATGTTCATAAAAACAAACAAATTTAGGAGCAAGACTCTTGTCTTTACAGCAGAGGAGTGGGTGTTTGTTATGACTCAGTTATAAAGCGGTTTCAGTGGTGGCAAGTTCTTGAAAAAGAGATGGGCAAACTGGAAGACATCAAACGAGGGCATGAGTGAAAATTTAAAGGGATTTCAAAAGTAAGATGTAAAAGTGGATTAACAATATCCTTATGGTGCTGATACATTTACTAAAAAGGAAAATTTTACTGTAACTCTTCAGGAATGACTAATTTGTTTTTTCCATGTTAATGCTGCACACAGGCTCCGCTCCAGTATCACAGTTACTGTAAAACAAGGGATTTCTTTAAATTTGGTGTCTGGTGCAAAACAAATGTGGTATCAGTTTAAAAGAAATACTATCAAAAGAATTTTATTTTTGAGGAGATCTTATTTTCCACCCAAAAAGGATGTGGTTTTCAACTTCCACCTTTCATCATTCCTCACCTCTTTGCATTATCGAGCAGGATGAGCATGCTGGCTCCTCCGTCATCTTGGAAACTCTCGTAGTGATGCCGATCAGCATTGCCAATCAAATAATCAAAAACTGCTGTGTCAATGACATCAAGCAGCCTCGGCCCCGCATCGTAGGGGGGCATTTTCTTCACTGCCTCACAGTAGCTTTCATCATACTCCCACCTACATGAAAAATAAGCATGAAAGTTCTTCAGATAAAAGGACATATTTGCAAAGATAATGAGAAATCCCTTCCTATCAACACATAAATCATAAGATCAGGTGATTAAAGTGACATTTAAGAGTGAAGATAACTCTACAGAAATGTTATTAAATTAAAGATATCACTCGATTTGTGAAAATGCAAACATCAGGTCTCTAATGGGAAGCATCACTACAGGGACAAACCAAGATCTGCAGCTCAGTTTTATTTTTCCAATAAGATGTCCTTTCAAGCTTAACTGCACAATAGGTGAGAATGGACAAGAGGAATCTGGTGATGCCAGTGGAGTGTGTTCATCGCTGCCCTCTACCTACATGATGCAGCTGTGCACATACAGGAACCAGAAAGGAGAAACCAGAACTTAAATACATGGGGGAAAAAAATCAGTTAAGCTAAATTTAGATAAAAGGGGAACAAACATGTAGGCATAGGTATGATGGGTTCCAGCAAAAATATCTAACAATTTGTGTTAAAGCAAGAAAATTTAGGACAAAAATGTATAGCATGAAAAGTAGGAATGCACCTGCTGGTAGAAAATATTTCACTTTGCAATATGATTATTTTAATGCGATGATACAGATAAGAAGAGCTAAATCACACATAAGAGTGTATTGGCAGCCACTTTAAACAGTTATTTCATGACCTTTTTAGCTCAGTTTGTGGCAGCCTGTTTAAATAAAAAAAAAAAAAAAAAAAAGAAAAATATGACGGAGTAACAGGGCCATTGCAGATAAAACCAAACCAAAAAAACCAAACAAAAAAAATTGGCTCTGAGGAGTACATTTCTTCCAAAAATCTTGGAAATTTTTAGGTTAATTTACATATTTACAAGAAAAACCTTGGATATTCTCTGACATCAAAGTCATAAATTTGAGAGATCAAAAATTTATTTCTCCATAAAGAAAGGAATACATTTATGGTATTAAACCTAGGACACTTGTAAGACAGAAAAAAAAAAAGTCATCTGAGATTACAAAGTCAGAAATCTGCGACAAAAAGTGACTGAAGTTCTTTAAGATCCATCCAGCCATTATCTGAATGTGAGGGGGGTCTTGAGGGGGGGGGGGCTGGTGTCCATCTCCTGCGGTTGTTAGGTGAGAGGCGGAGTACGCCGTGGACAGGTCGCCAGTCCATCGCATGAACGCACACACACACCTAAGGACAATTTAGAGAGAACAACTGACCACACAGTCATGTTGTTGGACTGTGGGAGGAAGCTGTAGTACCCGGAGAGAACCCACACATGCACAGGGAGAACATGCACCCTCCATGCAGAAAGACCCCAGGCCAGGATTCCAACCCAGGACCAAATTTCTGACTTTAAAATGTCGGAGATTAGCAGAGTTTTAATTTCATAAATGTACATGCCTATAACCATGATGAACTGTTATTTTTGTCTTGCAAATTTACAACTTTTCAGCATCAGAGAAAAACCAGGATTTTTCTTGTAAATATGTGAAATGAATCTGTGTCTTTTTGGTGGAAATTTACTCCTCTGTGGCCAACTGTTTTTTCTTTTATCAACAATGGCTCTATTACTCCATCATAAAAACATGCGAAAAGCTCAAAATTGTTATAACAGCTGTGATTTCTACACATGCAAATGCTTTGGGAACAATGCACATTCTATCACACAGCAAAACAAGAAGAATAATGCATCAAATTTGTTATTAATCTACAGAAAGTGAGGAAAAAGTAACAATAACCTGATCAAAAAACTGTTTGCAGATCTCTTTACAAGCTCCAACCTTTATAAAGAGAAAAGCATTTGAAGTTTCTACATTTCTTTGAGCCACTATTATATTTCTAACACATTTAAAATGTAGAAGCACTGATTCAGAGAACTGCTTCATGTATTACATGGAGTCGGCTAACTTCTGGAGCCAGCCATCCTATTCCAGCCCAGGATGGTTGGACTACTTTCCATAACTCATCTGCATTTCTTGGTTTTGTCTCACAAGCAACATGTTTGATGTCAAACTGGGAACTGACCTTTTCCTACGTACGAATATAATCCTGGCAAGAACTACTAACAACCATTATTTACGTCCAACTACAATGTGTCCAAAACTAAATGCTAATTAACCATCTTGCATGAAATGTGTCTGAGATTTCAGAATACTTTTATTAGTTATCCAAAGTTATTTACAAGTAACTACTAATACAGTAAATTCAAGTAGAAAATGCAGCCCAGTCTTGACCCAGTCTTCACCGGAGGTGGAAGAGTTTCATTTTTAAAAATGTTCCACTGTAACCTTCAAACACATTAAGTAGAAGGTTAAGCTTCACCCACTTCACCAAATAACGTCATTTCTGGTGTAATAAATGGCCAGGAAGGTGTTGGCCAACTTATGTCATTTATGAACCACTTATTAATGTTTGACAGAGAAGCTTGGAAAAAACATGTTTTTGACAAACAATGCTTTACGACTTTGGTGCAAACAGTTCTTTTCTCTTTTCGATATGTACATGGTGATCTTTCCACATCTCGTTAAAGCATGTTACTGTGCTTGAAGTTCCCAAGCTAAATACCATTTCGCAATACAATGACTTGTCGGGATATCTTGCTATAGATGGGTAAATATGCTTCTGGTTCTCCTCATGTATTTATAATCTGGATCTCCTTTGATTAGATCAATCTTGGACCAGTTTCAGCTCTTAGAACTTCCAGAATTTATTGCTACTGCTCTCTCCTTTACAGATGCCGTCCCCCTCTCATAAGTCTAAGAGTAATTAATAAAAAGTTGTTCTTCATATAAAGATGCAGTACTTCTTGTTCTACTACATAATATTTAATAATCATAGTAAAACATGAAACCACTAATGTTCCTCCTATGCAACACTATAAGTTCTTGATGACTCGCAGCGCATTCTTGCTTTGTTGGATTTTTCTAAAGCTTTTGATACCATTTACCACTTGACTTGACTTGAACTTCTTCCAGATGTTTATTCTAAACTAGCTGTGAGATGGTTTGAAAATTCTCTCATAGGTATCATCTAGGCAGTTCAGATAGAAGTTTCTATTCAGACCTATTGCAAATACCCAAGGGGGTCCCACAAGGCTTAATGCCTGGCCTATTGTTATTTTTAGCTAAAAAATAAATTAACCTGGGACAGATCGTTTCAACTCCAAGCTGGTCAGATTTTCAAAAGTAAGAGATGAATTGGAAAAGAGAACTGTTAGGTTGCTGGCACCTAATGCTCAGAACAATCTCCAGCCTGAACATCAGCTTCAAAACTTAGTATTCTATGCAGACTTTAAAAGCTATAGTGAAATCTTTGAAGTTCAGGCTAACTGTACTTAAACTGTGTTGCTGCTATCTTGACCAATTTACAAAAGAGACCTGAGATTACAACAGGACAACCTGGTTAAACAAAGGCAAATACATAAAACAGAACAGTAAATCATATCAGTGTTGAAGACTGAAGATGTGGTAAGGCATTTTAAGGACGGCTGTGAATCGGCATCTCCAGAATGTTTAATGATGTACAATGCCATTAGAAAGCATTGCATTTGTCCCCTCACAGTTTTCTTCTTTTCTGACAAACTTACATTTTTTAGATCAGAAATAGACAAACAGAAATAACCAGACTCATAAAATGAAACAAAAAACTAAAATTCTGATGGGTTGGTTCAAAGATAAGGGTGTCAGGTTCTGATGAACTGAGCTATCTTGTCCAATTTTCAAAATGTTATATAGTATTTTGTTACAACACCTGTTACCTCAGCAACGGTGGAATATAATTTAGACATAAATGCTAATGACTTTGTTTCTCATACATTGTTGAATTTCTTCAGTCTGGGACATAAATGGCCTACTTCATGTTGTTAGAGAGGTTCCGTTTATGTGACATCTTGATTCTACAGATCAGGATGTTATCAGCCCTGGTTGATTAGTTATTTTTACTGGCCCTTCTGCCTTTATAAATGAAATCATTTTAAAAATAGCTTCTGAATTTACATCATCTCTGTCTGGTGCTAAAATTGGTTTGATCTGAAACATTTAAATGCAACGAAAATGCAAAAACAAAAGAGATCTGTAAAGCAAATACATTTCCTCAGCTGTGTAAAATAAATACTCCAATCTTTCCTGCTAAAATGCAGAACATTTCTTCTCTGTCCAATATGAAATTGCAAATAATTATTAAAAGAGAAGTAAGCCAATATTATCTATACCACAAGTTTCTGCTCCATTTACCCACATGAAAGCCACACTAACCATCAGAGGACTCATGGGAAATGATGGGATGTTTGAGTTTACAGAAGGGAATTAGTTGCTGCAATGCAGACCTGTGTGAAACTTCCCTCACAAGTAGAGACAATGTACATTCCTAACTGCATACTAATCTCATGTTATGAGAAATCAACGCTCACCCACATTCAGTCATCAGCCTCAACAGGGGAACATTTACATTTTTCCTGATAATCATCAAATTAAATTACGTTTACGTTTTTTTTTCCCCGACAGCTGTGACGGCCACACCCACCTGGCCAGTTTCCCCTCTCTGTAAGTACGTCCCCACGGGTGTCTGTGTTTCTGCAGGGGCCACACATCTGGCAGCCAGAGCGTCAGTGAACCCTCCATGATTTCACCGTCCGCACACGCTGGCTCTGTCTCCCGGCAGTAGTAGCACTTTCCATAGAAACATGTATTATTACCTGAAGAGAGACACAGTGAGGATGGGAATGATATTGCTGAGGTGGCTTAAGGAAATCTGGTCATCATCTCTACACCGTTGGTGTGAGATGCCTGAAGAACTCAAATATACACTTTGTCGGGAAGAAATCATGGCAATGTTATTTCATGGACAGTTAAAAATATTCCAACTTTACGGGCAGCAGTGAAGTTATTGGGTTTTTAATCATTATCGAAAATGTACTCTGAAAGTTGTAGGTATGTAACATGACTGACGAGTTCAAAATTCATATGTTGCTAATTTGCAAGGGGTCATTCATTCACATCAGAGTAAACCAAAAAGAAAAACAATGAAGCAGAATTTTAACATCGGTTCAGAGATGAGTCACTGTAATGTCCTGAACGTACGGTGAATTCTCACGGTGTTCAGATGCCCCGGTGTACCGGTTTTTTTTCCCCTTAACCTGCAGTGTCATACAAAAAACCATTTCAATTTTTCACCTTAACAATTTAAGCTCAGTTTCCCACAGGAGGGGGAAACCCAGCTTTTCCAGATATCACATTTTTTCGATGACTTTGTATGATGGTTTGAGATGTTTTAATCAACATGACCTAAAATCTACAAAAGGTTAAAAACAAACCCAAAGCATAAACTGTTCAGGACCTGGTGGGTCATATCATATGAACACCTCTAAGGAAAAAAAAAAAAAAAAAATTCATTTGGCTTTCTGGTTGACAAAAATAAAATTTACAAAATCAAGACAAAACTTTTGTAGAATTATATAAGTAAAAAGAATCAGCTAAGGTCTGATAAAAACCGCTAAATTAATATTTGTAAATAAAAAGATGTAAACGTAGAACGGCTCTGGGTCGATTCACCCCTTCATCTCGTCCTACCTCCTGCTGTTTCCTATCTATGCTCTGCCATGTCAGACCCTTAAAGAAGCAGTTTGCTACCCAGATCATGAACCATAGTGTTTCTGTCTACCTTTTTTTTTTTTTTTTTTTTTTTTTTTTTTTTTGGCATTTTCACATTTTCCTATATTATGGAAATAACTAATCAAACAAATGCTCACATTTTGCTAATAATTAGGTTCCACATTTTATTATTAGACCCTATATCCATAGATTTAGTTCTAAAGCCAGTTTGGGCCTGAAGGTTCTTATGAAACGTCAGATTATGACCTCGGATCAAAACAAAATAAGTGCGGTCCTGCAGGTGGACCTGATTTACCACATTTTAGTCCGAAAGACTAAAACTGTTCATGTATGAAACAGTGAAGGGCTGAAAACGATGTTGTTATGAATGTTATGAAGTTATTAAATGAGTCACAAAAAAATTAACACAAACATAATCAATTGTTCATGTTAGTGACATAGAACATGCCTGTGTGATTTAAGTGGGTACTTCTACTGTACCAAGTAAAAAAGGCTGAGTATTCACAAACAGATCTCCCGCTCTACAAATTCAGAGGAAAAACTTTTCAAATATGCAAAAACGTTCTTTCTACACATGCTTGATTTTCTGTCAGTCTAACACTCACGCAGAACATCACTTTTACTGATATAGCTGCACAGTAATATGAAAACTTTATCAGCTAACGCCTGTACTGCAACTCTCAAACACTGAACGGTTGATTTTCAAAACACCACAGACTGACTGAGTCTGATTTCGATCTGCTTCCATTTTAACCTCATCAGAAACATGTTTAATCTACTTTTGATATCTCTTATGTCAAAGAGTCGTGAGAGAGGGACAGCCAAATCCCAGGTGAGCTGAAAAAGAGGTGAAGAGTAGGAGCAAAGAGGGTTTTTGTCTTTAGAGGTCTAGTGAGAAGAGGTCTAAGATTCCCTCCCTTTGTTTTCGGAGATCCCGGGTTTGAACCTCCTTTCTTGCTTTTTTGGGTCTCAGTCCCTGGGATTTTCTTTCTAGGGGAAACAGACACCTGTGTTGCTGGCAAGCAGCATCGTTGCAGATTAGTCACAGGAGGTCTGAAGCTCCCCTGCAAACCTGTGAAGTTTTCTTATGAACATCATCTCATTTGTAGCAAGTGAAAAGGATCAAGCACTGTTATAACGCTGAGCTGTTTGAAATTGGGTTCGTTTTAGCTTTCCTCTGCACAGTTGTTCACTGTCTGATTACAGAAATCAGGGTTCAACCAGTTGAGCTGAAGGAAAACCTTGCAATTTTAAATTATATATTCAAAACCTCAAAATAAACAAACCAACTAAGACAAGTAGAATGCACAGGCCCGCTTAAGAGTATATGAAGAATATTGTAGGGGAGGATATTAAAAAAGGATAAAATAAATAAATCAGGTCTCAATACCACAGAAACAGAAAGAGGAAGGGAGAGAGAAAAAGAAAGTCCAATAAAATTAATTGGATCATCCTTACATACAATCATTTTAAACCAGTATTATATATTTTTCATAGACCAATACAGCCTTATATTTGAAAAAATATTACATTTCTTCCAGTACTTAATAAATCTTTCCATGTATAAATTCATTGAAAAAGTAACCTTCTCCATTTCATAAATTTCTTCTATGATTCCAATCCATTCCTCTTTTGTTGGAGGGTCCTTATTTTGCGTTCTCCTTGTATTATTTTTTTTTACTGGCTGCTAAAATTATTTTAGTCAAGTATTTATCTTCTAAGCTCATTTTAGATCTAGCTCCTCCCAGATATATCGAGTAAAAATCATATTTAATATCCTGACCACTAGTTAAGTGAATCATTCCAGCCAACAATCAGGCTGCAGAACCTGACAGTCCCAAAAGACATGAAAATGATCTGCCATAAAGTTTCCATACTCCCTCCAACACCAGCCTGTGTATAATAGGCCTTTTTGCTTTGATTTCGTTTTAGCGATCATAAAGAAATGAATGATATTTTTTTCCATAGAAATTCCCCTCCATCTGCCTGAGCTTGATGAATTTACCAGAGTCAAGTCTCTCTCTCTCTCTCTCTCTCTCTCTCTCTCTCTCTATATATATATATATATATATATATATATATATATATATATATAGATAGCGGCTGGGTAGCTCAATGGGTAAGTCACCCGACCTTCACCCGGGAGACCGGGGTTGGAATCCAGGCCGGGTCGCTTTGTTGAGATATCCAGTGTGGGTCCTTAGGCAAGATCCTTCGCGCTACTGCCTACCTCATGATGAGTGACAAAGGAATACACGCCATGCCGGCTCAGACGTCGCCCGGTCAAACAAGGTCTGCGTCAGGTGCTGGGGAACCAGGGCACCTTCACGAAAAATGGGTTACTGGAACAAGACGGAATTGGGCGAGAGGTGAAAACTTGGATCTGTTGGAATGCTACTACTCAAGTAACCCTAGTCAGAGGGGTTACATGCAAAGAATGTGGGAGGAATGGTTACGTCGACATCCCCGTTCAACACTAACTGCCAAACAACTAGTAGCTCAGTGTTCCAACATCCGCAAACGGCAAATGCTGTCACAACTTGAGATAGACGAGGTACAACACAAATGCTACGGCAAGGGGGAGCCAGGACGCCAGGTCAGAGGGGAGTTAGCTTCAACTCCCCACCCGGAGATTGGGTATGCAGCCCCAATAATGAACGAACCATCAAAGCTGAACGAGGCAGCAACTGACCTGAGAGGTAGGATCGTGGCCCGAATGAACACCAGGCAATCCCGATGCCAATTACAACGGCTGAGTGAAGTACCATCAGAAAGTCTCATTGAAGATGTGAATGCAGCATTGAGAACGATCCCTACCAACACCATAACGGAAACCAATGAGCTGGTGTACAACTCAGCATCAGTGATCCTTGAGATGCTCGGCTATAGGAGCAACCATGAGATTCAATACCCACCATGGAAAAGACGGTTAGAGGCTAAAATCAAGGTAACAAGGAGGGAAGTGAGCCAATTGTCAGAGCTCCAAAGAGGTGCAATCAAAAGACCAGTACCCAAGCGGTACAGCCAGATGCCCATACCTGAAGCACTCGAAACTGCCAAACAAAGGCTGCAAGCCTTGGCCAGTCGCCTAAAGAGGTACACGAGAGAAAATGAAGCCAGGAGGATTAACCGGCTCTTCTCCACCCAACCAGCTAAAGTGTACTCTCAATGGCAGGGTAATAACAACAGAGCAGACCCACCAAGGCTGGAGACCCAACAGTACTGGAAAGGCATATGGGAAAGGGAGGCGACCCACAACAGCAATGCACAGTGGCTAATCTCTCTACGAGATGACCACAGCAACCTCCCTGAGCAAGCCCCAGTAACTATCACAGTGGCAGATGTCCAAGAAAGAGTCTCAGGTATGAAAAACTGGACAGCACCAGGTCCTGACATGATCCATGCCTACTGGCTAAAGAAACTCACTGCCCTCCATGAGCGACTTGCAGCTCAAATGAACCAGCTGCTACAAAGTGGGACTCACCCTGAATGGTTAACTGAAGGGCGCACAATCCTGATCCAGAAGGATCCCTCAAAGGGTTCGGTCCCATCCAACTATCGGCCAATAACCTGTCTCTCTACAACATGGAAGCTCATGTCAGGCATCATAGCAGCTAAGATAGGTGGGCACATGGATAAATACATGAGTACAGCACAGAAGGGCATCGGCATAAATACCAGAGGAGCCAAACACCAACTCCTGGTAGACCAAACAGTCGCCCGAGACTGCAAAACCCGACACACCAACCTGTGCACGGCTTGGATTGATTACAAGAAAGCCTATGACTCAATGCCACACACTTGGATCATTGAATGCTTAGAGATGTACAACATCAACAGGACTCTAAGAGCCTTCATTGCAGCCTCGATGGGGATGTGGAAAACCACCCTTGAAGCCAACTACAAGCCAATTGCACAAGTGTCCATCAAATGTGAAATATACCAAGGAGACGCTCTGTCCCCACTGCTGTTCTGCATAGGTCTGAACCCCCTCAGCCAAGTCATCAACAAGACTGGCTACGGATACCGACTCAAGAACGGAGCCACCATCAGTCACCTCCTCTACATGGATGACATCAAGCTGTACGCTAAGAGCAAACGAGACATTGACTCACTGATCCACACCACCAGGATCTACAGCACTGACATTGGGATGTCATTCGGACTAGAGAAGTGTGGTTGGATGGTTACACAGAGAGGGAAGGTCATCCACACAGAAGGGGTCTCACTCCCAGAGGGAACAATAGCAGACATTGAGGACAGTTACAAGTACCTGGGAATACCACAAGCAAATGGCAGCCTCGATGAGGTCACAAGGAAAGGAGCCACAGCCAAATACCTCCAACGAGTAAGGCAAGTCCTGAGAAGCCAGCTCAATGGCAAGAACAAGATCCGTGCGATAAACAGCTATGCCTTGCCAGTAATCAGATACCCTGCAGGAATAATAAGCTGGCCAAAGGAAAAGATAAAGACCATGGATGTTAAAACTCGGAAACTACTAACCATGCATGGAGGGTTCCACCCTAAATCCAGCATCCTGAGACTATACGCGAGCCGTAAGGACGGAGGCAGAGGACTAGCGAGTGTGAGAGCCACTGTCCAGGATGAAACATCCAAGATCCATAAATACATCAAGGTCAAAGCTTCAACCGACGATGTGCTCAGCGAATGTCTCAAACAATGGGGGCCAGAGGATGAGGTGCTGGAGGAACCATCATGGGAGGATAAGCCCCTACATGGGATGTACCACCGACAAATAACTGAAGTGGCTGATATCAGGAAATCCTACCAATGGCTGGAAAAAGCTGGACTCAAGGACAGCACAGAGGCACTCATCCTGGCTGCACAGGAACAGGCCCTAAACACCAGAGCAATAGAGGCTCAGATCTACCACACCAGACAAGATCCAAGGTGTAGATTGTGCAAGGAGGCCCCTGAGACAGTCCAACACATAACAGCAGGGTGCAAGATGCTGGCAGGGAAAGCGTACATGGAACGTCATAACCAAGTGGCGGGCATAGTGTACAGAAACATCTGTGCAGGATATGGACTGGAAGCCCCGAGATCAAAGTGGGGCACACCCCCAAAGGTGGTGGAGAATGACCGAGCTAAGATCCTGTGGGACTTCCAGATCCAGACAGACAAAATGGTAATGGCGAACCAACCGGACATCGTGGTGGTGGATAAACAACAGAGGAAAGCCGTTGTGGTGGATGTAGCAATACCAAGCGATTGCAACATCAGGAAAAAGGAACACGAGAAACTGGAGAAATACCAGGGCCTCAGAGAGGAACTGGAGAAGGCCTGGAAGGTGAAGACCACAGTGGTGCCTGTGGTCATCGGGGCCCTCGGGGCAGTCACCCCCAAGCTGGAGCAGTGGCTAAAACAGATCCCAGGAACAACATCAGACATCTCAGTCCAGAAATGCGCAGTTCTCGGCACAGCCAAGATACTACGCAGAACCCTCAAGCTCCCAGGCCTCTGGTAGAGGACCCGAGCTCAGAGGTTGAGACAGACCACCCGTGGAGGGTGAGAAGGGAATTTATATATATATATATATATATATATATTTTATTTTTATTTTTTTTTCCCCCTCAGAACTGATCTTCTGTTAATTTTAGATTTATGAGAATTAACCATAATATTAACTAGATCTGGATTACATTCTCCTGGCTTTACGATTAAAATATGTCCTAACTTGAAGGTATCTTAAAAAAAAAAAAAAAAAAAAAAAAAAAAAAAAGTCTTGTTTTTCCAAGAGTAAGTAAAATATCATCTACGTAAAAATATATCTTATATTCAGTATCTTTAATACAGATTCCTTGTATTTCTTGATCCTCCCTTATTATCTGTGCGAGTGGTTCTATGAATAATGCAAAGAGGGCTGGGCTCAGGGGGAATGCTTATCAGCACCCCCTCTGCAGAGACATGGCTTGTTAAACTACCTTGAATTTTTATTCTGGTTATGGGAGTGTGGTGTAGGTTTTTTAGGATTGAACTGAAAGAACAATTAAAACCAAATAGTTGTAATGTTTGAAATGAATATTCCCAGTTAGCAGAATCAAATGGTTTTCAGCATCAAGAATTAAAATGAATGATCTGTCTTTCATTTTACTATTATCTCCCATTAAATATAATGCTCGTCTGGTATTATCCTGAGTACGTTTGTCTTTCAGAAATCTTGTTTCGCAAATACTTCAAATATTTGGTTTTTGCTTGCTAGTTTAAAAAAGGTACAATGAAGATTAATTACACAGACTGCAGGAAAAGATTACATTTCTTTGAGGGAACAGAAACAGAAGTTTGCTTTCACACATTCAAAAATGGAGGGGCAGCAGCTCCACTTGCTCTTTATGAAATAAAAACAATTATAGAGGAGGTAAAGAATAAAAAGTATTTTTTATGATATTACCTTGAACTTTAAATCACTGTGCTCATTAATGGTTTAGCTGTGCATACAGTTGGTTCTCCAAAATTATGAACATGCCAGTTAAAGACATCTACAAAGACTTAAAATAAATTCAGCTTTTATTGCTGTAGCATAATCTCACTCTGAAAGGTTTAGATAAAACCTGGGTTCAATCTGAGTACATTTATTCAGTGTGGAAAATCCCAAGTTAAGAAATGTAGGTGCAGTTCAATGAATTAGAGTAACATTTAATGAATGAAATTTATCTCAGCAGTTGGATTCCAATTGTATTTATTTGTGTTCCTTTAGATGATTATTACAGCTAATAAAACCCCTAAATTCAGCTCCTCAGAAAATCTGAAAATTGCATTACACTGAAAAACAAAAAAGGATTTTTTTTAAATTATGGCCCAAACTAGCAAAGACTGCTAAATGGTTGTCCAGCAGACATAACAGTCTCCACAAGGTGGGGAGCTCACAAAACCTCGCTGCAGAAAAAGCTGGCCGTTCAGAGTGCTGTATCTAACCATATCCATGGAGTTGAGTGGAAGGAAAAAATGTGGGAGAAGATTCACAAGCAATGAACCCAACTTAGAGTCTACAGAGTAGTCAAGAGGAAGATGAGACGCCAGACCCAGCAATGCAGACAAGCTGAAGGTCACTATCAAAGCCAGCTGAGCTTTCTGAAGACCTCAGCAGACACCGGCTGATCGGCTTCATGACCCGCTGCACTGAGTGTCTATACTGAACATACTTTCCAATCGGGCGGCAATTCTGAAATATTTTTTAAGCTGAACACTGAAGTTTTTCCAGAAACTGAATTATGAACTGCATGCATTAATCATTAACATAATCAGAAATAAAAGCTTGGACTATATCACACTGTGAATACTTACTATATGTCTGAGTTTCACTTTATGAATTGAACCCCTGAAATAAACTCGCTTTTTGATGATATTCTAATTCACTGAGGTGCACCTGTACCTCACAGTTGATGTGAAACAGAGCTGCACAGTAATATCAAAATAACATATCATTCATCAGTGTGCCACCAACACATAAAACTTTATGCCGGTTTTTCTCAAACTAATCTTCTCAATCTTAAGTAGAACTGTCTCCTCCTGAGATGTGAAAAAAAGTATTTGCTCCCTTACAGATTTCTTCTGTTTTTGCTTTCTTGACACACTTAAATGTTTCAGATCAAACAAATACTAGTATTTGATAAAGATAACCTGAGTTATCACAAAAAGAGGTTTTTAAATGACTTTATTAATAAGAGGGGAAAAAAATGATCCAAACCAACCTGCCCCTGTGTGAAAAGGTAATTCCCTCCTTGCTAAATCATGAATCAGCTGTGATTAAAATAACTTTTTATAAGAACTGAGCTCAATTTTATAAGCCAAACCAAGGCCTTATCTGACCTTCACATATGTTTTAAATAGGGCCTCTCTGAAGGCTGAAAGATCTCAAAAAGCAGCATATCATGTAAAGAAAAATGTCAAAAACAGAAAGAAAAAAAAAACTAAGTCACTGACACAAATTTGTCTGCAAAAGATTACAAAATCGTTATTTCTGGACTTGGGGACTCCAGTGACCAAAGAGCCACAAACCACAGTAAGAGAAAACCTGCAGATGTGGTGAGCCTTCCCAGGAGAGGAAGTCAACCAAAATTACTCCAAGAGCACATTGATGATTCAACCAGAAGGTCACAAAAGAACACTGAATAACATTTAAGCATTGCAGACTTCAATTGCCTCAATTAAAGTCAGAGTTCATGATTTAATAACAATAAAGGAGATTGAGCTAAATGGCCTCCATGAGAGAAATTCAAGGCCAAAAACCACTGCTCAGTCTCACGTTTACCAAAAAACATCTTCAAGATCCTTAAGACTTTTGGGAAAATATTCTGTGGACCAACGAGACAACTGTGAAACTTCTTAAAACTAACACGACATTTCAGAAACAGACCGTCCAAATGACAGTCAAACATGGAGGTAGCGTGAGGTTTTGGGGCTGCTTTGCCTCCTGAAGACCTGGACGACTTGCCATAACTGATGGAATCATGAATTTTGATCTCTATCAGAACATCCTGCAGGAAAATGTCCAGCCATCAATACAGGACCTTACATCCAAGCACAGCTTGGTTCTGCAGCTGGACCATGGTCCAAAGCACAGGAGCCAGGCCACCTTTGAATGACTCGGGGGGTTGAGGGGGGGGGGACTGAATGAAGTTTTAGACTGGCCTAGCTAAAGTCTGGATTTAAATCTAGTTTAGATATTGTAGTATAACCCTAAATACACCGCTCATACTCAAACCCTCCAATGGGGCCAGATATAAACCTTTCTGCAGAGGAGTGTAGGTCGGTTATCCTCAGTGGTGATGTTAAAGATTCGTTGCCAGTTAATAGAAACCCTTGATGTCAGTTGTAGGTGCTAAGGGCGGCACAACTAGCTGTTAGGTTCGTGGGTGGTGGTGGGGGGGGTTTCCTTTTATGAATGAAATAATTTTAAAAAGCTTTGTGTGTTGACTCAGGCTGTCTAATCTGAAACATTTAAAAGGTGACAAAAAGTACAAGCAGAAGAAATCTGTTAGGGCGTCACAGCACTCTCTGTTGTTCATTTCAAACTTTTCAGCCTTGCTTTTTATTTGTTAATGTTCTGTAAAGGTTGTGGTGTTTTTCTCAGAAGTAAAAAGCTCTGATCCATAATATATATATATATTATTGTAGGTCAGATGAAGAATGAAAAGCAGTCTTTGTGCTGCGGGTAAAGTAAGTATTGAACACGTCACAATGTTTCAGAGTAAACATATTTCTAAAGGTGCTATTGACATGAAATTTTCACCAGGTGTTGGTAAAAACCCAAATAATCCATACATAGAAAGAAACCAAAACAAACAAGCTCAGAAATGAAGTTGTGTGTAATAATGTAAAATAACAGAGGGACAAGTATTGAACACGCTTACTGACACGCTCATTCTTCTACACAGTCTTTAAACCTTGAAGGTTCTTCTATCAACTCTGATTTTCACTTCATTCCATTGATTTTCAATTGGATTCAAATCAGGTGACTGGCTGATCCGTTCTAGCAGCTTTATTTTCTTTCTCTGAAGCCAGTTGAGAGTTTCCTTAGCGCCGTGTTGGGATCGCTGTCTTGCTGAAACGTCCACCCTCGTTTCATCTTCATCATTCTGGTGGATGGCAGCAGATTTTTCTCAACAATGTCTTGGTACATTTTTCCATTCATCCTCCCTTCAATTATATGAAGTTTGCCAGGTACCATATGCAGAAAAACAGCTCCACACCATGATGTTTCCACCTCCAAACTTCTCTGTCAGTATGGGGTTTTGGGGTGATGCGCAGTGAATTTTCTCCTCCAAACGTGTGTTATGGCATCCAACAACTGGTCCTTGGCTCTTGGACAACTCTTCTGGTAATTCTTTTCACTCCTCTGTCAGAAATCTTGTGATGAGCAGCTGGTTGTGGCCGGTTTATGGTCGAATGATGTCCTTTCCTTTCCACATCCGGATTATGGCCCCAACAGCGCTCACTGGAACGTTCAGAGGTTTAGAAATCCTTCTGTAACCAAAGCCATCAGAATGTTTTGCCTTTTGGATGAGAAGGTGGCCCACCTGTCTGGGCTGGGAACGCCTTGGGGTCCCCCAGAATGAGCTGGAGGAATGAAGCCATAAAGGCTCATCTCTTTACAATAGCTGTGGTGTTAAAGGTGGAAAATTCTTGGAAATGATTACAGCACATCATCATAAAAATGTTTCAATTTATTCTCCAACTTAAAAATGTGTTGGTTTTTTTATTTACCAAAAATCAGGCTTTGGTAAATCCATGTTGACGCATATTTCCTGTCTAGATTTTTAACACTTTTTTTGATTGCAAAATTCCCAATTTTCCAGACTACAACTCCTAGGTTTCTTTTCTGCAGTTTAATATTACCCTTGAACCCACAAGAAAACTTTTTGGGTCATCTGTAGGTTCAAAAAAACGAAACAGCACAACGCTAAAACTGGCTTTTTGGTGTAAGGTCACTTCACTGCTGGACTAACTTTGATCAGCTCCACTTCAAAATCTCTGCTTCACTGACTTGTCAAATAAAGAATGCGGTATACTACACTGATTGCAGATTTTCTTTTAAAGCAGAGTTCGTAAACTTTTGTACCTTTGTTTAGTTTTTTCAAAACTCAAAAAAAATAGCGCAGACACCTTGGTTTGGAGGCTTACACAAAGTTTAACAACCACAGGTTTAGTTTAGCCTCAATTTAAAGCTGTCTGTAGACTAAACAGGTGATGACATTGTCCTTTTTCTGATTTCTGAATGAATATACAGTCATTAAATCAAAAAATCGACATACTGATGGCTAACATGTGAAACTCAAGGTATGATGTAGCAATTCATAGATAATGAAATAATGAATGTTGATTTCACATACTAAAGGTGTCAACAGTGAAACCTGCTGCATTTCTTCGACATGTTTAGACTTTTGTGCATCACATCAAACACTTCTCCTACTTTTATCATTTTCATATCCCATGGAAAATGGTACAAGCAAATTCCAGACTTCAGGAACACTGCCCGTCTCAAAGGAAAGGGAATATTTTACCTTTAATGATTAATCTTTTTTTCTTATCTCAAACCGGTCTGATGCATATTTCAAAGAAGATTCACACAGTGGGTTTTAGATTATTTAGACGAAGCTCCTGCACCCAGACTGGTCAAACAAGTTGATTCAGTTAACTCTCATCTCCATTACTGAAATTCTCCAGAGTATTGCTTTACTGCAGGCATCTAGATGCAATTCCTCTGAGATCATAATATGGGATCACCAATGCCACACTCCCACAGACTTGATTTCTTGGTTTTATTCAGTCTAACTGTACAGAGTGACAGCCAGAAAAATACAGGACATGTCACTTTGACAGGGTGTGAATTTGACTGTCATAAAGCTCAAAATGAACTCAGAACGAGAACAAAACTGAACACAAATATAGAAAGATCTTTCATTCCTGATAACCACACTGACTCAAAGTCAGAGCATTGAAAATCCTCACCTCTTACAAGAAATCTGCATGTGGAGAGAACGTGAAGTGCAGATGGAGGGCACATACTCACCCTGCATGAGGAAAGTGCTCAGCAGCTGATCAGTCGCCACAGGTTTGACCTCTGTTCGCAGGTTGACGTATCGGCCCACAACCAGGGGCGCCCTCCTGAACCCCAGAATCCTGCGGACGCAACGGGGAGGAAGCATCCGACGATTACGAATCATTTCGAGTGAGAATAAACGACGGCGATCCAACTGTGATGCTCACACACCTGTCCAGGTGAAAAGCAGCCACCTCTGCATTGTGTCTGTCATATCCTGCATATGGCTCTCCTTCAACCACATAGTCTCTGTTGTATCTGAGCAGGAAAACCATAAAAAGTAAGAAATTTAACCACCTTAAAGAAGCAGGACTTTACAGAGTAATCTACAGTCTGACCTCTTGGGTTTAAAGACCACTTTCTGCCCTCCGTCCAGCACCAGCAAGGCTTTGAGCTGCGTGCCCTTATAGCCCACATCGGCGCGCTCTATCCTGGCAGTGCTCAGCGAGGTGAGCACAGCAGCCAGCTCAGGGGTCTCCTCGGGGTACACCTCTCTGGGGCCCACCCACTGACTTGCTATCTCCCATGGAGACTGCAGAGTGTGTGTGAGGTGGGCTCCCCGAGGCAGAGAAAGACCTGATTCCATCTGTGAGGATTATTACACAATTACTGACAAAAAAAGTAAACATGTAACAGATGGATGGATGAACTACCAAACAGACGATGAAAGCTTTACACAACATAATGTGGGAAAAAATCTTGGAATTACAGATTTTTCTCCACAACCTCTTTCATTGTTCAGTTGTTAAGTCGACCACAGGAACCCTTGCCAGCTAACACTGAAGTGCTGACCTTACGAAACGCCCGGAGGTCCCGCCGACTGGCCGCCGATCCCTCCCCTCCATCCAGCAGGAAGATCTTGGCCAGGCCCAGCAGGAGCAGCACGGCACACAGCACCACCATGCGCTGTTTGAGCTTCATCTCCACGCCACCTGGCCCCCCGACCGCCGCCTCACCCGACGCTGTGTGTGTCCCTCGCGACGAGTCCCCCTCACCGCCGACGCATGGCTCCTGCAAGTGACCGTCTCCAACCTGCCGACCCCGTCCTGGAGGAAGAAACCTTTCGAGAGACCCGGGATTTCCTGCCTTTTCCGCTGGAGGTCAGACTTTGTGCTTACTGCAGGGAAAGAGGAGGACAGGAAAACGAGAGATGGGACAGAACCAGGACAGTTGTGCTGCTGATAACATGAGTTGAGAAAGGGATTGATTTGCTGCCCCGGCGGTTCATTTACCCCTCCTAGGGGCAGGGGACGACCCACTTCTGCAGCTCGGCGGAAGTCTAGCCCAGCATATTGCAGAAAGACTGCGACTATATTTCCACAGCACATAAAACAGGAGGTACTGCAATGGAAACCGTTGAAACCTTATACAAACACAGCACCATAAACATTAGAATACTCCTGGAGCTAAATACATAAAACATGGGGAACAAGAAAAAACTGTCCTGCAGTCTGATGGGTAAACACTCCAAATGCATTTTAGAAATAATGGACAGAGTCCTCCAGGCCAAAGAAGCGACCATCAGGCTTTTTATCTCAGCCTGCATTACAGCATGATGGTCAATGAGTGGCCATAGAGGAGGCAGCCTGTATGTATTTCATGCTCAGCAGTAAAAACAGGTTACTAAGCAACATCATGCTGCCACACACATAATAATACCATGTCCTTTACTTTGGAGTGTGTTATTTGGTGGGACTAAAATGGAGTCATCAACAGCAAACACTCCAGGTGGGTTTGGTGTAAGACAAAGCATGGATAATATTGTGGAAGAGCAGCTAATGCCCACTGTTAAGTACGGTGGAGGATCTGTGATGCCCTGGGCCGACTTCCCGTCAAATGGCCGTGGAAACCCTTAGATGGAACAGAGTCGCCAACGCTTTCAAATACCACGGTATCTCAATAAACTGGACTCTGCCAGTGAACCGAGACTCTGGGCTTTCAGCAGGACAACAATCTGTAAAGCAGTGCAGATATGGTTCACCAAACAGAAACCTTCTGACACAACCTTCACCATCTCCAAATAAAGAGGCTGACATTTAGAGAGGATGAGAGCTAGTTTCCTCTAAGAACAGGAAAATACTGAGCAGTCCTGTGATGCAACACCCACCTGCCCGACCACCTTACCGGCATCAGACGATACTGCATAAAATACTCCTTTCAACATACAGCACACTTTTATACCAGTCAGCAGGGCTGCCTGACTTCAGGAAGACATTCAGTTGTAAAATTATCACAAAATACTGCAATGATCACATAATTATGAATAACCCTTCAACTGTGAATCGGAATGAAAATAATACATTGCTTTCAATTAAAAAAAAAAAAACATTTGAAAAGTGTGGAGTGTGTATGTACCGAGCCCCACTTATTTTTTTCATCCAGCAAAAAAAAAAAAAAAAAAAAAAAAAAAAAAAATCTATAGTAACTGCCTTCAAAGTTAAAAAAAAAATAAATAAATAAAATACAGCCCGACTGCAAGTCATTTAATCTCAGGATAGATCTGGTCAGATGAGAGCAAATGTTATATTTTTGGCCTACATGCTAAAGTCTGTGCAGAGGCAAATTAAAACCCTGAACAGACCATGCCATCTGTGAGCAATAAAGGTGCCAGTATCATGACCTGGTTTAATAAGGTAACCATTTCAGTGACGTCCAAAGTCAGCCTCTAAGGATCGGGGTCCTGCATGTTTTAGATGTTGACATGATTTAACACGCCTGAATCAAATGAAGGGTTCACTAGCAGGCCTCTGTAGAACCTGAAGTTATGTTGAGGGTAATTTAGCCATTTGATTAAGCTGTATTAGAGCTGGGGCACATCTAAAACATCCAGGACACCAACCCTTGAGGACTGAAGCTGGACACCACTGGATTAGATTGAAAAACATGAATGTATCAGAATGAGAGCCAGATCTTTGATCTAGCTGTGAGTTTTTCTCAATATTGAAAGCTGATGTTCACAGATACTCTTTTTTTTCCAGTTGGACGACGCTAGAGCTATTTTGCAAAGAAGAATGTGCAAAAACTTCAGTGCAAAGCTGATGGAGACACAACCTAAAAGATTTGCAGCAAAAGCTGTTCTATAAAGTATCAATTCAGGCCTTAAAACAGAGGCACGCCACACTTTTCAGATTGTACTTCATAATTATGTGCTGGTTTGTGTTGGTCATACTCAATCTCAATAGAATGTATTGAGGTCTGTGGTGGTTTTGAGGGTGTTAATCAGAAAAACCTGGCGGATATCTGAGGCTGCTATAGACTGGGTCATAATCGGAACATTTAAACCTGCCAGAGTCCAATAACACCAACACTCTCACAGCACCTCTGGCTGAGGTAATAACCTGCTTTACACTGACCCTGCCTGTCTCCACCGAGAAGAAAATGGACATTTCATGGTCCCCAGAGGTAGACACTAGACAGCATAAGTTGCAGGAGAGAATATCAATTCAAAACTTGGTCTGTCTGCTAAATGTGTCTATAAATATGGTTAAAACCCGGGTTCCAGTGTTGCATCACCTACATTATTTACCTGCCACATTTACCTGGCTGTTAGCTCAGGCTATCAAGCCCAGGGTAATCCTCTGAGGCTGGCAGGTAAACATTTACAACACTATAAATATATGGCGTGTTGGCCACGCAGGCAGGCGGTCCTAAACAATCGCTCTTTTATTATGTTGCTGCTTAACACCTCAAAGGAAACATATCCAGGGTCGAAGATCACTGACACGGCATGAAAACCGTCTAAACCTTCCCACACTGCTTTAAACGAGACGCACGCCTACGTTTTCGCCCTATTAGGTCACTAAACCCTCCACATCTCCCCGAACAGAGCTACCAGCCTAGCAAGCCGCGGCTCATTTATTGCATTAGCTAAAAGAAGCCGCTAGCAGGATAGCTTCTGCTGGGTTCACGGACCGGGCTGACTTACCTTATGGCCTTTTTATGCGGCTCATCGTAAATAGGGCGGCCTCTTTTTTTCTGTAATGATGTAAAAGCTAAGCATAAATTATTTTGGGTGCTAAATAAAAGCCACTGTCATTTCCACAATCCACTCGGTTTGCTCCCTTTTCTCCGCCCTCTCCTTCGATCCCAGCTCTGCCGTGAGTGTCCACTTCCGAAACACTTCCTCTTGCTGCTGCAGGGGCAGCAGCTGCCCACCAGGTGGCGCTGTTTCACCGCAACTCTGTAACACCGGGAGGTGGTTTACATGTTAATCAACTGGAAACAAACGCAAAACCACACGACTAAATTGTCCTGCATAAAACTCTTTATCATTGTTATGATAAACCATATCCAGAATCTTATCTAACATCTAATTAATTCCAGTTCATTTTGATTATCATGGCTCAAAGCTGAAGACCAGTAAATATAGATTTTTAATAATGACATGCCACAAAAGGTTATTGTTAAAGAAGCCAGCGCAGAGTGCTATATCCGCCCATGTTAATGGAAAATTTAGTGAAAGGAAAAAGTGTGGTCAAAAAGGTGCAAAGTCAGAACTGATAACTGCAACCCTCAGAGGGCTGTGAAGCAAAGTCCTTAAATGATTTGACAGAGATTCACAAGGTGTGGGTGGCTGCTGGAGTCAGTCTTCAGCCAGCTTGATTGGAAACTGACCCGACCTAAAATCTATAGAGGATCTATGAATTATTGCCAAAAGAAAGAGAGGAAACACCAGAGCAACAACACAAATGAGCAACCTCAGCCCCTGAACACTTCAGCAGAGTCACAGGCTGATATCCTCCATGCCACAACTCATTAAAGAAGTAATTCATGCAAAAGGAGCCCCAACCACATACAGTACATACACTGTACAAAAACTAGACATACTTTTCAAAAGGCTGACTTTCCAGTGTTAAAAATAGTTTTGTATGATCTTATATTCTTATTTTCACAGAAATTTGGATTTCCATTTGTTTAAGCCATAATTAACTAAACAACATACAAACATTTGAAACATATCACTCTGTGTTTATGAATAAATGTAACTTTCAGATTTGAGCTGAATTGCTGATGTACGGTGACATTTTAATGACCTTTGAGATTCACCTTTATTTTAAATAAGCCACGGTAAGATGGATACCATCAAATGACGTGTCCAGTGGTTTTTTTAGTGGCCTCATAGGGAAATCCCACTTTTACCACATTATTTTATTAGTGTAACTTCCAAATATAAAACTTTCCATCATATATTCTGACCTTTTATGTGTTTATCTGGTGGCCTGTGTGATGATTCTCTGATAAATTACTGGTACGTTTTGTACATCAAAGACAAACCAAAAGAATGATCTAATTTATTTATGCAACTCATATCTGTGTAAGAGTAACTATTTGGGTATAAATATCAATAAGGTGAAGCACTGTGATAGTATTTCTGTGTGTTTTCATGTAAATAAATGTATTGCATGTATAGATAAGAACACACAAGTTAGTCTTTCTTCCAATATATTTTTTCTATTATCAAACTGTATGTTACACCATTTTATGAACTGATTCTTAGCTTTTATTTATTGGTATTTTAGCATGAATAGAAGAGGAATATAAACAATAGACAAGAAAAAACACCTGGGTTATTCTTCTGTATAACTTTTACTGACAAAAGGTATAGATCAATGGGATAACCGAATGCTTCACTGTATTTACACATACAAAAAAACTAACATGATGTATTTTCTTTAATTTAACACAATTATTTTCTTTAATTTAACACAATTATTCCCTTTGTTTCTAAAATAACATAAAATAACATAATATATTACTGTCATCATAGGGTTAACTATTGCACACATTTTGATTTCCACACATAAAATGAAGTTAAAAAAATCAGAATGATCACTAAAATTATAAGTAGTGTAGTAGTGTGCATATTGCACAGAATATATATATTTTTTTCTTTCTGCTCTTCATAGAGTATGACAAGTAAACCTAGCTGATATTAGCTGGTTACTTTGTCAGGCTATCTGCTCAGGCTGCCTCTAAGCAGTGCCATGTTGAACTGTCTTTCTTTTAAGCAAGGCAAATTGTAGCAGCTTTCATTGACTCACTTGAGCAACATGTAGGGGAGGGGGTCTGCTGCGTTACTCTACGCTCCACACAGCAGAAGAAAATTAGCGCTTTCTGTGGCAACTCATTAAACTGAGTTTGAACTGTTTAACTGAAAAATATGATGGAAAACTGATTAAAACCTTGATGCTGGTTACTGGTCGAGATCACAAATCCTTCAGCAAATTAACCAACCAACTAGTATAACTACCTATAAAAAAAATACCAAAATAACTTTTTAAAAACTTATTAACTCATCATTTATATGATTAATTATTAGGGGAATACATTATGGCTTCACTCAGTGTAGTGGAAACAATGTAATTATGAAAAATGACATGTTATAACTTTTCTAAAAGCTTCAATTTCTATTCTTTGAGGCAAAGATTTCTGACAGACCAGCTTTGCGGGCTGAGCCATTGTTGTTTAATTTTACTGAAACGTGAGCTGTCTGTCATGGAGTTGTTATTCCATTTTTATTCTGTGTGGTTACATTCACATTGTGAAAAATGTCCCTTTTATCACCATCTGTCCTTTTGACCGAAGCAATGGAAAAAGTGTGCAACATTTCAGCCTCTGTCTGTACATTTCCTGCAGAGGTAATGACTGCCATCTGTCCTCACATGACATTCCACATCATCAGTAACTGGGAAAATAGGCTGGTTTTCTTCAGCCAGACACCTTTAGATGTTCCACTGAGATGACACCAAACAAGCGTTCCAACATCTTCTCCTTGGCTAATGCAGATTCACTTTTATCATCCACCATCCATGACCTCTTCAACCCACTGAAAGCTTTTTTTCCCCCCTCTTTGGGTGTTTTTAATGGGTCTAGTTTGGCTTTTCACGATGACTACCTGCAGATATTTTCTTACAGTTTAGTCTAAAAGATTGACTCATTTCTCCCTGTTTGTCTTTTACTTCTTTTGTTGTGTATTTTCTATTTTCGGTGTATATTGCTTTGAGCTTTCTGTCCTAAAGCTTTGATGTCTTCCTTGGTCCACCGTCTTACAATCTTCCTATGTTAGTTTTTATCCTACGTTCCTTTGTTTCTATGGACGGCGATCATGTTTCCAGCCAATCAGCCAGGAGCAGCAATCTCATTAAGTTGGGCAAACACTCTGGCTGCTCCAGCTAGCAAATAAAATTCTTTTTCATATTTTTTGCTACAATGTAAAAAAAAAAAAAAAAAAAGAATAAACACACACTCTATACTTTTTGCGAAGGGTTGTAACAACAGAGCCAAGGTGGAATAATTGTTTCTTTAAAATACATGTTAAACTGTTAGGAAGTAACCCCATTAAAGTTTACATTGCAGGGCTTTACATTCACTTTTTAGCACATATCATTGGTAACATTATGTGCAATACACAGATATGCAAGTATATATTGATATAATTTTTTTGGATCAACTTTTATCCAAATAATTCTCTTTAAATGCAGACTATTTATTACATTCTACAGCTGTGGCTAATAATTATTTGGCAGACAAATATTAAATGAGTAGTTGATTAGTCAGTGATTTTAATCCAGCCCAGCTTTTTGCAGCAGGACCTTCTGTTCTGAATATATTAATATGCTTACATTGTTAAAAGCTCCCACATATTAAAATGACTCTTTAAATGTAAATTTGGCAAGTCAAAAATGTAAGATGTAGACCACCTCAGACTAGGTTGCCCCCACTAACTCCCCCAATCAGAATGTCTTATGTGGATAAGACATTATTTATTATTTTTAATGAATTTTATTTTATTTTTTTTAATGAATAATAAGAAAGAAGAGAAATAGCTTCAAATAATCAGAATTCAATTAGTCAATTTTTGACCTTTATGTTGTGAGTCTGTCACTCAGCTCAGGACTTGCCCTGTTTTTATTACAGCCCTGCTTCCCACCTGGGTTTTTATTTTCGTGTGACAACCCAAGATTATCACTGGCCCCCATTTAGCCCTCTTTCAAAACTTTCTGGAAACACACCTGCTCAGCAGTCTTAAGGAGGCATTTTAAAGCTTATATAACTGAGTCACACTGAGTTCCTTTAAATCAAGGCTAAAAACCCTGTTTAGAGTTGCCTTTGATTAGTACTAAGAAGAACATTAAACTATATTTGCTTGATGGTCCTAATGATTTTGATGCATTGATATTTGCTCAATGATTTTGATGAATTGCTGTATACTTGATTGATGTCTTTTATGATGTAAAGCACTTTGAACTGCCTTGCTGCTGAAATGTGCTAACAAATAAACTTGACTTGACTATAAATCATAATACTCAAGCATTAATACCTGTAAATATTTTGAATATGATGCACTAAATTAAAACTCACTTAAGGGTTAAACACAAGTATTTTTAATTCAAACTTTCTGAGAGGACTTGCTTTTTATTTCTGAATGTTCTAACTTTTGTTTGTTTTGACTCCCAAAAGCTCCATGAACCTGCTCTGTCCATGCGCTCCACTGTGTGCATGGCATGTTAATAGTGATCAGTACCAGTATCAGTTTGCTTTTCCACTCAGCAGCACCAGAACCTGTTACACAGAGCTCTGAAATATGTCTGTTTGTATTTTATGTGCACAGCAGTAGTTGTTTGTTCTGGCATGAAAATAGAGCTTTGCTCTCACATCTGCACCACAGTCCACTCAGCGGCTCCATTTTGGTCTTGTCAGACCAAAGAACTTTTTTCTACTTGACCATTGAGTTTTCTTGATAGTTTTCTTCAACAGTGGCTTTCTCATTGCCTGTCTCCAATAAATCTGAAGCTTGTAACTCCTTCAGCGTAGTCATAAGTGGTCTCTCTCACTAGTCTCCTTCCTGCACAGTCACTCAGTTTGTGAGGAAGTCTTGCTCTAAGCAGATTTACCCATGTGCCATATTCCTTCCATTTCTTGATGATGGATTTAGCTGAACTCCAGGGGATGTTCAGTGTCTCAGAGACTTTTTGTATCCCATTCCCTGACATATGTTTGAGCAACCTTTTCTCTGATTTGCTTGTAGTTCTTTTAATGTCATACTGTTATGGTAGACAGGAATACTGATTAACCAGCGAATGGACCTTCCAGACACAGGTGTCCCATAATCACCTGAGACACACTCACTGCGATACCACCAGCACCAACTGGCTGGGGCTTTGTTGAATTAGGCCAGTCACTATAAAGGAGGTGGAATATCTATGCAATCGCTTTGTTACATATTTTTATTTCATTGCCATTTTGTAGAAAACAGTTTTCACACTGACATTAAAGGGGATTTTTCTTTTTCTTTTTTTTTTTTTTATTTACCAAAAAAAAAAGAAAAAAAAAAAAAAAAAAGCCAAATTTTGTGAACCATGATTGATTTGTTGAAGCAAAAAACAAACAAAAAAAACAAACAACAAAAAAAAAAACAGTAAAACAGCCAAGGGTGTGAGTACTTTTTTATAGTCTGTTAAATATAGGTTCTGTAAAAATCAATGCTGAAGCCTTGTCACACATTTTCCATCGTCAGACATGGTCTTCCTTACATCTGAACATGCTTTGATGTAAACCATCCATTGTGGCTCTGACTGCATGTTTAGGGTCATCGTCCTACTGGAGGCTGATCCTCCATCCCAGCCCCAAGTCTGCTGGAGTCTCTAACAGGTTTTCTTCTAGTATCGCCCTGTATTTAGCTCCATCCATTTTCCCCTCAATCCTGGCCAGTTTTCATGTCCCTACAGTAGGAAAGCATCCACTCTGCATCTGTGCAGTTCCTTCCTCAAGACAGTGCTTTGCATGTAGGCCAGAAAGTTACATTTTGGTCCCTTCTAACCAGAGAAGTGGTGCCCTCTAAACATCTTATTGCTTTCGTTCAACTGTGGCTGTTTCATGCCACTCTTCCTTAAAGGTTGGATTTGTAGAGCAAACGACTAGTAGTATCCTCTTGTCAGATTCGCAAACCAAAGTTGTGCATCTCTGCAGCTTCTCCACAGTTACAAAGAGCCTCTTGGATACTTCTCTGATTGATGCTCTTTTTTTTGCCAGTTTCTGCGGATGGGGATATTGTTTTATAACATAACCCTGTTTTAAACATCGCCACAACTTTCCCCCTGACATGTCTGGTTTGTTCCTTGGTTTTATGATGCGGTTTGTTCTGTTCTCTAACTGAGACTGAATTGGACTAAAGATTAGGGCTATATTTACAAATCAGGTGACTTCTGAAGGCAATCGATCGCATTGAATATAAGAGAATTGCTGAAGAGAACTGGATTCATATTCATGCCACACTTTAAATTTCCAGTAGTAAAAATAATCTCAAAACCATCCAACGTTTTCCTTCACCTCAGTTATGCACCACTTTGTGCTGGTTCATTGCATAAAATCCCAATAAAATATACCGAAGTCTTGGGGAAAAAAAAAAAAAAAAAAAAAAAAACTCAAGAGGTATCAATCATTTTGTTAAACACTAAAACTGTCTAAATATTAAACCTAAAAGAGAACAAAAACACAGGGATGAAGTGTGGCGTAAAAAAAAAAAAAGAAAAACAGGGCAGAGTGTTTATTGGTTCTCAGTCTTCACACCAGGCAGCACATCACTCAGAGGAGAGGTCACAGCGCTCGCCGCAGTCATGACACAGGTAGACAGAGACACACGGAGTAAGGTGAAGGTCAAGCTGTTGTAGTTGTTCTTGGTAAACAGTGAACGATACCTGACAGGTGGCACAGAGTCACATTGGTTCAAAGAATAAACTTAACACTTCCTCAGGGCGAACGCTTTGCTTGACTGAAATCAGGATAGCGACTTAAAACAGTTAATACAGTGAAAGCTGTGCATGTGCAGAGAGTATGGTCGGTTTAAAGGAAACAATCTCTTAAAGCAGAGAAAAGTAAAGCATGGAGCTTTAAGATGTTTCAAGGGTGACTAATACTTGCAGTTTCTACTCCCAAACAAAACAAAATGGATCTCGTGTCAATGTTGGCTCAGTATCTAAGACTGAAACATCCCAAAATTAAGTCAATGCGTTTCCAAAATGTTGACCATACGCTGTACAGAAGTAAATAAAAAACAAACAAACTACTAATGTAAACCCAGGTAACAGTGAGGGGAAACGTCACAAAAAGTGCTTGTCATGATCATTAAACTGAAATTCACAGATACCCATAAAGCACTTATTTGCTCTGGTATAAAACTCAGTTACATAGGTTGTTATTTCATTTATCATTGTCAATTAGCATCAGATAAAGCAAATGCAAAGAAAGGAATCGCTGTGATCGCTGCCGGGATTGGTATCCATCCCAGCTACTTTGCTCCACAATCCTTTCTGCAGATTCTCACATTCTTCGTTTTGATTCTCACTCGGTTGCATGCAGTCACTCGGTGTCTCACCGGTGACAGCTGGCTGAGCAGGCCTGCACACATCAGTTAGGAAACAGCCAACAGCATCCATGGTTAAATACAGTTTAACCTTCTTTGTCCCTTTGGGCCAAACACCAGCCTGTCTCCACAGTTTGTGGCACTATCCCTTTAAGCAGTCCCTCGTTCTGCAGTGGATCTGGTTTAATTTCCACTTCAAGTCCTCCTTTTCTTTACACGTCCAGTGCAAAACAAGCTGGCGTGGAGTCTTAGTGTGAGTCGTCAGTCACACGGGTGATTGGGTAAGCTGGTCGCCCGCCGCCGCCCCACTGCTCAGCAGTGGCAGGCGGCCTCATCTGGCTTTGATTACATTGCTTTTTTAAAAAAATAGAGAAGTATGAACAGGCACCCAAATCCTCACACACATACTTGCAGAGACTGTCACGTTACACATGCCTTTCTTTGGCTTCCTCATTCATTCTTCCACAGGTTTATCCACCATAACATCTCTTTTTTTCCTAAACTGATCCTATCCAACTACATAATGTCTGACCTAAACAAAAGTGGCTAATTTGAACCATTAAACTGTACAGTATGTTGTGCTGAAGGACAGATTTTCTACATTGGTGTGTCTCTATGGCGAGGGGATTACCTCAGTTGAAGAACAGGAGGTAAAAGTTGGTGCTGAGATTTTGGATATGTCTACCAGTGCCACCCATCATCTCCCATTAGCGACCTCAACTAAGCTCTATTCTAGCACTGTACCTCAGAGACAGGCTATACATGTACCTGTACACAATTCATTTCACACTAATACAGTACAGGGGGTGCAGTCAGGGGGTTAGGCTGTGTAAACATACAGGTGCATCTAAATAAATTAGAATTTCACCGAAAATTTGGCTTATTTCAGTAATTTAGTGATGCATAACTTATACAGATTCATTATAAACAGGGTGATACATGCCAAACTTTTATTTCTGTTAATTTGAACAAATGGAAACTGTTACTGACACCCTCCTCAGGTTAGGGTAAGTCACACCAGGTCACTACTAAAGAAGCTGGCTGTTCACTGGTGTATCCTAGCAGATTAATGGAAGGTTTAGTGGAAGGAAATAATGTGTGGTAGGAAAAGGTGCCCGTTCAAGAGTTTGGAAGAGATTCAAAAAATGTGCCTCTCCACTCTTCCTCCAGAGCAGGAAAACTGGTTAGCAAACTGGCCTTCATTGAGTATCTATGGATTACTGCCAAGAGGATGAGAGACACCGCTATTAAAAACAACCTGGGTTTCCTGAACACCTCAGCAGAACCACAGGATTATCGTCTCCATGCAACACCGCATTGAGGCAATGATCAATGCAAAAGGATCCCCAGCCAAGTACTGAGTGCTTATACTGTATAGTACATGGGCAAACTTTCAGAAGGGGCACAATTCCTCAATTACAATAACTACTGTTCCTGAAACTGAGTCGTGCGTCTATATAAGCTGTCAGCCAGAATCATCAAAAATACCAGAAATAAACACTTCAAATATATAGCACTCTGTGTGTAATCTAACATTATTTTACAATTTATATTGAAATAAGTTAACTTTTCGACAATTTTCTAATTTACTGAGATGCACCAGTACAATGTAAACTAACGCCTGTTTATAAAATGATTTGCTATTTCTGAATACCCCCCCCGCCCCGCCTCTGCTCGACCAGGTTCTGCTCATGTTTTCACATTTTGATTTCTGTGTCCCACCGACTTTAACTAACAATCCTTCAATGTCTCGTCAACCTGAGGGAAAAAGCAGTGAAGCTAACGTCACTTGGCACTAATTGCAACCCATTAGGCTTCTTTTTCTCCACTCAAGACGCCACTTCGTTAGGGGCCTAAAACTGAGCTGGGACTGGTTAAACCGCTGGGAAAAAAAAAAAAAAAAAAAAGGGGGGGACAATTTTTCTGAAAATTCCCACATTAATAATAAAGGGTTCAAAGAAAATGTTCCAAAAGTAGAAAAAGAAAAACACAAAAACCAAACATTTGTATGTAACAGACAAACCTACGCTGCTGTGCAATCGTCAACTAAACAGTAATACTGTGAACTGGACCGTCCCTCCCAAAAAAAGAGAACACAACTAAAACAACAAAAACATATAACCAACAACACAGAAACAACACAGACTAAAAACAGACTCTGTATGGCTCCGGGTAGCTTCGAGTGTCTGCTCCAGAACAGAGGCTCCAACAAGCCAAATGGACCAGAGGGAAACAGAGAGAGGAGATAAAATCACCAGTCATTAGTTCTTGTTTCTTTCCCTCCTGGACTTTTCACAGCTTCAAGTCTTTAGTGTTTGGGATGCGCGAGTCCAGGAAACCCAGCATTTCCTCTCTGGTGAAAACATTGGAATAATAATTAAAAAAAAAAAAAAAAGAAAAAAAAGAAAAAAACAACTGGAAAGCATCTGTCCAACCACAAACACGCCTTAGCTTAGATTCTGGGTTTATCGTACCACTGTGGACCACAGACAAGATTTCTGAAAATCTAAAGAAGCTCCTTCTGCCCTGATGCAGTTATACAAACATCTAGTAATTTCAGTAAATGACAGAAAAACAGGGTAAGTTCTCCACTAAAAACTGTACACATTCAGGAAAGGAGGGAATTGTTCCTGCGGGAGCTGGAGCCCTTACGTTCACACCGATGTAATGAGAGAACGTTGTGTGTGTGTGTGTGTGTGTGTGTGTGTGAGATCTAAGTAACATTTAGGTCTTGCACTAAATGTAGCGAAACAGAGTGAAATGATCCTAAATGTCAACATGCAGTGACTGGCTGCTGCCAGGAAGATACAGGAAGATGCAATTTTATATTTTGTAGATTTGTTTTAAAGAACAAAAGCGACTAAAACTGTAGCAATCAAGTAAAAAAAAAGGTTCTGGAGCCATCCAAAGCCCAGCATGTTCTGACGATGTGCACAACCGAATAAGAGCTGGAAATCCTACATCTGATCATGGAAGAAGATGTGATTAAAATAAGCTCGCCTCTTCAGAAGGAATACTAATGAAGCTGCAGATGTTCAGTCTGTGTGTGAGGGAAAGTGTAAGGGCTCCACTGAAGTGCTGAACAAAAGACACAGAGAGCGACTGGGAGACGGGAGCAGTGGTGCAGGTCCTTGTTCAGTGGTCAGCACATCCAAAGCAGTCACTTCTCTCCACACAGACCTGCGCTCACACACACAGACACACTAGGAACTCTGGTTAAGGCAGTAGTGGCAGGTGAGGCTGCAGTGAGGTCGGGGTGAGAGTCGGAGAGTCGGTCTGTCGGGGCTCATGGCAGTGAAAGCTTCCACTTCCTCCTCGTTTCCGTTTCCTCATCCCTCTCTTCTCACCGTCCAGTCACTCAAATGACATCAGATTGGCTGGTACCTGAAAACAAAACAAACAAAAAAAAAAAACCCCGCCAGATTTACAGAATGCAGGCCACATTCAGCCGTGTGTCTGTGACCCTGATGGTGTTTTTTGTTTTACCTGTTGCCTATTGCTCTGACAGGCAGCACTAAGATGTTTGAACCAGAGCAAAGCATTCATCCTGTTTCCTGCCTGGTACTTGTAGGTGTTACCTAGGCAACAGAGACAAAAAAAAGAGTGAAATGAAAGGTGTCTTGTTTCCACCTGCAGTCTCAGTGGTCTGCAAAGATGGCTAAAGTACTGCTCGACTTTCAATGACCCAGTAAAATAAAACAAAGGCACAAAGGAGGCTATTCTCATGCGGATTGACATATTTGAAAGCTTACATGAATTTCTTTTCCTAAATAAAATCCAGTTTGACCAATTTTTGGCAGGAGTCACCTGAATAGTACAATAGTACTGAATAGTAAAATTAAGCTTTAAAAAAAATGATAAAAACCTCTTTAATGTCAACATGAAAACTGATTTCTACAAAATAATGACAATTAAACAACATTTAACTTAAATAATTGACTGCAAAAATATTCATCCCCTATAAAATAACCAACCTAATTCAGGTGCTAGTCTTCTCACAATGAGTGGAATGGTGATCACCTGAGTGCATTGAGTGTGTTTCAAGTGATTAAGAATACGTTTTAAGGGACCTGCAAACAAAGACTGGGGAAGTCCGGTGCAATCAAACTATGTTGCGGATCAAAGCAGGGAACTCTTATCCACCTAAAGACATCGGTCACGATCCGTTTTAAGGGAACCAAATCCAGTAAGCAGACTACAACACAGGGTATTGTGGGTAAAAAAAAAAAACAACAACAACAACAACAAAAACAAAACAAACAAACAAACTACCTATAGCCATATCCTCGGGAGCAGCGGAGAAACAGCCTGGCCATAACTTAAATAAACAAACATTAATGTAGCTAGGGATGTATTTTTGGTGCACGAGTCTCACCATGCTCAGAGTCAGTCAGCAAGAAGACATCAGGATGTTCTGGATCATCAGCCATCATGGCCATGAGACCCACCACACACACGCTCTTGCTGGATGTGGACTTAAACTGACAGGAGAACAAATAAAACAGACACAATTGGCTTTTGCACAATGTCTTAAAATGTATCTAGCTTACATTCTCTGTAAAATCTCACCCTTGGATGAAAATAAAACATTGTACTATGACTGCATTAGAAAAAAAAATGGGAAAACCTAAATTAGTAGTGTTTGCATTTGTTTTTACATTCTTCTAGTCATTTTAGGGTAGACATGTATTCATGCCATCAGAATATATCTGACAAATGAAAAATGTCAGGAATATCATTAATATACCGACTGAAAACCAGAAGACCAAGCACAGTGCCCTGAGGAATGCCTATATAATTATCTATCACATTAAGTTAAAACACTTCTATTTGTCAAAAATAATTTTATCCATTATACAAACTGGAGATAAAAGTTTGGTAATCTAGCTATAGAGACTTTAGGTTTAATTACATAAAGAAACCCTTTCTAGCCTCACTTTTTTTTTTTTTTTTTTTTTTTTTTTTTTACACAAAAATATACAATTTTTACTGAAATAATTTTTGTTTTTTAAAACCCAAATGCTATAAAATGCATAAAAGATAAACATTTTCCAGATTAACAGGGAATAAACAAATACTGATAAGTTTGCTGCATTTGAATATTGTTGTAATTATTGCAGTCCTACTCAAGGAAATGCTTGTTTATTTGATAAAATTGTAACTTTTGAAATAAATTAAAGTTCTTCTGAATTGGTTTTAATAACAATTCTATCTAATCTAGAATTCTTTTCTGATTAGACCTTGGAGAGAAAATGATTGTGCATATTTCTGGTCTATTCCTTTCCCAACAGGTAAAGGATTCTTATCAGTTCCCAAAACCAACAACAACATGCTGCAAGCACTTTGACTGCCTTACAACATATTCCTGTTTGTTCATTTCAACTTGTGTAGCTTCAATTTAATTCTAAGTTTCTTGTTATTTTTTGTGCTACTAATATTTATAACCAAAATTAAAAAAAGAAAGATTTTAATTTTGTTTTTAACTTAATCTAACTCAAACTTTCTAGATAGTAGTTTCCCTTTTTTCTTGGAGGCTGGCATAAAACTGACTTTCCTCATTGTTTTGCATAATTATATCTATTTTATTAATACCTCAGGACATTTGCTAAGCCACTCTCTCATAATGAATGAAATGCAGACAGTTTTTTTTTTCCTGTCATGTCTGTATTTCCTTAAAAGCCACTTATAAACACAGGAAGTCACTAAAGGCTCGAACTGAAGTGGAAGAGTTACTGACAAAAGCTTTGTGAAGCCACTTAGTCACAGCTCCTATTATTCACCAAGAGCTACCATCTGTGCGTCCCCCAGCTGCAGCAAACTACGACCGGCCACTTCACATGAACACAACAACCTCTATACATCGTGTTCAGTTATTTACATCTCCCACATCTCAGCTTATTAAGCCTTTTCTTCCTTCGAACTTCTGAGCAGCATGATCTGATGCATCACATAACATCTCGTTAAACAGCTGAGAAAGGTGCAGCTTTTTGCCTTTGTTTTCTGTTCATACGCACAAGCGCATTGTTTTTCTCTGAGTTCATCAGGTAATTTAAACTATTTTAGTGGTGCACAAGTAATGACTATCATGTGTTCACCCCTTAAAAAACATATGGGCCTTTTGGTACATTCCTCTCACAACTGTAGCTCATATGGAGAACGAGACTGTGCTCCGATGTTTAGTTTTGTTGTTTTCGTCTGCCAAAACAACTGAAATAACCTCGAGCAACGGTCACAAAAATGCAAGCAATGACTGAGAGTTTCAAGACGACTTACATGCTTCCTCTCTGTGGCCTTCAGGGACTTGGCAGGGTAGTAGTAAAGCTGAGTTCCACAAAGCGCGACCCAGTATTTGGTCCAAGATGCCACCTGGATGCACAAAGACACATTAAGATAAATGCTGCTATCCAAAGACTGAACAAGTATCCGCTTATTTTGTGCAACAAATAGAGAAAGCAAAAATAAACACTTTTTTAGAAAATAATGGAAATCTGAAAAACAATAAAAAAAGGGGGGGGGGGAGAACGCTAAATGAAGGAAGCCAAAAATGATTTGTTTTGGGAAACCGGCCAAAACGATGATTAAAAAGAAAGATTTCTGCCAAATAACATCAAAAAAACTTTATGCATCAGAGTTTTAAGAACATGATTTTCTTCCAGCTAAAACAAGCAATATATGTTGCAAATAAAAGTTAAAACAGATGAGACATACTAATGTAAGTACTAATTGTTCCCTTATAGATTATGACTTGTTGTCACACTTAAATGTTTCAGATCAAACACATTCTAACATTAAATAAAGATCACTTGAATAAATACAAAACGCAGTTTTCAGATGCAGATTTCATTTATTAAGGGAGGAAAAAAAGCTATCCAAACCAACCTGGTCCTACGTGCCACTAAACATAATATCAGCCATTTAGATGTGACAACTAGTTATGAGTATGTGAAAATGTAACTTAGCTGGTTTGTGCAGTAGTAACCGACAATGAGCCTTTAACATCACTGTGGGGAAATTTTGGCTCACACTTTGCAGAACTGTTTTGAATCAGCCATATTGAAGGCTTTCCCAGCACTAAAAGCATGTTTAAGTTAATGTTTTACCATAGTAGAGCCAGGCTTTGACATCTGCATTGTTTTAGATGATGTTGTTGGTTGTATTGTGACTGATGGCTGGCTGTACTTTTGGTTGGCTGGTCACTTACTGTAGCCGGATAAGTTACTTTGTTTTTTCCTCCGTTCTTAAATTTAAATTTCTTTAGCTCCATTTATGATGTGCTTCTCTTTTAGATCTTTTTTCCTACTTCATGTTGTCAGACAGGTCTTGTTTAGGCCATTCCTTTTTTCTACAGGTCTGCCAGTAATCAGGCTTGGATGTGGCTTGTGGAACTGGAGCAAAAAAATGTGCTCAATTACATTTAAATAATGATTCAACAACGAGAGCTTCTATATTTTCCAATAGGGCCAGGTTGACCCTATTGACAGATTTCTCCCTTTATTGAGTCATAACCTGATGCTTTTTGCATTTACTAAGGTTATCTTTGTCCTATATTAAAATCTGTTTTATAATCCGATACATGTAAGTGTAACAAACATGCAAAACCAGAAGAAAAAAAAAAATCCGTAAGGGCGCAGATACTTTTTCATAGCGTTGCACAGGGAGCAGAGGTATTCAGCTGGTAATATCCTCTCTGAGGCCCTGCACCCGTTCTACAGATCCAGCTTTTACTGCCGAGATGCTTCTATATAAAGTTTATGTACAGAAAACATGAATACACAGAGGCTCTTGATTTAAACGAGTGTATTAGCATGTTCTCACAGTTGGCTTCTTGCCCTCTTTGAGCACGGTCTTCCGCCTCAGCACCCCTTGGACAGTGACTGCTCCAGGATACAGGTGAACAGCAAGTTCCTCTGACTCAGCGGAGCTGCAACAGGACAGAGACAGACATCACAGGCCATATAAACAAAAAAGTCCCATGCATTAACATGCGAGAACAACGTACCAGAATAAATCAAGAGAAAGACCAACAATAAAAGCAGAAACAATCTGCACAGCTGTCTTTATAGAACTGTAACCTTTTTATGAAACATTGTTCTGTCCTACTTTGACAGAACTGAATTTCACAGATATAAATCTTAATGCTGCTGTTTGCAAAGAGAGGAGCAGACATGGGTAAGGAGGTGTGCAGATTGTGTCTGTCTGGAGGATCAGAGCAGGAAACTCAGTGAAGAAGCCTGATAGTTAAAGAGAACCACAAGCTTAAATATTCACCCTACAAGAGAAATTTATGGAAGCAGAAAGCAGCCATCCCCACTATAAAATATTATTATTATAACGACTTTTATCATGTCATATTGACAGATTCTAAGCACACAAGATGAAAAACATTCTGTGGAGTTTGTCTTCAGTTCAGTTTAATTCTTCAATATCTGAGCCGAGTTAACCCTGGTTTGCTTGATGGCTTTCTGTGGCTCCACCTGCAGACGGCTGCAACGATGCATTTCGGGACCAATTGCAAGCTACATAATCCACAACAACCTTGCTATAAAAGATTAATTTCTCATTACCAACGGAGAACTTCAGTCTTACTAAAACTTTCCTAAATGTAACAATGTGACTGCCAGCTGCAGTGAAGTTTTTTTCTTTCCTTCAATAGTTTTCTCTTTTCTAGCAAGACTGCAGAGAAGTTTTCTGACAGCAACAGGAGATGAATCTTTTATAGCCAATTTGGTATGAATTATGCAGTTTACAAGGGGTAATTAAATGCACTGCCGCAGCTAGTCTGTGTTCGCAGCCATAGAAAGCTCTGCAGAAGAGCAAACATGTTGACACCAAATGATTGAGATGAACAGAAGGGAAGAAGCAGTGATTTTTCATCTTGTGAACTCAAAAACATTCATCTCCAGGCAAATATCTCATTACCATGAAAAAAAAAAAAAAAAAAAAAAAAGATATCTCCTTACAACATGATGATGATAATAATAATGTCTTTTATTTTCCAATAAGGAGATTTCAAAAAAAGCACATAAATGGTAGGGACAGCTGGTGTCTGCCTCTGTAGGAATGTCTTCACTGATTCTAGAAGCTGTTCCTCTCTCCTTCAGCGATCAGGATCTACTTTGTGTCTAATAATATGAGCGCAGCGTGTCTGCAGGGATTCAGTATGACTCCAAGCTGTAAAATACTTTGGAATTACAATAAGAGCTAAAAAGTTTATAGTCTAGAAAGATCAGAACTGAGGCAGAAATATTTTCATCTGTTAGTCCAATTATGCCAACTTATATTAACCACGATTCAAACTTCAAACTGAAAAAGCATGCTCAGCCTCAGACTGCTGAGCAAAACTCAAAGCCTGGATTTTAATTTAAAAAGTAAAGACTTAGGTAAAACTCACTGCAACTGTTTAAAGTCAGTTTTATGAATCTAAAGCAGAAAGCTGCATTAAACTGCAATAGACAGCACTGTGGGACCCTATGTGAGGCAGATTCTGTTAAAAAGTATTCACCCCCTTACAGATTTCTTTTGTTTTTGCTTTTCTGTCAAACTTAAATGTTTCAAATCATCAGACAGATGTTAATATCAGAGAAAGCAGAAAGCAGTATTCAAATTATGATTTATCAAGGGAAAAAAAAAAAAGCTGTCCAAACCAACCTGATCCTAAATAAAGTAGTAACTGCCACTAAACCTAATATCAACCATTAAATGTGATAACTAGCAATGAGCATTTAACATGGCTGTAGAGACATTACTGCCTCTCCTACCTAGAATTGTTTTAATTCAGACAGAGTTTAGGGATAAACTGTCTCTTTAAGAGATTAAGATGGTGCACCGTCTCCTTCAGGATCTCCAGGTAGAGAGCGGAATTCATGGTTTCATCCATTACAGCAAGCGATCCAGGTTCTGAAGCAGCAAAACATCCCAACACTATCACACTACCTCCACCATGTTTCACAGTCTGAATGTTTATTTCTGAAACGCTACCTCATTTTAATGTTCGATATAACATGGCGTTCACTTTATAAAAAGTTTTTCTTCTGTCCCGTCAGTCTACAGAATATTTTCCTCAAAAGTCTTGGGGATCATTAAGAATCTTTTTGGCAAGAGATGGGCCTTTGGGTTCCGATGGTTTTGGCCTTTGAACTCCCATCGATGCCATAACTATCCAGTCTCGTTCTTATTGCTGAAACATAAACACCGACCTTAACTGAAACAAGCGAGGCCTGCAGGGATTTAAATATTGATTTGGGTTATTTGTGACCTAGGAGAATCTTCAATGCCCTCTTGGAGTAATTTTGGTTGCTGGTCAGTGCTGGGAAGGTTCACAACTGTTTCATGTTTTCTATATTTGAAGATAATGGCTCTCTGAAGTACCAAAGCCCAATAGGCAGATCTTCAACACTTCGTATTTTTTAATTATTTTAGATCAGAACATGATGCGTTGCTTTTTGAGAACCTTTAGCCTACTTCATGTAGTCTGACAGGTTCTTTTTTTTAGATGATTTGATGACTGTATTCAAAGCCAGGAGGAGTTGATTTTTCCCCAAGACACGAAATCATAATTTTAAAACTGTTTTTTGTATTTACTCTGGTTTGATATTTCATATTTCACATAAATAACATAATAACAGGATAAGATATCATATTTACTTTGATATTAAAATTTGTTTGACACATGACAAAAAAAAAAAAAGCAAAATCAAAAGAAATCTGTAAGGGGGAAAATACCTTTTTTCATAGCACTGAATATAATCCATTGTATTTTGTTTTTTTTTCCATACAAACAGGAAGCTGCAGTGAACAATGCGGTCTCTCTTTCACTGTAACCATCACTGTAAAGGAGGAAAAAAATCCCAGCTACAAATGGTATGATATTCAATGTTTTACAGCAGATTCTATTTGATTTCTCGACTTCTACGTCTCCTGCTGTAATCAGGCAAGATTTAGCAGACCAAATGTTTAATAATATTGTCACATCGCCCACTCCTACTTTAAGCTGCAGCTCTAGTTATCCTGTTTGTTCAAAGCTATGAGAAGCCCACACTTCCATTTTAACCCCCACCATGTGTGTGTGAGTGACAGACATGCAAGAAATTGAAGAAAGCTGTAGTTAGAATACAGAACCACTGTAGCAAAAGACAGGAATCTGCAACCCCATAGAGAGCCTCTTCTGTGTCTCATCAACACCTGCACTATTTCCAAATCCCAAGATTATCCCAGACTCTACACAGGCTAAGCACCAGCACGCAGCGGCTTGGCAGCGAATGAAGCGTGTGGGGGGAAAAAAAAGGCTCAGAGATTCTGGATCAGATGAAGTTGGTTCTGGTCGAGGTGGGTGTACCTGCTGGGCCTCAGGACTCCTCTGTACGGGATGCGGGCCACACGGGTCACTGGGCCCAGAGAGTGATAGAACCGAGTCCTGTTCAGAAATTGGATAAGATAGGACAGGATAGGATATGGGGCATGGGACACTGTTAAGCTGTGTGGTTTATTTAGCTATTTTTCCCGTTCAAACTGCACAGGTTAGCTCTGAATGAGGAGCAGTCAGTTGGTTAGAGGATTTAATAATGGATGTGAGTTACTTTGAAACAAACAAAACAAAACAATGGCGTTTTGGGAAAGAGGTTAGGATGATCTTCAGGCTAGTGGACTTTATTTCAGATCAGGTCAGTGTGGCTCCTTGTGCTTCACACACAGGGGCATTAGTAAAAAAAAAAGATTCATCTCAGCACATAAATATATTTTAGGCTGCTGGAGAAGCAGTAGCGTCTGCATATCATTGCTTATTTTTGAGAGTAGTAGTGGAGGGATGAGGCATGACGGCCTGAAAGCAGCGCTGGGCACGGTGATTTTTAATGTTTTATAGCAGTTTAATTGCACAGGATAAAAAAAACAAAACAAATGACGACAAAAAAAAAAACAAGTGATCACAGCGATGAAAGTGTTTTATGATCTGCATGATAGCCTGCAGAAATGGATGCATTACCTCTCAAAAGCTGGCCAAGACATCTCTTCACTGAGCTCGGAGCCCTCACTGCTCCCTGTACCGGGGACAGAAACCATAAGGTGAATGTCACCGTGATACAATCTGGGTATCGTTTTGTTCTTAACATTACAGGCTTCAGTCTCACCGAGTGAAATGCCACTGGACAGAGTTGAGCTCTCTGCCTGTCCCCTGGTGGGACTGTGGCTCTCCAATACACTGTCATCCAGCAGATGACGGGAGCCAGCGTTGGGAAATGTGGCACTTTTAAACTCTACTGTGTTCATCTTATGGATAAAACTGAGGAGACACAACACAGCAGAGGGAGGGATATAAAGGGAGCTGCCAGCGTTGGTGTAGGAAAGAAAACTTTCGCTTCTTGCTTCCTAGCTAACTTCAAGCCATGAATGGGAGGGGAAATAAATAAATGAATGAATAACATAAATACATGAATGAATAAATGAATGAAAGCATTGATGAATGACAACAAAATCAGACTGACTTGTAGCCCAGGCTGTGACACTTCCTGTGTCCGTAGGGCAACAGATTCCTGGGAGATGGAGGCGTGGCCGGGATGTCAGCCGCGACTGAACCCTTGCGGCCGCAGAGAGGAGAGGAGGATGCTTCCTGACCTGTAAAAACACAACAATTAGCAAATTACAAATGAAAAAGAGAGATATATCAGGAAGAACTGCTCACTGGTGATCTAAAACTCTGACTTACCAACAAGATCCTCTTTGGAGGCGTTGGCCCGAGGGGTGCTGGTGCCTGGCTCGATCTTCTGTGACAACCTGGGTAAAACAGTGAAATTAATTGCTTTTTTAAAATTAAAAATGCAATGAATATCGATTGTCGTTGTGATAACAAAGAGCCGACTTCTTTTCAAATATGGCTTTCAACCTTGCTCATCAATGAATCTATCACATACAACCCCAATCAAATGCATTTAGGTTATTATGGGTAAGATTTTTTCTTGCAAAGCAACACTTGAGTCTACATAAATGGTTGCTTGAAATCCCATAAATATAAAAATATTGTATTTTGCATTTTATTGACGTGGCAGAAACAAAAATATTATTTGTGCACCATGACTTTTTTTCCCCACATCTTTACATCCACCACTCTCCACAACTACTGGCACCCCTGGTGAACATGTGACTTGCTTAAAAATACAAGTTGCTGTTATGGAGACTCGGTAAGCCTGAGATGTCCGAATTTAAAAAAAAAAAAAAAGACTCTTTCCTTACTATGCTGGGTCGCAAATGTAAATTTTTTTTTTGGTCACAGTCCAGTTGTTTTAAACTGTTAAATGTTTGACTGTAGATGTGAGTAAATTTAGGTGAGCAACTCATTTCTTGTGGCCAATTTTTGCCTCATGAGGATTTACACACATGAATGACATGTTCTTTTGTCTTTCCGATGGTCAACAGTAGCTGTGTATGACATTGTTTCTTAGAAACTGACCTAAAAAGCTTAAAAAAGCTGCAGTCACATTTAAATAATAGAAACTGTAAAGGATGCCAATAATTGTATCTCTCGTGATTTTATTAAGACATCTTTTCTTAAAATGGGATTTTTTTTCCTCAAAGGATAAAATGTACTCAGTAAATAACAGTATTTTTCTGAAGATTTCAGCAAGCAGTTATACGGAATAACAGATATATAAAGGATTGAGTAATATCAAAGCTTTTTTCACATCTTTACCAATAAAGCTGAAGGATGACTAACAAGTAAATAACTGAACTCTTTAACACATTCACTGAAGCATAAAAATAATAAAAAAATAAAAAATAAAAAAATCCTTATTTGTTCCTTACTTGTAATTTTCATCCTCCACAAACTTCTGCAGCTCCTCAATGTACCTGACAGAGTTCAAATACTTCTGGATGTGAGGCAACACTGGGATATCTGAGAGAGAAGACACATTCATGCACCACAGAGCTGAAACACATGAGCGAGTGAATTCAATTTACAACAACAAAAAAAATAAAAAAAAGCCAAGCTCCTGGTCTCAAGGGCTGGGACAGGAATTAACACGTTTTCACTTTGCTTTCTTCAGGAAAGTTTGGGCATGCTTAGTGATGCTTTATGCAACATCAGTCTCACCCTATAAGTTACAATTTCCAAAGACTGTTTCCTCCTTTAATCCAAAATGCTGATTTAAAACAATGATTTCTTCCTCTCTTCTTCTTTATTTCTCAAATAGTAGTTCAAAAGTTGTACAATGTCAGCATTTGTTTTAATATTGACTCAGAACACATATCAAGGTATTTACCCTCTGGGATTTTGTGGAACAAAAAAATTGGCTGAAATATACAGAGAAAACAGCACATTCTTCCCTCTCTGGGAACAGGAAATGAAGCGATGAGGCAATGAATCCTTGTTCCTCACTTTTTTGACCCCCTCTTTATTTCTTCTATGATTGGGATGTTGTGAAACAGAAATATGTCATGACTTATTTATGCAAATGGCTTGATGGCATCATTAACCATTTCTTGTATGAATTAAGATAACCCTACACTGGATTTTATCCAAAGTGTTTTTATTAATCTTTGATAATGAAAAAAAAAGATACACTTTTATCAACATAAATAAAAACACGTGAAACAACCAGTGATGCAATGTTGTCCACTTTAACGGACAAAAAAAAAAAAAAAAGATTTTAATTTCCTCTCAACATCGAATCAATATTAAAAACTGTCATTAGTTGTTAATTGATATCAAATATCAATGTGTTTTCTTCTGTAGTCCTTCATAAAAAAAAATACTAGCAAGATATTCCCCAAATGATCTGCATTTTAGACCAACTGCTGGGTATTCTGGCTTAGAGAAATCCTCTATGAACAACACTGCGTACCCAGTAGGTGGCAGTGTATGGGGCGGCATACCTAATGTCTAATTAAGTAGCTTATATGCCAAGTATAGCCAGTTGGGTTGCAAATTGAACTTTTATGGTAAACGTACATGGGTAGCTAAGCTGGGGAATTCTGGAAATTAATGCAAATTTAATTTAAAGACACTGGATCATATTAAAACACAAACATTTTGTTTTGTCCTAGACTGATATACATTTGCAAGTTAAACATTAACACCATCAAAAAATAATAATCTAATAAAATCAGCAAAACTTAATTTACTTTATGTAATTCATGACCACAAATGTGTGCTTAGAATAGTCTTGAGCTCTGAGCTACAATAGAGCAGGGCTGCAGGGCATGTAGGGGGCGTGGCCTCAATACCTCTGCTCTAAGCAGTGTGACATGCGTCTGATTGAGGAATAGCATCTATATTTAAGTGTGAATACATTCAATCTTCTTGTTTTCCTCAATATTATCCTGTAAATTAGATCTTCCCTTACTACATTATGAAATCCCTGTAATGGGTCAAGTTGAAAGTTTCTAAAAACCAAGTTTGTTGCTATTTATTCCTAAAAATCCCTTTTAATTCCTGTGAATTTCAGGTAATTTTCTTGAAAAGTTTATAACTTTGAACATTCCTGAAATTTTGCATCCCTATCTACAATCAACATCCACACACATAAAGAAAACCACTTTTGGACAGCTGTCCACTGCAGTGACCACTATGCATGAAAAGGCTAAACATGGACCCACTTGTCTTTTCCACAACACTAAAGCTCTGAACTTGTGAGCAAGTCTCACCGTAGGTGCAAGATCTCTGCAGGTCCGATATGATTCGGAGGATGTTGTTCATCAGGTTGGATCTTTGCTCGTTCTCCAATATGCTGCCTGTGGAGGGGTAGGCCGAGTCTATGTATGTCAGGTCGGAAAGGTACATCCCTGAAAGAAAGTGGTGCAGAAAGGAGGAGGACGTGTTTTATTAGAAGAGCAGAGCTCAGATCATTAGTGAACGAGCATGCAGCGCTCAATAAAGCTGGATGAGAAAACAGAGAAAATATTCTTTGCTTTACTCATTCAGGTGGGATGCAGCTGGATTTCTCGTAAAACCAGTAGACTATTTGTTTGAGTCTACATGTGTTAGATGACCACAAACAAACCGGCCTTTTTGGACGAGCTTTGCTCCAGCATAAGCAGATTTTTTTTTTTTTTTTTTTTTTTTTTTTTTTTTTTTTTTTGCTCCCTGATCTGCCTTGACTGGATGACAGATCTTCTCCTCAATCCGTCCATCTCAAGGCCACGTCTCATCACTCTCACTGACTGTTTTTGGCAGTCACTAAGGGGAAAGTTAAAGGTTTATTAGATTAGGGGACAAACACAGGAGCTGCTTCCCACCACTCTGGAAGATTCATGAATGATGAACAAATTTCAGAAGAAGTCTGATTGTATCGTTTTTCTTACACTCTTGTCTTGCTCAATGGTTCTTTCGCACGCCAGGGTAGAGACTGAACACAGATGTGCAAAGTTTATCACTTAACAGATGAGAAGAAAACCTTCAGCTGTTTATCCTCCTAGAGAACAGAGTTATTCTCAGATACTTGTATAAACTAATGGCTGAAGTCCAGGACCAGAAACAAAAACAAAGATGTGTATAATTGTTAAGTGGAAGGGAAAAAAAAGGGCCATTTTCTCCTGCTTGGTTTAGAAAAATGTGAAAAACGTGGCAGGTTTTTCAATTCAAACCTCCTTTAACTTGATAACCCCAAATAAAAGGCCATTAATAAGAGAAGCAGCCAAGAGGTCTGTGGTAACTTTGAAGCCACTGCAGAGATAAACCGCTCAGGTTGGAGAATTTGTTGACATGACATCTATCAGTTGTGCAGTTCGGAAATCTGACGTGTTTTAGGAGAGTGGCAAGAAGAAACCATTGCTGCAAGACAGCATCATGCTATCCTTTATCACATAAGGAAGCTGCATGGAGCTAAGTACAAGACCAGTACTGGAAAAAGTCCCGCAAAACACTTCAGACCAGTTTGGAGGTTCAATTTTCAGCAGGACAACAACCTAAAGATACACCCAGAATGGTTTAGATCAAATCCTTCATAAGTGAAAATGGCCCAAAGTCCACAAAATCCAACTGAGAAAACTGGACAAAACCTGAAAACTGATGTTAACAGACACTGTCGAGTCGACCAGTCTAACTGAGCTTGAGGTAGTTTACAAAGCAAAGCTGATGGTGACATATCCAGAAAGACATGCAGCTGCAACAACACGGGTGGGGCTAAATACAAGTGCATGCTACACTTCACAGATTTCTATTTATAAAAGATTTTGAAAAGCGTGAATTACTGTATTCTCCTTTTAAAATTATGCACTAGTTTGTGTTGGTCTATGACATAAAATTCCCCCCCCAAAATTGAATCAAAGTTTGTGTTTTTATTATGACAAAATGGAACAAAGTTCAAGAGGTATGAATACTTTTCCAACACACTGTGTCCAGCAGTCAGACTTGCCTACAGAACCCGACCGTATTCAATAAATTCAGATAAAGAAAGGGTGGGGAAGTGAGAATCCATTTACAAGAATTTGGCAGCTATGACTGGGAATGTGAGGGACGGAGAGGGGAGGAGGAAAAGGATCCTGAAGGCTTAACTGCTATAGTTGCTTTTCTGTGAACATATGTGGGATAACAGCAGTTAATCAAGCTGTCTGGAGATTCATGTTCAGGGAAGCTGTGGTTAGGATGCGTGGTTGCTATGCGTGTTTCCATGTGGTGGAACCAGGAGGATCAGTAAAAGGTCAGAGAAGTGAGGTGGTTAAAAACAGAGCCTTTCCCCCTCCAGTCTGCTTCTCTCAGCTGGTTGTTTAAAGAGGATAATTTCAGTTTCTTTTTCTGGCCTACAGCAATGCACATGACAGTGGCGATAAAACCAAACAAGCTGTCAACAAGTCCAGGCAACACCTGGAGCAAGCATTCTGCTGTGATAGCGCCACAAATCAGTTTTATCTGCCCGCTTGTGTCCAGTTGTTCTCGACAGGAAGGCGCCCGAAGACCCTGGCGGCATAACAAACAACCCTTCTGGTTGCTACAGAAGACGGCTACAGTTGAAATTCGGGACAAATGGGCTCAAAGCGACTTGTCGCTGCTGCTCAAAACTCGGCCAACAGTTTGAAAAACCAACAGGTCTTGACTGCGTTCTCCTTTAAAGCCACTTCCCTAATAAGAGAAGCATGACTGCTATTGTCAAGGTTAGAAAGATTAATGAAGAGCTCTCTTATTTTGCTTTATGGGTTTCTTTTCTTCAGAGTGACATCAGAGGGAGGCCGGACAACTCCCAAAAAAATAAACCGAGGAAGAGAGCGAGAGAGAGAGAGAGAGAGAGAAAAAAAAGCAAATCTCCAAAACCCACACCCTCATACCCCTTCCTACTTCCCCTCCTGCTCCAAGAATCCCCCCCCCTCATCTTTTGTGAAAAGCTCAAGGCATCAGTGGTTGGAGCTCAGTCCGCTGAAAAGGCTGGCTTTTGAACCATGCCCCCAGCCTGAGCCCCGGAACAGCCAACACTGCAGAGAGGCGCATCTTTAAGGAAGCAGGGCCTGAGCTAAAGGCTGGTGGCTTGCTGCTACGTATGGGACAAAAGGGGTGAGTGAGGGGGGAGCAGCTCAAACCACAAGGACAAAGACAGAGACATGAAAAGGGATGAATCCTGAGCAACGCAACTCAATGAAATCTCAACACAACAGGCGCGCTAAACCATAACCGGAGAAAACCAGCACCAACCCACGACTGGTGTCAAAGCAGGTAAAAGTTGCAGCAGTTTGTGGTGGGAATTGTGTGAGAATGTGTGTGTGCGCGTGTGTGTGCGCAACTGCTTGAGCTCTGTGAGACGTTTCGTGACTGGAGGCTGCAGCTGCAGACAGACATTTAGCAGTGCTTCTCCATTCCTCTAGAGTCGGAGGTATTCTGTATGCAGCATGCTAAGATGTGCAACATCTTCACGAAGTACACAAGAGGAGATTTAAAAAGTTAAAAATCTCAGAGGGCTAAGTCTGAAAAGAAGCAGAAAGAAAGGGGAGGAATGCAGGAGAAATGCATTCCAGAAACCCTCTTGAATGATGCTGATATGATCAGATGGAAAGATCAGATCACTTGCAGCAGGGATTGTTAATTCTTCTGGTTTTTTGTTTTTTGTTTTTTTGTTGGGGGTGGGTGGGGGGGTAATACAGCACCATCTGAGTTTTGACTAACTGGGATGCAGAAAGAGAGAGCAGAGTTTGCACAGCGAAGGTCCAGTCCGGTCACGCATGCAGATCCTAACCTAATATAACGAGAGCCGGCACATCAGAAGCACTTACACATAATCATTTACACCCCGTGAATATGAGACACTTCAATCACAGCTTTGCCTTCTCAGAAAAAGCTTTGAAGACCAACAACATCAATCTGGTGTTTCCACATCTTAGAAATGTTCCCACTAACGTCCTGCTGTGATGGTTGGAGACACATCTGCAAGCCCCAGAACTGACCATGAGCGATGCACACGGTCCTGCAGGAAGAGGCTGAGAAAATATTTCATAAGCTTGCTCGGCTTTCCCTCGCAGTAATAAATCCTAATATCAGCAACTCCAATAACTCAGGCTGTAGCTGAAGCAGAGAAGAAAAAGCGAAAAGATAAAGAGGAGGCCAGAGGCATGGCCAGAACATTCCGTGCTGGAGCGCCGGAGCTTGGCCCTGAGGTTCATCAGGACCTTAGGAGGAAGAAGGAAGGGCGGGGTGGTCTTTAGTATCAAACCGCACATAAACTATTCTCTTAACCCTCCACCTTTGCTCGATGGCGTTTCTGTTTAAAGTTGTTAAAGTTTCCTGGACAGCCCAATAAACGGCGGTCAGGTAGGACACGGTGGAGCTGTCTGACCCAGCTGTGCTGCTCCAGCTGCCCTCGACACGGATTCTGTTGTAATGCAGCGCCTGATTGATCGCTCATCCAGCTTGCAACAACCAGCTGTGGTCTTTGGGCGACAGGCATGCATATAATCCTCTTTTACTGCTGAACCTGAGCCTGTGCGCTCCCACAGAGGCAGAAAACGATAGTACACGTTGGATGCAGCTACAGATTTGACCAAAACCACTAATCCTGCCCTGCTGACCACATGAGGCCAGATTCAGCCACAGAACACCACTCCGGACTCGTTATAGCGCCTGAAACTAACAGACATGCAGCAACCTGTGGAAGCTTTAAGTTAAATGAGGAGCTAGAAAAACCTTTTTAAAAAAAAGCCCAGGTTGCGGCACAAACTCTGCAGCCACATGATGAAGCCCACTCTGAATCCCTCTTAATGAGGTTCTGGACACAGCTGAACAGACGGGTCACAACAGGGAGCGGGAGGTCAGCCCGGGGTCGGGGTAAACACAGGAGGCACGTAACTCAGCCGAGGCGGTGGGGCAGGAGAGCACAAAGCTTATGCAGCAAATTTACGAGCTTCTCCATGTTGATCCAGCTAATAGGAGGCATGTGTGAGCCGACGTAAGAGGCATGAGGTGAGGTGTGACTCAAAGGCGAAATAAATACCAACAGAGAGTCTGTCTGACAGGCTCGGAGTCCTCTCCTGAACTAGAAAGTTTTAAAGCTTCAAGCCAAACGAAACGTCGTAACTTTTTAACGCTCCCTCTTCCTGGCTCTCCGCTCTCTCCTGACTCTCCTCCAGCTCTTTTTAGAGGCTGAAATATTTGGTCAAAGCCAAGCATCCTTAAAGCAGTTCAAGAAACAAGCCACCTGTCACCCTGGGCAACACAATACATATGAGACCAGAGTTTTGGAAAACAAAAACAACCCAAAAACAATGCAAAAAAAGTTGTTGGGGTTTGATGCTGAAGAACAGATAGACAGTATTATTGTAGTAGAGTGTTGCTGCAGGCAGAGATTTTATTCTGCTATGAAAGAGAAACATCAGAGAGGCACAGAAAAACCGGCTGATTTTCAGCCAGATCAGCCCCGACATGTGACCAGTGGGATGAAAACTTAAAAATTCCATCTTTTTCCAACCAGTAAACACAACATGTTGGGCAAGCAAAAACACTCTTAGGTGTAGAAGTTATGGGAAGAGGAAAATGTTAGCCATTTCCAGTAACTAGGAAGCAAATGAAAAAGAAACCATTTTCTCCTGAAGCATGCCAGCTGTTCATTCAGGCTGCAACGAAAGAGTTTACTGGTCATTACTGGTTATTACGCCACCTAGGGAACCTGTCATAGAACGGGTGAAGGGATGAACTTCAGCAGAAAGTAGGGAAGTTGAACAAATCACAGCAGTTACTCTTTTTTTTTTTAACCCTTTTGAGCTTTTAACCTTAGTCTATTATGGAACAGCTGGAAGAGCTGTTAATCTCAGAGATGGGCAAAATGTTCACCTTCTATGGGGAATTCACAAAGGGACTGCTGTTTATAGTTAGCAATGCTAACCACGCTAATTGTGTTACTCGCTGTAAATTTGTCGCATTAAAACGAGCAAAGACATTCTTGCTCATAAGGCTGGAGTGACAACACCTGAAATGATTATTATTATAGTTCTTAGAGAGAAATCTGAATCAGCTAAACTCTTTCTAAGCAAGTCAAAGCTTTACAAAGCCCAGGTATTAGAGGTCGGTCACAGATCTCTGCAGTCCTCGAAAGAGAGAAAAAGACAGCCTTATATGAACCTCAGCCATCAGAAACCCATAAAGCTTCCCGCAAAACATCTTTTTTTTCCATCGCTGTGAATGCTGTGCATAACAAGAAAGAGGGGGAACCCCGCTTCCCACAAAGACCAATTGATTGCAGGTTGAGTGAAGTGTTTGAGTGGGTGGGTAAAGGAGAGGAAGGGTGGGTCTACACGCTAAATCCCACATATAGACCTCTGACCCCAACATCAGCCCACATGTTTAGAGTTTCTCCACTCAAGAACCAAAACAGATGAGGGCTCCGTGGGGACCCAGGAGGGTTTGGCGGTTTTTCTGCTTTTCACTAATACGGCATAGAGAGGGATGGGGTCTCCTTGCCTAGAAAGCAAAAGGAGGAGTGAGCTTCTTTGAGGGGAAAAGGAGGGGGTGGTGGGTGAGTAAAAACACACACACACACACAAAAAAGAATCAGCAGCATTAATAAGATGTGATCTGAGGCAGGATCAAATCTCTGGGAAGCTTTGCAGTTTTGTTTTTGCAGTTTTCCTTCTTTTTATTATTCCTCAGTGTGTGGTGGTGGTGGTGGTGTTGTTGTTTTCCACCCATTAGTTGTTTTATAATGTCAGTTGTTTTTAATGCTTTCCCCATTCATGCTGGGTTCCCCTTCGAAGCTACTCCTTTGCCCTGATCTTCCCTCCATCTTTCATTCGGAATCCAACTCATTTCCCCCTGTGGAACCGTTACCAAACCTTTTGGCAGGAACACAATCATCATGTGACTAATAAAGTAGTTAACTCGTCTCTGTGAGCAGAAGCGGTGGCTGGTGACATTACGCATGGATGCTCGGCTGGAAGGAAGTTTGCATCCAGCTGTGCAGACACACAAGAGTTGGCTTCGATCCATGTTGGTTACCTTAAAGCAAAGTTGCTGTGTGCTATTCCTGCAACCCAGTCTTCTCCTTTGCTCTTACAGACATTATCTTGTCTTTCATTGCTCTTCTTGTGAAAAACAATAATGAGTCTTTTAGGGCTGGTGGGGTTTTTTTTTTTGGCTTCACCGGGGAAGGTCTGTGGCCCAGATAGGAGGCGGAGTGGGATTCTGAGTCTACTATAAAAATCCAAATACGTTGTTATACAAGTTTATGGTTCCCGCTTGCAGCAATCAATCGGGCAGCAGACTAGTAAATCTTTGCAGGAGATCCTAAGACTAATGCAAAGCAGCTATGAGTTTGGCAGACAAAATATCTCTGTGTTTGACACTCTGCTGATAAGTGAGTAAAAAAACTACTCCAAGACTTTTAAGAGTTTCCAACACAATCCACTGACAATGACAATCATATTTAAGACAGTCTTGTATGGATAATATTTTTCATCACTATGAATTTTGGACTGGACAGTAAGAGCCAACTAGTTACAACAGCTTTTATTTATTTATTTATTTTAAATCTCCACAGTAACTTTTGTCCTCAACAGCGGGCCAGTCTCAAACAGAGCACCGTATTTTCCGGACTATAAGTCGTAGTTTTTTTTTTTTTTTTTAGCTCGACTGGTCTTGCGTCTCATAGTCAGGAGTGACATATATGTTTTTTTTCCTTTTTATGACACATTTTTTGACTGATGCGTTAAATATTAATTCATATTTGAACCGAGGATTAAACATTACCATGAACGGTGCAGTTATGTCTCCACGCCCTGGCAGTTGCCAAGGAGATGAATATAAGTGACTTTGGAGGTGAGCCTTCTTGGTGTTGCCGCTTCATGCAACAGAACTGCCTCTCTATCACCCTGGATTTACTGCATGCATCTCCGCTGCGCACTTTGCTGGTGGAGCACAGACGTTCTTGACCCCCCTGATTAGAGAACCAACACTGGAGCCTCAGAAACTGCCAGCAGACTTCCTAGCCAAAGGCACAATGGGTCACCAGATCATATCATTAACGTGGACAAGGTCCCCCTCACGTTCAACAAGTTCTAAATATATGTGACTTATACTCTGGAGCGTATTATATGTTTTTTCCTCTTCTTGTGTCATTTTTTGACTAATGTAAATTATACTTCTGAACAACATATAGTCCGGAAAATACTGTAATGCGCTGCTGCACCCTCCTTACTTGTTGCTGTGCAGTGCATATCAGCTGGCTGATAGAAGACTCCCACATCTCTCTCCTGTCAAAGAGAGACTAATTCAACTGTTTGGAAATATTTCCACGAACAAAAAACATGGAAACACAACAGTTGGCAAGCTATGAGCAGCATGACTGTAAAGCTGCTGAGTGCAGGCTAATTACCCAGCAAACTGAACACCCTGATGGCACCCAGTGTGTTATATTTGTACTGCTCTCTAATGAACAAAACAGCAAAGGTATATAGACAAACATTATTCTGGCTGCAGCAGATATAATTTTGCTTTTTCTCTTAAAGAAAATGATTTTTGTGAAAATACCTTGAAACTGGGCTATTTTATCCTAATCTTATCAAACCATGAGAATCTCATACCAGTTATGTCTAGACGGCAGCAGGCTTAAAAAAAAAAAAAAAACCTTAAATGCCCCCCCCCCCCCCTATTATCAGCATCCCCACCATCTGGCCAATCCCTTAAAAAAAAATTTCTGGAGGCGCCAATGAAAATCAAGTCCAAAAGTTCACACTCAACACCCACTTTGCCTCAAACCAGGCACCTGCAGTGAGTCAGATTTCCACACAAACAGTTTAAATTGCACGTATATTAATCAATTTGTTCGGGGAAAAACTGATATCTCAGTTTTTATAGGCTTTTTGCCAATAAATACAATGTAACCCAAGGCTGTAGGAGTGTCATATGGCTGTCTTTGTGAGGTACAGCTACCATTCATATAGAAAATTAAACATTCAAAGCTGATTTTTCCTGTCTGGAAGGTAAGCAGCCAGTTTACTAAATGACTTCTCATTTCCTTTTGTACAACATGTAGAAAATAATTGAATATCAGTCTCCAACTGAGGATCCATGTGCAAAATCAGCTGCCACACACAGACTCAAGATGGATGAAATATTGTTTGTCTTGAGGAAAAAAAAAAAAAAAAAAAAAAAAAAAAAAGTACAAGGATAAATGGAGCAGGGCAAAAGCGTTCTAGAAAAGTTATTTATCTTAACATCAACTCATTTCTTGTGCAGTTTGCAAACACCAGTACATGTGTAGAGATAAACATACATGTCTGCTATTGTTTGTGTGAAGCAGTCTAGAGGCCCCAAACTCTTAAATTATGATAGCCAAATAAGGCAACACTGACGAGTTTAAACAGGAAACCAGCGGAAACATAATGAACAGAAACTACCGATCAAAGCAGAGCCTGAGCTGAAGAGACAAAAATCAGATACTGGATTATAGTTTTATTTGCTTTAAACAACGGAGAAAAAAGGTGCTTTGTTCAACTGGAACTGATTTCCAGCTGAAAGCGTGTGTTTGGTAAAACAAAAAGAGGGAGTAGGTTCAACCCTTCACACTGACCCTATTACTGACTTAAGAGTCAAGTGACCTAAAGCACAGAGATAAAAAGCGAGTGAGGAGGAATTCAAGAGACCAAACACATTTCATCATAATTAGGAATAATTATGGAGTGAAGAGACAGTGGAGCAACAGCAGAGATCTTCACAGATGTTGCAAAAACACAAGCAGGGCTAAGTGAACTGCAAATCCTTTTTTCCAGACATTATTTCACAATGATATTACAACAATAAATAAAGTGTCTCAGTAAAATCAAGCCAAGAAGATGAATAATAATTTGTATTAGATTAAGAGGAAATAGAAGTTTTACGTTTCTATGAATCCCTGAATTAATAACAGTGCCTGACTTCCATAAATATTTTAATATAGATGAAAAAGAACGAAATCAGAGAAAGGAAAGCAAAACGTGTGATGGAAGGCTAAGTTGAAATGATAAAGTAAACAGGACTTCTTCAAAGGTGTGCTGATGGCCCTTGGCCAGGTGGGATAAAGGGCCAAGACTTATTTTCTGATAACTGCTTAGTTTTTCTCTTATTATCCACATCCGGAGCTTTCCCTTTAAATGCTCATGATTTGTTTCTGCCTTACAACACAGGACCCAGAGCTCTGTGCTACGTAACAAATCATTTCTTTGAGATCCCTCAGAGTAAGAACTTCAGAGTATTTCTAAAGCTGGCCACCAAGAAAGGCTGGTATACAGTGCCCTGCAAAAGCACCCATGTTGCTTTTTTTACTTTTTGTCATTTTACATCCAGACTTTAATTGATTTTATTTGGATTTTATATAACAGACCAGCAAAAAGTAGTGCATTATTATGACAGAGAAATGATACATGGTTCTCCAATTTTTTATTTTTATTTTATTTTTTTTTTTTAAATCTGAGAAGTGTGGTATTTGTTTTCAACTAGTCAAAATTAGTACTTTGTGGAACCCCCTTTTATTGCAGTTACAGGTGCAAGCTTTATGGGTTACGTCTCTAAAAGGTTTGCATATCTACAGACTGAAAATTTGTCAGTTTTTCTTTGTAAAACAGCTCCGGTTCAGTCAGCTTGGAATCTGAACAGTAGTTTTTGGTGTTGCCACAGATTTTGAAGAGCAGTGTGTTTAGCGCCATCCCTCCCCTCACCAACTCTGATCAGATTTGCTGTTTGAGCTGAAAACCCCTCCAAAAGCATCCCCACATGAAGCTGCCACCGCCATTTTTCCATGTGGGGATGGTTCAGGTTGATGGGCAGTGTTACTTTTTTTTGCCATACAGCATTTTTCATGTTGGACAACAAATTAACCTTACTGCTCTTGCATAAGGGTCAGATTTGTGGAGTATATGACAAAAAGTTGCCTATTCCACCTGAGCTGTGGGTCTCTGCAGTTCTTCCTCTTGGCTGCGTCTCTGACTGATGCTTTTTTTTGTCCTGCCTGTCTGTTTAAGTGGAAAATCATGTCGTTCTGCCGGCACTTCTAGATCGTGTTTTACTTTGTGTTGATCGATCACATAAAATCCGCCCAAAAAGGCATTGAAATTTGTGGCCACACCATGACGAAATGGGAAACGGTACAAATCCTTGCTTTTTGCACATCCCCATCCCACATCCTGAGCTCTGTTACAACAGATTTCCCTCTTTTGTGGGGGGAGAAAAAAAAAAAAAAAAAAAGTGTTTTAAAGGAACATTGCAAACTCTACACCTTCATGCGACCCCTCAGCATATCCTGGAATGTCTTTGATATGTTGTGGTTTCATGAAAGATGTGAGGCCCTTCAGAGTCAATGCAACTGCATCGGAGGAATTCAGACTCAAAAACAGCAGGAGCAGAAGAAGGAAAAAGATGATAAATGATTGTGGCTCACAGATGAACTCTAAATCTGACCGTCCTGTTCATGCCCACCTAAACTGTGAACACAGACATGTCTTGTGAGCAAACAGCTCACAAAGCTAAAAAGCTAAAAGGTTTAGAAGAAAGGACACAGGAGAAGTGATGCTGCTGGTAAAGACATTAGCAGCTCTTACTGAGGTCAGCTAGGATACAGTACCTGGTTCCGCTGTCAGACACAGTGGCTGCTGGAAAAACCCCCTGACCATGAAAATGAATAACGTCTCTGAATAGTCATGCAAACACACACAGAGTATTCAATCACACAAGCAGTCGCACAAGCTTACACGTACTGCCATGAAGCGTGCATGCACACACAAACAAACTGCAGCACTGGCTGCACTCCTGTCTCCAACATTGTTCCAAGTGACATAACTGCCAGAATTCCTGAAGAACCACAATGTCGTCATATGAGAGACAAACGGGGCCTGGGCTTCGGGGTGGAGGTGCGGCTTAATGATGTGGCATCACCTGGACACAAGGAGGGCCAAACAGAGTCGGTCTTTCACAGCTCGAGGAGATGAATGCAGGCGTAACAGGTAAACAGAACAAGAATCAATAGGGGAGGAGGATGAAGAATGAAGGTGCAGAGAGTTACACCTCAAACAAAGATGAAAGAGGTTTTGCTTCATTTCTCACTCCTGGGGTGATAGCCTGCCAGTGTGAGCCTCCCTCAAATCTTTCAAGTAAAACACAAACACTGCCTGCTACCCAGCATCTCTGTCGACATGTTTAACCCGTCTTGCAGGAAGCTGCACAGGAATTTAGGGTCGGGATGTTTTTTTTTTTGTTTGTTTTTTTTTTTACAGGGGTTGTATGATGGGAGTGGATGGCACTGTGAGAGTCTGCAGCACTGTTACTGTGCTGCTACTTCTGGATGAGACTGCGTGAATAAACCTGCAGTTAAAATGGTCGTTTTAAAAAATAATTTAGCATTTCTTAGAGATGACATTAAATATGTGATATACCAAAGACTTGAACTTTTTCATGGTTTTCATTCTTTTATATAAACTTGTATTGATATCCACCCCATTGACTAATACCTCTAAATAAAATTTAGCAACAACTTGCTTTCAGAAGTCACCCGATTAGTCAACAGAGTCCACCTGTGTGTGATTTAGTCTCCATATAAATCCAGCTTTGTCATAAGCAGTCATGTTAATTTGAAGAATCCTTTTGAGCTATTTTGCAGAAGTTATAAAAAAATGGATGCTTTGAGGGGATTGATTGTGCCTCAAAAGAAATTAAATGTAAGAATAGTTTTAATTTGCAAAGCTGGTCAGCTGGTTCTAGAAATAAAACACAATCACCACTACAATGCTCAAAATTTTGTTAGGTTTGAAGTTTTATTTATATTTATTCATATTTCTCATTTATAAATAAACTAAGAGAAAAAAAAGCCCACAGTTTGAGGAGTTAGAGCCAGGCTGTATGCCAAAGATCACAACTATAGCGAGGCTTCCAGTGGTAAACAAGCTGAAAGGTTCCAAAAAGACTTCCTGGAAACAGTTTTACAGAGTTAGGCTCTATATTGTACACAATAAATAGATAAGATACCGGTTTAAAAAAAAAAAAAAAAAAAAAAAAAAAAAGTATTCTAATATTATTAAAGAAAATGCAAGCATAAGGACACATACCAAAGACAAAACAGAGGGACTTTTGGACCAGCAGGTCTTATTAGAGGAAACTGAAGAAAAATGAGCTGGGTGTCAAATGAGAATTTATCGGCGACAGAAAGCAGACCTCATCCAGTTGGCCAGACAGAAAAGATTCTTTATTTCACTCCTTCCTCCCAAAATGTATACAGAAGACAACCTTGCCACTACAGTCATCTATTACTTTTGTTTATCAATTAAGAAAAGTCATACACATTAAAAGTGCAGTGGATATCGGTCCTGGAATAGCATACAATACACAGCCTTGCTGGATTCACGCCTTTTGTTAGTCACTGTTTCCTTAACTCATAAGGTCTTGTATTCCTTCAGGGAGGCCTGGAGGGAGCCCCAGTAGCTGTCCATCAATCCTTCCAGCCAGCCGGCAGCAATGCAGGGGCCGATTTGGAGCCTGTGTGCGTTGCTCTGCCTCTCCCTGTGGGAGGAAAGTTACTGCAGGAGTTCAAGGGAAGCCCGGAGAACCAAAGAGTTCTCCCTCCAGAGGAGTAAACGAGCCACTCAGGATGCGGATGCTAAAAAGTGTTCCTATACTTTCCTGGTGCCGGAGCAGAGAATCACAGGTACACGAAATGCAACCTCTTGGAAATATACCCTCATGACCAGTTTGATTTATGATTTCTTGTTCCTCTCTTAAATGACTCATTTTTGTCATCAGGTCCAATCTGTGCCAGTACCACAGGCCCCGAGCCAGACAAAGACAGAGTGACCCGTATGGACATTGCAGATGTGCGGGAGGTTCTCAACAAGCAGCGGCGCGAGATTGAGACGCTGCAGCTGGTGGTGGAGGTAGACGGTAACTTAGTGAATGAGATGAAGTTGCTCCGGAAAGAGAGCAGGAACATGAACTCCAGAGTGACCCAGCTCTACATGCAGCTGCTGCATGAGATCATCAGGAAGAGAGACAATTCTTTGGAGCTGGCCCAGCTGGAGAACCGCGTTCTGAACGTGACCTCAGAGATGATGCGACTAGCTTCGCGGTATAAGGAGCTAGAGGCCCGGTTCGCCACGATGGCCGGGGTGGTCAACAATCAGTCCATTCTCATTGCCGCGCTGGAGGAACAATGCATGAGGACGTTGGGACGGAGTGAGCTGCCCCCAGTTCCTCCGCTGGTGCAGGTAGTGCCGGAGAATATACCCCTCGATAACCGCTTCACCAATGAGATCGTGAGGAACAATCGGGCCTTCCTCAGAGACTCTCGCATGGAGGCACCTACTGCTAGCCCCTTTGATCCCCCACCACCCCAAGGAACAATCACCTCTGACGGTATGTACCACTTCACTGTGCTTAAATGAGACATCTTCAGTCCCACTTGACCCACTTCAGTACAATTAGCAAAGGACAGCAAATTAAAATGCGTTTCCTCACCCCAGTCAGTAGTGCTGAGGCACAGTTGGCTTTCCCTTGGCATGCTACACAGGCAGTGAAATCATGCATTCCTCTGTTCCCACTTGGCTGTCGGTACTGGCTGCACTGCCTTCAACATATGTACTATATTAGTGGGATGTCGACTAAGTCTCTTTGAACAGCTCTGGGAGAAACGTTAGTGTATCTACCTACTGCTGGGTTTGGGTTAGAATACACACTAACTATAGAAAGCATGCTGAGGTAGAAGAAGATTCACAGATCTGACAAAATCAGAAAGCCATCAATCCACAGATATCTGAATTAAACCACGAGTCCTTGAGCACAGACAAGGTTTTCCTCCAAAGCTAGTGCCCATTTCCCAGAGACCGTTTCACTGTGACATCTGAAACGGATCATCTCTGAGATGAAACTCATTTGCAACTTTCAAATTTTACTTGGAGGGAATTCCTAAAACTCTGTTCAGGGAGTTATATTTTCGCTGGCAATGGGAGTATGTCGGGGAATGCTGATGAGGGTTATACAACACGCAAGTGAAATGGACAAATCATTCATAACATCTATGAGACCGAAGGGGGAAATCCTGTTTTCTCAGTCTATTGACATGAAATAGTCCTGCCACCTAGAAGTTGCATTAGTCGATGGTTCTACTGTCCTCATCCTCACTGTAACCTAATCAAAGCTTTGAAGTAAAACATTTGTGTGTATTTTAACATCACATCCAAAAATGTGGACACATTTGATTATGTAGGTTTTGCTGAGGCATAAGAACCCGAAACTTCCCGATTTTATCCAGATGTTTGTGATTTTCGTAGTGGTCTGCTTCATCTATTTACCTTGTCTCTAACCTCTAAGCTTTCTTGGACTACCAGTACTGTGCCTGAGTTTCGCCTTACACTCGACAGGGTAGCCAAAACAACATCAGGCGCTTCTTCTGAAGCAGTTTGAGAAGTTTTTACTTTGTTAAACTTCTTCTTGTGAGTTTGGTACATTTCTAATCAGCGGATCAGCTGAACTGTAGAATCCTTTTTATTCAGAATGACCTCAAATTGAAATCCATTTCACTTTCTCCATCTTTTTAAATCACCCAGGCCTAATGTGAATTGTGATTAAATCCAAAGTTTAATGGATATTTTGCTGTAAATTCATCAGTTGGACATTCACTGTTTTTCAGAAAGCGGGTTTTCGTCAAATTCAAATAATCTTTAGCACCAATAAAGAGAAGCAGAGGTGGTTGTTTTTAAAAGCTTTGAAGCAGAAAGGAAAAAGGCAGAGGTGGGAAAGTTTGTCTAAGAGGTAAAAATGGCAGGCAGCGTGGTAGGAATTTTACTTCAATAGTATCTCAATGAATCCAAACAGAAAAAGAGACAGCAATAAAAAAAATGACTGAAAATGAATTTTTTTTCATTTCACTATTTATACATAGCCACCCATTTACAGTAGACAGTGAAACATCAAACAGTTTCTACTTCTAAATAGGTTTTCTTCCACGTAGGTTCAGTACTGCTGTAATTACACACTGCAGGACCACAGTTTGGTCTAGTTGAACATGTTTTAGGCCGGTATGCAACACTCAATTTATTTTTAACCTCTGCCTGAGGCGATGAGATTTGAAGAAGACACTGCTGGACAAAAACAAGCGTGTGCCGTTAGGTTTTAGATTTCTGTCCAGATGTATTACACTGGGTCTGTTCAATCCAGAGACATTTGAGGAACCAATCTACCTTTAGGGCCTTCAGACCCCCCCCCCACACACACACACGCACACAAAGCCTGTGTTCATGCTGATCTAATAACTATTCCCACCAGGGGGAAAAGGCGGAAATTTGATGGTATAGGTTCAGCTGGTTTAGTTTTGGGTAAAGCTACATAATAGCAACAATTGAGGCTTTAAAGCCTATCCCCAGATGAATACCCATGTACTAATTGAAGCATGCAAATTCATAGAAATACATCTTTAGGCAGTATATATTTGTTTTTGGATGGGCTAACTAAAAGCAGAGCATTTGAATATACTCACTTTTACAGTTTCAAGCCAATCATAACATAATAAAATATATAGGTATAGAAGATTTTTTTAATAGTGACTGCACGGAGTTCAATTTGTCTCAAAAGTTGAAGCCCAGATCTCGGAATAAAATGTCTGAGTTGAGCGGTTGATCATTGCAACTGAGAAGGCCAGTTGGATTGTCTAATTGTTGTTATGTTAACTATTATTAGTGATGTAAGCCAATAACATTTTTTTTCTCTATTTAAAGCATTCAAACATTGAAGGAATATGTTAGTAAACAGAAGTAGAACAATGATATGCATGCAGCTGGTGAAATGAGATGCAAATAAAGTCTATACTTGCAACTTTCATCACACTTTATATGTCTAGCAGGCATTTTGTATTATGCACACATGTAGCGACCTAGAGTTTTCCAATTCCAACTTCAGGGGGCTCGCTTGTTGCATTTCCAACTGGGAACTTGGAAAATACGAGTTCAGAGTACAAAGCGAAAAGATCAAAACTCACACCAAGTCAGCAAGTCTCTCTTCTTTGTAACCCATCTACCCAGTGATTTTTTAAAAAACAAGTACTCACTTTGCTTTAAGAATTACCTTATTGACACTTTCCAACCCCAGGACCTTTCAGGGACTGTTACCAGGTGCGACGAGCGGGTCATTCCACCAATGGTATGTACCTGCTTAAGACTGACAACAGTGAAAGCCTTATCCAAGTCTGGTGTGACCACAGCCTCGATAACGGGGGATGGACGGTGTTGCAAAAAAGGAAAGACGGCTCTGTCAACTTCTTTAGGAACTGGGAGAATTACAAGGTAAGTTTATTAATAAAAGGATTTTGTTTAAGAAAGGAAGAGTAGTGAACCTCTCCCACAGTTTATGCTATCCCCCTTTCATCAGTGAACCAGTCTGAGCAGTTAAGTTTGGAGGCTCTAACCAACCACGTACTTCAATAGCTTAACATCCTACTGGTGAATTTTCCCATAGTAAACTTGCAGCCAAGAACACAGATGCAATCTCAGAAGACTTTGAGAGTAATGTAGCTTTTAAGTTACTCTTAACAGTGTTTTTTACTCTGAGATGATATCCAAAAGAGAGAAACTTAGGAGGGATAATTATGAGACGGTTACCTTTCCACTCAACAGAAAATTACACCAAAACCTACAATTAAAAGCTACTGGTCTTGGATTTCCTTTTTCAGGACTAAAAGGAAAAGTAGCCAAGAGGTTCCCTCAGTTATAAAATCAGGCTTTGAAATCAATACTTGCATACTGCTTGAAACGGAAACAGAAGTTTGTCCAGGCAGCTCTGATTTTACAGTGTTTATTCTCCATCAAGACTCTGCCAGATCACCAAGGACTCAGGCGTTTACCTAATTTGTTGACTGAGAGGTCGAGGATCACATTAGTGTCTCAATTGGAAGCAGATGTGAACTCATGTTGCTTGATTACAAGCACCAGCTACGTTAAAACTCAGCACTCTGAAATTTAATTTAACTCATTCAGGTTTACAGTTTGTGTTCTTTGGACATGGCTGCCTTCACCGCACAGCACTTGCCATTAGATTAATGGCAAACTGAAAATGCTGTGACATTTAAAACCTACTTCCTGTTTCCTACAGAAAGGCTTTGGCAACATTGATGGTGAACACTGGCTTGGGCTGGACAATATCTTCAGCTTGGCAAAACAGGGCGACTACAAGCTGATGGTAGAGCTGGAGGACTGGACAGGGAAGAAGGTGTACGCCGAGTACAGCAGTTTTTACCTGGAGCCTGAGAGTGAAGGTTACAAGCTGAGGCTAGGGACCTACCAAGGAAACGCAGGGGACTCCTTCAGCAGCAACAACGGCAAACAGTTCACCACACTCGACCGTGATAGGGACGAATTCTCTGGTAGGTTGTTGCACCAAATAAATAAGCTTCAAATATGCACTGATTTTGCCTTCTCATCTTGTGTTGTTCTTCTCTTCAGGAAACTGTGCACACTTTCATAAAGGTGGCTGGTGGTACAACGCCTGTGGTCAGACCAATCTAAATGGAGTTTGGTACAGCGGTGGAGTTTACCGCAGCAAATTTCAGGATGGGATCTTCTGGGCGGCCTATGGAGGCGGCTTTTACTCTCTAAAGTCTGTCCGTCTCATGATACGGCCAATCGATTGAGACTTGGGACTGTGGTTTATCATTGCTACATCTTCTACCCATAAATAAGTGATATAAAAAAGGCAGAATCAGGAATCTCTGCCATCATCAAACAGAGCTGAGTAAGAGACAGTTGAGAGACATCGGTCTATTTCCAGACAGTAACGACTCCAACACACAGCTAAAATGAAGACAGATCATTTTTGCCTTCATTAAGCAATTGCTCTCCTATGAGGTCAGGCGGTAACAGGCTCCCTGAGGCCATTCAATATTACTCTAATACATCTTACTTGATTCTGTTTTTTCGAGACCAAGTATGTAATAAAAGGAAAATGGTCATTTCTACAGATATGAGATCTCTCTTGAGCAGCTAATGATGACTTATTGAAAGTAGTGCTTCTTATATCAAGTGGCACCGGATATTTGTGTAACACAGTGCTAATGAGCAATAGGAATTGATGCCATTTTAATTTGAAATGTTAAAATGCCTAAAACAAAATTTAACAATGCAGGACAGATCTTGCTCAATTTACTGTCAAATTGTTTGTAGGATTATCTGATTTTCTATGTTTTTTACCACAGTATCCAAAAGAAAGTGAACTCATCGATATGTGTGCTTGTGATTGTGCATAAGGCTGAGCTGGCTTTAATATGTAAATATTGTTGGCTTTAATTGTTTAATTTAAAAAAAAGGTATGACTCGACTCAGGCCTAATGTTCAGTGTTGCCACTCTGCTATTCTTTGTTATTTATCAGTGTATTTATAGTAACTTTAGTCATACCTGACAACTTTATATCTATTCTTGTAACAGTACAAATATTTGTATGTTTTTATCCCATGTAGAGGTGCATTAGAAACCCCAGAACAGATGTACACAGGAGAAAAAAAATAAGGAGTGCACATCTGTTTGACAAGTGGATGGAAAACATATGATGTGAATTTACAGTCACCAAGAAAAAAATAAAACACTTGAAAAAAATTGTTGAATTGTCTTTCAGGTTTCACTTTTAGTAATATTCTCGGACTGATTCATATTGGCCCGCAGAGGTATAAACAATACTAGGTTTTTCCCCATTTTGTCATAACCACAAATTCATTCTGACTTTTTGGAACTGACCAAAACAAAGTAATGCATAATTGTGAAGTGAAATGAGTATCATACATGGTTTGCAAAATTTATTTTCAAATAAAAACCTGAACAGTGTGAAGTACATTTATAGTCAAACCCTGTTACCTTATTACCCTTAATAAAAATCGCAATGTAACAAATTGCCTTCAGAAGTCACATCAGTAGTAAATGTAGTCTAATGTAATGTAATGCATGTAATCTAATCTCTGCATAATCTAGCTGCTCTGTGAAGGCCTCACAGGGGTTTGGTAGAAGGCATTAGTGAACAAACAGCACCATGAAGACCAAGGTCAGCAGACAGGTCATGGAGAAGTTTAAAGCAGAATCAGGTTATAGAATATTGCACACTTTAAGCATCCTCCAAAGCTCCATTCATGTAAAGAAATAAAACGAGCATCTCACACCTAAAAACCTGCCAACACATGGATACCCACCTAAACCAACAAGAAATCAAGATATGATGAGACAAAAACCTACTATGAAACTTGGTGGTGCCAAAATCATGCTGTGGGGTTTTTTTGTTTTTTTAGCTGGGACTAAGATGTTGGATAGACTTGATGGGAAGACGAAAGGAGGTAAAGGCTTGACAATCCTCGATAAAAAGCTGCTAGACGCTGCAAAAGACTTGAGACTGAGGAACACCTTTCAACAGGACAATGAACCTATATCCAGTCCCAAACCAGAATCTTTGTATTGCACTTCTGGTACGCTCATGAATCTGATGCACAAGCGGATTCCGCAACAACAGCAATGGGCAAAGCTGCTTCTCATGGCCCACTGTAGGTTCGAACGGAAAAACGGAGATGCCTAAAGCAAGTAAGATGCTTCAAAGAATTATATCAACAGAAAAAAAAAAAAAAAAAAAAAAAAAAAAAAAAAAAGAGCTTTGCATAGGAAAACTGAACCATATCAGAGAGAGACGTAGATTAGAGCGAATGTTAATTAATGCTGTCATGAAGGAATTTAGTCAAAACTGAAAGAGACAGTAAAATTGATTAAAAAAAAAACCAAGAAACATCTGGTGAAGACTCCAAGAGAAACATTCTTTTCATATGAAGCCACTGAGCATATATTTAGAGGGAAAAATAAATACAGGCATGTGTTGAAATGATGGTTCTTCTCTGATCATCTTCCTCCAGCAGCACTGAAAGTCAGAACATATAAAAGCTTTCTGATTTTTTTTTTTTTTTTTTTTTTTTTTTTTTTTAAACTAGTAAGAACACAACTACACTCAACACAATTTGTCTGATAAATTCCAAATAACAATGAACCAACAAAGTTGACAAGCTTGCATCAAAAATGCTGCACATCTCTAGTCGCATGGGCCCGACCTTGGCGAGGACCGGCTGTACTGGCTCTCAACACGTAGATCTGTGTGTCAAAAGAGCCAGATGGGAAATTAGTCTCTGGCTGACTTTTTTGATCTGAGACAACACTTTAATCCTGATGTTTTCCATTACATTGGTTGTTCCATACACGGCTGTCTGTGTCCCACAGCAACCATAACTCAGAATAAACACAAATGGAGCCCTAGTGCATGTTTCTGGCCTTCATCGAGGTCTTTCTCCACTAAACGATGCCAAACATTAAAAGAAACATGGATCAGCATATCATTAAGTACAATACATTTTCACAGGGACCATAAAATATTAACCAAGCAAGTTACAAAAGCACCATGTATTTTCATTGTTCCTCAGTTTCATAAAGTACATCAGCTTCTATTTTTATCAACCACAAAATTAAAATGCTAAACCTGTGCAACTGCTATCAAATGCTTGTTTAGAGAGTTCAATGACTTGTTTCTGTTTATATACCTGCAGTGATATATTTCTAGTTTGAAGCTTGTTAAAGTTAACAGCGTCATGCACTCACAGCAGAAAAAATGAACACTCGGTTACTGAAGACACTTGTTCCTCTTTCTCCCCACCTGTCAGCACAAGAGGCATTACTTTCGGAGAAAAGCATAAAGCACTGTTTCCGTGCCTTGGGACAGACCGCGTCCAACTTCCAGCTGGCAGGTTAATGGACTGTCCTTGTGTAACCGCCAAATGTCACTTTGCTTAGACTGAGTACAAACTATTGTCAGACTTTGAGATCTGAATGCTATAGAGATGTAACGATACATCCAGCTCATGAAACAAGACGATGCAAATGCTGGGGTCCTGAAAACCCCATGAGAAAAGAGCTTGGCAATATTTTTAGTCTTTTTGCTTTCACAAACTAAGTTTTAAAGAATTGAATTACATTTGAATATTCTAGTCCAGATTTAACTTGTATTTATATTGCCAATTTTTATCCTAATCTCATTCTAAGATGGTCTCAATGCCAAAACAGCATTTAAAATGCTCCTTTTTGTGTTTTAACAATGCAAAATAATTTAGTTCTTAAGTAAAAATACGCAAATGGAATTCACATTCCTTAAAGTATAATCATTAGTTTAGTGCCAACAGGAAGCTATAAAGCAGATCCCAACATTAGCCACCATCAATTAGCTGGTATTCTCAGTGTTTACACATCACTCGTCTTTAGTTTTTGGACTGAATGTCCAAAAGGATGTCAAACAAACCATTTACAAGTGTGGAGGCTTCTTCAATCCTATTAGTCAATTCAACACAGTGGGGCTACTACTTCCTTTTTTACTTAAAAATACGAATCCCAAACATCGATACAAAGTGTCAAGCTTTCATATCTGGGCTTCATAATAACAGCTTGCACTTACTTGAACAAACAAAGTTACATGCTACCAGCAACAAGATATCATTTTAGGCAACAGACTTTACTTTGGTGTGAAATATCATAAGGCTTTAATATCATGAGAGCCTGTGTCACAAGATCACTCCCCATGTGCATCTATACTGATACCATGTTTGGTAAACTGGACTACAGCATTCAAATCAGAGGTATACAAAAATCTGGCAGCACTCACTTGTTTGTTGAGACGTCAGAGCGTCTTTGGTACTTACAGGTGATAACATTAATGTTACGTAAAGCTAACTGGTTAGACGGTCGAGGAACCTGGGAAGTGTGGACTCCAACTAAGAAGTGTCTGGATGCACTATTGCGGCAACAAAAGCAATATATAACACCCTTTAGATGCTATGGCAACAATGATACTCCATATTTTAAAGAATGGCTAAGAGAAATACAACTTTATACCTCAGGGAAAGGGAAGTCACTGAATAATATGGAAAGCGAAAAGATTTAGTTTAATGCATTTCATAGGAATAGCACCAGTGAACTGATAAAACAATTCGCTTTTTAGTATCGGATTTTTTTAACCGCTCTGAATAAATGCAATAAATAAAGGTTTTTATTATTTCAGATTTTTTTTATTTTTTATGAGAGATTATGCTAATGCATTTAATGGTGGCTTTATTTTAAGACTTTTTATACACCTTTACCTTGGGATACATAAGTATAGCAGTGATTTAAAAAAGCACTCCATTTTATGTTGCAATTTAGATGCAAAGGGAACAAAACATGACTGAAAGTTACAGAAGCAGTCCAGAAATACATTTTCAAAATGTCAAAACCTTCTTTTTTTGAAAACAGCAGCCAATCAAACTGCCTCCTGCGAGCTCTCCCTTTATTTTAGGCTTAGACACAAATTAAGCGAGTTCTCATATGCAAAAACTCACCAGGAGGCCCTCCCCAGATGCATTATTTATGCAACCAGTGGTGAAGCCTACACTAGCAGAGAAGCACTGGAACAAGCTTTGCTGTTTCCAATCTCTCGGAGTGATCGAGTGAATTTATGATTAAGGGAAATGTTCCAGAGCAAGCCAGTGGCTATTTCCCTCCTCAAGGCCAACTTGGCCCTTTGCATCCTCAAAGACAGCCAGACGGTCACACATCACACATGTGTTCACATCACTAAAAAGCTCATCTCATAAGCAAACACCATCCCACTCATACATTAATACTCAAAGAGACTCCACCCTGTGACAGACCAGCTGGTCACAAATCATCCAAACGCTTAGCAAACGGAAAGTCTTTCCCTCCTTACACACACAATGAAGACATACAGTTAAGCTGGCCCATGTGCGCTACTTCACAGCCCTAAATTTGCATTTGTCTCGAGGTCTGTCATCATTCGTCTTCCATGACGGAGGACAAAGAGGAAAATGGGCACCTACAGCTTTCTATAGTGACAATAAAACTTTTGGGCTTGTGTTTGTGTTTGTTTGTACATACTTAAGTCTGTGTGCTTGAACCACAACGGCAGTGATGAAATGGGTCCGATGGCAAAAGAGGAAAAAACTGTTTGGCAGCAAAGAACATCAAAGTCGTCATTAAAACTAAACAATAACAAACAGTACGACAGTAAAACCACACACATGGACTCGAGCATTTTCCCCGCACTCCTCATCGGGGATTCCTGTGTGACGTCAGAGAGTCTAGCCAAAACAAAAGAAAGCTTTTACATATAGTAAAGGAAAGGGGGACTTTTCCCCCCCTCTTACTGATTCATGTGTTTGTTCTTGTTAAAAGGAACCTTGAGATGTTTCTCAACAGAGCACCAAATTTATGAGCGACATTTACTCCTCCTCTCAGTTCAAAGAAGCCAAGCAAAACAAAAAAAAAAAAACAAAGATGGTGAACGGTGGAGCGCAGAAAAAGCAAAAGCTACAGTGGAAAGGTACAACAACCTGAGAAAAGGGAGAACATTAAATGATAAAACATGACTGCTTGATAATCCGTACGATAAGAATAACAGGCACACCTGCAGAGTCAGTCAAATGCTTAGTGCGCCATTAATCATAAACCTGAAAACAGCTCATAAGCTTTAAAAGGCTAGATTTTTAACGCAACTCAAAAACTTTTCAATACAGTTTCAAAACACACGACTGATAAAGCCTCTGCTTCATTGTCAAGGATCCTGTTTCTAAAAGCCTAAATGCTCCAAAAGCTCTGAGGTTTCATCACAAAGCACAGCACCACAAGCATGATGCATGATGAGCAGCTGAAGAGACGAGACCCAGAGGCTACTGATGAGTGGCCAGCGAGACAAATCAACCCTAAGATTTTATTAAGCTGCAGAAATCCCCTCTTTGAAGTCAGGCATGCTGTCTTCCTGCTACTTTTTCCCTTGAATATATATTTCTGGAAAAGCTTAGCCGCACTGTTAATGTGCAGACTTTGTTCAGACGACCAAGTCAAATTTACTTCGTTCCATTTTAATCAAACTGAACTGTGTAAATAATGTTAAGAACTAAATAAACCAACTTTAAAACCACACAAATTCTTGAATGATTTCACATCTGAACACTTTATTTCTAAGTCAATAAAAAAAATAAGGACTTCTGCTTATTTTTTTTTCATGCTAGAGGTGAATGTTTTTAGGAGGACAACTGGTTGTTCGGATTGTTAAAAATTTTTTTGTCAATAGATAAAATGGGAAACAAAAGGGGGTTGTTAGTGGCAGCACTATTGGTTTCCCTTACCTAGGTATGGTATGCAAGAGACCATGCTCTGGCTGCTAATGAAGTCTCTCAGACGTTTGTAGTTGTCTTCTTTGGACATCAGGTAATCGAGCCGATCAAACGTAGACTTGTCCTTTCGACTCAGTAACTGTTAATTAATGGTAAGGCAAGAACAGGAGGCAAGAAAAGGGAATTAGGGCAAGCAGAAAAAACAAAGTAATTTTCACAACTAAATTATTACAATTGAGCTGCTATATTTCACTGGAAACGGCTTGGGCATTCCTAAACCAAGTTTTAAAAGTAAGGTAAATATACTCACTGCCCATGTTTTTGTGAGCCTGAAGATGGGAGCACTCTGTAACCCTGACACCACAGCCATGACAGCATGGAGGTTGTTCATGTCACACAGTTTCTGTGAAAAGTTACCCATCAACATACATTTAGATATGTTCACATAGTAAGAAGGTCCTGCCTTGCATTTTTTTTGTTAATCCCTGATACCGATCTGAGACGTTTTAGGCATGGATACAAAGTGGCCGATTCCCAGAGCCAGTCTGATTCTTCAATAAAAATCTATGAACTCAGCATCTTTAAAGAAGTGATGCTCCAGACTTTGCAGTCCTTCAAGAGGGCAACAGATATTTTATGCAAGCAGGAGTTTCTATGGGTCTGAATTTTGTTTCTTAACATGTAACTGACTAGACATACTAAGCTGTCTTGCCACTGCTGATGACATCCACATGTCGCGCCTTAAATGCTAGGCTACCTTTAGCATGTTTATTCTCACTTTTGATGTGCTTTGCTGATAACTGGTTCACACCGTACCCCAATAAAATTCCAGTTAAAGTTTTTTTTCCAGATTTTTAAATTTAGTGCTGTATTTAAACGTCATAGAATTCACTGCCGTGTTTCGGCTGCTCTCTTTGCAGTTCTTCCCTTAATCAAAAGTTGTCAATGAATATCCGAGCACAGCACAGAGAGCAGGTCAGATAGCAGAGGAAGCTACAGCAGCCAAAACAAACCCTCTTTTACTACTAATCTTATTAGACAAAAAGGTAAATAAAATTTTAAGTCAAGAAAATAATGTGAATGGTCTATAATGGATTATTTCAGTTTGATACATGGGATAGAATGACCATATCTGTACTACACAGCAAATGTTTGTGTGAATTACAGCATTAATGTGTTCTGTGCGGGCATGTATACCTTGGCAGTGCGGATGTACAGACTCAGCACTTCGGCTCTGATCTTCAGCGTTTGAGCGTGGAGGATCTCTCTTACCACCCAGAAACTCGTCTAAGAAAAAAACAAAAAAAAAAACAACCAAAAAACAAAAAACACAAACACACACATCAACGGAGATTACTGCACTGAGCAACACTACAAACCTGCCAACAACAGACTGGGAAAACCATCAGAAGTTATAATCGCCAAAGCAGAATCAGGATTTCAGGTATGTTTAAAAAAAAAAAGAGATTGTTCTCCATCACTTGATCTCTTAATCTTTGAGCCAAAGTTGCAGCAAGCCATGACAGCTCTGGGCTTAGAGCGGTAAAAAGAAAAGTAATTCACCACAGGATAGATTGTTAACACTGATGCCCCATTTAGGTCAATTAGAAACTAGCTCTTGATAAAGAAAAAACAAGATCAGAATCGGTTGGTAGATCCGTTTCAGCTGGTAGGCACACACACATGAACACATGAAATGCAAATTGGTAGAGGAGGAAAGAACAGCAGGCACATGTGTTTGTTCAGAGGAGTTGGCCAGACAGTGAGGGATGTCGGAAATCTCTCTCTTTTGGGAAACTGCTGGCAAGACAAAATTCTGATTACACATACGCAGTTAACAGGTCAGTCAATCAATCTTGTTTAAACCCTCGGGATGGAGGGAATGGGAAGAGGAAAAGGAGAAGAGTGAGGGAAGAAAGGGGATAATGGGAAGAGAAAGTTAACTTCAGGACTGAGGCCAGCAGCTGTCTGGACATTGTGTTCTGAACGAAAAAAACAAAACAAAAAAAGTTTCTCTATTTGTGTGTTTTCGTCTGAGATAAATGTACTTTTAACTCCCATACTGTCTAAATTTAAACTTTAAAATCTGCTTAATTAGGCTAGGAAGCCATTAAAACCTTGAAACAGGAAGCTGTCTCAATAATTTAGCCGTTAGTTGGTAGAGGTTTCTCCTTAACAAGATCATTGTGCATAAACCCGAGCTTGTCCTCGCTTTGATTTTCCTGGCAACAGCCCAAGTGCTCATTGTTTCGTAGAAAAAGTGAGGAGCAGCGAGGACATCCATCCCCTCATTACTACTCACCTATAAACAGGGTACTAAAGTCAAACCAAGCTTAAATTATGAGGATTCTACAGAAAAATAAAATAAAGTGGGATTTTAATTTAATTTCACATTAATTATTATGTGGAGAAGGATTAGGATGTAAATGAATATCAACTGAAACCACATAGATGATGGAGGTCAACTTTATATTCTCTGCTGTTACCCTATGCTGGAGTTAAAACCTCATTTAAGGAAGACTGATCACATTTTGCAGGTTTCCTACATATTTCTTGTGTAGAAATTCACAACATTTCCACACTAAACTTTCCAGAGTTCTAAATCCTTTATGGCCATTTAAAGTACTACAAATATGTGAAATATATACAACCATTCACATTCATATCATATTTCTACAGCGAGCAAGCTATTGGTACCTTCGAAGAAACAAGGAACCCAGTAAAGCACATTAGGAAGGAAAGAAGGGCACGAGGATGGAAGGAATAAGAGAAGTAGGGAAAAAAGGAAGGATGAAGAAAGTAGGGGTAAGAGGGAGGAGGAAAGGACACAAGGAATGAAAGATGGGAAGGAATAACAAAAGGATGAAAAGAAGGAAGGACAACACAAAACAAAAAGGCAGGAAGAAAGGGAAGGAGGAGGACAATGAACGGAGGCAGAAAACAGGGAAGGAAGGACAAAGGGGGTATAGAACTCATTTAGATCAGTGGTTTTCAACCCTGCTCCTCAGGGGCCACTGTCCTTCACGGTTTAGATAGTTCTCTGCTCCACAACACTTGGACTGAATTATTACCTCCCCAGAACGCCACGAAATCCTGCAAAAGCCCGTTAATCACACCGCTATCCAAGTAAGGTGTGTGACAGCAAGGAGACACCTCAAACATGCAGGACAGTGGGCCCAGAGGACCGGGACTGAAAACCACTGGTTTAGACTTTTGCGATGCACTTTATGATAGGGCTACGTCAGAAGTCACTTCCTCGTCTCCAGTTGGTTTTGAATGCTGCTGATCGGCTTTTAAGTGGTACAAAAAACCCAGAGCACATTACTCCAATGTTAGCATCACTTCACTTGCTTCCAGCTCACCTTAGATTTTAAAATTCTTTTATTTGCTTTTAAATGTCTTCATGGTCTCACCCCGCAGTATCTACCTGATCTGATTCAGTAACACGCTTGTGCTTTTAACTTTTATTTTGTTTGCGTTTTTGCTTTTATTGTTTCTTTGCAGCACTTTGCCCAACTGTGTTGTTCTTAAAGTCCTTTAAAAATAAAGTTGGACTGGACTGGAGAGGAAGAAAAACAAACGACATGAAGGAGGGAGGGTGGAAGGAGGCAAAGACAAAAAGACAACAAAAAAGAAAGCCACAACATGTAAACAATGGAAAAGAGAAAAACATCTGGAAACAACTGTTTCTAAATATTGCAATTTTTCCAGACTTGAAATGAATGAAATCAAAATTCTCACGCTTCCAGACTTAACAGATTGAGTAGGATCCCTGAGTTTGTTATATCTACCCTCCTACTCAAAAAGAATAGCACAAAACACAGAACAGTACAATGAAGTCTTTTCTTTAAAAAAAAAACACTCTGGAGCTCCTCTGACAGTTTCCTCAGTTGTCTCCAAAATCATTGTACCTGTGGCCTTCATTAAAGTGCACACGTCACTAAAAATGAACAGCAATGAGCTCACTTCTGACAGCAGTGCTCCACAGACAGCAGATGCATTCGCCACTGAGTGACTCCAGAGTGAGAGGGCTCTGCGCTGTGAGGAAGCAGACTCATCGATCCAGTGTTACGTCCTAACCAATGAGGCACCAAGAAACCTGCTGGCGATTGAACTCAGACGATTTTCAGTTTGGAAACAACGTAAGCTCTACTAGGTTTCTTTATAGCGTTAACTTTAACTTCTTTAAACCTGACACCGTTACCTTTTGTGTACTTTTTTTTTTTTTAAAATAACTTTTTTAATACATAAGCTATACATAAAATTCTGTCCCGAGCCAAATGCAATTACATCTTGTTCTGTGTTCAGTTGTTGTATTGAGACTGCTGGGCTCTGCAATTATTAAAATTTGTCATTATATTTTGACTTTAGCTTTAAGCAATCATAAAAATATCAATGTGAAAAAAATAATTCTGATTTTACAACATTACTTTGACATGTTCCTCTGCATGAATCTTGTAATACTGAAATTTAGGTACATTTATTTGGTCAAAATAACTTGGTCTAAATTATTAGTCATGACTTATTTATTATCTAGGTTTTTAACAATTTAATTACATTATTATTATTATTATTATTTTGAGGTTGTTGAAGTACACTATTTTGTTGATTGTATTTGTATTTATCCAATATCCCATATTCAAAAAATATAAAAAATAATTTCTTCCTAATTCTACAGTGAATTGTTTTAAATAATCACAATTTTTATAGTGTCAAAAATATTGTATTGTATTTACAGAAAAAATGTATCTTCCTTCGAAGCCCTCAGGCTGCTACAGCCAGACAAAACTAGACCTTAACAAGTGATGATCATTTCGCCCCGTTCACCGTTTCATATTTTTGGTTGTTTTGTACCCGACAATTTGCCACAGGACATCAATCGGCAGCAACAATGGGGCTATTTTTGTCACATTGGTGAAGGAGTGAATTGTGCTGGAGCCAACTTCAGCAGATTACCAGGAAGGCTGAATGAACTGTTGCTCCGTTTGACCTTTCAACTTCTATCTGTCATGGAAATTGCTGGAGTTGGACAGGCTGGCCATGTTTGGACATCTCAACGTTCAAACAAGGTTTTAGTCTCTCATTGGTTTACCTCTAATCACGCTCTAAAGCTCATGTCTTTAGTGCTGCATATTTAAGCATAAATGCAGCACTAAATGGAGCCTCTAGGTCCATCTAAAAGATGGACCTAGAGGCTCCCAGAGTTTCTATAATCTTAAATAAGGTGGAGCAGCCAAAGCCAACACAGAAGTTTCAGCTGTAAATCAACCAGTTTTCTGGTCTAATGGAAGAAACTGATGAATATGAAAGTCTTACAGATAAAAACTGTCATATGAGCCAAATAATCAATCTTTGGCTGGGGAGTATTAAAGGTTAATAGAACAAACTGAGATGTTAAAAACTAGCGTTCTCATTTGGTCATAAATATGAACTCTTGAGTAAGCTTTAAGGAACAGGTTACAGAGCATTTATCGTAGTGGTTTAAACTTGCTGGCAAATTGTCTCTTTATTGGCTCCTAAAAGCACTGAGTCAACAAAACGTAGAATAAAGGAAAAAAACATGGCCCCAGTTCATGTGTCAGGGGCTTTCTGGGACTCTCTGCCTCAGCAGGCTAAAACCGTCTATCCAAAAAGCTCATTTTACTTGGCTCGCAGCAGCCGAATGCGTGCAGCAAACATCTTGAATCACCGTTTGGGATCTGCCATATATGAAGAAATTTCCACACAAACACATTCTTCTTGGATCATATTTAAATCTGAGGTCGGTGAAGTGGGTCTCAGGAAAGATTGGCAAAAACAGAGGAAGTGGATTAAAGGGAATGGTTACCCCTTGAATCATTCCCCACAGCTTCCTGTTGATGTAACTGGGTACTGAGAGAAAGATTCAACATGTGCACATTAATTTGTTTACAGCACCTTGCAAGAATATTCATACCCTAGAACCTTTTGACCTGCTGCAACATTACGACCCCAGACATTTGTATCTTTGGGTTTTAATGTGAAGTGCATGTGGAGTGCGTTGATATTCAACCCTCCATGGTCAATACTTTAAGAACAAACTTTCATTACAGTGACAGTGAAGTGTGGATCTCTACATCTCCTCCAGAGTTACCAGGTGCCTGTGCTTCCTGCCTGCTCCAATTAATGGCCTGTCACTTCAGACAGACGGCCACGTTTATTAGGTTTGCTGGTATGCCATCCTCTTTCCAGTGTCACATGACGTCACAGAGCTTTGTGAGGCGTTCAAAGCTTGAGATATAGTTAAACCTGCTTTAAATGTTTGTCTGGCCTGTCTGCTGTGTTCCTTGGTCTTCTTGATGGTGTTTGTTCTTCAATGTTCTCTGACAAACCTCTGAGGTCTTCAAAAGAGCAGCTTTCATTTATAAATTCAATAACAAAGGAAACGCCAATTCAATGGTTAGGTGATTTATAAAGCTAACTGGTTGCCATGGATTCATTTTAGGGACTGAATTTAAAAAAGGTACGCCAAACTTTTTTCATTTGTCAACAAAAAAAGAAAACCAAGTGTCACTTCCCTTCCACTTTCTAGTAATTTACTGCTCCATGTTGGTCCGTCACATAAAACCCCAATAAAATACACTGACATTGTGGCTGTAATGTGACAAAATGCAACAAAATGTCACTACTTTTGCAAGCCACTATATGAATGTGAGTAGCTAAGGACTGAAAGCTGGCTACCTTCAGACATGCTTCACCCAGGGACTACTTGTGATATATATAAAGACCATTTCCCTTGCAAGTAGCAGACACAGGGATTCTTTGGCGCTGCCATGATAAACACAGCTTCAACAACAAGCACGTCTGGGAGAACTGGGGTGATGATTTGAGAGCAGGAGGATGGAGACAGAAGACATGATGGAAAGACGAACTGTCATCTCTTCAAACCTCAATGGCCAAGACTCATAAATCTCCAAGAACCGCAGGAGGGAGACTTTAGATTGAACTTGGCAGTGAGTGTAAAGGATGCTGGACTCTCACCTGATTGAACCTGCGGGTGAAGGCCACAACATTCGGAGCAGAGCTGTGCTTCTCCTTCTTGTTCCAGCCACAGCTAGAAAGCTCCTGTAAACCATAAATGAAATTCAGATTATGTTCTGGAACAAACGGAAGGTTCTATACGCACACATATTTCACTAATGTATTTCACAGCATAGTTGGAAGATTTGCTTTGGGAGACAGAAACAAGGGAAGGACCAAGACATGACAGCAGAGGAAAGCAGATGATGAGGAGGAGAAAGAACGAATGAGTGAAGACAGGATTCAGTCAAAGACTCAAAGGGATAAAAGACTGACAGCAAAAACAAACAGGTGAGGTCATACAGGAACACGTCTGTTTTAAATATACAGCACAGATTAAACTGAGAGAGCCTCCTCTCTTATTACACTGTCACAAAGCTTACAGTAACAGGTAGAAGAGCACAAACTGCACACATTTCAGCACAATTTAAAACAAACATTAATGATTTGTTTGGATTCTAGAAATGATAAAACACAACCAAAGAAACGACCCAGTCAGTGCCTTCAAAGTAAATAATCCGACTTTAGGCATAGGATGGTTACAGTTTTCAAGCCCTGCTAAAATCATGAAAAGCTACAATTTTGAAATAGCTAAAATGTTTCATCATGGGGAATTTAAACTTCTTTAGTGACATGCAAGAAAAGATACCATAGCAACCAGAGTTGAGCAGCACTAGCCCTCCACCCACGAGTTGCTGCACAATACCAGTCAGCTATCTGAAAGAAGATTACAACATTTCCCCCCGTGCTCACAGAAAGCCAAATTTGGCTGTTTGAAAATATTTCCATTTGCATGAAAGGAAGACAGACGATGTGTGGAAACTAAAGCAGTGCCTCTTAACACTCTTAAGGTAACAATATGCTCGTTTACATGGACGCAAGTAATCAGAATAAACGGAGCATTGGAATAAAAATGAGTCAGGTAAACGCCAAAAATGGGAATATTTTGATCAGTTTCAGATTGATTGAGATGAAATTGTAATCCGAATGAGAGGGGTGGTTTATGCTGATTGATAATCCAAACGTCATGCATGTAAACACTTGTTCTAAACATATCATTCTGACTGTGGCAAACTGATCTGACTGCGTATGTGTGCGCTATGTCAGGGAAGCAAACCTGGGCTGTTGAGCTCCCATCCTGTAACACAGGAAGACTGGAGCTTAATAAATGAGTGCAGAAACGTCTCAACCGTTATTAAAACCTGGTACGGGTCCATTCAGAAGAGAGAACGAACATACTGCTGACTTTGTTTGGCGTCATGGTTATCAATGGTAGAGCAGGTGCGCCATATGTTGAGGCTACAGTTCTCACTGCAGCTGTCCTCTGTTCGACTCCTGGCCTTAGGCCATTTACTGCAGGTCTTATATCACTCTACTCTCTGTCACACACAGTGTGATGTCGCCTCTGCTGCTAACAAACTGGTTAAACCTCACTAGAAAATGAAAAAAAATCACCCTAAAAATTCTGATTGATGCATCTCTATCTTTTATATCCCTAGTGCTTTTCTACAAAGAACAGAACAGGACAAATATCTAATAGACGCAATAAGCATGTTTGTTTGAAAACTGCTACTAAATTTAGCAGATATTTCTTCTTAATAAGTCTACATATCAAAATAATAAAATGAAATAAAGGAAATGTTAAAAATTCCATTATCATAAAAGTAATAATCATGTATTATGGTATATTACTGTGGTATATTTAGAAGCAATAGGAATATATTTGCTCTTATGTTTTAAACAAAAGCAAACAGATCATGTTATATCTCGGTATAAATGGCAGGGACTCTGAAACCATGGTATTATTACATTACAGTGACCCACGCCTTTTCAGCACACAAAAATATCTGCAAACAACATCTGAGCCGCGACTGGAGAATGTTTGAGCTATTGTAGCTTATGGCAGTTAATGACTAAGTTGTTAAGATCTGAACTGGTTGTTTTTCATTCAAAAGTTCATAAATGACCTAATGGTGTTCTTACAAAGCAGCAGCAGCAGCAGCTGTGGAAACAACAGCAGCGAGGATGTTTTCGGTGTACTTGATTAAAAGCGAGAGTCGTGACTTTGGAAGATGAACAGAGAAAATTCCATCAATACACAAACATTCATTCGTTTCTGTTTCAGTACCAGGCTGGACTCCGTTTGGCCTTCAGCTGCCGTCCTCAGCGATGAGGTAAAGGCAGAGACCACACATACAGTCCAAAGGGAACCCAGTTCCTCCTTGGGCCCTTCACAGGATGTCCCAGAGGCCAGGGACAATGACATAATGGTTGGGGAAACTTTGTGTCAGCCCTCCTCCCAAGCATTTCTCAAACTCAGCCTGCTTGGGATACGGTCTAAACAGCTGAATCAGGCTGCAGCTCCCCCACAGTTACCCCTGTGACGCAGTGAGAATGTCTGGAAGCAACAGCGTCTAGTAAACCTCTTAAAGCTCCCTGAGCTGGACTGTATCAGGGTTACTTTTTTTTGCAAAGAAAGCCTGTGTTCATTCAGGGGTAAGTCTCAGAGGTAAAGAGGCCGCATATCAAATACAGATGTTAAAAGCAGACATTCATGCGTGGGTGAGGTCAAACTTTAAGTCTATGTTAAGGCTATAAAATTGAAACTGTCGAAGAACCAAGAGCATCTTTTCACAAAGATTTAAAGCGCTGATATAAAACATCCTAGGTTTGCTTGGATGTGCTGGTCGTTTAATGAAATGGAGTTCAAACAAAGCAGCACATTTCAGCTTGTTTCTCCATTAATTTTTCAAAACTTAACCCTTCCATTCATTTTACAAATATTTGATTGATTATTAAAACAAAGAGCTCCTATACTTAGAGGTATGTTGGTTTGTTTTCTCTGAGCCTCACGGCTCTGCCCTCTCTTTGCCACCCAGGCAAGGAGGCGGTGTAGTAACAGGCAGACGGTGATTACCACATTTACTGGCACCCCAGGTAAACATGGAAAAGCCTAAAAAGAAATTCATCTTTCAATGCAGCGGCATAATCTGAAAATGTCTGAAAAATCCAACCTTTAATGTTCACATTTATGCAGTAAATTGAAGGTAGTTAAAATATTTATTTTTCTAAAATTGACTTAAGTTTCAAAGAGATTTTATTAGTTAGGCAAGACTTTCATTTTCTCTGGAGTTAAACAGGGTTCCTTCACATTTATCACGTAAAAAGGACGGAAAGGAAGCACAAAAACGGCCGGACACAAGGAAGGGTGGAATGAAGAGAGGAGGGAAGAACGGAAGGAAGAACAGAAGAAGGACGCTTTTAGACAATAGGAAATTAAGTCTGGAAAAGTAAATATTTTTCCAGATTCCTATTTTCTTTTCCATACTTCAGAAAAAAATATGGAAATCAAATTCCATGCTTTTCCAGACTGCATAGGAGCCCTGTATAAATATACCACAGTGGCCCATTTCCTTTGGCCACGAGGCTGGACAAGGATCCATATTTATCCTGGCCCATCAGACAGTGAGGAGGACGGTGTTGGTAAAAAAAAAAAAAAAAAAAAAAAAAAAAAAAAAAAAAAAAAAAAAAAAAAAATCCCCAAGTCTCCATTTCATCCACTATACCTGGATCCCAACCAGTCACTTGCAAGGAAAAAGCCTTTTTCTGTCCCATAACAAACACAAAAGTTTAACGTTGCGTAATTTAAAAAAAAAAAAAAAAAAAAAAAAAAAAAAAAAAGAATAAAAATACACCTCAATATAAAATAAATGTATTTAAATTGAAGTTTGAATTTTTAGAAATTTTACAGTTTGACATTCAGCTGCTGCACTTTAAAAAAAAAAACCCAAAACAAAACAAAACAAAACACCAGAACCCTGACACCAGACCTCTCAGTCCTGTTCTCTCATTTTAACATGCACGAGTCCATCCAGATAGTTTTACAGTTGAAGTCATTTAAAGTCTTCCTGTTGTTCAGTGGCGTTATTAGAAAATCCAGCTGCCTCATATAATTAAGCAGGCCTGATCCACAGTCTTTCCAAAACCCATTAGGATTTCATTTCCTTTATTTTCTCATGACATTACTGTTTCTTCTCCCCACACCCAGGCCTGAAAAAACTACTGGCAACATAAAGGAAAAAGAAAAAAAAAAAAAAAATTCCAACACTGGACCGCTCTGAGAAAGGCTTTGAAAGGTGAAGGTTTTAAACACTGCAGTAAAACAGTGCAGTAAAATAGCTTGCTCCGCTAAACCACAGACACCCTGTCATTTCCTCATGCTGCCTGAGCTGAACAGCATTTTTCTTTTACGCATAATCTTGCTGTATTGAGTGAAGCTGACTGCATCAACACTTTGGTTGGTGTATAATTAACATGGAGGCTGTCAAAAAATAACTTTTGTCACTTCTGGCTGAGCATTTAAGGGACCTGAGAATATGCAATTATCTACAAATAAGATTAAATGAGATAAAAGATGCATCCAAATAAGAGACACTGAGATGGAGGAGATTCACAACCTAACAATTACACAATGAATCTAAACAAAGTGAAGGCTGCGCCAGCTGTAGTTGAGCCACAAATTGCGATGAGCTCATGTGAGATGCCACAAGAATTCCCTTTGTTTTATGTCTCCTCTGTAAGTGGAAAACTGTGTGCCGGAACCTCAGGGAGCCCTACTTTGAGGACAAGGGCCAAGACAGGAAGCGCTGATAAAGATGAGGAACTCTATTGGGCGGAGAAAAAAAAAAAAAAAAAAAAAAAAATAGGGGAAGATGAGATGGGATAGAAACTGGGCCTGGGGGGGAACAAAAAACACTTGCTGCAAGAAAGGAGGGTACTGCAGTGATAAAATTTACAGGGGATGACAGGAAGGACCGGTATGAAAAATGATCTGAGTTGTTTCTGTTCACTGATTAGTGCTTCAGGATGAAGTGAAATGGAGGAACCCTGGGCTGATTGCCTGGTTATGCCTAATTTATGGGTCTACAGCTCTGACTCCCTGCAAATCTGTGGGCCAGGAAAAACATGGGAAGGTAAGAAAGATAAGAGAAGCAGAGGAGGAATAAAAACCTGCTTTAAAACATTTTTTTCTCAGCTTTAAACTTTCAGAAACCTTTAAGCCACCTTCACTGCAAACCACAGGTTTTTTTTATTTTAATTCTAGGAATAGATATATTTGTTGACTCATTTATAGAGGTGATCAAAATGGGTCAATACTCAGCTTCAACAGCTCTGACCAGTTATCAGCCAGTCAGAAACTCAAAAACTGATCTATTTTCTTCTGATCAGTAAACCACACCAAAGCACTACCAGGTCACAGCAACAATATGTTTTTATGCAGAAGTTGCTACTGGGAAAAATAGTCCAAGTTAGTTGTTTTCAGTACCAGTAACATATTCTCAAGGTCCTGTTGTACTCGGGTCCTGGTTGTGTTTGCATTGAGCAGAGTACCGAATCAAAAGTTGGTGGGGACCGTCATATCAAGCAAATTCCTACCGAAACTGTCGAGGTCGTCTCCCCAGAGAACCGGCAGAATACTTCTATGTTTTCCTGCTCCTTCTGTACATGCTTGTCAGCAAGGAAGCTGAGGAAAAGGATTACCTCAGCTTTACCCATTAACTACGTCATAAAAAGAAATTTCAGCCAAGTATCATCTCTGACCTATACTTGCATCTGGTGCAGCTGAATCACTGCTGCAGCTTGTGGGATTTCCCCTGCTGGTGCGAAGAAAGATAAGGAAATCCCCTTGTTCAGAGACTCTTGCAGACTTCTGATCACTTCAATTGGAGAACTGTTTACTAATTTTAAAACTTCGGCTAAAACGCACCTGTAATTCCAGTCTCCAGTGTAGCAGGGCGCAGAATCATCCTCCAGGTCAACATCAAAACTAAGACATTTGATTACACACATTCGGGTGCACAATTCAGGTCCATGCAAACTAGGAGGAAGTTAAGAGACTATATATTTTCAGGCCACAGCAGATTAATAGCTCATAATTTAAGTGCAATCATTTAATTTTCTTGTTTATATGTAGTTATTGAGGCCTCAGTGAGTGTTTTTTTTTTTTTGTCACTGGAGAAAAAAAAAAAAAAGTTGCATGCATTTACTTGCTTGATGTGTGGTGGCACGATGTGGATTTTCCATTCAGTTTGTTGAGTAGTAATTAAACCAATGGCAAAAAAAAAAAAAAAAAGCAACTGAATATGTCATTAAAAACTGACTAGTGAAACTAGATTAAGATGGAATTTTTTTGACTCACTGGTTGCACCAACTTTTAACATAATCAGCTAGGCATACAAAACACTTCGATGTGAACACCGTTTCCTGCTGAGTAGGGTCGTAAAAATAAACCTTAGTCATATGAACCCATCTGAAGGGGTTCTTTTCTTTTGTTCAATGTATGCTTAAAGATGCATTGTGGAATATGTGCTTACAATGAAAGCAAAAACTGATCATGCAGTAAATATATCCCAAAATCTGTAGAACTGAAGCGAGTTGTGAGCTGAAAGTTGAACACAAATCTCTGATAAGTGCATCTCTAGATTTGCGTTTTGTGTCCTTTTCTAGTCAGGGTTTCCTCTCGGAATTTGTTAAACCGGGGAGGGGGGGGGATTAATATTCGTAGCAAAATACAGAGAATCCTCTTCGGCACCATTAAATATAAAAATTCACCACCTGTTTCTATCAATTGTATTTATCTATTGTATTTATTCCTGATTAAATTATTTTAAATTAAATGAAAATAATAGCTGTTGACTTGTGTGAAGAGTATTACAAACAAGCTAAATCGTAAAAAAAAAAAAAAAAAAAACCCAACAAAAAGAAAGAACAGCTCTCACTAACAGAGTCCTACCGGCAGAAAAAAAGCCGTTCAAAGGAATCGAATCGCTCGTGAACATCACCGCTGCTCTCAGCAGATATGACTTTGCTCATCTAGTTAGAAATATATATATTTTTTAGACGTATTCAGTTGTGCTCCATTTTGCAATAAGACTGTGAGCTTCTGTCCTGTAGGCCTTTCTTATGGAGTCCGTGAACCCTGAGCTCTTGTGGAATTAAACAACAATTAAATAAAACGCTGCAGTGTTTCCCAGCTGGGCGGGGAGCGGCTTGGGATTCCCTCAAATAAGCGAAAGAAACAATACAACATGTTAGACAATGTTTTCTTTCAGCCTGAATAAATCCCGACGTAAATAATTATTTTATTCTAGATATTACAGCTGCTAGATGCGGTTGGTCAGCTCGAGGCGCAGCGCTGCTCACCGCCCCGTCACATTGCACTCATTACAGCCGCAGCGGTGCAGCCCCAGACCGGGCAGACCTAGACCTGCGTGCCGGTGGCATGCCATGTATCCTAATACTGTTCTAAAACAATAAGAGTTCTGAAACCCACCCCGAGAACCTGAAAAATATTCCTGCAAACATGATATAAGTAATCCTGGTGTTGTTTTCTTTCCACCAGTAATTTTTTATGGTAGATATCATCTCTGAAGTAGCTTTTTTTTTCTAACGCCCGTTACCAGCGTGGGCTGAGTGACGTGTTGGAGACATTAATGAACCACATGTTTACTTCAGACTTGCAACATATTGCATGAAAGCAAAACAAAAGTGTGTGATTGGCCAATAAAGCTCAGTATGTTAAACACCTCTGGTTTCCCCTCCACCCGGCTCAGATTTAGTCTGGAAATGTCACAGCTAGACAGGTGTTAGGTCAATGCCAGGAAACGCAACAGTTGTGTGGCTTTTTCAAAATAATGTAAATTTCAACATTTCATGATATTTAAATTCATTTCAAACCCTGATTGTGGTCAGTTTAAGAGCGCAAATATAGGCTACATATGTATATAAAATTTTGCCATGCCAGTGCACCACGATCAATTACATGAAGAGGAACACTTGAAGACGGCATTAAATATAATGAAGAAATTACTTCAACAGTGGTGGAAGAAGTCCATTCAGACAATGGAAAACTTGCCACTGTGGTTTTACAGTCTCTCCTGCCAAAGCATTATTTTCTCCCACTTTCACAGTGATGAATGCGTCCAGAGTGTGGTGCTGACAGGTTAGAGTGTAGCAGGGGTTCCTTCTTGTTTTTGTTGCATAGCAATCACTGTCCAAACAACATGAGCAGACTATGAGGATCTACACTGAGCTACAAACCAACAGCCTGAAGACAGGCTGTGATATCCTTTTCCACGCGCGGCTTCCCATTACATCTGACGACAACTGAATGTGTCAGTAACACCTTGAAATTACACAGCTAGTGCTTTCATGACATTTTGTGGTCGAAACTGGACTCCATCACCTCTAGCAACACTTCTATATCACTCTCTACATAACACGCGGGTGTGAACTGCTGGATGAATATTAACAGCCAGATGCAAACGGTAGTGGGGGTTTAATTACCAAAAATAGTTAGCAGTAGAACAGACTCATTGTTTCTCAGTGTCTCAGCCAGAGAACAAAGGAAAACTTTTAATAAAAGAATCTGATCTGCAGCCCAGATCATTCCTCTGTCTGGGGAGAGGTTGATATTTTCAGCTGTGGCTCTCTTTAACACAACACAGCTACAAATGGGAATTTTATGAGAGAAAACAATGAGCTGATATAGGAAACCTTAGACTGGTTCAGCTTCATATCACACAAATAAGTGATACTGGAAAGGTTGTTCTCAGATCGAAACATGTAGAAAGGTCAGGTTTTATAGCTTGGCTTTTCATTCAATACACTTTTTCACAACAACTGTATCTTTGGCATAACAACATAAATCTTGATGATGTGGAAAAAAAGATCTTGCTCTAAGAAATCAGGTAGAGACCAAAATAGGCCAATTTTCAGCTGAACCAGCCGATCCCAGATTAGCTGATTGTAAAACAAAAGCAAAAGCATTTCTTTTCTTGGAATTAAAAAGGTCACACTAAAGTGACTGCTTCACGCTTGCAGCAACATTCTTTGGTGAGGAAGTTGCTGCAGAGTGAAGAAAACTCAGGTAGAAGCTTTCTAAGTAAGTAAGAAAGAAAAAAAAAGAAAAGAAGGTAAGGAAGGAAGTAAATAAGTAAGGTAGGATGTTGACTTCCAGTGATGCACAAAACAGCTCTATAACCTTGGTATGTTTTTAAAGAAATTAATTTGTTTACTTTAGTATGAGGAAGTTCTTACACAAAAACACACTGAAAACTATCATCTTTATTCTCAAGGCTTGTTCCTATACTTTGTTTTTAGGGTCCGCACTGAGCTGGGAAAAACGGCTTTTAAGTATGCTGCTCCCTCTGCCTGGAATGAACTACAAAACTCCTTCAACCTGCAGCTGTTTGTTACCTTAGACGTGTTTAAATCTCTTAAAAATGAAGAAACATCCACATTGGATTGCTCACGCTTTTGCTATATTTACTGGTTATTTTTAGACCTTTACGCTACTTTTAAGCCTTAATGCATTATCTTTCAGGTTTTATGGTTGGAATGACTTAAATATTCCACGCCAAATGTTTTGAAACTGTGTTTTTTTGTGCTGCTGCCTATCTTGGCCAGGATGCTCCCGCAAAAGAGATTTTTTATTTATTTTTTTTTTCATCTCAATGAGTCCTTTCCTGGTGCAATAAAAGTCAATAAAAAGAAATAACATTATTACTTACCATTATTTTTGTGAAGACAGCTCAGTGGAAAAATATGTTTAATGTTATTGTAGCATTTAAAAAAAAAAAAAAAAAATCTGAACAAGCTAAAATAAATCTCTGCAGAGCATCACAAAAATTTGAGATATGAAATCGTCCATAAAATCTTTACACAACACATTACATCCCTTAATCAGTCTTTGGTCTTAGAGGAATAAAAGTGTTCATTTCTCGATGAAGACCTTCTCTAACAGGACTGAATCCTTTCAGTTCAACAGATTGACGAATTTAATGCTGTGTCACCTAAATGTGGGAAGAGATGGCGTCATTCTGATCTGAATGTGTGTGTGAGAGCCAGGCTTGTGAAAATGAAACATTACCTGCCTTCAACTACAAGTCATCATTCTCCATGACCGTCAGCATGTTCAGAGGAGATCTGCTCTGGATGTTCAGACGTGAGGAAAGTCACATAGTTCTCAGCAGTATGTAAAATGCAACCCAACTGCTGTTCCCTGAGAGCTGGAACAAAGATTGGCGGCCAAAGCCGCTAAATCACTCAGCTTGGCTGTTGCCATGACTCTTGTGTTAAAAACAAAAGGCAGATCTCTCCCCCTGAAACCCTTCTCCATCACTCATGCTCTTTTTTTTTTTTTTTTTTTTTCCTCTCTCAGCCACTATTTCATAAACATCCAGCTGCAGATCGTCAGCAGCGGGTCTGATTACAAAATTAGAAAAACAGAGAAAGAAAGAATGGTTTCCATTGTTTTTCCTTGAATCAAAGTTCTTTTATCCTTTCATTTAACACATCGTTTCATCCCCTCCTCTGCTGATGCACAAGCACAGTTCATCAAACTGAAGTCGCCAGGCTTCAAACCACCAGTAATCGCCACTTCGTAAATTCAGATGAGAGGGAGAGATTACCTTCAAGTCCCTTGTATCCATTGCTCTCCCTCCTCCTTGTGATCTATGTTATCATATGTCATTATAATGGCATTTCACTTTGCTAACCAACAGCCAAGGAACATAACAGCCATTCATCGGAGAGCTGTAAATTAAACGACAGTCTGCTCTGCACTATAGATTATTCTACGTCCCAGAAAATGCTGTCTGCTGTTCCCATTGATTATGCCAGCGCACCAAACTGAGCGATGCATTCCTGGGTACTGAATAAATGGCTTTTACCACTCAGCCGTTAACGGGTCCGCCCCGTTCACGTGGAAGCGGCTCTTCTGGATCGATTTTTTTGTTTGCTTGCCGAGTCCGCTGTGTCACAGTGAGATGTGTTTTGAAGATGCCTCCCTTAAAGCAAATCCTATATCAAATAGAGCTGCAGGCCTCTCCAAGTACAGGATGTACAATTTCCTACATCATGTGAAACAAGGGGTTTGTTTCCTGTCCAAACGTGCTGGCTGGACTTTATACTACAGCTGAGAAAAAGTATCTGCCCCTTCACAGATCTATTCGATTCTTATTTTTGTGGTCAGATTTTAATGCCCCAGATCATCTATCATAAGAATTTAATTTATTGAGCATTAAAAGAAACTATCCAAACCAATCTGATCTGAGTGAAAAAGTAACTAAATCAAGGCTAAAAACCCATCCGTTTGAAGTTACTTTTGATCAGTAGTAAGTAGAACATTGAACTATATTTGCTTGATGATATTTGCTTGATGAGCCTAATGAGTTTGATGCACTGATATTTGCTTGATGATTTTGATGATTTGCTGTATACATGACTGCCTTGCTGCTGAAATGTGCTATACAAATAAACTTGGCTTGACTATCTCTTGTTAAATCACAAATGACATTTACTTAAACACATTTATATTAAAACAAAGTTCAATTCAACAAACCACACTGTTTTCTTACTTCTTCTATAAAACCAAGAAATCACTAAAATAGAACCGGTCTGACAAGTAGGCAAAAGAGCTCAAAAACCAAAACGCCCCCTATCTAAAGAAATTTAACAACAGATTAGAAACCATCAGTGTGGAAAGGGTTACAGAGCCCTTCATAAGGCTCCAGTGAACCATAGTGAAAGCCATAATACACAAATTTAACAAAACATAAAACAGTGGTGAACCTTCATAAGGGCGGTCGGATCACTCAAACATGTAAAAGCACTGCAGCCCTCACTTGAGTTGAGCTCAGGTCTCGCCCACACGAGAATGTTTTTTTCTAAAAAAAAATGGGAAAGTTTTCAACCGTTTTTTCCTCCCACATCGTTTTAGGTGATACAGAGCCCCCTAGGGGACATGAGGGATTTTTGTTCTTTTATGTTACCTCACAAAAGTATTGCATTCCCACGCAATACCTTTATTGCGTTCCCTTGCAATAATGAATTTGGTGGCCAGTTTATGGGGCATCTTGAATATTGAAAGTCTTGTTGCTACAATATAAGGTTTTTGTAAAGTTTTTGCATGTATGTTAATATCTTGCTTGTCAGTTATCTGAAGTTTTATATCTTTTTCTTTTAGATAAATGCATCACAAACTTGCTCCAGCATTTTGCATGTAAAACTGTTCACACATGGACTTTTCATCCCTACTTTAAAACATAAACATGACAGAAAGTTTCTGTAAGAAGGAAAGAAACAAAAAAAAAAAACAAAACACAAACTATTTGGACTATTTTTGAGTTGTTTTCACAGGGTAATATCACCCTCGGACAGTTTTGGTTGGGTCTGTTAGTCTGAATGGTTAATAAAGGGCCGTTTTCATGTGCAGTCCCATTTCCACCCGAAGATATCACACAAACAAACATGAAAACGCAGTTAACAGATCAATTTCCAACCAGTTTCTGCACCAAAGAGCTAAGAATGTAAAAACATATTTTCACTGAGGATTTTTAAAGGTGTACATATAAGTACAATTTTAAATTAACATTTGTCATCAGAGTGACTGTATACAAAATAGAGCTGGGTGTATTTGCAAATTTATTGCAAGGGAACAAAATATTTATTGCCAGGGAATGCAATGTAACGCAAAACACCACTTACAGACCTGGGGGAGTAAAAACAGCGTTTCGGGCCTTTGTCGGTGTTTCTATGTGGAGGAAAACATCTCTGGGAGTGGAGGCGGGTGGTTTTGAAAATGACAACCCATTTTAGAAAAAACGTTCTTGGATGGACGGGGCCTCAGTGTTCATGAGTCTACAGTAACAAAGAGACTGGGCAAAAATAGCATCTGTGGAAGAGCTCCAAGAACTGCTGACCAAAAAGAACATCAAGGTCTCACTTTTGCTCTTAATGATCCCAAAGACTGTCGGAACTATTTTAGGAACTTACAAAACAAAAAAGATAAAACTTCTCAGAAAGTGTGCCTCCCATCACGTTTTTTGTGAAACTCATTTTAGGAAAAGAACATCACACCGACAATTAAATGGTACTGACATGTTGTGGGGCTCCATGTTGACTGAGATGACTTCCTGTAATTGATGGAACCAAGAATTTAGCGCTCTAGCTGAAAATCCTGAAGGAGAATGTCTGGCCATCAATTTGCGTCCCTAATAACAAGCACACTTAGGTTATGCAGCAAGTGCAATGATCTGAAGCACACCAGGAGGTCCATCTCAAAAGAGTTTTTTTTTTTTCCTTTAAGTTTTTACAGTGGCCTAGTCAAAGTCTGGGCTCAAATCTGATTAAGATGCTCAAACATCATCTTAAGCAGGTCCTTTCAATCTGGCTGAATTGATACAACTCTGAAAAGAAGAGTGGGCCAAAAGTCCCCTACAAGACTCAAGGCCAGTAAGCAGGAACCCTTGATAGCAGCTGCTGTCAAGACTAACACTCAGGCTATCTTTGTCTGCAGTAAAAAAAAAAAAAAAAAAAAAAAAAAAAAAGATATTTGATCATCTAAAACATTCAAGTGTGATCAAATGCATAAACATGCAAGGGTGCAAGCTTTGTGCCATCTCCAGACAGTATCTGACACATAAGTTCACGGTTTGTATGGATTCTTTTCACTTGCCATCATGGCAGAAGGTTAGAATTCCTTCTTCATCCACAATGTTTGGCTGGACCTTCCGGGCTCTTCTCCATACATCTGCTTCATGTCAGTGATGGAATGTTTCAGCTATTATCGTCTTCTGCTCGACTGCAATGTTGTCTGGATCATTTAGGCAAGTAAAACAGAAGAAAATCTAAGTGAATGAGCCCTGTTACTCTTCTAAAGCTTCTCTTCTAGTCACACCAGTGCTTTCGCTGTGATGTTGCGATAGTTATGAAGTGTTTATGGAGCTTGAGTGAAGAAAAATAAATATCTTAATAAAAAGTGCCAACAGCCCAAGTCATGCAGTCATGCTGTTTAAATTTAGCAATAATGGGATTATAAAATCCAACCAAAGTATTCTGTAAAGGGATTCCTTCTTGTCGTAATCACTACTGATCAGCTCTAGCAAAGTCATAAAAACATGAAGAAATTTTTTGAAAATGTTAATTCCAGTTATTTTTATTGAAGTTATAATACTAAAATCAACCCTGGAAACAACATCTGGATTTGCTAAGTTCATAAAAGCAGTAAAAATCTGAACCAAACGCTAAAACCCTTAAAGCTATGAAACAAAATGAGAATTACATCATACGGCATCATGGAAACAAAAGCAACCATGGCCTTGTTTCCACTCTCTCATCTAATGGGAATTATACAAGATACAAAATCCCTCGAAAAAGTATCCATGCCTTTTGAATTTTTTCACATTTTCTCAAGTTACAACCTGAAACTTCCAGGAATTTTATTGTGATTTCAAGTAACCTGAAATCACAATGAAATCACCCCGTGTGAATCTGGCATGCACAACCTGGTGTAATTTGGCCTCTGATCAGTTGTTTAGAGGAATGGTCCTGGCCAAAACATTTTTCCCCTTTTGTTTCACCAAAACTTGATTGCAGAGGAAATGTAAAACACGGCGGCGGCAGTATTATGATGTGGGGATGGTTTTCTTCAACAGGGACAGGGAAGTTGCTCATTAATAATGGGAAAAGCTAAATCCCTTTCATTCACTTCACAATTATACACTATTTTACGATGATGTTCTAGCACATGAAATCCCCAAAAAATTCATTAAAATGTGTGGTTGTAATGTAACTTAAGGGTGGGCGATACGGACTTTGAATTTTATCATGATATTTTATTGCACAATTTGGATTACAAGAAAAAAAAAAATTATTACTTTTTTTTTTTTTTTTTTTTTTAGGTAGCTGTATGGCTGTGACTGCATGGCACAGCATTCATCACGCCACAGACACAAATACTGTTCTTGAAAAGCATTCCAATTTGAAATAGGCTTCATTACACCACTCACTTCAAGAACTGATTTATATCACTAAACTGATCACAATACCCGCATTTAATCATATTTTCAAATTTTCTTTTATTTATTGATGTTCTTGTGGAACAAACAGTGGAGAAAATAGTCAAAATAAAATTTCTGACAATACTGTCAGTTTTGCTTTTTATTTAACATCATTAAATGAAATTCATTGAGAAAACGATAAGTCAAAACTCTTTCACAAGAAACTTTTCATGATAACAGCTCAAAGATACGACAAATGTAACCTGAAATCCCTAATGTGATTCAATGTGGAAAAAGTTCAAGCAGTATGAAAACTTTTGTGAGGTACTGCACAGAGTTCATATTTATACTAGATTCAATGAAACTAAACGGTTAAAAAGGTAAAAAAAATGGGCAGGAAGTCAATAAAAATACTATTGCATAACTCGAGGAATTGAGTTATTTAATATTTTCCTATTTGGGCTGTGAACAGAGCGAAACAGCAGGCATGCCTGAAGACGCATGCAAGCCTGCTTTTCCCATTATGTGTTTGCAAAGAGGACACGAGGAAGGCAGCAGTGGAAACTCAAGCGGAGTTCACTTCAGTCATAGCAGCGTGCCTTTCCTCAGCGAGGGCACCCACTCTGCTCCCCCCGCTGGGATCCTGCAGGGTCGCTCGAGAAAGTGCACTCTCCGCTCCTTCTCTCCCTCTACACCACAGCAGCCATCGCCTTCTCACACCAACCCCAATCAGACTTCATGTAAATATCCACTCGAGCTCCATTTTACTCAGACTACATTTTCATTTTGCATCATTAACTCCCGAATTAGCTAGAAAAACTACGCCAAACTAAAAGTCTGCACAGAGCTTCGACGTTTCTTTTTTTCTGATCAAAAAAAAAATATATATATGTGTGAAGCTCCAAAAAAAAAAAAAAAAGAAAAGAAAAAAAGAAAAAAAGCATGCGACAGAGTGACAATGAACGAAAGCAAGTGCTGCACACATGCATGAGCACGGCTCAGACTTTCCAGCCTCACACTGAGCTGTTGTGGGCATCCTGTTTTTCGAAGGCTACAGTGGTGAACTTTAAAGCCTGGTAATCCATGCCTGCTGTCAAAAAGGCCCCAGCAGCTCAAAGGGGAAGATGAATGAGATCACAGTGACTCTTGATGTGCTAAATACCAAGAATAGGTGAGATACTCTTCATCTGCATAACTGTGATATGTATGCCGGTGTAGGGGCTCTGATTACAGATAACTCAAGATGAAAACATGTGACTGGGGCACAAGATAGCAGATTTTGGAGAATGGAAAAACTTTCTACCTCCAAAGTTGAAGATCACTAATAAGGAGGTTTTATTTGACTTATTTACAAATGATTATATCAGTCGTTTCAGAGAAAAGAACATATGAATAATTCAATTAATTTTTCCTGCCTATTTTTTTTATAACACCAAGCATTGAGTAAAAGGTATTAACCTTCAACCTGCCTGAATCGCAGTCTGACGTTAATATCTATAGGTTCAACAGCTAATGAAAACTCAATGCTTCATTCTGCTTCTGACTTCTGGAGTGCGACATGGGAAATTTTGCTGCTTTCTTTTAAAATCTAGAACCTCTGGACCTTTCAATGTCAGAAAAATCGCTCTTCTTCACCCCTCCCCCCAAACAAAAATTATCCGGAAAATAATAAAAGCAAATTCCATACTTGTCCAGACTTTTCAGGGCTGCGTAGCAACCCTCATGCTTCCAGTATCAACAAGCAAACAAACTCAACAAACTCAATAGCACACACTTCTGTTTATTTAAACTCAAGTTTCCCACCTTGAGTTGGATGCCCCAACTAGACCTTCGAATGTTGGGACACCCCATCAGTCTCTCTGCCACATCAATGTTCAACGGGGTTGAGGTCACGTAACCTGTCTACAACAGTAAACACCTCTGAGTCTACTGAGTATTTATGGTCGTTATACTGCTGTGGTGTAAATCCCCAAACCAGCGGGTGGACAATGTCTGTGAGCTACAGAGACCTACTCTTTGTTTGTGAGAGCTGAGCTCATTCACTACACCAAGCCATTCAGTGCAGAGACTTGAGTGTTATCAGCATCATGCTTCAATCTTCACATAAACAGACACATTTACTGCTGAAAGTAAGCTACAAGTCAGCAAAATTGGAGCGTTTATAAGCTCATCTACTGTGATACGCCTCGACTTCACAGTTATGCTCCACTTTGACTAAGCCGATCACAAGCGGCCTCAAGAAAACACATTAAAATGTGTAACTGTAAAAAAGTTGGACAGATTCAAGGGGTGTGAATATGTTTACAAGGGGGGTGTATGAGTTAACTCCTGGGGAATGTTTAAACCATGTTTATCATCTTCTGAGCTGATCAAAACTTGTGGTGTCTGATGACTAATGCTGACTGGACTCAGTATCCGGCTGATGTTCCACCTTTTGATGGTCAGATCTTAATCAAGCAGCTGGCTCCTGTTAACTGCTGCACGGTATCAGATAAACCTACAACATGCGATACGGTCGGTGGATGGCACGACGACTACATGAACTGCAATAAATAAATACTTAACTAAACGACGTTCATGTCTTCCTGGTTCCAGTTTTACTGCATACATCGACCTCAGATGAAGGCAAGGAATACTGCAGTTCAAGCAGTTCTTGCGATACATCAATATTACGATACAGCTGCAATATTCTACTCCTGCTTCTATTAATAGATGGGATGTTTTAATAAAATATGACTAAAAATCACTGCTAGTAAATACTGATCAGCCTTCTTAAGCTATAATCCTCCACAGAAATTCAAGAATAAATCCATGGATGATGAAATATTTACTGTAGAAATGTTCTTAGTGGGATAACAACATTGTATTGAGCTGGGTCTCTGGCTGCAGAACACCAAACTGGTTCTTTCATAGAACCAGTAAAGAACAGGCTCTATATCCCTGGCACTGCTTTGATCAAAAATCCCAACTACGATGTTTGACTGCTGCGGTTTCAGTGTCATGCTGTGCCTTCTTAGAAAGTTTAACATTTTGACTTCTGACAACTTTGCATATCAAATGTTATCGGTCCTCACAGAACTCCCTACAGAATAACTCCACCTAACATGTTAAAACATACCACCTACAGACATTTAACAAAACTGATTATTTACTATTGTCTTTTTTTTCCATTTTGCAAAGTGTGTAAACCTTGAACCGCATTATTTCCCAGTGAAAATAATGCGGTTCAATGGAGATTTTGGATAAAGCTACTAATCACAATTTGATTATAAAAGTACACGCAAAAGATAAAGTTTGTGGTTAGTAGCCGGAGAAGCCCAGCTAATGCCTCTCACTCAACATAAAGAAGCATATTAATTTAATGGCGTCAAACCAGCCGTCATCTCTTCATATAGTTTGGTGACTCACGTCTGGTTGGATGGCTTTGAACACAGGAGCATCCATGAGGGTGATCTGGCCCTGAAGGAGACAACACAGCAGCTGTTAGACTGGCTAAAGCTAAAGACTAAAGTCACATATTCCCTCAACAACACACCCCTTACAGCAGGTCAACGTAATTGTTAATAACTCTTTTTACATGCAGAATTAATGTTGCTTTGATATTTCAATCTTGCTTGCTGTGTAACTGCTTTGTTATTGCATGCATTATGTAAAACACACACATCAAGTCTGTTTTTTTAAATGCACACCTTATCCAAGCTAGACACTTCTCAACTACTTGAAAACATTTATTATAGTGCAAGTGTGCTTTGAGAACCCTGAGCATATTAGAAATGCCTTTAAACCTCAGGGAGGAAGGAGTCTGATACAAAAATGAAGACCAGACTGCCATCTTGTGGTTATAAACGGCAGAACCAAAGCGAAACATTTTTAACAAGAGATCAAAAAAAGATTCTCGTTTGAATTATAATAAAGGGAATTGGGAATAGCAGAATAAAGCCAGTGTATTGCAGACATGACTCTGAAGTTTATTTAGAGCCACCATTGGAAAATGTGCGCAGTGGCAGCTGGGGGAATTCCCTTAGTGCCGACTTGGCACTGCTAAACATCATTAATTATTACTGATCCAGACCTCGTTTCCACTTATATCACTTCATCTCCTCCGGTCTCAGTTCTGCACTTCCCATTTGAGCTTACTGAACACTCTACTTTTAAACACTCGTGTGGAAAGTTTAACTCGACGAGAGGAAGAAAGTTACGGACACTTAAAACTGGACTCACCGCATACTCCTCGGGAGTGACCTTCAACACATCGAACACGACGGCATCGAAACTCTTCTTCAGCTCTGAAGAGGCCTTATCACTGAGAGACTCTGAGCTGCTGCTCCTCTGTCAGGGAAAAACAACAAAGAACGAACAAAGTTAGAACTTCTGGCTCTATGAGGAGAACTGAGCTGATTTTTCTAATCTGGAGATTCACTGTTTTTCTTTGAACACTGACCGATTTCTGCCGATTTCAATTTCACATGACTTACATTTTTATCTGAGGACCATAATGCATAAATACAGTATGCTGCAAACTTTACCCGACATAATCGATTATGTACATAGCTTACTTGTTCCAGCCATGTGAACTTGTCTGCTCTTGCTAGAAGAAAATGACGATGTTATGTACATTAAATGGACAAAACAGTGTATTTGCTTATTATTAAATTCAAAAGAAGTGCATGAACATGCATGCATTAGTTGATGTGTTTATAAACCAAAAATGAGGGTTGTCATTTGTTTTTTATGAATATGAATGAAAAAAAAAACAAAAAAACAAATCTACTTTTCAGCATTATGACCTGGTGACTGGGGGGGGACTGGCCGATTCCGATGTCTGGCTGATCAGCTGTTGCATCTTGAGTTAGTAACAAGTGTGTGGGAGGAGAACCTGCTCTCTACAGACATTCAGAGAAGCCCATGTTCTGCGAAGGGAATGACATGATCTGTGGTGCAGGTGGGGCCTTACCTCAGAGGCTGTTGCAGCTGTGTTGGAGATGCTTGACTGGCCATTAGGGAGGTCCATCATTCCCATACCATCGAGCTTTAACGCAGGAGACCATTCATCGCTCTCAGCTGCAGTAAAGCCTGCTCGGCTCTCTGGATGGGAACAAAACATTTTATACAACATCCCGATCATTACAGCCATTAATGCTACGGTGCAGCAACAGCACCACCTAGTGGATGAAATAAGTATGTATCACTGGTCTTGAGATCAAATCATAACAGGTCAAACTAAACATACCCTTAAAAAACATGAGATGGTTTAATTCGTGATGGTGATAAGAGTGCCCTTAGGCTCAGCTGCTGTCCCAAGAGGGTTGTGTGTGCCATATGGGCGTACACTTTCACAGCCTGTCTTTACCACACTTGAGAACAACAGGGCAGAAGGAGCTTAGGCTTGAGCATTAGTAAAAGATCTTATGCGCAGGGAGTCTGGCGTTTGTTACATCCACGGCGGTAAACGGCTTAATCAACCTGCTGCCGCGCGGAACAACCACTCCGCTTCAGACCACATTGACTGACCACATGAGTTTATTTTTGTCTTTCAATTTATAAATTACAAAAAGATAAAACTAATTAATAAAAACAGGCTTATGTTGAACATTTAGGTTAAAATAACAAAATAAAATCACAACCCTAACTTATTCAGTCTAATCCTGTTATAAATAGACTGAAATTCAACTTAAAGCCATTTTAGCAAGAATATTCCGATATCTTCAAATACTTTTTCCAGCTCAGGACCGAAAGCATCTCTAAATATTTTTTGAATTTTTTTTTTTTTTTTAACGGAACAAGGTAAGGGAGGAGCAATGAAACACAAAGAAGCTGCTTCAAACCATAAAAGTCAGCTGAGTCGTCTCTTGTTTATCTGAAACACAAATATATCTGTGCACTCGTAAAACTGTTAAAACAGCTTAATGCCATTGGAAAAACAGATTTAAAATTATACTTATATTTTAACTGCACTAACACTGATTCCTATGTAACTAATTTCAAACAATTACTTTTACTTCTTTTGAACATAAAGCCCAAAGTTAAAACATCTCTAACAGGCATGGGGCCACTTACTGGTATCAAGGTGAAATCACTCAAATTTTCCAGCGTTGTGTTCCTACAGTTTAAAATCCTTTTAGGTGCTGGTGTGACCTCAGTTTGTTGTTGCTGCACATTACCAGTCAGCTGGCTGAAAGAAGGCCACAACACTTTTACATCACTTCCAAAGATAAATGTGAGCCTTTAAAAATATTCCCAGCAGCTAAAAAAAAAAAAAACGCAGACAGTCACGGCATGGAAACTAAAGGAGCGCCACCATCACTCTTACTGGGGTACCATTGTTAATTACAGTTTTAAAACTCCAAGCCAACCTTACAAACATGAATTCACTTTAACTACATGTATAAATACTATTAAATCTGACCCATTTATCCAGAGACCGAATTGTAACGTGTTCAGATCTTTCAAACAGGTTTAGTTTTTGTTTTGTTTTTTTAAGATTCTGTTCTTTAACTTTTTTGGGACACTTCCTTTTGCCTTAAATCTGTTTCCTGGTTCAAGTGGCCATGCATACCTGCTGTTTTTAGCACAGCCGTTGAAGTGGGATTGTTGTATTAGCTCTGAACGTATGCCGTCTGGAGAAACGTTGAAGATCGGAACAGTGAAACATTAAGTCGGTTCAGTGCCGACGTGTTGAGCTGAGAGACCGCTGACGGGGCTGTGTGAAGTTATGCAACAGGTGAGTGGCAGGTTTTAAAGTTAATCATCAAAAGAAATCCTAAATTTTAGCGTCGATTAATATCTACTGATCTTGTTCGACAACCCCAGAGTGTATTTTCCCTCTTAAATGGATTGTGCTTTAAGGACCATTAGCAGCTTCCACTGCTGCTGCCCAACAAAAAGCAAACAGCATTACATCATGTGAGCCTCCCTCCTATTGTTGGACAGCAGTGCATGATTGTACAGGAAGCAATAGCTCCCTTGTGTTTACAAGTCTGAGTCTGTTGTTTATTAAATCTCATGTCTATAATTACCTTTCTTACTTCCTGCTCTGATACCTAATGGATGGATGCCTTGTTCTGTTCGAGTTACGCCAAGACCTAATAATTTAGATTCTTCAGCACACTAAACATCATGGTTTGTATAAATAGACATATGAAGAGATTCCTTTTCCCCATCGCTGGTGATTCCCTGAACCTTTTTGTGTTTTGTTCTTTTAATTCTGTTGTTCAAATGGCACAAAATCTGGCCGAGTTGTGTGTTTTGGAACGGGTAGCAGGTCTCCATGTTTATTTTATTTTTTAACGTCTTTCGTGCCTTTTGCCTTTTAATCTACATAAAGCGTGCGTTGAAGCAGAAATGCGTCTAAAAGCTAGAGGACGGTGGCACCAGAGTCCTGGCGTTGCAGAGCCCCAAGAGCAGTCTGTGGCAACCTTCTGCATTTCTTATGGCATTGACACAGATTGAACATGTATTTTATTCTTATGCCACCAGTGGAGTGTGATTCCCATTTTCACTTTTAACTCCCTTTAGAAATCTTTTCAGAATGTCATGTTTTATAGTATTTTACAAACTGAAACTATTAGCATGAATAGGATTTAATAAAAAAAAAAAAAAAAAAAAAAAAAGGGCAACCAACCAGACAAAAAAAATTTATCAATGGGGTCAGCAATTCAAAAACTCCATATATATATTTTTTATATATAGTGAGGAGAACTAAAATTAATGACATCTATAAATAATCAGAAAAAAAATATACTGATATATACCAGTGGAGCGATTTATTTAATGACTTTGCAAAGTCAATAAATCCTGGAAGCAAAGATTGCAGGAATATGGTTTTAGTTCAGAAATGGGTTTTTAATGGAACTACCACTAAAAGCTCTGTTTTCTGAAATATTCTTAAAGATGATGGCTAAAAACACTGTTAATATACCAAAATGCCATATTTCCCTCTATAAGAGGGATTACTATATTACCCTAGAGGCAGAAACACACAGCCACTAGAAGCACAACACCACATTTACAAGAGAAAGAAAAAAAAAAAATAAAGGCAGCCCATACCTACTAGATATGTGTCAGATGCGCATAGTGCCAGAGGGGAAGTTGCTTGTTTGTCTGTATTCTCTTCTCTCCCTCTCTATAGGGTCCAGTCTTTCTCAGAGGTCTGCTTCTGCAGCCTGGGCGGAAGTAAAAGAGACAAAAGAGAGAAGCTGAAGATGGAAAAGAAAGCAGCAGCAGGATTGTTTTGTACGGAAAAACCCACACTGCAGTAACAGCAGCATGGAGCAAACACAGACCAAAAATCCCCAATAACTCATCACCTCCTCAAGAATCCACCTGATATTTTATCTGAGAGATGACAAGAATAAAAACCTGAGGCAGATGCTGGCCACTACAAACTATGAAATACAGAGTGCATACATCTGTCAGCAATCACATTGTAACTACTGACACATGAAGTGAAAAGCGTGCACTTGGAGAGGGATTCACTACACATTAGATAAACCTTTTGTTCCAGGCTTTGATGTGTTTGGAACAGAAAAACGAGTGTAAGTGTAGGGGTGTTAGTTGCTGCTGACATATTTCATTTACTGTGTACTTGATTTTCATCTTCAGTTTGTGTTCTCCCTACATGACCAAAAGTTGTCAGTAGGTGGCTCACTACGCTCAGGGATTACAGCTCATGTGATGAAATGGAAGCAATGTGTGCCTGCTGGCAGACTGAGGATGGCCTTTAGACTTCATACGGTGTCTCAGATCTTCTTTTCATCACAATCAACAGGATATCAGTAGCAGATAAAAGAAAAGATCAACATTTATACTAATCAAAGTCTTCTTTAAGGCTTTGTTGGCCAAATCAGAGGACTTTCTTTCTGATATTCTACCTGTGGATTGATGTTTTTGAAGCATAAAAACAGGTTTATAACAAACCGTGTTCATAAAGTCTATGTCACTGTCACACAACGCTGACTGGAGCAGTAGAAAACCTCCAGGTTAAAAAAGCAGGCTTCTGCTCGTCAGTTGTCATTCATTTTCCTGCAGCTGCTAGTCAGCCTTGAACTCTACCGTCGTCCAAGCAGTTTATGGCTCCTTAAAGGGTAGCACAGGTTTTGGGAAGTAAATTTCTAAGAAGTTGTTCTCAGCGGTCAGACTTGGTATAATAACCTAGGGTTAAAGTGCCGTGGTTTTGCGGCATTTGCGAAAAAATAAAAAAAATTAAAAATTATATATATATATATATATATATATATATATATATATATATATATATATATATATATATATATATATATATATATATATATATATATATAACGAACCATCCAGCCAAATTACTTCTTTCAGCCCACTGACCAGCAGTGTGCAGCAACATGTGGGGGTGGGGGAGTGCTGTGTTACTCTATGCTCTATAGAGCCAGAGAGAACACCTGTCACTCCACCACTTTCGCTGGCATCTCATCATGGCTTTACAACTGGAATATTTATGAACTTTGGTAGGTAAGGTGTTTTTACTGCTTGATGTTAGACATCATGTGACAGTTGGTTAAAACTGCATGACTACATGTAACCTTTAGCATCTTGGTCAATGTAATCTTTGTGAGGCACCTACTGTGGTCAGGCTTCATTCAATAAGCTGAATATCCTGATACCTAAAACATATTAGCAAACAATTATCGCATTTCAAATAATTCTTTGTGATTAGCAGTGCACCGATAAATCGGCCCTGATTTCCTTAATTTTGGGAGATCGGCCAATACATGAGAACCCGATCTTATCCACCTCGGCAAAGGTAGATAAGTGCATGGTTAACAACAGGCATCCCACTGTTGCCAACTTAGCAACTTTGTCTCTATATTTAGCGACTTTTCAGATAAAAAAAAAAAATCTGTATCGGCCAAAATCAGAATCAGTGGGTCAGGTTTTTAAAAGTTGGTGATCACCCAGAAGAATTGGTGCACCCCTATTTATGATATTATTATTGCAATATTTGCTGATAATGCAATGATAATACTCCACAAATATTGTGCAGCCCTAATATCAATAACTACCAGTAACCAGTAGTAGAAAGATGTCATAACACGGTGAGTTTGTAGAAAAGTGAAGAAATCCTCAAAGAAGTGAAAGGCTAACCGCTAAATAGCTACCCTCTGTTTGAACTGATTTAGCCATTTAAAACTCAAACTAAAAATGTTAATATCAATGAGATCTAACACATTATTATTATTATTATTATTATTATTATTATTATTATTATTATTATTATTATACATTAATATTTAGATATTATAGCATTGTATCCCATGGTTACTTTATTACAAAATCACTGCTATATGAAGTATGTCGACTACAGGTAAGGACACAAGTGGTGATAACTTCCCAGGACCTAATTTAAACAATTAATAAATAACTAAACTTAGAACAGTCACTTTAGGAAGCCCACATGTCTTTAGGAAGACACTGGATCATAGTCTTATGCATACAATTGTAACCAGCCCTCTCTTCTGATATAAAAGTCCTTCATTTGTCTAACATCAACACACCTGCCAGAAGTGTTTTATGTTTGGCAGCTTAATTCCTCAGGGCTGAGTCTTTGGCTTCCTGAGGTTCAAAGTCCAGGGAATGTTAAGTGTTCAGCTGACAGAATTTGAAGTATGTAATGATAAGGATTTGGTTTGTATATGGGAAGTTGCCAAAGCTCGACATGAGCTATGACGATGTTTTAGCATAGCAAGCATGTCTTAAATAATAAGGCAAGCTGGGAACTGGAGGAAGAAGAAGAAAATACCAGCGGAAGAGTGACAGAATGTAGAGCAATTCCAGTTTGGGCTTGTAGGAAGGAGATGTGTCATTAAGCTAAATATGACTCATGGCAGGAGCCTTGAATCAAAGCCATTCCTCCCTCTATTCACATTCTAAGACATCACAAGTGCACAATCTGCACTTCACACACTCAAATACAGGCCAAGCTGCTGAGAGGCACATTTAGGTGGAGAGGTTTTTTTTACTGCCCCAATATGCCTGCACTAGCATATTTGTGCATGCAACACACTCCAGGTACTGCGACAACCATTTACACTCCTCTCTCCGGAGGCTCAGAAAAGCAGGTCTTCAACACCTTCATTTGACAAACCTACTGTCCTCTTTACAAATCTTATCCTCTGCCCATTTTCTCTTCACCTCAACCTCGCTTTAAAAGCAAACTGTTTAATTTGTTGAAACTAAACAGCATATCACACCATTTATACCTTTTACCCAACTGTGATTAGAATTGAACTTCACAATAGTGCATTTTTTGTCGTTATTATGTCTGCAGTGGAAAAAAAAAACAGAGCATTAAAAAAACAAACAAACAAAAAAACAACCACAAGGTAGCTAATAGTCACAGAAGTACAGCGCACCAAACTGCAATAATAAGGCCACTTAACAAGCGATGGAAATTCTCCTACTCAAAAGCGAATTCATTAGGTGAAGATTTCTGTAGTGATTTCTCCAGTAAGATGGAAGAAGTCAGGAGAAATGTTTTCAGAAAGCAGTAGCTCAGTAACATCACAAACCAGCTCCTTTACCAGGAAATTAACAGCGTTCTGGTGAACCCGGGTGGTGAATCACCACATAAAACAAAACCTGTAATTCAAAAAACTAGGAAAACCGAAGCCTTCCAGTAGACAGGGTAATTTCTGCTCCGGTTCTGATCCGCATTGTTACCGTGAGATCCAGCGGGGTCTGCATTTCCCCTTCTCCGAACAACAGTCACCGAGATACTTAAATCAGCCAGCTGTGCAGTGGTCGTGTAAAACTAGCAGCAGTGAAGGGAAGCAGAAAAAAAGTCTCACTTTTCTGCACAACCAGTTCATCAGTCTTACTCACAGGGACTTAATTGCACTACACTAAAGATATCCAAATGTTATTTGTATGACCCCATCTATCCCATTACTTAAACTCTACAAGCCCATCTACAGCTAGTTTTCTCACAATGATATGTCATTTGGTCCTTTAAAACAGCTTCAAGCTACTGCTATACAATGCCAATATGCAATCTGTTGTTCATTTGGCTCAGACACTGCGAAAAATTAAATGCCAGTGCAGCTAATTATCATGGGTAAACATGCAGGGGAATTATTTGGAAAGTAAATTATCAACCAACACCCAGAGTCAGCAATAGACAATAGAAAAGCTGACTGTGATCTATTTTTGTATCATACTTCCAAGAATTTCTATTTTTTTTTGGCTGTAAAATACAATACTTGAACATTGAAGGGTTTCTCCCCAACAAATGTTCAAACATATGAAAGCACTGGAAACAACAGCAATTACATCAAATCAAATTTGCATATTCCCTATTATTAAGGTCATTAAGTTGTGAAAAGCAGTGCAAACAAATAACATCTGACTCACAAAGTGTCAATGTCCTGCAAATAAGAGACAACCTGAGGGTTAAAACGTTCCAAAAACGTTCCATTCGGCTTTCTCTTGTAAAACCATCTGGTGTTCATTGTGCAATTATTTTGAAGCAACGTTTCCAAAGCCATTTTCATAATTTATTAATCTGTGGTAGCCATAATAGAGCTGTGGCACTGCTTCTCAGATGGTGCTGAGAATCAGGCATTCAGACCCGATGCTGCTCCAAACCGCTCCAAAGCGTTCACTAATTTTACACAGAAACAATAATTATCATCATGTTTACTGCTTTAAAGCTCCTCATGTGTCCAAGGAACTAACTTTGGGATTCTCTATACAGAATCATGAGCTCATAAAACAAATCTCAAGCTGTCAAGGCTGTATATAAAGGGGTCTGATATGTTTAGCATTCAGCGTGAACAGAGCGGTTGTGACAGCTCTGCCAGTCGCAGTCTGCGGCACCACATTTGACACCTAACAGCCCGGCGGGTCTCATGTCTGAAAGCGTGCCTGCCGTGTGAGAGATCGCCACAAACGCCCTCCCCCGTGCTCGCAGATATGAGCAGTCATTTGAAGCCTGTGTATTTCTGCGTTGCACGTTTTAACTACCTCTGCTGTTTGGGTTTATTGTTCAAGACTTGTTCAAGTGTTGAGCGTTGCCAGGCCGAAGGAGAGCTTGCTGCAGCTGGAAAAACCGCAGCGAATGCACCAAAGTCGTGGAGTCAAAGTGGGTCAGTGTGCTGAGCTGAGCGGAGAAGGATGTGACAGCCCATTAAGCTGTGCTCCCATCTTCTTCTCTTTAGAGCACATGGATACAAAGAGCAACGACAAGGTCAAAGCCGTAGCGGGTTTTTTTTTTTTTTTTTTTTTTTTTTTTTGGAAATAGCAGCTGATATAATGTGAAAAACCTTAGAACAGGTAACAAAAACAAACGTTACATCCAAATTAGGCCACAGTGCATCTATCATGAGGCTGTTAACCAACAGAGACTGAATCAGCGGAGCTCCGGTGTAATTGTGTTAAAAACTGGATACGTGGATCCTCATTAAGCTGCTTGGGTGGGGGAGAGGGGCCATATCGATCCGGAACCACGAGGGGCCGGGCTGATCACACATGCTCACTAATAGCACACAGGCTCGGTAATGAACCGAGCATCACAGCAGCTCGATATGCAGTCCTTTCACTCAGCAGGTTAGCCATTCAATCAGAGGCTGGTGGCGCAGCCTGCAGAGTAACTGGTGTGTGTGCGTGTAGCTGTTCGGAGAACATAACTAACAGCCCCTCCGCACCATCACTTAACATGCCGGTGATGTTCTGACCTCTCTAAAGGTCAACAAGAGAACAGGAGCAGTTTCGTGGTTCTTCACCCTCACTGGACAAGAGAAGCACACACAATGTGTTACAGCTGCAGCAACGACAGGTAGCCGGTCGTGGCTCCATTAGAAAATTTCAGGAGGCATGTTTTGCACACCGTTTTGTCTCTGCATTTTAGAAGGCGTGCTACTTTTAGCAGGGGGTGGGTCGTCTTCGCAGTGTTTATTATGAGACTATATGAGAGATTTTGTAAACATAAATTGTTCTGTGAAATGATATGGCAACGTTAAACCACTTTCAAATATTTACCTTCGTCATACCACTATGACGAACTGCATGTATTAACCCCTTCTGCCTGGCAACCAGGACACCAGCACAGAGGGTAAGGCTGTGTGCTGAGAAATGTTCAACGCCTTTAAAATAAAAGCCAATTAACCTCTGGGAATCAGTGTGTAGAAACCACTGAACTTGGGCTAATGTGTGCACTTGTGATATTTGAGTGTTTAGTTGACTTCAACAAGCAAATCCAATTTATAGTCTGTTTAACTGCGATGTTAAGCAATTAAACATCCCATGAGAGCACATTGGTTGTCGCGTTGTTTAAGCCAACAGATCGTACCGGGGCTGTAAACACAAGCACTTTTCTTTATTTAGTCAAGTTTAATATGAATGCCACATTTGTACACATCCTAACAAGATATCTTCCAATGACCAAGTAACAACCGCATAGTTACATTTAGTCCTTAACTTCATTGTATCTGTAGTTTTACTGCACTGACTTTAAATTTATACACGTACAATCAAATGATCAGCGAACTTTTATACCAATTCTATATGTTTTACTTTAATTTTACTTTTTCATCCTTTTATTTGTGGTTTTAGTCTCCAGGTTTCCCAGATTTTAAAATCTCTGGTGTTTCCTGATCTTCATTCGTTCAACTGTCCATCCAACTACAGTCACCATTGCTTACCATTAATTAAACTACAAAATTTTCCTTCTAGAAATATGTTCAGCTCATTCATCTTTTTTGGTTTCTTATCTGTTGCAAGGACTTTGTGTTGCCCTCGCTGGTTATGAAAAGGGCTCTCCAAATAATAATAGATGGAGATTGATTGATTTTGTAACTTGTTTTAATATACAGTTGAATTGTGTGGACATAAAACAAACTACAGTAATACTTCTTGGAGTTTCTCTGCAGGTTAGACTGCATTTTATCTGTGTTAGTGGAAATCTTACCGTAAAGAGCTTTAAAATGCTCTAAATCCCTCAATATAAACCAAAGTACAGCTTTTTGACCAGCTTCTTCTTATAAATATGCTTTAAATTGTGAAAAGGCCTCTTTGTGAGGAATTCCAGTGTTTTGCTTCGGAAAACTAAGATTGCATTTAGATGTAGGTCCTTTAAATATGAATGCGGCCATTAAACAGTACAAGCAGAAGTATCAGAGGGTTTTTCTCCAGTTTCCTGAGGGCTATGTACATATTCAGAGAACCAGAGTTCCACCTGGTAACCTCAAGAGACGAGTCTGTACATCAGATACACCGTTAAGTTCCAACACTGAACTGTAATCTCCAGGATGTGCTGGACCAGACTTTCAAATGAGTAAGACAAGATAATTTGGCCGCTTTAGGAAGTTGAACTGACCAGCTCCGCACAGTGGGATAAGAAAAAGTGGCTGATTTATCAACTTGCCTATTGAGGAGCGTGCAAGTGTGTGCCTGTCTGAAAATGATGCATTTAATGTACTTCATCACTAGTCAAGGCAGTCGGAACTTGAAATCAGGCTGCACAATATGTCGCATATGCATCTCTGTGTGCCCAATATCAATCCTGCAAAAAAAAAAAAAAAAAAAAAAAAAAAAAAAAAAAAAAAAAAAAAAAAGCGCAGCGATTGCAATAAACATGAGCTAAAATACTAAAATAAACAATTAATTCATGCTCTGCATAACAGTGAATATATCAGTGATACTCTTCGTTTAAAGGGGCAGAACATTTTTTTCAGCAGGTAAAAGGGTGTCCTGGTAAACTCATTAAGAAAACAGAATCGCCATCCAACTAAGCTGATTCATCACCAACACGGCAGCTGAAGGAAGCTGCAAGTTTTTCCAGTAAAAACAAGCTGGGGTGGCGCTCGTGGTCTAACAGTGGAGCGGGCGCCCCATGCGCAGAGGCTACAGGTCCTCGAAATGAAGGAAATGAAGGAATTTGTCGGTTCGACTGTGAAATCTCAACCGAGAATTGGCACGGAGTCTCACAGAACACGCTCAGCACGCCCGAGTACGTGGGAGCCTTTAAAGAACATTCCCACCAGACGTGTATGTTGTGCCCTGCACCACTCTCAATGCTAAGTGAATATAGTCATTTTTATAAAGAGGTACAAGAGCTAAATCAGTAAAGCAGTAAATCAGCAGCATGGCAAGGTGTGCTTCTGCTTTTTTCTTCGAGATGCTGGCCTTCCTCTCTCTTTTTCCTCTATATGAGCATCCTAATGCTTTGATAATTAGAGGCCAGGCTGCAGAGACACGCTGCTCAGGCTTGTCCCTTCCTCTGACACATCCCACTGTGACAGAGTCACTTGGTATGTACAGTCACACACCTAGCTAACACCTTCAACCAACACCTCAATCCATTCCAGCTGGAATCTGCAGCTCAGAGAAGCTTTTGAAATGAATGAAAATCATTTAAAAACACACACAGCTGTCATAGATTTAAACTAGGTTTCAAAAACAATGTCTGTTTATCCAGAAAATGAGCCAAAAGGGAGTGAACAGTGCCAAGCTATGGAGAAGTGGCATGAGGCAGACCCTCAGAGCAGCAGGCTGTCACGTGTGGGCAAAGGACTGCTTTACAGTGTGTGTGTGTGTGTGTGTGTGTGTGTGTGTGTGTGTGTGTTGGATTCAGCTTGATTTGTGGCCCAAATGGGAGCAGGCAGCCAGCCCGGCCCAAGTTCAACCCCACCACTGAGGCCTGGGCGACCTGAGCGTGTTGACAGATGAGTGTGAGGTGGAAAGGCAGAAGAAGAGGGGAGGGAGAGGAAAGGAGAGGAAGGGGAGGAAGTCCGACGCTGGCAGCAGCACTGTTGTTTGTGGTCATTCCTTGCACGGACTGTTAACAAGGAAAGGGCAGGCGAACAATGCAGGGCAACAGAGCAGTCAGTCGGAGCCGTAATGTTCAGAGGAAACCGATAGGATCTCTATGTCTTCCTCTATGAGGCTCTGAGGACTGGCACAAGGCAGACAGTCATCTCATAAGGTCTGAGCAGGTCTACCTTTGAGTTAAAGTTAATGTTCTGGGAGAACCACTGAAATGTTCAAACGAAAAATATTACGTTCCTAAATTCCTGCTTAAATATGCAAACAAGGGGGGGGAAAAAAAAAAAAAAAAAAAAAAAAAAAAACAACACCTCACTGATCACTAATTTAGTTCAGTGAAACTGCAACAGCAGTAGCTCTGGGCGAACTGCAGAGATCCGCAGCTCAGGTGGGAGAAACCCACGGCTGACAAAAGAAAAACGAACAGAGCTCGGCACAGCACAGAGAATCATGGCGCTGACAGCATCGTGTCATTGTCATGATTTCCGTAAGCTGGGGGAGGGAAGGTGATCACACTTGACGGGACGGCGCTAAACGTGCGGCGGGAAAGGACCGACTCTGTGGGGCTTAATACGAATGCATGCCACACTTATTTGATTTTATGAGTTAAGGTTTGAAAATGATGCATCATTTTCATTCCACTTCCCTTACACACAACGAGAAACCAGTTTGGGTTACATTTTTGCTAAAACAACAAAGCTCCAAATGAAAGTAAAGCATGAAGTACATTTCAAGAGCATTTCTTGACAATAATCGGCCTTTGAAAGAATTGCTTTTAAAACCATAAACTATTAATGAACATCATAAGCATTTGCAATACAATCAAGTATGCCATTATTAATACCATGCTTTATGTTAATAACCGGATCACAATATACTGCAGGTTTACATCCCCCTAAGATCATGTTTTGTAAAATGGCTGAAATAATAATAAAAAAAATAATAATAATAATAATTAATTTAAAAAAAAAAAAAAAAGCAGTTTTTTTGTGTTTTTTTTCAACTTGATGTGCTTTAAAATAAGTGACATCATCAGTGTTATACTTCAGGCTAAATATTCATGTAGAATGACTACTTAAAGCTGTGTGGTCAGGTGGATGTGCAAGGCAGAGCTCAAGTAAAGAAATATTTTTATTTTTAAAAAATTGATCATTAATGAGAAGTTACATGCACGGCTTTTCCCCACAGACAGGTGGCGCTATGAGGCTGCTGCTTTAAGGTGAGTAAAAGACAAACCAAACATTTATGTGAACATGTTGGATGGGGGGGGGAATTGGAAGCCAGAGCTACAAAATCCCCCCGATTCCCAGTTCTCTGTTGACATTTGCTTATGAGCAAAGTGTTTACACACTTCAAGGGAGATGAAAAAGGCGGCAACAAAATGAAACTCTGCTTCTGACACGCTGAATATCAACACATGATGGAAATGTAAACAGCTGACCCGTCCTGCTTCACCTGGCTCCAGGAAGAACTGAAACGTACACAGCTTTCCGTGCTCAGGAAATAACTAGAGATGGTAGCTCCAGCTTGGTTCACTGACCCAGAGGTCTCAGGCCAAGGAAAACAGAGCTTCGCTGGTAGATTTTTCAGGTTTCAGTACAATTTTCAAATCTAATTAAAACACATCTGTGTTAATAAAATTACTCAGATGAATTATGCCACATCTCAACATTTATAACCAAATTAAATTAGATATTAAAAAAAACTATTCTGGTTCCCATGGCTATTCATCCTTACCATTGGGTCAGGTCTTTACATTTCCTGCCACAGAAAACTTCCCGTTGACGGAACCACAAACAGACAGTCCCAGATTTTCTTAGGACTGGATTCCCTCTGGGCTTTAGACCGAGAGCTTTAGACTTAACAGAAAGTGCGTGCTGCAACCTGACAGACTGGACCATTATGTGAAAGAAAGAAAGAAAGAAAGAAAGCATATACAAACCCCCACAATCCCACTTCAACAATGCCAATTCCAGACATGACAACCTAGCAATATCCAGGCGGAAACCGGACAAATCCTGGATGTATACGCTTGATCCTATCACACAAAAGGTTCATAGCTGCTTTATGTTTCTGCATAAAAAACACTTATTTCAAATGACTGTGGTTGCACACAATGCAACCTTTAAAATGCTATGAAAAGAGGCTAATCTTGAATGTAAACCGAGGCAGTTTTATGAGGTACGGGGGACTGGGGAACATAAGGAGGGAAAAGAGAAGCGTGTTCAACAGGATTTCTTTAAACACAGTAAAGACATCAGTTCTCCGAAAACAGCAGCCAACTCCCATCTCTGCATCACCATAAGCCAACTTTGCTCTTAAGTTAGGATATGTAACCCAAAGCACATGTACAAAAGCCATAGTATTAAACCTTTTTGTGCTTTCAAATGTTGAAACCAGAAACGTCAATGAATTTGATTGGGTGACAGACCAACACAAAAATCATGGCTGACTGTGAAGTGGAAGGAAAATATTACATGGTTTTGAAAGTTTTCTTTTTCTTAAATAAGAAAAACATAGAAGCGTGGTGTGCATTTGCACTTGACACCCCCTCTATTCCGATAGCCCTAAATGAAACGAGTTGCAGCAGGTGACCTTAAGAAGCCACCAAATTAGAACAAAGTAAGGAACACAAGACAGGTCAGGGAGAAAGTTGTGGAGACGCTTTAGGCGGGGTTATTGTCTTCTAGGTTGAGAGAAGGAGCTAAATTAAAGGAACTAAATAAAAGGACAACATAGACAAAAAAAAAAACCCAAACCCAGTTAGAGACTGCAAAAACTTAAGTGGTGTGGAGGTTTACCGTCCAGCAGGGAATAAAGATATAACCATAGATATAAATGCATGCCACACTTATCCAATTTTTAATAGCAAATACCTTTTGAAAACAATGTTTTTCCTTCCACTTCATTATTTTCTACATTGTGTGGCTCCAAAACATGATATTTAGAAGATGTCATGTGGAAGAAGGTGAAAAGTCCCAGCGGCGTGAATACGTTTGGAAGCCATTTTCGTTAGAACCAAAGCAAAGAACATTGTTCAGCACCTTTTGAGCGAGAATTCAAGAAAGTTTGAAGTTGCTTAACTGAGCAAGACAGAGTGAAATAACTGGGTGCCCATGCAGCGAAACACATGCAGAGAGAGGCTGCACCGCACGCCTCACTTCCCCCAACATGGCGCTGCCCTCGTCCCACCACTAGAAAGGAGAGAAAAAAAAAAAAGAAGCGAAACATGAAGTCGGTGCTACCAAGGAGGTGAAGCAGGAGGAAAAATGAAATAAAAACAGTGGGCAGATGATGAAGTCTGTGATCAAAGTGTGTCAACACCTTACACCTGTTTTTCGCAGCGCACCGAGAACAAGGGCCAAAACCTCAGTCTCAAAACCTTTCAAGAACCCATGAACAACACACTGACACACAGAGCGCTGTTTGCTCTCAAAGGTCAGGAGGTCCGAGATCACACGGGGGGAATGAAACATGACACCGGCAACACACACACAGAAGAAACGAGAGACACATAAAATAAGGACAAGAAAATGCTGAAGGTTCTCCTCAAACGTGTCGGCGTTTATGGCAGAGAACGAGGAAAACAAGACAGGGACGGGAAGATCTGCTCGGATTCTTCCATATCTGGTCCTGACGGCCCTCGCTTACTAATATGGAGAAGGAGTTACGATTCCCATCAGATAGCAGCAGGAGAAGGCTGATTCTTTCATCCTCCTCTCCAAGCGCAGAATAATGTTACACAGTGTGCTTCTTCCAGTGAGGGCGCGGGCGTGCGTCTGAGAGATAAAGAGAGAAAGCGAGTCTGCCTCGAATAAGAAGAGCAACAGCTGAGACTGGAGAAACAGCTGTACCGCTTCAACCCCCCCCACACCCTTGTTCTGATTCTCCTCTCCCACAGAAATCACCGTACAGAGAGCCAGCGTTCCCTCAGAGGCCGGGTGCAGGCAGGTTGCATGTGCTGCTAAACATTCATCTTTTCACTATAAATAGAGACAACGTTACCAGCAGCAATGTCACTTTAGCTGTCCTTTTTCACCAAATCCTTTCAACCCCCCCCTCCCCACAACGTCGGCTGGGTTCGCCCTGCCTTTTCAAAAGGCAAATCACATGTAAGCCTGTCCATCAAGTTTGTCTTCCCTTTCACATAAACAGAAGTAGTTCATTCAGCAATACCAGTTGCACCTCCCTAAATGAGTTTCTTTCAAATTATAGCTAAGCAAACATAAAATAATAACAATAATAATGCAGCTCCTTCTAGAAACGTGACCACTTGGTGACTTCATTCCCACACTGACAAGTTGGCAATGTCAAGCATGGAACTGCAGGCATGCGTGCACAAGTCTGCGGCTGCGAGTCAAGACGTGAACTATGGGAAACCCGACGCAGGCGACAGGAAATTAGTCTCGGTCACAAAAGTCTGAATGGACAATTTAAGAATCGCAGAAACCTGTCCATTTCATTTGTGCATCCTAACCATTCATAAAACATATTTGTCCTCTTCTCTTAGATCAATAGACATATTCTATTTTCAAACTGTAAAGAGAAAATGGCGTTTTAAAATCCTTTATGAGAGGGGGTTGGGGGGGTAAGGCACACTCCAATTGCACCCGTGATTTACCGGATGGTTTTTTTTGGTTCAGTTCCACCAGATAAACCCAAGTCAGGTTGCTGCCTTCTCTGTAGAATCATTTAAATAGGACCTGTCTGACAACATGAAGCAGGCTAAAAGTATATTTAAAAAGAAAAAAAAAAACAAAAACAAAAACAACAACAAAAAAAAAAAAAAAACAACAACAAAAACAAAGAAATTCAAGAAGAGATAAGACACAAAGTCAGCAACATCTATCTGTCTCGAAACGGTAACAAAGTCATTTCTAAGCTTTGGGATTCTAATGGACCACAGAGAGTGACATGATCCATAAATAACCCTCCCAGGAGCTGTTGGCCAACCAAAGTTACTCCAAAAGCCCATCGACAACTCACCCAGCAGGTCACTTTAAAAAAAACAAAAAACAAACACATAGGACATCATCTAAAGCTCCCACTTGCCTCTGGTTTATTGTCCTTCCATCTGCCGATCATTAATCGGCGCTGGTCTGGGGAAAACTGGCCGATTCCGACATCTGTGCAATTAACTGGTGCATCTTTGCAGAAAACCGGGAAACCAGCTGGGTCTTAAGGGTTAAAATGTGCAAAAGCAAAAAGGAGGAGAGCACAGAGAGAACAGAGTGCTGAAGCCACGTCTGCGTGTGATATATTGTCTTTGGCTGTAGAGCGGCCCCGAGTTCACGAGTTTCCATGACATAGCCGGGGCTCAGCTCTAACGCAAGCCAAAGCACTCAGAGACAGATAGATGAGGCCACACGCTGCGAGGCCAGAAAGGACCCGTCGGATGTCTGATCCAAACCCGTGGATCAGAACAATATGCAGAGGAAGTGGAAGGGTGAGGCGTCTGTCTGTTTATGCTCATTTCAGCCAGTATATAAACGTTTTCTATTTGTAGAATAAAACAGCCTCAACATGTACTATACTCAAAAGACCCGAGTCTTCGCGTTGTTCCAGCGCTGTGATTTAATCGCAGAATTTGATGCTGCAGAAGTTTTGAAATGCAAGTAAACCTACAGTAGAGCTGCATGCTTTGCTTTAGCAGAGACAGGGTGCTGGAAGTAAAGGGTGGAGGTAAATGAAGGACGATCCTTGGAAAAAAAAAAAAAAAAAAAAAAACCCTGTTAGAGGCTGCAAAAGACTTGAGTCAGATGTGGTGCCTCACCTTCCAACAGGATCATAGCACATGCATGTGCTTGAATGGCCCAGTCAAAGTCCAGATCTACATCCCATTGAGAATCTGTGGTAAAACCTAAAAACTGATGATCACTCTCCCCAGCCAATCTCACCAAGCTGTTTGCACAAAAGAGTGGGTAAAAATATAAGCCTAATGAATAGTCTAATAAAATCAGAATAAAATTGGAATAAAATACAAGACGTGAGAAAGGTCAAGAGGCCAAATATTTCCCAAATCACTAAACTCTGCATTAGACTTAAAGCAATAGAGTTTAAGTGGAAACGCAGACTACTGACCAGAAAACTAAACATTGCTACCTTCACTGATGTGCACAAGAAATTCCAACTGGTTCAACTGGATACTCAACTTGTTTTAATGCGCAGTGAAAGTTTAGCTCATGTTTGAGCGAGAGCCCAGAAGATGCCCGCACAGCTGGCAGTGGGACATATACATATTTCTCATAGACAATCTTCAAAAGTTCCACTGATCATAATCGTGGTATAATATACGGGGCGGTGTTCTCTAACCCAGTTTCTTGCTGCATGTGGTCCAGGCTGGTAAGGCCCAAAACAAGAACACAAACAAAGACTGAAACCGCTCTGCTGTGTGAGCGGCAGGCACGCTGACTGAGTTAATACGTTAGATTAGAGGGGAAAGGTGTGTTCCTGATTTAAAAGATCAGTAACAATTCAACAAGCATCATTCATCCTTAACGTGCAAAGAGGGTTGTGTTGTTAGACCTCAGTTTAAATGTTCAGGCTACATTAAGATTGACTTGGTTTATCCAGCAACGCCAGGAACAGTTTGGCCATCCCTGCTTACAATCTGACCACCACCCCCCAAATTCAGATTTTCATCTTTCAGTAAATGGATTAATAGGAAAAAAAAAAAAAAAAGCGAACTGTTTTTCTCATCCACCATCAAAGAAGTAATAATATTCGCCTATACCTCTCCATGTGGAAGCACTAACAGTCCAGTCAATAAACGATAATAAAGCACTACACACTTCAGCTTAATTGTTTTCACTCACTTACTGACAAGCACTCCCAACAGCCTACAGATGCACACACTGACTGTCTAATGCATTTTAAAACCATGTTAATATCAGAGGCAATGTGAGGTTCAGTGTTGTAGCCAAGATATTCTGACAGGAGGAGCAGGTCTCCTTCCAACTGGAAGACAACCACAGTACACGCAGTGCTGGCCACTCTCATTGGCACCCCTGGTAAAGATGCTTAAAACGCCTCAAAATAAACATCTTTTACTGCAGCAGGCTGACACACTGAAATACTGAGGAAAATTCAAGCTTTGAGAATACATTTTCAGTGGGGAGAAAATCAATGTGATAAACAATTCTTTTGAGAAAAATAAAAGGAAACATTCCGATGCCGAATCCGCACAAACCCGTTTTGCCAACGCCACTGGATTCCGAAAGATTTAGATGTTGTGATTGAGATGGCCGTGGAAGAACATCGATGTCGTCTCTGGTAACTGGGTGCTTATTTTGTCTTATGCTTTAGATCATCATAAAATTTAAAGATCAAATTATGAACCATTTTCAAGAATTTGGCAAGATTTCTTTAAAAATGTCCTGTTATGCACTCCAACAAGTTTCTCCCACATATCCATCCATTAGTTGTAGTCACACCGTTTCCTATCTTCCCACGTATGTTGGCATAATATATCATGAATACATCGTCATCTTGATATCAGTATGAGCAATATTCAAATTGCAAAGGACTGTCAGGAGTGCAATAATTATTGGCTATTATATTCCGAGTGCTATGAACTAGCATTTTACATGCTAACGTAGCGTTTAGTCGGCTGTACAGAGACTCGTGGCAGCAGCCGCTCATGCTGGACACAAATAACGTCGCCCAGAGTGCGAAAGATCACAGTGATGGAAGCACAGGTGAGGAAGACGGGTAAGAAGAAAATAGGCGGATACTGCACCTGATATAGTCATCGCAATACTTACCGCCGTCGCAAGATTTTCTAATATCGCGAAGCCCTAGCGGGCATTTTAAAAAACATGTGCCATGCAGGTGTAAACAAGGCTTGCACCAGATCAGAAAAACATGTAAATGTGATAGTGTTGCTGAAAACTGCAATGGCTGTTATTAAGACTTGCTGATTCGGTTGGCCGCACTTTATTGCAGTTCTCTAAAAGTGTGCTTTTTTGTTACCCTCCCATCCTGCTCACTGTGCACGATGGTTGCATGCAGTGAGCAGCTGCAAAGTTTCTAGGATTAGACTTTCCTTGAAACTCTGATCAACTTAAAATAAAAAGACCAATATGAAAAAAAAAAAAAAAAAAAAGTTTTATTTACATTAATTTTAAAGCAATTGCTAAGGGTACAAAGGATGGTCCCTCCAGCAATTTTATACTAAATAATTATTTCCTAATGTGATTGTTTTCCTTACTGAATAAATGTATTGAAATGAAAGACAGGCTCTGTCAACATTTTTCAGTCGGATTTTATGGCTGCAACCCAGGAAAATAGGTTCAAATCAAAGCCGTGCGCCTTTTTTTCCCCCTCCTGCTGTGTATTTAGTGTGTGCATGACTGAGATTCAACTCTAACTTAAGCCTGACCCTTTGTGTATCGTCCCACTACAACACTGTCTGTGGCCGCCAGCTCTCGGTGGCTTCTACTTCTCCTAAACAGTAGCTGTGATTACAACACAACAGAAACCACATGGCAAGCAAACACACACACACACACACACACACACACACACACACACAAAATGACGGGGGAGACACTGTAGCATTACTTCCTCAAACGTCAAAGTGAGTAAAAAGGCAAGTAGCTCAGTCTGCACCTTGCAACGTGGTGCAAGCCTCTGAGATTTAAGAAGTGAAATCCTGCATTATCCTTCCCTCTTATCTTCTTGCTGCACATTTGAACACAGTCGTGCACACAGCTAATCAGGTTCTGGCTGAGCCCCACATCTACGACACCCACTTCAACCGACTCCCGGCTGATACAGTCCTCATCAAACTCACAGTCGTCCACAGTATTCTAATCAGTGTTCCAAAACAACCTGTCGGCCGCTGCAGACTGCGTTTGCCCCTCCCGACAGTAACAGAGATGCTGGACGGTTCTGTGGAATCAAAGCAGAGACAGAAACGCACGGCTTTGCTTTTGCAGTTGAAGTGGGTGAGCCGAGGCAGAGAAGGGCTCTGAAGGAAAAAAAAACAACAACAAAAAGAGTGTGACGACATGGGACTTCTCGGTTCCATCTGTGCTGAATGGATATGCCAGACTCGCGCATAAAGTTACCGTGGCAACAGAGCGACGGCCCTGATTGGAGGTCACGCAGAGATGAAGGCTGACGCTGACTAAAAAGGCTTGTAGACTATCTATAGCGCCCAACATGAAGACGGCTTGTTCTACACATGTAGAATCGAGAAACATGTTTAAAAAAAAAAAAAAAAAAAAAAAACACTTTCCACAGGACATGATGTAATAAAGCATGGTGAAACCTAATCTGAAAGAGACCAGGGCCTGCGCTCGATGACGCAGACGCCCGCCACTGCTTTATCCTGTTCTCTTGTAAACATGCGCCTCTGATTCTGAGAGGGGAGTTTCATTTCACACACACACAGATGTAATCTCCGACTAATCACATTTGCAGACCTGGGACAGAGCAGTTACACCGCCGTCCTGAGCAGATGGGCCAGCGTTCATTAGGCATCGCTGGGATTAAGTGGAGGTGCAGCACGTAGCTACCGATGGGTGGTTTCCTCCAACTGGCCGCTACCCTGATCACATTACAGAGAATCTGTGTTGTTACAGCGTTCCTGCACTGTTTATACATCCAGGTGTAAGTTAGCAGAGTTACCAATCCCTTTCTGAATCATTTCAGTGGATAAATATTAAAGCTTTACTATGAGTTTAAAGCAGATATGCATGTTGAGGTAAGGCGTTAAACGCAACACCTTCAAAAACCACAGACTCTGATTTCAAAGGATGTAACAATCTGACGTTAACCGTTTAAAATATTTAAAAGGGAAAGTTGGCAGGAATTACACAGTACTATGAATAACCCAATGGCAGGATCTCAGACTAGTTACAGTTAATTGTACATCCAGAGATAAGGCCATACTGGTTAATAACCGATCATAAAGCAGGAATGGAATCCTGAGGATTATTAATAAACAGCAGCACATCGTCAACATAGAGGGAGAGTCTGGATACTAACTCTCTTAACTTGACACAAGAAAAACCCGAGGAAAACTTCCGTGCAAAGTAAGCACGCCAGATACAGAGCTATTTAAAACAACCTTTGCAGTTGGAGAACTAGACAACACCCAAAACCAAACCAAATCTCTTCAAAGTATCAAATAAATACTTTTCTACTTTTAGTGACACAGAAAAAACGTATTTTGTTGTTTGAGAAAGCTGAATAACAAGATCTGTGACGTATTTAATTGTGAGCTCCTGTCCCTGATCAATTTTCCCCTTACATAAGATACACCTCCTAGAACCTCCAAACCAGAGGCCTGGAAAAAATAATTTTAACAGTCGAATTGAAGTAGGTTTATAGAGAATTTAATGCAGGTAGCTACCAACAAGGCTGCCGGTTTTGTAAATCTACCACTAACTTGTTTACTGCCAGGTCTTTGAGGAGGAATTATAAGAAAAACCTGCCTTCAGAATAAAAGCCAATGGAATTCAAATGGTTAAATAAAAGCAGATATCAGTATTCATTTCGGTAAAAGTTATTTTGAATGTTTATTCTCAACCCCACGAAATTATTCATGTTGGACAGGTAGAAGCTTTGTGCAACAAGTAGCCATGTTGGTGGCTCCCTGCATCACAGAGCCCATTCCTAATTGGTTAGTAAGACGTGCAATTATCACAGAGATCAAGGAGGCCCCACCACTTATTCTCATATTTTTTATAAAAATCTGGACCAAACCCATCAAAGTCCAGGACAAAAAAAATTAAATGCCATTTTAAAAGCACGCCAAATAGCCACGCTTTTAGAACTTGATCGGAATTGTCATTATTTCCCATAAATGTGCTCTGCACATTACTAAATGTCAAGGGAGACTGTTAAATTAAGAAAAAAAAAGAGGATTGTATCAGTCTCTTCTGAATAACACCACAGCACTGTAAAAAGGGACGCTAGTCATGAGCCTGAACCCGAGACCTCTGGGTCATTTGTGAAGCGTTGAGAACAACAGACTCACACAGCCGTACAAAATATCAAAATGTAACATTCGAGAATTCCTCAAAAAAAAAAAAAAAAAAAAGAAAAGAAATTAGAGGGGAGAAAAGGGAGTTCAACGTCACAGAGCAGGGAGGCCGTTTGTGTGGGAGGTTGAAAAAGAGGGGAATGTAAAAGTGAAAAGCCAGAGCATTCTGGTAGGACTTTCAAATACACAAACACATCTATAGCTATTATGCAGCAAACAGAGGCGATGTGTAGATACAGCAGCTACAAAATATTCAGGAATTCCATGGCTGCTTTGTTTTACGCTATAGTTTATTTTCATTTACCCAATTCACAATGATAACAAACCATTTAAAAAAAAAAAAAAAAAAAAAGAGTAAACAATGGGCCACTCTATTCCCTGAATAATCTGAACAGCAATCAGGAAACACCGACGGATAAAAATCAAGTCCAGTTAGGGTGACGCAGGCCGTTTTCAGCTGTGCAAACTGAGAGTTCATGACTGCTGATGTAGCGTGCTCAAAGAGCTGAGCTGCAGACCGTAAACTGAGTCAAAGAGAAACTAACAAAAGGAAAGTTAACCTTAAACAGATATTCATGCACTATGCCCCGAGGACGTTTTCCACATCATATCACATTACGACCTCCACCTTCAGTGTGTTTTAGTCAGATTTTATATTGTAGATCCATACAAATGAATGCATAATTGTGAAGTGGCAGGGAAATAAAAAGTTGTTTTCAGCAACTAAAATCTACTAAAAGTTTTGAAAAGTTGCAGGAACATACAGAATTCTGAAAGAAAACCATTAGCCATTTCCATGTAGAAGATAAGAAAAAAAAAAGAAATTTTTGGCCCACATGTAAAATGATGTGTGGAGGAAAATTAACACTTCACACAACCCTGAATACACCATCCCCACGGCAGAACAAGGTGGTGGCAGCATCCTGCTTGGGTGATCCTTTTCTTTAGCAGGAAGTGGGGAAGTTGGTTATAGTTGTTTAGAAAGATGGGAAAACTAAATAAAGAAGAAAACATGTTGGTGGCAACAAAAGACCTGAGGTGGAAGCTCACCCTCCAGCAGGACAACAAGCCGAAACCTACAGTCAGAGCCACAGTGCAACAATTATACAAGATGGGCAAAACTGGTAGAGACATAACCCCGAAAGACCTGCAGCTGGAGTTGCAGCAAATGATGTTTCTTTAAGTCATGACTGAGACCCTGAATAAAAAGAGATGTCGTACTCTTCAGATGTTTAACGAAAAAAAATAAAATAAAATAATAAAAGCTATGTATGCTTTTCATTTCACTTCCCAATTACGTGCTACTTTGTGTTGGTCTATTGAAGTTTAAATACATTTACATTATTTTTTGATCGTTTACAACGTGAAACACTGAAGATACCATTTCTGATTCAGCCTGTTTACATCAGTTACAGTATAATGTTTGCAGAAACAAACAAATTAACTTTTCCATTTAGATTTTTTTTTTTTACAGTTCAAATGTTAAAGTTTCGGTTGTCTACATAATTTCAGGTCGAAAACAGCTTCTAGTCCTCATTCCAATTTCAAAATTCTCCGACTTCTGCTATCATAGCTTTCCCCGATATATGCTAAGGCTGGGGTAAACCAAGGCTGGCTACGGTATTGTTTGCGGGTGAACCCCCCGCCACACCCATAGCATTCCCCCCGGGGGGGAACTGTGCGGGGGGTTCACCGCCTATGAGCTCTCCGAAGAGGCAGCAGGTACTGAGCCTGCAGTGGCTGCTAACAGCAAGCTAACAAAACTGGCTGCTCCACGTAAACTCAGCGGCCTTTGAATCACACGCTGAATATGAACGAACAAAGAAAGAGGGGGGGGGGGGAATCACCAATGCTCGCTCTCTGAGTCTCCCCGCTGTTATTTTTACGCCTCCATATTAGCATGTCACAAATACTGCTAACTAGCTTGAGTCACTAGCTTGTAAAAGAAGGGGGGCGCATGATTTACTGCTGGCATCAGATCAAACCCCTCTCCGCTCCCTCTCCCTGTATGCGGAGGGGCTAATTTACCTTCACCTAGGCTGACTGAAGAAAAATAAAATAAGAGCTTTAATACATCTCTGCACCAAGCTACAGATACCGATAGTCTGCGTAACAAAATCCCTACATTAAGCGTGTCGTTTCTATCACGCCTACATTATAGATTCACGGTGATTTGCAAAAAAAGAGCATCCTGTGAATAAAAACAAACACACCCAAATCCGTCCATGGGGATTTAACGTCGCCTTAGCTAGCTAGCTCGACGTCTGATTTGGGGGGGGGGTATTACCGAATGATGCGGTTCACGATATCCAAGTTGCCCTGGGCCATGATGTGCGGTAACTCACCGAAATGCGCCGTTTTCCTCTGTCTCCGTCTGATGATATTCCAGCGGGAACATCAGAGGACGGCGCTCCGCAGTTTGTTATAAACCACAACGCTCCGCTGCACAACAGTGCGTCTCGCAACAGCTGTGTTGTGTTTTGAATGAGAGCTGAGGAGGCGCACAGCGGACGGACGGGCGGAGCTTCCAGGGTGCAAACTGGGGCAAGCTGCTCATCATCCTCAGCAGATCTGCTTTTAGTATCTTTAAGTACAGAGCTCTTTTGTCGTTCTCGGCATTATTGTACACTAGTACAGTGTCGGTTTGACAGATGGGATCCGCGTTTCTCTTTGTTTATTGTTGCAGGCAGGGTGCAGCAGAAAGCTTCAAGAGGGGGTTGAATGAAAGTAAAGTTTAAGTGTGTGATTCTGCTGCCCTCTAGTGGTCACTTTCGGTAAAACGCCACTTTTTAGTTGGATAGAAACAAAACTGCTACAGGTGCATCTCAGCAAAAGTTGGTAAACCAACCAAAAATTGTACTTAAGAATAGCACTACTTCAGCATATTTTGACCCAAATAAAAGTGAAACTTAACCATCCAAAAAAATTACCCTTGTAAGAGTAAAAACGTATTTTGGAAAAAGACTACTTAAGTATTGAGTTATCTCTCTATCTATCTATCTATTTATCTATCTATCTATCTATGCACTGAGTAAAGTATCCTGAAATTTTGCTCAAGTAGCGATATTTCATAATAATATTACGCAAGTAAAAGTAAAAAATATGTGAAGTAAAATTATTCTTAAAAGCACTTTTTGTCCCAAAAAGTTACTCAAATAAATGTAACTGAGTAAATGTAACTAGTTACTACCCACCTCTGCATCTCAGGAAATTATTATATTGAAAAGTGAAACACACATATTACCTACAATCATTACACACAGAGTGATATATTATGGATACACCTTTCTGTTGATTTTGATGATTATGGCTTGCTGCAAATTAATAATAAACTTTATTTAAAAAAGGACAATGTACAGCGCATCAAATGTCACCATTTGATGCGCTGTACCAGATTATTGCATACGTTAATTCGGATCTGCAGTCCCTTGACAGGTTACAAAAATAGATATACAATACAATAATAAAATAAAACAGAAATTATAACACTGCAAGTTACTTGTTAGTCACAATACACAGACACAAACACACATATACAGACTTAATCACTGGCGCACACACACACACACACACACACACACACACACACACACACACACACACACACATACAGTTAATTATTACACATTTGAGCAGTAAATCACTTCCTCTGAAAATGATAATACTGTATTACATAATACCATGATAGAAAGTATTTTAAGTACAGAAATATCAACCTATGCACTCAATACTTGGTCTGGGAATGGAGGTAATTGGGCTGTGGCTCTGCTGAGATATGAAGGTTGATTTATTAGCATCATTCACGCTGTCAGTATTGTTGGCTGTGGTTTTCCCTGATCTTCCTCTTAACTTTAACCCTCTTAACCGTCATCATCATTCTGCCAGCCAGACGGGTCTTGGCATAGGTTTTGCCTTTTAAATTTAAAACCACAGTAATACTGAATAACTACCCACTTGTCTTAAAGTTGTCTTAGGAAAAATTGTGTTGTTTTTCTAAATTATAGAATTGTACCAATCAAAATAAATCTAGGAGGCCTTTGTATAATTCTGGACTTAAGAGGTCAGGACATTTTTTTGGCCAATCAGGTGTTCCCATGGCCATGTGGGCAGGTGCCAAGTGCTGTTGGAAAATGAAATCAGCATCTCCTGTTGGTAGAGGGAAGCATGAGGTTTTCTAAAATTTCCTGATAAACGGCTGCGCTGACTTTGACTTGAGAAAATTCAGTGGACAAATGACATGGCCAGGAGTGGCTAAACACAAGTTATGCGACAGTTCTCGCCAATGTATTGTATTGTATTGGTTGTGTGGTTGTTCTTTAAGTTCTGACTCCGGCTCCAATCAACACCACCAAACTCCCACATGTGCTTTACTTCAGAATCCTCTCAAGGTTTCAGCTATCCCAGTTGCTTATGTACCTATTCTAACAGCATCTTTTCCTTCCACTCAACTTTCCATTAATATGCTTTGACATGACACTCTTGGAATCAGGGAGCTTTGTGGGTCATTGCCTCCTTGTGAAGGGTGTCAATGACTGACTTCTATGGTTTCTATGCTATTAGCCTTACGCATTACTCCTTACTCCCTGAGGAGCTGAATTTAGCATTTTTATGAGTGTGAGCCACAGTCCTCAAAACTAATAAATATAAAGGCTTGAAACATATTACTCTGTTTGTTAAAACTATGTATTAGGTTCAGTTTTTGAATCAAATTACTGAACCAAATGAACTCAGTGATGTTCTAATTTATTGAGATGCACCAGAATCTAAGACGAATCTGAACACTTTCTTTGGAGCTGAACTAATGTATGAGCAAATTAAGTAGCTTCTTCAGAACCTAAGCAAACAACCAATCCAAACAAATAAAGTGTTTTTCAGTTTTGTTCAATCCTTTAAAAAAAAAAAAAAAAAAAAAAAAAAAAAAAAAAAAAAAAAAAAAAAATCTGCAAAAGTTTTCTTATCTGTTCTTTTTATTGTCAAACATTTCCTGTCATCGGATGTGGCTTTTAAAGGGCTTTCGACTGCTGAGGTTAGGGCTCCGGGAAGGTCATTCCAGAAGCTGCACCCTCCAGCCTGACTGAAATTTGCAGCTGCTCACATGGACAACTGAGAAATCTTATGTTCACACCAGATAATGAAAGATCTATTTAGCAAGAATCACAAAAGCCAATGTGAGGTTTAAAATATAAGAAAACTGTACCAATGGTCAGGCATGGCAGTGGGAGCGTCATGCTGTGGGGTTATTTTGCTGCCAGTGCTACTGATGCATTGAAGTGAATAAAGAAAGACAGATTCCTCAACTTTAACTCAAATCATCAGCTAGATAGTTGAAACTTGGACACAGTTAAGCATTCCAACATGATAATTATCCCAAACACACGTCACAACTGGTTTGGGGATTGATCAAGCAGATCAACGTTAAGTTTCAGGACATAAAGAACTGCTTTTAATCCTACTGAAAATTTGTAGATTATGTTGAAAAGCTGGGTCAGAGGCTGACAACCAACCAATTTAAAAAAACTCAACCAACAGCAAAAAAGAAGTGCTCCCATACCCAGCTAGAATTACACCAGAAGCTTGTTGACTGCTTCAGAAAGTGTGTGGTTGAGTTGCAACGTATTAGGGAACATTTAACCAAATATCATCAGCTGTGTATCTGGTGTTTATCATTTTTACCATACAGAAAATCCACCATAAACTCAAACCAATTAAACACCCAATTGCTCCCAGTTGCTGTATAATCATTTCACTCTGGAAAAAGTCTGCAAACACCTCATGGTGTTTTGTTTCTTAATAGCATCTTACTGTAACCTTATCTGTACTTCTTTTAACTACAGGCTACAAATTGTGAAAGCACAAAAGAAATCTTATAATTTGATTGATTTATTGTTTCGACATAAACTTTTTTGCATATCACACAAATGTTCACAGTTCTGACAATCTTACAATCTGCAGACTGGCGTGAGGCAAACAGCTGCACTGAATTGCCATCCCTTCACTGCGATGATCCAGTTTTATTCCAAGGAAACTGCCTGAAGCAGCCATTCTTGTGGCAGCGTAAAAATAAAAAAAACAAGCCGCAGTGTGTCAAAAATCACTCCCCAAATTTCAGCTGCCTTTCCTTCTCTAAGCCGTGCAGCTCCCTCGCTCGATTCTTCAGATCCTCTGCTTTCTTCTCATCCTTCTCCGTGCCATCTCCGAGCCTGCACATCCGACTCGCGTTGGCACACCCCCACACGTGTCCCAGCTCGCAAGCCCTGCTGGCGTACTTGAAGGCTTGACTCATGTTCGGCGCCAGCCCCTTGGAGTTGCCCTCAATGAACAAGGCGCTGAGGTTGAAGCAGGAAGGAGCAAAGCCTCCGGCGCAGGCCTTCTCGTAGTACTCCCGAGCCACCGCGACGTCAGGGCCCCCCTCTAGAGCTCGCCCGTCGTGGGCTAACAGACCGACGTTATGGCAGGCGTCTATGGACTTCTTTCCTACAGCATTGCAGGAGCGCATGAAGCAGGAGTAGGCGGTTTTCAGACACTCGGCCACTCCACCTGGTGAACAGATTCAGGAGAGACTCACTAAGACTACAGAGATCCATAAGAAATCTAGGCCCATAAAAAAATATAAATACATTTAAATTCGAAATATGAATGCAAAGTTTCTGCTTAATTTGAAATCGTATGAATTTAAAACAGTAAATGTAACTATAGATGAATAAAAAATAAGTACTTAAGTATATATTTTCTCTAAGTCATACAGAAAAACTGTTCATACACATCCCACGGCTCATTTCTGTAATTTTCATGTGTTTAAGATAGATTACAGATCATGGATTAGATCCCTGTATGTTTATTACACATTAGGAATTTTTTTAAATTAAGAATATACAATACAAGTACACACCTACAAGTCTGAATCATACGTGGGTACCAAAATGTAAAACATCCATCCTGAGCAGTAAACATGCTGCGAAGGTGTTACTGTACTTTCGTTTTTCAAGAATTTATATTTTAAGAAAAAATATCTAAGACAAAATACTTTATTTAATGAAATAGTGCTCACAACAATGCAAGGGAAACTAATTAAGTCAAAAGAAACATTTTTCCTAATTATGCATTAACATTTTAAAGCAAAATAAATCCATTTCAAACACTGACATGAAAAAATGCTGGAAAATATACAGTCAGAAAAAGTCAGTCATTGCTGGAGAAAAGGGACACCCGCTTTCAGTTCTAGGGTTTTACACCAGGACTTAAAAATAATCTTATTCCACTGTCATTATTTACTAAACCAAACTGGAAAAACTGTATTAAAAAAACCTAAATGATCTATTAGCTTTTGCAACCATCTTTAGCAGAGACCATTTCCTGTCTTTTTTGTCTGATCAAATTTTAGCTAAGCTTTAACTGTTGGACTGATGGCCTCATATTTGACACACAGAGCAGTTCAAGGTTGACTCGGTCGCTGCAAACCGAGCCCAAATCATAACACCTCCACCACCATACTTCACAGTTGCTCTCACACTTCACAGTGTTTTTAGCTGATGCCATATCGAGTTTCGAATATGTTTGCCTGGAGATCAAGTGTTTTTTACTTTGTCTATAAGTGTGCGATGTTGAATGGTACATATTTATTCACAAAGAGAAACATTATTATGCTGTCCTGATATGATGCATTTGGTTTTCGTACAGATTATGGCCAACGTCTTTTTTTTTTTTTAAGTCTCACCTGTCCAAAGGACATTGCTCCAGACATCTTGTGGTTCATTCAGATGCAGCTTTGCAAACCTAAGCTGTGCTGCCAGCCGGCCACATCAGTTTAAAGACTAAAAACTTTCTTTTGGCAGATCTTTCAAATACCCCACACTTTTCAGATTTTTTTTAACTGTAATATGTTGAAATTTAACATTTAACAGGACTGGTCAGTGCTAGATATTTTGCAAGTTTATGCTCTAGTCTAGTGGGTGAACTTGCTGGAACATCCAATCACGAAAAGCTTCCCTACTGTCTTAATTGTTGTGAGATTTTTCATAAATAGCTAAAAAAAAAAAAAAAAAGTAGTCTTATAACCTTTCTCAGAATTATAATTATCAATTAACCAAGACATTTGATTAGCCGCACCTGGACACTACATTTGTTAATGACAGTGTGGACTCTGCAGAGTGTTTTTGCACACTTGAGGTAAAAATTAAGTAATTTTAGAACCTGATTGAGGCCATGTGATTGATATTGTTCCCTGATACATAAAAACCCACAATAACAAGGGTTGGGGTGTGCTTTCTTTCCTCCTGAAAAAGCGGCCTGTTCAAATACCTTTGCCGGTGACATGGTAAGCTCCAATTTTGTAGCAGCTCTCTGAGTGTCCATTTGTCTCACAGTTGTGTTTGAGGACTTGTGCTGCAGAATCATAGTTTTTCTTCACGCCCTCCAAATAGTCAGCAAGCCTCTGGCACCCTAAGGAGAAGCATCAGAAAGTTAGTGACAGAGACAAAAATAACATAACATTACATTACATAACTTAAAAATAAAAAAACAACATAAAAAACCTGTAAAATTCATAGATAAAAAAATATCACTTAAAATAACATAACTTATGATAAAATAACTTCAAATATGAATATACCATAACTTAAAATGAAATAAGGTATCAACAAAACTAAGTAACTTAAAATAACAGAAAAACATAAATAAAAAAAATAAGCTTAAAGCTGTATAAATTAACAAAACCAAATAAAATTACACAACATAAAAATAAAAAAATAAGAACATAAAAGGCATAACTATTTAATGTAAAATACCAGCATGAAAAACAAAACACAACTTTAAATAATCTAACAAAATGAGAACAAGATTAAAATCAACCAACATTGCTTAAAAAAAACTATTTAAAACATAAGATAGCACAGTATCACATAACTTTAAATAGAACCACCATATAAAATATTGCAGCATAAAATCACAACGTAAAAGACCATGAAATAGTAGAGCAAAGCTTAAAATAACGTAAGACCTGCGAGTTTCAGCACCGCTGATCTGAGAACAGCTCAGGGCTGTTCAGTGAGTTACCTTCAGGGTCCTTCTCCTTGTAGCACTGGAAGCTGTACTCTACTCCCAGGTTGTCCAAAAACTGTTTCACCTCCTTCTCATCCTCAAAGTTTATAAGTCCAGCCATATCGCAACCTCTGCAGGTTCGCCGCACAACAGAAACATGAGTTGGAGCTGCTTGACCTTGCTCAGCAATTCGCTGTGTGAATGTTACCAAAGCTTCTCCTGGTTGTAGACCCAGTGTGGTTCTGTTAGCGCTAAAGCTGTCAGCTATTTCCCCCCCACCATGTGCTGGTTAACCTTTAAAAACTGAGGAGCATTAGCTCTTTCATAACCCTCCTCTGCGGGCTTCCGTAGCGCAGCCTCCTTTCATTATGTACTTCCTGTGTTGTGACCTTTGTTTACTGTCTGTCTCTTCGCTTCAGCCAGAAGAAAAAAATAAATAAATAAAAACAGACGTCGCTCGCAGTGAAAACTTCGCTCCTAACGAGTTTCTCATTTCGCAGGTTTTCGCTCGCTGCGGTGCTTGGTCGACATGAACTCCGCCACATCGGGCGGCTTCGGATGTTTTAGCAGCGGGGGAGGTTTCCCAGCTCAGTGGCAACAACAAGTAAGCTAGCTGCTGGGTTCAGGCTTATCGCTCGTCCTCCTTTACTGTTGTCCCTCCGCTTCGCTGAACTCTGTCAGAGCAGGCAGGGGGGAAAGAAGCTGCATTTCTTCCTGCTCTTTCTGACGTCAGTCTCTGCTGCTTAAGCTACTACTACCCTCTTTATTTCCTCTTTAAACTATGGCTATGGCTTCTTTGTTTTTAAACACGGTAGGTTGTCAGTTTTGCCAGTATGTCTTTAACTTCATTTGAAAAACAACAGATGAGCAAACAGCCTCTGCTTTGGTGTCCAGGATGATGCCTCCCCAGCGGCTCTGACAGACCTGTGCCTCACCTATGTGAGCCAGAACCTGGAGTGTTTCTGCGTGAAGCTCCCTGACGGCTCCTTGTGCTTCAGGGAGGCTGTGCTCTTCCCTCAGGAGCTGGCAGACCAGCTTCTGGCCAAGATGGCCACTGAAGGTACGCCTAACCCTCACCTCCTCTTTAGAAGCTCTGGGAGAATTTGATGATTTATAATCAAACTGAATAGAAACATGAAGCATATAAGCTCTCATTTTCAACTCAGTGTAGAAATGTTACAGTAAATTTCTGTACAGTAAAGTAAAAGTGTTTCTCTATAGATGTTTTTTTTTGTTTGTTTTTTTTGTTTGTTTTTTGTTTTTTAATCACTGTTGAGTTGAAGCTAGCATCAGTCATTTACGTCTCTTTTTTGTTTAAAGAAGTTAACTTTTAAATTATTTCTCATTCACCAACACCCTCATGTCCTGCAAGATTCATAATACCCCTTCAACATTTTCACGTTACAGCCACAAACTTGTGTATGTTGTTAGATTTTATATGATAGATCAGTGCAAAGTAGCACAGTGTTGTGAAGATGAAGGAAAAGTATACATGATCCTCAGCATTTTTGCAAAAATTTAATACATCTGAAAAGAGAACACTCAATACGTTTCACTGCAATGGAGCTTTGCCCATGTACAGACAGAAATGTGTGCCTATTTTCAAGTCTTTCCACTGGTCCCCAAAAGGATGTAGGCCCTTAAAGGGAGCAGAGGGTTATATAAAATCAACTTTTTTTGAGCTTTATATCATGTTATAATGTCATTACCTCATCAAAAACATACCTGGAGTGTTCCGTTGATTTATTTATTTTATTTTATTTTATTTTTTTTTTCATGCATGTTTGAGAAATCCTTGAATCTCCTGTGGCAGCCATTCGGGGGTGCCTAAACGCTTGCTCTCACAAACCACTGCCTATTTACTTGGAGCTGCAGTCTTCAGCCGAGCTTCCGCCTCACAGAGCACCCTCCCCCCGCGCCTCCCCCCCACAGCTCCACCAGACTAGCAGCAGCAGCAATTGGCAAAGAATTGTCGGAAAGAGTAGGAGCTTCTTAAAGAGACATAGGCCAATTTCAAGGCGTCCAATTGTGAAGTCAAATTTCTTTTAAGTTATGTTTGATATATTCAGCAGTTTTATAACAACTGAAGGTAACAAAGTTATTTGATTGTGTTATGAAATGGCACTATGTGCCTGGTAAATACATAATGCCACCCCTTTAAACATATATTATCTTCCAATAAGCTCTGAACGTCTCTTCCTCTATATCAGCATGAATACTGACCAGCTGCCCTGCACCTGCTGAGGAAAATCAGCAGGTGCAGGGCACATACCATGATGCTGCCACCACAATGTTTCATACATTTCACATTGTATTTTCCATATAAGTCAGAAAGTTGAATTTTGGTCTCATTTGACCAGAACATCTTCTTCCACTTGTTTGGTGTGTCTCTTACATGGTTTAGCTGACTTCTGAAGGCAGTTGGTTTGGCTGAACTTTACGCTGCTGTTTATGTTTTGTTTTTGTTTTTTTTTTTTGGTTTTTTTTTTTTTTTTTTTAGGAATTTAAAAGCAATGTATGAAATTTTTTTTTTAACTTCCATTTCACTTTTATGTGCTGCTTTGTGTTGCAATATCACAAAAGAAACCCAGTAAAATGTACAGAAGGTTGAGGTTGTTGGAGGAACCAGGAATACTCTTCACAGGGAGGCCCCAGCTGAAATGTGTACTGCACCCCTTCATCATATTTAATTCATTTTGAGAACTATATAATACACTTATTATAATTCATTGCATTTTACTAAATCTTTTGGTTACATTAACAGGCTTCAGAACTGAAGTAAGAGGTTTTGTCATATTTAAATAATCGTGAAATGCCTGAGACATTTCACGATTATCTCCTCATGCCAGATGTATCACGACTGAGGGGTTCTAGAAAATTCTTTCAGTTCCTTGAAATAGAAAAAATAAAATTTGACATTTTGAGAAATTGTCACTGACAGGGTTTTATTCCTCTCCAGGTCTTCTGAATGACAGCACGGTGGGGGTGTTTAGGAACTGTCAATACCTCCGGCTGAGACGAGCCTGTATCCGCACGGCACGGATCTCCGCTGAGGCGTTCCAGAAAGCTTTGTGCCCGCACAGACTGCTGGAGCTGGACGCGGCCAGGGTCAACGCGGACCTCACCATTCCTGACATTCTGCAGGGATTGGCTACCAACAAATACTGTCAGGTAAAATAAAGGGAGGCGTCACTTCCTCTAGCCGAGCAATCTTCTCCTCTTACAACGTGAAGTTAATTTGAAATGTTCTTTTCTCCCTCCTTCGGTTCCCTCCAGGAGTCTCTCCAGCGGTTAGTCTTAACCGGACTCACCATGGCCTCTCTGGAGGAGCCAAGCTGGTATCGTTTCAGCGCCCTGCGGGGTCTGCGCTCGCTCTCTCTCGCCAACGTGGAGTTCTACGACTCCGGGCTTGTTGACGTTTGCTGCCTGCCTCGGCTGGAGAGCCTGGATCTCTCCAACACCTCAGTGACCAACCTGAGCCCGCTGCTGGGCCTGAAGGAGCGTCTCCGCTCACTAACACTACACCAGCTGAAGAGGCTGGAGATGAGCACGGCTCAGCTGCTGGGAGTCATAGGCCGGCTGAATGTGCTGCAGGTTGGTAGTTATCAGTTTACTGCAGGAAATGCACATTTTTTGCAGTGAGAGAACTCATGCTTGTGGTCAACGCAGCACCTGGACATTAGCGACGATAAGCAGTTTACCTCTGATGTGGCCCGTCAGCTGCTCGCACAGCCAGGGATCCTTCCTGCTCTCGTTTCCCTGGATGTCTCAGGGAGGAAACAGGTGTGTGTCCATTCCTCTGAGCCCAAACCCAAATCCTCAGAGTCAAGTTAAATCTGATGTCTTCAAATGTTGCAGGTGACAGATGCAGCCGTTAGGGCATTTGTCGAAGAGAGACCCGGGATGACCTTTGTGGGCCTTTTGGCCACAGATGCCGGCTTTTCCGACTTCCTCTCCGGAGAGGGAAATCTTAGGGTAGGAATGGACACACAAGGATTGATTTAATAAGCAGATAAAGTGGAGAATTTTTGGTCTGCTGAGCCATTTTCTGCACGGAAACAGGTAACAGGAGAAGCTAACGAAACTCAGATCTGCGAGGCTTTACGGCGATACAGCGAGAGGGAGGGTTTCGTTAGGGAAGCTCTGTTTCATCTATTCAGCTTGACTCACGTCATGGAGAAACCAAGACCTGACATTCTAAAGGTAAATAGTTCCCAAACATAATGCAGAAGGAAAAAAAACAATTTGTTTTGCCATGCATAGCATCTGTATAGTGTCTAATCTGAAGAACATGGTGTCTGTTGTTTCTAAACAACCTTTTCAAGCACTAGTCAGTCATTTTAAAATCACTTGAGTATTGTTCTCTCTACCTTCTTTCTACTTTTATAACTTTATCTTTTGTCTTTCTGTGTAGCTGGTAGTTTTGGGCATGAAGAATCATCCAGCCACTCTAAATGTCCAGCTGGCCGCCAGCGCGTGTGTGTTCAACTTGACAAAGCAGGACCTGGCTGCAGGAATGCCAGTCAGGCTGTTGAGTACCGTCACGCAGCTCCTCCTGGAGGCCATGAGGACATTCCCCAACCACCAACAGGTGAAAGTTCATGAATCCTTCATTGTTGCGCCATCATAAAGTGTTTCTGTGTTTTTAGGTAACCTTCTAAGTGAGTCCATGTGGATGTTTGGGATCATTCTTTACCTCGTTTCTCCTTTTTTGCAACAAAAGTAGTGAAGGCAGAAGTCTTTTATCTGTAAAATACATTTAAAACTTGTTGCAGTTTTATGTTTGCACAGAATTCGGAGTGATTTTTTGTGAGCTGTCCTTCACGCACTCAGTAACACTCCTGCTAAGGAGCAGCATAGAGTTGCAACTATTTCAGCACTACCAAATGTAATTTACATAAAAAGCAGCAGAAGTCAAAACACTAACAACAAAAAAGCCCAGAAAAGGTCCAGGGTAACGACAGCTCTCAGTGTGGTAGAAGACATTTATTTCACTTTCAACTAACCTGTAGAAGGTGACAGGTGGATCTTTAACAGTTAAATTTAAGGCAGATCATGTCGTCGCTGTTTACACCACTACATCTTAGTTTGGCATAAGTTGTTTTCATGGTGCATGTTAGGCATGGACTAGAATGAGATGGACTGTTTATACAACAACAGATTGTCTTAAGTCAGAGTCTTCTTCAGAGACACTGTAATACAGACCGCTACAGGAGATCCTTTCTGCCCACAGCCATCAGCATCTACAACAACTCTTTGAAGAACCTTGGTTAGCAAGAGTTACAGCAACATTTAATTTCCCTCTGCGGTTATTAATGTTTTTTTTTTTTTTTTTTTTAGTTAAATTGAATCGAGATTCTGTATTATCTGTTTCATAAATGGGAAAATTAATTATTTTTACTGCTGCAACAATGATTGTTCATACTGAATATTACAGTTATAACTTTTGATGTCTAACAATTAATTGTTAAGAGTACTGGGCAGAGTGTTATACCTTTCTGCTCTTCTCTTTATAGAACCATATTGGAAATTGTTGGGCTAAAAAAAAAATCTTTTTAAGAGGGGGATGTGAATACTTGTAGATACTTGCAAATACTATTTAGGAGGCCCAAAATAGCAGCCAGTTGCATTGTGCAGGACAACATTTGACACTAAATTTTGCACTCCGTGAGCTTTTCTGATGACACACTCAGCAGGAGCACAAACTCCCATCTGGGACACAGAGCAGAGGGATTCTTTGCCGCTGCACTTTCCTGAGCAGAATAATCATATCAGAGCCTCATACGCCAGCAGCTATCTTAAATGATTATGTCAATACCTCGTACATCAACAACTATTTAAATAATAAGAAGAAAATGATCCAAGGCAGAGACAGAAAGAGGTTAGAGCACCTACTTTTTTCAACCAATCATTGTACTAAAACTGTGGTGGACTCATCCACTAACATGTAAGCATTTTGGGGCTGACAGTTAAGGGGTTAAACCTGTGCGCACTGAATGATCAAAGCTCTGTTTTCAGAATCCGTGTGCATCTTAGTGATGTGCAGTGAGTGGAACAGAGAGCGAGACCTTGTGGGATTGAAACCATTGTTCTGAATAAATTGGCAAAAGAGAGAAGTAGTTTGGTGATCTGTTCTCACGTAAACAAATATGCAGAACCCGTTCTAACACGCAGCTTTGAGCTGGGTAATTAGCCGGGTTATCGGTACTGTTAGAGCTTTACTTCAACAAGCGTGTTGATTGCTGCTCCTTTGGTTTCCACCATCACTGTTAAATCTGACTTTTAGGTAAGTGGGGGTAACATGTAGCAGCTTTCTCTCAGCCATCTGTGCAGCAGTGTGCAGCAACTGTCTGTTCCAGACAGTTGGAGAAACCTCTGGTCACTCTGGCACTTTCTCTGGCATCTCATTAAAAGGACTTGTAACCATGATGTGATGGGGAAAACTTTGAAATTCTAACATTTTAAGGTATATTTTGATTGTGGTAACCAGCCCCGACTTGTGTTTAACCCTCTTTAAGCAGTTCACCGATGAGCATACTGGTATTAATAGTCTGAGTATGATTTCTTTTATATGGTGCTTATTTCAAAAGGAAAAAAACCCTCCCAGTGTGCATAAATGTACATCAGACATGTCCTTTATTTGTCTGAATTTGTAAAGTTATCAGGTGTCGCCCTGGTTCTCGCACTGGTTCTGTTCCAGTGGGTTGGAAAACATCTGAACATGAAAAAAATAACTGGGGTAAATCTGAAACTGGAACTGGAAACACGTGTCTGACCTCTTAAAATTTCAATGCAGGAACTTTCAACAATCAGAAATTTTAGCTTCCCTTTTCTTGTTCTGTTTTGACCGTTTGCAAATTCATGGACTTAATTAGAACTTGTTTACCAACGACCCGAGGTTGTGTTTTTTTTTTTTATTATTTTTACAGGTTCTGCAATGTCTGTTTTGCTTTCTCTTTCTGTAGCTGCAGAAAAACTGCCTGCTGTCTCTGTGCAGCGATCGAATCTTACAAGAGGTCCCATTCAACAGGTGAGAAACAGACATTCATATCTTCTCCAAGCGACACTAAATTATGCAAATCCCACTATTTAACGTCGTCTGTCAAAACCCTGGATTGTGAGTGGTCCCATATTTCTGTTCACAAGGTTTGAAGCAGCCAAACTGGTGATGCAGTGGCTCTGCAACCATGAAGATCAAAACATGCAGAGGATGGCTGTGGCCATCATCTCCATATTGGCTGCTAAGGTACATGTTGTGTTTGGCTTACAGTCTTCTCTGCATTCCAGATCTTTTTCATGATGGTGTTTGTTCTTCGCAGTTGTCCACCGAACAGACTGCCCAGCTGGGAGCAGAACTGTTCATTGTGAAGGTACGATTCCTCTCATATCTAAAGAAATCACTGGTTTACCATAAAATTCAACAATTTTAGACGTAATCCACTCTCTTCCTGGTTTGCAGCAACTGCTGCACATAGTGCGCCAGAAAGCAAATCAGAACGTTGTGGATGCGACTCTGAAATTTACACTGAGTGCGCTCTGGAACCTCACAGATGAATCGCCTACAACCTGTCGCCATTTTATTGAGAACCAAGGCTTGGATCTGTTCATTAAAGTGCTGGAGGTACACAGAAGCATTAAAACATACTTGAAAATAAGGTTCTGTAAGGTAATAAGTAATAAGGTTCTTCAGTAGGGTGTTGTGACTCACTTTTATGTTGCACTTGTACCCTCCACCCGTCCCCTCACCATCTCTGCAGTCTTTCCCAAATGAATCTTCCATCCAGCAGAAGGTTCTTGGTCTTCTGGTATGTTTACTGATCTTTTACTGCCCTTCAGGAAAACTCTGTTTGCATGATCGCCCAAATTAAGACCTCAACATTCCTTTTTCGCCCTGTGCTGCGCAGAACAACATAGCAGAAGTCAGGGAACTGCACGGAGAGCTGATGGTGCAGAGCTTTCTGGACCACATCAGCGCTCTGCTGCACAGCCCCGAGGTGGAGGTCAGCTACTTCGCCGCGGGAATCCTCGCACATCTGACGTCACGAGGAGAGGAGGCCTGGACGCTCAGCCCGGGTCTGCGGTGCTTGCTGCTCGAGCAGCTGGTAGGAGTTCAGTGGAACTGCTTCAAAGTGATACAAATGCAACATATAAAACACTGTGGTAATTTATGTGTCCGCCTCGCTAGCATGCTGTCATTATGAAGTGGCCCCCTCCTGAGTGTGAAATGGTGGCCTACAGGTGAGATGCAGATGTGGAGACATTATATTTATACCCTGTGATTTTCCATCCATTAAAATAAAAAGTAGATATGATTGTTATGGTGGTTGTTTAGTAAGACTTTACAGCTTGTGAGGAAATTCTCAGAATTGAAAGTGAATTTGTCCCTCGCTTGTTCTTCAGGTCTTTTAACCCGTTCTTTCCGCTGTTGGAGTGTTTTCACACACCCGGTGTCCAGCTGTGGGCAGCCTGGGCCATGCAGCATGTGTGCAGCAAAAATGGTGAGACTAAGATAAAAGTAAAAGTGTTGATGCTCCTTGAACTTTCTGGACATGTCTCATTACAACAAGTTTCAATATATTTTGTTATGATTGTTAGTTTTGCACAACACAAATTGGACAGATTATTGAATTGTTGAAAGAAAGTCACCTAAAAAAAAAAATCTCTGTGCAGTTCGGTGCAAGTTAGTACATAAATAGAAAAGGTTCATTTGATCAGATGAGAGTAAAGCTGAGCTTGTAATCCTACATGCTGAACGCTACATGTGGAGGAAAACAAACACCATGAATATCTTTCCCACTTTCCAACATGGCTTTGGCAGCATCATGTTTTGACAGTGCTTCTCTTTAGCAGTATAGGGAAGCAGGTCGGAGTTAAAACCAGCACAATCCTGGAAGAAAACCTGTTAGAGGCTGGAAAAGACTTGAAATTAGGGCAGATGTTCTATAGACTAGTGCAGATCCAAAGTTATTTAATGTGTTGTAATGGCCCAGTCCAAGTCCAGACGCAAATACAGCTGAGAGTTTTTGTCAAGATTTGAAAGTTCAAAGACGTTTTTTTATGCGTTCTGCCTGAGTCTGAGCTGTTTAGCAAAGATTGGTTAAAAGTTTCAGGCTGGTTTATGCATACCCCTGAAACTCGTTCTACAATCTGATAAATCAAGGGGACGGAATACGAATACATGCCACACTTTTCAGATTTCTACCGGTGAAGATTTGAAAACCCTGCATCCTTTTCCTTATACTTTGTGTTGATCTATCATAAAATCCCAGTAAAATAGATTTGGCTCAACCTGCTCACCTCTTCGATGTTCTGTTGCCACTTTGCTGCAGCGTCTCGCTACTGCAGCATGCTGTTGGAGGAGGGCGGCTTGGACCAGCTCGAGCACGTTCACACGCACCCACAGACCCACAGAGACGTCAAACTGCTGGCCGAAAGCATTCTGGAGAGCCTGCAGCGACACAGAGCCCGCACCGGCCAGCCGGCACACACAAGTCGACGTCCGCCCGCGCAGTAACATCACATAGGTGAAGGGACGCTCACACCAAGTTTTTCTCTTTTTTTCAAAAGCTTACACACAGCTTTGGAGATGTCTCATCCTTTTGTATCTTCCCTTCCAGAAAATGATGCTCCCTGATGAAGAAGAGGAGCTGAAAATGTGGTCTCGTCACAGAAAAGGGAGTTGTGTGAGAGTGCATGCGTGGGCGATTGTGATGCCTGCCTCGCACACAAACGCTCATGGATGTTTATAAAGACAACAGGAGTAAAAGACAGAGAAAACGCAAACATTTGCACACTCGAACCTTATTTATTTCCTTTGTGTTCATTTCAAAGTAGAAACATTTTAAGTTGTGTGACGGAAAATTGAAATCCCGATAAGCTGAGTTTGTACTTGTGCTCGCTCTCGTTCGCCTGATTGTGGGCACTTCGATGTTTCTCACGCCAGAAAACGCTGAGGAGCATCAAACCCCAAACCAACTGACTAAGTGGGCCCTTTTGATGGCTCCAATTATGTTGCCAACTTCTTTAATGTCTGAAATGGTGGATAAATCTTTAAATATATGCATGATACTGCTGAGAGCTCAAGCATGCTGGTGTGAATGCTCATGCTATTGATTTTAATAAACACCTGCACGATTGATTGTAGCAGAGCTCCGAGCACTAAAACCATGCCTCTGGGTCTGCAGCACCCTCTTTATCTGCTAAAGCCTTTAATATCGTGCGACAAGAAACTTGATACGAATGTGTTCAGTCTAAATGTTCCACAAAATTACTGAGAATTTCTAGTAAATTCATATTTTCTAAACACTTTTGAGCGATAAATCAGTTGCAAAAACATACAGTGCAGTAAACTCAGCAGCAGATTTTATTGAAGAATTTAGGTCATTATGTCTGTGTTTGTGCAAATATATTCTTCTGGACCCAAATGATAATAATGATGTGGGCAGAATAGGTGTCATCTGACTTCTCCTTGGGAAATGTGTGTATATATATCTTTACATTTTGCTCCGCTTCCCAGCGCATCAATCTTAAGGAACTGCATTTTCTACTGTGTGTGTTATTTGTATCCAATATACAATGAGGCCAAAATTGTTCTCTGCCAAGGAGGAATTCATTTGATTGCATGGAGTTGTATTGAAATAGCCGCCCCCGCCCCCTACATAAATAGGAATTATGATGATGAAGAAGAAAACTACTGAGCATGTGATACTGGCACACCGTATCATGGCGGATCCCTCTGCTGTCCTCAGGGTTCCTATACGCATACTTGTGTTGTCCATAAATTTCCAACCTTAAAATGTAAACATCATAGAGGGAAAATTTCAGTGTGTCTTTTATGGGATTTTATGCAATAGACCAACACAAATAATGATAATTGTGGGGAAAAAAAAAAAAAAAAAAAAAAAAGCTTGGATTTCAAATATTTCTCACAAAAATCTGAAAAGTGTGGCATGATGTATTTGTATTCAGCCCCTCTGAGTCAAAACTTTGTAAAACCACCTTAAACTATAATTACAGCTGCAAGTATTTTGAGGCATGTCTCAAGATTTTCTAACAAACCTACACAGAACAGCTGGATTTATTCTCAGATTAAATGATACATAAGAAGACTATCTACTAATTGAGAGACTTTTTAAGGCTGTGGCTTCACTGGAATTTATTTAGGGGTATAAGAATAACACAGACTAATTGCATCCCACTTTTTCAGATTTTTTGTTTAGTTTGTTTGCTATTTATATATATATATATATATATATATATATATATATCTTCACTCTGTCAATAATGTACTACTTTGTGTTGGTCTATCACATAAAATTTAAAAATAGTTTGTGGCTAATCTAATTTTAAAATATTTGCTGCCAATGCTGTTTTTGTTGTCACTTAATTAACTCTCTAGAAGTTTGGGAACCAATGCTTTAGATACCACAACAAGAAATAAAGTCTAATTTACTCAAATTTATTTTTCCAAAATACTTCTCCTGACTTTAAATATGTGAGTTAATTATATGTCCAGACTGCTGAGGAACCCTGAGTCAGAGGCTACCACTTTTTTTTATTCACATCTTCATTTCTTACCTTGCATTTTCTATGCAAGTCATGCTAACCTCTGTTTTACAAACTGCTGTTAAACACAGTGATGCCACTCAGACATTTTAGGAAAAGAACAGGTCAAACAGTTTGCATATATAAGAATGATGAACCATGAAACCCAAACCCCCCCCCCCCCCAAAAAAAAAAAAAAAAAAAAAAAAAAAAAAGTTCTCATAGTGCGGTCAGCAAAGCATACCTACTGTATATCGCCTCATCTGCTCAGTGAGTTAGAGCCTAATGGTTTTGTTAAATCTGTCCTTTTGTGTTTGTTATGTACCAAACTGGGACTGGATTATCAGTTATAATAAGAATTTCTGTTGCTTTCGTTGAATTTGACTGTTTCGTCCATTGCTTAAACATTGCTCAGATTTAAAGCCAGTTTTAGTTTTCGTATGATTTATTTCAAATAGAAAAGGAATGAGGTAAAAAAAAAAAAAAATATATATATATATATATATATATATATATATATATATATATATATATATATATATATATATATATATATATATATATGCCAAGACTGTGCTATATGGCTGCTCAGTCATGTTTTCAAGTATGAAAATAAAGAATGTATGTTGCCATATAAACTGGTTTGCTTTTTTACATCACCTCAAAAGATCATGAGCTCTATAAGATATAACACAATAAGATGACAATAAAACCATGGTCTGTAATGTTAGTTTCCATTAAATGTCAGTTCAGACTTTCTCACCACCAGGAAAGTCGATCAGGATTGTTTTTGACCAATACCAGTTTCTAGTTTTGAACATTTTTGGCTTTTTATTTTATTCTAAACGCACAAAAAAAGAGCTGCTAGTTCCTTAGTTGAGAAAGTATTTTTGCACATTAAAAGAATTACATTATCTCTAATTAATTAAAGCATATGCTTTTAGAGACCATTAAAATACCTACTCATGGTTGATGATGGTGCTAGATTTGATAAACGGATCCCACCCATATTTTGCAGTATTTTACCTGCTGGTCACCAGTCAGAGCAGATTAGTGGGAACACTGGCTCATTCTGATCTCTGGGTCAACTGATTGGTGCATCTCCAGCAAAAAAGTCTTCCCTCTCAAACTTTAACACTAGCAATAATAGATGCAAACAGTTTATTTGAAAAGATGGAACAGAGATCCAAGTGCATACACAGCTGAAACTAGATGCTTTCAAAATGACACTTTTTCCTCATTGTCTTGACTTTAAACCAGACTAATTGTTTTCAGTTTTTGGTTAGCAAATCAAAAGTAATTTTGCAACCCTAACTGATCAAAAACGCTTAATTGGATTTGATATCAGACAGGGAGAAAAAAAAATAAAAAAGATCTTTGTGAAGTGTTTTATATAAACCTCTTGCTTCAAATGCATGTTGGCATATTGGTAGGGTACTTTTACTCCCCGGTGTACCGTGGAGGTCTCTTCTCGATAAAGGCAGCCATGCCCTCCTGTCGGTCCCGTGTGGGGATGACCTGAGAAAAGACAGATGCCAGGTGAGGATTTGACTGGATTACAGGCCTAAGTGGAGGCAGTGAAGCTCTACCTAACAAGTGTGTCACATGGGAAATCAAAACACTGGAATCGTCCACTTCTTCACATTGAACTTCCTGACTGATTAAAACAATGATTCAGAAACATCGCCGGAAGACTTACCCTGGCATAGCACATCCTCTCTATTGCCATTGCTGATCCAATGTCAACCTGGAAGAAACAGATTGCAATCACTCCTTGTCATACAAAGACATTGTAAGAACCAAATTCTGAAGAGTAATCCCTATATCACCTCAACACCTCTATTTATCGCCTCTTTGGCCATCCGCACAGCAACAGGAGCCTGGTAATCACGAAGAAAACGCTGTTAGGTTTATAATTTTCCAAAAATTTGTATTTCAAAAACCAGACATAAAACCATTTCACTTCTTTTGATTAAAATTAGGGAATCAGAAAAAACAGAAAAATATCCCAGCTTTATGCGGTCTTCTTAGGCTTTTAAAGCTTCTCCAGTTCACTCCTGTTGACTAAATGGTAAATGGCCTGTCCTTGTACAGAGCTTTTATCAAGTCCAGAAGACCCCAAAGCGTTTCACACTACAGTCAGTCATTCACCCACACATTCACACGCTGATGGTGGTGAGCTACTGGATTGTAGCCACAGCTGCCCTGGGACAGTCTGACGGAGGCGAGGCTGCCATGCACCGGCACAAAGACTAAGGCAAGACTTCAGATTCATGGCTTCTGCAATCAGATCACAGATCAGTTTTGCAGAACGAAACTTTCTCAAGGCCTTATGTTCTGAACCGAGATCTTCTGGTCTGTTTGTGAAATACAGTTATGGCCACCTTTTTAAAGAAATTAAAATTACATATTTTTTTATCACAGTAATATAATTGTACACTGTGTATCATACACTGGGTCTGGTGAACCTTTTCTTTTTTGACTTGGTCACATGTTTTGAATCACTATCCTGCTAAAACACCCATTCAAGGCTTTCATTGCCATTGAAAGAGGAACAGGCCCACAGCATCATAGATCCTCCACAGGGTCCCAACAGGGTTTTACAAACCATGAAACAATGCAGTGCTTAGGCTGGCTTCTGATTTAGCAGTATGGTAAATGTTTTACTACTTTTTGTTGTGGGCAAACTTATGCTGGGTAAAATGTGTAATTCTTAGAAAACTGGATTCAATGCAGATCCCTATCCTGCAAATTCAGTATCTTTACCTTTTTCGTGGTAGGATTAAAACAGCTTTTTTCTGGCATCTATATTCTGCCAAATGGTTTTTAGATATGTTTTTTTAAGTCTTGAAAACAATACCACATTTCGCAGTTCTTTCATAACGAGCTATCGAGATTTTCTCTTTTTCACCTCCCTTACCACCCTTCTCACTGTGCATGGTGGTAAAATAAATATGGGTCCAGCCTGGAGGCAAGGGGCTAAAAGAAGATGGATCTTTTTCATATTTATATCCCAGGAAAACAAAGACTGGATGTCCATCACATATTAATTTGCAGCTAAAAACAGACAAATTGTGTTCTAACCTGGGGTAATATCTCTCTTGCCAGGGTCAGAGCCTCTTTATAAGCAGCATCTCCAGTCTGGTTCTGTTCTACGGCTCTGTTTACAAGCCCCATCTTGAGAGCAGTATGCCCTCCCACACGCCTGCCTGAAAACACACAGAGACAAAGCATTGTGTTACTCCATCAGAACCTCTTTGAAGCCGCAAAATGTCTGCAATTCTGTCTCACCACCTGTGAATATGAGCTCCTTGGCCAGAGTGACGCCGACCATCCGCGGCAGCCGCTGACTGCCCCCTGCGGGACAAACCCCTTCAAGGTGAACTTCTCGCCGCTCTTTCATCCCTCAATTAAAACAATCAGTGCCGCTCAGGGTTATTTCTGTGACCTCTGGTGGACTTACCCGCCCCTGGGAGCAGCCCTCGCGTCGTCTCAATCAGACCCATCTGGGCTGAATTTGCTGAAAAACATACATGCAAACAGAGGACAGGTGAAGGTCTACGTCTGAGTGATGCCTCTGTCAGAGCATCGGACGCAAACACCTGCTCACCTTGCTCATCCGTGCTCAGCCAATCACTGAAGTGCCACGCCTAATATAACCTATCACATGGTGATGTATGTGCATGAAGCTGGGCAGATGGCTATCATTAACCCCAAGGCTTCACGCCAGATCATTAAAACACCCGAGACATATCCATGAGACGTAAAAAGCGAAATAGTGATGGAAAATTTAACTCCTTACTGCCTGAATTGTTTACAGTTATGTAAAGAAATAAATTGTTTGCGTTTGTCTATCAAGAAGATGTAAGTTTAAATTGTGATTATTAATTTGAATGTAACACATACAACATACTACATAGGTATTTAATAGGAAAGAAATTAGTGAAACTTTGACCACTAGATGGCGACAAATGGTTTCCAACATCACCTTTGGTAAGTGTGGAACATGCATTAGTTGGATACATAAGACTGGGGGGGTATTTCAGGTGAATTTGCAACAATTATATACAACCTGTTAACATTTAATCAGAGTGGTAATAAGTTTGATAACCAAGTTATTTAAATTAATTTCTTCCAAATATCTAATGTATGATTTAGGAATTATAACCTTAACTTTAATCCTAACCTCTTCCCATTTGTTAAGTTTAATACGTTTTTTTTTCCTACAGGTATATGCTTTTAAATTCATGCTTCAGAGAGTTTTGCCAATTTTCCCATCCAAAAAGACTTCTTGTTTATCAGTATATCTTTAATATCTTTTAAATGGGCAGCGAGGATTGTCATCAGATAACAATTATTTTCTATAACACTTTTGAGTTTAATGTTTTTATATGGCTGACATCTGCTCCATAAGGAGCTCCAGTGTGGATAACATTTAGCCTTACACCTCCATGAAAATTTCGCCTTTTTCTCCAGAATCAGTATGCCATCCACAGGTAAAATACTGAAAACTGACAAGCACCTCACAGAACCTCACTTTGAAAAGAAGATCCAAACTATCCCTTTAACTGTCACAATATAGATTTTTATGCATCTTTTTCATTCTCATTTTCTATACATCTGTGTGATCTTTCTAATAAAAACGTTTGTGCTGTGTTCTCACTTGGATAGTTTTCAAGGTCCTTAAAATTCCCCAATAAAGAGGGAAGATAAACATGATTTTTTTGTTACAACTACAAACTTCAATGTATTATATAGCACACAGAGGTGCGTAAATGCTTAGAGCAAGGAAAATGACACGGCTTTCTGTTTTTTATATAAAAAATAAAAATCAGATAACTCTGATCTGTAAAAATTGTGCATATGTATTCAGCCCCACTGAATCAATACTTTGAAGTAACCCTTATTAGGGTATAGTAGCTTTATACATCGAGAGACTGACATTTTTGGCATTTCTTCTTACCAAAATAAGCTCAATTAATCTGATTGGATTGAGAGAATCTGAACATTATTTTCTAGTATTTTTAATACTTCTTAATTGAATTTATGTCTAACACTTTTTTTCTGGGCTGTTCTGCATTTAGCTCCATTCATCTTCTGCATGAACTCTGTTCAACTTTACTGTTCCTGTGGAAAAATAGAATTACCACAGCATGATGCTGCCACCAGCAATTGGTAAAATTAGTAATTTTATTTGGATGTATCAGAGTAAGAGGGGCTTGAGACAAAATGCACGTCACAAAAATTCTTTGAAAAACCCATGCATCATCTTCCTTCCACTTCACAATTACATTGTATGCTTTGTGTTGGCCTTTCACATAAAACCCGATTAAAACATACTGAGGTCTGGGGTTATGTCACAAAATATAAACACAGGTTAAATAAGGATTAATATTTTTCGGGTTATATGTCCACTTTTGAGAGACCTTGGGAAGTACTGATATCCACGGTGAGCACCACTGCTCTGAGCAACACTGATGCAATCTGGGAACTGTCAGTCTAATGCCAAGACTGAAAATGGAAGTTCCTTTCTGCCGTCACCCTGTTTGAACTCACTCGCTGACCTTATATGACTGGATTACTGACAGCTGCAAAAGGAGAACATGACATCCCCCTTCCAGCTGAATTAGCATCACCTGACAGAACAACAATGTTCCTTTTTCTGTTCGGCTTTGACAGGTGAGGTCACTCACAGGCAGTGCGCAGGTCGCAGGCCAAGGCGAGTTCCAGTCCACCTCCCAGGGCAACGCCATCCATTGCTGCGATGGTGGGTGTGGGTAATAATGCTGCCAAGGCAGTAAGACGAAGTGAGGAACATTCAAAACTCTACAAACACCACCCCAATCTAGTCCTTTAACACCAAATATTGATTCTCTGCTACCTATTTGAGTCATGAGGGAGCGCAGGCCGTGAACAAACAGATCAGACTCAGAGTTGTTCATCAGAGCTCGTTCTTTCAGGTCAGCACCTACGAACAAATTATTATTGGTTTGGGACACAGATTCACTGGGAACTTTCACACAGAGCCTAGCCCCCTCACCTGCACAGAAGACCCCTGGTACTAAACTCCTGAAGATCACCACACGAACTGCTGAGTCATTGGACAGAGTGGACAGCAGCTCTCTCATCTGCACACAAACAAGAGTCCACGTCTGTATTTGTATTGTTAAGTGTGTAAACGTGTGTGATGTGGACAGGTCTGCTCACCTGTGACACAAACGCATGACCGAGAGCGTTTCTTGCTCTGTGTCGGCACATCAGCACCTCTGCTATCCCTGAGGTGACAAAAGGCAGCAGGACAAACAAAACATAAGACATTAACCTGAATGGCTGATAATAAACTGATTCCTCAAACCTGTAGGTTTATAAGCTACTGATTGTCAGCAGTTGCTCAGCTCTGGCTATCTACAGTGAAATTAGCATCCAATTGTCACCTTCCGTTTTCATGTTTAAAACTGTGAGTTTGGTTTGTTGGAACTGGTATGAAAATATTGAGCAGACATGATGAGCCAGCATGGGATTCTCAAACAAAAAAGTAACAATTCTTCCTAAGGCAGCTAAATTAATTTATTGAATTCCAAAGTTATCACAGTCTTATCAATAACATTCATTCATTAAATGTCTGGTTTTTTTGTTTTTTTGTTTTTTTTGCAACCACAAATATGTGCTAACAGCAGAATTTGTGTGTAGTAACTTTTATTTAGTCAGCTGACAGGTAGTGTGAAACAACAAGTGGGGGAGGGGCAGAAATAAGGAAAAACTCTGCACCTGTCTTCATTTTTGTCTTATTCCTACACGCACCTCTTCAAATCACTGGATGCTGAAAAACATTTGTTACATGATAATATATGCTTTAGAAATAGAAAAACCTCATAGTTATATTTTTATTTAGAAATAAATAAGTTTAAATTGGTAAAATGGTGATATATCTCAAAATTGCTCATCATCATTTTTAAAACGTAGGCGATAATAATAATAACAACAACAACATTCAGTCCCAACTCTGTATCAATTCGAAAGCTGCCAGAGGGAAGTTTCATACCCGCTTTGACAACCAGCAATTAAAGGTCATTTTCAATATTTTACTCATAGTGTACTATAAAGAAATGTCGTTTAATGACTCTAATAAACAATATCTACCAGCGAGAGTTTGCTCAGTTATTTTTGTTTTATCATTGGTAATATTCTAAGCTAATAAGATCACTATTAGTGAAGCTAGTTCTGTCTAATTGGCCTGAGGAAGATGTGAACTGCTGCTGAGTGAGGCCTCCATAGCAGCAGGGGGTCTCAAAGTGTACTTGAATTCTCACACACACACACACACACACACACACACACACACACATATATATATATATATATATATATATATATATATATATATATATATATATATATATATATATACACACACACACACACACATATATATATATATATATATATATATATATATATATATATATATATATATATATATATTCCAAACTTTATATTTACTGATAAAGAATGAGCCTTAAAAAAAAAAAAAACTTGCTCTGGTGGCTTCTGAAACAGCTAATTTAGAATAGCTAATTTCCAGACTTTAAATTTTGACACAATTTAAGGGTTCACGAGCTATTTTAAAAGTCCAAACCACAAACACTCAAGAACACTATTAAAAAGACGTCAGCAGTGGTGGGTTTGACAGGAAGTGGGACCCTCTAAATGAAATTCTGCTGGAGACTCCACTGAACCTTGGCCCGGCTCTGGTTTCTGGTATAGCAACACAAAGACACATTTCTACACTCTGGTTTATTATTTCTCTTGTGAGATAAACACAACTCTACCTTCTAATAATAATAATCCAGAAATAGGTCACCAGTGGGAATGCAGCTGCTTCGTTCTTTATAAGTAACCAAGTAGCTCCACAGACGCTTGCACTCCATACAAAGGGTTTAAATAGGGGGGAATCTATCAAATGAAACATGACTAATGTCAGTTCTACTACAAATAATAATAATAAAAAATTTTTAAAATGTGTCCCTACCCTCGTCTTGTCCCTCTAACCGCTTTAGGTCGACCTCCACGGACACCTCCGCCTCTGTATGCTGTGAGCGGCTCTCAGCGCGGCTGTAGACCGCGAGAGAGCGACTTCTCCCAGGTAAAGGTTGCATGGCGTCCCGGTTGAACCTATGGTGTTTCAGCCGTTGCGTTTCCCACCGAGGCACAGCCAAACACCGCCGTAGAGAGCACCTCGGCACGACCAGTCTGTGAAGGGCAGTTGTCATGTTGAGTTTCTTTTTTTTTGTTTGTTTGTTGTCTTTTTTTTTTGTCCTAAAAGAAGCAGTGAAAGCAACAAGAAGAAAGTTGCTATTCAAGAGCAGCAGGAAGTTCGATGCAGATTTCTTTCTGAGGGAGGAGGTACCCTGCTCCTGGATACGGTCAACAATGACACGACAGCAACACCAGTCAGCTACTACACAGAGTTAACGCGTTTTATTCACTGTTGTCATTTTGAAAAAATAGAATTTCACTTACATTCGTATAAACAGGGACATATCAAAACTATTTTTAATTATTTGTAGTGCCTCGCAAGTATTCATAGGTTTCATTTTATAGCTGCTAACTTTAATGCACGTTTTAGATTTTTGATGTGAAAGAACATTAAAGAGTGTTGCATGCAGTTGTAGTCACTCTCTTTTACTTTGACACCCACAAATAAAATCCAGCCTTCAGAGGTCACCTATTGATTAAATGCTGCCTGCCTGTGTTTAATCTAACCTCAAATCCTGCTGTTCTGTGAAGGTCTCAGACGTTTGCAGAGTGAACAAACGTCAATGAACAAACAGCTTCATGAAGACCAACAGAGCAGGCAGGTCAAGGAAAAAGTTGTGGAGAAGTTTAAAGGAGGGTGAGTTTTGAACATCTTGCAGCGCTCTGTTCAAACTATCACTCAAAATTGGGAAGAGTATGCCACGTCTACAGATCAATCAAATAATGTCTCTTCACCTGAACTAATAGGCTGGACAAGGGTTGCATTAATCAGAGATGCAGCCAAGAGGGCCATGATAACTCTGGATGAGATGCTGCACTTTAGGTGGGAGAATCTGCCAACAAATATGAGTTGTGCCTTTCACAAATGAAGCCTTTTTAATAGAGCAGCCAGAAGAGAGCCATTGTTGAAAGAAAGCCAGAAGAAGTCCTGTTTCCAGTTTTCCACAAACACATAGCAGTCATGTGGAAGATGCTCTGGTCAGATGAGACCAAAATTAAGCTTTTGAAAACTAAACTAAATTAAACTAAAGCACCATCTCCACAGTTAAACATGATGGTGGCTGCATCATGCTGTGGGGATGTCTATCTTTAGCAGGAACATGGAAGCAAGTCAGAGTCATGGGAAGATGGAAAAAAAAAAGCTTAAACCTTATTTTACTTTCCTGTCTCTTTGCAAATATCCACCATGATTTGTCTATCATGTGAAAAAATGTCAAAAAGTTCGAGCTCTATGTACAAAGTAAATTCGCTCTCACATTTTGCTTGTGTTGGACCAAGCAGACACACATGCAACTGGCCTGCAGGACGCAGCCGTACCTCTGTTTTGTTGTTGAGGTAAGGTTTTCCATCAGACTGCTTCTGTCTAGTCTGACCATGCATTATTGAGCACATCTTTACAAGTTATGCATTCACTCAGTGACAGAGCAGCTCTCATGGCACAGCGGTTTGAGACGAGAGAGCTGGATATCTGCAAGCACATCCATGTGATCCAGGCACCGTGACCAAAACTGACCGGTTATCAATCAAACTCCTTTCTATCTGTCACAGTGATTTGCAGTGCCTGTTTTATTGTCGCCTGGCTTTGTTTACTACTCCTAATTACCATTGATGCCACTGGGTCTGTGTAATGAATCATACTAATTTTTAATTGTGATGTAAATTAATGATATGTGAAGAGTGTGCGGAGTGCAGGTGGCTGTGTGTGCTGGAGAGTCAAAATGAAGTTAAACTGAAATGGTGGTCAGAGCTGAACATGTTCTTACTAACCACACATTAGTGCCAGAAATGAGAAAAATAAATATTTTTGGAAAAAGAATTTAAAATTTGATCTTTTAAGTTAAATTTTGTGTCATCTTGTGGGTGGAAATCGCAGCATGAGATTGACCTGCAGGTTCTGCTGTGGCACTGTGATGCGATACCTGGAAGATTTAGAGCAGAACAGGTTGTTCAGATTTGATGTCTGGCATGTTTTCATTCATGTGCACCGTGAGACGGAAAGTGACCCTGGCAGCTTGAGAGTGAGGCTGTCTGACTGACAGAAACTGAGCCTGATGGAGTTTGCTGCAGACAGTTTGTTCCTGGAAAAGATGCACAAGTTGGACGTGCATCACACCAGAACCACGCTCTGACACAAACAAGTCAAGGTTACTTAACGTTGAACACAGTAGTTGCTTTGTATCGTATCAAGTTGCATGCTGATTTTAATTTTAGGCTTGAGTTGCATCAGTTTGCTCTCTTGCCTGTCAACAAACCGCCTGTATGCTGTACTTTTTCACCTGAGGCTACCCACACACCATTTCCTCTCTGGTCCTGCAGAGGTCACCCTCATAACAGCAGGTTCACAATGAGTTCATCAACTTTTTGAGTTTTCTCTTGGTTTTTCTTGTTTTTGCTGAATGAAATTTCATTCAGATCTTTATTTGACTTTAATTCAACACCAAGCATCCTTCTTTTCCCCGTTTTTGTCCTCCTCTCTCTCCAGACGCCAGAGCGAGTCGCACACAGCTCTCTATTCTCAGCCTCATCAAAGCCCAGGGCTGAATGTAAGCAGGGAGGCCTGGTGACAGGGCATGAGGTCAAGCATGAGTCACAGGGATGAGATGTCTGTAAGGAGGAAGATGGCACAGTGATGATCTGCTCAGGGCGAGTGCAATGTGTTTGACCTTTGTGTGTGATGATAGTAAAACCTAATTCTCTTGCAGGTTTTGTCTGCACCTAAGATTTTGCTCAGCATATCATGCGCACGCAGATTACACTGATGAAAACTGCAGAAAAGCGCTTCATCATTAGATTGAGCTGAAATAACTTTTTTTTTTTTTTTTGCCATAGATGTGCCTGAAATTATGAGAACATGTATTGTTTATGACCCCGTGTTGATTCTAATCCTGTTTACATACATGCATGTCAATACATATCAAACAATCCTATTAAAACGAATGATCTTTTTCTGCTAGTTTTGAACTCAGTGAGCTTTTGAAATCAATGCATTCTTGTCTGTGTCTTCTTAAAAGGATTGGATATCAATTATGGACGAGTTGTTATGATCCTAAGATGTTAGAACTCTGGTTTTCATCTGTGTTTCTATTTTGATCATGTCATCTTTGTTTATTTGCTTAGATCTTGCCATCTTAGTTTATTTCCTTGTGTTAGTTCATCTATTCTCATCGTACGTGCTTTGAACTTGTTTCATGAGATTAGTGATTCTTGTATCTTTATTATTTAAGTTAGCTTCAGGTCTTAGGTACTTCTTTACCTCCCTTCCTCCATTCCCTTTGATCTCTCATCTTCCCTCAGCCTGCTTTCCTGCACAGCCGTTATTCATCTCCTCATTTCTCTCTGCCTGCATTCTCCTTCAGCTGCGTGCTATTCCCTCTTGATTAGGCCTTCTGGTTCCCTTGTCTCTTCCACCTCAGTATATCAGCTTTTCTATTCTCATTGCTCCTCACTGGTTTGTTCTGTTGCATTGCCTATTTTCCCATCATCGTGCTGTGTCTGGTTTTTCTCTACATTAGTTTCATTAAGTCATCCTCTGTTTACTCTTATTAAAGTTTCTCCTATCTGTAAGTTTTCTGTATTTGGGTCCTCCAGTTAATACTCATCATGACACTAGTTCCAATATAATTTTTTAATTTCAATTGAAGAGTCAGTGTTGTGATTCTGAAAATAAATATTTTTAAATATATAAATCTCATTCCCTTCTATAGTGTTCTTGTTTAAAGGGGCATTATTATGTATTTTCCAGCCACATAGAATCATTTTGTAGGACAATCAACTATGTTGCCTTCAGTTGTTATAAAAATGTCATTTTATATATATATATATATATATATATATATATATATATATTTAGTAATTTAATGCCTTGTAATTGGGCCTCTGTCTCTTTAAGAAAGTCTTGCTCTTGCCAACACTCCGCCTTCAGGAAGTCATCACAACAGCTAGCCCTTTAAAGGGGTGGTGACATCACTCTATAAACTATTTCATGTACTTGATATTGCTGCATATGTCAGTTCTCCAAAGAATTTAATTTTAAAAAATTAAGGTTACCTTTGTGTAGGGGGTTGTTTGGCTGGCCAGATTTCCCTCCTCGGTAAAAGGGTTGGGTAAAGTAATGATATGTGGCTGTACCTTGTTGACTTCACTCTAACTAGGTACAACCATATTTGGGAAACTCTTCAGTAAATTGCACTGAGCATAGTCTCAAACTGAGATTATAACTGCATGGTACTTCCTCATAAATGAACTTCAGCCACTCTTCTCTGATTCTGTCATCCTTCAGGAGTAAGTTGAAACTGCCATCCATTTTTGAGCTCCCTCAGACATAACAGCTCTGCTTTTCAGTAGCCATCCTCTTCTCAAGTGGAGTAACCAGACATGCTAGCCTGACTTAGGCCTTAAATTAGCTGGTGTATCAGCTGTGGGGAGGAGAGGAGGGCTGTTTGCTTGATTGTGTGCTCTAATTGGAGAATATGAAATACGTAGAAAGATAAACTGTTCTCCGATTCTTCTGTTTTTGAGCAAAGAAACAAAGCTGTCCGTCTATGAGCAGGGCTTTTGATACCAACTCTTGACATTCACACGGCCTCATCAGTGCACAACAGATCATATTATTCCCCCAAAACCACAGAAAAATGAAATTTGTTGTCATGACCCCTTTAACAATGTTTTTACCAGCATTGCACTGAGAAATAGCTTGTATAATGAGCTCAACAGATGTGCAGTTCCACCAGGTGTTTGCTATTTGCTGCTGGCTATGAAGGAGCTGAGTGGGGAAGTTGCTTGGGAGGGCTGCTCTGTGAGGCAGAAGATTGGAAGCTTAGAAACTGCAGCTCTGAGGAGGAGCTGGGTCATCCCAGGCGTTTTGCTCAGCTGAATGGTTGCCATGGGAGATTAAAGGATTTCTCAAACATGCACAAAAGACAGCCTTACCTATTGGCATATTATGTGTATTATATGAAGAGAGTTGATAAATTTCTAGAAAATCTCAGCTGTTTTTTTTTTTGTTTTGTTTTTTTTAATTTACAGTGCAACTCACTTGTCTAAGCGAGAAAGGACAGGATGAAGTGGCTCTTGTTATGTGAGCCCATCAGCACGCAGCCAATGTACGTAAAAGTACTTCTTTAGGTGTGGATTGCGTTACCAGTATCTGTTGATGCTAGAAATGCAATAGCTTTACACTTCCCAGCAGAACATCCCAACCTCAGGGGATCATATACGTTTCAGCAAACTTTAATGCCAGTCCAAGTACCTGCAGTACATTTTCAGTTTTTTTTATACCATTCAGGGTTTAATTAGCTAATGAATTTCTTCAAAGCAATAGATACTTTTGTAGTGAGCTCCTTGTTCATCTACCTAGCACTAATACACGTGATTTTCACACCTGAGAAGTTCCCATACTATACAACATGTACTTCTTTGTGTTAAAACTATCGAGGGTTGGTGTCCTGCAACTTTTAGATTTGTCTCTGCTTCAACACACCAGAGTCAAATAATGAGGTCATTAGCAGGACTCTGGAGGTAATTTAGTCACTTGATTTAGGTTTGCTGAATCAGGGAAAACATTTTCCTTCCCCCTAAATCAGTAATTAGTAGAACCAACTTTTACCACAGTCACAGCTATAAGTCTTTTGGGAGATGTCTCTACCAGTTTTGTAAATCTTGAGGTTTTCTCCCCATTCTTTTTTATAAAATAGTTCAAACACAGTCAGCTAAAGCTAACATTTAAAGTCTCGCCACTGACTGTCATTTGAATTTGGGTCTGGACTTTGATTGGACCATTCTAGAATGGTCGATTGGACCATTCTAACACATAAATAAGCTTTGTTCTGTCATTCCACTGTAGCTCTGAATGTATGTTTAAAGGGGCAGTATTGTGTATTTTCCAGCCACATAGAATCATTTTATAGCACAATCAAATATGTAACCTTCAGTTGTTATAAAAACACTGTATATATATCAAACATAATTTAAAAGAAATTTGACTTTGAAATTGAAATTGGCTTCTTTCTTTAAGAAGCTCCTACTCTTTCTGACACTCTGCCTTCCATCTCATCACAACAATGTTTCTCCATTAAGCCTTTAACAACGTTCTCAGGAGCGTTGCACGAGAAGCTCAGCAGATGCACAGTTCCACCAGGTGTTTGCTAACTGCTGCTGCTGCTTGTCTGAATGAGCTCAGTGGGGAAGTTGTAGAGGAGAGGTGCTCTGTGAGGCGGAAGCTCGGCTTGGTGACTGCAGGAGGAGCTGTGTGGAAAAGGCAGCACTTGGTGAGAGCAAGCATTAAGGAACACCTGAATGGCTGCCATGGGAATCGAGGATTTCTCAAACATCCATGAAAGAATCAAAGTAACGCTCCAGGTATGTTTTTGATGAGGGAATAACATTATAACATATGTAAAGCTCAAAAAAGTTGATTTTACATAACAGGTTTTCTTCCAAGATTGCCTTGTATTTTGCTTCAGCGATCTTCCCATTAATGGTGACCAGCTTTGCTTTCTCTCCTGAGGAAACACATCCCCACAGCATGATAGTGCCACCACCATGTTTCACCATGTGGATGGTGTACTCAGGGTGATGTGCAATGTTAAATTTTCCTGTTTTCCACCTCACATAGACTTTGCATGTAAGCCAAAGAGTATAGTTTTGGTCTCATCTAACCAGAGCACCTTCTTCCACATGTTTGCTGTGTCCGCTACTGATTTTTTGACCTAGGAATGTTGAAGCAGAGATGCATCTAAAAGTTGCAGGTCGAGGCCTGGATTTGAGGACCCCTGGTCTAGCACATAAAATAATCCGAATAAAAAGCATTTAAATGCTTTTTATTTAAATTTATGGCTACAGCATGGTAAAAACGGACAAAGTTCAAAAGCAATTTTCGATAAGTTATTTTTGGCCATGTTCTGATCCATTACAGGCTAAAAATAAAATACATTAATCATATATGTTCTCTCATGTCGAATCTGCTCCCTTTCCAGATCGCACAGCACTGAGCCAGTCAAGACACACAGATAAATGACTGGTCTTGGTCCAATTACATTAGAATAATGGAGCTAGTTAAATGCTGGAAAAAGAACGTCAGACTCACGGCCTGAAGGACACAGATTGATGGGACAAGAATTTTGACCACAGTGAGCCATGAAGAGAAAAAGAGAGGGGAGAGATACGGCTTTACACTGAATAGTAGTATTGACCCAGAGATCAGTCAGCCACTGTCTGCTGGTAGGAAACAGTCTCATCATTTATTCTAGAAAATCTACCAAAGAAAAACTGACCATGTGAGGTAATGGAGAGACAGCAAAGGTGACACCTGCATTGGCAGAGGTTGCCTCCTCCTCAGGTTAGGGATCAGACAGCTGACAGAGGAGACGGAAGGCACCCTTAATAAAAAATAAAGACGTTTCACTGATCAGCCTGGGTCACATACTCAGTACACGTCCATCAAGACAAGGAATGTGTGTACCCCTGGCAGACAGCTTCCTTTGAGCTTACACTCATGCATCCTTGGCACGTGGGCCTATGCACAAAGCCCCCTGGAAGCTGACACCATTTAGAGCAGCCAGAGATGAAAGTTACATTGAAGGTTCTGATGGCCAGGCTTTACCAAGCCAGTTGTCTGCAAACACAATCCAGTGGGGCCATTTAGTCGGCAAATCCATGACAGCAGGAATGGACTGGCAGAGAGAAACAGGGACTGATCAAATAGGCTCATTTTTCTCCAGCCGGCTCTGGGCTTGGCAGAGCTTTACTTTAATAATGATACATCAGACTCCAGATAGATAGCCATGCCTGACCTCAGCAGCTCTGAAATGAAAGGATGTCTGTGTCAGTACTGCAATATGTGAGCCTGTATCGTAAAATGACCTCTGATTTATTGTCCCCAGCCACAGGTTGCTAGTCCGAGAACTTTAAGAGCTGCTTTTACCACCTTTGATTGCTTTATTCAAGCAATTCTTTATAGATGCAGAGCTGCAGGTCATGTTAGAAGAACAGATTAAGGAACAATTTTTAAAAAACACAGTAAAATGCACTTTTTGATGCTAATCTTTTTAACTTCCTGCATACAGAGTCATGCAGCAATATTCATATTATTTAACTTTTTCCCATTTTGTCACGATCCTTATCATTTGGAATTTTATGTTGATGTCTAACATAAACTATACTTTGTGTTGGTCACCACAACACAAAGCTTGGTATAACTGCTCAAACTCAGTCAGATTACAAGGAGAGTGTCTGTGAACATTTTGTTTCACATCTTGTGACAGATTATCTATTGGATTTAGGTCTGGACTTTGGGTCATTCTGACACATGAATATGGTTTGACCTGAGTCATTCCAGTTGTAGCTGTGGTTGTGTGTTTAAACTCCTTACGCTCCTGGAAGGTGAACCTCCATAAGTCTTTTTCAGCCTCTAACAGGTTTTCTTCCACGATTGCTCTACTTTTAGCTTTGTCCCTCTTATCATCAACTATCTGCTTTCCAGTCCCAGCTGGAGAACAGAATGACAATGCCATCACCATGTTCCACTGTGGGAATGTTAAGTTTTTGCCACACATAGATATTTGCTTGCAAGAAAGTGTATTTTTTGGTCTCATCTGACCAGAACATAAATGCATGCAACACTTTTCAGATTTTAATTAGTAAAAACAATTGAATGTTCTGCAGTGTTTGTGTTGATTTATCACATAAAAGCCCAACAAAATGCGGTGAAGTTTGTGACTGTAACAGTACGAAATGTGAGATGATTCAGAGGTTATGAGTAGTTATTTTTGCAAGTACCGTAATCCTCGAAAACCTTGTAATCCTTTTTTCATGTAATTTAATCAGTGACCAGGTGGAAACTTAAAAATGATACTTCAGCAGCATTCACTTTGCAAATGATAGTTCGTCTACATGGACTAATGTATTGTCATTACGTAGCTGAGATCTGCTTTCATTAGAGTTAAATTCATATTCATTTTAAACAGAACATACAGTATAAGGGAATACTTTTCTTTGCTTACAGTCCAGTGAGGTAAAAGTGGTTTTTAGGCAGCATTCTCAGAGGTTTGATAACTCACATGAGGCTCCAGATAAAGTGATTTTTCTTCATTAAGATCCTCTGCCTTTCATTTTTATGTTTTTTGATAGCTTGTTAGTGAGCCTCCCCACCTCCCTCTATAGGAGGAAGTGGCCTCTATGTTACTATTTCTGCAAAAGCTCTGCAGGCCTCTTTGATCCAACTTATCATTGCTTTCAAGTCACAATTACTGCAGTCTCTGCAGACTTAATCCAACTTCTTGCACTATTTTGCAGCAGCATCCCATGGTACTGCAAGTCAAGTGATTTAAATAAGATAGAAAAAGGCTCTGGGTCGAGTCCAGGAGTTTGTCATTTTGGTTTTGGTGTAACATGCAATTCTTCAGCCCCTCTGCAGTGGATGTTTTTACACTGGATCTCCAAACTGCACATACCCCTGTTGAAGCGTCGGGGTTTTGTCATGTAAAGAAAATTTAGATTAATCATTTTAAAACTTTTTCCAAAGAGAAAATGATTATTTTCTGTATAGCTTCGGTGAACAAGTAAGGAATTTATTACAGAAGTGTGGACACGAGTAAACTAATATTTCTTAAGCATCTTTTAATTCAGTTTCAACATTCAGTTTGCTTGAGTTCACACCATATATCATATATTGTGAATCTGATTAGCCTGAAATCAAGTTCAACTTTCCTAATAGGATTTTCCTATATTTTGATATTATGTAAAGCTGTAGTTTGCATAGAGGTTATAAAGAATCAAAAATCGTAAAAGCTATCGATCAAAAGAAGGGTGCAATTAAAAATGAGACAAAAAAAGAAAAAAACTTAAGTATGAGTATTTTTGCAAGACACTATAAGCATTGTTGCCTCTTTCTTTTTTGAATGTTGTTGCTGACCAGTCAAAGGTACTGGTACACTGCAGTAGCACAGTATAGCCCTTGACTGGTTATTCAGGTGAGGCTACTTTGGCAGGAGTCTAAGCCCACCAAAGTGTGTTTTAGTGTGACAAAATCATTATTTACAAAAAGCAAAGTAATCGCTGCACTACTTGTCAATCAATTTTTATTTATTGAACACCATAAAAATTCTATAAACTGATGATTAAAAACATGGTACATCTCCAAGGCTCGAGGTCCAACTTACACATCCAAATTGTGATCATTTGTCTTCCTTCTTAGTTTTAGGGTTTAAATTTATGGGACCTAATCATCTTTCTAAGTAATGTAACTTACTGCCTAATAGTTTTAGCATTCAAACTGCAGTTTTGAGAGCTTTCTTATCAAAATGACTGTTTATAGAATCTGGCACATAAGAGGTGACAGTGACCATACTTGGAGGCTATTCAATGAATCAGCAAACAAAGAAATAAATAAATGCATTTTGACAGCTGAGCATGTGTGACTTCACTTCCTTCCTCAATTAAAAATTCCACAATGCCAAACAATTAAAAGCCAAACAGAGCAAACACAATCCAATCTGAACGCATTATATTGTCAAGAAGCTGCCAGGGGACATGCATATGGAGAAGAAATTAACCAGTGGACCAGATGAGATAAGGCCTTTTTAAGTCTGTCTGTGGCTAATACGGGCTGCTTTCATGTGGGATTACTCACATTATTATGTGTTTGTTTTGTTTTTTTTTAAACAGTCCCACCACCCCCATACACCCCAACCTCCCCACATGCACACAGCAGCCAGTCTTAGACTGTATGGAACCCTAAACAGAACAGTCAACTAATGTTCTCTTCATATCATCCATGTTCAAAGGCTTAAGCATTAGAGGTCCGGTATAACCGTCATTACAATGTGTAACTGCAAACATGAGACACAATAACCAAATCTGTGATGCATAAATTTATGAGACAGAGTCTTGTGAAAAAGTTAGGAGACCCCATTCACTCAGTTCTTTCAAAAGAAATGTTCACATATCAATGTCTAATCCACTTCTTTGTTTAATCTCTGAAGATGTAAGTGATGCAACCATACATAATTAACAAAAATTAAAGTTGTTTCATTAAACAAAATATATTAAAAATGTGTTTTCTAACTGAGGAAAAGATAGGACACCCTGCCTCCTAATAACTAGTGTTACCCCCTTCAGTTGCAATAACTTCAGTGAGACCCTGTCATCTAGTCTCTGACATCAGTCTGAGAAAAGTTTGCCCCACTCCTCATTTTCAGCTGTGAGATGTTTGAGTGGTCTCTTGTATGTACAAAATGTTTGATGACACTCCACAGCATCTCAATGAGCCCAAGATCTGGGCTTTGGCTCTACCCAGGACTCAGTTCTTAGCTAGTCCTTGGTGGATTTAGTAGTAGTTTTGGGTGATTGTCATCTTGTAGGGTCCAGTTCTGCTTCAGTAGTTTTTTTATTTTTTTTTACTGATGGTCTCGGATTATCTTTAAGCACTCTCTGATCAACGGTACAATTCATGAGGGATCCTCATGGTGAGTTTTGCCAGGTACTGCTGCAGAAAAGCATTCCCGAACAATGACACCTCCAGTTCCATAACTCACGGCTAGTATGAGGTTCTGTTGATGAAATGTTGGTTTATGCCCAACATATCCTCTACTCTGGTGTCCACATAACTCAGTTTTAGATTTATCCATCAGCCCTTCTGGAAACTGCTCTCTGGGTACTTGCCTGTTCCTCCACTCACCTGCCTGTCCACCCTCCAGTGGATTATCATTCACCGACTCCAACCTGGAAAAAGAAAACAAAACATCATTGGATCATCAATCACTGAACACCTGCCAACCTCACCTCTATGGGTAGACTCACCTCCTCCTGGAGCTCCTACTATCCCTGCATCAGTAAGCCCTGCACATTAATATCTCATCATTCTCCAAATCTACAACTAATCACTTTCCTCTCCTCCCAGTGTCCTACTGGAATCCTCAAACATCATCACTGCACATTTTGTAAATAAAACTGTTTTTGCATTAGTTCTGCTGTTGCATCAGTAACTGTTGCCTGCACTAGGCTGGTCTAAACCATGGCAAGCTAAGTAAAGGATGTTAATTATCAAACTGAAGTCTTATAACTATCCCAGACCACTTCTAAAACTTTAAGCTGCAAAATGTTTCACTCGGTCTACACTGATTTATATATGGGCTGATATGACATTCTCATATCATGATAACTATGAGTCAAAATGTCATGGTTGTAGGGCATCACTGTGTTTTAAAGCAAAATTAGCACCAGAAACTATTGCTTTACTGTGAAACAGAGAAGCAACTATTAATTCCTTCTGCTGCTAAAATCATGTAACATATTAAATGATGAAATGATAATAATGTTGCCTAACATTTTAGTGTTTTTAAAATTTTGATCTACGGACAACATATAGAGAATAAACAGCTGACAAATATAGCGTTTTTAAGTGCTTATTACGCCATAAATTATCCCCTTTTTTGTTCTGCTCCTTTAGTTACAGTGTGACTGTGTTTTCCGTGGACAAAAATATTTTCATTCTGGTAGGCAAAGGTGTAAGGAGTGAACTTTTTCAGCCAGCTGACCAGCAGTGTGCAGCAACGTGATCTAGAGGTAGTGCTATGTTACTCTGAGCTCCATACAGCTGGAGAAAACTGTATCACCCTATGATACAGTTTTTATTAGGATTCCTCTGGCATCCTAATAAAAAGACTAGATGATAAATCGACTTGTGTGACATGGTTCGCTTCTGCCTTGGGCCGGCCCTGCTTCTCTCATTTAGTTTGCTCACCTGTTCGCGGGCGTCTGGTTTTCTGAAAAGGGCATCACCTTGTGACGTCACCAGCACAAATCACCTACTTGGCTGAGTCACACACGGACATGCACGCCTTAAGGTGCGTGCGTAGCTGCGGTTTGAGCGCGTAAATGCAGAGGAGGAGGGAGCACGGCGGGGCGCGCTGAGCGACAGACAGAGCATCAGTACAGCGCAGCAGAGCGCCGCGGTCACACTGTGGAAGGACGCACTGATCTCCAAGGAGAGGAGGAATCGGCTTTGTTTGCCGGACAGTGCCACACATCCGATTCGCGAAGAAACAGAAAGAAAGACCAAAAAAGGGGGTCGTGCCTCAGATAAGAAGTAGTCTGCAAAATTCAGGATTTAGCACATTTCTGGAAGTCTTTGCATTTGTTTGGAAACTAGTCAAACAATGCACTCAGTTGGAGACGGCTGATGTCCAAAGATGAGACTCGGAGGAAGTTTTTGGCAACGTTCCGCTGTTCTGTGGTCCTCAGGTGGGACAAAGTCTGGTAGGTTGCGCGTCCCTCTGTCACCTTCTATTATAATGTCTTGTGGCGACGTGCGCCGCGCGCCGGCGTGCGTGTAACTGACCGACAGTCTTTCCAAGAGAGAAAGAAAGGCTGGATATAAACAGTAGTCAGGCTGTCAGGCAGCGACGGCTGGACACCCAGCGCAGGCTTCTCTCCTCTCTCCCTGCTCCTCAGACCCATGCAGGATGCCCGGGAAGCGCCTCCGGGGAGCGCTGGTCCAGCTCAGCCCAAGTTCATGACGCCCTGGGCGGCCTCGTCATGCGTTTTTTGCCCGAGCCCAGCGCCCATTCCCTTCGGCTTCTCTTCCTCTTTATCTTCGTGATGGGGGTGGCCCCCTCTCCGGCACTCACAGCCGGCTGCCCCGACGGATGCGTGTGCGACGACCAGCTGGTGGTCCAGTGCGCCGGGCAGGATCTCACGCTGTTCCCCAACGACCTGCCTCTGGCGACCCGGCAGCTCATCCTCTCCAACAACCGCATAGGGGACCTACCGCCCCTTCAGCTCAACTACCTGTCCGACCTGGTCTATCTAGATTGTAGCAACAACTCGCTGACAGAAATCTCCGAATCTACTTTCGGGAACTTGCGGAAACTCGCCTACTTGGACTTGTCTTTCAACACCCTGCTGCAGATCGAGGACCGGACTTTCGGGCCTCTCGCTTCACTAGTGATGCTCCGTATGACGGACAATCCGAGTCTGGGGGAGATCCACCCGGACGCCTTTTCGGAGAACTTTGCTCTGCAGGTCCTGGATGTGAGTCGGAACAACCTGACGGTCTTGAACATCAGCAGTCTGATCGCCCTGCCTGCTCTGCGCTCTCTGGGCCTCAGTGGGAACCCGTGGAGATGCGACTGTGACACCGAGGACCTCTGCCTGTGGGTGCAGATAGAGGGATTCAAGTTCCAAGGTGAGTTCAGTTAAAACCTGTCAGATCTGGTTGTTTCCAATCATCATGTTCATAGATGTCAAGTTATTATTATTATTTAAAAAAAACAAAAAAACAAAAAGCACTCCAAGAGTAAAGATTTCATGCACTGCTATTTGGTAAAAATGCCTCTTTTTATGCGCATCTTTTCCTTGGGCTCATTTTACTGGCTTGGAATGTAAACACAAAACTATAAGCCAAAGCACCACTGTGCTTTTAACGCATAATATCGTCCCTTTCAGTTAGATAATTAGAGATCTGTCAATTTAGTTACTAATGCATGGCATCTTTATTTTCCATGTATATTGTAAATGTGCATGCACATCCTTCTATGTGCACTCCCATAGGTGTCTAAAGAGCCTTGCAAGAGTATTTGAGAACTTTTACTCATCTTGTCACACCACAACCACAAACATCAATGTATTTTATGTGGATATATGTGATAAACCAACACAAAGTGGTGCATAATTGTGAAGTGGAAAAATATCATTATTGTTTTTAATGTTTTTTGGAAATAAAAAAAAACATTTTTTTTTTATTCAGCCTGATACCCCTAAGCAAAATCCATTACAACCAGCTCCCCCTTAAAGTCAGCTATCAGAGCTCAGCTGTGTGTAACATAATCCTAGTGTAAATCCAGCTGTTCTGTGAAGGCGTCAGAGGATTCTTAGAGCACAGTAATAAACAAAAAAGCATCATGGAGACCAAGGAGCACAGCAGGCAGGAGGAAAGTTGTGGAAAGGTTTAAGACAGAGTTAGGTTCTAGAGCAACATCCCAAACTTTGAACGTCTCATGGAGAACAAATCCAGCACAAGTCTGAACCTACCAAGACATGGCCATCCACCTAAACCCACAGGCCAGGCAAGGAAAGCATTATTTGTGCAAACTCTTTGGTGAGGCTCATGGTAGCTGTTAGTCATGCACTCAACAAATCTGGCCTTTGTTAATGGGTAGCAAAAATGCATTGTTGAATTGTAGCCATAAATAAGGGCCATTTAAAGTTTGTCACAAACCATATAGGGAACACGTCAAGCATGTGGAAGTGGAGAGGAAAATCGCCCTGATCCTATAATCCCCACCTAATAAACGATTGTATCAGCAGGATGCTGTGTGGATAGAGTCGTTAACATGAAAGATGACCAGAGTTAAAAGGGAAGATGGTTGGAGCTAGAGCATAGGGAATAAAACCATAAGAGGCTTCCAAAGAATTGAGCGGACAATTAGGAGGACGATACTAAGCAATGGAGCTATAATGGAATGGTTTAGATCAAAGCATATTCATTGTTTTTTTTTTTTGTTTGTTTGTTTGTTTTTGGAATGGGCTTGTCAAAGTAAATCCAATTGAGAACATGTGGCTCAGCAGATAAGTTACATTAAACTTTTTGGTTGTAAAGTGACAAAATGCTGAACATTTCAGGGAGTGTGAATACTTTTGCAAGGCACCTTAGATGCAGGAAAACACTCCAAAGACTGCTTGACCTCACAATCTGAGGTCTCAAATTGCCCTTCACTACTCAATAAGAGTTTAGCAGGTTTTTGCCAACATGTCCATTAAAATATAAAGAGGGGCGTTATCAGAGTGACCCCTCAAATCAGTTAAAACCAGACATTTCCCTCCCATGGAGGACAAGCTCAGAAGAGCTGTGTCTGTAAATGTTAATAGAGTTTAACTCTAAAGCAGGTGAGCTAAGGTCAGGACTTGTAAAAATATGTGTGTTGCTTATTATAGCTGATGTGTTCATCCCATCAGAGGTACCTCACTGTCTATAGGAAGCCTGAGGGTAGAGGCAGTGTTTAAGAGATGATTTTGTCTGTTTTGTACCAATTTTTTTATTGCTTGATACTGTCCCCTTCTGCCTACACACAATCACACGCAGAGGCACATTCACAAAGGCTCATCAGTATCTGTTTGTGAGTAGATGTTACCCAAGCAGACACGGCATAAACCAGGGTGTGCTGTGACCCTTCTGTCCAGATGGTTAATGATGGTGCTCAAAAAAGATGGACAATGATGTTCTCATGAAGGGCAGAGTGTGTGGATGTCGATGTTTCTGCGCATGTGTGTGTGTCAGAGTGTTAATCAGTGTGTGAGCTGAGGGAACCTGGAATGGAGATGAGGAGCCCTCCTCTTGGCACCGAGTCCCTAAAGTTGTTATCCGCCTTCAGCTGAGCTAGACTCTGAAAAGTGTTGCACATAAACATAGAGCACACACTCACGGATTGCTGTAGTCTGCTGTACTATTTCTCAAACAATCACCTAAACAGATAACTGCAACAAAATCAGAGCCAATATTCTGACTGAATTGGACTATAAGCAACCCAAAGCCTATAGTGGAGCTTGTGTAGGTTTCTTGATGAGTGCCTCTTAAGTTTAAATGCATGGACCCTCTTTGGTACTTTGAGATGATGAATTAAAAACAAAAAAAAACAAAAACATGTTTGACTTTCTTGTAGACATTTTCCACTGAAAATTATGCATAGTGGCTCCAATTTGTGCATACCATCAACCACTCACTTTTTGGAGCTTCTAGCACAATTCTGGCTGGATATTTGACCACTCTTCTTGTCAAAATTTGTTGAGTTTATTTAAACTGTTTGGCTTCCTGATATTCACCTGAGTTTTTGTACAATAATGGCAAAGTGTTGTAAAAGCTCAATATTAATCTGCTTTATTCATAAAACCAGTTCAGCTGTGCGTTTGGGTTCATTGTCCGATTGGACTGTCCAACTGTGTCCACGTTCCATCTCACCCAAATTACAGTCTTTGGAAACTACCCAAGATAAACTGGGAAATGCTGAAACAACCAGTGTCATTGTCCACAGTGAAACCAGTTTAACTGAAAAGCTCCCGACTATGAAACATTTCCATAATAAACACATTCAAGCTGGTATTTACCCTGATGGATAGGCTAAATACCTTTGGAGAAAAAGCTTGGAGGTCAGATGAGACAAAAGTTGCAGGCTTTTGCCACAATGTCTAATAGTATGTTTGGAGAAGAGAGAGTAAGGGAACACTGTGCCAGCTGTTCAGTGGTGGCAGCATTATTCTGTGAGGCTGTTTTGCTGCTGTGGCACTGCACAAAATAGAAATGAATCAACAATTCAAATCAACAGCTTGACATTTGAAATATGGACAAAAGTGAGTTTTCATACCAGCCAATGATCTCAAACACACATCAAAACCGAGGTTCTGAAAAGTTATCCGTTATAGTGATAATTTGTCAAATATACTTAAAAGGTGAGTCAAAGCCAGAAACCCAACTAATTCGAGTTAAATCTACTGATTCGGATAAGAAGAGTGCTCAAATATGCAGCCAGACTTATGCTGGAAGCTTACTGATGGCTACAAAAAGTGTGTGATCGAGGTGGAAAGTACTATGGAACATTTAACCTAATATTAATGGGAATGTATGTGTATATTTGACCTGATATGTGTGATTTTGTCCCAGCGTGACTTAGAGAAAATTCACAATATATTCAAGCTGGTGCATTTGCTTGTTGTGTGTGCTGTTTAGTCCACCCTGAAAAAACAAGTTCAAATGTGTCTCTAACAGCTAAAAATGGATGACATCCATGGCCATGATGTATGTGGAAATAAAGTCTCATTAAGACAAAAACGCATACATACATGGTATTCATAAATGATTGTAAAATAAATGTATAACAGTGAACAAGGGTCAAATGAGCAACTCTGTGTGTTAGAACAGCCAGTGTTTCCTTGGTCATGAAAGCCTTGCGGTCTAACTGCAGGGCTGTGAGTCTAACTTCCACAGATTCCAGCTGTCGCTATCTCTCAGTGTGAATATGAATCAGGTGCATACAACTGTGGCTGTTTGTTGGTTCAGAATTCAAGAAGAATCATTTTGTATTGCTGCTGATGGTGTAGCTTATATTTCACACATGGATTCTTGTTTAGTTACATTTTGTTTCGATTTGAAGGCAGTGGTGGGAATCAAGAGAAGGGCAATGTGTCACTTCGAACACAAACAAATCAAAATAAAAGCAGGGAAGCATATGGAGCAAATGTTTTAAGAATAAAAAAGCAAGAAAATAGCTTAAAAAGCTTTGAGAAATGTTGAACCATGCCTCTCTGATTCAGCATATGCAGTATTAAACCTATTTTTCTTTTTAATGGGAAAATATACCATATACCAAAATATACCATATACCATATATATATATATATATATATATATATATATATATATATATATATATATATATATATATATATATATATATATATATATATATATATATATGTACACAATAAAATACAATAAAATTTACAGGTATAAGAAGACACAGCTTAACTCTTCTTCATTGAACTGCTATTGTATGTTGTGTGTTGTTACCACTGCTGCAGCAGATTTCAACCTTTGGTTTGATAATAACTACTTCTACATATCAGATTAAATATTGTGCGTATTATTAATGAATACTGGAGGAAGTTACTAACAAAGTTATTGACCATGAGATATAAATATTAAATTGCTCTATGCACCTCATTTTTAATACACTGCTTAGATAATCATGCACAAAGAAGCTATAGGCCTCCTGCCCCCATAGCTGAACTGTTCCATACTTCATACAAAAATATGATTTGTGTCAGACAGTCAGTGTACACAAGAAAAAATATTCACAACTTAACCAAATTTTGAAATATTTTTGTTTGATAGATGGAATATTTTTGAATTTTTGCTCCTTGGAGTTGATTTGAGAATTTGTTCCTTAAGTTTTAATAAACTTGATAAGTTTAGTCTGGTTACAGGCCTGTTCTATTTCTTATGCTAGATAATAAATGACTCTTGTTGTCTCAGGCAGCTTTTAAACTGGAAACAAGGGAATTTATAAAAGCCACAATCGCAAAGTATTATATCAGGCTGCTTTTAACACATTTTAGACTTTTACGCACTGACTGAAAAACATGAAAGACCTGTTTCAACCAGACAGCTAACAAACATTTTATGGTATCAGCTTAGTTAAAGGGCATATGTCATAATTTTCACATCTACATTTCCATTTTGTTCTGGCTTATGGCTCATGATAGTGCTATATTTATTTCCATATCCAAAACCAATGAATATGTTAAAGAAAAAACAAATACAAAGACAGCAAGCAACAGACCGGTGAGAATGCAGCTGAAAATGGAGTTAGCTGAGGAATGCTAAATTCAGGCATCAAAGTTGAATATGGCAATTGGGGTGGAAGAAGCTAGAAGAAATGTTTTCTGAGAGCAGTAGTTTGGAGACCTTACAGACCAGCACCCTCCCCAGAGATTAAAACGGCTCTGTCTGCATTCTACCTGGATTTCACCAGTCGCAAATTACTCTTTCAGAGAAATAAACTAAAATTAATCAAACCATTTTAAAATGACACATTTTCTGTCCAGATAAACTTAATGCCCACAACCAACATCCATCATCGCCTTGATAGCCTACTTGCTAATTCTCCTGTTGCCATGGCATGAACTGTGTTGCATCTTTATTCTGCAGACATCTTCCTTCTCTTTAAGGCAAAGATTTTAACTGATTCATAACCCATGAGCAAACGCGTTTTGGATGGTGCGCCTGTTTTGGGAGGGTGAGAAGAATACCGTCTTCTTACCTGCTTACTTTCATGAATCTCTTTTTGTAAAGTAATAGTGCTCACGCTGTCCTTTTCTGTGAAGCCAAAAAACAACAGCCTTGAAGCAGCTTTACATTCATTCAACATATCCCCATTAGAAAGCTTTTCCTTGTCAGGAAGACCAACAGTTGTCTGTTTACAGCAATAGGGAGGTGAGATTTGGGGATCTAGATGGCATGTCTTCATCCATATATGGTGGTGCACTTCCTGTTTTGAGAGGTGAAGCCCCTAAGACTCATTGTGTCAAAAACTGGTTTTAAAAAGACTGCTCTTTCTTGGAAAACAGATGAATTGTGATCTTGAAGAGCAATTCTTTCTCCCTTTGCTGAGGGTGTTTGTTTGTTATGGAGTCATGTCAGTTGAAAAAGTGATGAAAATCAAAAAAAGGTTGTTCAGTCAGTGCTGTTAAAGAAATCCTGCAGTTTGATAAAATTACAAAGAGAAAGGAGCGATGCGCTGCTGAAAATGTGTCATCAGGTGTCACAGAGCGGGATAAGAAAAACAACCACTGAGAGGCAGGGAGCATCACGTCTTTTTGTAGTGTCATGAAATACAGAGCCTGTTGCTTGAAGAACTAAAAAAAACTGCAGTCTCAGTGTTCCTCTGAATATTCTGTTCAGTAGGTTTGAATGGAGAGAACAGCTTGCATCTACTCTGGGAGACACAACTGTGTCTTGCTCAACATTCGCCCCCTGAACCTAAATTAAATTTTCAACCATTGATCCAGGTTTAGTGTGTTTCTGTGAGAGCTGGATTTTTTTTTCCCCTTTTATATGTTTTGACAGTCACCAAAGTCAAAAGTTTGGTTTCAGGACTGTGAGGTGGACAGCTGCTTTCAGTTGTCTGTCTGTGGGAAAACAAACAGAAAGAGAGTAAGAGAATAAAAGTGACCAAAAAAAGAAGAGAATAAAAACATTAAGGAGTCCAAATATAAAGGTCTGTAGCGTTTTGTAAAATTATTCAAGAACTTTTAAATATTTGCCAGTTTTGTCACGTTATAACTACAAACTTCAGTGTGTTTTATTTTAATCTTACAAGATACCCCCCCGAAAAGTAGTGCACCTTTGTGAAGTAGAAAAATATTTTACATATAAAAATCATAAAGATCCAATGTGCTTCTGTATTGAACCCTTTGTAGGAACAGCTTTTGCTATAGTTTATCCCTCTGCAAGCTTTTCTTGTCCTTCTTTTTCAAAATAGCTCAGGCACAGTCAGATTGGTTTGAGATCATCTGCAACCATATATATTTCCAGTTGGATTTTTGTCTGGACTTTGGCTAGGCCTTTCTAGCACATGAATGCACTTTGATCTAAATCACTGCCGTGTCGTCCTCGCTCTGTGTTAAGAGTTGTTGTCCTGCAGCAAGGCGAACCTCCATCATAGTATTTAGTGTTTTTCCGCCTCAAACGGGTTTTCTTCCAGGACTGTGGTGTATTTAGCTCCATGAGCAGCTTTCCTGTCCTTACTACAGAAAAGTATCTCCACACCATGATATTGCCACCACCATGTTTCACAGTGGGGATGGAGTTTCCAGGATGATGGTTTTCCACCTCACATAGTGTTCCAGAAGCCAAAAAGTTACATTTTTTGTCTCACCTGCTCAAAGCACCTTCTATTGCTTGTAGTTTTTATGGCTGTGTTGCAACATGTGCTTTCTTCTTTTTTGATTTAGACTATTTTATGGAGTACACAGTAAAAAGTTGTTACATTGTGGATTGAAGAGCCCTCTGTAAGGTGTTCACGCGATAACCCTACTTTAAACATCTCCACACCTCCATCCCTGACCTGTCTGCTGTGTTCCTTGGTCTTCATGATGTTGTTTGTTCACTAACCTTCTCTAACAAACCTCTAAGGCTTTCACAGAACAGCTGGGATTTGTGCTGAGAATAAATTTCACACAGGTGGACTCTGTTAATTTTCTATGGCATCTGAGGGCAATTAGGTGCACTAGATTTCATTTAGAGGTATCAAAATAAAGGGGGCTTGATGTAAATTCAAATCCCACGTTTTGATTTTCATTTGTAAAAAAAAAAAAAAAAAAAGGAAAATGATGTTACTACTTTCTGTTGGTCTATCACTAAAAATCCCAATAAAAGACAAGCAACAAATAGGCACTCTTACTCACCTGTCATGCCACTGGTGTTAAATTTATTGCTAACTGGTCTGCTTTGGCACCTGCATTTGAGCTATGGTAGAATAAATTTTGTCCACATATGAGTTATTTAAAGCCGGAATGTGCATTCGTCCTGCCCTGTCACTCTCTCCCTCACATCCCCTGCCATCAGTTCCTGGTGTTAAGAGCATGTACATTTTCTTGTCATAATGTAACACCGGCTTGCTGGATGACTCACTGAGCTTACAGTAGGCTGCTGATTTTGAGAAGTGCATCCTCTCAATGCACAGAACGTAAGGAGCGTGTCTGGCACTGGGCTGGCAGCGTTTCTGAGGTGACAGCCCTAGTGTGGAGGGAAAGCATTTCTGACTGCCCCTTAGTGTCCTGGACAGCTCATAAGCGAGGGGCAAAGAGCCAAAGCTGGGGGAGCACATGGGCCAGGAGTTAAATATTCATAAAAGAGAAAGAGCACGTTAAATGACAGGCAAAATGATGGAAATGTATCAAGTTTCCAAAGAATTTATAGATTGAAAAATATACATAAGAATAAGAGACTAAAATTGTGCAGCAAAAGAAGAAAAAAAAGTGCGACAATCAGAAGGGACAAGCTGATTCCCTGGCCTTCAAAAGCAGTCAAGGAAAACAAAAATGGACCAATAAGAAGTTACCATTAGCTGTGCCCCAGATCTGTCACTCATGCCCATTAAAACATTCATTATGACAAGCAGGCATCGATTCACTTTAATACAGGTAGATGATCTATTATTCATCAGCTGGAACCATTCCTCAGACCCATCTGGTGCTGAAAACCGTATCAAATTCAGCTGGTCTGCCCGAGTAGTGGAGCCTGCATATATTTTTATGTCCTGGCACATTTCACGGCGTGAACTTGAAACCAGGACTGATGTGATGCTTGCGTGGGCGTGTTTGTGATGCGATCACCTGAGCTGCTGAGGAGTATCAGCTCGGGAGTCGGAGTTTGGATGCACAACATGACCGTGTGTGTACAGGAATGTGTGTGACAACAACGAAATGGGACTGGAAATGAGAGTGGAGTGTGTGAAGAGCAGAAGGGGATGGAGAACAACGACAGAGTTGGAAGAAGTGACAAATACCGAAACAGAAAAGGGTGACAGAGGAAGACTGCTCAGTGTGTTTCTGTTTGACCTGCTCTTCTGTCTCTGCATCTGATCTCTTGAATCAGAGGAAGAAGGGATCATATGGTGAAATGATGAAAAACAGCATGTCGCTAATGTTGCGTTTGAGGGGAGATGGAAGGTGTGTGTTATTCAGACCTTGTGGATGTGATAAAGAAAAAAAAAAATCAACCATTGTTGGTGATCACCAAAACCAGTATAATGATGTTTTTAGCTGGGAAACGGTGAGAAAGTTGGACCTGCCCATATATTGTCAACCTGGTAAAGATATGTAAAAAGCTTTAAAATGTCTTTGGTGCAATTACATAGTCTTCCACCATACGTAACAGTGGGAATGAGGTGCAGTCCCATGTAGTTTTTTTTGTTGTTTTTTTTTTAAACTTGTGTCACCTGGAGGGTTTGATGCTTAAAAGTTCAGTCTTCATCTCATCTGACCAAAGCACACAGTTCCCAAGAGAGTTTATAAAACTGTAAAGACCAGATCAGAAAGCCCAATAATTCAACCAGACACTGGTTAACGTAAAGAAGGTTTATTTGACCACTGGTGTTGGACAGAAGCTGGTTTCAGCAGGGATCAGGAGTCTCCTGTAAGGGAATGGAAAAGGTTAGTGGCTGAACAGAAATCTGAGGAGTAAATACTGGAGCAGAAAGCCACTAACAACCTTATGATAAAACAGGTCCACTCTGCTCCAGGATCAGCTCCTTGAGCCAAGAAAAATTCAGCCAGGGGTAATCCAAAAGGCACTTTCTAGTTAGGCCCAAGTTTAGTTCACCAGAGACTAAAGTGGCAGAGGTTTCCAATCCATAGTTCCCAGTTGAGGTCGGGCAACAAGCACAAAGAAGAGGAGGAGGAGGGCAAAAATCAAGGCAAGGAAGAGAAGCTAGATATCTGCAGGCTGGGAGGCTTAAGATAATCTGGCAGGGAACTTCTGGCTGGAAGGAGCTTTTACAGGCAGAGACCTGAGTGAGAAGCAGAAAGCAATAATCAGGCACAGGTGAACAGAATGAGTGTAATTAGTGGCAGAGCAGAGAGCAGACTAGGAAATGGGCAGGTTTCAGGTTGCAACATTACAAAAAAAGTGATTACTTTTATGATGGGAGGACAGAAAAGGCCTTTTCCTGCCATCACTCCCAAAAAACTGGTTTGCATGTAGATGGGGTCTTATGATTGATATGTAGACTTGGTGACCCCATGATGTGACCTTTTGCCACAGCTCTCTGTCTGTGAGCTCTGGAGGTTTGTTTTTACCTCCCTTATCACCTTGCTTATTCTGAGAGGAAGAAAGATAAATATTAGTCCATGCCTAGCAGAGTGGCCAGTGGTTAAAAGAAATAACCCTCTGTGTCATGCCATATTTATACCCCAGGGAAACAGAAAGCAACAATGGAAAATACTCAGTTTGAAGGATGGTGGAAAGTTGAAAAATATAGAAAAATAAAGTAAGATTGTTGGCAGAGATTGAAAAATTATAATTTATTTTTTGGAATGAATTTTCTCTGTGTCTGAGGCGAGAAAGCTGATGAGGATTCAGTTTCAAACTGAAATCTTATTGTTTCTCACATGAGCTTCTCGTATTTGGTTGTTTTCAACCCAATAACTGATAAGGAGATTCCTTCATAGCAAAGTCTCCGTTGACTCAACGGGGTTTATGACTTTTATAGCTACTAACAGTAATTGCCAACATGTGTTTATCAGAAATTATGATAAAATATCCAAAGTTTACTTCAGTTGTACATCTGGTTTTGGAATACGTTGGAAAAACTTAAACATTTACTGAACAGTTTTTTTTACTGTATACTTGTATTATTTTTTTTATGCTCAGCTGAGCAAAGAGTTGTTTTCTTGAACATTCTGCTTATTGCCTCCTGTGTTAATGGGCAACAGGTCTGTCATATGATTGGGCACGAAAAGAACATCCCACAGAGTTTATCAGAAGTAAAGATGTCTTTTCTCTGGGGGTCTCATTCATTTTAGGGACTTTATTATCATAATGTCACTAAAGGTTTCAGATACAATGGAGAAAATCTGTCAAAGGAAAAAGCTGAAAGCATTTCTGAAAGACTGTCATCTATGTATTTATTATGATGCAACAGCCCCATAATAAAAGGTCAGAGGCCAGATCCCTGAAACTCTGATTTCACAATTGAAACTGTGCAAAACACACAAATGCAAAAATGTGCATATTATTTACTGTTTACATTTATAAAGCTGTCATTTATAATTATTTAACAAATGTACAAACAAGCCTGATTTTTACTTGTATTTAAAGTCATAAATCAAAGAAGACACTCATCATATTAGACATTAAAAAAACCTGTTTTCACCACAACTAAACAGATGCAACAATGGAAGCATAATTTTACCGACTGTCGGATGCTCACCTAAAAATTTTAATAAATAAAATCTCTTTGGCTTGGTGGTTCCCTGGAAGACACACACAGATGGCTGTTACAGCAATGCCAGCTGCACTAACCGTGCTAATCACTGAGATAAGGCACTAAAGACAGTGTGCAATGTTCTCATGCCAGGATTTCACCTCTGCTTCTTTTAAAAAGAATTACTGCTCACGGAAGAGTGGCCAGTGGTTAAAATATATTTTAATGCTCTTCTTATATTTCCTTATAATATAACTCTTAAAGAGAAATTGGAATTGACTGAAATCAGTGTCAGTTGGAGTAATTTGATGGCTGTTATCTTAACTTCCCTTTGGAACCAAGGGGATACAGGAAACAATCATCACCTGATGCCAAAAATACAGAGACTTTCTGATTATATTTTGTCCCACCTTCAAGGTCTTCCAACAACTCCAGAGGCAGGGATTCCTGACACATAGCCGGAATACACAGCTGACATTATTCACAGTGGTAAAAAAAATATTCAAAAAAGTATGATAAGTAGCTTGATGTAAAAAAAAAAAAAAAAAAAAAAAAACACTTTCCAGTAAAATGATCAGTTTCATTTTCAGGTAATTTTTTCCTCTTTTTCCCCTCACATCCAGACTTCTAGCAGTTGTATCTGTGTCAGCAGGTTATTGGGTTGGTTGCATCTGCAGCAGGTTTGCCCTCCATATGATACCACAACCATACTGATTACCATATGCAATGGTATAATTAATCTGCTTATAAATAGCTCTACTCCTAGTTCACACAACAGGTTCTCTGCCCTGCAGGTTAATACCTCACAGCGCTGATCATGTCTGTGTGCAACAAATGCAAGTATGAACCTGCATTTCACTTGCCTGTAAATGGTGAATTTTACCATGTGTGTTGCATCTTTTGTTCTTATAATCTTTGGACGATACGGTTATCTTTCCCTTTACCGTCTCTTTATTTGTAGCATTTATGGGTGAAACAAGCTTTAGTATAACAGGGTCACGAGTGAAGACCATAGCGCAGTTGCTTTGTCTTTTTTAACATCCTTGTTCCTTCATTAGGATGATGTTGAACCCTTTTTTCTTGAAGATGATGAAAACAAGACTACAAGATCACACATTTACAGTCCCTTACAAAAGTATTCATAAGCCAACACAAAGTTTGCATCGCTATGAATTGGGAGTAAAAGCATGTATGGCTTTTTATTTTATTTTTCAATAAAACTATAAAGTTGATGCTTATAGTGGAATCAGCTTTTGCTGCAAACACAGCTGAAAACAGCGTTTAGCTTTTCTTCGCCGAATAGCTCCAGCTTAATCAGACTGGATGAGTATAATTTGTGAGCGGAACTTTTGAAGTCTGGCTCCAGCTTCTAACTCAGCTCTGGTTGCATGTGTAGGGTCTTTGTCCTACTGGAAGGTTTAACAGAGTTTCTTCCAGCTTCCAGCCATCCTCCCATCTACTCTGACCAGTTTCCCTCTCCCTGCTGAAGAAAAGCATGCCCACAGCTTAATGCTGCCACTACCATGTGTCACTGTAGGATGATGTGCAGTGTCAATGTTCCGCCACTCATAGCATTTCGCATTTCATTTTGATTTCATTTAATCAGAGCACCTCCTTCCAATGTCTGCGGTGTCCCTTTCATGCCTTGTGGCAAACTGTAAACAGGACTTCTTATGGATTTCTTTCATCTCTGTCTTTCTTCTTGCCAATGTTCCATAAGGACAAGACCTGTGGGGTTTACAACTAGTGCTGGTATGTTCTAAGCTAACCTAACCCAGCTTTAAGCTTCTCCACAACTTTGTCCCTGATCGGTCTGATGTGTTTCTTGGTCTTCAAGATGAGGCCTTCACACAGGTGGACTTCTGATTAGGATGTAAAGAGGGTGCATGATTTTTATTTGTCAAGCATTTTGAAAACCATGTATCATATTCCTTCCACTTCACGAACACTTGCTACTTTGTGTTGGTCTATCACATAAAAACCCAGTATTAACGTTTGTGTTTCTAAAATGACAAAATCTAAAAAAAAAAATCATTTTTGCTTCAAGAATACTTGCAGATGAATGAACACATAAACACTGCACAGATGTTAGTGTTGTTTTAGAATATGTTTATCTAATATGCACTAGTTACGTTAAAGCTCTGTTTAATCTCTCTGTTAGTGGCTGCTTGTACTGTCAGTATCTTGCTGTTTCTGTAACTAAGTAAGATGCTTTTTGTATATTTTCCTCTTATTGCTGCTGTTTAATTCCTGCAGTACTATTTTTATCCAAATAGCCCCTGGCACTGATGGTGTCACTGAGCCGCAGGGTTTTGTGCACTCTCACTGGCAGGCTTCTCCACACATTCTGCCCTGTATGGCCACAATCTTGGTTGCATGGTGACATTGGGACAGCAAGGGTCTTATCACACAACAAATCTCAACTGCAGTCTGCTTCCTGTCCTCCTCGAGAGACGTTTCAGCTTCCATATCTAATAATAACATGACAGTTGTTCTGCTGGTGCAGATTACTAATTTGTTTGGAAACATTCAAGTTTTCTCTCTCAATCCAAACTGTCATCTCACAACTGCCTGATGCTTCCCAACCCAGTCTTATCCTGCAGGGTTTTCCCAGACTGGGGATGTGTGGGAACTGCAGTGCAGTAAGCATGCAGAAGCTGCAGATTTTTTTGAGGCAGCAGTTACTTTCCTAAGAGTGCTGGAATTAGACTGCAGGTTCCAGCTACTCTGCAGCAACAAAGGGGGACGCTCTTGTATGTCTTTATATCTCTGGCTCTGTCTTCTATATAGTTCTCCCTCACAAGTATCCCCTAACCTGAAAACATCCTATGGTTTGCTCTGTCTGCGTCTTTTTACAGCATTATAAAGTGCTGCGTATGCAGAAACTTAAAAGATGTTCTAATGAGCTGTAAGACGCAAGTGAAATTCAGTAACAAATACATGGAAGAGTCCCATTTTTACTGCCGCTAACAGCATAGAGCCTTAAAAATGTTTACAAGCTGTGGTGGGAAATTTTATCATAAGGTTAGACATTATGACTATATTGATCTGATGTTATGTCTTTATTCTAAGTGCTCATGAACTCCCAACTCAAAAATGAACCATGTTTGGGTTACTCACACAAGGTTGGATGTTGCTTTCCTTTTGCTGCGTGAGAACCATACTGACTGTCCCTTGTTTTGCGTTTCTTGTCCTTGGTATGAAACTCGTGTTGACTCTGTCTGACAGAGCTTTCTTTCAGAGCTGCTTCTCTGACTTGTTCATTACTGATTGTCTTATAAGCGCTGTCTATTGTGCACAATATTATAATAAATCTGACTGAATGATTTTCACCTAACAGTGCTTGGCAATTAATTTTTTTCCACAACACAAACATATTCACTAATTAGGCATTAATGAAAAAAAAAATCTACTGACAAAGTGAATATTGTTAAAGTTAATGGTGTAGAAAAGATACGAGCAAGTAGGGATACACAGATTCCATAGATACAGATCCATAGATTTATGATTTGTGGTTTCCATAAATTTTCGAGATGGGGACTCCAGCAGTTCTTTTCTGATTTCCAGCTGAATTAAAAATCTGGCTGGTCATAATAAAATATAAGCAGCACAGAGACTGATTTCACAGTTGATCTGATTATTGATCAGCGAGTTAATAAAAAAAAAAAACAAAAAAAAACCAAAAAAAAAAAAACAGATTTTTTTCCCAACCAGTAAATGCGCCGTACCTGAGCATCAACTGGTCTCACATACAGCATCTGTGTGAACGTTGTTACTGAGGAAAGAGAATTCAGTTAGAAATGTTATTTAAAAAAGTCAAAGAAAGCAGAAAAGGTTTAAGAAACTTCTAGAAAGGAAATGTGAATTTTCTACTGAGGCATGTTGACTGCTTCTTTTAGACAGGAAGTGAGACTTCAGCAAATAACAGAAATCTGAACATATCACAGTAACGGTTCCTCTGTTTTATTCTTTTGAAGCAGTACTTTACCACAAATCTAATGATGAACTGTTGTGGAGGATGAGTGCTAAGTATTTCAAATTGCTTTAATTTTTTCAACAATATCCATATCAATGTAAAATCCACAGCTCATATTGTATGTATATTAATTGTAGGTGATTAATCTGTTTACAGTAGTCTGTGGGGAAAGAGGAAGTAAATCCTTAATTCAAAGTATTATTTTTATAATTTATATAAAAAGAATAAAACACAAGGTTTGTGGATCCTTCACATATTTTTTTAGAAACAAGGCAATGTTGCTCTTGTGTCTGAGATTAATGCTCCTCTGGGCCATCTCTCATCTCTCAAGCTTTATTTATTAAGAATCTGGCAATGTTAAAAATTTCCTCTGGTTTTGATGATAATTCATTTTCACAGTGTAAACACTGTGAAATCATCAAAAGTTAGGCCTCCCACTCTGCTCTACTGTGACACAATTCCGTCATCTGCACCCACCTACTAGGACGAGTGACTTTAAGTGAGATCTGGGTTCAGCTGAGTAGTGGTGGAAAAAAAAGGAACCCTTCCAGTGAGTTTATCATCAAGTAGTATAGAAATAATCATAAACTCTAAGGTTTCCATCATGCTTCAGTGGGCTAAAATTCTTTTAATATGGTTTTGATAAAATAAGTAAATGAAAATTACACTTTGCAAATAGCGTAAAGTAGACAATACCTACCTTGTCCATCCTGACAGCACATCACTGGCTGGGACTTTCTGCAGACGTGCAGCCTAGATTTTTGTGACTGCACTTGTCGGCAGCCACAATAATACTTCTAATCAGAGGACTGCTATTGTGCTGTTGTGGATTTACCTCTTTGCAGTGGTGTGTTCACTGACCACGCAGACCGGTCCTCCATGGTAACTGCACTCAAAGTCCAAAGGATCAGCTAGCAAACTGCATGACACACAAAATGGTACACAAATATATGCCTATTTTGTTTCAGCTCGAAAAGGCTAGAACATTTTTTTTTGTATAAAAAAAAGGGGGTGGGGGGGTTGTCAACATTATATTTGGTACATGTTTCATATGTTACAAGGTTCTGCTTTTAGATCAAATATGTTTCTTTCTGATTGATTAAACCAGAGTAAAAGAGATCCATATAATATGATGATGCATTTTTGAGACTGGCATGTTTACAGTTTTGACTTAATGATTTCCTTTATTGTAAACACTGGGTTTTAAAACAAGAGTCGTGGGATTTCAGGTTGTTGGGGAAAAAAAATGCTTGTGAGCATGTATTACTGAAGACAAGACTCAGCAGAAAAAGTGAGGACTATGGAAAAAACAGAGACAAACTGAAAATGTCAAGGGCATTGTGCCAGAACAATGTCTGAGTGGTCTCCCAGTCTGAGTGATGGGACGTGCGACAAAGAAACAGACGGTGAAAAATGCCAAAGCAGAGAGTGAATCATCCTTACTGCCACCTTTTCCTGTGTTCTCCAGTAATACGCACATTATTTTCTCTTATCTCTGATTACAGCAATCAGTCATGAATTTTCTCTAAAATGTAGCCATGAATGTTAAGTAGAAAGACAGTATACGTATATAAGCAGGTTGACTTTTTCTATGCTGGATTTCTTAAACAAGGAAACCAAACTGCTGGAATCCAGGTTTATTTTTCTTTTACTTTACTCATTGCTTGGGATAATTGTCATTTTATCTGACATGTTTGAAGCAATGAAAGCTTACGATGATGTGTTTTAAAGAGAATACATAGACTGAGATTGTCCTTTTTCCAAAATTAGCCTAGGGGACAATTTTATTTTGATGTGTATTTACTTTCATATGCAACGTCTTATGTCAATACTTCCCATCATAACACTGCACAGCACATATAACAGTGTAGCAAAATACAATTTATTGGCTAAACAGAACTAGGAAGTCACAAAATTGTAGCCCAGCAGTGAAACAAATAAATGCATTAAATGTTAAACTACAGTGTTGTTGTTTAAAGTGCTATATATTATGGTGCCACTGGTTACTGCTCACACTTCCTTAAGAACTGCTTCTAAATTAATTCTGCCTGCAAACTGACCACTATTCTTTGAAGAATTGATTAAGTTCATTTAAATTAGTTTTCTGGCACCAACCCATCTTTGAGATATATTTTCCACTTTTTTTACAGGGTTGAGGTCAAATTTTTGGAAATGCAGTTTGAGAGGCCTAATGGCCTGTTTCATCTATTTAAAGATCAGATGTGATGTACTGTCCTGTCGTATTACGATCCTTGGGTGTTTGTGTTTTGACCACAAGAATGGTTGTTTATTTATATTCATTAGGTCTTGTCAAGTTACAGTTATCTGTATTCAGTATTGCCATATAAGTTCATTCCCTTGTGTTTAGCTTGCCAGTTTGCACCCGTCCACAGCTGTTCTCAATCACCTGATTTCCTCATCTGCATCTAACATCGTTCTTCTCTCCTGCCTCAGTATTTAAGCTTATGCTTTCATTGTTCTCCGTCGTTCTCCGTCTGCGGCCTTTGTCCTGCACTCCTTTGTTAACATTAAAATTTTCAATGACCTTCTGTTTATCTCTGCACTTGAGTTGTTTCATACTGCAAACATGACATATTGGAACAACTAATTGTTTTCAAGTTTCAACCATCTGATCGAAACTATTCCCCCTGAACACAGAGAATTGGTTTTCATGCTCAGGAACAACCCTGGAACCACCCTGGCTCATAAACTATAACATACTGGAACCCCAGTCTCCCTGTCCACGATGACCCAAGCTATTTAGTTTGCTTGATAAAAGGAGAAGGTCCACTCCTGATCTGTAAGAGAGGTGAACGCTAAAGACAAACAGAATTAACTTGACCTTCAAGTGGAGGCGAGGGATGCAATAGGGTGAGCAGGGTGCCCCCAATATAAAGTTTGGAGAAACACTGATGATGAATAACAATTTGGTCCCTGAGTGGAAAGTCAAACATGTGCACCTAATTCTTGTTTATTTGGAACCATTTTAACCTGAACTGAGAACAGTGCAAATATCTCATCAATTAATCTGACGGTCATACACACGAGTTAATGTAAACTTCTGGCCAAAACTATATTACATATTACTGGTTCAGTCCAGTGGTCTATGGGTTCAACAGCTGTTTTATTGTGCCACTACAACATCCTGCTATCATTCTCTGTTTGAGGCTCTTGGTATTTTATTTTATTTTATTTTATTTTTTAACCTGCGCTGCGGACACTTGTCAGATAAACACAGCTACTATGTTAAGAAGGAGCGGTCCAGCAGACATGACATAAAGCATTAACAGGAGACGTCTCCCACATTGCTGAGACAAATCCTTAGGCGATGGAGGCGAGGCGAGGTGAGGTGATTGTTGCGTCCATATTGATCAAAAACCTTATCAAAACTCTGCAGATGTGTTGTGGAAATTCTCCTTGGTGGGCTTAGAGCTTATCGGACCACCGAGCTGGCTAATTTGTTACATTTAATCCTCACATCCATCCTATAGCAGTGATCTAATCATCAGATGAATCGGTCTTGTCTGAGGTTATCTCAGGGGTTGAATCTGAATAACAGATAGGGATTTGTAAAGGAAGGTTTGAGCTTATGCATGGGTTTAATTGTTCCCACAGCTGCTGCTAAAAAAGGCCTGGAAGGTAGATTGACAAGTATAGATCATATCCTGTTCTTTGCTGCTGCTCCCTTCCTTGCTGGGACCTTTACTGGAAGATAACTGTAGCTTAATTAAGATAATAAGGTAATCCATTCAGACTGCTGCCAAAAACGTCCTTTTCCTTCTAAATTCAGACTCTCATCATTTGGTGCTTTGATTTAAAAGTATGTGGATGTAAATATTTTAAAGCTGCACTGTCTGTGCATAAGTTAGCATTTTTCTCCATCTGACAGGATTCTTTGTTATCATCTCTGTCCCCTCTCACTCTGGACTTTCATCTTTAAAAGTGCTGTCGCTGTTTCTCTTTCTATCTCTTTATAGGCTCTCATCTCTCTCATTGTTCTGAGCTAGATGAGAGAAAAAAATCTACCCTTTCTGGAGCGCACAAAGGCAATTAAGGATGCTGGGAGGTTGGGAGCAGAGGAGCAGAGGAAGTTGCAGGGCTGGTGAAGATGTACTGATTGAAAACAGTGTTTCCTCCTTTCTTTTTTGTATTAGATGCATGTAGAATTCACACTAACTGGAATACAGTGATGTACAAAAACCTGGGAGCTTTACAAGAGCAAGACGAACCACTTTTTATTTGTCACTTCATATTGAACTTTAAATTTAAACTATTTCACCTATAAGGCACTGTTATTTTCTTCTGCTGTATGAAAATGTCAAAAATAAAAACACATCTAATGCGTAGTGTCTTTAGAGTCACCTTTTTACTGTGAATTTTTGCCTCTATGGAAGATTTATTCCTAGATTCATAATTCTTATTTTTGGTTTTTCTTTTTTTTTTCAACATAGAAGTCAGAAAAACCATAAACAGAGTTTTGGTGGGATAATTTACCTGTGAATAGCTCCATTGTGCATGGGTCATTCATTTAAGGTTACTTTTAATAAATGTCAGCATGTAAGTTTGTCTGTTGCACAGCAGCAGTAGCTGTTTCTGTTTGTGAACACAACATCCAGAGTCAGCCGAGGAGAGAGTCAGCCTGCGCCACATCCATACTGGATGAGGAGCTGTGGAAGGCATAAGTAGAAAAAGCCCCAAACAAGACCATAATTTAAAGAAGTAAATCGAGGAAACTAAACATTAATAGTGTTCCATCACAAAGCGATCTGCTGGATGTCCTTTTATTTTAGTGGACATGCAAAGAAATCCATGCTGAAATAATCTGTTGGTGTCTTAAAAAATTCCCATTCCCTTTAAAATGCTGAGTGTTGTTGATTGACATGAACCTTTAATGGCACGACTGTCAGATGTCACTACTTTTTAGCACTTGTTTTGCAGCTTGGGGAGAAGTTGAGTCAGTTTCTGGAACAATATGTTTTTGTACATCCTTTTTTCAAAATGCTTCTGTTTGGGGGAGGTTATTTTTTTCCTCTCCCAATGAGATCCTTCCTGTTTTCCACAGTATGATCCATCCTTTCCAGCTAGGTCGATATTCGTTAATAATTCTGCAGTTTTTTCTTAAAATCTCAACTTTCTTTATTCCTGCATGAAAGCTGTATGCTACCATTCATCCGAGGCTGCTTGTTTCCAAGGTCTTTGTTAAGTTAGATGTTTACTTTTACGCTTCTGATGCTGAATTGTGTTATGGTTGCAGGAAAGGTTTTCCTCCTATGACTCATCCATAAAAGTCATTTTTGTCTACAACGCACAGTGGTGAACTCCCACTGCAGTCTCAGAAGATCTTTTGCAGTCAAATTAGGAGGTTTGTGACCTCTAGCTCCAGGAATGGTTGTCCCAGAAAAGGTTCTCAGTCCTCCTGACCTCATCTTGACCTCCAGCTTTAATTGTTAACTTAGATTTCTCAGATGTGTTACAAACTCATATGCCACCAAGTCCATATTGTCATCTTTGTTGGGATTGTCTGGTTTTATTTTCAGAGTGAAACAAGAAGCTCCAAATACTAACCTTAAAAAGATGAATAAAATTTGAGACCTTGGTATGCATTTCGTTAGTATTTAAACATGGCACTGAAATGTATACATTACAATATAATACATCACAGCAGTTAAATACAGCAAAAATAATTAAACGAAGATGAGAGTTAAAGATTACTGACACTGCATTTTGGTATACCTAGTGATTAAAACCTAAAAACGAGATAAAGAAGTCAATTGCCTCATTTGAAAGGTTTGTAGCATATAGCTAGTGTGACTTAAGATAGCAAAAGGCAGATCTTCCTGACTGTATGAATGTGTGGAACCTGTAGAGTGAGCCATAGCTGAAAATGAGATTTTATGATTACTAATCCAGAAAAGGAGGTCTGACAGATACTAGAAATTAAACCAATGAGGCACCTACAAAGACATCGATGTCCACCAAGACAGACAGACAGATCTGTGAGAGCATTAATATGAGAAGCATCCAAGAGGCTCACGATAACTCTAGAACAGCTGCAGAGATCCACAGCTCAGTTAGAAGAGTTTGTCCACGGGACATCTAGTAATCATGCTCTACACTAGTCCAGCTTTTAGGATGGATGGGAAGAAGAAACCATTATGGAAAGAAAGTTTTTTTAAGTCCTATTTTCAGTTTGCTACAACCTAGAGAGGAGATGCAACAAAAACATGAAAGGTATTCTACATGCAGTTTATGTTTTTCAGTAAACTAACACTTATTCAAACAAATCATTCCTACAGTAAAACATGGAGGCAGCATCATACATGGGAATGCCTTTCTTGACCAGGGACAGGGAAACTGTGTTTATGGGAAGATGGATGGAGCTACATACAGGGCGATCCTGGATGATAACCTGGTAGAACCTGCAACACACTTGAGACTGGGGCAATGGTTCACCTTCCATCACTTACCAAAACATACAGAAAGAGCTACAGTACTTTAGGTTAAAGCATATTCGTATGTTTGAGTGTCCAGACCTAAATCTAATTGAGAATCTGTGGAAAAACCTCACAACTGCTGTGTCCAGATGCTCACCATCCAATCTGACTGAGAAAGGGCAGCTTGCAAAGAAGAATGGACAAAAATGTCAGTCTGTGGATGTGAAGACACTGTAGGGAAAATAGCTGTAATCTCTTCTTACAGAAAAAAACAGAGGTCTGCTTTTATATAACATGCAATGATGTGTTATGTGTTACATAGCAATCTTTAGTGATGAATCTTGAAACTGTGTGATACACAGTTTCTTGGATGGAGTGGGCAGCTCAGCTGTGAAAGACATCAGCATCGCCCAGATCAGAGACTATCATTGCTGCTATAATTCGTCTGGTTGTGAAAATTGGCAAGCTTGACTTATAAACCGAGTCCAGTGTCTATCTCAGTTTAAAAAGCAAAGAGTTAATGTTTAAAGTGCTGTTTTGTATGCCCCGATACCCAGATATTTGCACTGTAATCACCTTTTCAATTAAAGTGTTGTAAACAAAAATTATTTCCTATTGATTTCTTTTTGTTGTAAATGTTTCTAGTGTGGATAACATCTATTTGTTTTGTGTTTTTGAATGAGATTAAATGATGGCTTTTAATGTACAGATGAACAAAATCTTTACAAGAGCACAGAATGGTGTCATCAGCGTAAAGCTATACTGACTCTGGTATGCTGATTGGTACTCCTGATAAGCTCTCCAAAAACACTTTTAATCCTATAAGCCTATTTGTCTGGCTGTTGTAACCTTTACGCATCAAGAACACCCCCATCCCCACCACACACACACACACACACTCCCCTCCCCAAATAAATTCTTCACTGTGTGCAGGGTGTTTGTTTTGCCACTAATTCTGCATCTTTGTGTGGTCAGCAGTCAGTCAGGCTGATTACCATATTCCTCATTACAAGGGCAGATGTCTTGTATCAGAAAACATTTGTCTCCCTGTCTCTCTGCAGCAGCAGAGTCATTTGTTGGTGTTTATTGTCGGATGAGGGTGGAGGCTCGTGTCACCTTTCCTTGAATGCACAGTGTTAGTGTGTGCAGCATAATGATTTTTTAACGTCCTGCACTGCAAAGACTTTTTATTACTCAGAGGAAATATGTAGTGGCTTTTGGGATCCTTTATCACAAAGGTTATCAATGCATTGTTGAACACTGCTTCTTTGTGGACATTATTGATGGTTGCCCAGCATTTCCTCCAAAGCAATTACATATTTTGTTCTTTTTTCTCTCTTCTGACACTCTGTCCATCCTCCACCATATGCACTCATTATTCTCAGCCCTGAAGTTCTTTCATACAATATCCCTCCTAATTAATTTCCTCTCTCACCTTCACTTCCAGATGAGGGTCAGACAATTTGCTACAACCCTCCGGAGCTGGCGGGCCAGCGGTTGGCGGAGGTCGGCATGCAGCTGCGGGCAGACTGCCATCAGGGTCTGGGCTACTGGGACTACCTCTTCTTCATTGCCATTGGCTTTGTCATTTTCTCAGCCGGCACGGTGTCAGCTTGGGTGATGGGCGTGCTCATGGTGCTGTACGAGCGCTACAGCAAGCGGAAGAGTGAGGAGCTGGACAGCGAGGACGAGGACGAACGGGGGCCCATGAATGGAAACGGCGGAGGAGGGAATCAGGGGAACGGGGATCTGAGCAAACCCAACATGCAGGTGTGACAGACTGGTGTGGAGAAGCGCCTGGAAACATTACTTGAAGGGAAGATGGGAGAACAGACAGAAATGAAGGAGCGATGAGCCTCCACTATGAACTGAGATCTGCTTGTCTCTTCTTGTTGCAGATTTAGATATCGCAAATGCTCTTTAACATAATGAAAAGTGTGTTTTAAGTGTGTGTGTGAGAGAGAAACAATCAGAGACAGCAATAAGGATGCCTTCAAGTTAGGAGAACAGAATGACCTCTGAGATTATTGAGAGCAATAACCCTGCACATACAACCACGAGTTCCTCCATACGATGTAAAGTGCTCTTTACCAACACCTTGTGTGAGTGGCACATTTAAGCACACACATACAGTTCATCCAGAAAATAAAGGTAAGGGGGGGGGGGGTCCACAAAAAAAAAGACCGATGCCTTAAATCTGCCACAGTGGAAACAGGGAAATAGGTTTATATCAGTATTTAAATGGTATTCTCACTTGAAATAGTCAACATTAGCTGTTCTCTGTTCAGGGCATAATCTATCCACATAGAGAAAAAACTCATTTTGGGGTATATATTTAAACAGACAGAAAACACAGTAGTGTGACTGTACATAAAACAAATAACTCACAACTCACTGAAATACAAAAAACAAACATTGAAAGTTCAGGGACCTGCTGTTTAAAGTCAGCTCATTCTGTTCTTATTAAGGTTGCTAAGGGGTGCAGTATTTGAAACCTTCCATGGGAAGTTACGCAGGGGAATTTTGGAAATATTTCAAACTGGAAACTTTCCATGGGAATTCAGGAGGATTAACAGGAAACTGGGGTTAATTTAAGGAAACCATATCATATACAAGCATTAATATTTTTTGTAATGGTCAGACATCCATGCAACATAATACAATTCAAAACATTAATCTTAACATATAACATATATGAATAGATTTATTTGCAGGGAAAAATAATTCCATCTTTAACCAAATTCCTATTATTCCCATGAAAAGCTTCCAAGTTTGAAAATTGATGGAGTTTTTCAACCCTACTCATGTCAAAAAGGCACCTTGAGGTTTTTTTTAGCTACAAGTTTTATTGGAGATTATTTGCTTAATTTGTTTTGTAGCTTTCTTGACTGACAGCTGGTTAGAGAAAAAAAACTGATGCAGTCTTCACACATGAGGGACTTGAGGATATTAGCAGAATTAATTGTGTGACATTTTTTGAATGTAAAAACATCTGGGTTCCTAAAAAGCTTTGCAGGTTTCTAACAAAGCAGCTTGACACCACTTAGAAACCTTATTTGAGCTGATCTTCCAGTGTGCTTGAACTTCTTAGAGTGAAGCTTCACTGCTCTTCACAGTTAGGCGTGATTACAGGCTCCCACTTGTAGCCGAGTTTCGAGTGGCCATTTGAGAAACTGCGGGAAATTTAGGCTTGGAACACATCGTGCAATGTCACAGATTGTGCGGGACTTGAACATGTCACCTTGTTTCAGCTGGACATTATAAAATCTTAATATAACTCCTGCAGGACTTGCTAATGCAGCAGAATCAAACAGAAATGTCACAGAGATATAAGAGCAACACCCCCAGCAAGTTCTGAGTGTTAATCTACCTTATTTAGAGAAGAAAAAAGGGAACAACTGGGCAACGTTGGTTGCAGCAACAGTCACATTGCACCATTGTCTTACAAGTACTCTGTAACAACCACAGAACACTGACTTAAACTCACAACCAGAGATTTTCTTTCACAATGAAAGATTTTGTCAAAAATGGCTGATAAACCCACTCTGTGAACCTGACCCAAGGTCCTGGAAGTTTGCACCGACAGAGGGGTTCACATTACAGGGTCCTTTGGATTCTTAAATCAATCACTTTTAGTATTTGGTCTCTCACTTCATCTCTAGAGATTATACAAGTTATTTAAGGCAGGGATGCTAACTTTTGAGTGGACTTTGAGGAGCGACAAGGCTGTTGGTTGGAACAGAAATAAAACCTCTTTATTTGGAGTGAGACCTGTCTAGGAAGAGTGAAAGAGTGAGAAATAGAAAACAAGTATCTCTCAAGTGTGAGAGTTGGCAACCCTACAGGAAGCTGGGTCTCCTGTGGTCTGCAACTCCCTTTTGGCTGATTTGTGGCAGGTTTATACGCTGCGTTTGATTTGTACTCAGATGCTGGAATTTCAAAACTCCAAATCAGGACTCCAAATTCACATTCAATATAGTGGCCATGCACATAAAACTCATTGAAAGTTACAGGAATGTAGTGGACCCTCGGTGTTTGTTGATTAGGGACCACAGCCGCCCGCAATTAGTTAAAATCCACCAATACTTGAGACCCCCCCTAAAAACGCATATAACTGCTTATTTTATTAGTCCAACACCAAATATAGCTTGTTATGCCTTAATACACTCAGTGGAAACCATCTTAGCACTACCGCAGAAATCTAACATCTTCAGTCCTCCTTATTTCAGCTTTTTGGGGTACAGCCAGTCAGCGCCAATGATAATACAGCTCCTGCTTTGCAAACGCCAGCCAATAGCATGTCAAGTAGCATTGCAACCAGTTACTCCAGCTTCCCAAGCTGTATTTTCTTTTCAATATTTTAGGCATGCACTACAAAAAAAAAAAAATAAGCAGAGTTTCTGTGAGTAACTTGGAGTTACGTTCCACAGTAGAATTCGTGAATCGGTGAATCCGAGAATACTGAACTGTGAATAGGGGGGAGTTCACTGTATACAGTTTATTTACACATCTGATGATTTCTTATTAACTTCAAATTCATATAACAATAGAGGATACTGTAAGCAGTATAGAATATTCAAATCCAGGATTGACCAGTCCACATTTGCATTGTTCTGCTTATCTGCTTCCAAACTGACCCTAAATATTAAATATTTTAAACTATAGGTGATCTAAGGCAGCCCAGACTTGTTGAAACAACTTTTAAAAAATCTGTTAGCTCTGATAGAAAAATGTGAAGCAAATTAACATTAACAATATTTCACAGTACTTAAAAACCTTTTGTGTTTTGTCTCTGTCAAATATTTTACTTTCTAGTGAGTACCCAAAATGCTCCAGAATAAATGTTTTACATTAGATGGAGGGTTCTTCGATGTTTTCCTTGAATGCTTCTTCCAACGATTCTGTTACCATAAAAGGGCATGTCTCACTCATAGAGTTTTGTTGTTAAGCTGAAATCATTCATTTCATTGCATCTTTGCTAATATTGGGAGATCTTTTACCACAGGATCTTGTTACATTCCTGCTTTACTGTTGTTTATGTTTGAGAGTGTGTTCCTGTTACCTTTTATTGCTGACAGTTAGCACAGCAACATCTAGCAAATCTCACTGGTTTTCCAACTTCCTACTGGAATGGGCTCAGCCCAGCTCTGAAGTCAATTCGAGGTCCGAGTTCTGAGGGAAATTAAATCCAGCATTACAATCATCTCATGTGAAGCAATTTTATTTAGACAAAAATATCATGACGCTACAGATATTAGTGACAAACAGTTGTAGTCACTCTTTTTCTCACAATGACTGCAGAGGAATAACCAGCACTTCACTTCACCAACTGGCAGTGCACTGATGCACCATTATTGATGCACATCTTCTAGTTCTTGGATCTGCTTTCTAGTTTGGTGTCAAGTTACTGTTAAAGGTCATTCCCCTGTAAAGGCAGACAAAGTCTTTCTTTGGGGACCCCAAGTGATCCTGTAACTTACATGTGTGCTGTGCATTGGCTTTTCTTTAGGTTTCTGTGTCTACACTGTGAGCCACACCACAGTGCAGTAACCATATCTAAGATGCTGAAGTTATAGAAGTGGGGCAGATTCATGGTGGCTGCACATGAAGATGGTAATAAGAGTGATTTAGTCAGTCAAGCACTTAATGATGACTTTATATGATGTGACTGGTCTTCTCTCCTGGTTAACCTCACGTTGCACTGAACATACAAGGCTGAGAAAACGTATTTAATCCCTTTCAGTTTTTTCTGGTTTTGCTTTTTTGCTATATATAGAAGTTTTAATTCATGAGACACATTTTATTATCAAAGAAGGTGACACTGTTTTTGGAAAAGAAGGCCATCTAGTGTTTGCGATTAAGGGAAATCTCTGTGCAGGACTTTTGGCCCACTCATCTTAGTGTAATTGTTGTAATTCATTGGAAGGATTTAATGCATGAACGACCTGCATTTGAATATGATTTATGTTTGGGCTTTGACAAGGCCACCCCAAAAACCTAATTCTTTTGAGCATTCAGAGGTGGACTTGTCCCTGTAATTCAGATCATTGTCCCGTTGCAAAACCCAAGTGCACAAGAACTTAAAATTTTGAACTGATAGCCTACGGTTATGTAGGTTACGTCACAGGGTCCAAGAACTGAAGCAGCAGAACAGCCCCAGTCCATTACACTAGCAACACCATGTTTGGCTGTTTGTGTGACGTTCTTGCTCTGAAAAGCGGTGTTAATTTTATATCTGATGTAAAGAGGCATGTGACTTTGAAAAAGTTCCATTTTTGCTTCATCAGTCCACAGAATATTTCACCAAAAGAGGATCATTAAGATGTGTTTTGAAACATGAGAGACAGGTCTTTGTTTTCTTTGTGGCCAGCAGTGTTTTGGAGCAGTGTTCGTGGATGGCATTTATTCCCAGTCTCTTTTTCTTATTGCTGAATGATAAACACCCTCTTAACTGAAGCAAGTGAGGCCTGCAATTCTTTGGACATTGTGCTGTGTTCTTTTGTGACCTCCTGGATGAGTTGTTAATGTGCTCTTGGCGTAATTTTGGTAGGCCAGTCACTCCTGCGAAGGTTCACCACTGTTTCATATTTACTCCATTTTGTGGATAATGATTCTCATTGTGGTTTACCAATGTCCAAAAGCCTTAAAAATGGCTTCGTAATCCTTTCCAGACAGACGTCAGCCACTTTATCTCATCAAGATCAAGGATGTTGCTTTTTGAGATCTTTCAGCCAACTTCATGTTGTCAGACAGGTTCTATATAAGTGACTGTATTGATTCTACAGGTTTTAAGCCTGGATGTTGTTTGTGAAAATTATCTTAATTGACTAAAAAATGGGTCACCAGCCCATGCTAGTGTGCTTGTTATTTTTGACTGCTATAATTTTTGTTGTGGATCTGAAACACTTAAGTGCAACCAAAAAAAAGAGAGCAAAAACAGAGGAAATCTGTTGGGTAGCAAATACTTTTTCACAACACTGTTCAAGGTCAACCCAGCCTTCACTGTGGAGCTCTGAAAGAGTGTTTGTTGGTGCGTGCATGACTGAAAGTGTTTAATTGGGCCAGAGCGATCACAAAGCATCTCTGTGAGCAGCATGGGTAAATGATATATGAATGGAAGACCAAAAACCCCTTCTCTTCCAATCTGTGTCACCTCTAACTTGTCCATCATGAGTAGGAGTTCAGAGATGACAAATGACAAACTTCCTGGTGGAGATAGGCGGAGAGAAAAGTGCGGACGCTGTCAGAATTATGAATTATTTCAGAACAATACACTGAGCCATTTGAATGATTGATAGGCTACATTATTGTCCTTTGCTGAGAACGTAAATGCTTAAAGGATAAATCTCAAGAGAGCTTGATGCGTGTGTCTCTGAGTATCTGTGAATACACAGAGGTGTATTTATGGCTTCTGGCGGCATCTTTTAATGTTGATGCACATGAGTGGCTTCAGATTTATCTACAATGGTGGGTTAACTAGTCATCAGAGTAACACACCTTATCTGACACAAAGTGAAGCACAGGAATCAGCTCACTCTCTGCTTTTCACACACATACAAGCAGTCACACACATGCACACACATATCCAACACATGCACAATGAATCTCAAGGGCACAGCTAAAGTCAGAGCCGCAGGCCTGAAAACGTTAACACTCCTGTTTTGGTCTCTCTTGCCATGCATCGCTACATCCTCTTATCCTCCCCTCCATCTTCAATCTGACGCCATCATCAGCTTTAACACACACACACACCAACACACCTAGACTCATAATTTACCCCAGCTAAATCTTTATGCTGTCATTATCGGATCGTCTTTTTCAAAGGGAAGCTTAAAGCGCAGTTCGTCCATCTTATATTACATCACAATCATTTGGCGCAGAAGGGTATGACCTCTGAGTCGCAACATGCCCGTACTTATCAGAGGACAACAATACTTCCTGTCTGGAGAGTGTAACTATTTTCAGTTTGATGCCGGTGATGGCGGTACAGCAGACAGATAACGGCTGTTGTTTGCATGCTGTAGGTCAGAGAGTGTGGCAGCGTGGCAATAGAGGCATTTTTTAAACTGCTGCAAACATGTTGCTGGGCCAAACAGAGGACAGAGTAAAAATACCACGGATGTTAAAGGATGAGGGTTTGTGTTTGTGGATGTGTAGAAAGTGTCAAATGATCAGCTGAGAAAAACATCTTGGTTGGTAGGCAGGCTAGTCTGATGATCTGTAATGAATCGGAGAAATTCATGGTTTAAAGGGCTCGATGAAGTGAGGTTCTCAGTAGTAGGCAATTTTCCGCCAAAACAGCTCTTAACTGGTACTATTAAACAACTGGTTTGATTTTTTTCACAACCTGAATGCCAACTTGTCATTACAGGACTATAAATGTCTCATCCAGTAAATATTTGATCCTCTTTGCTTTATTCTGGGAATTTGTGGAGGATCACAGAGCAGGGATACCCTAAAAACGTTCAGTCTCAGTAAACAGGATCACATTCTTTTAGGAAGCGAGTTGTAAATGGTCTGTATGGATTCAGTGAACAAGATCATTTGTGAGTGCATTGACCTACTTAAGCTCCATGACAAGTGATTAAGCTGATTATTTACTAACATTAAAGCAATATGTTTTTAATATTTTTCTTTTTTCTAAATTAATAAAGACACTAAAAGGCCTGTACTAACTCCGTAAGAACAGAAACATTTATTTTCTCTCCCAGGGCTACAGAAAGCAAAATGACATAATTCTGTTCTTGGTTTGAGAGTTCTTGTAAAGTGTTATTGACGCATCATCTGGGCTGAGCTTCTTTTCTGTGCGCTGTCCGACAGCTCCTGTGTGATTGGGCGTGGCTACAGTACAGACATTTGCTGCAGTGGGAGGGACTTCTCAGAAGTTCTGCACTTTAGTTTCATGTAAAGCATGGAATGTCCTGGTTAGAAAGAACCTTGTTCTTGTTCTTTCCACTTTGACAAATTTCTCTGTACAGGCCTTAACTTTGGGGTTTTAAACACTTTGATTGGTTGTTGGTGTCTCTGAGCCCACCCCTGCCTTCCCTGAACAGAAGGGGTTAATGTTTCCTCTGAAAGAGTCAGTTTGCAGAGCACTAGCACCAGTTAATCACTGGGACCAGTTCACAGGAAAAAAAATCGTAACCTTCATCTTACTTCAAATAAAAAAAGATGTCATTTCACAGTGGGTTTTTAAAGAACTGAAGAAATCCTCTGAGTGGTGAAAGGCTAACAACCAGTCTTAACAACTTAAAATAATATTTAAATGTGTGGGTTTCTACATTATATTCATCCATCCATTATCTATACCCACTTGTCCTTGCAAGGTCACGGGAGGGCTGGTGTCTATCTCAAGGAGTCATTGAGCAAGAGGCAGGGGACACCATGGAGAGGTCACTACATGATCTTATTAGAAATTAATCTTGTATATTCTCACAAAGGATCGATCATAAGTCTGTTCCTGTTTTCTCTGCCAAACACCATCTGAGTTACTATACTAAAGTTACATGTGTTGAGGCTTCTGGCAGTATCTGTCTGCCCCCTCTGCTCATCATGAGTCCATTAGGATAATTTCCAAACCACTTAAAAGTACAAGAATGTTTCCATCTGAGATGCCATTGCACAACTGACAGCCTGATCCAAGTCCAAAAAGGTGTACTCCAGTCCTGACGGTGCAGCAGGGAAACAAGTAGACTTCTCACAGAGTAGGCTTTGCATTTAAAAAAGTTCCAGTTTCAAAACCATTAAAATTCTCTATCATATGCTCTCTTGGTCCTTTGAATAAAATGAGCAGAGTTTGAAGCAAAATTGGTTCACTCTCACCCCTCCCTTACCTGTTTCAGAGCACTGCAGCCCAAGGCATTTTTATTTTGCCTGTTTACATGAAAAACAGTCATTTTCATTTGAAATGAAACCAAAAGATTTCTCCAATTACTGTTATTAAGGTTATGTTCTTTTAAAAAAAATTAGCCTGTTAAAAGTCTAGAGTGGTATATGTGTTAGCACAGCGAGTGTTCATTCCATATTTTACTTTATTTAGTCTTCCACCACTGAGTGCATCCATTAATAAAAAATAAAATAAAATTTAAAAAATGTTTTAAAATTACTTATCATGAGATACAATATTAGTGGATGTTAAATTTATACACTTTGCAACAGAGTAGTTTGAGTTGTTTCATTTTGCTAAAATCAGCTAAAACAGTCATTCTGAATTTTCTTCACTCATTGAAAAATGTCATTTTTCTACTTTAAGAGAACAAAGTTGTCACTGACAATAAATGGCAACTGTCTTATTAAAGGGGGAATTGCATATTTCCAAAATTAAGAGCACAGTTTTGCTGCTGAAGAGGAAAAGATGACGTAGTTGCTCTGACACTCATTGCTGAGGGTGTTGATCTTTGTCGTGATCCAAGGAAGTGATGAATGAGAGACAGGGGCTGCTTTGAAATCTCTCCCCTCCACTCGTAATCTCTTAACACATACTGTGTATGTGTGTGAGTGTGTGTATGTGTGTGCATACATGCAGGAGAAGATATCATATCACCTGCTGTTTAGAAATCAGAGTGCTGTGATGGCTCGCTGCTAAAGCTGCAGATTTCATACATCCTTTAAGAGTCCTACTGTCCTCCCTGTAGGTGTGTGTGTTTATGTGCATCCAAGGCGGGATTTCTGACACCGAATTTGATCTTCTGTACCTGCTGAGAAACAGTCTGTTATATGTTTTTTTTCCTGTCATTTCTTTGAGATTTTCCTTTAGTTTTGTACGTGATGAATCATAAGCAATAAAGAAGTTACTGAATAATTGTGGTTTCACTGAAAATGAGTGTTAGAGGCATTAGAGGGACAAAAGAGTTTTGGTTAACTCTAATACTGAGTGAGAATCCTATGGCTCACAACTGTGAAATGACTGATGTAGAAATAAGTGTTTCACTAAAACCACATCTACAGTGCCTTGCAAAAGTATTCATATCTTTTGAACTTTTCCACATCGCTCCATATTATTTCAGATGGCTATTCATCAACAGACCAACATCAGTGCATAATTGTAAAGTGGAAGGTAAAGAATACATGGTTTTACAAATAAAAATCTTAAAAAGTATGGTATGCTTTTGTATTTAGCCTCTTTTACACTAAAACAGACTTGGCCCAAAGTTTACTAGGGGTTTCTGTTCTTAGTATTGTTTTGTTTTAAAGTCCTTTTAAAGAAAACCTAAAGAAAGTGCTGGAGAGATGGGAGTTTTTCCTCCAGCAGTGTTCAAACTCAGCTTATCGCAGGGCTCCACCTCCCCAACATCTGGTTACTACACACTGCCAGTCAGCTGGCTACCTCACTTACAAAAATATTTTCTAAAAACTCCTCCAGGTATAGAAACCATAGGTTTACCACCAGCAATATTAGAGGCATTTGTGCTACCTTTTTGGATGTAAATTGGTTAACATTGTCAATTATACTCCTATAATCATTTTGATGCATTAATATTAAATTGTCATGGTAGTTAGGCTCCATTTTAACAAGAGGGCAGTTTTATGGACAGTATGATTACCATGGTTTTGCTGCTCTTGTTGCATTTGGGTACGCATCTGGAAGCTCCCTGATGAACTAAAATACCTGCAAAATGTACACAAAAATGGACAGAAGACTATCAGTATTCATCTGCATTTTTAACAGTGAGTATAAATGGTCCTTTAAGATAACACCATGTTAAAACGACAGTTGGCAAGCTACTAGTGGCTTGTCTGTACACATAAAGTATGCACATGTTTATAACATAATGACTCTCAGGCTGATAATTCTGTCTTTTTGAGTCACTTCAACTAAACCGTGTCCCACTGCTCGCCTTAAACCTGCTGCGAGTTAGGCGTTTGGGTCAGGGCAGGACAAACCAGATAACACTGCATGTGTACTGCTGTGTTCCTCCCCTTGTGCCTGTTCTCCTCCTCACTTAGTGGATTATAAAAGGAGGAACTGAAGTGTGAATCCATGTGAAACAAAGCAAAAAACTAACAGAAACACCTCGCAACTGTGATTCAGTTCACATTGTTGTTGTTGAAGGACTGTTCAGTAGATTTGGTTCATTTGGGAATGTTGCACCTCTAACCTCTAATGTGGAACTCATTGCGTTTTTCTGCGTTAAGACGATATTTCTCACTTTTGCAACGAAGTCAACACCCCGTTCTGATTCTTTTCCTACAAGCTAATTTCTTCCTATACCTAACCCTCCGGGAATGAAAGTCCTATCTGCTGTATATTCAAGCATTTAAGTATTACAGTATGTTGAGATCCCATTTTACCATCCAGGATGCTGAAGTGATCGAATCTGCATTGGTGCAGACAGAGCATCTGTATAGCGTAATAATGTCACTACAGTGATGGATGAGTAACTAGTAGGAGTTGCTTTGCAGTAGCACTTTTGTGCAATATATGTGGTATCTCTAAGTTTTGCTGAAGGAATTGCGTATCTAAAAGGAATCTGTGGCAGTCTAGCTCAGCTGGACATCAAACTACAACATCAAAGATGTAGGCAATGCTTACCCAAGACCCCATATCTTCCTTCACCATTTTAACGTGACAGGGTTATTTTTATTTTGCACTTTGTAAAGGTAGAATGATTAAAATGAACACTCCTTAGTATTTTTTAATTTACTTTTTTATTATTTTAATAACTCAGAGCTACCTTTCAGGTAAACAAAACTTCTGTTTTTTTGATATATGGTCTGTAGTGCCCTGTTTTGGTCAAACTGGATCAAAATTATCCAGATTTTTTCAACTTTAGTGCACAGTGACCTGCAAACAAATTCTGCCTGCTTATACATAGCTTACTCAATCAGGACCTCCTCATGGTAAGGATGATTTTTTTTTTTTTTGTCTCTCTCTGTTTTTGACATTTTTTTTTCCAGTATTTAAAATAAGAGAAAAAGAGAGCTAGAGAAAAGAGAAAAGAAAGCTCAGACATTTCTTTGTTTTCTCTGTTTTAATGAACTGTGACTTGAAAACCGAGGTACCTATACCAAACCGTGACTTATCTGTACCATTACACCCCTGGTGTTTACACATAATCCACTGTTCGATATTAGCTTCAGTGTAAACAGCTTAGTCTCTTTCAACTGTATCAGAGCTGTTTCAGGTTACAGCTGAGCCAAGCCGAACATTTCTGCTGCTGCTGCTTCACATTTAAAGGATGAACGACAGAAAAGCAGTCCAGCTTCTCATGTCAACCCTGCTGATCTGACTGACTGGTTTCATTCACCGCAACTACTGGGAAAACTGACTTTACAGTTCACCTCTGTGGAGTTAATGACATCAGTGAAACCAGGATTGAAGTCTTTCAGATCACAAGTTGAAGCAATGAGGCTGACATTAATTGTTTGCAACCTCCTGTGCGTTTTTGCTCAACTTACTTATTGGAGCTGATTTTCAGAGAAATCCATAACAATAAACTCAAGCTCCACTTTCTGTAAACTAGACACGCTCTGGCTGTTGAATGTGGCTGTAGATGGTCAGCAAATTAGAGTCCACATATACACACAGATAATAGGAACTGTGATGTTGTCAGGGTAGTAAGCAGAGGCTCACAGATGATTTTAATGAACAGTTTTATGAATATTTGCTCTCTCCTCTTTTCATCTGTCCTCACACCCCTCTCTTTCACTTGCTTGGCTAATAGCACCCCACCCCTCCACTTCTCCTCTTTCTGTTTCTTTCCACTCTCTCCTCCCCTGAAACCAGTTGTTCTGCCAACTGCTCAGTTGCTGCGATAACACCACTGGCACGGAGTGAGCTCAAATCCATCACGCAACCCCTGAAACTGCTGGATCTCCACGCTTTGGCTCTCCCAAAGAGGCTACAGACAGACCAAATGAAACAGCCAGACAGACCTGCAGAGGGATGCCAAACAATGTGGTGAGAAAGTATTCTCCCCTTACAGACTTATTCTATTTTAAAATGTTTTCAATTATAAAAATGTGAAGTTAGACGAACAAAACTGATGTAAATTCAAAAAAATGTTTTTAAACAATAATTTCATTTATTACAAAAAAAAAAAAAAAAGAAAAAACATTCCTGCTCTTCTTTGTAGAAATTATTTCAGCCATATTGGAGAGCTTTCAAGCATGAATGGCCTATTTAAGGTCACAGCATCTCAATTAGATTTAAGTTTTTAAGTTCAGACTTTGATTAGGCCACTCCAAAACCTTAATTTTGTTCTTTGAAGCCACTCTGAGGTGGACATACTAGTTTGCTTTGGATTATTGTCTTGCTGCACAACCAGTGTGCTTGAGGTTGAAAGGACAAACTGATGATTGGATACTCCTCATCAGGATATTCTGGTCACAGTTCCATCAAAAATGTAAAATCATCTAGGTCCTGAGCCAGCAAAGCAGACCCAGGCCATCGCACTGCAATTAAACATGGAGGTGATGTTTCGCTGTTGGTATGTTATTTTTTTTTCTGAAACACTGTTGTTTTCATGACTGACTGTAATGGAAGACACACTTTTCAAAAAGACTCAACAGAATATAGTCCCAAAAGTCTCTGGGATCGTCAACATATCTTTCAGAAAAACATGAGATGTGCCGTTATTATTACTTTTAGCTTGGCAGTTGTTTAGATCTTGGAACCTTCACACAGGTCTCATTGAACAGTCTATTTTTCATTGTGTAATCATGAACACTGACCTTAAGTGAGTGAAGTGAGGCCTTCGGGGCTTTAGATGTTGTTCTGGGTTGTTTTTTCACCTCCTAAATGAGTTGTAGAGGCACTCTAGGAGTAATTTAGGTAAGATGGCCACTCCTGTGAAAGTTCACCACTCTGTTGTGGATAATGTTTCTCATTGTGGTTCACTGGAACCCCAAAGCCTTAGAAATGGCTTGGTCATTCTTTTCCAAACACATAGATGTCAATGACTTGGTTTTCTCATCTGTTCTTCATGTTGTCAGAAGGGTTTTGTTTGAGGAATTTGTGATACTATGGGTTAAGCAGTAATTAGGCCTGGCTGTGGCAATGGGACGTAATCTGAAAAGTGTGGTTCATTACAGTCAATTTTGATTTAACAAGTGGGATAATTACTTTTCCCAGTTGGGCTGGTTTGGTTAACTTTCTCCCTTAATCGATGAAATTTGAAAAATGCATATTGCATGTAAGTCTGGTTGTCTTTGAGTTTAAAATGTGTTTGTTTATGTTACAACGTTTTAGTGTGACAAAAAAGCAAAAACACAAGAAATCTGTAAGGTGGCAAATATGTTTTTTGACACCAACCCATTTGCAGCACTAAAAACACAAATTCCCAGAAGCACAAATCAGTTTATGGTAACACAGAGTGCATTTGTGAGTGGGTGAGACTGTCTTTAAGTTTGTGTGTTCAGTTTGATCCGATCCCATCATTTCTCTGAGGGCAATTTTGGAGCGGGAGCATGAAGCATAGAGTCCACCTAATGCAATAAGTCAATAATACATCCCATCATTGCACAGATACTCTGCACAAAACTGCCTTCCAGGGGAAAGCATGGACATTTTCTCCCCCTTCAGACTGTTGCTTTTCCAACCAGTTCAACATTTTAACATTCTGGTTCACATCCCCTCATTTCAGATTTGATGACAGTGGTGTAATTGATAAAGTTATAGCAGAGATAAATCCTTCTTTCCATTTATATTAAGTGGTGTAAAACCTGTGTGGAATAATGTACAGGAGAAGGTGAAACATTCTGCATTACCTTTAGAATGACCCCACTTTATGGGGGTGCACATATACTTGCACTTACTAGCATTAAAGCCATTCTGTAAATGGCATTTTGTGAGAAAAAAGGAAATGAGAATAGTTGTTGGTATAGTTTTCTGTAGATGCTATAATGCAGCGGTATTAAGATGAGCTTAGTGAAAAAATTATTTGTCCATAAAGGAAAATATACCAAGAGGAAACCGAGAAAGTACACTTGGCAGATTATCTATACAGTCCGTGCTTCTGTTGATGAGATTATTAGAGTCACAACAGGATCTTGTCAGAGTAAAAACACAAATGAGCCAAAGACCAGCTAAGAAAATAAGTACCTTCCAAACCAAGTAAAACTGATCAAGTCATCTAAGTGGCAAATATTCTGTACATTTACATTGTAGCATACATTTTATCATGTTACAACCATAAACATCAGTGAATTGTACTGAATTTATGTGACAGAGCAACACTAAGTGGTACAATGTTGTGAAGTGGAAGGAAAATTATACATAATTTTAACTTTTTTTCTGAAAAGTGTGGCATTCATTTGTATTCAGCCCCTTTGAGTCAATACTTTGTAAAATCACCTTTCACATTTGGAAAGGTCATTTGGAGAATGTCTCTACTAGCTAGAACGTGCTGAATGGAAAGATGTTGTTTCACTTCGGGACCAGTTATTCCAGGGACTGGATCATGGATGGATGGATGGATGGACTGAGTTCTTGTTTATGTTGAAAAGTTTATGGCTGTGAACTTCCTTTAATCTTAAGTGCTTTTACAGACTCACTTAGGCTGAAATACAAAACAAAACAAAGCAACAATATGAGCATGAAATTATTTACATTTATTGGAAATACGCACTGCACTTAGACAAAGGAAACCAAATGCCATAGTGTGCACTAAAGCACCTCAGGGTTTCTGCTTGGCTCTGATCTTCTAAGTCTCTCATCTCTTTATATTCTCAGTCCAACAGATCTCTGAAACGGCTTCTGTCTTACTTGCACTTCTAGCTATTTAAAACTGCTGCAATTTATATTAGGGGTTATCTTTTCTCTTATATTTAAAACAATGGTTCAGTTTTAAACCAATGGCTGTGCTTTGATTCTTTTATAAAGGTATGTTTTAACTTGTCTTTTCTTGCTTTTCTGCAGTGATGTAAATCAACACTTTCCTTTTTGTCAGCAAGGTAAGGAGCTGATTGATTTAGCCGCTGCACCACTGCCCTGACACTGGAAGAGGGAGTGACTGAAGGAAGACAAAACAGAAAATATTCCTTCAGCATTATGCAATTGACCTCAAATGTGCATTCTTTTTTCTGTTAATATCTCTTTTAACCTCTTCAAATCTCTTAATATTTTTTTTACAAATTCTGATGCCTCTGGTGTGTCTTCTGATCAGGGTTTGCTCTTACTGCTTTCCCACTTTGCCTCCCTCCTTACTCATCTTGTGTCCTCTTCTTACTGCTCTGCCTTGTGCAACCCCCCTCTATTTTTTTTTTTTTTTTTTTTGCAGGAACAGCAGTTTTATTATTGAATGTGACCTCTGCCAAGATGGGTCAGATACTGCAGTGGGGCACTCTTCACTTGGAATTTAATGTAGGAATAAGTAGAAAAATAGGGACACAGCTGAGGGAGGTAGATAGGGCGACATCCAATCAGAGACCCCATCAATCTTGTGCACCCAGTAGGTGTGAGGGTTAAGCCGGGCGGCTAAAGGTATAAAATATCTGTCCCTGTGAGTTTTAAAATCTCAAAATCTTAGACAGAGTGGGTTTGAATACTGGCTGCTGCACCCCTACTTAGTTAACAAGTTTAACTGGGGCCACAGGCTTTCTACTGAAGGACGGGAGACCAAACATGGCACTCCAGAGCAACACAGTTGCCACATTTGGTCTCTGCTGCCATCTCAGAGGAGCCTCAATCGATCCTGACAACTCAGTGTGTCACCCGGTCAAACTGGCAGAGTGAGGGAGTAAAACAAGAAGCCAAAGCATCCTACTTCTCTCTCCTGCTGCCCCTGCTACAACAAGTGTAAAAGTTGCAGATGATGTTCATGTTTATCCAGTGTTTACTTTTTGGGACTCTGCATTTTAGCCTGCTTAGAATTTTTGTGTTTTGACCATCCATTTAATTTAATCGGGCATCAGAAGAGACAACTGCAACAAAAGTCAATTTCCAGAAAAAAACAATATGCTGACATTTTCAATTTGGAGTAGATTCCTGCATGCATGGCATGAATGACATTAGCATTTTTAAAAAATATATTATTTTGTTTGCATTTTTCACTCACAATGGCCATGCAATCATTTGTTGATTCCTCTTGCCAATGTTGCACAAACTTTAGAAAAACAAACTGGCATCAGCTTCTTCAGTTAGATTGCACCTCTTTGAAAATTTGCTGAAACTCTTTAGACCTAGACTTATTAGTTTTGGTGGGTGTAAACCAGAGGTAGAAAGCCAATGTTAAAAGAAAACCAAAAGAAGTCCCAAATACAATTAGCCATAAGACACTGCAAACATATGGAAGAAGGTGCTTTGATCAGATGAGACTTGCAAAATGCAATATGTGGAAAAAAACTAACTCTGCACGACACCCCAAGCACAACATTTTAATGGTAGAATGCAGTCTTGGCAGCATTATGCTGTGGGGAAGCTGAGTTGATTGGAAGATGGATGAAGCTAAATACAGGGTAATCATGGAAGAAAATCTGTTAGAGGGTGCTAAAGATCTGAAGATTCACCTTCCAGCAGAACAATGACCCTAAACATACATCCAGAGCTACAGTGGAATGGTTTAGATCCAAGCATTTCATGTGTTAGAATGGTCTAGTCAAAGTCCGGACCTAAATCCAGCTGTGATTGGTGGTAGCACTTTACCGTTCACACAAAATCTGACTTAGCAAGAGCTATTTTGCAAAAATATGGGCATATATTTCAGTTTCCAGTATGGGACATTTTTAAATATTGAAAAAGATGCATTCTTTTCTTTCTACTTCACAATTATTCACTACTTTTGTAGCACTAACACACAGATTTCCAGTTAAATCTACCAAAGTTTGTGACTGTAACATAACAAAATGTGAAAAAGTTAAATGGGTGTGAACACTTTTGGAAGGCACTGTAAAGTTCCCTATTTTTAAATGTCATGCAAACAGCAAAATATGTAGAAGGCGATAATGGGTACAGTTTATATGTGGGCTCATCCAGGATTTAAACCTGAGACCTTTCTTAGCTGAAGCAATAGTTATAATCTTCCAATTCCAGAAAATAACAGGATTCATGTTTCTGTTTTAAATGATTAGACAAGGGAATCCTGGTACAAAGATAGAGCCGTGATGGGAAGTGTCTCCAGTAGACACTGGCTTCCTAACCTCGACATGCTGACCTCCTCTCTGATTCCAAATATCCCTGCGGAACTGAACTTGCTGAGAAAATAGTGTGAGTTCTTATTTAGTGGATGAATAAAGGATGAGCACAATGTATGCTTTAAAGAGACTAGAGCAGTTTAACAAAAAGTGAAATGAGAGGAAATATGTTTTGGTCAATAAACACACATTGTGTGATCCTGTGAGACTGAGCCACGCATTCTCCAGATTTTTCTCCACACAGTTGAGTTGCTTTTTTAATGCAATGCAATCTTAATGTGTTTTACTTGCTTTACATTGAGTGCGTGGTCAGGGTGGGAAACCTGAATCTGTGCTGAGCTGCAAGACAAGGTGAAAAAGGCAGATTAAACCTCAGAATAGCTGCTCAGTGTTCCTCTAATAGAGCTCATCTTCCTCTGAGACTAATAGCTCATTACCACAGAACTGCCCCTGAGGACCATCCCACCCCCCCTTTTTGTCACCAGTTCCTAACCCCTTTCCTCAAACCCCCACATCTGCATTAACAAGTGTTAGTAATATTAAAGTATACATCATTCATCCTTCTTCTTTATTTTACATTAATTCCCAATGTGAAATCTACCATTTAGTCCAACAACTTTAACTTTCAGCTGACACTCTTCTACCTCTGTTCCCCTCTGTCCCCTCGCAGGGCGGCTCTTGCCGACACTTTTCCTGATTTGGAAGGTTTTGATGAGAATTCCCCACCTTAATCTCCTCTGTTTCCTTACTTAACCCTCCCAGGGGCTTCAAAGAGCTGCTCTGACCAGCACACACCCACTGACGCACTCAAAAATGACTGGATCACGATCATTCCCTTGCACACACTTGCTTTAATGTACACTTAATGAGGTCTTGTGTCTTTTACTCTCCCGCTCTCTTTGCTTTTTTCCTCTTAGTCAGGAGTCATAATTATCATTCTGGTGCTCGACTTTGGTGTCAGATCGAATCATAGACTAAAAAATCTGCTGAGCTGCTGTCAGAATCTAGCCTGACTGGATAATCATTTAAGTAGTCAGAGCCAGGTACGAAGCACCACAAACACTATGAATTCAGCCCTTTATTTATCAAATAAATGGTTAACGTGTTTGTGAATATAAACGTATGTTGAAAAAGAAGGGAGAGGGTGTGTTTGTTGTTTGCTTTCTAAATGAGAAATTCTTTACACGCCTGCTGTTGAGATAGGAGATGTCATCATGAATTAGATGGTCTGGATGTGGTGGAACATGTTTCATTAGGTAAGCATGTGATCAGCTCCATCCCTTTAAGGATCATCTCAAACACCCAGTGTAGTTGGACTTTTATTTTTAATTTTCTCACACATAAAAATCTAAAAGAAAAAAAATAATGTGGTATGCATTTGTATTCAGTCCCTTTTACTCTGATGCCCCTAAATAAATTGTGTCACTTAATCTAAGCATAAATCCAGCTGTTCTGTGATGACCTCAGAGGTTTTTTTTAGATATCATTAGTGAACGAACAGCATGATGAAGACCCAGGAACACAGCAGACAGGTCAGAAATAAAGTTTCAGAGAAGTTTAAAGCAGGGTGTGGTTAGAAAACAATATTCCAAGCTTTAAACTTCTCACATAGCACTGTTTAATTTATTATCCAAAAATGGCTGCCCACCTTCTTACCTAGTACCAAGTGAAAAGAGGAATCATCAGGGAGACAGCCAAGAGGCCCGTGTTACTTCTGGAGGAGCTGCAGAAACCTGAAGTGAAATGGTTTAGCTCAAAGTATGTTTTAAAGTGTTAAAATGGTCCAGTCAAAGTACAGATTTAAAACCAACTAAGAATCTGTGTGAAAATTGCTGGTCAGAGATGCTCTCAATCCAATTTGGTTGAACTTGAACTATTATGCAAAGAAGAATGAGCAAACATTTTAGTCACTCGATGAGCAAAGATAGCAGAGGCATACCCCAAAAGACCTTTAGCTTTAATTGGAGATGGTTCTGCAATTAAATTGACTTAAACAAGCTAAATGTAAAAGCATGCTTTTTTCAGATTTTCATTTGAAAAATTTTTGAAAACAAGTATCCTCTCCTTGCACTTTGCAGCTATGCACCCCTGTATATTGGTGTACCACATGAAAAACCTATCAAGCACACTGTAGATCATAGAGACAACATGAAAAACAGCAAAAAATTCAAGGGGTGTGTGAAATGTTTTGCATTGCTCTTTATACTGTAATGGTATCGATCTCTGAGAAATGAAACGCATTCATGCATTTCAGTCAAAACACGAATAAATTCTCACATGCCCTTCTCCCAGAAAGTGCTGGCTCAGCCCCTTGCATACCTGTCTATAGCTGCAGTACTTGTGTGATGGATGGCCTGTTGAACCTATTCCGGGCAAAAGGTGTTGTCTGACTTCCCTCAGGAGACGCTGGACGGTAAAAACCCACACAGAAGAAATGGTGTAGTGACTCTGAGTCAAGCTAAATGACTTTGAAATGGACAAAACAGCTGTGTGAGTAATGCAGATGTTTGTCTTTAATCAGCTATTTTCAGGTATTGGAAGAAAACTTAATAACTCAGAACACTCCTGAATTTCAGCCATTTTCCCTTCTGACATAACTCTGCAGTGGATTAAGTTTGGCTGTGATATTTCATTGATTACCAGGAGATTAAATGCTACATTTTTTTACCATCATCTGTCTTATATCTACTGATAAACCCACTCAAAACTATATAGTTCACCCCAGCATGATGATTTATAGAGTATATGCAAGCATTTACCTAATGTACAGCTTTAAACATCTGCAAAAGCAAGGTTAGCTATACAGAGGCCTACAGCTAAAAACAGCCTTTAATAGATCAATGCAGAAAGAAGGAAGGAAACACAGGAAGAAGGCGACAGAAGAAGAAGAGGCGTAATTTAATTTTTCCTGTCCTCCAAATAGCCTCTCTCTTTTCACCAAGATGCTTTGCTATTGATCTGACATAAGAGCTGTGAGCGTACGAGTGAGGGGAGAGCAGATGAGTGTAACCCTCCACAAGACTGATTCAGCCTGACTGAGCTCCAAATGTGTGTGAGAGTAAATGAAAAACCGCTTTGAGCCTCGTTTGGAGGATTTACAAAGTCGATCCTCACATGAATCCTGACAGCTCAAAATGAGACATGACATATGAAGTACATCTGTAGGAGCTTGCGTCACTCCAAAATGAGGAGGTTTTTTGCATAATTTATAATGACTAAGCACAGCACATTGCTGGTTGCTAATTTAATTATTAAAATCAGAAGAATATCTCATTGAAGTCTTTTGCAATCCCAATGAAAATCAGTCACTATCTAAGCAAAGTTGTAGGGTTCACACACCATGCGTGCCAGGGTGAATCATTGTGAAAGGAAAACTTTCTCACATCCTCCAGCCAACCAATCACACTACCACCTGGTCGAGCAGGTAATAAAACAAACCAGCAGATTGAGATTTTGTTTTATTTTAGTCATCAGTTTTTAGCTGCAATCATAAGAGAATGTGACACAGAGGCAATGAGTAAACCATAGCTCACGATATTCACAAATAATTGTATCAGGTTTTTGAATAAGTTTATGTCAAAATTGAATTTTTTTTCACGTTTTGTTGGATTACAACCACAAAGTTCAAAAAAGTTATGTGACAGACCCATACAAAGCAGACAATAAACATGAAATGGAAGAAAAATGAGAAATAAAAAACTGAAAAGTGTGGCATGTTTTTATTCACAGACCACTTTATCCTGTTATTCCAAATAAAAGAACTTACAGCAAAACACCACCAGACGTCACCTAATTAGGAAACAGAGCACAGAATCTAATATAATCTCAGTGTAATCCATCTGTCAGTCAGGGAGAAAGTTGTGGAGAAGCTTAAAGATCACTTAGGTTATAAGTCCATATTCCAAGCTTTGAAAATCTAACAAAACACTGTTAAATCCATCATCTAAATATGGAATGAGTATGATCAGGAAACACAGAGGGAACAGTGGGCCATTATCACAGCTTCCCAACAGTACTGACCTGATGGGCTGTTGCACAGTTTGTTTTTTTAAATTTGTCTGGACTAGATTTGTTTTTTGTTTTTTTGACATTAATAGACCTTTCAGAACAGTAATTTATCAAGATGAATGGTGAAGAGACAAGAAGACTTGCAGCAAGTGAAGAATCAAACCCAGGAGAGTCACGTGGAGGACTGTGGCCTCCACGTGACTCCTGCCCTGCCGCCCCTGCCCTAGCAACTGACCCGCCCAGCACCTCTAGACTGGATTTAATCATCTAATTACCCAAGAGCTGTTGAAGCACATTTTAATTGTATTTGAGATATTAAGTCACACTTCCTTCAGCTCAGTCGGGACAGATACAGAGTTTTAGTTATTAGCGCAAATGTTCAAAGAGAGAAGCTTTGAACATTGGCAATGAGCCCCTCAGATCAGGTTAAAAACACTGGCGTCTGACATCTGTAGTGTTAACACACATACAAAACTGAGCTTGAACATAATTATTCATGTACAGACATAAACCGTTCAGTATTCTGACAGAGATCAGTGAAAATGCATTCAGGGTGTCATTGGATTGAACCGAATCATCTTATAATTCCAAAGACTATGCTTTTGAGATTGTCCAAATGCAATGATGATGAAGCTGTTATGATGAACCTTTTTAAAAGCTTTGCTCTCTGAAGCCAATGATTTTTAACTCTGCTAAAAACAAACTTGTCCTTTGCTGCTGGTGGGAATGTTTCAGTGCACTCTGAGTACTTGACCCCTGACTTCAGATAGCTCTCATGTGTGTTTCGAAATGGTCTGTTTTATCGATTAATCGTGTTGATGTGTTGAAAGAAAGCTCTGATTTTACAGTCTCTGCATTGGCTACCTGTGCACTTTAGAACTCATGTGAAGGTGCTCTTACTGGTATTACGGCTTTTAATGGTCTTAGCCCACCCTATCGGTCAGATTTCTTCTTATCCTTTACTCCCTCCTGTTACCTCCAGTCTTCTGTCAGGGGTCTTCTATTGATACCGAAAGTGAAAACTAAAACACACCATGAAGCGTCTCTTTCTTCCTACCATCAGCTGTGGAGCAGCTTCCTGAGACCTGAAGGCAGCAGAGCTTGGATTTTTTTTTTTTTTTTTTTTTTTTTCAAAGGACAGCAAAGCTACATATGTGTGGCTTTTTGTTAAAGTAGTCATTTAAGATTTATTTATTTATTTATTGGTATTCTCCATTTAAACATGTATATATAAATTTGTGGGTTTTTACTTCATTTTTTATACAGTTCTTTAATTGTGTTATTTCTCTTTTTTTATACTTGTTTTACCTCAGTTCTACATCCTCCTAAATTCTCATTTTTTTGGCATGTGTTTATTATTCATTTTTATCTTTACCTGAAGACTAACTAGGGAACAAAAACCTGGTTTTAACCCCAAACCAACATGTGTTTAAGGGTTAGGGACAAATCGAATGACCAAAGAGAATGGAAGTTCATACGATGTCCCAATACAGTGGGAAATCCAAACATGTGAGTCTGTGTGCTTGCTTGTTTATTTATCTAGTTTAATAATGTTTTAATTTCTTTTTTACATTAGTTAGCCTGTTTGTGACCTCTATGATGCACTTTGACACTTCCTCAGTTTTTACAGTTTATGACTTATAAAACCTTTCCTTGTAAAAAACAAAAAAATGGGAATTTTTAGCTTTCTCCAAATATTGCTGAAGTCTCATTTCATTCTCATAAACTTCACACCTTGACCAGATTGTAAATCAGACTGTAACGTTAAGCTCAAGTTCAAAAGTTCATCAGAGAATCCTCCAACAGCTTTGACTGTAAAATATGTGCAATATTTTATTGCGGTTCATTTTGTAGTTGACAATAGTTCAAATCAGGACCAAAATTAAGTTTCATCAACAAGATGGAGAATTCAGGTTCAGGATTCATTAATCAAACATTTCCCCAAGAGAAATGTTTTGCAGTAAATCTCTGCAGCTAAGTGTGAAGGTGCATGTTTCCATGTTTATTTTATAACAGGTAATAAAAGATCATTGAGGCATTTTTTAAAGTTTTTGCATGTGTTAAAACTTTTCCACCTACTGTCACCAAGCGCTTGTCCACCCTGAGAAAAGCACTCTGAGATGACATAAATTGCAAATTGATAGCATATAAATAAAACTCACATCACTTGCATCACTTCCCAACCATTGGTAATTAAAACACTCACACTGTTGCCTTCTCTATAAGGCCTGCCAGCTAAACAGAAGCGATGCACATTTGGTTTCTTTGTGTTGTGTCAGATCAGAGTGCTCAGAGAAGTCCTCTCCAGCTGCGCTCAGCACTGGCAACTCTATTTATAAAGAGAGCATGAGGCGTGGGAAGAGAGCATTTTGTAGTGTCAATATTTTAGACGGCAGAAAACTACGGTGATATGTTGTTCTAGTAAGAGAGCAGAGAGAGGAGATGTCTGTGTGTCTGAATTCACACACACATACACACACGGTGGCCTGGCCTATAATCGTTCCCATTTAAAATGCTAATTTGCTCTCTCCCGCAGGTGCCTGAGTATGTTTTAGACTAAATTGCTCGCCATAGCGGGTCAATCTGAGCTTAATGAATTCATATGTTCTCTCATTACACTTACCGATGCAGGATGTCGGACGGCAGGCAGGTGCTCGGAGCACTTGAGGGTTTGAAAGCACATCCTGTGTCCTCTTCTTGCCTCCTCGGTACGCTCAGATGAAGTTCCACATGTGTCCATGAATATTTCACTCGCTCTCTTGGATTAGACTTGACCTGTGACCTTCTTCATTTCAGGATATATTTTACGTAGCTCAGTGACTCTAAACTACTAGTCACATAGGATCACCAATCCTGGGGTGATCCTGGCCGCCTCACATCTGACTTTGAGGTAAAACAGCAAATGAAAGCAGATTCCCTAAAATGATTGGATTTCTGACTCTTCTTGTAAAAGTATTGATACCCATTCACCCATTTGTAAGTTCTCAATTGCATTTAGGTTTGGACTTGGACTGGGCTATTCTGACACATGAATAGGCTTTGTTCAAAACCATTTTATACAGCTAAGGCTATATATTTAAGGTCATGGTTTTGCTTCAAGGCGAAACTCTTCAACAGTCTCAAGTCTTTTTGCCCTCTTTTCTTCCTGGATCACCCTGTATGTGGATCCACCCATCTTCCTTTCAACTGAACAGCGACCTTTTTCCTGCATAGGAAAAACATCCCCTCAACATGATGCTACGCCACCATGTTTCACTACGGGGATTGTGTACTCATCACCTGTTAGCTAAAAAGTTTAATTTTGGCCTCATCTGACCAGAGCTTTGCGAGTCCCTTCCATGGCTTGAGTCAAACTGCAAGCAGGTATCTGATGACTTTCTTCTTTCTGTCATTCAATATACCCCAGATTTCTAGAGTGCACAACTAACAGTTGATTTGTTCACATATTGTTCTGTCTGAGCTGTGAATTTCTACAGCTCCTCCAGAGTTACCATGGGTCTTTCTCTCACAAATGCTGTCCCTGACCAGCCTGTCAGTTTAGGTGGATGGCCATGTTACGGTAGGTTTCTATTTTCAGATTGAGAGACTGAGATTGAACTATTAGCTAACTTTATTAGCTAATTTGGTGATTTCTGAAGACAGTTAGTTCCACCATATTTTGTTTTGGGGTATTAGAGTAATCTGGGCAGAATATTAATGCTTCCTGCTCTTCTATGATTTCTATGTCTAAAAAACTTGTAAAACGGTGAATAATTATTTTTCCCCTTTCCAAATATGCACCTCCCTCATGAAATCCATAAGATATATTAAAGGGACAGTATTATGTAAAATTGACTTTTTTTAGCTTTACATTCTATTTTAATGTTATTCCCTCATCAAAAACACACCTGGAGTGCTGCTTTGATTCTTTCATGCATGTTTGAGAAATCCTTTAATCTCCCATGCCAACCATTCAGCTGTGCAAAACGCTTGGATGGGAACTGAGGCACAGCTCCTCCTCTGAGCTACAGTTTCCAAGATTCTGAGCTTCCAAGATTCTGCATTACAGAGCGTCCCTCCCTGGCAACTCCCCCACTCAGTTTTTTCAAACTAGCCAGCAGCAATTAGCAAACATCTGGTTGAACTGAGCATCTGGTGAGCTCATTATACAATCTACTTCTCAGTAAAATGCTGGTTAAAACATTGTTAAAGGGTTAATAGAGGAGCGCTGTTGTGATGATTTCCTAAAGGTGGAGTTTCAGAAATAACAGGAATTTTTTTAAGGAGACAAAGGCCCAATTTCAAGGCATTAAATGACGAAGTCAATTTTTTTTTAAAGTCATATTTGATATACACAGTATTTTTGTAAAAACTGAAGGTACGTCGTTACTTGATTGTGCTATAAAATGATTCTATGTGCCTGGAAAATACATAATACTGCCCCTTTTGAAGTTTGATCATGGGACAAAAAAGTTTAATGTTTATGAATACTTTTACAAATCAATGCGTAACTGTATAATAATCAAGCAGTGTACGTTTATGTTGCTTTCAAAGTGTACAAAAGCACATAAGAATCAATCTACAAGCACAAAAACCCCCAACTACTAATCCAGTGCCATTATTTCAGTAAAAGGTAGACATATATAAATACACACACATTTATCAACTTATGCTTTTAGCTGAATTCTGTGCTTCATCATCGTTTTCTTGCTGCTGGCTGAAATCAATGTAGAGAATACAAACCCAGAGCATGTAGTTCTCATTTTGGCACAGCACATTTTATCTCCAACTATAGAATTGGGACATGAGGAGGGTTGATTGTAATATATTTTGAATGCTAACAATTCTCCTGGCCAATCGATTCTCTTGAGTACAAAATGGGGCTACTGGCCACTGAAATTGAATCAAAATGATGATCCACCAAGAGAGAGCCTGTCTAAAGGGTCAAGGAAATGAAAACCAATAAAAGTGAAAGAGAAATACATCAAGTCTACAAAGGTTGCATGGATGATGTAAATGTGGCTGCTGGCTGTTTGTGTTCCAAAGAGAAGCAATAAAGAATCAATCTTATAAACACGACTGATTTAGAATTCATCAGCAGCTGTGATGCAATGCTTAATGCATGGCTATAAATTTGTTCATACAGATGTGCTGCTATGGGAGGCTTTAACATAACACACACGAGTCATGTGATCATTACAATCCTGCAGAAAGCAGCAGGAAGAATTGGGCATTTCCCTCCGTTACCCTTGGCCTCCACAGCCACACAGAATTGGACTGCATGGTTTCCCTTGTAATAAACAGATAAGCAGTCACCCCTCATTCTTGGTCCAGATGCAAATTAAAATGACAAGAAGGATACCCTCATTAATAAATGCAGAAATTATTATTTTTTTCTTTGAAAGCACAACAATACACCCTGGACCCTGGTCTTATGTTTTCTTCAGCCTCTAAAAGATTTTCTCCCAGGATATCCCTGTTTTTAACAAGAAAATCGAAATTTCTTTTTTCTTTTTTTTTTTTTCAGTGCTCCGTCTGGATTTCTGTGGTAGAATTTCAACCAGGCCAATCAACAAACAGGAGGACTTGTGAACGATTATGTTGATTTTCTGCGCTGTTTTAGAATTGTGGTTTGCCTGTAGTTTGGCAAAGGCAGCTGAAGAAGTGAACGAAGCTGTTCAGTCCGTGTTGGCCACACTTCCAAATACTGAACAAACAATAACAGGTCTTCTTTCTCCCCAGTGGAGGATGGTTGTTTACAAAGCAGGCAATTTCCGGTAAGATTCATAGTGTTGAACTGGCACATTACATACATCACTGCCAAATGTTAGTAACTGGGTAAAATTTAAAACTTTAACAGAGCCCACACCTCCAGCAAGTACAATTGTTTCACAATAACCAAGGGTCCGGACCCTCTGTACGAAGCAAAGCATAGAACAAGGATCTGGTTTTTACCAGGCTAGGGCGACGGTGGTTGGAGTTTCCCCTGTAACCGATGCCGGGACAGGACTATGGACACACTTAAAGTAGGGTTAGGTTATAAAACAAGCAGTTCAAACCCCTGCCCTGTTTGCCTTAGTGTTTGGGCAAGACACTTCACCCGCCTTGCCTGCTGGTGGTGGTCAGAGGGCCCAGTGCCAATGGTGCATGGCAGCCTTGCTTCCCCCAGACTGTCCCATGGCAGCTGTGGCTACAGTCCAGTAGATTCCCACCATCAACGTGTGAATGTGTGCATGAATGGGTGAATGACTGAATGTAGTGTGAAACGCTTTGGATCCCTCCATATTAAATACATGTCACACTTCAGAGTTACATCAGTAAAAAGTTCTGAAAAAAAATTTCCTTCCAGTTCACAATAATGCACAATTTTGTGTTGGTCTGTCACTAAAATCTTTACTAAATACATTGAAATCTGTGGCTTTAACATGAAAAGGTTCACGCACATTCTTAAAATCCTCTTCAAACTCCAAACAAAGAGTTTATTTACACCATAGCCAGGTTTGCACTCAGTGAAGCGGCTGCAAAAAAAATGTTGCAAACGATCCACTCAAACAAAGAAAACCACAAATACTGAGAGATAAGAAATAATGTGTGAAACAAGTCTATATGATGGCACAGTTCACTGCTTTTGATGGTTAATATTTTATTTTTGATAAATACTTTGTGTTTGGCAAATGTATAACTAATACTACCATATGTTTTTGTGGCTATGTTTTATTTAATTCCATGCAGACTCTGTTTAACTAAAACTAAAATAACAAATATGTAAGCTCAACACCTCATTTCAGAAATTATACACATCCTCAGTGTTTCCTGAGAAGCAGCATTTCCATTTTGCAGCTCAGAGATTTAAATATATCACATTTTCAGGGGAATTAAGTTAATCTAAATGAGGGGATTCTGTAAAGAGAACCTTTCCTCTGGTTGCTCCACCATCACCATTATGGTGTCAGGTGTTGGTCTGCAGATCTCTCAAGAACAAAACAAGAAATGTACCTTGAGACCTTGTAAATAGGTGGAGTGGGATGCAAAAGTTGTCAGGATGTTGGGTTGTTTTGGGTTTTTCTGTGTTTGTAGTTTAGTTTATTATGTGTTTTCCTTGTTATTTTGATTAGTTCGACCTTGTTTATGTTTTACTTCTGTTCAGTCTGTTAGTTATTTTAGTTAGATCATTTCTTGTGCTTAGTTTTTTTTTAATCTTTAGATTTGATTCCTTGTTCCCGTTTATTTGCTCTCCCTCGCCCCCTTTTGCTATTCTCCCTCTCTCGTGCTCGCTCTCTCTCTCTCTCTCTCCTCAGTCTGCCTTCTGCTCTCTCCCCTCACAACTGCAACCCATTAGCTAATCAACCCCAGTCTATTTTTCCAGCATTCACTCTTCCAAGGAATGAGAGGAGGAGAGGTGTTTATACACCTTTATGTTTCCTAGCCCCAGGCTGTTACTTCTCTTTGTGTCCTCCTTATTGTTTTGTAAGTTCTTGTTTTATTATCATTTTCATTAAATGGGTCAAGACAACAAATTTCATTTTTCTGTGGTTTTGGGGGTATAATATGATCTGTTGTGTCAAGAGTTGGTATCAAAATCCTGCTCATAGGTGGTCAGCTTTGTTTCTTTGCTTAAAAACAGACAAATCAGAGAACAGTATATCTTTCTACATAGGTTATCATTCTACGTAATTCATATTCTCCAATTAGAGAACACCATCAAGCAAACAGCCCTCCCCTTCCCTAATCCCCCCAGCTAATACACCAGCTAATTTAAGGGCAAAGTCTCGCTAGCATGTCTGGCCTCTCCACTTGAGATGAGGATGGCTACTAAAAAGCAGAGCTGTTATGCCCAAGGGTGCTCAGAAATGAATGGAAGTTTCCACTTACTCCCGAAGGATGAGAGAATCAGAGAAGAGTGGCTGAAGTTCATTTATGGGGAAGTACTGCACAATTATAACCCCAATTTGAGACGATGTTCAGCGCATTTTACTGAAGAGTTTCCCAAATATGGTTGTAGCCAATCAGAGTGAAGTCAACTAGGTAGAGCCACATATCATTACCGTACCCAAGCCTTTTAACAAGGAGGGAGATCTAGCCTGCCAAAACACCCCCCCCCTACAAAAAGGTGATGTAATTTTTTATTAAATTTTTTGGGGAACTGACATAAGCAGCAATGGCAACTACATGAAATAGTTTATAGAGTGATGTTACCACCCCTTTAAATTACCAACTCATCTACTCATCACTTCAGCTTGTCTGCATTTGGGTCCACTCACCATCAAATAACAACATGACAAAAGCATTAATATCCCTTGGGATTTGTTCACATTAGAGCCTCAAACCTCAATGTATTTTATTGAGATCATGATCATCTGTAACAGTTACACAATACCATGTCTATCATATAAAATATCCCCAAAATACACGCAGCTCATAGAGTGAGAATGTTTGGAAAGGATTGTATATTTGATTTACAGAAAAATAAGTACTGAAACACATCAGTTATTCTTTGAAGTTTTATTGTGTGTATGTATCCCAGCTTTTAGAAGAGTTCAAGTTGCATTTTTTTGTTGCAGACAACCAGTTCCTCCATTATTACCTGATACACATGAAGTAAATGGCCAGCTTCTCATGGGGATAGGAGTCTTTTGTATGTATGTGGACAAATCTAGCTCTATCTGCCACATTAAATTAGCTTTAAATCTAACATTTAGTAGCAGTTTATGAGGCAAGGAAGACCAGAGGAGAAGCAGAAATAAAAGAGGCCTGCTGGCGTTATCTGATTTACTGATATCCAAATCGATCTGATGCTTTATTTAACACATGTGCTCAGTGTTTGTGGGCGTAAAGGAGCAAATCACTTCTGGTTTTAAACTCTATTGAGGCTGGTAATGAGATGTTTCTCCAAGCTCTCTTTCCTGTTCAATTCTTCTCCACATCTATTGGACTCCAAAACCCTAACCTGCCACCATCTGGCCGCAGGGGTTCATCTGAGACAGAGAACTGGTTAGATATGCTAAGCTGGGGGGAAAAAAAATCTGAGAAGAAGATAGTTTTGACATTTAAAACCTGCTACAAACATACACAATGAACTCAAGGAGTTTAAAGATACAGGGCCCTTGGAGAGAATGTGAGACTGTTTAGTCAGAGCTGATTGTTAGGATGCAGGAAGAGAAAAAGAAATGTGATAATCTAATTCTCCTCCATTCTAATGAGTCTCAACGTCTATTTAAAAATGTACAGTTTGTAATCTTCCCTTTTAGGACAAATTGAAAAGCAGTATGAATATTCAACTCCATTCTCAGTCTGTTCCTCCCCCCCGCTCAGCTCCTAATTCCTCTGTTGCTGGTTTGCTGCTGGCCTTTCCCCTCTCCTCTTGTTAGCTGATGTCTGTGGGCGGATAGCGCTGCTTCACTGATCCTCAACCCGCGAAACACCACTCATCCTGTCTTTCTCCACATTTTTATCTGTGTCGAAAAATTCTCAGCACCAGATCTTTTTCTTGCAGCACGCAAACATGCAGCTGCGGGGCAGGTATGACATTTTTCTTTAGATTTCAGAGAAGTAGCGACCACTTAGGTTTAAACAGCAACGGTGCACCACTTGATGTCAGTCCTTCAGGGCTTGCTATGGGGCTATTCTAAAACACTTTAATGGATCAGCTCTTTAGCCAGAGAAATATGGCAGATTTGGGAGTTGAAAAGACTAAAACTGCTCCTGCAGAGTATTCATTTTCCTTGATCTTCTTTTCTTTCTGTCAAACAGCGCATACTTTTGACAAAAGCACACATGTTTTATAAGAACTGCCTTAGCTACAAAAATCTGAAAAGTGAGGCATGTATTAACCACCCCTCTTAAATCTAAAACCCCTAAATAAAATCCAGCACAATAATGAGATGCTGCTGAGAGGCCAATTGTCACTCTGGAAGAGATGCACAGATTCACAGCTCAGGTGAATCTGTCGGCACAACAGATATTAGTCATGTTTTCAACAGATATTAGTCATGTTTTCTCTTCCTTGAAGAGCTGCATGAAGAAAGTCACAGTGCAAAGACTGGGGGACACAGCAAACTCACACAATGATTGTCTTGGTCAAATGAAACCAAAACTAAGCTTTTAGGTCCTAGATACCTAGTGGTGTGGTGCAAAACTAACACTACACAACACCCTAAAAGCACCATCCCCACTGTGAAACATGGTGGTGGCAGCATCATGATGTGGGGACGCTGTTCTACAGCAGGGACTCTGAAGCTATGAATGGAGATAAAAACAGGACAGTCCTGGATGAAACCTGTTGAAGACTGCAAAAGACCTGAAAACTGTTGCAGAGATTCCCCTTCCAGGACTATGACCCTAAAAAAACAACACATATTTGTGTGTGTTAGACTGGTCCATTCAAATAAAGGACCACTTCCAAACATGTGGCAAGAATTAAAAATTGCTGCCAAGAGAAGCTCTTCATCTGTTTTGATGGAGCTTGAACCATTTCAGAAGGAAAATTGCACAAACATGTGCAAAGCTGGTCAAGATTTTCCCACAGCACTCAGAACTGTAACAGCAGTGAAAGGTGGTTGTGACTGGTTCAGATCAGTTTGTTTATATAATGCAAATTCATAACAAATGTCTCAAGGCTCTCTACGAAAGAGATCAAATTTAGACAGAAATATGTTGTCAAATCCAATCATACAAACAGAATCAAAGTCAGTTACCTACATCCCAATTCGATCCTATTTATCAAACAATGCAATCAAGTTCAGTTTATTCCTATTAGTAAAACTATTTCTGTCTAAGAAAACCCACCAGACTGCTTTGAGTCACTGACTTACATCAAACTCTCCTCCTGAACAAGCATGCAGTGATCGTGGACAGGCCAATTAAGTCGTTTACCTTGCATCAATCCCTCACACTGAGCATGTATTTAATGATAGTAAAGAGTAAAAATCCCTTTTAGCAGGAAGAAACCTCTAGCAGAACCTGGCTTAGTGTGAGTGGCCTCCTCCCATGACCAACTGGGTGTTTGAGAAAACAGAGCATCCACACACAAAAAAATGAACCGCTGGTCCAGGAGTACTTTCTATGTTAAAGAAAAAATAAAGTTAATGGCAGCAGTAGCTCCTTAAGTGTCCTTATCTAGATAAACATGTAAGCTCTGGGGCAGTTGTAAACTTCATAAACGATTGACTTAGGGTGCTGAATACAAATGCAAAACCACACTTTCAGATTTTTCAGGGGAAATCAATTTACTTTTTTCTTCCACTCCACAATCACACATCACTCTGCGTTGGTCTATCATAATGTTGTGTTTAAATATGTTAAAGTTCATGGTTCTGATCTTCCTTAGTCAGCATGATTCTGTTTGTACATGAAACCTGCTGCTGAAACCACCAGATATTAAAATTCTGCAAGCGACAGGGAGGTGAAATACTCACTTTTGAAAACAATGATCTGAATCCTCTCTTTAATATTTATAGCAAATCAGAGGACAACTCAAGTGAATAAAAGGTGTCCTTTGGTTGCTCAAAACAATCAAACTGAAGAGAGATAAAAGATGAGAATGAAAGGGAAAAACTCCAGGATATCTGACCATACCTTGTTTTTTTTCCTTTGCTCCAAATATGCTAAATTGCAGTCAGAATTAAGTCTAAAGCTTTCTGCTCAGACTTCAGTTTAGCTGTAACTCCAAAATTAAATCTTTATTTGCTACCAATAAAACTACCAATAAAAAGCTAAATGGGATGCATTATTGTTTACATCCTCAGAAGGCAATGTAAGGGTGGGAATCAAGCTGCAGTGCCAGAGAGACAGAATGAGGAGCGAGAAAAAGAGGGAAATACGCTGGATGGGGAAAGAAAGGAGGGGAGATCGAGTATCTGTGGGAATATAATTAAGTCCATGGTCTGGCTCTCTGCAGGCCTGCGGCACACTGCTCTAAAATGCTGATTCAGTACACAGATACACCCAGCAGTACAGAAAACGAGGGGTGCACAGAAGAGATGCAATGAGGCGCTGAGGAGAGGGAGGTGTTGCAAAGAAAGACCTACAAAGCTTTAAAATAATACAAGTTAAGCTTCCAAGTTATCCATTGAAGAAGATGCAGTTATAGAAACGCAGTGTTAAAGTAGTACACCTTGGTATAAAGAGCATGGAAGGTTATCTGCAGCCTGTCTTGGACTTCATCAAACATAAATGAATATTTTCCAGATGCTTCAGAAACAGCAGCACAAACTCCCAGGCTGCACTAAAAGAGGAGAACACTGACACTCAGAGGTGTAAGCATGAAAGTGACTGTTGCTGCAGAACGCCCTCCCGTCACAGTGCAGAGGGGAGCTCTTTAAAGCAGCGGTTAATAACCAGATTTAAGCGAACAGAGCAAGAAAACTGCATGTTTGAGTCTGGAACCAATGTTGTGTCCAGTTGGGTGCCGAGCCGCTGACAAGAGGGGGTTAGTCACAGTTTAAAGTCGTCAGTCCGTCACCAGCCTGGAGGACCACAGAGAGCCCACATCTATAATTCATCAGACTGACTGCCAGTTAAACCTGAGGCCATACAAAATGTCGATCGATGAAAGGGTGGACCTCTTACTTTTTTTAATATTTCTTTCTAATTAAACAACAGTTTTTCTTGTCACGAGAACACAGTTTAGACAAATAATGTTTATAAGGTATTTTGATGCAGATTTTAGTTTTGTCAAAAATGCATTCTTATGATATTGTTTAATATTGTTGAAATCTGGGATAAAAAAAAAAAAGGAAAAAAAAACCCTATAAAATATATATAAAAGTGTCCATTTATGCTCCGTACCCACTGTCGAACTGAGCCAAGCAATGCACATGAAAACATATTTTTCCCCCATCAGTGTTGCTTCTCTGGTTGAACTGATATCAGATCATCTAAATTGGAAAAAAAAAAAAACTTTCATTGTTGAATCTAAGCTTGGTGTAATCTGATGTAAAAAAAAAAAAAAAAAAAACATTTAACATGTTAAATGTTTATTACCGAACTTGGGGTTTGATTTAACAAGCAGCACAATCTGATTTAGGAAATCAGCTTTCAACAATATTTGGCATCTAGAGTCACAGTGAAAAAATATTAGGAGATTTGTATTTCTGTGTAGCCTGCTTGAGGTCCAATCACAGCATTTCAATTAGGCTGGGTTTGGGACTTTGACTGGGCCATTGCAACATGTAGATTTGCTGCTGTGTGCGGCGTCATTGTCCTGCAATAACCCAGGTTGAGTCAAAACTCAGCTGTCAGACAGAGGACCTCACATTTTACACTGAAATACGTTTACTGTGTGCAGAGGAGTTTACGGTTGCCACAGTGACAGTGGGCCTGGTTTTGCAGTCACAGATCTTGAGGCTGCAAATGTTTGGCTTGTAATGTAAAACATTTTACTCTAACTAGAACTGAGTTAACCGTTCTTTGGAGGAGGAGCCATGGGCCTGCTCAGAGCCAGCCCAACATTCTATTAGGCCCCAAACAGGATTTAATTTGGGCACCCATGTTCAGTTAAATGAGTGTTTGCAGAGGTCGCTAGGTATTTTAGAAAGTAACTCGAGTGAACACACAGGAAGTTCTCTGTATCTCCTTGAACCAGAGGCACACAGTGTTGTAAAAACCTCATTCGTGAGCATGTCTCTTTAGTGTTTGGACACCTGAAATGGAAAATAAATATGCTGATCTTTTTTCAGCTAGTTAGAACCACAATTAATTAACCCACTGTTTTTTTTTTGTTTGTTTTTTTTTTGTTTGTTTTTTCTTAAACATATAAATAGAACCTGTTCAACCCGGGTGTTTCATCTGGTAATTTGGTTTTTATAACGATAGTCAAGTCTTGGGGGAGGGGTTCAAGTGTAAAAAAAAAGGTTGTTACTCACTGATCTGTTGACAAGCTACAATGTGCATGGTTGTTATCCCAGCTGAGACAGGCGTTGCTTAACTTTTAATTATTATTAATATAATAATCAAACAAAGGTTTTCCTTTGTATGCATAAATCAGATGCATTCATCAGCCTGTCCTGTGTGAATTCATTCAACATTCATAATACAATCATCTCCACAAAAATATCCTCCCGTAGCTTCAGACGACTTTCAACGGAACCTTGAGAGCTTAAAAAAAACCAAAAAAACAAACAACACCACCAGCCTCAAACTCAGCTGGGGTTCAACGAAAACAAATTAGATGAGATTGCAGCAGCGGAGGGTTAGGCTCAGAATGACCAGATGTCAGCCATGTCCGTTCGCCCGGCTCTGTTCGAGTGGGCTGAGATCAAGCTGAGCGTCTTCTTTTGGCAGGAGGCCCCAGGTCCTGAGCAGAGCGAGACGCTGAGCTGGGGGGGTGGAGAAGTACTCCTTCTGTCTCTCTGAGTAGGTCTGCCCTGCAGGGACGATGTCTCGGTAGCTCCAGTCCTAGTGATAAACAAAGAGAAATTGGAAAACGCAAATAAGAAAGGTTTAGATCTAGAGAGCTAACATATATGTTATCTGGTATGTGCTGAGCTAAATTCATCTGAGAGTAAAGGCGAGAGAGCAAGTCAAACAGATTATACCAAATATGTTGTCTCGGTCAGGGATTATGACACTGTCACTGCTCAGTTCCTAAAGTCGTATTCATCATTTAGGAAACCATATTTTAAAAACTTTACATTCTTTCAACAAATGTGATTTTTTTTCTAAGTGATAAAAGATTTTTTTAAAAATATCTCTCTTGCATAGAAGACTTTATTTCAGAAAAGGCTCAGCAAAACTGTCACCTGACTGTTCTTTTATCTAAAGGTTATCTGTCAGCAGTTGTTTGGATTAAGATGTTTTGGGTATTTTTTTTTTTTTTTTTTCTTGGAGTGTGTCTATAAGATGACTTGTGCACCTGCCAGTGGAAGTTGAAAGCTTCCAGCAGCTTGATTCTGTCTTCTCTGGAAGGAACGCAGTCTGGAGGAGCGGGCTGCACCAGCTCAGAGCCCACCGTCACATCCTCAAACACCAGCAGGGCCCTGATAGCAAACCAGCCCCCGAAGCTCGGATGAATGCATACGCCGAACATCTTCTGCAGAACAAACAGACTGGATGAAACTGAGGTGGAGAAACAGCAACAACAAATGTTCCAGTTTTGACAAACAAATCAAAAGAATTACTTTTCCAGCCCAGGGCTGGTCTGTAACGTCAGACTGTTGGTAGTAGAACGCCGCTCCAGATACGTGTGCAGCAGTCTGTGCTAAGAACTTTGGCTTCCTGTTTGGCAGCAGCTCGTAGTCGTACCTCACATCCACCTTCAGTTCTGGACAACTCTGAAGGAGAGAAGAATACGATATTTAGGTGTTCTAAACAAGTCAGAAGTGACAAGAGCGAGCCAACAAAAACCCTTCTGCAAAACCCAGAACCAGAGAGGAACTGTCAGCATCTCCATCAAACAATAGCTAACCTGTCTGTGTCAGTGCCTGTAGGTCTTTAAGACGAACGTTTGTCATGATGCAGGACCTTTCACAACAACATTTATGCAATAGTTTGGTAGATATTCTGCTTTATTGCCACACTTCCTCTGCAGATTCTTGAGTTACTATCAGAGACTCAGCACGGGGAGTCTGATGTCGCCGTGATAACCACAGGCCCTTCCACAGCTCACCATACTTGGTGTCCATGTATAAAGAGCAAAACATATTCCCGCCCCTTAAACTTATCCGGTTTTTGTCACATTATGACCAGAAAGCTTACTGTGTGTTACTGGGATTTTAGGTAACAGACAAAAAGTAGTGCATATTTGTAAATCAAAAACAAAAGATGCAAGATTTTCATTTTTTTTTTTTTAAATAAGGTGAAAAGGGTGTGGCGTGCATTAGTAGTCAGCCCATTGCTCTGATGCCACTAAATAAAATCCAGTGCAACGAAGTCCCTTCAGAAGCACCAAAATTAGTGTTAATGTCCTCCTATGTGGCATTTAATCTCAGTATAAATCCAGCTGTTCTGTGGAGTGTGGCTGTTCTGTTCTGTCCATTAGTGAAAAAACAGAATCACGAAGGACAAGGAGCACAGCAGACAGATCAGGGAGAAAGTTATGCAGAACTTTAAAGTAGGGTTAGCTTATAAAACAATATTCCAAGACCTGAACATCTCACATGTTCAATCCATGATCTGAAAATAGAAAGAGCATATCAGCCACATCCACCAAAACACATCATCAGCCCCACAGGTGAAGCATGGTGGAGGCACCATCATGCTGTAGGAATGCTTTTCTTCCACAGGTGCAGGGAAGACTGTCAGAGTCCTACTGGAGGTGGCAAAAAGACCTGAGACGAGCAAAACAATAAAATGCGTTTAACTTTCTGGGTGTAAGAAGGCAAACTGCAAAAAAGTTCAAGGAGTATGAATGCTTTTGCCAGGCAATGAGTAGTGATCAGAGTTAGCTGCTTCGTCTGCAAAGATATAAGCCACGACTGGCCTGTGAAGCTTAGTCACATGTAAGCTGTAAGTTTCTGTAATAAATTGTCATAATATTTAATATAATAAGCAGATGGCTGTATCTGTCAGAGTCCCTTACTTACCTGTGAGACAGCAGTGGAGACACAGTGCTGGACACATTGGTCTACAGGGTCGGATGGCTTCTGAATGCCCCTCTGCTCCAAGAGGGGCAGGAAGGCCAGTTCAAACATCGCAGGAGTGCTGAGCACCACCACGGCCAAGGCATCATCTGGGTACGGCAGGTGGAAGGAAGGAGGCAACACCGAGTTATACCAGCCTACCTACAAACACGGAGGAACAAAAGGTCTGATAAGAACAAGCAAGGGAGGAAAAGGTGAACACATACAGTGCAATTCTTGAGTCACCCCTTATTCATCTGCTTTTCGCTTCAAAGTAACTTTATATGTAGAACACTATAAAATAATTGAGGAAAACGTAACAACTGATTAAAATTAGAAGCTAATTCAACTTACTGAGACGCTCCCATACCTTTAGAGGGTACACTTCAAACCCTAGTTTAGTTAAATAGCTGCCTAATGGTCCTATTACACCCTTCACACTAGCAGGGGAAGCCGCCATTGTTGTGTTGATAACGAGTGGCTTTGGATTGTGGGATATGGTGTTCTTTTGCGAACCACATTGAGGAATTGTGCCAAGTTTCCGGTTGATACTGAAACATATATATGTGTGTGTGTGTGTGTGTGTGTGTGTGTGTGTGCTGCGTTGTGTATGTACTGATTAACAGTTTCAATGTTTTCTTCTTACTTTTAAGTCATAAAGTAACCGATGAACAATAATACCCATAATTCCTATCTACTTACACTTTCCGGCACTATGTAGTGGCTAGGTGTTTTCCCCATAAATTGCGGCGCCCTCTTTTGGGGGAAAGTAGGCACTACGGTTTGACTGAAAGTCAAAGGAACTTATTGAGTAGTAAAAACTTACTTCTCATTACATATTTCCCTATTTTGTCAAAATTGTAATTTGAAAATATACTTTTGTATTTTGAAGCAATTTTTCAAAATTGTACATACTGTGTTTTATGATGGTACAACCAAATTATAACACTAGTAGATACGATTAATGTATTTTTTAAAAAACTGAAAAATGTTGATGCACATAGAACCTTTATTATAACAGTCCAAGTTGTATGACATTTTGCACCAGTTTCATACAATGCGATGGTGAAAGTTGGCCAGCAGATATCGCCAGATAGATTCAGTGATTCAGAAAGCTTTACTTTGTCCACGACTAGTGGTGTGTTCAGGCTCCTGGAAACTTTACCAGACTTGTGGATGTGCACAACTCCCTTAACAATGGGTTAATTACAAACCAATCTGAGGCCTATGCCATGACATCAACCGGGGGTTTCCAAAAGTGTTTAAAAATGTACTGATCTTGATGTATGCAAACACCTGATTTGGAAAACATGTAATGAATAAATAAAAAGTCTTTCAAAAGTTTCTCATTATCTTGGCATTTTGCAAAGAACTTTAGGAAATCCTGTTATATTGTTGCACATTTTATCCAGTTCATGGATTCATATATTCACTATATTGTATTGCATTCATGTATTCAAGCTGCCCATGGCAGGAAATCTGTCGAATGGTCATTTTCACGCTCATTTCGGGATGTATTGATGATCGCAGTGATCAAGTAAACTCTAATCCTGGCCAGATCCCAGATCATGTTTGTACATTTATATCAGTGTGGATTTGCAGCTCAGTAGAGGAAATCAAGCTTTGTGCTTTTCAGAAGCCAGTCCCACAGTCTTGCAGTAGAGCTTGTAATGTTGTGTTATTGTATTACCCTAAAAAGGCCCAAATATAATATCTACGCTTGTCCACTGATTAGACAGGACAGAGGAAACTTTTTAGCTTCTGAAACAGGAAATATTTCTTGTTTCAGGACTGAGATTAGGACTTTTCATGAATATAACTGATGTGTTTAAAGCAGCTATAATCGGGGCTGTGTGTGTGATTGCTTATTATAATAATTATAATAACAATAAATATTTATTGTTATTACATTTTTTCCAGCGCAATATAATGTTAAACTGACATTCAGATACCATATGTATGAATAAAGTTATTCCCAATGAGTGATTAGTTTAAAACATGCAGCTCACCATTTTCTCAGGTTTTGAACCACTAGAGGACAGTGTTACTATCTGTGGGCATGGAACATAATCAAACTTCAAAAAATATTCATGTAGAACCACCTCTGCAGTTACAGCTGGAAGTCTTTTTTATCTGCTTTGATCTAAATCATTTCATGGTAGCTCTGGCTGTATGTTTAGGATCGTTGTCCTGCTAGAAGGTGAACCTCTGCCCTAGTCTTAAGTCTTTTGCAAACTCTTAACAGGTTTTGTTCCAGAGTTGTCCTGTATTTAGCTCCTTTCATCTTCCCATCCACTGAATAGTTTCTGAGAACAGCTTACCCACAGCCTAATGCTGCCACCACTTAGGTCACTCTCTAGTTTGTGCGTGTTCAGGAGGATAGTTTGGTTTTCCACTGCAGAGTTTTGCATGTTGGCCAGAAACTTCCATACTGTCTCATCTGACCAGAGTACCTTCTTCCTCAAGTTTTCTTTGTGTCTCCCAAAATGGTTTGTTTCAAACTGCAGTGGCTTTCTTCTTCTACTCCATAAAGGCCAGAGGGGTGGAGTATTTTTTGTTAACTGCTGCCCATTTTTTAGTTTCTTCTGTCTTTCTTTTTAATAAAGACACACATCGGTCCATAGCAAATAAATAAAAAGTAGAAAGTATAAAATAAAATAAAGTTCACAGAATCACACAATTACATATCCTTTAGCCCACAAAATACAACTGTTCATCAGATTGGGTAACACAGCATGACAGGTAGGTGAACTCCAACTAACTGACCTAAAACAAGAACAGTTAGTTTAGTCTGATTTAATGAGTTCAGTGGGTTCCATGTTATTTTATACAATTTGTGTAAATATGTGATTCAACTGTAGAGGTGGGAAGACATTAGCAACAACCTGAGAGAAGCAAAAGTGTTGCTGTCCATCAATCTGGGAAGGGTTATGAATGTACTTCCAAACAAAAAGAAGTCCACCCTTTTATAGGGAAAAGATTATTCACAAACACTCAGAAAAATGTAAAAAAAAAATACTAAAAGAAGAGCTCCTTGCCTTTACAGTTTCTTACTTATCCACTTTTGGAGGAATATTTGTTTGTTTATTAAAGATCTTAACTCCTGTGGGAAAAGCCCCTTAAACATAAGTTTTTTAGATTTTTATCAGTTATAACCTAAAAAATATCGATCAGAAAAAAAAATCACAACAGTTTCATAAACAGAAAACAGAACTTAAGTTCCAAAGAACTATCTCTGCTTACAGGTAATAAACTAGTGGGTGGTTGATTTCTCACTTCCTCTTTTTTTTTTCACAATTCAGCCTGATCTGCTTTGTATGAAACCCCAGAGGACTGAGGCGGAGGCCTCAACAATCACCTGGATCAGTGACTACTTGACAAACAGACCACAGTTTGTGAGACTGTAGGACTGTGTGTCTAGCCAGGTGGTTTGCAGCACAGGAGCACCACAGGGGACTGTACTTTCACCATTCCTTTTCACTCTGTACACTTCAGACTTCCAGCACAAATCAGACTCCTGTCATCTACAGAAATACTCTGATAACTCTGCAGTGGTTGGGTGGATCAGAGATGGACAACAATCTAAGTACAGAGAGCTGGTGGACCGCTTTGTGTTATGGTGTGGAAACAATCATCTCATCTTGAATGTGAACAAAACAAAGGAGATGATTGTAGATTTCAGGAGAAACAGGGTCAGATCAAATCCTGTTTCCATCATGGGAAAAGAAGTGGAGGTGGTTGAGGAATATAAATACCTCTGTGTTCATCTAGACAACAGACTTGACTGGAGACTCAACAGTGAAGCTATCTACAAGAAGGGACCGAGCAGATTGTATTTCTTGAGGAAGCTAAAATCCTTCGAGGTTTGCAGCAAGATGTTCCAGATCTTGCTGAGTCTGTTCCTCCTTTCAGTCTGTTGTTGAGAGTGCCATCTCCTCTGCCATCATCTGTTGGGGCAGCAGGATCAGAGCCAGGGATCTCAAAAGGCTCAATAACCTGATAAAGAAGGCTGGTCCTGTTCTGGGGATGACTGTGGATCCTCTGGAGATGATTATGCAAAGAAGGATTATACATAAAATTAAGAAAATTATGGACAATCCTGACCATCCTCTTCATGAGTCTGTTCAGTCAGAGGCTTCTTCAGACTGGTTGTAAAACGGACCGCTACAGGAGAGCCTTCCCTGCCCACAGCCATCACAATCTATAATAACTCCTTAATTAAATGAGTTACATCAACATTTAATTTCCCTTTGGGATAAATAAAGTATTTTTGAACTGAATTGAGTTGATCATATCCTAACTGGAATTGTTTCCGGTCATAAAAATAAATGACTTTAAGATAATGGAAGATGGAATTTTATTCTCTCATGCATAAGTAATTTTACTTTGAAGAAACATCCAGACAGAGTGAGGCTTCGCCCTGAGTGGCGGGGTCTAACGCGAACAGGCAGACTTGTGTTGAACAGAGAACACGTGGCACTGCTGCTTGGGAGAGAGCGCGTTCAGAGAGAGAGCGGCAGCAGCAACAGCGATCTTCCTTCCTCCAGTCGCTCCAGCCACGCGTCCACTGCCAGGAGCTCCTGCTGCTGCTGTTGTTGTTGACGAGACACGGCCAGATCCTCTTCAGATAAATAGCTATACAACTCCGACTACATACGACTACATATATTGAAGGGAAATCTTCCATCGGAACGCAAACGGGACAGAGAGGGAGGTCCTGCCCGAGACATTTTACAGGAAACGATACTTACTCTGTTCGTTTTCTTTCTGAAGAGATGATGATGAAGATCAAGATGATGGAGGCCAAACTCTGGATTGCTCTTTGTGCGCTTCTGCTCGTTAACCTGGGATCGGCTGATAATGGTATGTATTTTTTTCTTTATTGTTCAAATACTGTTACTGCTGTTTTACTAACTTACCATCAGGGGCGCCTCCAGGAAGTTTTGGGGCCAAGAACAATTCTGGGGTGGTACACCAAAACCCTTTAAACATAACAGTGTGTCAGTAATGTCCATACATGTTGCTAAAGTTGGAACTTGACTTATAAATGAAATAAAAAGGACAACTTTTAAAACTAACATATTTTTGACCTAAAAATCTCCTGATGTCATTTGAGGACAGGTGAGTGGCAGATAATCAAAGATGGGCTCTATGAAGGACTAAAAAGAAAGTAACTTAACAAAACAGAACAGAAATGTGAGTAACAGAAGAAAGAATCAAATTATAAATGTGTGGAAACTTGATTTGTTTCATAGATTGGAATACAGGAACAAAGAAATGTGAAAATGACAACAGTCTTAAATGTGGCCACTCTATTGAAGTTAGTTTATTTGGTTTGATAAATAACTAAATGTTACAATTTTCCCAAACTTGTCAATTGCTCTGTTACATTCATGTTATGATTATAAGACAGTAAATTTCCCTCCACCCACCCCTTCCTCCCTGCTTAGTGACGTGCTATATCATATTAGAAAACACGTTACTCGTTGTCGCCAGATATGTAAACATAACAATAGCTGCCCTTCACTTGTCATCATCCCTTTTTGACAGTCGGCTTTAAAAAAAATGTGATCGCCTTTAACCTGTCAAGTAACATGAAGGGTTAAATGCATTCATAATTATTTAAATATTTCAGTCATTCAATGCATGCATAAATAATCATATGGGAAAGTTGTTATTGTAGGGGAGGACTCCAACACACCACAATCAAAAGTGTGCTTCTATGACAATTAAGCTTTATTTCACCCTCCTTTCACTGGGTGCACACCTCATCCTCATCTGCCTACCTTCCTCTTCCTTTTTTCAGAATATACATCTATACTTCTCGCACATCCTGTGAGTCTTCTCAACCCACCTTCCGCTTTCAGTCCTACCTGTTTCAAACCACTTTGTCTTTTGTTTTTTGTTTTTTCTGTCAGCACCTCCCACATGAAAAGAAAATGAGCCTGTGACATTTGAAAAGGTTTTTATTGGCCCGAGCTGTCTTCGTAAATGGACAGAAACCAGCAGGACTCCACCGGAGCACATTTATTGGCTGTAATTGACTAGAGTAGAACATTGTGATAAATGACACATCTAATTATGTGCAGCAGCACAATGTCGTTTTACTCAGTTCATGCTAATTGGCTTGCCTCTGTGGTGTAGCTGACTTTATGCAGAACATTAAAGCTGCCTCAGGTTTTTACTGTGGAAAGAAGTAAAGAAATGGCATTTAATTAACTCCTCCATGAAAATCTCCACTAAGCTTCCATAGGGTAGACCAACTCTTGACTTATGTAACCTCTTTAATATTTCTTGTAATTTCTTTTTATACACAAAGCTAACTGGAAAAAACCTTCTGCTGACATGTAGAGCTTATTATTTAACATATATATGTTGCAATAAACACTGTACATTGAAGTGACAAAAGTACTACCCCAGACTACCCCAGGACAGCTGAGGCTACAGGCCAGTAGCTCACCACCATCAGCGTGTGGGTGAATGGGGGAATGACTGAATGTAGTGTGAAGCGCTTTGGGGTTTTCTGGACTTGATAAAACGCTATAAGTACAGGCCATTTACCATTCCAGACTGATAGATGTCGATCACTTAGTTTCTAATCTTTTTTTAAATTTTAGAATGGGGCAAGACGCGTTGTCAGACAGGCTCTGTTAATGTGATTTATTGATTTAACAGTTGTAAAAGTAAAATTGAACTCCATTTTTTTTAAAAAATGTGTTTAATCAGTTAATTCATAATTCAATAAGGAGGACAATTGCTTTGTCTCATAAGTTTAGGTTGGTTTGGATAGCTGTTCTCCTTTTAAAAATGGCATCATCACATGAAAATTGCCTTTTGTATTTCCTCAAGATGTCTTTGTCTGATATTATAATCTGTGTGATGATTTGACACATTTAAGTGTGACAAAAATGCAAAACCAACCATTTCAGAACTAAAACTCCCTGGTATAACTTGATATTGGTAGCTGGCCCGTCTACTCTGGAAATTTGGACAGAGCTCTTACCAGCAGTGATCGCTGAATTTGACTGTACTACTTTACTGGCAGGTTCAGGAAGTGAGGAAAATATATTTCCCCAGGCACATGCTGCGTTGGTCTCAAAGAGCATGAGTAAGACACTCTAATATCTTAAGAGAGGGAAGAGCTATACTAGAAAACAGTGAGTCTGTTCATATGCCTACTGCTCACACACACACACATGCATAAACATAAACATATATATATATATATATATATATATATATATATATATATATATATATATATATATATATATATATATATATATATATATATATATATCAAGAAAAAAAAGAGCCAGCCTCCTACTCCAGTGTTTCACCTAAGCATCTAAAACCAGCGAACAAGGGCTGCATTATCCAGCCAAGCACCTCTGTCTATTTATGAGTGTATCAGTTCTGGTATCATCCAGAGTTCAAAAAGGCCTCTTTCTCTCTGCCAGTGTGTTCTGTTGAGCTGTGTGAGTGATTGTGGAGGTAATGAAAGGCATCAGGGTAGTGTGTTAGTGAACGGTAATGACTTCACATTAGCGCTCTGGTTTGCATCAAAGGGAAGCAGAGAGGAACAGAGATGGATCTTTGGCAAATAGTGATGAAGACATAAAGGCAGGGCAGACAGGACGTAAAGGTTATCATTAAAAAGATATAAGTGTACTTCAATGACTAAAAATTACTCATACCTTACTGGCAACAGCAGCAGGGAGCCTTTCTCCCCTTTAATACAGTGACTGGAATCATTAAACTGGAACTATAGTGTATCCGGAAACTACTGAAGGTGCTTCACTTTTTCCACATTTTGTTATGTTTACAGCTTTATTCCAAATTGGAATAAATGAATCACTTTCCTAAAAATTGTACTCTTGAGAATTACAGCGAGAAAGAATGGGTTAAACAGGCTGAAGATAGGTGAGCTAAGCTTGTGGCATCATATTCAAAGACTTGAGGCTGTAATTACTGCCAAAGGTGGATTAACAAAGAAATAAGCAAAGGCTGTGAATACTCAAGTATATGTGATTTCTTGGTTTTCTATTTTTAATAAATTTGCCAAACACTCAAAAATGTTTCCATGTTGTCGTAATGGAGTATTTGTGTGCAGAATTTTGAGAAAAAAGATTAATTTAATACAATTTGGAATAAGGCTATAACATAAATGTGGAAAAAGTGAAGCACCGTTAATACTTTTGGGATGCAGTGTGCATACAGATAAAATGAGATATTTACATATTCTCTATAAACAGACACATCATTTTACTCCAAGGTTCTGACATTAAATTAGACTAAACTTTTTCTGTTTTAGGTCAGTTAAGGATTAACCATAATTATTTTCGTTTGTGAAATGAGATTTAAGACTACTGTGGTTTTAAATGATTTTAATTGTGATCGTGAGGTCATGGCTTCGAGACACAAGGTACAGAAGATTTGAAATAAAAGGAGGCACACCTGTGAATGCATTTTAAGGTAACAACTTAAAACACACTGCATCATTGTGTGACATTGCTGAAAAATCAAAGGATATTGAAGATATCAAGAAGAGAAATGTTGACCTCCATAAGTCTGGCTCATCCTTGGGTATAATTTCCTTCATTTGTTAAATGAAGGAAACAAACAAGAATCACACCTTTCACGACAGCTGGTAATAGATCAATTATCCATAGTGAAAGAAGTCTTTGCAACATCGTGGGCTGAAAGGCCACTCAGCAAGAAAGAAGACAGTACACGAAAAGCAAAAAAAAAAAAAAGGCAGATTACAGTTTGAAAATGCTATCTCCCTCTGTGAAGAACAGAGGGAGATAGCATGATGCTGTTCAAGGTTTTGCTGCAACTGGTGTGCTTCACAAGATTTGCCCCATCATGGGGAAAGAACCTTGTGTGGAAATATTTAAGCAACATTCCAAAACATCTTCCAGGAAGTTAAAGCTTAGACACAAACTGTTCTTCCAAATGGACAAAGACTCTCTGCTTCGCTTTAAGTAGATCTTCTGCAAGGCATGTTTGTTTTGGAAGATAAGGAGTTATCTGAAGAAGAAAGTAAAGAGAAATACAATCTAAATAATGACTCATTATCTTTAAATGAAGAAACCCCTCAAGCTTAATGAAAAAGTTTTCACATGTTCTTTAAGTGGTTCACCTCTCAGAATGCCTGGTTGGTTTATGTTGTTCCCATTTGGATATTTCTGAAAATACTTTCAGTAAATTGGATTTATAGCTCTCCTCTGTATGTTTGTAATCCTTACTTTGACTATACAAGTACTGTCTTTTGATTTTAAAAAAGGTTTATCTTCTTTTTACTGCCTTAAGAAATAAAACAACATTAATAAATAAAACATAGGTCAACAATTGGTGTCCATTGAATGAATGCAGTGTTTCTGCATTCCATAAAGTTTTACATTTTCTAAAAATTGAGGATGTAACACAATGAAAGCAGACCAGAGAGGACTGCAAAGTTTTTACAGACTTTGCATTAAAAAAACACACACAAACAAAACAGACAGAGCTCCAAGCTGATTAAAAAAGAAAAGCCATAAGCCACAACACTTATAGCTCCTCCAGATTATGCTGGCAACTCTTTTTGGTGTTTATGCTGTTACTAAGTTAATTCTCAGTAAAAGTGAAGTGTTTAACAAAAGAGTCAGGGGAAGCACAGAGTAAGAAGCTGATTGAAAGGATAATGTATTCTCTGCGACACAACAAGGCATGCCTCCCTCTGCAAGCTTGTTGGCTGCTGTGAATGAGAGCAAGAGCTAAAGCAGATAACAGGAAGGCTGAACAGTGTTCAGGTGGAAAGTTCAAAAGGAACTTTCCACCTCTGTCTTTCATGGAACAAAGTTGCTTGGTAAACATTGGCAGCTTTTTGGAGATGTCAGAGTTAAAATAGGTTTGTACGGAATACTTGTAGTGACTAAACATTGTAATTATTTTGCCTTTGCTTTAAAATGCCAATAAATGCACATGTTAAGTTGCTTCTGCTCATAGGATGAATGCTTAGAGACCACTTACAGCGACAGGCTAAACACAAATTTTCTTTTGTGAATCCTAGAGATTACAGGTCAGTTTTCCCCTTTGCCAGTTCATATCCCTAATTCATGGGGCGGGGGGGGGGGGGGATTTGTCCCCTTCTTACTTCCATTTTACACATGTAAATAAACCATTTCATATCCATGTATCTAAATTGCTGCAAATGTGTTTATTTCCCTTAAGTATTTTAATCAATTCTAGGTATACATAATCATAAAAATGCTCAAAATTTTTAAAATTAAATCTAATTGTGATCATTTTCAAAAACAAAAATTATAGTACACCCAGTTTAAAAAAAAAAAAAAAAATATATATATATATATATATATATATATATATATATATATATATATATATATATATAGATATGTATATATATATATATATATATATATATATATATATATATACATATATATATATATATATATATATATATATATGTATATATATATATATATATATATATATATATATATATATATATATATATATATATATATATATTTTCTACTATTAGCCAAAAAAAAAATCATAAAATTAAAGGGATTATAACCCTTGATCAAACCAAAATAACTAAGCAATACTCTTTTGATAGATATTATTTTTTGGAATGACTTATTTATGTTTCTCATAATTAGAGAATGGAAAAATTACTTTAAATAATTAGTTGTCAATGCTGGTAAGAATTGTTCTGCTTGCTGGTATTAATAGATGTCAGTTCGAAACATGCCCGTGACAGACAGCTCCTATTTGTACCCAAAAAGTTCAGGTACAAAACAACCCAAAACTACAAAGGTACAAAACACCGAAGAGGCAAAATGACCTGCAGCCTTCTTATATCTCTGTCTGTTATAATTGTTAAAAAAAACAGCAGAATGAGTGGGAATCAGTATCTGCAGGGTAGGGCTTAAAAAAAAGGTTTGGGCCATCAACCTGTTTGTTCACCAATGCTAACTGTAATTTAAGATGGTTTAGGAATGTGTACAAAACTTAGTATATCACTTCAGATTAAAACTAGCTAGAAGGCAAAAAGACTCATTTGTCTCCGTCCATTTCGGACGAAGTTAGTGTGAACATTCGGAGATTCGGCAAACCTTTCTGTCCTCAACTTTAGTACTGACTCGGCTTCCAGTGACGCTCGGATGAGCAGCAACTCAACTACACTGCAGTCGCACGCAACACTTCTTTGTTCGTTAAACTCCTATAAAAGGAGAGTTTACATTCATATGCTAGCCATCTTTGTTTTGGTACAATGCCAGATAAGATTTTGAGGCTATTGTCTTTGTCTCTTTAAAGTTTATCAGTACGGAAGTTCAGCCAAACTTTAAAAGAGCAGGAAACAAGCAGGTGGTTCAGAGCTGAGAGGCTATCTTTAGCATGGTCCTTATCTCAGTTTTCCATGTTCAGAAGTGGGTCATAGAGTTTGTGAAAAGGTTAAAATGCTACCAGACATGACAGAAACATAACACCTGCAGTCCCAAAGAGTTTGCTACATAAAAAGTAGAGCAAAGAGAAGGTCAGATCACTGGACTGAGGGATGCAACCGTGCTGCAGGAAAGCAGAAGCTGCGCCTGCTGTGTATTCGGAGAATAACAGCAGTTGATAATGTCACAAAAGTTCGTAAGGATGTGATTCAGATGGTGTTGAGGAGAAGAGAGAAGTGATTAAATGCTGTGTGACTTTTCACATGAGAGTGAGAAAGGTAGACGTGAGATCCTTCCCCCACTCATTTCTCAGTCTGTCTTTCACACACTTACGTTGGTTCACACTTCAGATGTTTTCACTACCAGACACCTAGTTTCTGTGCAGTACTTTAAGATGGTTGAAGCAGGCAGATAGCTGCAGTTATTATTATTTTTTTACTTTTGATCTTTTTCCATCCATCCATCCATTGTCTATTCGCACTTATCCTTGCAGGGTCATGGTCGGGGGCTGGTGCCTATCTCCAGCAGTCATTGTGTGAGAGGTGGGGTACACCCTGGATAGGTCGCCACTATATCCCAGCACAGTCAAAATAAGATGATCATCTTTTTAGGTGTTCATAAGTTTGGCTTTCTTTATCTAATAATAAATATTATCTTTCATACAGCTGAGTGACATGGTCATGAAGTTTCTGGCATTTCATTCACAATATTATTCATTAGAACATCCATGAGTGTTAAACCAGTGAAGACGAAAAGGTACAGTCCCTCACAAAAGTATTAGATGAATGTTTTCCATTTTGTTGCATAACAGAAAACTTAAAAGTATTTGTTTGTTTGGGCCTTTTTCATTAACCAACACCAATGATATGCAATTATCTTTATATATTTGTGAAGGGAAAGGAAAATTACTCTTAATTTTCAAAATCTTTCATAAATAACATCTGGAGTCTGAATTATTTTTGCCCATATAGCTAAAGCTCAGTCAGATTTGATGGAGAGGATCTGGAGGGGAACAGAACTGTTTTCAAGTGTTTTCACAGATTTAACCTGGACTAAATTTCAGGACATTCTAAAACATGAATATACTTTGATGTAAACCAGATGTGTCCAACTCCAGGCCTGTATTCTGCAGGTTTTAGATGTAGAATTGTTTTTTATAGTCTTTGCTCCAACAAAGTTAATTCAGATGGCTGAATTACCTCCTCATGATGTCACCTCGCTCTGCAGAGGTCTGCTAATGAACCAGTCTTTTAAGTCAAGTGAGTTCAGTCGTATCAAATATATAGGACATCCCCTTGAGGACAGACTGTTCTAAACCATTCCATTGTAGCTCTGACTGTATGTTTAGGGTTGTAGTCTGGTTGGAAGATAACTCCTCCACCCCATTTATTTTAGCGGCGGTTATCACAGGTTCTCAAACTTTATTTCCAAAGGTCTAAATCGGTTTTATGGATAAGGTCTGAACAAGTAGTGATCACCAGATCGCTTCTTTTAAAACTGTTCCCAACTAACAAGCATCAAAAATGGCACTTACTGCCTGTATTTGTTTTGTTGTTGTTTTTTTTAACTTAAGTTGCTCAATTTTTTAACACTGTAGCGTAATAAGGGTGCTAAGAAATTTTAGCTTAAGCATTAGTTAAGTCATTATTTTTCATGCTTCAACAAATAAAGTCCCTTTCTTTACACAGGAATCAACAACAAAAGTAAGGCAACAAGACATTGTGACATCAAACACACAACTGATGCATGCAGAAGGCACCGACAACAATTTTCAGCAAATCAGTAACTTTAAACAGTTTAAAAAACTAATTTGTAAAACATATTTGTCTACAACAAAATAGTGATGTCAGTGGCCTATTATAGTCAAGATCATCAATTCTGTCAAGCAGTCCTATTGGATAGATATTGTTGTGCTTTCTTAGCCTCACTGAATTCCTTCTATCTTTCTTGTGTGTGGGGTAAGAACAAAACTGGGACAGATATCTCGCAGATGAAATATGTTCTGTTCTTCAGGCTGAAAATGAAAAGATAAGATTTTTTTTTTTAATCTGCCCTCTACGCCACATACACTCCATTAAGAAAAAAACACTTTATTAGCTTGACAAAAACATTTTTTCCAGTAGAACAGCTGTACTTAATTGACAATATTTTTTCTTTCTGCAGCTACTAACGTAACGGATGTGCAGACAGTTGAACCAAGCAAGAATGAAAGCTCAACGACTCAGCTGCCATCAGTGTCCCCTGCTGCTTCCAACCTTACCACTGAAGGCCCTGAGACTGGAACCAACATCACAAACATGACAGACACGTCCTCTACACCTGCGCCAAATACGACTCAATCTTCATCAAATCACAGCGAAACTTTCAATAATACTCTAACCTCTTCTACGCCATTAAACCACCCCACTCAAAATGAAACCTCCTCCCCCACTTCTGTCCCAACACCTAAGCCCACAACGACAGGTACAACTGCCGACCCTTTTTCCAATTCAACATCCAACACCACCTCATCTCAAGAGACCACCACTTCTCAGCCATCCACAAATACTTCTCAGTCCAGCCTTGCAACAACTAAAGCCTACCCAAGCACCACCATAAGTCTGCTGAACAGCACCTCTACCCATGCAGAGAGTTCATCCCAGCTCAACATGAAGGGTGATAGTAAGTACAACATAAGTGTCCAAGTTTGTCCTGGATGAAGCTCAGAGTGAATTAAAACAACAAAGGCTGTGCTGTTCATTGTTTTCCAGTACACATCAGTCCTTCTCTCTACACACAGAAACACAAATGTCCCGTTGACGTCTCGTTGGAGAACTGTCACGACCAAGCACTACATGATTATGTGTTTGTTTGAGAAAGGGACAAAGACGTCATGAGACCCTGGCTTGGACAATTCGGTTGTCTGTCTTTTGTATATCTCCCTGCTATTGTCTGCCTTTCAGATGATTTATATATCTGCAGCTGCAGATATATGAATACTCAGTTTAGATATCCTTTGTTTTTCATTAGAGGACTTTATCTAGGCCGTAGGTAGTGAAGCAAAAAATACTTTGCATCAGTTGAGCATCTATTCCAGTTAAAATTATCTTCTTATTCTTCTCCTTGTGTGGTTTCATTAGGCTTTTGGCATTTTGTCTTTTTTCCATTAACCAGAGGAACAGCTCCTTGTGGTTAATGTTAGTTTAACCAGAGGATGTCAAACAAAACTGCTAGGTTTACTAAACAGTGCTTCATAGCGACATCCATTTATAGAACCTCCTCCTATGCTAAAATATACAGACAGCAGGACTGAAGTTTAAGATGCTTTCCAAATCACAGAGTATTCTAGGAGAACTTGGGAAAACATCTGTTTAATCACATTTTAGTCAATGATTTATTTCACTTCTGATTAATATTGATCATTTGTTTATTAATTTTCACATTTTGTCACATTAGAGAACAGAAACATGAATGTATTTTTCAGGATTTTATATAATAGATTGCCACAAAATAGTGTATAATAGTGAAGTGCGTAATACAGGGTTTTCAAAACTGTTTTTGAAAAATCTGGAATTGTTGCATATGTATTTTAATATCCCCATCTTGCTGACATTTCTGACCTAAGATGCATAATAAACACTCAGCATGCTACTACAATGCCTATATTTAGTTACAATTACAAATTTAAACAAATACTTTGGCTTTTACATTTGTACCATGTTAACTGAAAGTAAACCTTAATCTGAAATGGATTGTCAGCTGTATGATTTCACTAAACAGAGAAATTGCACGTTACTGATTTCTTTCTGCGTCTCTCCCTGTGACAGATGCCCATGACTCTCCTGCACTGGACCCCCTTCTGGTTGGCCTGGTGTCCCCATTCATCATCATTGCCGTCATCATCATGTTGCTGCTCTTCCTCAGATTCCGCCGAAGAGAAAGCGGGCCACAGTTTCACCGGCTGCAGGACCTACCAATGGTAAACAGGGTCTCTACATTTAGGCAACACTGAGTCTGTCAGATGTTTTCAAGCTCAGAGCTTAGGGCCTGCAGATTCACCTCTACAGTCTCAAACTGTTTCACTCTCTACCGTAGTCCACTTTATAAGTTTTATATTCATACAGCGCCTTACAGAAGTATTTATTAAAACCACAAATTTCAATATATTTTTGGAGGGCTTTCAAGTGAAACCAAATAGCAGTGGTGCATAATTATGAAGGTAAAAAGGGAAATACCCGAAGACATTTCAGTATGTTCTGGCACTTGGGGCATACAATGTAACAAAATAATTTTGTTTCGTTTGTTTGTTTTAGAGATATAAGGAATCTTTAGCCTTCTTTTCTGAAATTTAAACCATAGAAAGGCAGACCTTATTCAAAAAATGCTAATAACAGCAAACATGCTAGCATTAGCATGTTTCAAATAAGACCAAACATTATCTACTACTCTAAAATCAAAAATTGTACTTATATTAGTTAATATATTGGTATTAGCAAACAGACTGCAAATAGCATGTTAGCTAAGATTATGTGCTATGCTAAAAGCAGTTAATAAGCTATCATTAGCTAAAATACACTAGCATGTAAGCCATCAAATTAAAACATACTCATATGGTTGTATTCACTAATTTGCAACCATTGTCTACAATGATGCTTATTAGCTAACACTATTTGGTATGCTAACAACATCCCTCTTGACATTGACTCTGACCAGCTTCCCTGTCCCTTCTGAAGAAAAGCATCTCACAGCATGATGCTGGCAACCACCATATTTCGTGATGGGCATGGTGTGTTCCAAGAGTTTTTCTCTAAACACAGTGTTTCACACGTCGGCCAAGAAGTTTTATTTTGGTCTTCTCTGACAAGAACACTGTCCTCTACTTTTGCTGTGTTTACACTGGATGTTATTTTGGGTTATCCAAGTTCAGGAGGCAGAATGCATTTGAAATCCATACTATTTAGATTATTATTATTGTTAAAAAAAAAAGATACTTTTGCAAGGCACTGTATATCTGGGCAATATTCAGTCTCTCAGACAGTTTTTCAATCACAGATCCACTGTTACATGGCTTCACAGAGTCCATAGACTCCCATACATAGTTCCCAATATATCACCTTTTGTATGTTTTTATATCGCATTTACAAGAAATGATTTGGGTATCACTTTTTTCAGGTCATGAGAATAAGTAACCAATCAGAAGCTAAGCTGTCAGGTAATGTGATAATTATTATTTTTTTCTCTTGCATAGGACGACATGATGGAAGACACACCCCTGTCCATGTATAGCTACTGATGAGGTGTGGGTGCCCAACCAGAGCCTTTTCTACTCTTCAGTCCAGTACATTAATGCTGCGGTTGTTGAACCAGATCTCCTAAATTAGCACAAACAGAAATATGCCTGGGTGGGTGTAAGTGTATCCCTGGATTGCTTTTACTTACCCAGATTATAATGACATGTTGTGGGAATGGACCTTATTTAAATGGAAGTGGACGATGAAGACAAACAGCCAGGAGGAAACCATTTGGAAGCGGTCTGTTTTGGTGTATGACTTTAAACTGGGTAAAAGCCTTTGTTCACTGCTGTACATAAAAAGTTTGAGGTTGTAAATATTGTTATGCTTTTCAAATGGTTGACAAAGAGTAGGTATAAAGCAGAAGGAAATGGCTTTCAGTTTCATCAGTCAGACCCAGGCTGAGGAGTTGGACAGAAAAGAAAAGCCGTGAGGAAAGAAACCTTCTGATTTTTCTGTTATGAAATTTGCACTTTACTTTTCAGGGGTAAGTGACGAGGGAAAAATCGAGAAATTTTGATTCTGGTGAATTTGGAAAAGATAATTTTGTAAATAGATTGTCAAAATAGTGTTAGTGCTTTTAAGTGTTAATGCATTTGTGTCTGTCAGTTGCATACCATTGAGGAATTGCAGGCATGGCAGGGAATATTTAATGTTTGATTTTTATTATATTTTTATTATGTTGAAAGTTCTGTTGTCCTCAGGCATTTAGTCCAGGAAAGAGTGCCTTATACATTTCAGTGAAAAGCTTTCCTTGATTTCTAACTTTACATTACATTACAATTAATTTCCAGATTTTAGTGATTACCATTTTAACACCCACTGAAGGCAATGAAGCTGTGCTGTTTACTTGTGGCAGGCCTTCAGTCAGTACCAATGGAAAATAAAGGTTGGACAATAGCTTTTACACATATTGTTAGCATTGTAAATACTACTGATGCTAAAATCCAACATAGGGCAAAACAGTCTCAATTAAAATTCACCACAAATTTATAATAAACTGAGTGACTTTGCAACACCTTGTTTTAAGTTCAGAAATATTTTATAGATTTTTACTGTACTTAAGTCTTATTTTATGCAAGCTTTGCAAATATGCAAACAAAAATGGGTGAAAATGTGTATTGTTTTTGAGTTAGGCATAGGTGGATTGTCTGTATAACATCTGTACTTTACATCACGTGGTTTCTGAAACCTTAAAGTTTTAAACTGAAATATCAGAGAAAGTGCAGTGGTGGTGGGATTTGTATGCAGCACTTGATAATGCTACAGTGCCCTATCCCCTTCCCCACCTATTGATGCACAATGCCAGTCACCTTGCTGAAAGAAGGCTACAACACTTTTCCTTCACTTGTGAGAAAATGTAGCATCTTGGAAACATTTCTGGTAACCATAAACTCAGACAGGATGGCTGCCTGAGCAGATAGCCTGACGAAGCTAATAAATGCTTGTTATTTTACAGAGAGCAGAATGGCTAAAAAGCATGATATTTTTTTACAGTAAGCTTTGGAAACTACTGAATTTAGTGGGTATTTATTCTGGGTTTTTGCTTATGTGTGTCTACAGTTATGCCCACAATTATTCATTTCCCTGGTAGATTTAAGTGTGAAGTGCTCTTTTTAATTTTTTCTAAGTCGGGGTTATATTAACAATCTTGACTGGAATCTGATCGGAAACCTGTGGAGGGAGATAAAATCATCAAAATACAAGGAGAAACATGCAAAATGCTGGCCAGGAATCATATGAAGATGCTGTAATGCCAATAAAGATTTTTGCACTGATTGAGAGGGATATAAATCATTTTTGACATGCAATTAAAAAATAGTAAATAAAATCAGATCAAAATTGATAGTCCTTTTACCTTGTTACATTATGAGAGATAACTGTCTCCTTTCCTATCAGAAACTAACTTATTGGTTAAATAAAAGTGGTTCTGTATCTAAATTTGCCAGGATTGTGAATAACTTTGGGCTTAACTGTGCCTACCAAAAACAAACCTAAAAGGATAAATAAATGCTACAGATAACATGGGAAGAATAGTTGCTTTTCTGCTTTAAATTGAAGCACCTCGATCATGTTATAAATTGATTTTGAATTTAGGCATGACATTTCTTGAGACTGTTTAAACTCTAGGTTACCATAGCATGAGAAAGTCATACTGAGCCATGCCTAGTTTTGATACAGAACAAACAGACGAGTCTGAACTCAGTTTTTGTTACATTGTATTTCTATAGGAACCACTTTTTCAATTAAATTGCAGCAGAACTGTATGTGTTGCTGATGTGCAAAATACAAATATTTGGTTTAACTTGTATATATTCATAAAACAATGCTATATTTTTCTGATTTTGGTTCATTTTTAAGTATTTTAGTGATGGAAATGGTTTCTTTTAAACTTGGGTGCAGATCTTTAAAGCCCAAAGCAAATCATTCATTGATCAATGTGATGGAAAAGGTTTGTCCAGGTTTTGTGCCCCATTTCTCCCATCGTCACAGCTGTTCTGCATATTGCTGCCATTTGTAAGTTACAGACTGCTATTTTATGATTAAAGATGTTTTTTTCTTCTGTGTTAGACATCTGCTAGAAACAGCTTCTGACTTCAGCATCCCCAACAAAAACTCACTGAAAACGTCAATTCATACATGCCAGAACACAAAAGTCGATCTCTGTTTTTCTCTGAAACAGACTTTTATTGTGGGCGAAAACACAAAACATGTACAGAGACTCCCTGCATGCATCAATGCAGTGCTTCACACAAGCCACACTGAACAATAAAGGGCAGATTAGCATAAAATGTCAAGAAAATGGGTTTTATTCATGAGCAACCATGAAACTTTAGGACAAATTAAAATATTGTTTCAAACGATATTTACAACAAAACAAGGGTGGTGTATCCAGTGCTGGTCAAGATCTTTAAAAATCCTTAAAGCAAAATCATGTTTTATTGCAGAAGCACAATCTCATTGAAAATTGTAAAAAACCATAAATAAAAAAAGCCAGTCCAACAATTTTAATTGACCATTGCCACATTTAATAGAAGCCATGTGGTTAATACTTTATCCAACTCCCTTAAGCCTATAGGACAACGCTTAGTCTAAGCTAACGTTTCACAAGGTAGGAGTTGAAAGAGTGAGGGATCTTTGACTATTCCTCTCCCTAGATCATCCAGAGTCCTGGGTTCTCTCTTATGCTCTCATCAGCTCATGTTTTCTATTGGATTTAGGTCTGGGGACCAAAATGGTCATGGAGCCTTGGAAAATGAACCAAGGAACCCACCAGTTTGTTTTTTTTGTTTTTTTTCAGAATGTCATAGTATTTCAAAAAACTTGTCAGGTGCTCTAACAAGGTTTCCAAAACCTTTGGAAGAGGAACAGCCCCACAGCATCACAGATCCTCCACTGTACTTAACAGTAGGTATGAGGTGTGTTCCTACCTTGTGTGTGTGTGTGTGTGTGTGTGTATATATATATATATATATATATATATATATATATATATATATATATATATATATATATATATATATTTTTTTTTTTTTTTTTAAACACACCATCCCACCTGGGGTGTTTGTTACTAAAAAGCTCAAACTCAGTCTCATTGGACCAAAACACACAGACCCAGCTAAAATGCATAGTTCAGCAAACTTCACGTTTACATTTCTGATACTCCCAAACAAGTAAATCACACATGGATGGTGTCTAATGGTTGTTATGGAGACCATTGACATTATTTTTTTTTTTACCTCCTTTAATATTCTGCCGGCTGTATGCGATGGCAAGACAAATATGGGTTCTCATCCACCCAAGTGGCAAAACGAAAAAGGGCTCTGTTTCTGTGTAACATTACATTTCTACCCCAGAAAAACAAAGTCATATGTTACAACTTAGAAGTTCATAGAAACTGACAAACCCAGAAACACATAACTTAAAGAAGAAGGATCATTTATTTTCATGTGTTTATTACAGTGAGATATTTTTCACCTACTGAATAAATATACTGATATTTAAGGTTGGATTGGACAAAATTTTTCAGTGCGAGTTCATGCTAACTGCATAAAGCAGCCTTACCAGGGGAGTCATTAAATGTGGTTGATGCTGTAGTGTCTTTGTAAATGCTTTCCAAAACTGATTTGGGATAGTGTTACAAGTTTAAAAGTGCTGTGTTTTGTTATAGTTGAAGCATAGGGTGTGTGTGAGCCTCAGTACATGCAGCACACAGGAAAAACTTCCATGTCAGCAATACACAGCACGGGAGTGTCTACCAGCCTGACACAGCAATTCATGGGAGACATGACGGCACGATGAGAGCATCATCTGTCTTGTGTAGGCAGAGATCACTGTGGAGAGACTGGCTCCTTAATATCGATAATGGTTTTCGATTTCTTTCTGCCTCCACTTTGTTCAGTTTAACAGGAGCCAAAAAGCATCCCTCGCAGGATTCCTTCTGGGCCGGAGAGTACACCATGGGAGGATAAGATACCCATTAAAAATCCATTACTCTGCCCAGCATGGCAGAGTAATGGATTCTAACACTGTGCCATCCATGATACCCTAAACTTTAAGGCCAATTCTCTGTGATTCTTTGATGCATGTAGAGTAATAAAAGGCTGTCTATCTGTTGATTTAGTGAGCATTACTCTGCTTCTTATTTTCTGATCAATTAAAGACAGCGCTTCAGGACAATTTGGTCTTTCTTTTTCTTTTTACTGCAAACCAGAGATCGGTTGTCTCGCGACAGATCCCACGCGCAAACTTGCCCACATCAAAGTGGCACCTCACCCTAGCAAGCTATAATCAGAACTCGCTTCTTAGTCGTCTCTTGCCTAAAAATCAAACATTGTGGTTTAGCAATCAGCCTGTCACTCTGTTAGGACCTGTAATTTTTAGTCGGTGCTGCATGTGAGCAGAAGCTGCGGCGACTATTACGACAGTGTAGTTTATGTGGTTTATGTTGAAATATTACTTGCCTTGCAACAAAAGAACCACTGTTTTCCCGGCTTTATCGGTAACCGTTCTAAAACAAGTGAATGAGAAGCTTATTCAAAGAGATCTTTAAGCAGCTGCCAGCCTCCTGTGTTTGTTCCCACAGCTCTGAATCCATTGGAACATGTGGGTAAAGTCCCAGCAGTACCTCGAACTGACATGAATGAGGAATCGTTTGCTGAAATCCCCACAGTATAAATAGATGATCTGACATTGTGTAATCTGTTTTGACACCTCTGGCACAAAAAAACTGTTATTGCTTAAAAATGTTTTTAAATCCGTTTTCCCACATGGTACAAATGGTGTTTACAAAAACATCTAAGGTTTCCTACTAGGATTGCCCTATATTTAGCTCCATCCAATTTCCTGTCAAATCTGACCAGCTTCCCTGTCCCTGCTGAAGGAAAGCATCCCCTCAACATGATGCTGCCACCACCATGCTTCACTGTGTTGATTGTGCTGTCAGTGATTTCTTTCCCCTTCTCATGGAGCCACAAAGGAAGTGAGCCATATACCTGCTTGTTTCATCTTGCCTACTTTTATTCAACCTGCATGTAAATACTGTTTTTACAGCTTCCAAGTTGATAACAAAAATCTCTTTATTTCCTGTCATAGTCCATTAAAGGTCTTTAAAACTTAGGTCAGATTCTAATTCTGGGTTATCAGCCACATCATCAAGAAGATCATCGCCGTCATCCTCCACATCTGACCCTGGAGCAGTGAAATCGCTCTGTGTGGACTGAACGCTCAGACGTGCCCGTCGGCTTGGAGCTGGCAGAGATGAAGAAAGATGCTGTTAATTTGTGAATGAAAGTCACTGCTTATCTCTCTGCTCTGCTGTCATGTGGGATCAGGTTGTAAAGCAGCTGTGTACTATTATCCACCTCTGTGCGTTTGTGTGTGTGTGAATGCAAATGATTCTGTTTTCGTGGGCCCAAATTGCTGTGGGAAACATTTCCAGCACAGATTGTAATCTCTTCCTGGAACGTTGAATCTCTGTTTCTGTGAGTCTCAGGGGATAGCAGTGCACGGCCCACGCAGACACACAGGGAACTCAACGATCCAAGAAAGGACTGTTGGACAGGAAATTACAGTTTAAGAACTTTAGCCGCACATGGAGCAACACGGCAGGACTATTAATGTATTCCTTTGCTGCTGTACATCATTTAATGTGATTTTTCAGTTCTAGTCACATTTTTAAGGTCTTTTCCTCAAATTTGCTCAGGCCATTAAAAATTTTAAAGTACAATTATTGATTTTCTTGCCAAGCATGGACTTCACCAGTCCATCAGCAAATGCAGATATTAAAGTAGGGAACATAAGGTCAAAAATAACAGTGTTAATAAAACTAAACGCTAAAATGGCAAACAATGCTTTTTCTCCACTGTGTGAGTCAAATCTGAAGGGATCAGTTAGAGAGGTTGTGCCAGGTGTGTGGGGAAGGCACGACGAGGGAACTACATGTCCCATCTTGCTAAAAAAAAAAAAAAAAAAAAAAAAAAAAAAAAAAAAAAAAAAAAAAAAAAAAAAAACAGTCATTCTGTAACCCTTTGGTGCTCTGCACAATGTTCAGGTATTTACATTCTAAATGTGAGAACATGCTGACGAGCTTGTCCAGGATGCAGCCTCAGCACGCTGAACTGCAGGGTTCACCGGAGGACACCGGGCGTGGGGGCATTTCCACATTTCCTCAAGTTAAAACCACAAACCTCAACGAACCTGTATTTTGTTGGGATTTTATTGAACACGAAGTAGTGACAGTGAAGTGGAAAGAAAAGGATGCACGGTTTGCAAAAGTTACGCCCAGACAAAATTCCAGCAAGGTTTATTACTTTCAGTAGTTCACTACTTAGAGAAAAAAAAAGGGTCTTTATCTCAGTTTAAATCCTGCTTACTCTTGCTTACTTGGCAACCTAAGTAAGTTAAATAAAACTTTGCACACTTCACTCAGTGTTTTTCGGTTCTGGCATGTGAGTTAACTGCTTTCGCACTTGAGGTATCTAACACTAATGCCTCTTTCCCGCTAACCTATAAAGTCTAAATTATAACAGGTTTTGGCAGCATCCTTTAGTCAAATATTAAAATCTGCGTTTTTCAAGCCAGGCCTTGTTAAATACACATCCCTAAACAATTCAATTTTCTAAACAAAACCAAATGAGCCAGCATCACAAGCCGATTGGTTTCTTGGTTTTGTGAAACCAGCTGAATTGGTTCCAACACTAGCTGTGTCGCGGACACACATGTAGAAGAAGGTGCTCTGGTCAAAGGAAGTCAAAAGTAAACTTTTGCCTCTCCATGGAAAACGCTGTGTGGAAAAAAAAGAAACTTTACCCCTGAACACTAAAACCATAGTGGTGGCAGTATCATGCTGTGGGGAGGCCTTTCTTCAGCAGAGAAAGAACTTGACTACAGGAGACTAGCTGAAGAAAATCAGTTAGAGGTTGCAACAGACTTGGGAGCGGGATGGAAGGTCCCAGCAGGAGAACAGCCCTGTGTTAGCATGGCCTATTCAAAGTTCAGACCCAATTAACTCAAGTGAGAATCTTTGGCTTGATTGGCAATTCATGTTCACAGACCATCCAGCCTAACTGAGCTTGACATATTCTGCAAACATGAATGAGTGAAAATTTCTGACTCTAGCTGTTCAAAACGGTCAGAGACAGACTTCAAAAGACTTGCAGCAGTAACTGGACTCAGAGTTTGTTCTGAAAGGCTCCGACTCAGAGCTGCTAAATGCAAACACACACACACTTTTAAGGTTTTTATTTGTAAACCATGAAAGATTTTCCTTCCACTTCACACTTATTAGTGTCGTTCATCCCTATAAAATCCCAATAAAACACATCGCAGTCGAAAACCTGAAAAACTTGAAGTAGTGTGAATAGTTTTGCTTGACTCTGTAAATTCCTACCGGGGTCTTTGTCCTCCAGCCAGGACAGATCATCAGAGCTGATTTCTGCGAGACTCGGGGTCGGGCTGAAATCCTCCGAGTCTGAATCTGCCTCGTCACCTCTGGCCCCTTTGCTCCTGTGAGGGGCCAGGAGCGGCGAGGCCCCTGAAAGCGAACGATGGACATGGTTACAGGCTCGTCGTTTTGAAGGACACAGAATCAGAGAAGAAGAGGGACACACCTGATGTGAGCGGTGGCAGCAAAGGTGATAATTCTTGTCCTCGGAGAAAAAGACTCCTCACTTCTTTCTTCAATTCTGACACAGTTGTTCTGTTGCAGGAGATACGATGCAATTTGTGACACAAAACAAAAAGATCGTGCAAAAAAGAATCATCTGCTGATGACTGGTGCATTTGAATCACGACTCTGCTTTTTATCACACTTTTTCTGCATTCGGCGCAGTTTTTGTTAGATACCAGCAAATAAAGTGTACCGTAAGTTTCACCTTATTGAACTAGAATAAAAAAAGAATGTGCGTGCTCCCTCATACCTCATCTGATACACCTCTTCCTGAGTGTGAGAATACTGGCAGAGAGTCTTCATCAGATCACTGCTGTGTGTTCTGTAGCTGCCTGTCAGCTCCTCCAACATCTGAGCAACAAAACAACTGCTGAGAATCAGAGACAATACAACAACACGCCTCAAGCAGACAGAGAGGAGTGTGTGTTTACCTTGCGGCTGTGTTCACATTGTCTTCTTGTCTCCCTTGCCTCTGTCTGCTGGAGCTGCATGCCCTCCTCCTGCCTCCCTTTACACAGCAAAGGAGAGGAAACGTGAGCGGTGGTTTTCCTGTCTCAGTGACGACACAAGCGGCTGAATCAATACAGCAGAGCCATGGCTGTATTTGTGACTCACGCATCCGTGTTTTCAGCACGTCCAGCTCTCTCCGCAGGTGTTCCAGCTCATCTCGACGGAGCTTCGAGCTGAAACTGAAGAGACAGAAAGCATGGCGCAGTACTGACTTATATTGCTCTGGTGCTGAACCTATGATCTGTTGAGACAGCAGCTCCAGAAATATTGCACCTCTCTTCCAGGTTGCCTCGCGATGCGGCCTCGGTGATGCTTTCCCGCAGGCTGCTGAGCTCACGTCCAACCTCTCTCCTCCACTGCTCCATCCGTCGCTCCACACCTGAACTCAGCTCTTCCCTTTCTCTGTCCCTCTGCCTGAGCTCCCCACGAAGACGCTGCACCTCCTCTGCAACAGACAGCGATGTAGTGAAATCAGAACAATGTCCTAAGTTGGTTAATAGTGGGATAAATCCGCAGTTGGACGCCACGTACTATTTAGGCTACTGGTGGCGCTGGAGGAAAGACCAAGATCCAGAATTCAAGCTCATGTCTTGAAGCGTCCGGATCTAACTTCATGGTTTTACATGTAAGTAAACAACCTTCACCTCACACATGGCTCCAGGTCAGTTCGTCCCTCCACTAATTCATACCTCATATGACAGATCATCAAACTAAGTTGTCCGAATCCACTTGGACTTTTGTGAAACTCAATTAGACGTAACAGGACACACACCTTGCAAAAAGGTCCACTTGTATCTTGTCACTCAGCAGAATATTTTCCTAAAGTTTTGAGGATCATCATAAGTTGAGTCTTTGTGTTCTTGTTGGTCAGCAGTGGTTCTGGCTTTGACACGCTCCCATTGAGCCCATTGAGCCCAGTCTTTCTGTCTCATTCTTGAATCATGAACTCTGACCTTAACTGAGACAGGTGAGGCCTGTGGAGCTTTAGATGTTGTTCTGGGTTCTTTTGAGATTTCCTGGATGAGTTGCCGATGTGCTCTTGGTATAATTTGGGTAGGCTGGTCACTTCTGGAAACGTTCATCACTGTTCCATATTTTCAACATTTGTGGATGAAGGCTCTCACTGAGGTCCACTGATGTCCCAAAGCTTTAGAAATATTTTTCCTTTTTTTCAAACTCACTGAGGGCTTGTATTTTCATGCATTCTTGAATCTTATAGCTTCAGGTAAGATCGGTTCCTTTTTGAGATGTTTTAGCCTACTTCATGGTGTCAGACAGGTTATTTCTAATACACATCTTAACTCTACAGGTCTGGTATGCATGTAGCTAGAGATTTAACTCAGCTAATTCATGACATTCATCCACCGGTCCAGGTTGATTTGGATAGACGATGATAGCAGGCTATGGACAGCAAGTGCTCTCTGGATTTTGTTTTGCAAAATATGTGCTGTGGGACAAGTCTCCAACACATTAAATACCTGACTTGTGAGAGTGAGGTGCTCAGTGTTAGCGTGCCCTTTGCTGCTGAGGTTTATTTTGAATTAGTCCTTGAGAACAGCAACAAAAACTATGAAACACTGAACACATCTGCAGTCATTTGTAAGCTTACTGCCAAGAATGCATCAAGCGGTTGTGTGGATTTTTGTGGAAAAATTCATCTCTCCCTCTTTCATGTACCAGAACCTGAATGACAAACTATCTTTGCACTGAACTCTCGCAGATGAGAAGCTGCTGTTGCTGGAAAAACCACAGTTTCTCTTTCTGCCAATTATACATCCTGTGTGTTTAGAGTCTGTTCTCAATGAGCTGACTGACAGAAAATAAAACTGTTGGTTTATCCATCCATCGTCTATACCCCGCTTCTCATTGGGCGAGAGGCGGGGTGCTCCTTGGACAGGTCACAAGTCCGTCACGGGGCGACACAGAGACACACAGGGCAAAAACAACCACACACACATATATCTAAAGGCAATTTGAAATAACCAGTTAACCTAACAGTCACATTTTTGGACTTTAACAAATTGTGGTAGATTTGCGCTTGAGAAATGATGACATAGTTGCTACCTCTGGTACAGATGAGAAGTGATGAGTAAAACCTTACAATTGAAAAAGGACAACTTCCATTTTACAGTGTGTTTGAATGTCCCTGTCCTCAATGATTTTTACATTGTGGTTTCCACCTGTGAAAGTAGCTATACAGATAAATTAATTCTTTAACCTCAGAGCTGTTTTATACAACTTTGAAAGACTCATCTCTGGAACCTCCAGCTGTGCTTTGAAATGAATGTCGAGGAGCTTTTAAACTTTTTAATTCCACTTTCTCTGCCAATTTAGACTCAGTTCCTCCATTACAAATCAAATGCAGAAAAACATAATTTCAGCTCTGGTAAAATGATACCATTTGTGCTCTCAGACATCAGTCCAGATGAGCTGAGAGAAAGTGGAAAAAGGACAAACTTCAGGTTTCTTCAAAAACGTTAAGTGAGTGCTTGTTAAAGCTGCTAAGGCTGCTTTTTTAATAACAGCCACAGATGAACGTTCCCAGAAGTGACCACAGTTTTGTTCAATAGTTTTAATTCAGTTGTAAATCCGAATGCTACAAGTCCTTCTGTGGTACCCTCTGTGCTGTGTTTAAAAGTTTTTTACAGTTCTTTGTTGAAAAGATTTTGGCTCTCAGTGTCATGGTGTGTGGTGGTTGAGGTGGACCCAAATGCAGAGAAGCAGAGGCGGCGAGTAGATCTTGGTAATTTTTTGTAAAAATGAAGAACAAAAATTAAAAAAAACTACAGGTAATGCAGGGAACCAGAGCTAAACAAAAATGCAGTAATCTAGTTGTAGGATAAAACTGGGAAGTAACAGGTAGATAACAGGAGGAACCAGCAAGGAGTGAGAGCAAAAGAAGAGTTTAAATACTCTGAATGTGAATGCTAGAGCAATAGACTGTGGCTGATTGGCCAACTGGTTGCAGGTGTAAGGGAGAAGAAAAGAAAGGAGGCTGAGGAGAAAGAGAGAATGGCAGCAGGGGGAGAGGGAGAGCAACACGGGAATCAGGAGAATCAATCTAACAGAAACAAAGAATAACTAGAGACAAGGAATAAATAGACATATTTATACTATAATAACTAAGAGAGGACTGAACTAAAGTAAAACAGAAACAAGGTTGATCTAATCAAAATAAGAAACTAAGGAACACAACCCAAAACAACCCAGGTCCTGACACGCAGGGTCTCATCATCCCATCAAAATGAAGATCGCTCATCATCTCCCGCAGAATGCTCAGCTGTTCCCCAGCAGTTTGAGCTTTAAAGCAGATAGTTAACCAGGTCAGGGCTTCCAATTCCCCTGCAGACTGTATTCCTCTTCATCGATTTAAAGATATTTTTCATGTTGTTGGCCATTGTGTCCTTATTTTGATCCATAAGTCTTTATCATCAGGCTGTGCTCCTAATGCTTTTAAACATGCTATCATGCAGCCTCTTTTGAAAGAGAAAAACCTTGACCCAACTGCCCTCTCCAACTACAGGCCAATATCTAAATTGCCTTTTCTCTCCAAAGTTCTGGAGAAAGTGATTTCAATTCAATTCCTAAAGTTTTTAGACATTTGGAAGGAGTTTCAGTCAGGTTTCAGATCACGCCACAGCGCAGAGACAACTCTTTTAAGCGTTTTTAACGACATCCTTTTAACATTAGAGTTACAGATCTCTGCTGTTTTAGTGCTTTTGGATTTATCGGCAGCCTTTGATACTACAGACTACAACATTTTGTTATTCTGACTGGAACATGGTGTTGTATTAAAGGTACATCTCTCTCCTGGTTTGAGTCATACCTCACAGGCAGGAGCTTTTCTGTCAGTTTAGAGACCTAATTCCTCTTTAGCAGCCCCTCTACATTTTGGTGTTCCCCAGGGATCAATATTGGAACCATTGCTATTTATTCTGTACATGCTGCCGCTAGGGTCTATCTTTAGGAAGCATAATGTACCCTTTCACTGCTTTGCTGATAATATCCAGGCATATATGCCCGTTAAATTAAGCAATAATAATGCGCCAACACCCCAAATAAACTGTCTGGCTGAAATTAAAACTTGGATGGACATTTTTAAACTTTGAATGAAAAGAAGACTGAGGTCTTCCCCTCCCGTTGTGCAGCTGATGTTCTCATTCTTTAATTAAATAAATTAATTGCAGTCATTTTGCAGGAAGGAATCTGGGTGTTATTGTACACAGTAATCTCAAATTGGACAGATAACTATAGTCATTAAGTTAAGCTTTTTTTTCTGCTACGACTTATTGCCAAAGTGAAGCCATATCTCCGTTTTAAGGGCCTTGAGAAGGCTGTCCATGCTTTTATTACCTCTTGCCTGGACTACTGCGATTCTTTATACGTTTGGCTAGACCAATCAGCACTACAGCATCTACAAATAGTTCAAAACGCTGGAGCTCGTCTTTTAACTGGTACAAAGAAGCATAAACATATCACCCCAGTGAGTCTTAAAATCTCTTCAGTGGCTTCATGTTTATCTATGTATCAATATCTATGTATCAATTTTAAAATTTATTGCTCACTTTTAAAGTTTTAAATGGGCTAGCCCCATCTTATCTATGTGACCTCCTTAACATCCACACACCCGTGAGAGGACTCCGGTCATCCAGCCCATTTATCTTCAGTGTTTTGAAATCAAGGCTGAAACACTGAGGTGATTGAGCATTTGCCGTGGCTGTCCCAAGACTGTGGAATAGCTTAGGTAGTTTTAAATTTTAACTCTGTGTTTTATTTACTTTTTTATTGTTTTATTCTGTTTACTGTTTTATGATAGTGGATGTTACTGTGAAGCACTTTGGTCAACAGATGTTGTTTTTAAATGTACTATACTAATAAATTTGACACTGACATATACTTTAGTTACTTACAACTATTGTAACTCATATATTACTTTAGGAATGACCACATTCTGAAGTAACAGCACATTTAAGTTTTCTACTTCTTGACGAAACATTCATTACATGTGGACATGTTAATAAGAAGATGATGAGCCCTAGTATGAGACTCGGGGGAGAAGCTGTTAATGCAGAAGTGAGATACCTTGCAGAGCGTGAATGTGGCATTGCTGGGATTGCTTCTCCCTTTCCAGGTCATGGAGTTTCTGTGTGAAGGACTCGATCAGCTTGAAAGCAAGAGCAGAAAAAGACTCCAGGAATTTTGTTGCAACTGAGAGTACTGAGCAACACAGATACACAGTCATTCAAAATTGATCATTACAACCACAAACCACACCGATCAGTATTTTATAAGATACACCAACACAAAGTAATGCGAGGCGGAAGGACAATGATAAAGGGTTTTCTAATTTTTTTTTTTTTTTTTTTACGAATAAAAATCTAAAAAGGGTAGCGTGTTCATGTATTCTGTCCTCATAATACATGGACTCCACCTGTGTGTTATTTAATCTCAGTATAAATACAGATGTTCTGTGAGGGCCTCAGAGGTTTGTTAAAGAACATTCGTGAACAAACAGCATCATCAATATTCAAGAAGCTCAGCAGACAGGCAGGGATAAAGTTGTGCCAATGTCTAAAGCAGTTATGAAACAATATCCCATGTGAGCAGCCACTACCAAGACACTGCTATCCAGCTAAACTGACAGGGTGGGCAAGGGGAGCATTAACTAGAGAAACAGCAGAGAAGCCTGTAGTAACTCTAGAGAAGCTGTAAACATCTACAGCTCACATGGGCGAGTCTGCCAACAGGTATATCTAATTTTTATTAAAGAGTAGCAAGGAGAAAGCTAATAGGACATCCCATTAAAGTTAACCAATAAGCTATGGAAAAGACACAGCAAACATGTGGAAAAAGGTGGTCAGATGAGTCAAAAACTGGCCTTTTTGGCTCATAAAAAACAATACAGTGCAATAATAAAGTGCTTGCCTTGTTACATTATACAAGAAATCAAACATGGTGATGGTAGTATAATGCTCTGGAGCCGTTTTACTGCTAGCCCACTTGGGTTATGTAACAGGACAATGATCCAAAGCACACCAATCAGTCCACCTCTGATTGGCTCAAAAAAAAAAAAAAAAAAAAAAAAAAAAAAAAAAAAAAAAAAAAAAAAAAAAAGCTTAAACAGGTCCATCATGCTCATTTTTTTTTTTTTTTTTAAGAGAGCCAAAATTACCAGTTATTGGAAAAAAAAAAAAAAAAAAAAATCAGATGGCAGTTGTTGCTGCTAAGAGTGGCTACCTTTAGGGAGCAGTTACTTTTCACATAGGTTCATGTTGCTTTGGATAGCTTTACCCTAGCAAATCAAATCATAACCTGAAAACTTCCGGTTGTATTAAATCAGGTTATTTTGAAATTAGTTGAATGAACCGAAACATTTATGTGTGGCAAAACAAGCATAAAGAGAAGAAATGCCAATGCGCACCACACCATCAGATTTTTACTATCAAAAATACTGAAATCATGAATTCACTTGTTTTCAGTTCACAATGATGAGCAACTTTGTGTTGGACAATCACATAAAAAACACCTAAAATACACTGAGGTTTGAGTTTTGTAACAGGATAAAACGGACCGCTTTAAACAGGCACACACCTGGCTCTGTATCTGGAGCTGTGACTGAACGGCAGCAAGGTCAGCCCACTGTACACCTGAACTGAAGGATGAGGGAGGTTTATGGTCTGGGCGGGAGACGTGGAAAAGAGCAGGAGGCTCCAAATCTGAATTTATTCCACTCGCCTTCACTGCAAATGTAAAGCCGAGATAGAACAAGTAATCAGAAATTATTCAGCTGTAAAGTCTGGATAAAAGGCGGTCAAACCAACAAGTGGGAACATCCCTTTTCAATCTGAAATAATTTACCTACCTCCTGCTCCTTTAGGGAATTTCCCAGCAGAGGTCAGTCTTTCCTGGTGACACACAAAAACTATTCAGAAATACAAGGGGGACAATGACACTCTCACTTGATATCCATAGATGCCGTGCCAATAAGCTATAACTATTTTAAACCTAAGTTGGAGAATTTGAAAGCGGCTTTACTGCCACCTGGTGTTTGCCACTAAAATGGTCTAGTCAAACTTATTCATAAAGCACATTTCATACCACAAATGAAAACTCAATTATAATCGACTCAAACATAATTTATTATTATTATTATTATTATTATTATTATTATTATGTGTTTCTAGAGGCCTGTCTCTCCCCCTCAACAATAATATTTAACTAACAATAACAATTTAACTAAATAAATGGATCTGGCTGCCTTCATTCAAATGATGACTATGAACCGATTCTCATCCTTGATGTGCCTCTGCCTCCATGTCCTCAATGGTTCCAGACCCATGGAAGGGGGAGGGGAACATAGGTCTATGTTGGAATACATTCCAACATAGACCCGTTGTTTGAAGAAAAACATAGGTCTAATGTTCAACTTACAAAAAAAAAAAAAAAAAAAAAAAAAAAAAAACATTTTTATTTACTTTCCTAATTGTCCTCGCAGTAGTGGGAAAACCCTCTCCTCACTACCCCTCCCCAACCACAGAAATGGTTCGGCCGCAGAGAAAACTTCAAACTTTGAGTTTATCTGGCTGCCCCAGTGCTGCACTAAATGCCCAGCGCGCTACAGGCAGGGAGAAGAAAATACGCAGCCCCAGTCGGTCCCTCTGCTCTGGGTTAGGCAGCTTGATATGAAGAAACTGTACCACGACTGGCACCGCGACGGACCTCAGGTAGCGCAGTTCGGCTACAGCCTGCTCACGGTTCGTCCTCCGCTCCACCTTCACCAAACGTTACTACCAGGTGTGTCCGCACCGCTGCAGACAGGATCTGGGCTGGAGGTGAGCGGCTGTGACTAGAAGTCACTGCTGGAGAAGCTCAACTGCTGAAGAAAGGTTCAGCCCACAGAATTTGGAGCTCACATCTAAAAATGTCACATAATCAGTAGCGAAAATACTGTACCAAGAATTTGGACAGCAGCATAACGTGCACCAGTTCAATTAAGATGTCCCAAAATTGATACCTATATACGTGAAATTTTAATAAAAGTTGAGATCCATTTGTCAAATTAATCTGTCTCTACCCTGATAAATGGATTTTTTTTTTATATTTAACTTTTTTGAAATTTTATAAATATTTTTACATCATGATTGAAGACAGGGCAAGGCAAAGCAGTTTATTTGTATCGCACATTTTAATATATTTTGGTCCTAAGCCGTGCAGTGATTTATAAACTAACAGAAGTATTTTAAAGTCTATCCTCTGAGCTACAGGGAGCCAGTGGAAGGACTTTAAAACTGGGGTGATGTGCTCTATCTTCCTGGTTTTAGTGAGAAAGTCAGCAGCAGTGTTCGGGATCAGCTGCAGCTGCCTGCCTGATTGACTTTTCAGGCAGAGACCTGTGAAGACACTGTTGCAGTAATCAGTGCGACTGAAGATAAACGCATGGATGCGTTTCTCTAGATCTTGTTGAGAAGGACAAGATCTCATGAATAAAATTTATCTCTCAACCTTACAAATCTAAATCTGTGTCTAAATCTAAGAAATGTGTCAAGTGTATGCTTCCTTAACAATGAGGTTACAATGGCATGTTTGAGAGCAGTAAGAAAAATTCCATTAGAAGCCAACAAAACCAAAGAAAGACTCTCTACACTGATTAAAAAGTGATGGATGCACTTGAATGTACTCACCCTCATCTTTGCAACGCTGCCATCAGCGACAGACAGGATGGAGTTTAACTGACTGTCCCAGTTCATGTCTTAAGATAGAAGCAGGAAGTCAAACATCACATGTAATTAGTCAAATTCATCATTGATCAGTATCCTTAAGGTTTTTTCAAGCAAAAGCGTTGCAGGCTATCATGGTGGAGTAACCTGAAACCCAATTTGTCGCTGCTCTGTGATGCAACTGCTGAGTTAGGCTTTCTGACACTGTAAGGAGGATTATGTTGCAGAAGGTCTGAGCTTTTGCAATTTAAAGTTGAAATCCAAGAGCCTGGATATACAAGTTGTCTGATAATGTGATAGACTTTGGCAAGAGATTTCTCTAGGACGTTAACATGAGAAGAGTTGAAGTGATCTTGGCAGGAACATATGCAAGGCCATGGATAAATAAAGTTTTAAAACCCTATTTTACTGTAATTTTTATTCCTTAGAATTAAACTCTTATTCCAACACAAGGTGCTTTACAAGTCGAGGTTCATAAACAAATCTTTAAAATTGGTTGTAATAAATTAGCTCTGTAGGCACAGGGGTTTGTTTTTAATGTGACTATAGCGTATTTATAACGAACTCCACGGCATGTAATGATTGTAGAATCAGATTCATTTCAACTACAACTTATTGTCTTATTCTCAGACTTTAACTGTGCTCTGACACAGGGAGGCTCATTCATTTCACAGCGGTTGGAAAGTAACGGACAGAAGCTCACTGTCCGCTTCATGGGGTCTGAAAACTACTACAACATAGTTACACACGTATCTTAACATAACACACTTAATATAAATATATATATAAAACAGGTAAGATGGAATACAACAATGTACCCTCAACCTTTTATTTATTTTTATTTTTTTTTTACCTCTCTTAGGGGGGGATCCAAGCCTTAGTTAGGGGGGTCAATACTCCTCTCCACGACAATTCGCTACGTGAGCAACATTAAGATAAAAGTCTAAGTAGTGGCCGGGCAGCGCTACGTTAGTCCAACTGCAGATAAACAAAACAGAGACAAAACAGTATTGGGATACTGAATCCTTCCTCGGTTTCTGCTGCTCACCACTCACCACCCAGGTCAGTCTACACAATAAATGGTCAGCCTCACTCTTCTTCGTTTTTCTGCTACTTTATGTTTTATTGGCACGCTACAATGTTATCTCACGCTGTATACCGCCACCTATGGTACAGGAGTATGTAGGGCAGAAACTTCACATGGCAAAACTCGTAGAATACAGTCCTGTTCTGATTAGAAACTTTACCTCCTTATATGTTTTATGTATCCCGTCGTAATACGTGCCATGGATACTTTCTAAATACCATCCTTTTCTATTTTCTTTCACTTTTTGTGCTGAACCAATTCTTTCAGATGCATATTGTGGAGAATGAAAAATAGCATTTTCAATTGAATCACAATGGTGACTGAACCTTTCCTAGAGTATTTAAAGTTATATTTAAGCCTGCAAGATCTAATCTTAACTTTGGGCAATGTGCATTGTGTTGTATCAGAAAATACAAGGCTACTGCCTACCATGCTGTCTTTTCCTGTGTCATTACATTTTTATATAATCCAGGCAAAAGCCCTACTGTTTCCTTTTATTTTCCCTGACAGGACTTGAGTATGTTCTGTGTCAGATAATTTTCATTTTGTTCTTTTAGGTTTACCAAGTAAATTAAGGTAAGTGGAGAACATTCAAATTAAGATAATTCTGCAAAGAAGAGCAGGCCAAAAATCCTCCACAATGCTTGATTGTACGTAATGCTGTTCAGTTTATCTTTGTCTGATATTAAAATATTTTTTATCCAAAACTTTTCACAGCTCTCCAGTTAATGAAACAGGTCAGCCCCTCCATTCTTTATTCAAATTTGTTTATTTGGGGAGGTTGTAATAAGTTTATGGTTCACACTTTTCTGTTGTTTATTTACCACAAGCATAAGACGAGAGTTATGTGATGCATTTGATCACCCACATGGAGGCGCCCTTGCTTTGCCCAGACTGTTTAGTCAGTCTGGATGTGTTATTAGACATGTCTGCGTGCCACCAGCGTGAAAGGAAAGACATCAAAAAAGTGAATGGATTGAACTTGAAAAACGTTTGTCTAGTCATACCGACCATATAATGCGGTTTTACACTGGAGCCACATTCATCCAACCACAATCAGAACTGCTCACACATTCATTTACCAATACTTATTTAACTTGGGGCCTTGCTCATGGGCACATCCACAGAGAATGAAGCTGAAATCGAACCCAAAACTTTTCAATTGAAAGATGACGAGAATAGGGGTGAATATAAAATGGCACATTTTTTATACTTTTGCTACAAACTTCATATCCATTGCTTAAAATATTTTTTCACAATTATTCTCAGAATCTGAACCTTTTCTTGTTCAAAGAAATCTCCTTACTTATATTTATCCCATAAAAAAATAACAACAACAATTAAAACTCACAATAAAAAGTAAAGTACTTCAGTTTAGCGCAATAACAGACTCCTTAGAAGGAGCTCTCAGTTGTGTTGTAGAAAATTGGTCCTTTATGTACAGTGGAACATTTATATGAAACATACCAGTAACTCTATCACTAAATATGCAGGAACGTACATGCTGTACAATGTTATTTACAAAAATGTACAAGATAGTGTGTATGGGAGATATTGAATAGTAATAGAAATAAACACAATCTAAATAATATATATCTGAAATTGATATTACAGGCGATAAACAATAACCATACACAGGGGGTATGTGCTTAATGGGGCTCACAAATTGGTTCATTAATCATGAGCTAGAAGAACTAGGAGCAGTGATATTTATTGCATGAACTGCAATCTAGCAGAAACCCTCTTTTTGAGTGTACATGCATTGCCCCCTCCCCTCCCCAACACAACACAGTTTAATGAAACATCAAAACAAGGCTCCTTCTTCAAAATAAGTGTAATTTTTTGTAACTTATCAGAAAAACAAAGCACTAAAAATTTTAATGATCTTTTTAACGTTAGTCTTGATATTAACTGTGAATCTTAATTTAAGAATATTCAATTATCTGAATATAGATATAAATAATGTTGCATAGACATACATATAGAGAGGTATGCTTAGGGATAAGTCAGATAACTATGGAAAAAATTAGGTGACCACTTCAAAATTTTTATTTTTGAAATATTTTTTAATGCACAACATGAGAGTTGCTCATTCCCTCTTTGACCAGACATGCAAAAAATACAATACAAAATTTCTTTCTATTGTAAGAAAGGGGCTGGGGATGATAAACTGATTCCCTTCCCTATCGCTTGTGCCACATGTTGCCCTGGGTGGAGAGCCCCATTGCCCCAATGAAGGTGATTGCGGCACATGTATGTAAATTGTTATATTATATAATACATGACAATGTCTAGCCGTGTATAACACAAATCACTTTGCTTAGCTGCAGAATGGTAACGTCAGATTAACAACCCCAAAAGATGAGTGGTTGAACTCCTATTGATGATCACTGTAAAATGATAGCAGTTGTTTTAACCGTTTAACCAACTTGTCAATTAGAAAATAAACACAACTCATTTTACAGTTGTGCATCATTACATTTTTCACATTATTTTTTATCAGTATCTTTCGAAATCTTCCCAATGCTTAGAACACAGAATTTCCGAAAGTTCCTGAATGCAGCAAAAAGCTCCTGGTGACGGAGAATCGGTTGGGAGGGAGCTGCCAGTATCTTCTCATACCGTCGCTGGACAGAAAGGTGTGGAAATGACAGTCCTCTGAGATTCCCTCAGATAGCATACTGCCATTGCGTAGTTTTGACGATATTGTCAAAATAAGACTGTTTACATAATTGGGTTGTTGCGTGTGTGCGACTGTGTTCGGTTACATTGCTACATTAGTTAGCTTTGCGTTAGCATAGCCGCTTGCTTAGTGTGGTTTTTCTACTGTGGGAAGGTTAGCGACAGCAGGCTAGCGTTAGCTTTCCGGTCGGCATTTTCATGTCATCCTTAAACCCCAGATAAGAATTAAAGGAACAAAATAAAATAGCCAGACGGGCCCCTGTAGAGAGTGCAGTCGTGAAATGTGATTATCTGTAACGGGAATCTAATAAGTGAACGCTCCTCTCCCTTTTGCCCGTTTGACATCTCCGTGTCCGCGGAGATATGGATACGCCGGGGAGAATAGCAACCACATCGGACGCTCTGGACTTCACGGTGGAGAACGTAGAGAAGGTGAGTCTTCACATGGCAACGGCTTCTCAAACAATTACTCTGCTTGTAGACTGAAAAGCAGCTTTTTAAGGTGGTCACTTTAAACATAGAACTTTATAATGTAACCACATAATAATAGTTCTTTTAAAGCTTTATGTACTAAAGCAAATTTCTCTGTAAAGTATGGATATTCGCAATTGAAGTTACCAGCTCATGTCCTTGCAATATAAAGTGCTTTTCTGGGTCTTGTGTTTTTCTTTTGAGGGAGTAGGTAGGTAGGGTAGGTATAGTGGGGTGTGTGTGTGGGTTTGCACGGCCCTGTTAAGTGCCAGGTTGCTGTGATGAATTGCCCTTCTGGGCGGCCAATGGCTTGGACATACCAAGGGATGATGGGAGGGAGGGGGAGCGAGAGAGGGGCTCAGTGGCGGAGCAGGATTGATGGAGGAAGATAAAGGTGAGCAAGGTGCCAGCAGAGGAACAGGAGGGGGCTTGAAGAGATTGGTGATGCGACAGAAATGATTAAAGGCAGATCAGAGGAAGCGATGCACATTCCTGCAAGGGAAATGATTTCCCGTCTGGTTTCAGGTGTAATATCTGCATGGGATTTTGTGTCTTTCTGTTTTACTTCTTTTGATGATGAGAGCATTGAGTCGATACAATAACCTTGAGTAAAACAGCCATGGAGTTAATGTTTTTGCAAAAAAGCAAAAAAAAAAAACAAAAACAAAAAACAAACAAACAAAAAAAAAAACAATACAACAGGAATGCAAAAAATCATATCATAGCTCTATTTAAAACAGAAAATCTATTTTTCCCACTAAAACTAAATTGATATAACATTATTATTACAGGCATAATAATGTTATATGTAACATTTTCTGAATTTTCAGGCTCTGTAATATAACATAATTATAACAGGTATTCTAATGTTACATTTTTGTATTTTCAGGCTCTGTTCAGTCTGCATTCACTTGTACCTTGCCAACTGTAGGTCTGAGACAGCTTTACCTTCATAAGATTCATGGGGGTGCTATTTTTAGTTTACACATCAGGATTCTCCATGTTTTTCACAAACAAAAACGTCTACAAACTGCCGAATTAGTCTTTGCTGTAAGCAAGAGAAAAGCTCTCTTTATTCCAGATGACCAGCGATGCACAGCAAGAGGTGGCGCAGAGCATACTTTATGCTGTGTATGGACGGAGAAACTTTGGTAGAGCCAGGACTTTCACTGACATCCTTTTGAAAGGACTTTAAACTGTATGACAAAACATTTTTGATACTGCAACTTTTTAAAACCATGGTATACATTGATAGTGACGCGCTTGTTTGTTTGTAGCCAAGAAACATGATACACTAAATAAAAAAATAAAAAAAACATAGAGACATGTCGAAAGAATAAACATCCCAAAGAATTGAATTAATATTACAGCTATCCAACATCAAATTATTTCCAACTTTCTCAATGGGAGCAGCATGTTATTATATACATACAGAAAACAGTAGAAACAGATACGGAGTCAGTAATTTCAGTGGAGTAATCCCAGCACTGTGCTACTGTATGAACAAATATAGCTTGGTCATACTAAACATTTGTGTCAGCTTCACAAATAAGATGATAAAAACAAATGGCTGCAACTGAACAGAGGGTACTGAACTGTGTGCTTCACCTGTTTTGCATCCTAAAATCGGACATTCTCTGGATTATGATAAATCTTATTGGATCAACCAAAATGACAGAAAACAATGTACATTTTTCCATCTGAATTCGAACCACTTTTTGACTCCCTCTAGAACTGAATTACAAAATCCATGAGGTTTTCTTCTTTCTAAGATTCAACTGTAAATCCATTTATAAGGAAACCGATAGCACACATGTTTTTTTTTTTTTAGCTTTCAGGTGTTACAGCCTCTTTAAAAAAAATCTGAATAGTTCATTATTAGAATGGACAGCTCAGACCAAAAGTAAAACTGGAAATCACTCTCAGCCTCACTGCATCATTAATCAGATGGCGTTAAAACAATGTAAAAAACCCCCCAAAAGGTTTCTTTTGATGATTTTTATGTTTACATTTTTAAAAGTGGAATAGAATCGGTGTGCACTGTTATGTTTTTACAGTGTGTTCACTTGTTGTCGACATGGTATTGGAGATGATGGTTCCTTGCCCAGAGTTTGCATCTGTCTAACAGAAAGCTCTTTGTTTAGTTTTGGGTCCTTTAAACAAAGTCACACATTGTTAGCCTCTTTGTGCATAAAGAACTGGGTTGTGTATTGCCTTATTATTTGTAACTGTAGTTAAATGTGTTGTAGAGGAAATTTAGAGGTCAGCCCTCGGCTGTAATGCGCCGTTGAGATTTTATAATTCTGTCCTGAGGGAGTTACTGTACAGTTCAGCATAGTGCTTGGTCTGACCTGCCCATCATCTTGCTCAGGGGTCATTGGCCAGGGGTCATTTTGTGTCACATTGCAGTTGTCTCCGATCCCTCACAGCAAGCTTTAAAAATGAGCCAATGTTAGTATCAGGGTCCATTCAGTACTGACTGTCTTCCAGGCTTTCTACTTTTTGTTCCTTTTTACTCTCTGTTAATCGGAAACAGTAGTGGTAGAATAAGATGAATATGCTGCATCAAATTTAATGAATAGGAAGATGACTGAGAGTAAAATCTAGCACGTTTAAGAATCAGTGTTGGAAAGATAAAGAGTCACAGAAAGATGTTTGGAGTTATTGGCTGGTGAATGACTGATTTTCACCTTGATCAGCCCTGATCAGTGCCTGGCTGGCTAGAAACTCAAATTGTAGATACCTAAGGGCGACTGATTGGTTTTAACAACACGCTCTTCAGTTCGGAAGTTGTTACCAATTGGAAGGAAACTGAACTTGAGCTAATTTTATTGTTAGTGAGGTGTTTAAAATGAAGTCAGAGGAAAGACAAAATTTGTAAAACTTGAGGTAGACTTGAGTAAGATGCTTAGTACAGCTTTAAATCTGGCCTCCATAGTCATGTTGTCTCTGTGTTATACACAATGGGATTTTGCTTCTGCTCCTAACATAAATAAATAATAAGCACGCATGGCGGGAAGACTGAAAAAAAAAAACAAAAAAACAAACAAACCCAAACATGAATACGGGTTTAATATTTTACAAGATGGTTCTTAAAGAGGAACTAAAGTCAACTAAAATGTTTATCAGAAGGCCAGTGTTTGCAAAAATTGGTCACAAAATTCTCTTAGTGTTCCTGTAATTAAAGCATCTACGGAAGATATATCCTGGTTGAACACACGACTCTTGGGTTGCTTGATACAGTTGTGTTGTGTGCATTGTTTATTTCTTTGTTTTATGTCAGTCCTGGGAGTCGTATTGTTGATTTTTGGGACAGGTAGCGATTATTCTTTCTTTCTGTCCTTGCAGTTGAGTTTTAGAAATGAAAACAGGTGATGTAAGACATTTGTTTTGCTTTTGGGCTCAGATTTCATCACTATTGGCAACATCATGCGACTCTTAATTTTTGCTATGCTTGTGTGCTGTCAACAAACACCTACACACGTCCTAAGACAAACTATTCTCTTTTTTTATTAATGAACAAACGCTTGCAGGTCTTTGATTCACACAATATAGATATAGCACAAAGTCCTGCTTTCATCACCGTGATGGCCTTAAGAGTGACACTCCTGAAGGTTGGATGAGTGTAAAGCACTCTGAATCTATAAACAAGATGATCTGCTGCATCTAAGAATAGTGTCAAAAGACCTGTTCTGAATATTTGGACGTCTGTTCTTATTACAACTGTGAGGATTGAAAGATATTTAAATAAACAATAGCTTTATTGTTTAGTTATTGAAAAAAAATCTATTTTTCTTTCCTTTTTTAGAACTATTTAGTTTCTGTTTGTGTAAATTTGTATTAAAATAATTTGTTGACACAATAATAGTTCATTATCTTGCGTCTGGTTTGTCCCTCCTACCGCATACGTCATTATTTACTGTTGTTTACTGCATGTTCTTTGAAGGTTTGCTGTTATTATGCTACCAATTTTAATCATATTAACACAGGTGTTATACGGGTATGCATGTAGTAATTTCTAGAGACCTGCTTCAGGAACTCGTATGTTGAACAGGATCATCAAATTTTACCTTTGACCCATCAGAACTTCGAAAGCCAATCAAAAAATCTTTTGCCCCCAAACGGTGAGTGCCCCGTACCTACCTGGTAACAGGTTGCTTTGACAACAATGTTCAATGAAGAATCGCTCCAGTTAGCGGATTCTCTTTTTCAGATAGTTTTCTGTTGTAGAGTTGAGATCGATAAGAATAATGTATTTTACTTTTAAAATCTGATGCTTTTTGATATGTGGATGTAATTAAGTAGCCTTGTCTGTTGCTACATTTAATAGTCAACCCTTTTTGAGGCATTCTGATGCATGTCTGCTTGATCAATGATCGAGAAAACGGCTTCTTAAGGACCTTCATAGTTACAATAAATTAACGAACTATTTAACAATCTAGCACATACCAAAATATGTAAGATTTTTCCTCTCAATAAATTGGATAGGGCTGTTATTTTAATAGATTTAGTTTAAAAAAATGATTCTTCTGAGATATGGTGCATTTTGAGGTGGGGGAAAAGCTGAAAAGAGTTAATGAGCTGTAATCTATACTGTAAAAGAGAGATGGTGTGATTCATTGTAGTTAATTTTAATGATCATATATCGCTATCCCATAGCCCGGATGATTTAACTGTATTTGGAGAGTTCCAATCATCGAGAGACTTACAGCTTTGTATCCTTGGGCTGTTCATTAAATTTCCTTGTGGTATTTTACTGTAAACAATTTATTGTCGACAGTAAAAAGTAGAAAAATGTTTTTTTTCAATATTATTAAATCAGAATTGGCTAATTCGGTGTTGTTGGGTAAGAACTTTTACACTGGTGGGAAGAACAGCAATATAAGTAACACTAATGGTTGTTATGTGTGTTGGTGGGGTTTTTTTTTTTTTTTTTTTTGTGAAAAAGGCAGTTTTTGTTAGATTAAAGGAATGAACTATCCAGCCTGTTTTGTGTCTTTGGTTTTCGATAATGACCCTTAGAAGGGCGCACTGAGCTGTTTGAGATTAGATAAGAAGGGGTCTGGACTGCTGTAATGATTTGCTGCTTCTTTTAACTCTGAAATCACACCCTCGTTTAGAGAAAGGCCAGAGTGGAGTTGGATGCCTGTTCAAAGGAAGCCGTGATAATCATCCATTGAAAGGCACTGCAGAATCTACCACAACACAGTCATAATTTTATTTTTAGCTCAGTTGTACCATTTTGTCTACATTAATCCCCACTCTCCTGGGAAACCACAGCAATGCCAAGTTTATGTATGGTGAGGTTTATTCTTTAAAGGGCACAAAATGGAGGTAGATTTTTTTTTTTCTGAGCACAGAGATCCTGTCAGCCATGAATAAGTTAAAGCTTCAGGCATATTATAAATGCTGCACCTGCTCTGTATTACATATGGGTACGTACAGTGTGTCTCTTCTTCCACTGTTAGAGATACAAGTCATACCAGGTTCTCTGCAGACATTCAGCTTATTAACACCCAGCTTGGCTTGTTCATAGTCTTGCACAGTAATGGGAGACAGATAATTGTACTGGATGATGACAGACTGAGCGATTGCTCCCTGATACTCTGCTCCCAGTAGGCAATAACGTTGGTTTGTTGTCCCTCTTTGTGGCTGCAAACAGTTTTTTCTGACTTTATTCTTGCGTGGTAAAGAATCATTTTTAGATTTTTTTTTTTTTTTTTTTTTTTTTTTTTTTGTATGTTTTTTGCAAGATGTTTGATATTGAATGCCAGAGGGCTGGGATGAAAATGAATGGAGAGTGTTGGCTTTAGGGTGGCAGCTTGGACGGATGAAATGGAGATGGAAAGATTGTTAGTGGAGGATTTGATGTGACAATGCTGCAGGGGTAAAAATTCAAGATCAGAAGCTCATAGCATGGATTTTTTTCCCCTTGTGTTCTTTGTAAGACTCTTTACCCCGACTGCTAGAGGTCTTAGTTTACTAACCGTGTGTATTTGTGTTTGAGAAAACGTGAGAGAGAAGCCGACATTTTTCAAAATCATTATTCCAGTGTTGCCAGGATTAGAGACATATGTCTAATTAATGCTGATTGATCATCTCCTTTATATCCCTCTCATACTTGTTTCCCTTTCATACACTTTTCTTTGCCTCTCCCCTTCTTTGTATTCGCTGCACTCAAGTACTCAAATAACTCGAAGCTGTGCTTTAAAGAGGGCTGTTTTCAGTTCATTGCATTCTAGTCTGCTCAGGTTTTTGGAGTAATGTGTCTGCTGTGTGTTTGTGCGAGCTCTACTCCAAAGTAACCTCTCTCTCACAGTCAGTAGTAAGGAGGACTATGTTTTCTTTCTTCGTCAGCTGGTTTATTTTCCCAGACACCCAACATTTTCACCGTGTCAAGTGTAGGGATGGTACCATATAAGGTTCTTATTGTATGATCACCTTGTGTAATATTACAGTTTTACTGGCATCACAACACTAAATCAAACATGATCTAATTTCCTTTATTTTAAACAGAAAACTTACTTTACTTACTTTTGCATCTGCTAAAATAATTTAACTGATTATCACAGTTTATATTGATCACTGATTTGATATTTTACTATCTGGCAAGATATCTGTAAAGCAGTTGCTTTACAGATATCTTGCCAGGAGCTTGCTTGCTGTAGTTTGTAAAATGCCTTGCCTTGATCAGAGGGATTTGTCCTTTCATTTCTGCACCATGCCTGTCCTTGTTTTTATAAATAGATATTTTCAAACAGCCAAAACAGTTTTTCTTGTGAGTAAGAGAAGAGTGCAAGAGCAATTCGTTACTCTGTGGTCCACATAGGCACAGAAAAGTCTGGCACTTTCTCTTGGCATTTTATTAAAAGGAATTGAAACATGGCTTGGGCTGTTTGCTTGTATGAGGGTATACAAAGGTCACAGTTACAAAATCACTGAAAGTTTTTATCATGTTTGTCAAACAGAACCTCCAGTGCAGGTGGTGGGAGACAAACTTTAGCATAAAGTACCTTCATTCTTGGACAGTGTCTCCCACCTCATGCATGACCCTGTTACACAACTGAAGACTGAAAGGTGCTGCATATTAAGGCACAATAGAGCGTTATCGTAGGTCACTCCTCCTAGAAACTGTAAGACTCAGACCATCACTGGTCCCAACAAACCCAGTAAATTGTTTACATCCCTGCTACAGTCTTGTTAATAGCCTGTTTTTTGCAAAAAAAAAAAAAAAAAAAATACAAAGCACATTTTGTGCATTTTGTTTCTGTTATTTTAATCAGTTGGACATTTTTTTTTAAAAAATCTGCATATCTGCATACATCAAGTTTGAGAATCCTGTAAAGGTCCATCCATACTTTATGCTGTATGGATGGACTATATAATTTCAGCAGTTTTGAAACTGTTGCTCTGTAAATCCTTGGTATACCAGTAACTGGCCCCGGCCTTGTCAGGTGTGTTTTCAGACATTTCTCACAATAACCTCAGGACAGGTTCCTGAGGTTATTGTGACTATCAATGCCTCGTAAATCCTTTATGGATTTACGAGGCATTGATAGTGTGGATACATCTAACTGCTCTGTTTTATTTATTTATTTATTTATTTATTTATTTATTTATTTCATTTCATTTCCAGGCTCTCCATCAGTTATATTATGATCCAAATATAGAAAACAAGAATCTGGCCCAGAAATGGCTGATGCAAGCTCAAGTTTCACCTCAGGCTTGGCAGTTTTGCTGGGCCCTACTTAGCCCAGATAAGGTACATAGATCCTCAAAAAACATCAATAATAATAATACATACAAGGAGTTGAAAGGTTTTGTTTACTCCTATGTATTTTCTCTCATAGGTTCCTGAGATTCAGTACTTTGGAGCCAGTGCGCTTCACACCAAAATCTCAAGGTACTGGTCGGACATCCCCACAGACCAGTATGAGTCCCTGAAGAGCCAGTTGTTCTCCCAGATAGCCTGCTTCTCCTCCGGCTCCAAGATGGTTCTGACCCGGCTGTGCGTGGCACTGGCCTCTTTGGCGCTCAACACGATGCCTGAGGCCTGGCCCGGCGCCGTGGCAGAAATGGTCCGGGTGTTTCAGGAGGAGGGGGGAGGGGTGGATGGCCGGGCACGTTGCCTGGCTTTACTGGAACTGCTCACTGTGCTGCCCGAGGAGTTCCAGACCAGTCGCCTGCCGCAGTACCGAAAGGGACAGGTAAGGTCTGCCTGGCACCAGCTCCAGCTGTTTGACCACCTGTTTGGTATGAATGGAATGAATTATTGCTTTTTTCCATTTCTCTGTGTTCACAAAAACTAAACGAAATCAATTCTCTATTTACTTCTATGAGCACACTTTTTCTGATGACAAATTAAATATATATATTGAGAGAGAGACTGTTCATCTCAATAAACTAGAATATCATTGAAAGTAAAGTTACTTAGGTAGTTTAATTTGAAATGTCAAAGTGATATATTTCATGCTTTTATTTTTGTTCATTTTGATGATTACAGCATAAAGCTGATGAAAACCTAAAATATAGTGTCTTAGAAAAGTACAACATTACATAGGACTAAAAAGCAGTTTAAATACAGAAGTTTTGTGTTATGGCCTAAACAATCATGGGGAAGACTCTTGATTTGAGATCTCAGCAGCAATTCCAAAGAGCCTGGCGAGCAAGCATGCCTAACAAGGAAAAGTTCAGTGGAAGGAAAAAAGTATGGCTGAAAAAGGTGCACAAGCAACAGAGATAACTGCAGCTTTGAGATGCTTGTTAAGCAAATCCTATTTCAGGAGTGTAGGGAAGTTACAAGGTGTGGACTATATCCGTGCTTTAAGAGCTACCACAAACAGAGGGCTCTCCAGAGTCTGAAGGAAGAGTGGAGAGGCACAGAATCCCCGTTGCTTGAAGTCCGGTATGAAGTTTCCACAGTCAGTAATGATTTGTGGGGCCATGTCATCTGCTGGTGTTGGTCTATTGTGTTTTGTCAAGCCCAAAGTCAGTGTAGCCATCTGCCAGGACATTTTAGAGCGCTTCATTCTGTTGACAAGATTAATGAAGATGCTGATATTTGGGCAGCACAGCCAAAAGCACCAATATCTGCTTTAATGATCATGGTGTTACTGTGCTTGATTGCCCATCAGACTCGTCTGAGCTGAACCCCACAGAGAACCTATGGAGTATTGTCACCAGACCCAACAATGGTGATGAGCTGAAGGCTACTATGAATGCAACCTGGGCTTCCTTATCGCGTCAGCAGATACACAGGCTGATCACCTCCATGCCATGCCGCATTGATACAGTAAATCATGCAAAAGGAGCCTCAACCAAGTATTGAGGGCTTACACTGTAGAGTACATGGACATGGTTTTCTGTTTGCTGACAGTTCAGTATGAAAATCCTTTTTCATTCATTTTATGTAATCCAGTCTTCTCAGAAAATAAATTGAGTTTTCATTACTTGTACGCCAGAATCATCAACCTTAACAGAAATAAACACTTGAGATATATTCATCTGTGTTAAAAATGAATGAGTTACTTTTTGAATGAAATTACTGAAATAAATAAACGTTTTAATGACATTGTAATCTGAGATTTATCTGTATTAGAATGATTTGGTTTCAGCGCAGAAACATCTGAAACAAAGCTATTTAACTGCTCAAAAGCATCAGCGATATGAAATAATGTTCGGTCTGTTTTTAACTGCATGTCCAGGTCCGGGGAGCTCTGGGCCGGGAGTGGGGGTCGGTCTGTCCCTTACTGCAACAACTGCTTCGGCGGACAGATAGCCCAGGGGCGGTTAAAGCCCGCGTGCTGCGCTGCCTGTCATCATGGGTGCTGCTGGATGTACCCCTCAACGAGAGTGAAGGACTAGTGCACGACTGCTTCAGCGCCCTGTCTGACCCGGAGCTCTTCGACACAGCAGTCGAGGCTATAGTCAACGCCATTTCTCAACCGGACTCCCAAAGGTATGTTCATTGTCTTGCTGCCTATTTGCCTTCATGTTACAAAATGGTAAAGAATGTTGAGCTCATAAGAAGAAAAATTACCCTTGAGTTAATGCTGAAGTAGACTGAAGACACAAGATGGAAGAGAAAATTGACTGGGTGGGTACTAGAAGACACCAGGGAGGGATGGATGGAGAAAAGGAAGAAAGGACTGGTACTGGGCAAGCTCACAGCCAAGAGGAGGAAAGCAGCATTTCTTGGTTGGATGGTGTTTCTATGGTTACAGATCTGGGGAGAGATGTCATCATGCCCTGGTTGATTCAGACATGGCAGGCACCCATTACCCCTCCCCTAGAGACAGAGCGGGCGGGGGTGATGGGACTGAGCTAAGAGAAAGGGAGAGGAATCTCGGAGAAGGCGGAAGATTGGGAGAAGGTGTGAAGAAGCCCAGGAAAAAAAGGCTTTATTCTCCGTACCTCAGCAGTTCTACACAGACTGGGGTACTGGGCCTCAGAGGCTGCTGCTGGCAGGTTGCTTTGAACACGATGGCATCTTGTCAAGCAGATGGTTTGGCACAGTGATGCCTTTTAAGTTGCATCCATCAGGACAACACAGTGCAGTATGACTGTTATTTCCCTTTAGGGAAGTAAAAGTTGACTTCTTTGTCAACTTTTGTTGATCAGCAAGTAACAGTATGGTGCATCCATGATTAACAATGGAAACAAATTAATGTATTGAACCAGTTACAAGACTTTTCCTTACCATCCTTACAAAGGAAGTCAAAGCCCCTCATCTTTCATACACCAGCCTCCTGGTTTTCATGTTTTCTGTTTTATTTTCTGTCTGCCCGTTTCTTTTTACTCTTTCCCTCTCATCTCTCACCATCAGCGCTAAGCCCTCCTTCCTGTCTCTTGTTCTCTTTCTCTGTTTAAACACATTACAGTCAACTCATTTGGGGGAATGCTATTGGTCCAGCTGCATCCTGTTGCCAGGCAACCTATTTCCCCTGTCTCAGAGTGTTGCAGTAATTGCAGAGGGGAACAGAGGGACAAAGGGGGGGGGAGGGAGAAGGAGACACTAAAGGAGGAGTCAGTGTAAAACAGCTGGACGGAAGCAAGAAAAGGAGATGATGAGTTAGTGGAGATGGGTCTGCAGCAGACAGTCTCGGAGGAATTTCTTGAATGTCATCTTTCTTTTTTTTTTTTTTTTTTTTTTTTTTTTTGAGCTGAAATGGATAAATGTAAACAAATCCATTCTGGTCTTTTAATCCAACCCCGCCATACATGCCAAACACTCTTATTCTGAGCTGAGAGTTCATGACCTCCGTCTGAAAGGCACCTTAATTAAAAATAAATGATCTTTTGAGTGTGTAAATGCACGCACACACACACACACACACACACACACACACACACACACACACACACACACACACACACACAGAGGCAGGCAATTGCTCAGCCAGACAGTGAAAATACAAGCTATTCCTGGCACTGCTCCTAAAGTTGGTCAAACACAGAGGGTATAGTCCAGTAGTTACACAGGTTTGATTTATTTTTTTAAACCTGATCACATTTCAGCAGGATGGAGATTTTGCCTTTTGCAGAGGCTCATTCATTCTGCTCTGCTGATGTAAGGATTTGCTTTATGTTTCAGGGCCATATAAATGGTTTCTCGGCCCTTAAGGGGTCTAGAGGGAAATGAGTGAACTTAACCTGTGAGCAGCAGTTTCATATCATTTTTATTTCTTGTTTCATTTCCCTTTACTTGTTAGTTTTCTTTAAAATGCTGCCCCAGCCCCCAAATTTTACTCTTTAAAGCAGAGCTGATTCTGTGATAGTTTCCTCTTTTACGGTAGATTTACATGGTTTGTAGCTGGAACAGCTATTGCACACGCTAAAGCTGTGCTACTATACAATGTAGCTTTCAGTATAAATATGGATAAGTGAACAAAAACAAAATGGATTATTGAGAAAGGTTTGAATTTCCTGACTTTATTTCTGTCTTGTCTGATTGTTGAATCAGTCAATCCATCCATCCATCCGTCTGTCCATCCTTTTGTCTGCATTCATCACTTTGTTTGTCAATCCTCTATCCATCTGTTCATCTGGTGGCCTTTAAAGTTGTCAGGGTTTCCCCCTGAAAACCTGCAAAGCCCAGTGATAGGGGCACTAGGGCAGTCCATCAGCGGCCCACCGTGTTTTTATGTTGAAAAATGTTAAAAGTTGACAGGCAATTTGACAAGGTAATGATGTGTTATTGGAAGACATTATTGCCAATACTTAAACACCATTTATTGAGTCTTAAAAAAGGCAAACATGAGAAAAATACAATTAAAATAAATATTAATTATTTGTACCTCAGTTAAATCCTACTTCAGTAATCAGCCAGTGGATCTTAAAATAAATAAAATAATAACTATATTAAAATAAATATTACTTAAAATGGTCAATGATGAGTAAGCATATTTGTATGCTTTACTAAATATTCTTAGTGTACAAATTCAAGTATTTATTGTATTAAATTTTCTTGTGTTTTCCTAAATAAGCCCATTTTGTTTAGTGAGTTTGGGTTAAGGCCGAGTCATAGTCACGGTTATAGGTTATAGTGGCGTTGAGACTTTCATACTTGATGTGTATGTTGGTACAGTATTCTCCAAAAAGACAGCCTTCATAAAGGATCATATAAATGCCAGTACAGGCGAACGTGCTCTGCAAGAGAACCTTCCAAATCATCCAGTTTGAGTGAAAGGTGGCGTAGGCGATCCGCGACGAGTTTGATGCGTCAACTATAAAAACCTAGCTTAACGCATCTTTGCTATCACTGTTACTGGTGTTTTTAAAATAAATAAACAAGCGACACTTACTCTGGCATGTAAAGCCTGGCAGCCCACCACGCTTATAATACACTGGAAGGAACCCTGTGTTTCCATGTTCAGACTTTGGCTTCTGAGGAAATATTTTCCATAAATCAATAGTAAACTTTTGGGTTATAATTTAAATATTGACAAAAAAAATCACAAGGTACTTTGGAAATGTAAGTCAACAATGAAAAATATATAAGTGGCTAGATTTTTTTTTTTTTTTTTTTTTAGGAATATTTGATTTAAAAGATTTTTGTCTCAAGAAAATCAATCGTTGCGGCAGTAGAGCAGCTCTCGAGAAGAACATTGTTTTCTTTTATACATTGTTTGTAGTTTTAAATGCAACAAAAGTCACAACAACCTTTCTGTGTCCTTGATAAATATTCATCAGCCTGGACCAACACTTTTATTGGTATTCTTCTGAAAGTTGAAGCACATACCACAAACCCCCAGGGACACGTAATATAGCTTACATGCATTGCATTCAGACTTTCATACAATCCTTTACGTGACATTCAGGGAACACACACTCTATCCGGAAAATGTTTCTTCCCCCCTCGCTGTCACCAATGATGACAGGAGAAGCGATATTTAAAGATGTCATGTGCAGATGAGGAACTGTGTATGTGTAACTGTGTGTCTGTGTGTGTGATTTTTTTTTTTTTTTTTTTTTTTTTTTTTTTTTTTTTTTTTTTTTTTTTCCCAGAGTGAGGGGAATTATAAATGGCTGAGACAGCAGACATAATTATTACTGACAGTGGTGTAGCTGCAAGAAGAAGCTTTGAATAGATTTTCTGGTTCTCTGGTAGATATGTTGGATCTTTTTGATGGGTGTGCTAGATCAGAGATCAGAGGTTGGACTGACTTGGACTGAAATATGATTTGAAAGAAATGTTTGTTTTGGGGGAACAAAATATATGTCAATCAAGCTCGCCATAAAGAGTGTGAGACAGTTTTCTACTCACCAGTAATATTTCTTTCACTTTTGCTTGCTTTGTTTCTGCTGCTTTTATATTTTGTTTATATGTTTTAAAATAGTAGTATTAAATATATTCAGGTCTTAACACAGAAAATATATAAAGCTTATGTTCATGGTTTATAGATATGTAAACACATTACTGAAGCTGGTTCCTCGAGTGCTGGCCCTCCAGGATCAGCTCAGGGAGGCTGTGCAGAATGGAGACATGGAGACCTGCCATGGGATCTGCCGGATCGCTGTAACACTGGGAGAGAACCACTCTAGGTATGAGTTTGTGTCTGTGTTTAAGCAAATGCTATGACATTGATATTTAAAAAAAATTCCTAATCTAATTCAGCGATTGTGTTCCACTATATCGAACTCTAAAACTCTTCCTTTCTTTGTGCCCTCATCTTCTCTTGGTGTCTGCAGGACTCTGTTGGAGCAGATGGATTACTGGCAGAGCTTCCTGGCTTTAGTCAACATGATCATGTTTTGTACAGGCATACCTGGCCACTATCCGGTCAATGAGACCACTAGCTCCCTTACACTTACCTTCTGGTACACACTACAGGTAAGAAATGCTAACAGCCAGTGTTGAATGACAGTATTTGAACATTTGATAAGGGTCACTATGTCTCAGCTCACAAGGTTTAGCTACTTCTGTTTTGGTCCAGTCTTTTGAAATATTTCTTATTTGTCTTACATGGTATGTTTTGTGCTGCATAATCTTTTTCCTTGATTCAAAAAACCCCGATAATGACTGCATTAGTGTGGTAAACTTTGAGCAAACCAAAATTGTTGCATTTGTTCTGTTAAGTATCCTTGTAGTTTGAAACATAAGAATAACTTCTTTATGTTGATTTTCTTTTTCTCAGGATGAAATTATGTCATTTGAGTCAAATAAGCAGGCAGTGTATCTCCAGGTCTATAGGTCAGTGTATTTCCAGTTGGTGGATGTGTTGCTTCACAAAGCCCAGTTCCCCTCTGACCACGAATATGCATCCTGGTCCTCAGATGAAAAGGAGCAGTTCAGGATTTACAGGTGCATATGCTTGTCTTTCTTTTTCTTTTTGCATTTGTATTCCTGATTCATCTCTATCTTGACATGCAGGTGTGTTTTACTGACAGCTAAGTGTTTCTGAAATTACTCACTGACTGGATGATTGGTCGGCAAATGAGCGTGTCTCTCTCTAATGGACTCTAAACGCACTGGCGGCTGTGGGGGTGGGGGGTGGGGGGCGGTGGCAAAACCTGTCTGACATAAATTTAACAGACAGGATTTCAAGACCGTATCCCGCCTGAAATGTCTGTTTGTGCTTGTATGTCCTTCAGGGTGGACATCTCAGACACACTCATGTATGTGTACAAGATGCTGGGAGCAGAGCTGCTTAGTAACCTGTATGATAAACTAGGGAGACTATTGACAAATACAGAGCAGCCATCGTCATGGCAGGTGAGTGAGACGGATTAGCAATGCTAAAAAGAAGGATTGTAAACCATTTTTAAAATACTTTATTGATCCCAAAGGGAAATTAAATGTTGATGTAACTCATTTAATTAAGGAGTTATTATAGATAGTGATGGCTGTAAGCAGCAGTCCGTTGTACAACCAGTCTGAAGAAGCCTCTGACTGAAGAGACTCTGTTTTCCAATGACAGTCTCATGAAGAGGATGGTCAGGATTGTAGATAATTTTCTTGACTTTATTTGAAATTTTTGTCATCACTGAAAAAAGTCTTAGCATTGAAAAAAATAACACAAGCTTGGAGAAAATTGGACAAAAATGTATATAATAACCTGAACTAAAATAATATATTTCTATTTTTTCCCATAAACTGTATATATTCTTCTCCTTTAGCACACAGAAGCTTTGCTGTATGGCTTCCAGTCCATAGCAGAAACAATAGATGTGAACTACTCTGACGTAATCCCAGGCTTGATAGGACTCATCCCCCGAATCAACATCAACAATGTCCAGTTAGCCGACACGGTCATGTTCACAATAGGTAAGGTGACATATGTCAAGATGATTTTTTTTTTTTTTTTTTTTTTTCCCCTGTCTCTGAATTCATACTCTCTCTGTAGGTGCTCTTGCTGAATGGTTAGCAGACCACCCAGTGATGCTCAGCAGTGTCCTGCCTTTAGTTTTACAAGCGTTAGGAAATCCAGACCTTTCTATATCTTCTGTTTCAACCTTAAAAAAAATCTGCAGGGAATGTAAATATGACCTGCCACCATACGCGACCAACATCGTAGCAGTTTCTCAGGTAAGTGGACATTTACATAAAGTTTTATTTTCTGCCTTGGTGAAAAAGAATGGATTCGAGTGATGTATCGATGAAGTAAATGATGTCTGGAAACTGATGATTTTCAGCTTGATTGGAGCTGACTGGTCAGTCGAAAACTGAAAAATCATACCTTTTTCTAGACACATGAACCACGATTTATTAAAGTTGATAGGATGTTTTTTTTTTTGTGGAAGTTGTAGCTGATGGAAGAAGACCCAGTTCTTTGTTTTCAGCATTAGTGAGTTTAAGGGGGAAGTCAGAGGAAACGGAGAGATGTAAGAATCCTGAATAGGTAAACTGTGTTTATCACAACCTGTCCTCTTTTATTAAGGCTGCAAGAGAGAAAGACAGAGCAAGACTTCTGCAGATAAGAGGAAGATTAAATGTATTGCAGTAAAGTTGCTCAGTTTTAAGCTTTTGAGCTTTAAATTTGTCTTTAATGGAATATTTCATGGCAGCCTTTTGGAAATCTAAATGCCTACATTCTCCAGAGATTACACACACACAGTCATTCTTTTAATGCTAACTGCTGTTGGAAGATGCTAAAGACAGTTTAAAATTTGAACTTTGTTGCAATTTTGTCTTTGTTTTAAATAATAAAACCCTGCTTTACAGCAGCTGCAGTCTCAAGCAGTGTGACATCTACTCTTCTAATAAGAATATTTGAGATCATCATGGCAAGATAATCTGATTTATACCATTTATAATATGCAGTCATGTTCAGTAAAAATGAATATTGAAAATGTTATTTATTTCAGTAACTCAATTCACTAAGTGAAGCACATTATATAGATTAATTGCACCCAGACTGTTGTTTTCAATCCTTTATTCCTGTTAATTATGCTGACTTTCTGCTTACAGCTGATTAAAACAAACAAACTGGACTATTACATCAGACCAATAAAAAAAGCATTTTTACAGAAATGTGGACTTAATGAAAAAAATAATAACACCTTGTTCAAAGGTACTTATAATCTGACCAATGAGCCTCATCAGAACGTATATTCTGATCTACCACGACTGTAGTTCTTTAGGGGACATTTAAATCCACCAAAAAAAGTACCAGCAGTTTAAAGCTTAACATGAAAGCTAAAATTTGTCACAATATTCTGATTGGTACATCTCTAATAACACAACTCCTCCTTCATGTTGCCAGCTTTTGTAAATTGATTTTATGTTCCTGGAATAACATCAGTTGAACATAAAAATAATTTGTTGTGTGTTTAAAGCTGCTTTTTATTGTTTCTCTTGAATAATGAAGCCCTCGCTCTTTCTCTCTCTTTTTGTCCCTAAAGGAGGTGCTCATAAAACAGATCCACAAGGTTTGTATCTCATTTGTTTTTGTGTAGTTCAGTGGCATTTAAACTTTGAATACTGTGAAAGGCTGTAACTATTTGCTGCTTGTGGTCTACTCTCTGAAACGTGTTGCTAAAAATATGTTTGCATTTTTTATGTAAACGTATTGTTGGCTGTAAGCTTATTGTTTCTCTTCACACAGACCAGTCAGTGTATGTGGCTGATGCAGGCTCTGGGATTCCTGCTTTCCGCTCTGCCTGTGGAGGACATCTTGAGAAACCTTCATTCCCTCATCACCCCCTACATTCAGCAGCTAGAGAAGCTTGCTGATGAGACGGTCAGTTCACACCCAATGCAAAACAGCACACACACACACACACACACACACACACACACACACACACACACACACACACACACACACAGCATACACAGATGGACTGTGACCAAAAGGGACAGGCTTTGTGTCTGTGTGGTGTCACTGCAGTGAAGCGAATCGCTGTAGGACCAGATTGGGTTTGACCCTGCACCATTGGCAAGTGACTCATGTTGGATCACCAAAGACATACTTTCTCTGAGTCATGCAAGCACTAACTCTTGAATGAGATCAATTTATTAATAACAATATCCCCAAAAACGCACTTACAGTAGCTCATGTCTTTGTGCATGCAACACACAGTTGTTTAGAAATGTAATTAGAATCAACTCGAATGTCTTTGTATATTAGAACTTAGACTTATTGCCCTTCATGCTGGATAGTTTAAACAAGAAACTATAAAAAGCTTAAAATAGTAATAGATCTTTGTTTTTTGTAAAAAAAAACAAAACAAAACAAAACAAAAAAAAACAGATGAACAGAGGCATCCATTTCAATTAGGTCTTTTTATTTCTGTCTTTGTCTCTTTGTTCTATAATAACACATTGTCTGATCCATCCTAACTTTCTCTTTTTCATATTGTCTTTACCGAGCTTCATATTTTCATGACATTACGTCAGATGAAGCTGTCAGGGGCTCTCTGTGGAGCTGGCCAAATACTGGCACCTAGTGGGGAGACCTTTGGGTTCCATTACGTCAAGGGTAAAAGAGCCCAATGTCTGAAGGCGTTGACCTAAAAAGGAAAAAGATTGATTCACTTGGATGAGTCACTGAGCAGAATAAGATCACATAATGTTAATTTTCTAGACAGACTGTTATACAGAGAGGCATTAGTCCAAATCTGAAGAATACTAAGAGGTGTTATAATCAGTGGGTGTGGCAGCTGTGTTTGTTATTCTGATTGTTGGCTGTATTACATCTCCATGGAGACATTGATTTAGCCCTCCTGTTGAATCCACGATTGTTCAGCACTCAATTTGAAATAGGTTGACATGTGAAGCTCAATGTTTGTTATTTGCCCCAGGTTTACAGTTTGATTTGAAGTCTTAAGATTGAAGAACTGTAACTCTGATTTATATAGGATTTAATGAACAACAACAAAAAATAAGCCGCTAAATTCTTAAAACTGAATGGAATATTCAGTTTTAAGAATTTAATTATGTTGTTCTTCCTCTTAGTGAAATGTTTTAATGCCTTGTAAAAACAGATAACTGCCTTATTTCTAAGTTGTTGTTTTTATTGAGGCATAGAATCAACATTGAAAACTGTGTTTTTCTTCTGTTTTCCTTCCTTCAGCCTAATCCCTCCAATAAACTGGCAATCATTCACATCCTGGGGCTGCTGTCCAACCTGTTCACTACACTCGACATTAGCAAGCAGGACGATGAGTCCGCTGACGGCTCTGCACCACCTGTCAAAGCAACCCCACCCCCTCCAGGACCAAATCCGGTCTGTCTCTACACACCATAACCAGACTCATAGTTAGTGATGGGTAGTTTAGGGGGACAGTCACTGACAAGCTGAGTGTAAAGATGGCTGATAGCATAGTGAACGCATCACTCCAAGTTACATGATAGTGTTGTAGATTTAAAATGCACATAGTTCATGGGACAATATCACTTCCATTTCTTAAAACATCCAACTTCAGTCATTGTGATTCTGCTTTTAACCTGTCATCTTCAAATGTTAGTGATTGTTTTCCTGTTATTTACTGTTTTTCTTACTTTTTCAGTGACTGGGTTCTCTCCATGTTGTTTCCTGCGTTTTAGGTGGTGGTCGTTTTGCAACAAGTTTTTGCCCTCATACAAAAAGTTCTGAGCAAGTGGCTAAATGACTCGCAGGTTGTAGAGGTACGTAGACAGGCGGAACCAGGTCCAGTCACCTCTCTATGTCTGTGGTCCAGCCATTTCAGTATTTGATGTTTCACAGGCGGTGTGTGCCATCTTCGAGAAATCTGTGAAGACCCTCCTGCATGATTTTGCCCCCATGGTATCTCAGCTGAGTGAGATGCTTGGCCAGATGTACAGTACAATTCCCCAGGCATCAGCTCTTGACCTAACACGACAGGTATACAGTCAACTCAAAAGCAAAAAGCACAAACTTATGGTCACATGAAGAGAGTTTAGCACATTTTCAGAAAAGGCAGTTTGAGCTAATAAGCTGCTCAAATTATTTGTTCTCCTTAACAGTGTTATAAACATCTTTCTGATTAGTGTTCATCAAAGTGGTCAAAAACTGGAACATTTCGTACAACTAATCTCATTCGACATTTTTTTTATTGCTTGTAAGAAATTGCTCACATTAGTCAAACAGCATTGGCAACTACTTTTGTTTGCATGAGTTCTATTGTTATGTTTAAAGATTAATGCATTTGATATGTCACATCTAATCCTAGTTTTTCTATGTCAATGAAAGCCTGAGTATTCCAGTTTGTTCGAGTGGATTACTTTGGAAGAAATGTAACATCTGTGTCTTCCACAAAATGTGCAGCTCTGGAAGCAGTTTATAGGGCATAGCTCATCATTTTAATAGTTTTTCCTTTTCCATTGTTTTTTAGGTTTGAAGCTCATGATAGTTGTGTTCATTTCAATGTCTAAAATTGAGAAATATGTTAGAAAGCATACATAAAGAAGCACAGAATGCAGAAAAAAGTGAGATTTATGAGGATAAGTATGGATTACCCAAGAACAAAAGAAGGGAGTAGTAAAACTGCTCACCTTGAATGTGAGTTCATATAGGGGAAGTTTTTGCATGTCAGTGAGGAGGAAATAGTCAGGAGACTGGAAGCTGGCCCAGGGATTTAAAGATGCCCTGTGGTTAGACAGTTTATCTTTAATTCACCACAATGGTGAATGGGCACTTTGGAACAAAATATAACTTAAAGAACTAAAATTCTGGAAGCATTCAGGAAGATGTTTCAGCTGTGGTTCAGAAGAGCATTGTTACTGTGTTGGTCACAGGTGTGCATCAGCTCTTTCTTCTACCAACAGTTGCGTAAACAGGATATATTAGAAAGCAGTCTAAAGGTTGTGTAAAACTTAACAGCAGTGAATGGAAGTAGCTGAAAGTCTCAAATGTTCTTAAGTTAATCAGTCCTTGTTTTATTCATGAATATTTAATTGCAATACAGCTATGTACCTTTTAAAACTTTATCCTGAGATCACCATTTGCCGCTCCTACTCTGCTGTTAGTTTTCTCACGACAACATGCCGCTTAGCCTGAAAAAGTCTCTTCAAACTAATGCTACATATGTGGTTGGAAGGGGAGCAAAAATACAAATAGATCTATTTATTTGGCTCAGAAGCTGGGAAAACAACAAGCTACTTCAGCTGATTATCAAAGGTAACCATGCAGTAGAAGTCTTTGGAGTGAGTAGGTATTTAGTAACACCATCTGCAGACGTTAGCAGTTGTTTTGTTCAGGCAGGGGACGTATAAAAAGTGAAAACCCTGCTGAAACAATCTGTTTTCTGTTTACAGCAACAGGCTCTCATGCTCCTCAGTTTCAGATGACACATCGGTATCCACATATGTTAGTGCATTTTCATTTTAAAGGGATGTAGCTCCAAAGGCTATTTTTGTGTCAGAAAATGTTTTAAAATTAATTGGGTGCTTTGGTAAACAAGAAAAAGGCCGTCTGTCATCTGTCTGATGCCTGTTTCAGATTCTAAATGAACACTTTTGTCAGTAAATCAGCTGATGCATAAAAACACTGGTTACAGATATAATCATTAAACACGTTGGTCTTGTTTCAACAGACCAGGATGTAATCTGGATGCTTTATTGTGTGTAAAGCTGCTGTCCGTGAACTGCAGTCTTCCATTTTTTTATTTTGTGTGCATGTACAAAATAGCTGCTGTCTTACTTGTTGAATTGCTCTTTCAGATGGTGCATATCTTTGCCAGCGAGACAGACCACTTCCCACCAATCAAGGCTCTGTTTGAGCTGGTTACCTCGGTAACACTGTCCATCTTCCAGCAAGGTAGGGGTCCAGCAGAGGTGGGAGTTTCAGGACTCTTAAACAGTTTCTGTTCAGGTGAAGGATGGATGTTTAAGATCAGGACCAATTTAATAAAATGTATGGATAAATTTGTTTAGTGTTTAATGTAAGCAAAATTTCTTATTAATGTTATCCATCTTCAAAATATTCTAACAAAAGGTGGACTTTTTAACATTTGCTCATTAGTATTTGAGGAACTGCAGTGTTTTCTGTCCTCTTGGTGTTTTTAGAAAACAAAGCTACAGGTTGACCAACCCCTTCCTAATACTGGATTTTATTCTGAAATCAGAAGTGTCATTTGTTGAAGTGGATGATGTCCTAAAATTGCTGTGATCTATAAGCAGAGGAACAAAGAGCCCATTCCAATATAGCCAAATCAAATCAGTGCAAAACTGAAAAACGAACTAGTGAATAATCAACATTCACCAGCCAGATATACCTGATTCTTGTCACTACATTATAGACTACAAGCATAAACCCTGCCAGCGTTTCGCATTTTCAAGATGTGCTGTTTGGTTCTGTTAAAAAGAAAACTGTTTGTCTCTTTTAATTGATGATTCCTTGCTCACATAAATGTCATTGGACTTAACTCTCCTATTTACTTACCCAAAAGCCAGTGATGATCCCGGTCTTCTGTTCACCGTTGGGTTATGGGTGTAAACCTATAACCAGAACAATATTCAATGGCCTCATGTATTGCATCAATGTGTCCATGCCTTTAACAGCTTTAATAGTTTCTCTGCAATTTGGGACAACAAAAGTAAAAACTATGAATAGCAACCAATCTAAACATCAATGTGTTCATTAAGGGAAAAAGTACAAAGATCACTGCCAGCAACTTTATCTCTGCCTGTGAGAATTAAAAACAGTTACAAAATTAATGACAAGCAAAAACCTGAAAAAAGTCTACAAAGAAGATTTCATCAATGCAGACCTTTTTTTGCCCTTACTGTTTAAATCATTTTTCGACTTATGATTTGCTGTAAACACATGAAGTCAACATGTTATCACGTTTTCTGTTTGTCTAATCTCTGCTTAATTTTGTTCTCCCATTTGTTATTTATTTATTTTTATATTTACAGATTGACTAAAGCCAGGCCTTTCAGCCATTTTTCTTTAATTTTTACTGAATGTCATTTAGGGATCAGAGAGGTTGATCCTGTTTTTTTTTTTTTTTTTTTTTTTTTTTTTTTTTTTTTTAATTTCTGGGCTATTTGTATCAGGTCTGGCTGATGTCTCCTCTCTCTGTGTAGTCCCTTTTCTCCCCCTCTTCTCTTCTCTTGCTTTGACTGATTAAGCAATGGCTGCCTCTCCTCCTGCGTTTTAAGTGATTTTTTTTTTTACCCTCTGAGCAGGTTCCTGCAGTACACAAATAATATTAAATCAGAGTACAGTCCCAGCGCAGGGACCAGTGGCTTATTCAGTTGGCTAACAGGGAATGGGAAGCTTATTATGCCTGCAGCCACTCCTGTACGTGGACAAGAGGCTCTCTGAATAAGCCCTGTGCAAAAATCTTCAAAATCACTGGCACCCCATGTAAAGATGTTTAAAAAGCCTAAAATACATTAATTTTATTGCAGCTACATAATCTCACATTGAAGAATTTAGAAAACTGCAACTTCTAATTTAAGTACATTTATTCAGAGGAGGAAGAACCTCATGTGTAAAATAAAATACATTTTACATTAAATCATTCGCAGTTATCGGTGCCCCTGATGTTAACAGTGCCCGTTGCTAATAGGCTAGAGCGTGATCTTAACATTTCACAAGGCTGGAGAATACAGAAAGAGGGATCTTTGACTAGTCCTCTTTGGACAATCTCTCTAGTTTGTCTGGTTTACTTTGAAGATTGATGGGACTTTGAATGAAGTTGCATGTTTATGTCTGGTGAACATGTGTTGATTTTGTCATATGTTTGCGTTAATGTCTGATAGACTCCTCAAGATTTTTATTCCAATCACCTGGTATGTGAGGGAGTTCATGATGCTATGAACTCTAGCAATGTTTCCGTGACCTTTGAGCAAGAAATAGATCCACAGCATCACAGATCCTCCACCGTACTTAATAGTGTGGGCTCTTTACAACACAAATTAAATAAAACAGAACAAATAAGTGCATTAATGAAAAGCACATTATCCTCACAGCAGGATTATAGACTACTAATTAAAGGTCCTGAACACTCTGATAAACTTTTAAAATAACGTCTAAATTACAAAAATGTTTTATTTATATTTATGGCATAATAATGATTAGAAGTACCAATACTGTTGCACCACAGATTTTTGTAAAGGGAAGAAAATCATTTTTGAAGTGGGATTTTATTGCCTTTCACTGAACAAATCCCATTCAAATAATAAAAAAAGACATTTTCAGAGTGAGATTATGTCACTGTAATAAAATATTGTATTTTAGGGCTCTTCAACATCGTTTCAAGGCGTGCCAGTAATTATGGAGGGTGCTGTATCGTCTCAAAAGATTGTATAATCTGGATGAGGGCTAAAGGGTTGAATTTGTCTGTAGGCCTGTTTGGAGTCTGGGAACAGACAAAGCTGGGCGCTCACTATAGACATTTATTGTGTTTTACCACATGCTTTTCTCCAACATCACTTCTAACTGATCTGAATTATTATTTTGAAAAAAAAAAATCATGAATTTTTCTGTAGACTCTTCAATGACAGCCAGAGAATTTTTTTTTTTTTTTGTCTAACTGTAAATTGTTTGCAGTCTGTTATGTTAATTTTATTTTTAAATGATACACATTAAAGTGTTGTAGTTTGTGTCCGGCATGATGGAGGTAATAACACAGTAAACATCTACGCAAAGATTTGAGTGTATTAGTGAATACAACAGTAGGTTCAGGTTAGAATCCAAAGGGATCTTTGGAGGAAATGAGGAAATGTGTTGCTTTTGATTTGATCACGAAGTTGCTGCTGCTGGTGCCTTATGGGAAGGAGGGTCCGTTCAGGTTTGGTAGCCCTTCTCCTCGTTCTGTTGCAGTAACAGAGGTGCCTTCTGGGTTCCCACTCCAAACCCACCTTTGCTTCTTAGGTTTCTTCTTTTTCTCTCGTTATTTCTTCTCTTTTTGTTTCCCTCCAAGCAGACCCATGTGTTTGTCTTCTGCCTGTTGTTTGTTTTTGGTTGGTCTCTTCTTCAAAGACTCTGCCAAAGCTTCATATGTCCCCCCCGCCCCTGCCCCTCTGTTCCTTACTCACATGTAAATTATTTCGATGAAATATTTTTTGGTTCTCTTTTTATTTCCACATGACTGTTGAATCTATTAAGTTGCTGTTTGTATATTATTCTTATTCTCTCTTATGATTTCTTAAGTTTCATCTTTATTATATTATAGGACCCAGGGATCATCCTGATATTGTTGATTCATTTATGCAACTCCAAGCTCAGGTGTGTTTTTTGGTTTCTTATTTCATTCACTTTGGGTTTCTCTCTCTTTCTTTCTTTCTCTCTCTAAATTCTTGCTGTTCTTCTATCTTCCTCTCTTTTTCTATAGCTCTTGCTGTTCTTTGTTACTGGGCCTTAAGGTGTCCCATCACAAAGGCGAGGCAGTGGAATGAAACACTCGAGGGAACTGTTTCAAAAAGGGACATTTGTCTCTCCTCGAATGCTTTTAGACTCGAACAGTCGCCTCACCACTCAAACACAAATCTGAATTTATAAACCGAGAGATGCAGGCAGTTCTCATAGTCAGTATACTTTGATTTAGACAAGAGCCCAAGTGAGACTGTGGCGGTTTGTTAAGCTTAAGGTAAAATACAAGTGTTTTTCAATAAATTAAATTACAATTCAGTTCAAAAATGACGTGTATAGATTGATTCATTACACACAGAGGCTTTTATTTCTGTTAATTTTGATGATTAATTTTGGTGACTATGGTGAGCAAACTTCAGTTTCTCAAAAAAAATTAAATGGTACAAATGGCACAAAATAGATTTAAATGAAGAAAATTCAGCCTTCTGACAAGAATCTCATACACTGTACAGTATATACACTTAATATTTGGCCAGAGCATTACTGCTTCAGCCTGGGGCTCTGCTACTCGTCAGATTTTCAAAGGGTTAGGTCTGGGCATGTCCAACCAAATGCAGTGAAATCATGCTTATTAAAGACTCCTCAAATCATCACTGACTGTGGGAACTTTACACTAGACATTTACTTTCATCTAAAGAGCATTTTGGCTCACTGAACAAGTGCTTTTTTTCCAACTTGTTTCCAATGACTATGCTTGGATAGATCAGCCTGTGAACAACCAGCTTCTTCAGCAGTGACTTTCTGTAGCTTACCCACCTTGTGGAGGATGTCAATAACTGTCTGCTTGACAACGGTCAACTCAGCAGAACTTCCCCATTATTTTATCAGCTATGATGTGTAGAAATCTTTGTTTATTAAAACACTTTTTGTTGGTTTTCTTTCATTTTTTTTTTCATTGCCTGAGAAACTGAACTTTGAGTTTTCATTATCTGTAAGCCCAATAACCAAACTTAACAGAAATAAACACTGGAAATATCTGACTTAGTAATTATTCTATATAATATGAGTCAAACTTTAAAAATCAAATACCTGAAATTAATTACCTTTTCAGTTAAATGCTAATTTGTTGGTATGTGCTTGTATTAACACAAAAATATATAACTGGATCAAATTGCTGTTATTTAAACAGATAAGACAAGTCAAGTTTATTTGTATAGCACATTTCAGCAGCAAGGCAGTTCAAAGTGCTTCATATCGTAAAAACATCAATCAATACAAAAACATCAAAATCATCAAGCAAAATTATCTAGCAAATACACATAAAAATCAGCAGTTAGTCATGTTTCAGCTAAAATGAGACACCAAATTTGACTATTGCAGTTATAACGTCACTTATAACATTTATTTCTGTGTTTTAATTTACATTATTAGAAAAAGCAAAAATATAAACACTCACTAAACTGTGCAGAATATTATCCCCTTTTCCCATTCTGCCCTTATTTTTAGCTGGTTAGTTAGTCAGGCTATCTGCTCCGCCAGAGAGCCTGCAGTCAGCTGCTTCACCAACTTGCTGCTCATCAGGTGGCCAGCTAGGCATGGGATGGTTACTGGCATCCTGGGGTACATTGAGGTTTTGATATAGTTTGCTTCAAAACTGCTAAAAGTTTCTGTCAAACCACTTCATTTAAAGCCCTTTTGTTAAAGTGCTGTAGTGACTAGAATGTCCTGTGTCTATATGGAGCATGAAGTAAGATAACGCAGCCCCTCCCACACATGTTGCTTTGGACTGCTGGTCAGCTGGCTAAAGGAAGAAAACAACTAAAAGTCTTATGAAGGTAATGCCGTTTTTAAACTACAGTTGACAAGACATGAGCTGGTTGGTAAGAATGTGATCTCCTCATCACACATTTTTCTGTTATATTTATGATGTTGATGCCATGATGTTATTATTTTTAATAAAGGTCATCAGGCTATGCAAAGTCTCATACTGGCTCATGTATATTGCCAACTGTAACTTAAAAACAGTGTGACATTATTGATAGTTGAATACTGGCATTCCTTTAGTTTCCACAGCATGACTGTCTGTGTTTTCCTTGGCTGGAAACTTTTCCAAAACCGCTAAATGTGCCTTTCTTGTAAGCAAAGAGAAAAGTACTTTAGCCTCTTTCAGCCAGCTGACCAGCAGTGTGGACCAACAGTTGGGGTAGGAAGAGAACTGTATTACTCTATCTTTTAGCAATCTATTTTTTGCCTACACATTAAAAGGTCTTAGAACAGCAAGTGCAGTATGACTGAAAGCTGTCGCTGTTTTAAACCTATTTTTAAAGCTATTATTTGCCTTGATGCCAGTAATTCCTCATTTCCACTGAGCAGTACGGCATGGGTCGGTGCGGTTCAGGACGCTATTTTATAGTCCGGCATATACAGGCGAGCGTTTCCACCACCGGTGGACTCACTGGGCCAAACGCCTAACGTGGCGTCATACTAGTCCTCACTATTTGTTCTCCTCCCTGTCAGGTCGTTATTGTAAATAAGAACTTGTTCTTAATAGCTTACCTGGCTAAATAAAGGTTGAATGAATTGAATAGTGCGATGACAAATGTGATGCACTTGTATGTCTCATGCTTGTCGCAAGTAGTGTTGTTTTTCTGTCCCCCAACCAATGAACTGTGTTGTGTGATGCCAGTAGCTCCACTCGAACTGTAGCTCTGACTGAAGGGGGGCCAGGAGTAGTGCGGTACGGGTCGTCTATATGGGCCACTTTTACAACAGAAACAGACAAGAGAGCGTACTGAACCGCACCGACCCGTGCCATACCCCTCAGTAGAAACGAGGCGTACGTGGCCCATGCCTGTTATCATATTACACATGGTTTCATTTGGAGATTTGACTGCGTTTTTTTAAACAGCCGAGGGTTTACAAATCCTTTCATTATTCTGCTTAAAGAAAATCAGAAAAATGTTTATATTTAGCATGAAAATATGCGATTTAAATCAGCCAAATGTATCTGGATTGTTACTATCCTAACACATTAGGTTTTAAAAACATCAACACCTAACTTGTTTTGTGGTCCCAGGTGACTGGTTAGTCTCTGAGCCCAGTCTTCCTCTGAAGTCATTCCAGCCCAGAGCCAATCAAAGCCTAAATGAATTAATATTCAGCAAATATTAATCTGCTCCAACAAATTGGCTGATGGCTCTCTTGTTTTTATATTTTGTCTTTTGTCTTCATTCTTCCTTTGTTTTCTATCTTTGGATAGATCTGACCTTTTCTCCCTTTCCCTCTCTCCCTCTCTCCTTTCCTCCATCCTGAATAAGTTCATTATTATGAGATGAGTTGTCTTTCTCTTTATCTGCACATGTTAATTACTTATTACACACTTCTGTTGCATATTCTGTCCAGTCAACCAAAAACAAGGAAGATGCAATTGAGTTGAAGAATCTAAGCAAAAACCCACCATTGCCTTTAGTTTGACTTAAGTTTCAAATGATTTCAAAGTTTGATTTTTTGCAATTTGTTTGTTATATCTGCATCAGTTCTGCATTGGAGGATCTCTGGATGAGTTTGGATAAATTTTTTCCCAAACAGATGGAGAGAGCACTGTAGCCTGGTAGGCAGATCTGGTCCTCTGTTGCCGTCAGATCCGGCTACCAGGCTTAGCGGGTGTTGTTGTTAGCCGTATTTTGAAGGAGCTTATGCAGTGGAATGTGATGAAGCAGTAGCGGATGGGTCGGGTCTACAGAAACGTAATGTGAATTGCTTTTATCTGCCTTGTAGGCCCTCAAACGGAAGCCCGACTTGTTCTTGTCTGAGAGTCTTGATGTGAAAGCAGTGTTCCACTGTGGTAAGTGAGCACAGGACTCTTACAGACACGCCTGCCCCTGTGTAGAGCTCTCCAGGGTTTTTCAGTCCACCATGTTCCTGTCAGTACAAAATGTACATGTTTGACATCAGTCCTCAGCAGTTCCTGTCTCCCTCTCCCAACTTTAGGAATTCTGTCACTCAAATTTCCCGAGGCCCCGACGGTCAAATCGACATGTCTGTTCTTTGTAAGCATACACACACACACACACACACACACACACACACACACACACACACACACACACACTGCGGGAATTGAAAGCTATTGCGTTTGCCTGTAAAATGCCTGAAATTTGATGATTGTTTGTTGGGTTCTGCTAGACTGAACTGCTGCCACACTGCTCAGACGTGCCTCCGTTAGCCAGGGTGGTACAGGAGGATGGCAAGCTGCTGGTCCAAGCTGTGCTGGAGGTAAGAAACTCTGCATTACCATTACCTCTCACGTCGCTGTGGTATCACTGTTAGCAATAAAGGAAAATAATACATGGTTTTTAACAATTTTAAGATAAAGATGGTATGGATTTGACTTCAGCCCCCCTGTACTCTGATGCCTTAGGTAAATGGAAGTGTAACCAAATGTAAACAGAGGTCACGTTGTCAGTAAGCAGTCCATCTTTGAGTAGTTTAATCTCAGTATAAATCCCAGCTGTTCTATGAACAAAACACACATTCCCTACTGTGAAACAAAGTAGCGGCAGTATCATGCTGTGGTAAGACTTTTCTTTAACAAGCTTTTTTTTTTTTCCTTAAAGATTTTTGTTTGTATAGTATAAAAGTTTAATGTTAGGTTCAAAATTATGTATCACTTTGTTTATCACATAAAATTGATAGAAAATCCATTTCAGATTATTGCTGCAACATGACAACATGTAGAAAAGGTCTGAAGGTTTCAATGCATTTGGTATATCTGAAGTATGAAGTACGTCCTCATTTCTCCCCAGGGCATCGGGGGCAGAGCATCCCGGAGTCTAATGGACCAGTTTGCCGAAGTGTTGTTCAGTCTAAATAAGCACTGCTTCTCTTTGCTCGCCGTGTGGTTGAAAGAAGCACTGCAGCCTCCAGGCTTCCCGTCGTCCCGCATCACAACTGAGCTAAAAGACAACTTCTCCCAGCAGATACTCAGGTAGCAAGTCTGGAAGTTTATTTACAGGATTGTTAGATAAAGTCCAAGATTAGGCAACATTGTAAATTACCTGTACTCAGTGAGTTCTTCCTTTGATTTTTCTCTCCCTCTTTTGCAATGCAGAGAACGAGTAAACAAAAGAAGAGTGAGGGACATAGTGAAAGAGTTTACACTACTGTGCAGAGGTCTGCACGGTACAGAGTACGCTGCTGAATACTGAAACACTGCCCCTCGACCTCCCAGCTAATCGTAACCTTCGTCCTCAGTGCAAATATCCAGATGCCACAGCAACAAAGTTCTCTCCAAGCCCATAAAGACATTGAGAAATGATTGTAACGATAATCCATCCAGTCGCAGGACAAGACACACAGCCCATTCCAGCACAGAGCTGCCATCGGATCAGCGGACAAACTTCAACTCCCAGCAGGCCTCAGAGAGAGCCTCCTCTTAGCTGCATTGATTCTTTCACTGTTATAAGATTGATTGCCTCTCCCTCCTCTCTTTTCTCCTTTAAAGGTCATTTCATTGGAAGGATTTTGAGCAGCACACCCAGCATGCTGCCTAATGCCTCCTTCTGTCTTTGGCATGTTCCGCCTTTCTAGATCTTCCTGTGGTTCTTTAGGTTTGTTCGCTGGTGATTAGCATCTATATGAAATGGTAGTGGTATCGTACGTAGCTACTTGACATTATTTTTCAAAGTAAACCAAGTTAATTATATAAATGTATATGTAAATACAAATAGGTGGTTTCAGTCCTCCTGCTGCTGCTGCTAATGGGATAAAAAGGAGCATTGTTTAGGGGGGATTCTGGAGGAAGTTAATACAATATTTGCTCCATCTCATGCCCCTGTGATCTCTGCGTTTGCCAAACTATATTATTTGCTTTGTGATTTTCTATTTCTTTTATCAAAGGCCTTTTATGGGTAGGGAAGGTAGGCTGAAAACCACAGTACTTGGACTTTAAACAGTCAAATAATTCAACAAGCCCTCTTTATAAGGGGCTGTACCTCATGTATGTATAATCCTACCCAGTCCTACATCAGTTTCCTCCTTTACCGTAAAGTAAAGCAGGACTGCTGAGAGCAATGGCAGGAGGGAAAGCGGATCCCAGTAACTGGCACCATGGTGGAAGCTGCTAAGAAGGAAACGAGGCATTTCTGACAGTGGGCTGCTTAGTCACTGTAATCGTGCAAAAATATTAATCCGAATTGTGCATATTAACAGTTACTGCTGAACACTTGTGTATTTGAGTGTACAGGTGTGATCGTATCTGTATGTATGAGAGGTTTGCACATGTGTATCTTTTTTCCCCTCTTGTTCAGTGCACTTATATTGGACCTATGGTACAAATGCATCGTTTTCTTTTGTTATTCAAAGAGGCCGTTTCGTTCTTCAAACCACGCTCACTCAGGCAACCCTCTTCAGAAAGACTGACCTGGAACATCTAGCATGACACAGACATCCCTTAAACTGTATCGCCTCTTTGTCAAACCGGACTCATCCATCCCTGTTATTCTCACCAAGCACTGCTATTAACGAACGCTTGTGATGAAGCTACCCAGAATCCTCTGGGTCACTGCCTTGGAGAGGCTCGAGAAGGATCAGTGAGCTGAGCACCACAACGTAAGATCCCTGACAGAGAAAGTTTTTTCACGCCGACATTCTGTGCTCATCCTTTACGCCTGTGATGCTACGGCTATAAATTAAACTATCTTGTGAATCAGCAGCACTCGGCATCAAAACGTACCTTGTGATCTCTGATAAAACTTTTATCTCAGTATAATCCTTCTGTCTTATCCGAGGTGCCTGCAGACATGTAGCATGTATGTGTTTTAGGGTGGGAGGGGTTTTTGGGGCTAATTTACAAGATGCGGGTTAATCTGCAACAATGGACGAAAACAGAAGCCCAAGGCAGGAATCACTTTTGATCCAAGCCGCTTCGCTTTGGTCCAATAAGTACAATGAACATCTTGCCGTTCAACATTGATCCCTGGTTTGTTTTGTGCTCTTAGTCTAAGTGAAAGAAGGAGCGGTGTTTATCACAGTCTAGAGTTGTAGGCGGATGAGGGGTGGAAGGAATTAAATGTACAGTGGTCTTTTTGTACCTTGGCTTTAATTTATTAAATATATCTGAGACTGCAGCTATTGACGTCTAACGGTTGTGGGTGTTTTTATTTTTGTTCTATCAGCACTTCTGTCAAAGATGTACTTGTTCTTCTAGATGCTGACTCAGGTTTTCGAACATTAGTTTGCATGAGGACAAATCTCGTCTAGTTTAGGTTTATAAAATTGCATCAGCTTCTTTCACTTCAACAAAATTTCATCTGGAGTATAATCAGTCTCTCCAATAAGCCTAAACACGTATAAATTCTGAGGTGATTTATCCATAAGATACTTTCCAGTGGGTTATTTTTTCAGTAACAAATGTACACTATCATTTAAAACACAACTCAGTAATTAAAGATAGATTTCTATGGCAGGATGTCTTAAAATGCAAAGTTTTTAAGTGTGCTAAAGAAAAAAAAGCCAAGTTTTGCTTTGTGTGTTTCTGGGTTGTTGATGACATCACAAGAGGCACATGGATGGAGGCAGCATTAGTAAACCTCAGGGATTTCAAGTCAAGTTTATTTGTATAGCATATTTCAGCAACAAGGCAATTCAAAGTGCTTGACATGATAAACACATAACATTGCAGTGGCAAAACAGAGGTGTAAAGAAAAGTGGGAATCCAGATTAAAGCGAATGATGTTCCAGTTATTAATCAAAGGCTAAACAAATGGATTTTTCGCCTTGATATAAAAGAACTCAGTGTTTCAGTATTTTTGCAGTTTTCTGGAAGTTTGTTCCAGATTAGCGAAGCATAAAAACTGAATACTGCGTTTCCATGTTTAGTTCAGATTCTGGGGATGCAGAGCAGACTTGAACCGGAAGACCTGAGTGGTCTGGAAAGTTAGTGTATATATTGGTATACTGTATGTTGGCTCTAACCCATTCAGCTATTTATAAGCTAACAAAATTATTATAAAGTCTGTTCTCTGATTTACATGGAGCCAGTGTAAGGACTTCACAACTGGGGTGATGTGCTCTGTTTTACTGGTTTTAGTGAGAATGCGAGCAGCTGCATTCTGGATCAGCTGCAGCTGTCTGCCATTTAAGGAAGAACTGTGAAGAAAACTGTTGCAGTAATCAGTGCAACTAAAGAAAGACGCATGGATATAGATCTTGTTGGGACATTAGTCCTTTAATCCTGGAGATGATCTTTAGGTGATAGAAGGCCGATTTTGTAACGGTCTTTATGTGTCTCTGAAGGTTCAGGTCTGAGTCCATCACTACACCCAGGTTTTGGCCCTGATCACTAGTTTCTAGCTATAATAACTGAAGCTGTGTGCTGACTCAAGATTGTGTCTCTTTAGTTCCAAAACTAATTCAATTTTGTTTCTATTGAGCTGAAAAAAGTTATAGCGCATTCACACATTGATTTGTTCTAAGCATCTGTTCAGTGCTTGGATGGGTTAATAGTCACCTGGTGACATAATGTAGAGCTGTCTATCATCTGTGTAGTTATAGCTGATCTCATTACTTATAATCTGAGCTAGTGGGAACATAAGGGCCTCCAGGTCACTGGGTGTGAAGACAGTAACAAACATTACATTTTGTCAAGTGGCATCATTAAAAACATCAATACATATCAAATGGGTTGGTCAATGTTCCAGTTATTATGGGTCAAAAGCAGCTCTAAACAGGTGGATTTCTAGCCTTGATTTAAAGGAACTCAGTGTTTCAGCTGTTTTGCAGTTTTCTGGATGTTTGTTCCAATTTGTGGAGCATAGAAGCTAAATGCTGCTTTTCCATGTTTGGTTCTGGGGATGCAGAGTAGGCTTGAACCAGAAGACCTAAGTGGTGTGGAAAGCAGTTTCAGCACAGAAACCGGACTGAAAGACATCAAAGCGGTTAAGAAGCTATTTAACTGTTGAAACAATTTTTTCAATAATCTTGCTGATGAATGGAAGGTTGGAGATTGGCCTGTAATTTTCCAACAGTGGTGGTTTGATAACTGCTGTTTTTAAAGCTAGGAAAACACCTGATAAGAGGGATGAGTTTAGGCTACTATTTCAATCAGATCAGATGCAATGACAAGGAAAACTTTCTTAAAGAAAGCTGTGAAAAAGCTGAGATATTAGAGCTACAGGGGGTTAAACCTTATGTATACAAGCCAGACAACTCCAGAGACCCTCAATCCATGATGGGTGCTGCCATGGATGGTGAAGCTGAATCAAACAGTTACAAAGGCAAAGATGGTTTTCACAACTTTTACTCGCACCAATCTGTTTATATTCCTGTTTGAATTTTTCCATCTGATTATTTCCATGCTTCCTCAAAAGAGCACAGTTTCTGCAATGTCAAATTTATCCCTTTAGAAGTTTGAACTACACACATTTGTTTTATTGTCAACATTTTTGGGAGAAATGCTTTGGCAGCTTTGTTTTATGATATGTAGCTCTGGTTGAGAGATCAAGGTGATATACTATGACAAAACTATGAAACCTATGATACTGGGGAGCAATAAACTCTGTCACAAAGAATTTAGCAGCAGACATTCAGCCTTCCCTGCAAACCTGTCAAAGTCTCCCAGGCAATAATTTTCAGCAGAAGTAGCAGGTGATGTATCAAGTCTGCAGGAAGCATCGTTGGAACTTGAAGAGTGTTTTAATGCAACGCATCAACCTGACCAAATGGTTTTTATAACAGCTTGGCTCGAAAAAAATCTTTGATAATAAAATCTGTCCGTTCCAATCTGTTTTGTTCCTCTTCACAAACCATTCCCATGAGTTACATTGTTGCCAAATTTATCATAAAATCCACGCAGTGCTTTCACATTCTTCTAAAACATTAGCTGTAGCTGTGGAGAATGCAATTAAACACATTTGAAGGAGGAATTTGATTAAAAACATGATGCAAGGGCACTGGGTGGCTCAGTTGGTAGAGCATGCGCATTATGTGCAGAGGCTATTCCTTGACGCGATTTCTGGTCTTGGGCCATTTGTTGCATGTCTTCCGTCTCTCCATCCTATTTCCTGTCTGGCTACTGTTCAATAAAGGCCACAGGTACCAACAGAATCTAAAACAACAAACAAACAAACAAACAAACAAACAACCCCCCCACACATGATCCAAATAGGGGGGAAAGCAGAAATGGATGTGCTTGAAGCACAACCAGCAGTTGCCTTATGTGATGTCACCAGAGGGAGGTACCTGTCCAAGCTTGTTCTGTAGGAGGGTTGACCTTGATGCCAACTTGAGCAATATTATTTACAACAAAGTAGTTGAAAAAAATGATTGAGCTGTTGTTTTGAAGGTTTAAAACTATGAAAGAAGCGAGGTTGTGGAATAACTTGGTGAACTTTAAGTGTTTAAGCAATGTGTAATAATTAAAGTTTGAAGAGTTTAACAGTTCGAAGATTGGTGTGAAGCTCATCTGAAATTACAGCTGGATTTTTTTTTTTTTTTTTTTTTTTTTTTTTTTTTTTTTTTAAAAAAAATAAAATATGGAGAGGCGGGGTGGTGATGCGGTGCATTCAAGGTCTTCCCAAACTGTCTGACGTCCCAGGATGTTCTCCCTGAATAATCCCCAGCTGCGCATGCGTCATACGGTCAGAGCGGCGCACGTGTTGAGCTCCGTCCATCCTGCAAGTCTGCAGAGCCGACCCGTAAAAAGACCACTTCCAGTCTTACATCAGGAAGACGAGTCTTCTCCAGGTCTCCTGTGTTGATCTCAGCTTTTCATCCTAAACTAGTGAAGCTCCTGCACGTAAGTTAGCTTCCTGCTAACTCTCTCAGCCATAGGTTTCATGCAGCAACCTCCCCCTTTGGATATGTTAGCCGTGTTACTCATTATTCATCTTCTTGCAGAGTCACTTTTATACTGTGTTTATGTTGTTGAACTCACAGTTACCGTGACAAGAGAGTGTGTGTGTCGAATACATGCTGCAGTTTGCTGCATAAAGTTCCTGATATTTATTTGCACCCAGTCTTTGAATCATGTCTCTGTGTTTGGGTTTTTAGAGCATGAATGGGAAAGGTAGAGCTGATGTGAAAGAGCCTCGAAATCAGTAAATCTCTTGTTAGAGCAGTTTAATGCACACGATGATGTGCATGACAGAAGCAGACATGCATCTTAGAAATAAACTGATGCTGCTTTCAAAAAGATATGACATTTTTTCCTCTTATATAAAACTAGAAGGTCTGGCTCAGTTCTTTGTTTATGGCTTGGTTTTTTTTAAATTTTATTTTTATCTTCACTCATTGATGGCATCAGGGTTCCTTGTGTTTACAAACCATCATAAACATCTTGTTCTTTTCACTTAACGTAGCACAATATATATATATATATATATATATATATATATATATATATATATATATATATATATATATATATATATATATATCTGTTTGTTCTTGCTGACTTGCTAAAGAAGGAATTTGAGTCTGATCAATCAGAACATCTAAAACACAACAAAGGGCAGTCTTGATCTGAGTTCATTCTCTAGATTAGGGAGGTTTCTTATCAGGGCTCATCTTGTTTCAGTACATTATCTGTAGAAACCAGACTTCCCCTCATCATCAGGTTGTGTTTAATCGTCCTGAACTGATCTTGGGAGTTGAGACAAAGCTTGGAGAGAGCTCTCTAACCACGGGTTAAGGTTGTTGAACTTTGCCCTTTGAGTGATCTGTTTCTCTTGAAAGTGTAGTTTAAAGTTCATTTTTAAAAATAGATTAATTTTCAATCATTTCAATGATTTACTTATTTATTTATTGTCTCACTTGTTTTGAAGTAGTTTCTGAGTCTCTAAAGTTCAGTATCCATAGTTGAAAAGTATGTACATTTAAGCTGAGAAAGGAAGTGGTTCACACCTTCATCTGAAACGTTGAAGTGTTTGGAATATGATTTGATTCTTTTCCCCCAGGTTTGGATAACCATGGAAAAAAAGTTTTGAATAAAAATCTGTTAAAGTTTCCAGACGTTTATCCATGTATATAGGAAGCAGCCATGTAAACTGGATTTCTTTGCCGCTCTCCTCACCAGTCATGGCTGTGGTGAGGTTCTACAGTAGCGAGGCTCTGAACGGACGAGCCTTGCAGAGGGCAGCGAAGCTCTTCCCTCGTCTGTCGATCACAACCGAGCTGTGCTACAATGTGGAACTGACAGGTGAGATCACACCGATGGACTCGGTGTGGAGAGCGAGGTCGTTCTAAAAGCAGTTGTTGTCCTGATCTCTGCTGCAGGATGTGAGAGTCTCGATGCGGAGCAGAAGGAGGTCCTCCTCTGGTTGTTTCGTCCTCCACTGCAGGCAGAGCCGCTGTCTGACGAGCCGAAGCTCACAGAGGGAAGCGGGGACAAACTAGTGGAGATCGGACCGAGGTGCTGCTTGTGGTTTCTACACACCTGAGTCTGAGGGGGGTCATTGGCCAATCCTGGCATCATTTTATTAATTCTAGCATAACAGTACATACAGCTGCCTTAAAATACTTTTTAAAAAGCACAATATATTGCAGCAGAATGATCTCAAATAATTTTAGAGTATCAGTTTTTGACTCCCCTGCTTTGTACAGCCTCCTTTAGCCAGTCGGAAAGAACTTAATCCTTTTCGGTACCATTTCAAAGGGGTGGTGTAAAAAGAGAGGGGGCTCTTTAACTATTCCTCTTTGCATAATTAGTCTTGAGCCTCCAGAGTCCTGGCTTCTGTCTTCTGCTCCCCTGTCTTCAGGCACCCTGCAGGTTTTTCTAGAGGATTTAGCTCTGTGGACTGAGGTAGCCACGAAAGAAGGTTGATTTGGCCGTATATTCTAGACCATTATTCTCTGAACTGACCCAGTAAAGAGCCATTTTAAATTTTCTAAGAGTTCATGATGCTATGCACTTTAACAAGGTCCCTATGGCTTTTTGGAAGAGAAACAAGCCCACAGCATCACTGATTCTCCACTGAGTATGCTCAGAGGTGTAGGTTGTCTAACTTTTACGCTCTCAGATTATGCTGCTGCAACAACAGCTAAATTTATCTTTGGCCTTTTTACACATCTTTACCAGGGGTGACAATTAATAAAGGAAGTATTGTATTATATTTGGAATCTGGTCCCCAAGATAGAATGTGTGAAGCCTCACATGTTGAACTGGGGAAAATTTATTTTAGAAATGTATTTATTCATGTAATCGGAGGCTGGGGGGTTAACGAGATCGACATGAATCTTCATCCGGGCTTTTAATGAATAGTCATGTGAAAGGCCACCGAGGTGAGACATCCCTGATGCTTTGAGCCTGAATGTGTAATAAATGTATTATAATTTAGTGTGTTTTAGAGGAATGAAATGAGAAACTATCAAAATGTTTGAAGTGGAAATGCACCGATCAGACTTTTCCCGCCCAATACCGACTCCTGGTTATCTTTTTGGTTTGATCTTCTGAATTTTTTTCACTGATTCAATGTTTTTCAAAGCATTATAACATATTAAAGACAAAAAAAAATGCACCGCAGGTTCTTCCCTAGAGGTATTGGCTTTGAATTAAACAGAAAATAAAGTAGGCACAAAATCATTCTGGTTTATGCATCAAAGTACGTCTCCCTGACTTTTGACTTTTTTTTCCCCAACTCTAATAAAGTATATTAAAATACCCGCTGATTATTTATAAGGGGGTAATCAGGGCAATAAAAACTGTCCAATTTTAATATCTTCCTGGTGCAGTTTAAACTACTTTGGGATGCAGATCAGTATGGGTGTTATTATGTATTGCTGCTTGAAGTAGACTCTTTTATTGAGAAGAAACCACCTTTCATAAAAGTATCAGCCATTTTACCTTTTGACCGGAAACGGCAGATTTTCAGCTTGATTGGGCCTTACTGATGAACTACGTGTCTGAAACTCCAAAAATTCAATCTTTTTTTCAATCAGGGAGTATATATAATCAATGACTGCTCATAGCAGGAAGGGTTCAGAAAAGTACTTTGAATTCTTTTTTTTATACGTTCCTATTGGTTCAAACAGAAATTTTGAATTGGTTAAACCGTCAGCAGCAGAAATCAGTCAAAAACTGATCGATGCACTGCAGTTATTCAATACGTGGACTCTTTTTGAAAAACTTTGCTCTCAGTTAGGTAAAGCGGCCTTTATAAAAATGTATGTTTTTATATAGTTTTCCCTTGGTGTATTTTTAGGTTAAACTTCTCTACTGCCTGGTCCACGAACGCCGTGTCCATCTGCCAGAGCGCCGGCCTCTCCAGCGTCACCCGAGTCGAGCAGTCCCGCAGGTTTCTAATCAAGGTGCCAACGCTCACCGAAGATAAGGTCACGATTTGGTTTTACTCAATGTTTCCACGCCTCTGAAGTGACCCATCTGTCTCCTCGTCAGCCCAAGAACGGACAGAGCGTGAGCGAACTCAGCGGAGACGTGAAGGAGTTGATCGAGAGTCTCTACGACAGCATGACGGAGTGCGTCTATCAACTTCCCATCACCTCCTTCGCTGTGGAAACCACGCCGCAGCCGGTGTTTGAGGTGGACATCCTGGGGAAGGGTCGCACAGCCTTGGAGATGGCAAACCACGAGCTGGGTGAGACTTTTTGGTAGCTCTTGGGTCTCTCTTGCTCAGCTTTTACTTCTACACACACACACACACACACACACACACACACACACACACACACACACACACACACACTGAGTCTCTGGAGTTTATAACCTGGTGTGACTTCTCTGTCTCTCTCTCTCATCTCCTTCTCCATGCTTCCTTTTCAGCCTTGCAGCTGTCTGTAAGTACTCGGTGTGCTGAAGGAGGCCGTAATGTCACATGATGCATGACATTACCACTTAGCTTGTCGGAGTCACAAGACGATGAAGATGCTGCTGATTATTTGACGTGTGCACGTGTTTTGTTTCTGTGTGCTTCTCTGATGTCGTGAACCCAACAGACTTGGTCGACCTCATTAAACAGACCATACATCCTATATGTTCTTGTGACTTGGGAGCAAAGCTGAGGATTTCGTGGGGGTTTTGTGGAGTGAGGGTAAAAGGAAAAGATTTAGCGAAAAGTATTCACTCCTTTGAAACTTTTCCATGTTTTGTCACAGTGCAATCATGAGTTCCAGTGTATTTTTAGTGAGGTTTAATGTGATAGGCGAACACTGAGTAGCACATAATGGTGCGGTGGAAGGAACATCGTACAGGACTTTGAGATTTTTTTTTACAAATATTAATCTGAAAGTATCATTTGCATTTGTTTGCACCAGCTGCCTTTTGTCAATAATTATTGGAACCACCTTTTACTGCAACTGCAGCTTCAGGTCTTAGAGGGTATGTGTCTACCAGCTTTGTACGTCTATAGACCATTTTACTTTGCAAAACGGCACAAGCTCAGTCTCAAACTGGATGGAGAGCATCTGCGAACATAAATCTTTTTAAAAAAAGTTTTGCTAGATTCTATTAGATTTCAGTCTGGACTTTGACTAGGCCATTCTAACACATGACTATGATTCAATATAAACCGTTCCGTTGTAGGTCTGGCTGTATGTTTTGGACATTATCCTGCTGGAAGATGAACCTCGGTCCCCAGTCTCAGCTCTTTTGCAGCTGATAGCTGGTTTTGCATGATACTACCACCACCATGTTTCACTGTGGGCACGGTTTGTTCAGGATGTGAAAAGGTCTGGTTTTTTAACCTTTGAATGTACCCACAACTCTCTCCCTGAACTGTCTGTCATGTTGCTTTGTCTTCATGAGGCTGTTTGTTCACTAATGTTCTCTAACAAACGTCTGAGGTCTTCACAGAACAGCTGGATTTAAACTGAGACTAAACTAGACATTGATGGACTCTGTTACCTAATTGGGCAACATCTAAAGGCAACTGGATGTACTGGATTTTATTTTGGGGGTATCACAATAAAAGGGGGGTTAATTTCAATGCATCCTACTCGTCAAACTAAAAAAATGTCAAACTCTATGTACTATTTTCCTTCTACTTCCCAATTATGCACTACCTCGCGTCGTTCTTCCCCACAAAACACTTGTTGACCTACAGTGAGGTTTATGGTTGTAACATGAAAAACATGGAAACATTCAAAGAAGAAAAAAACTGTAGTACAACCATGTTCTCTTCACATACCCACTTTCACTATACACATAAAGACCTTTTGTTGTCAATAATGACAACTATATTATATTCAAAGTCACATTAGGGTATTGAAAGGCATAAATCTAGTCTAACACATTTGGTAAGCGCTGATTTTATTTTCTTTTTCTGTTGAGGAGAACATGATTTATGTTATTAGGATCAGACGATCAGATTACCAGTTATCAAATGCGTGTGCCTGCAGAGCCAGACTGTGTGGGGTTTGTCCTCCCTTGGAGCAGCGTAGGGTGCGTGTTGGTTTGTGTGTTTGTGCATTGCTTCATGCGGCCTCTTTTGCTTCGGTTGTCATGCTGTTGTCTGTGTATGTGCTGCAGGTCTGGCCTTTGACTCCTGGGATCTGGACTACTACACATCGATGTTCCAGAGGATTAAAAGGAACCCCACCAGCGTGGAGTGTTTTGACCTGGCTCAGTCCAACAGGTGGGGGGGGGCTGAGCGCAATGAAGGAATCAGCTGAGGAGCTTCAAGTGCTCCGTTTCGTTTTTGATTCCGTTTCTTTGTATCCCTCTGTGTCCCAGCGAGCACAGCCGGCACTGGTTCTTCCGTGGGCGAATGCTGATCGACGGGCAGGAGCAGAAGGCGACCCTCTTCAGCCTCATTATGGACACCCAGCGGCACAGCAACCAGAACAACGTCATCAAGTTCTGCGACAACAGCAGGTGGCGTTGGAGACGGCGCGGCTGCCACGCGTTGTGGGTGTGATTCTGGCGCTGCTCACTCAGTGAAATGTGTTCTTTCTGTGATCAGTGGAATCAGAGGCAGGGAGCTGCAGTGCATTTACCCAGCAGACCCCTCCGAAGCGAGCCCGTACGAGACACGGCGCTCACTGCGACACGTTATCTTCACCGCTGAGACGCACAACTTCCCAACCGGTCGGCACTCAGAAACATTCGCACTTCCCTTATCACAAGTCCTGATGTGTTTCCTGTCCAAATAATAATGCTGGGCGAACAATGATCGAACCTTGTAGGTGTTGCGCCGTTCAGCGGAGCCACCACAGGGACTGGAGGTCGCATCAGAGATGTTCAGAGTGCCGGACGAGGAGGACACGTTATCGCTGGGACTGCAGGATACTGCTTCGGAAACCTGCACATCCCAGGTATCTCACTACGCTGTTCGAATGTTTCAGTTTTATTTTATTTTCCTGAGATGCACCTATAATCCCAGAACAAAAATAGATAGTCAAGTTGGAAAAACTAGAAGTTTACATACACCAAATAAAAACTCACATACAATCTTTTTTTTTTTTTTTTTTTTTTTTCCAGTCTGAAGTTAAATCAGACCAAACTTCTCTTCTTTTAGGTTAGTTAGAATTACCAAAATTATTTTGATTTGCTAAATACCACAATAATTAGAGCAAGAATTTGCCAGAGATTTATTCATTAATGTAAATGGCCAAACATCTCCATTTGGATCGTGTCTGTTCAGAGGACACTGTTCCAGAAACCTTCTGATTAATTTAGATGCACATTTACAACCTTTAGTCAGGGTGAAATATTCACTTTGGAGAGGGAGTGTTCTCCAGACAACTTTTCCAAGCATGACATTCTTTAGGGTTGCACAATATATATCATCATCGCAGTATCAGTGTCTGCAATATTGATATCACAAAGGAATGTTTGGAGTGCAATAATTGTTGGCCATTGTATTCCAAGTGTTATGAACTTGCATTTTTCATGCTAATGTAATATTTAGCCAGGTCTCACTTCAGCAGATGATCCCACTGGATACTAACGGCGTTGCCCAAAATGCTAAAGGGTCACAGAGTGATGGAGCACAGATGAGAAGGAGAGGAAAGAAGGAAATAGCCAAATATGACAAGTGATATTGTCCTTGCAAGATTTTCTAATATTGTGCAGCCCTAACATACTTGTTCCGTCTCAAAGTCTCTAAGCACTGTGTGGTCTGACATTGTTTTGGATTTGCTGGGTTTCTTGCCTTTAAGAGAATTTTGCACTTTTGTATTATAGGGCATCTGTAGGAACAATAATAAACGATGGAAATTTAGAAAAATTGGTCTTAAAATCATACAGAAAATGTTTTAGTTTCAGTACGTTACTCTTCTGCAGGGTATAGTCTCCCTTGGGAGCACGAAGGAGAGGGGTGGGAGTATCCATCCAGCTTTGCCCCTCCACTGCAGGTCGCCGTTGAAGCCAGCGATGGAGCTTCAGACTACGGCAACAAGTTCGGAGAACCTGTCCTCTCAGGTGTGAAAAGGCAGTTTAAGTCAGAGTTAATTCACACAACCTAAGCGATCAATTTGCACTGTAAAGCAAGGATGTTTATGGTCATAGTATAACCACCACTGTGGTAAATTACATTTACTCAAAGTTAAGAACATGGGAAGAATAAAGTGGTTGTGGTTTTATGTCCTGGAATAATTTAATATTTGTACTGAGGATGTTTGGGATTACGATACAAACATTTCAGGAGCTACTTCACTAAATTTCAGTGTTATGTTTGGTTACTATAATTTTCAAGCCATCTTCCTTTAGGTTTTGCTCGTTCCTTTGGCATGCGGTTGGCTAATGGGGAGCGACGGGAATGGATTAAGCCCATCATGTTCAGCGGTGGTCTTGGGTCGATCGAGGACAGCTACGTGAAGAAAGAAGAGGCAGAAGCTGGTATTGTTTAACTGTCTGTGTGAACTCAAGTAATCAATTCTACTGCTATATTTACACACGCATCAATCAGTGACTCACTCTGTCTCCTTTCGCTCCTCCACGGCTGTTTGCAATCAGGGATGGAGGTGGTGAAGATTGGCGGGCCGGTGTATCGGATTGGCGTGGGAGGAGGAGCGGCCTCTTCTGTTCAAGTGTGAACCCCAGAAAGGCTGGCAGCATCCTTACATGGTGCTAATGATTTTCTTCTTTTTTTTTTTTTTTACATTTGTAACAAGGAAACAATATTGTTATTATAGGTGCAAGGAGACAACTGCAGTGAGAGGGATCTGGGAGCGGTCCAGAGGGGAGATGCTGAGATGGAGCAGAAGATGAACCGTGCTCTCAGGGCATGCCTGGAAAGAAGCAACGGGAACCCGATCTGCAGCATTCACGATCAAGGAGCAGGAGGAAATGGTTATATATATATATATATATATATATATATATATATATATATATATATATATATATATATATATATATATATATATATATATACTAAACTTAGAAATTAGAATTAGAGGCAGAGTACTGACACATGTTCTTATCTTAAGGTAATGTTCTAAAGGAGCTCAGTGAGCCAGCAGGGGCTGTGATCTACTGCAGCAAATTCAAGGTAATTGGCACAAACAGCTCAACTTTTTGTTCAGGTTTGCACACAAATGCAGTTACTTTGCATAAAAGGTTGGAGAGAGCAAGACTTTAAGCAGATAACAGGAAGTCTCAGTGGAATACAGCTCTGTTTGCTCTCTTTTATCCATTTGACTTTTTAACTTCTGTCTGTCCTGAAACAAGCTGGATTTATGGATGTTGGCAGCCTTTCAGAAATCTCAGAATTAAGGAAACAATCCTTTTCCCATAGACTACACACAGCATTACTGTGTGTAGTCTATGGGAATACACACAGTAATGCTGTTTCAGTAATGCTCGCGGTGCTAATCGCTATTAGAAGTTGCTAAAGACAGTGTAAGATGTTGGGCTGCCTCTGCTCCTAATGTGTAAATATATACATGATTGGTAATGGCAGCAAGACCAGAAGAAATATTTAAAAAATATTTCTACATAATAATTCTTAAATCTGAATCAGCTAAAATCAGTATCTTCAGGTCAAAACTATACAAAAACTGAAGGTCAGGAGTCAACCACTAAACTGTAAACAGCTCATCTCTAGTTTCCACCCTTCAGAATGGTTGTCTTTATTTTCTAATTAGTTTTATCTTGGTTTAATCCCATCAGTTCCCTCTTTTTTTATTTGTGTGTGCGCAGAAAGGCGACCCCACACTGAGTGTTTTGGAGCTGTGGGGGGCGGAGTATCAGGAGAGCAATGCTCTTCTGCTGCGCCCGTCAGACAAGTCCTACTTGGAGAGAGTTTGTCGGCGTGAAAAGTGTCCTGTTGACTTTGTGGGACGCATCACAGGAGATGGAAAGGCATGTTTCATCTACCTTTGTCCACTGCAGTGTTAAAACTTGGAGGAATAATGTACCAGGATGGCACCAGTGTGTTTATCTTCGTGTTTTTTTCCCCACACAGATCGTGCTGGTGGATGACGAGGGAGGCAGCGGCGAACAGGGAGACGGGGTCCGCCATCCTGTTGACCTGCAGCTCGAGTGGGTTCTGGGCAAGATGCCACAAAAAGAGTTTAAGATGGAGCGTCTGGCCCCCACCCATCAGCGCCTGAGGCTTCCTAGTGGGCTGACGATCAGAGATGCCCTGCAGCGAGTTTTACGTTTGCCTGCCGTGGCCTCGAAACGCTACCTGACCAACAAGGTTGTGTCCTGCAACCTTTACCAAAATAGTTTTTTGTTTTTCTTCTTGATTGTGCAGACACTTTGTGACTCTGTATTCCCGCTCTGTTACCTCCCTCCTTTAGGCGGATCGCTCTGTGACTGGCCTAGTTGCCCAGCAACAGTGTGTCGGCCCTCTTCACACCCCACTGGCTGACGTGGCCGTCGTGGCTCTGTCGCCGTTCAGCCTGGAGGGAGCGGCCACGGCCATCGGGGAGCAGCCAGTCAAAGGCCTGGTTTGTCCTGCAGCGGGGGCTCGGATGGCCGTCGGGGAGGCTCTGACCAACCTGGTGTTTGCCAGAGTCACGGCCCTGAAGGTGAACTCAACTTATACATGTCATCACAAAAATAACAGCAACATATTGTTGAGCTTAAAGAAGTCACAAACACTTTTAGTCCTACTTGATTAGGGAACTTTGTCGACCATTTCCTGCTTGGTATACACTGAGAGTATTTCAGATTTCCTCGTCACATTTCAGGATGTGAAGTGTAGCGGGAACTGGATGTGGGCTGCCAAGCTGCCTGGTGAGGGCGCGTGTCTGTGGGAGGCCTGCAAAGCTATGTGTGAGGTCATGGGTCAGCTGGGAGTGGCCATCGACGGGGGCAAGGACTCTCTGAGCATGGCAGCAAGAGTGGGCACAGAGACTGTCAAAGCTCCAGGTACTCACACTGGGCCTTATTCTTATGGAGCTATATGTATACTGGGCAGTCCCAGTGTACGAACAGTTGAACAGCAGTCATCATTACCTCACCACTGTTTGTGCTCAGCTTCCCCACCCACAAAGAGAATTTTCTTACAGATTTTCACATGATAGCATCACAAAACAAGATTAAACCTAAAACATTTCTTCACACACAAATAAAGTGTCTGTAACAGTAGCGATTTTTATATCTTACTTTCCAAAAGTAAATAGAAAACTCAGATTTTAGGGGTGCTGGATGAGGAGTAGCAAAATAAACCCAATTGTCCAACGCAATATTGTGCAGAACTGCCAAGAAGAAAATGAAGTCAAATTTCTCAGGAGGGTTCCTCCAACTGATCCAGGGCAGAGCCATCTGCCTTGTCGTACCCCCAGATTAGCCCCTTCATCCCATATCTCCTGAAAGGCCCTGATATCCAAACATCCAAGCATGAACAGCCCCTGTAATGTTATGGCTTTGGAGCACCAGGTTTCCCCTTTTAAATGTGGTTCTTGAATCTGCCGTAACTCCATAATGACATGCCTTGGAAGATGAAATCCGCTTAAAGGTTATTCATAAATCTGCATTAAAAAAAAATCTGTTTGATTCATGAAACCCTATAGGGCATAATTACATATCAGAGATCCACAGCTGCAACCTGTTTCTCCTTGGTTATGATCTTTTGTTTATTTAATGGTCTGTTTAAAAGGTGGATATTTAATCCACACACAGTTCAAATTCATACAGTAACTTGTTTTATTACATGTGCCAGTATTTCCTGAGAAATCCTTAGCTCATTCACTGGCGTCTGAAAGTATTTCCTGTTACAGATGCAAAAAGTCCCTTTTTCTCTCTCTGTATCAACTGTCCTTATCTATCGGTGACCAAGCGTGCACGTTTATTTCTTGTTTAAATCATCCATAATAGTCAACTGCGCACAGTCTATTGTATTTTTAAACAATCAGCCCCTCTAACCCTTAAAGTAAATGGAATATAACCTGCCATCAACATATCACTTGAAATCTTGTGCTGCTAAACAATATTTTGCTCCGTTATGAACTAACAAATCTACCACAATGCTTCACTTCATCTGCTCAGTCATATGTCCATAATGAAATGTGTCCCAAAAACAGCCAGGAAAACGCCTGCACAGTCCTCTCTCTGCGGTATGCATGTTTCATTCTGTCTGCGTGTATGAGTTTGTGAATTTATTGGGTTTTAATCTCTTTCAGGCGCTCTGGTTATTTCTGCGTATGCTGTTTGCCCTGACATCACTGCCACGGTGACGCCAGATCTCGAGGATCCAGATGGAAAAGGTAAGATATGCCGAATGAAAGAACGGACAAATCCTTAACTCTGATTGGTTGAAGACGTATTTTTGACAGGAGTTTTGATCAGAGTTCGCACCTTTGACTATAAGCCACACATTCCGCACAGTCACAGTTTGTCTTGTTTTTTTTTCCTGTCCAGGAGTGTTGTTGTGGGTTCCTGTTAGCCCAGGCCGCCACCGTCTCGGCGGTTCTGCCCTGGCTCAGTGCTACATCCAGCTGGGGGACAACTCTCCTGACCTGGACCAGCCTGACGTCCTGAGCGCCTGCTTCAACACCACCCAGAAGCTCATAGAGGGTCAGTTCGCCAGTACAGCAAAAGTCCAACCTTGTCATTATCCAAATGTTTTCTTCGGCTAAGCCTGCCAGAAGGTTGTTTTTTCCAACACTTCCTTCATTTCCAACAGTCTTACCAAACTGCCCCCTGCTGGTTTGATTGTTTATTTCAGCACATAAAGCTGCCATTGATTTGATCTTCTCCTGAGTAATCAGAAAGAAACCAAAATGTCAGTTTTTCTGTATTATTATGAAGCTGAAGTTTTTCTCTTTGCTCAGGTCGTCTGCTCAGCGCAGGACATGACATCAGCGATGGAGGCCTCATTTCCTGCCTCCTGGAGATGGCCTTTGCTGGGAACCGCGGGATTGACGTTGAGCTGTCTTCAGAAGGATCTGGAGGTTATTGAATGGATGTGTCATTTGTTCTGCTTATCTGTCCATAAAGTATTCACCCTCTTCAGATCCTTCAGCTGCTGAGACCGTTTCCAGGCATTCATTTGCTTCCAATTTTACTACAGGATCCATGGAAATAAAAGAACAAGCTTCTAAATTATTTAAACACCATGCGCTCTTTGGAGGATAACTGCTGCTCCTTAGTTTCAGATTGAAACATTTAAACTCTCAACAGGTCAAAGATGTTGGCCTGTTATCAAATACATCAGTTTGTTTCGTGTTTGACCATTTTACTGTTTAAGTTTAAGTTTTGGCTGAAGTACTCTTTATTTGGGGTTGTACTCTGCTGTTGAACCGAGCTCCTGAAATCCAGAAGTTCCTTGTGGATTAATAACAGATCAACAACTCATCCATCAAAACTCTGGAAAATCCCTCCATTCTCACATAGTGGGAGGTCTGTGTTTCCATAACCCTTAACTATTGGAGTTTTATACATGCTAAAGTACCTTTTAAGGGAATCATTGTTTTATTACATTTAATTCATTTAAATATTAGGTTAAACTGGGAGGCTTTCTATTTTTGTCTCTAAGCTACATGCATCATTTTAGCTTTTTCTTTATGCTCAGACTTTTCTTCGCCAACTGGTTTCTGCTGCTCTGTTTCATCTTTTTGAGCTCCTCCATGCTCAGACTTAACTTTGCCATTTGAGATTTGATGTATTACTTCTGCTTAGATTTAAACTACTGTGGCACTTTAGTTTTACATTAAATTGTATCCATTGAAGTATTTTTGCAATATGATCTGTAGGGATTTCTGCTGCACTTCAGCTTTCAGTATATTTGAGCTCATCCCTTCGGCTCACAGCCTTCACACGGCGTTTTCACAGGAAATGCAGTTTTTCTCCGTTATTCGGTAAACCTGGGCGCTTCCTGTTTTCTGTGCAGTGATGGAGCTGCTGTTCAGCGAGGAGCTGGGTTTGGTTCTGGAGGTTTCTCAGGCTGATCTAGAAGCTGTTCGTCAGAGCTACAGGGATGGAGGCCTGCAGTGCCGTCAGATCGGCAGAACCCGCGGCTTCGGACCAGATGCTATGGTGAGACGTCTGCTTCGGCGCAGACTGTGCCAGGACCCTTTTCTCTTCACGCTGATTGATTCTCTTCCCCCGTGGTCTTCCAGGTGAGAGTCCGGGTGGACGGACAGGAGGTTCTTTACGAATCAATGCCTGACCTCAGAGCAGTTTGGGAGGCAACAAGCTTCCAACTGGAGCGCCTCCAAGCCGACGAGCTCTGTGTGAAGCAGGAGGAGGAAGGGCTTTCAAAGAGAACACAACCTTACTTGAAACTGACCTTTGACCCATCTGAAACTCCCAGCATACGACAGCTCAGTAAGATCAATATAACTAGGACTAATATTATGGAATATTCCATTGCAAAAGTATTTATGAGCGTCAAACATTTTGATATTGTATCACGTTACAAACACAAATTACAATGTATTTTATAGAAATTTATTGTGATAGACCAGTAGAATATAGTTCATAATGGTGATATGGAAAAAAATCCTAAGAATAAATGATTTTGTATGGCGTGCAGTTTAGTTTAGCTTCCTTTACTCTGAAATCCCAGAATAAGATCTTCAGATTTTTAGACTTTTATTTGTGTAAGAAAATAACTTCATAATTATACTACATGTTGGTTGATCTATTATTTTAAATCTCCCAAAACTACATTAAAGTTAGTGGTTCTAACGTGAAAAGTTGAAAGGGTAAGGATGCATTTGCAAGTTTTTATATTTTGTGATAAAGTAATCCTAAAGTTCACCGAGTCATTCGTCTTTCAGCTGCAGGTCTGCCACGTGTCGCTGTGATCAGAGAGGAGGGCAGCAACGGAGACCGAGAGATGTCTGTCTCTCTGTTCATGGCAGGCTTTGAGGTCAATAAGAAGACCTTCACAATCAAAGCGAAGCATGTGCGTGCGTGTTCAGTTCCTGGTTTAACCTGTAACCCTGGTTGTGTAGGTTTGGGATGTCACCATGCAGGACCTCTGCTCCGGCTCCTTAACCCTCCAGCCTTTCAAGGCGGTCGTGTTTGTCGGAGGATTCAGCTACGCAGACGTCCTGGGATCAGCTAAAGGTAAAACCATGAAACCATCCAAAGACTTAGCCATGGAGTGCTCTCAGGTGCAGGGTTCCTCCAAGTGTAATAATTGATTTCTTTTTTTAAGGCTGGGCTGCAACTGTAGCCTACAACCCCAAGGCTAAAGCTGAATTTGAGCACTTCCAGCGGAGGGAAGACACCGTGAGCCTGGGAGTGTGCAATGGCTGCCAGCTGCTCGCCCTGCTGGGCTGGGTGGGAGAGGGAGAGGATGGAGCAGGTGAGGTTAGAAGGAAATACTAACACTGAATAACAGAATATCTACACTGTCTTGGATGCATAGATATCCAAATGTAGGAGCTAAAAAATTTATTTTTTTACATGACTGAAAAAAACCCAGTTTCTCTCACTGATGTTTACTCAGACTGAAAACTGACATGTCTTTAAATGTCTCAAATTTAACTACGAGCACGGCTGTCGTTACTGCACAACGTATTGACTAGACATTTTGGTGAGGCTGTATTTAAGGTAGTTTTGTTTCAGGTGAACGTAAGATGTAGTTTTTTGGGGTTTTTTTAGATGCAGCAATGAAGTAAGATGATTTATTTAAACCCAGTCTCTATAGATCAGTAAGCCACATTCAGGCCTCTTACAGCATGTTTGGGGTTGTTGTATTGCTGGAACATGAACCTTCACCCCAGTCTCAAATCTTCTCCAACCTTTAACAAGATTACCTCCATGTAGGGCTGGGCGATATGGCTTAAAAATAAACTCTCCGATTTTTTTTTTCATACCAGATCCGATTTTAATCTTTTTTTTTTTTTTTTTTTTTTTCTTGCTTTCTTTTCTAAAAAAGAAATTACGATTGACAGAAAATGTTTTCAAAATGTGGCTTTTATTTCAATCATCCCTTCTGTGAGTTGTACAATGGAGCATTAGGGCCAGGCTAAAAGAATTTTTGTTTAATTATGAGAATATAGTCATAATATTAGCAGAATAAGGACGCAATTTTACCAGAAGAACATCTTAAAATTGAGAAAAAAGTCGTTTTAATGGGAAAAAAGCTTGGATAAATTTTTTTTTTTTTTTTTCATGTTGGAGTTCTCATAAAATTACTACTTCATTCTTCTAATATTCTGACTTTATTCTGGTATTATTACGACTTTATTCTCGTATCGTATCGACTTTAATGCCATACGACTTTATTCTCGTATTACATAATGTTACTATTCTTGTAACATTATGACTTTATTTTCATTTAAAAAAATTGTTAGCCTTGCCGTAATACTCATCATCATGAGTTAACCTGAATTCAAAGTCCAAATAAATAGAAGGTGTAAAAAATGCTTATCAAACAAGATGCTGGATTTTGGGCATGCTGACATCACTCTGAACAACGGAAACACCAGGAGTACATTGGTGGAAAAAAAAAAAAAAAAAATTCAGATTTTCCAAAAATTAAATCTTCAAAAACCAAAAATTCACCTTCATATCAACTCTGATCAGCTTCCTTGTCTTTGCTGGGGGAAAAAACCCACATCATGATGCTGCCATTGCCATGTTTCACTGTAGGAATAGTTTTCAGAGTCATTTAAGCAGAGCATCGTCTTCCACGTGTTTGCTTTGTCCCCTATTTGTAAAAGCTTTGACAACCAATCACTTCCCTTCCACTTCACAATCATGCAGCGCTTTGTATTGATCCATCACATAAAATCCTAAGAAAAGGGATATAATGCAATAAAGTATGGAAAGTTTTTTTTATTTTACTTCTTTCTCCAATTTTTTCTTTTGATAGGCTCTGAAGTGGTGCTGACCCACAATCGGTCCGGGAGGTTTGAGTCGCGGTTCGTCAGCGTTGGGATCCAGAAGTCCCCGTCCATCTGGCTGAGAGGCATGGAGGGCTCTGCTCTGGGAGTCTGGGTTGCACATGGAGAAGGTAAAACTCTGAACCGTACTGGATCCGTTGGGGTCATGCAGCAGTTGATTAAAATAAAAATCAAGTTTTACCAAATGTACTTCCTGAATAGCTCTTTACACTAGGAGGTTAAGTCGAGGTGGGGGTGGGAGGGGGCTTATTTATTGGACAAAAGTGGTTCATTCGTCTGAGTGGCTTCACAGAGCAGAATCAGCAGCTGTGTTTGACATTTATCCGCTCCATCCTGCAGGTCTAATGCGATTCCGCAGCCTCCAGGCCCAAGACCTGATCACTTCTTCTGGTCTTGCCCCTGTCCGTTACCTTGACGACCAGGGCTCCCCTACAGAGGAGTACCCTCTGAACCCTAACGGATCCCCTCAGGGCATCGCAGGCCTTTGCTCCAGGGACGGAAGGCACTTGGCCATGATGCCCCACCCGGAGCGCTGCACCCTCGGCTGGCAGTGGCCCTGGGCTCCGAGGAACCTCAGGCCTTCGCTCACACCCTCCCCCTGGCTGCGCATGTTCAGGAACGCAGCCACTTGGTGCAGCAACACAGATTAATGCTGCCGTTTTAATACAGTTCTAGTGCTGTTCAAGTATTACATGATTCAACTTTTCACTTTCTGCTCCACTTGTCTTCGTGTCATTATTGCACACAGTGTTTGATGTGACGGTTAGGAATTCATGACAGATGTTTACATGTTAAACCATCTCACACTAATCATGTTTGCTATTATCAGCTGCATCCCTGAAACTTTTAAAACTGAGCCTTGCTAATGAATTTGTTAAAGTTTTCTGGGACCTAAATAAAGATGAACATCATAGAACAATAAATATTCTTTATTTTAACCATAAAAACAACTTCATACAATGTCACATATATACAGGGAAAACATCACAGTACTGGCATGACAGCTGTCTGGAACCCGCTAAATTTACAGGTTAAACTGGAAAGGATGAGCTTTAAAAACAAGTCATTTTTGCGCACATTTCTTTCCTCGTGATTATATTACTATGCAGCAACCAATTGACGCCAGTCAGTTCAGGAACTCTAGGATTTGTAACGACAGCTGAACCACCACACTGCATTTGAACGTATCACAGTTGCATAAGCTCTGTAAACAGTTGACAAGCAGGCCTGGAGTCCACAGTCTGACAGGCTCAGACGGCGTCCAACTTCCACATTGTTAACAAACTGCACTTGTCAATATTCTCTCATCTGCTAATCCAACGAGGCGGAGAGCAGAAATCCAATAGAAGTTCTTTTCAAACGTCTTGCGCTGACAGTCGAGGGGCATAAAACTACAGCGAGCTCCCCATGACTCCCTGTGGGGTCGTTCTGCTTGGAGAGTGTCCTCCATCTGGTGTAATTTGCTGGTTGACGTTAATGACGCAGAGGAGCAGCAGGATGACCACCACCAGGTCGTCCAGGACCCCCAACAGTCCACAGAGAGAGGGGTCTGTTTCCAGGGGACTCGATGACGAAGGCACTGGGTCAACAGAGGGTGAGGAGATGGACACCACGGTCCCCACACAGCACAGAGCCACCCTGAAGAGGAAGAGCCAGACGAGACCTCCCATGGTGCCAAGACCACGAGCCAGTAACTGCAGAAGAAGAGGCGCGTCACAGAGGTAGTCTGTTACCTGGAGGGGATGAAATAAGGTTCAACTTAGACTTGAAGACATATCAGACAACTTCACACACAAACATGCACACCTTTCAAACAATTGTGAAAATGGAAAGAATATGGCATAACTGGAAATCTACAAAGTCATGACCAGGCGGCAAAAAGGGTGTTAATCAGAAGCAGCCTAGAGGCCTGTGGTAGTTTTGGAGGAGCTACAACTCAGGTGGGAGAATCTGTCAGCGGGATAACGATTAATCGTGCACATGCCTTCATGGAAGAGTGGCAAGAAAAAAACCATAAGAAGTTAAATCTAAAGTTTAACCCAGTTGATGTGGTGGTCTGGTCAGATGAGAGCAAAATGAAACTATATGAAATGAAACAATACTCCACATTGCCCTGAAAACATGGTGGTGGCAGTATCATGCTGAATAAGCTGGTCAAAGCTGATAGGAAGATGGACAATCTGGAACCAAAACCTTTTATTTTGGACCACATGCAAAACAGGATATTTGTTCAGGACATCAACATGGATGCACCATGCATAGTGCTGACATCATTATACTATGAGGGTGCTTTTTGAATAATAATACTTTTTAAAGGCACTGCAGCTTTATTGGCATCTATTTCGTCTCAAACTAATCTGCCAGTGTTTCATCATCCAAGAGCCACATTTATATTTCCTGACAGAGGTATGTGAAGGACATCAATTGTTACCTGCTGGCTGTGCCATTGTGAAGTGTTAACTAGATCCTGGTCTGCTTTTTTTTTTTTTTTTTTTTTTTTTTTTTTTTAGAACAGTAGAAATCCTAGAGGTTACATAAGAGGTGCTCCCATTACCGAGCCCATTATAGGAAAATATAATGAAACATTGTGATTTTCTTCTCAATCTGATCTGATGTTACATTCAGCGTTGTAAAAGAAGGAATCTTTCTGCAAACACTGACCCTTCGCGGAGCTCCAGAATAGCGCTTGTTGTAGTCCGTGATTTCTCCGAGAACTTTCTTGGACTGTTGATCTGATCGACTCTCCTTAAACAGGTTACACAGCACGCTGACCTGAAAAAGTGACAGGCTTTTTTTTTATTACAGGTCTGACGCTCACAATGCACTCATGATTTACAGTAAAACTGTTGCATCACGCTACCTTCTGTCTGCAGAGAGGACAGCTGACTGCGTCCAACCAGGAGCCATGTCTCCAGTAGGTGAGCAGGCAGTTGGCTGCAGAAACAAACACAACTTCTAATACATTTGCCTCCAAAAAATATACCTTTAAAGTAAGTGGTGTTAAAAAAAACATAAATTAATTGAAGAAGGTCTCAGTTTTTTTTTTTTTTTTTTTTGTTTTTTTTTTTATAAACGTAGGGGATATATTTGAAGAGGCTACACAGATAAGGGACACCTGCAGGGCGGAGCGGTTGTAACTTCACTGAGCATTACAGTGAACGTGGGGGAAAGCATGTGTTTTGTAATCAGTAACTGATAGTGTCAAGGTTAAACAGGAGTGGGTTTATGTCATAAATACTATCTCTATCTAGAGGCATAGATTTCCAAATATAGAAGCCAAACGATTTCTTGTCCAGCATGACATGACATGAGAAACTTTGATAAGTAAAGCATGGCTTAAGTTAAAGGTCTCTGGCTGAAGTTCACTCAGAAATGTGACCTGTCTTCACTGATTCCCTCACTACACAAAAGTATTTATTAAAACTTAATCAAGTGAAGTTAAACTCCAAATGTAAACTGTGTGCACCTCTGCACGTCAATAAACCACAATCAGGGCCCCTATAGCTGCTGTACACTGACAGTAAATCACTTGTTGACCAAATGATACTGTGCTTAGCTGAAGCATTCACATATGAACTGTTTCACGGTTTGTCACGTTACAAAATCAAACTTTAATGTATTTCATTGGGAATTTATGGCATAGACTGTGAAGTGGAGAGAAAAAGATGCATAAGCTTATTTTTTAAAATACTTTGCATAACAATGTTCTAGGACTTTGGGCTAAGTTTCTTCCAGGTTTGAACATCTAGAGACAAATTTTTGACCATTATTTCTTGCAAGACAGGTTAAATCAGATTGGAGGGAGAGTCTCTGTGAACATCAGTTGTCAAGTCATGCCACAAGGATTCTCATTTTGATTTGGGTCTTGACTTTGAATAGGCCATTCTAACTCATGAATAGGGTTTGAACCATTCTGTTGTAGTTCTGGCTTTAGATACATTGTCCTGCTGGAAAATGAACCTCTGCCCCACAACAGCAATTTCCAGGTTTGGCCTGTATCCTTACAGCATTATACTGCCACTACTATGTTTTCAGGATGATGTGCAGTGTTAGCTTTCAACCATATATTGCATGTGCACAAAAAATATTTAATTTTGGTTTTATCTGACACATGCCATGCTTTTCAGATTTTTATTTCTAAAGAATGTGGGGAAAAAACCCCAAAAAAACAACAAAATAAACAAACTAATATTTTCTTTCCACTTTCAATTATGTACTTTATGTTGGTCTCTCACATTAAATCCCAATTAAAGATGCTGAAGTTTGAGGTTGTAATGTAAGAAAATAAGAAAACATTCAGCAACCTGAGACCCAGTGTAATAATGACAGAAATGGGTCAGTTTGTGTGTTTTTGTGATCTCGTACCACAGAATAAATGCCCACAGTTGGTCTGGACTGGGAATGTGGCCGTCTGCAGGCATACTGGGCAGTGACAGTCTCTTGTGCTCATGGATGGACATGGCTGCATTGATTCCTGAAGAGATGACGGGAAAACAGATAAGCGTCAGGGAATTACAAGGACAAAAATACACAAAAAGACAAAATGAAGGAAATCCTCTGAACAAGTGGAATTGATTTTCTCTTTGGACACAGCAAACACGTACACAAAATACTTTCAGAGACTTTGTGTTTGGTTAAGGATTAAGCTCATATGAGGAGCTGGGGAACTGATACAGGCATTGTTTGGCAACAAGTCTCTGACGCTAATTACAATCCCTAATAAAAGTTGTGATTAGCATGAGATCGGATAATGGATGGCATGATGATAATCACGTACAGAAGAACCTGCAGAACACAGCTGTCACTGTGGCTGTGTAACTGTGACACTCACCTTATGGCAGCTTGCATACATTGTTAGCAGCTCGATTGTGCAGGTTGAAACTGTAGATGACGCCAGGTGATCCTGACCTACTTGATCTTCGGGGTGCAGATGGTACAGTCTGCAACATAGCATGACATGACATGATGTGACATGACGACCATGGTAAATGTGTCATAAACATAAGATCATATAGCTGCCAGTGGTGAGATACTGATACATGACTACTGACTGGAGTGTGATAAGGCCGATTAAGCTCTAATCTTAGCTGATTATGAGTCACACATATTGATGCTCTGCAGTTTGACAGTTTGCCTACAGTATTTAAAGGTTACCAAGTGAAGTTGTAAAATTAAAATATTAATATCAGTACTCAAAGTATTATTATATGTCTTTCATTGGACAGTTTAAAGCATCAAATGTATGCTTTAACCACTAAAGTGCTTTCACAACAAACAGGATTGAGAATAAATACTAAACAGAACAGAAATACCTCTCAAAATGCTCAGATTGTCCTAAATAAATCTTGTGCCCCTCAAAAGTTAGTTTTCACTCAGTTTCTACAAACATTAAATAATTCAGTAACTTTGGGAAGAACACAACCTTAGTTTTTGTTCAAGAAAACATGAGGAAGTGCACTGTACCTGGACTGAGATGTGTGCAACAGGATCGCAGTTCTCGTAAAAGCAGATGTGTTTAGCGGAGAAAGGTATAGTCTCTGTTTCCTAGCGGGAAGTGAAGTGTTGCCTGACAGCATTGCAGCAGAAAATAAATCAGAGCTACTCGTTAATAATTAACTAGACCCTCCAATATCAGCTGCAGTCCTTTGGCTTAAAGGTAGCGATGCTGGAGTCAGATCAATAAGACTTTAGAGGAACTACAGCAAAGAAGACGTACAATTCCGTTTAAATCGGACTGTAAAGAGAAAAGCATCTATTAATTAAATAAAGAATGAACTTTTGTCCAATTCACTCTGGTCACTGATGAACTACTTGGATCATATGATCAGATGAAGTCAAATAAGTTTCCTCCCACACTTTGTTTGGTGGGTAGGATCTGAATTAGCCAATCATTTACTTTACATTTGCTCTGGCAAAACCTTGTCCATGCAATATTTCACTCACAATGAACTCTTGGTTTTGAAATCCATGAAACAGGTACCAGTAATGATAGAATTGACCACAGAATTTAAATAGAGAGACATCAAGATTATCTTAATTACTTCTTTAGATTTTATTTAAGGACAGAACATGAGACAATTTTACATTTTGATAAAAATTAGGCGTTGTTCTTTCCATAGGCCCTCGACCCAGTCAGGCTTGTACAAGGTTAAAGCTTTAAAACTACAAACACAAAGAATCTTAATTACATTAGTAGTTACAGAGAGTTTTTTTTCACAATCTTAATTTACACAATCATTTTGAATGCTGGAGTTAAATTGAGCTCTGATGGGTTTAGTTCCGTGCTGAGGAGGTCCTTGTTCAGCCTCTGTTTAAAGGCTTGAACACCTTTCAATGCAAAGTCTCTGTGGAAGAAAGGCTGTTTCCATATTGCCACTGCAGAATGCAGAAAGCCCACATCAACAGACTTGGTGGAGGTCTTAGGGAGGGATAATGCATGCAAGTGATATAAATCTGTCATCTTATCCCTTGATGTAAAACTCCCACATTTTCTGGTCAGTAAATGCATCAACAAACCAGTTGTTCTTTAGTGCATTTATTCATTTTCTGACTGCTGGATTCAAAACTACAACCTCTTTCAAAGAACCAGTAGCACTTTTTAAAATACTTTCAATCATTAAATCAGTTTATTGTGATAGAACTATGGCAGAAGTACTTTGGCTTGCTCCCACCAACCAAAAACATGACTGTTAGGTTATGTGTGTGTGTGTGTGTGTGTGTGTGTGTGTGTGTGTGTGTGTGTGTGTGCGCGCGCGCGTGTACATGGTTGTTTGTCCTGTGTATGCCTGCGGTGGACTGGTAACCTGTTCGTAGTGTAACCTGCCTCTTGCCCAATGACTGCTGGAGATAGGCACCAGTCCCCACACAACTTGAAGGATTGGCAGGTACAAGCGATGGATTTGTGTATTTAAGGTCTGAAAGCACTGCAATTTTTACATTTTGACCATTTGTCATTTTCTGTAAATAAATTCTCAAGATTTTTAAGTGGCGTTTGAGGGAAAAAAAGCGTATTTATCCTCTTAACACTCATGAGGACAGAAACGTTTATATGGAACCATTGTCTGACATGTAATCGTTTTGGGGGTGACAGTTAAGAGGTTACAAAATAAAACAAAAATGCTAATTTCACTCAAATGTACACCAGTTTGTGTAGTAGTCTCTGAATTTTACATGATTTATGATATATAATTGATCAAATAAAGCAAAGTTTAGAAAAAAGACTTTGTACGTGTTGTCATCCGAAGAAAGAACATTTGGTTATGTCAAAATCATAATCAGCAGGTCAGACTTTAATAAAGATTGGATGTCACAATGGGCCAGTAAAAGACTGATTGGTGCAAACTTAATGTTATCAATTTGGCTCCAGCAAATCCATCAAATCCAACGGCCCTTTTGGTGCTTTTAAAACTTGGATGAAGTCTAGCTGAATTTAGAGCTTTTGATGTGTAGCAGAGTAAAACCAAACCATACTGGCTAAATAGGAGGGTCTGAAAGGACTAAATGCAAGTCACCTTCCATTATGGAAAAAGACACCAACCAGTCTTGGATCTGACTGCTCAGCCAAACAGAGATGAAGGATGAAAGGTCAGTGGAACAGTGATCACTACAATCAGGCTAACAACACACTAGCTTTGTCATCATGGTATATTCTGAAATTCAATAAGACAATAACCACAAAGTGTTCTACCCAAAAAATAGACGTGTCTTCGAAGAACCAAGAGACGGTCCTGAACTCCTAAATAGGGTCATATTAATCATAAAACTATATTTCTTGCACCACATTATCTGAATAATTTCTGTGTCAACGTGTTAAGAACAAAAACCCCAAAATGCTGCCCTTGTTAATGCTGCGGATGTCAGATGTCAGCATCAGAATTTCTCTCACAGAAGCTGACATTGAACTTGGTTACGGCAACCCTCACATAGTTCAGGAGTGCGTGCGTTGCAATGCAGGAATATCTTGACAAATATTTGCTCTGGCACCTCAGATAAAAGCTGGAGAGTCTGTTGGCTTCAGGTCATCTAAAAATAGTCGCTATCAGTCAGTAAGGGTCAGAGTCACAGAGTGGCAGAAATCAGGAGATCAAACAGCAGCATTCCCTAACTGACATTTAAAATTGGCACAAAGGGCTGACCCACAGGCTAAATGGGTAATGGCCAGTTTTACCTCACACACACTGTTACACTCTGTGCCCTTCTGGTGATATCATTTTGCAGGAGATCCTTTTGCCAAATTTCCAGCGTGTAGGAAATTTTTCATTTTAAAAGTGTTCATAACCATAACCTTAATATGAAATGGATAAACCATGCAAGAGGGTGAGAGAGAGAGAGAGAGAGAGGGGGGGGGGGAGAGAGAGAGAGAGAGAGAGAGAGAGCGAGAACTCCTAGGAGACTGACATCACTCCTTACCAACTATCTCACCACATTCTAGAGTTGTGACGAAGAACGTGCTTCTGAATGTGCAACACCTGCTGCAATATGGCAGCCAGGAAGGCTCTGCAGAGGATAGTGAGGGGAACTGAGAAGATCTCTGGGGTGTTCTTTGGAAACTATGAAAGGGTTGTCATATCAGAGTTTATTGTGAGATTATGAGCAACTTTTTAAACTATCAGCATTCAAAACAACATCTGAATTTTGGGTAGTTTATTTAATACTTTGGGACATTTATCTTAAAATAAAATGATACTGTTTGAGAAGTGGTGAAAGGTTTTTGAATGTAGTTACAGAAATATTTTGAACTCGGTCCCTAAAACATCCTGTTTATGAGTTCAGAACCATCTTTGGTTTTCTTGCTTTGTCTTAATTAAAAAAAAAACAACAAAAAACTAAGCCTAATTTGGTCCTACTGCCTCACTTATTAGCCATAGCCCAGATCTTTCATCCATTATTTCTCCTTCTGGCTGAGGAGTAAGATCTAAGAAGAAGACTAGACTTCTTCCAAAACAGAAGCTGACTCACATTCAGCTTCTTGAGCCCAATTATTTTGTTTATTTCTCTCTCTATACATACATCCAGACCTTATTTTAAACTTTGTTATTTGGTTTTGCTTTTATATACAGCTTTGAGGAGGGGGGGTTTGTCTCAGCATGTGTCTGGCCTTTTCAGTGTTTAATGAGTGTCAATTAGATATAACTGGAATGTCAGATTAAAATGTTGTATTCTTTTTTAATAAATACTTGTAGGGAACATCAGGATAGTGAGGGGAGCTGAGAAAGTAATTGGAGTGTCTCTAACCTCAGTTGAAGATCTGGTTCAGAGATGCTGGAGGAACAGGGGTGCATAAACATTGGCAGAGACTACTCACACCATCTTACTACAACATCAAAATCAGAACCAATAAACTTCTATGCAACCCTTGGCAACAAGCTGTTAAAAATGCCGAGGTTCCTGTTTCAGATCTTGGACTTTATATTTTTGCATGTGTTGCCTGTGTATTATCTTTATTAGTTTTAGAAACTCAGTCTTTCTTTCTTTTAAACTATTTGCTTTACAATGAAATTAAAATAAACTGATTTGAATTTATATAATTAACAATAATGTGACAATGCATAATCAGAAACTATTGCCTGTCATAAAATGCTGTCTTGTTCAAGGAGTTTTGAGGCTGCCAGGGAACAGTACAGATTTCCCATAGCATAATCTACAGCAAAAGGGATTAACATTCCCAAATTTTTAGTTTTCTCAGCTTTAACCAATGAGCTTTTCTAAACTCCGCTAACTTTATGGATGGGTTTTTCAACTAAAACCTGTCAATCAATAAAATATTTTTTAACTGATGTAATAAATTAATCAAATACTGTTCTAGAAATCAATATATCGGGGTTTTTATTTTCCACTTTATATATATATATATATATATATATATATATATATATATATATATATATATATATATATATATATATATATATATAGATAGATAGATAGATAGATAGACAGATATATGAAGCATTTCTTTGCAATAACCTGTTTTTGACTCGGTTATTCGGATTTTAAATTAGATTTTTTTTTTTTTTTTTTTTTTTTTTTTTTTTTGTCAGTATTTCCTTTTCAGAGGTTATTTCATCCTGAAAAGGGCTTATTTTAGACATTTCCTTGGTATTAGTGAGTACTATAATCGTGTAAAAAGTCGTTTGATCAGCGAAAGCAGGGTAAACTGTTTTAATCGCTTCTTAATCACAAGGGCGTATAGAGAATCTCAATGCTGCTCTTTCATTGGCCAGAACATATATAAGTAGTTGGCAATCATATCTGAACTGAATGCTGATTGGTCGAGTCTTTGGTATCATACCCAGTCCGCCAGCAAGCAACTGAATGTCAAGTAGCTTCGAAGCAGCGCCATTCACGAACACTTTACGTCATTTCATGGCGTAAACCGTCCTCGTTCGCCCACGAACTACGGTATCTTTCGTTAGCAGTTTACCTTTGGAAGCAGGTGAGGTCAAATGCAGTGGAACAGAGCGGAAGAGCTGCGTTGACACAGGTGGAGGATAATTTCCAATTTTTTACGTTTTTTTTTTTTTTTTTAAAACCAAAAAGGGAAACAGATGGAAGACAGTGAAACGGCGCTGGTGGAAAGCCTGATAATATGGGTGAGTGCATTTGGTCGTGTGAATGTGAAGCTGAAAGGACTGCGGTATTTTAGTTACCTGTTATGTGTAGGTGGTAGGGCTTTGCGGAAGACTAGCTGAGTGAAAATAAAGGAGATATGTTATAAGGGACGCCTAATACTATCATGTGTTGTCGACAATAAACAATAAACCGATCGTTTAGCGTTTAGCTTTAGCTTTAAAGGCACCGTTACCGTAGAAACAGTCTCTGTAACAACACCGAGAACCAATCGGTACAAAGTGTCGCAAAAGAATGAAGAACAACAGTAGCTGTATATTCCTCCTGCATGCTTTTTATTACAGTTAGCATTTAACATATACAAAAATCTCAATTATGGAGGGCTGAAAGTGCCACAACCCAATAAATACATTACTCATAATTATGCATTCAAAGCTAAAATAAAAGAATATTGTAAATAAATAAAAGTTGCATCAAAATTGTTTTAAATATCCAATTAAATGTAAACTGCTGCTCAGACTAAGACTAAAAATCAGTCAAATTCCTTTGCTGTAGTTATACGGCTAATCCAATTAACCAGAGGATATGTGGAATGTTGCTCTTGGGATAAAAAAAAACAAAACAAACAAAAAAACAAAACAAAACAAAAACAAAGTTATGTAACTTGTTAAATGTGGCTTTATAACTCAAATAAACAGGAGGCTAACTAGTATTGTTTCAGTTTGCTGCTCTTATGTCAGGTTCATTAGATCATATCAGGGATGCACAGATATAAAAATATGGGCCAGTATCTATAGCCGATATTACAGTTGTTGTTATGGCCAATAAGCGATATTTAGAGATATCTTATTTATATTGTGTGTGTGTGTGTGTATATGTGTGTGTGTATATATATATCTATCTATATATATATATATATATATATATATATATATATATATATATATATATATATATATTTCTCCACTCTTTTAACACCATTTAAAAAAACGACCACACCACTGACATTGCTTCTGTGCTTCAGTTAAATACTCCACAATCCTGAACTGCATCACTATCACTGTATATGACACAAATACTGCAAATACTGCATGACCAACCCCCTTCCCCTCCCCATCCTGAAGCGCATTCACAAACGGCAACAAGATAGAAAAAAAACATCAGTTGTTCATATCGGCCCAGTTTTACTTATCGGACACGTAAAAAAATAGGTAACATCACCCGATACTGATGTTATAGCCGATATATTGTGTATCCCTAGATTTTATTTCTTGCTTTTCCTTTTACTCGGTATGTCAGTAAAATTTATAAAAAGATATGCATTTCTTTAATTTTATCGAGCAATAAAGAAAACAGGGTCGTGTGTTGGTTAAAAATTCATAAAGTTACAGTGTTTTAGTTGCAGGACTGCAGCCTTTACACCTGTGCAGTAGGAAAAACCAGCAAGCATCAAACAGAGTTTTAAAAAAACACATCAATTACAACACAAATGAGACTGAAAAAAACTTATAAACATAGGATTGATCTAAATGTAGCACAGATGGATTTAAAATTAATAATCACAACGATTAATGGTCTAGTTTCTTACAGTTTCAGGTAAAATTTGTTCTACAAAGAGGAATCAAGGGGGAAAAAAAGGGAGATTTTCCTCCTGTTGCAGAACGGACTTTACTTGATGTGGTGGCAAACTGTGTCCATTTTAAGCAACAAAGTGGACAGGCCTCAATAATTGTAAGCAGACAAAGGGAAACAACTGACACAAACCAAACAGATGCAAAGGTCTCAACATAACCTTTGGTTTAAAGGTAATTGAAAACATAAATATAAAAATATTAGGCTGTTTAAAAAAAGTATCCAATTTTATTACAGTAAAACACCTGTGTGTTGTGAATGTCTTGTAAGGTTATTCGTTTGTTTTATATTTATAACTAATTAAATAATTTAGTGCCTCTGTATATGAGACCACAACTCTATACGCAATGATATTTGTAGGCAAATGAAGTTATCTTTTGGTTGTTTTATACCTAAGGTAACATGTTTTTTTATGTTTAATCTAGATCTGAACAAGATATATCAAATTACAACCATCATTGCAATATCAATGTGTGCGTCACAATCGTAAGGAACTGCTTGGATGCAATATTTGGAACACTATTATGTTTCAAGGGTCAGGCATGAAAATTCTCTATGTCAGTAATATTTTTGACCAGTTGAGAAGACTCCCACTGCTCTTGATCCAGACACCTGGTGCATATATTTAGTGACCAAGGTGCTAAAGAAGAAAAAGAAACAAAAGACTCAGCAAAATGTGGGTTAATTGTAATCAATCCACCATGGCAATATTGAGCAACAGTATTGGAATTTAAATATTTTTCTGTTTAATCTGGCAGAGGATAGTCTTTGCGTTTAAACCTTTGACTGGTTGGTAGAGATCTTGCAATTCCTGTAAATGACAGGGTGTGTACAGGAAAGAGTCAGACGAAGCTTGTTTAACAAGATGGCTTATATCTTCACAATTTCTTTTGTCTACACTTGGTCTTAAGTACCAAAGTCTTGATCTCTTGTCTAGTTTTTTGCCAGTCTCATAAAAGTCATTTATTGGCCCATCGTGGGTATGGAACACCATTACTATCATCACTTTTTTGAAGGAAAAAAAAAAGTAATAGATAATTATAGTAGATAGAGCTGGGCGATTATGGCTAAAAAATGTATCAGGATATAAGCATTTCATATCAGTCTATCAATAATTATTGATTAATTTTTTTTTTTGTTTTATATAACCAAAATACTGCCAAACTAGTGATGTGACCTTTCCTCTCCTATCCACAATTTCCTCTTGAGCTGTTGTACTCATTTTCTTTCCTTTTAGCCCACCCCAATCTTTTTTATTTTTAAACAGTTATGGGACATGGTTTCAAAGGATGAGTCTTTTCCCACATACTCAGACGTACTCTGAGTATTATGTGAACTGCGCAGACTCCGTGCAAAATGTCGGTGGATGGTTGAGATTTTATGGTCGAGCGTACCGATTACCTACATTTCTCGTGACAAATTCCTTCATTTCCCACAATCCGAATGGATACTAAATTTGATGAGCTAGTTGGGCGTTTCGGACCTTTGCTTTAAGTACACTTCAAATATGCGCAGACCTCTGAGGAGTGAAGTCTGCCTAAGTATGTTGGAGGCAACATGAAACTGCTACTGTGCATGTTACACAGCAAGTTGTTGCTAGGTAACCAAAGAGCATGTGTGAGTTAGTTGATGCCACCCACCTAGCTTAGCTGGCTGTGAGAGGTTGAGTGGCTACAACCTTTCCTCTGCCTACATCCCCCAGAATGCCGCAGGGTTGTGGAGCAGAGCTCAGTGAAATTATTGAAGGCTCTATTTGACGTATTTTTTATTGATTTTGATCATGTGTCTATCGCAATAGATATCATTATTGTTTTATCGCCCAGCCCTAATACTAGATAATTAAAACACATTGTAAATTTACACCTAAAAGCAGACTTGAATCATTAAAACTTATCATAATATATTACACTTATTGAACCACAGTGCATAGGAAAGAAAAAAAGATTGTTCTTTTTTCGGAAGCATACCATCCTGACTTGTGGATAGCAACAACCACATGTGATACTCCAACTAAGTTATCTTGGAAATTGGAGCTCTGATCTGGGAATGTTCTGGGACGTTCTGTCTCAGTTCATCTGCTGTGTTGGTACTTTCAACAAAGAAGACTGTCATCGAACCACTTCGGCAAACCCCCCCCCCCCATTGTTTTGGCATGACGAGCATAAGCAGATCTTTGGCTACAATGCTGGTAGTCCGTAACATCTGAAAGTTTGGGGGAAAATGTTCAATCAAAATACCAGACCATTGTGAATATTCACTAAGCCATCCGTCAAAAAGTTTCAGTATTTTCCATTAGTTGCTAAGCAGCTACGTAAAACTGTCAGCAGTAGACCACTCTTGTTGTTTCCTTTTGCATACAGTGAAAACTAAGACATCTTTAAACAGCCTCCCTTGCACAGTCATAAGGTTCAAATTATAGCTACATTCAACACCAAGTGTTTGAGACACTGAGTTCAAAACTTAAGGTTTTAAATAACATGGATTTAGTAATAATTGTATTTTACAGCATTAGTAGTAAATGTAAGGAAATTTGATCACAGAAATCATAAATCAAAACTATTAATGGAGTCATAATTCATTCATCATTATTAAGAGATGCACATCATTATAGCATACTCTTTATTTTACACATTCAAACACGAAAGGACTATGTTCACAAATAGAAGTTGTACTGTTCCTCGTGTGCCATGGGTTTAATGAGATGTTTTTATTTGTGGGACAAGGAGCCATATTGAAATTACCTTGAGGTTGCTTGGGGACATCTGACTTTAAATGTTGGAATTCAAACTTCAGTGTTTCTGAATTTGTTTCTCATACTTGGAACTTGGAAATTATGTCTTCAGATTTCAAACAGAACACGATGTAAAAAAAAAAAACCAAACAGTTTTTTCTATTCTGCAATCTGTTTGTAATCAGAAGTCGGATTTTTAATGCTCCAAGTCTGGAGTTCAAGAACGACATCCCTTGAAGTCGGTTCGGAATTTCAAATTCAGGTTTCTAATATAATGGCGACACACATAAAACACAGTGAAGGTTATTAACTATTTATTAGCACTTCTGACACTTAGTATCTCGTTTAATTACATGCTCAGCTTAGGTGTGATGCCCCCAGAGCTCTGACTTCCAGAACAAATTGAATGCAGCTGTCCCTTTGTTAATTCATTCCCTCCATCTCCTCTTTTCACATTTAGTTTTTTGTGCATTTCTTACTATCAGAATTTTGCTCATGCATAATTAATCATTTGTAGTAGAATAGATGATAAAATAGGCTATACTACTTTATTTTCTATGTACCTCCTGCCTTCAGAAATGCTCATAACGTTCCTGTTTTTCCCTCACAGCTGCAGACGTTCAATACTCCAGCACCTTGCAGCACAGTGGAGGAGCTCACCACTGGAGCAGCAATGTCACAGGCACTTCATCAGATGTAAGAGATTACATGTATATTAGGAAAATAATTAAGACTCTATATCTGTAAAAAAAATACCATTATATGCAATGGCCATTGACTTAAACAGATGAATAACTGGTAAAAAGAAGGGGAATTATTATCTGGTGGTTTACAAGATTATTATTATTTTTTTTACATTAAATGTACTTTGAATGAATAAATAAAAACAGCGTTCAATGGTTTATTTATTTTTTTTACTTTGTGTTGTGAAACCACTTTCCAGCTGTGCCAGTGAGATCATAAGCTAGCTTCAGGCATGTAATCTCACAAATCAGTAGTTTAATTTTGGACTTACCTGCTGATAAATGATATTTATTATGGAAAAAAAAAGGAATTTCACATTTTTCTAAAAGATGTTATGTGCAGTTCAACTATTGTTTTTGTTTTTTGCTTTTTTTTTTTCTCTCTGCTGTTTGTGGTGTAGAGACCCCACGTGGTTCAATGAAGCATGGATGAGCCGTATAAAGACAGATGTTGAGGACAACTGGAGACTGAAGGTATAAAGACTCATTTTCACTGCCCAGCATTGGCCCTTTCTGACTGAATGCTCTAATTGCTCCACAGTTTAATTGATGCTGAGCACAAACCTGCTCCTTTGTTGCTGCCTTTGGCCTGCATTAAATAGCTCAGTCTTTCTAAGTTTGTGGTCATTCTAGTCTTAGTTTAGTTACAACAATCTGACAAAACAGAGATTATATGATACAGTCCAAAAGGAAGATTCTGGTTTTGCAAGTGACCGTTTTCTATTCCTCGTTTTTCTTTAGCTTTGTAAACTTTTATGTGGCAAGTGTGGATTTTACCTGGATTGTGATTGTCTTTTAAATTAAAATACAGTTATGAATTTCTCAATCTGAGAGTTACTGCAGAAAGTATTGAATCTCAATTGTAGTTCACACAAATTGGACAGATTATGGTCTGTTCTGAAATGTTCTTTGGCCTAAAGGGTCTGCATGTTTTTTATGTAGTGACATTGTGATAAAATTGTGATCATAATGCTACTGTAAAGAACTGCAACATTCCATTTTGTAATTCAAGTTTTACCTTCTGATAAACCTACGTTTACCTATGTTCCAATTTATCTTCTTTTTTTAACATTTAAGTAAAACACTGAATTACATTCTTATTTGAACATATTAAATGGCTCTACAGTATTTACTTTTTATAGACTAAGCCACAAATGTGACAGTTTTACCCATATATTGGAAAAAAAAAAAAAACATGAACGGTTTTAGAACAACAATAGAAAAGAAAGAGCTTCTGATGTAATATTTGTAGGCAGAACTCACTGGGAAGAGACTGTGCAGGGAAATATCTGTGAGACTTTTTCTTTTTATTCTTTAGTTTTTTATATACTGGTTTTTAAATGGGTATATGTTGTAGAGCTACACAGTGGAACATAAATTTATTGCTTTTAAAAATATTTTGTGTAGTATTAAAATTGCAAAGATCTGCTTAGACTGCAATAAATATTGGCTAATAATTTAAGTAACATGGATTCTGATTCCATGTTAGTAACATATGTGAGGCTTTTTCTTTCCTGCAGCATAAAAATGTTTTAGAAGGTAAAGTGGTGGTAAAGTCATTAAGAAACTGCCTGTTTGAAATTAACCCAAAACAGAAAGACATTAGCAGTGTTGAGTTAAATATTTGATTGATTTGATTTATATTGTGACAATTGCCAACATTTTTGCACATTGCATTTTTTGCTTATATCATGGAGCCCCAGATGATTGTATTGTAAACCATTTTTTTTATTGTAATTTGGTCTTTTTGATACATTTTTGAATTATTAATGAAGTTGATTATATTTTCAAATCTCTCTCTTCTCAGATGAACAATCTGAAGAAGATCCTTCAGAAGGTGGTTGACTACTATAACGAGGTATGAAATCCATAGATTCCCCATGGATTCCTGCAGTTTGCAGTTGTAGTTTTATATCAGTTTTGATCTGGCAATTTGGGAAGTGTTTTATCTATAAAGGCCCTCTCAGGGTTATATGTATGCCTATGTACCATCAGGTATTAGCTCAGGACATTTCATACTTCCCTTTGCCGGATGTCTCACGGGTGGCAGAGCACGCAGAGCCAGTGGAGATGGGAAGGTTGCTGCAGCTAATACTGGGCTGTGCTGTCAGATGTGAGCAACAACAAGGTATGTCACTGCTTTTATGGTTGGATTAAATGTTATATACATTATTATTATTATTATTATTATTATTATTATTATTATTATTATTATTATTATTGTTATTATTATTAACAACTTTCTGAGGTAAAAAAAAAAAATCCTCATGTTGAGATGACTTTCTCCTCTGTCGGCAGAGCACATTCAGATAATTATGACCATGGAGGAGTCTGTGCAGCATGTGGTCATGAAAGCTATCCAGGAGGTGAGTTCATTAAGTTTCTCTCTCATTTAAATTAGATTTTAAAGATGTGCAGAAAGTTCTAGATAAAATGATCACTTAATTTTTAAAAAAAAAAAAGTATTGAAAAGTCTTTGAAATGTGGCAGCTGCAACAGTTGTGGAAAGAGGGCATAGTTCACAATTGCTCTTGTCTTGTCCTAAAGAAAATAAGATTTGAATGGCATGCCTTTATGAAATGTTAATGAATCTGTAACATGCCAATATTATATATGTTCTGATACATTCTCTGAGAGAGCTTTCTGATTAGGCTGTGTCTGTTTTGTTCTCAGAACTATTTGATAAAAGACTATTTAAAAAGGTTTTCTAAATGTTCCTCTTAGGAGGAACATTTAGAATTAGGGTTATATTCATTAGGGCTGCACAGTAGACAGCAATTTTATTGTTGTTTCTATATCATTGTACAAAATGTGCATATCACGAAGACCTGGGCCACATTCAAGCTGCAGTAGAGAGTTCTGAGAAAACTGAACCTGAAAATTTGAACAAGCACACCATACAGTAGCCTGGCCATTGCCTTCCTATGCAATTCCACTCAGTTTTAATCTCCCTTCACTGCTCCGTCTGGGCTTTCTCCCATTGAGCTGGATTTCTCCGGTAGAATTTCAACCGGGCCAATCAGCGAACAGGAGTTGTGAACGATGATGTCGATATTTTTAGAATTGTAGCCAGCCTGTAGTTTGGCAATGGCAGCTGAGGAAGTGAACAAAGCCATCCAGTCCAAGTTGGCCATGCTTCCAAATATTGAATTAACATCACCAGCCATCTTGTTTGGCTCAGCCCTTCTCTCTTTGCAGTGGAGGATGGTTGTTTACTGCGCAGGCAATTTCCAGTAAGCTTCATAGTGTCAAACTGCTGCATTACATACGTCACGGCCAACTGTTAGCGATTGAGGAAAAATTTAAAACTTCAACATGCCTCCAGCAAGTACTCGTTTCTCAATAGCCGTGGGTCCAGACCCTCTGTACGAAGCAAAGCGTAGAATAAGGAGCTGGTTTTTACCAGGCTAACCATACAAGTCCCTCCCCCTTGCTCTGTGCTGCGCTACAGTCCTCCCTCGACGGCTCTACGGTGGAGCCCGCTGAAAACTTGGGAAATTGGTGGTTTTCTGGAAACATGAAGTTGTTTCTCCACCGTGAGCACAATGGCAGCACACCAGCAATCTTGAGCTTGAACGACAGTACGCACCGAATGGAGGAAGGGTGTGAGTGGCGCATACACGAGCATGATTGACAGTGCCAAGACCTTCCTCCTGGCGCTGTTTGGTTGTTTCTGACAGGGAGTGGTATATTTCTGCAAATGACAGTAGGACTCCTGGGAGGAGCCAGAGGAGCTTTCCATAGATTATCTGTCACTTAGTCTACTGACAGGACATAGTGACAGTTGTTTATATATATATATATATATATATATATATATATATATATATATATATATATATATATATATATATATATATATATATATATATATATATCTCCCAGGCCTCTGGTAGAGGACCCGAGCTCAGAGGTTGAGAAAGACCACCCGTGGAGGGTGAGAAGGGAATTTTATATATATATATATATATATATATATATATATATATATATATATACATACATACATATGTATATATGTGTGAGACACTTGTTTAATGCAGCATAAAAATGTTTTTTTTGACGGTAAGGAGATGGTAAGGTGATCCAGTCACTGAAAAAAAACTACTAAGTTGTTTCAGTTTCGAAACAACTTTTTCACTAAAACCTTGTTGGAAGATGGAAATGATTGATTTTTATTCATTAACTTATTTAATGAGCTGGATAGACTGCTCATTATCTGGGTCTGTCTTTGCTATGAGCCCAAAGCAGAAAGACATTACCCCCAGTTACTTATTTATTAGAAGTCATATCATTATCATGCCGTTCATCAACATTATCACACATTTCATGTTTTCCCAATATCATGCAGCCCTAATGTTCATGTCTGCCTGCACTGTAAGCAAGCATGGGCCTCTCTTCTCATTTATTTTTTTCTTTTTTGATTTTAAAATACAAAATATCATCATAGTTGAGTTGTCTTGGTTCTTTGGTGATATTTTGTTACTTCTGTGGTATAACAAAACTAATGTTATGCAGCTCTAATGTTGCTTGTATCTAATAAACCTAATGACATTTTCCTCATCAGCTCATGAAAAAAGATAATGCATCAGCTTTAGGAACAGAGCTGTCAGGGGACCCGGAACAGCAGGTCAGTAATATATTCTTCAGTCTTTACATCTTTCTTATTGGGATTGTGTAATGTAAGGTTATTCTTCACTAATTAGCATTTCATTATCAACAATGTTCAATGTTTTTCCCATTGTGTCTCAAACATTTTTTCCACATTTTGCTTGATGGTCCCTATGATTTTGATGCATTGATATTTTCCTGATGATTTTCATGTGTATTTGCATGGTTATTTTGATGATTTTACTTGATGAGTTTGATGTTTTTGATGATTTTGTTGCATACTTGATTGATGTTTTTATGATATCACTTTTATGATAGCACTTTGAACTGTCTTGCTGTTGAAATGTGCTATACAAATAAACTTAAGTTAACAAACAACCACAAACTTAATACAGGATTAGGTTATAAAACAACATCTACAGAGCACTGTTTCCATACATCATCTGAAAATGGAATAAGTGTAACACAACTGCGACCCTACCAAGACATTGCTGTCCACATAAACCGACAGACTGAGTCAGGAGAGCATTAATCTTTCAAGTAGCCAAGCCAAGAACCCCATGGTAACTCCACAGGAGCTGCTGAGATCTATAGACTGGTGAATCTGTTGACAGGATAACTGCTACTTATTTACTCCATGAACCTGGCCTTTTAAGAAGAGTGGTAAAAACTATTATTAGGGGAAAAAAAGCTAGAAGGTGTTGGGTTTGATACTGGCAACAAGCCATGCTGGTAACACAGGAAGTATGTGGAAGAACATTCTCTGGTCAGATGACGTCTTCATGCAAAACACCATATGTGGACTAAAACAAAGACTGTACAAAACCCTAATAGGCCATTCCCACAGTGAAACATGGTGGTGGCAGCATCATGCTAGTCATCACCAGGGACAAGTAAAACTGGTCACAGTTGATGAAAGATGGATAGAGCCAACTTGAAAACCTTTTAGAGGCTGCAGAAAATACTGAGAAGGTGGTTCAACCTTCAGCAGGACTACAATCCTAAACGTACAGCCAGAGATTCACTGGAATAATTCACATCAAATCATATTCATGTATTACAACGGCCCAGTTAAAGTCCAATTTTATGAATTATTCATTCAGAAAATCTGAATATAAATGTTCTACAATTTCCAGATTATTAAAAAAAAAAACAAAAAAAACAGGTATCAATTTCTGTCTACTTCAGTTATTTGTTACTTTGTGTCAGTCTGTTTCTTAAAACCACAATAAGAGAAATTCAGGTTTGTAGTTGTAACATGACAGAATCTGGAAATGTTGTACTGGACTAAACTGGATTGATGTGAACTGGAATCTGTATAACCTGAACCTGTTTTTCTTGTAAATGGCCTTGACATCTGTTTTGAACTGGTGCTGTATAGATAAATAGAATTATAATAGTTCTGTTGCTTGACATAAATTTAGTTTTAGAATTGTGTTTCCTTATTTTTGGGTGTTTTTGATTGTAATTCAGTTTCTCAATCATCTGTCCAGGTGAAAAAACTCCTTGAGGACTTTTCTGAACTCATGTCAGAAAAGGAAGCCTTAGCGCAACGCTGTCAAGAGCTGGACTTACAGGTGAATATGGAGCTTCCGCACAACTTCATTCTGTTCAGACATGAAGTTTTTCATAAAGCACTTAGCAATAAGTTTGTTTGTTTTTTTTTCCCAAAGTGGGCTCTGAAACATCTCATAAGTCTGCAGGTTTTGGCTCTGTGTATTCAGACATGCATGCCTTTGGTACAGTGTAATCCAGAGTTTTGCAACTCTGTAATGCTTGGCTCTATTGTCTGGATCTGCTGTGGCAGAATGACTGTGGACTCACAGCCTGGACTGGGCGGGTTCCACTGTGACATCCAGCCTGTATCTACCACTGCTAGTGTTCAGGGAGACTAAGTTTTTAGCATAAGGACTGATCAAGTGTTTACCTGGATTCTCAGCAGATTGATTTGATCAGTTCCCTGTCTTGCTTGGGTCTCTGGGCAGCGAGGTAAGTTAAGTGCAGCTTATTGTCGAGGGGGTACGGGGGACTAAACCAAGCTAAACCAGCTGCTCAAATGTTTGTTCTAACTCTGCTAACAGAGGGCTCAAAGAGGGTTCTGATGAGTTATGCAATGCTTGTTAAGTAATTTTGGCAAATATTCTACTATTTCAATGTGAGCTATGCCATTTTGTCCTCTTCTTTAGGGAAAACCATGATCAGAAAACCTTGGAATATGTAGTCAAGCTATTTTAAACAACTATTTTATGTGCATATGTGTGTTTTAGGGGTATTGCTGATTTTTTTATTTTATTTTTATTTTTTATTTTTTATTTTTTAAGTAAAATTACTTTAAAGTTGGCTAATGGTTTTATTCAAGCTAATTCAGTCTGTTATTACAGTGCTGTGAAAGTATTTCCCCCTCACAGATATCTTCTGTTTTTTTATTTAGATGTTTCAGATCATTCGAAAAATATATCAGATATTTATTGAGGGGAAAAAGCTGTACAAACCAACCTGGCCTTACATGAACATGAACTTACTGACCTTTTTCAATCAATTAACCGTGTTTAACCAAGAAAGCTAAGTTCAGTTTCGCTAGCTCCATCTACAGCAGTCTACTGCTAGAAATGTGGAATCAATGACTTGGGCCTGTGTCACAACATGAAGTAAAATAAAAGGCCTGAAAAAGCAACACTTTATACCCAGATCCAAAGAAATTCAATAATGGATGGAAAACAAAGGGCTATAAAGCCATTTCTAAGGCCTATCCACAATTGAATAAACATAGAACAGTGGTGAACCTTCCCTGGAGTGGCTAGCCTCCCAAAATTACTCCATGAGTGGATCGGCAACTCATCCAGGAGGTCACAAAAGAACCCAGAACAACATCTAAAGCCCTTCAGGCCACACTTGCCTCTGTTAAGATCAATGTTCTTGATTCAACAATATGAAAGAGACTGGACAGCAAAGGCATACAGTGGAGCGATTTAAGGTGAAAACCACATCTAGTTGAGCTTTTTTTTTAAGTTACTGGCTCTGATGCTGTTACCTCAACAGTTGACCGCAGAAATCTCCATTTGCTCTGCGATGTCTTTCAGACATCACTGTTAAAACGATTCTTCAAAGAAGGGTGGGCAAACATTCCTTAGTACAAATCCTTGATGGCAGCAATAACTGTCATCAAGGGTGGTACAACCAGTCATTAGGTCTAAGGGGCATTCAGCTTTTTTACATAGGATGAGGTTGGTTTGGATAGCTTTTTTTTTTAAATGAAACCATTGTATTCTGTATTTGCTTCGATTATTTTTGTCTGGTGTTGAAATCTGTTTTGATGATTTGAAACAGGGTTTTGTAACTCCAGTCCCCAGGGCCCACTGTGCTGCATGTGTTACACGTGTCTGTGCTTTAGCACACCTGATTCAGATGATTGGCGTTCAGTAAAAGCCTGTTAATCAGCCATCGGTTGAAATGAGATGTGCTGGGACTGGGAAACACCTAAAACATGCAGGGCCTTGAGGACCAGGGTTGGGAGACACTGCATGAAGGACTATGGGCCCCGAGGAGCGGCGTTGCACACTGATCTAAAATATGAAAGTGGGACCAAGAAACAAAAAAAGAAGAAATATGTAAGAAACAATCTTTTTTGCAGCCCTGTATGAGTAAGACTTAAAATGACTAACTTAATTTTTTTACTTTTAAACTTGAAAATACACTTTGTGTTGGGTAGGAGGGGAAGCTAACGACCATGCGTTAACCCATTTGCTTAAAGAGGGGTTTTTGTAGCACTTCCAGCATGGATTAAGGCCTGGTTTTGTGCTATAACTGCTGTCTCTTTAATTCTCAGGTTTGACTTATCTGCTCTGCATGCTGTTATTGACCAGTAGGAAATTTAACACTGCAGCTTCTTTCTGCTTACTTTAATTTTCCTTTACTGGCATAAAACTCCAAATGAGAGCAGCACTGACATCTTTGTTCCTGGTCAGGTGGCCGTTCTTCTAGAGGAACGAAACAGCCTTTTGGCCGAGAATGATGTCCTAACAGACCGAGCCAGCCAGCTGGACACATTTGATGACCCGAGCACACCATCAGGCAGAAAACACAGTCAGCTGCAGCAGCAACTGGAGACACTGCAGGAGGAGAACTTTAGGTCGTTTACTGCGGCTTTAAATGGACATCAGCTGTATATTTACTGTGAAGACCAAATGCTCATGCGTGTGTGTGTGCGCACTACCTCCAGGCTGGAGGCTGCCAAGGATGACTACCGGATCCACTGTGAGGAGCTAGAGAAGCAGCTGGTTGAACTTCAGCATCGCAATGATGAGCTTACCAGTCTGGCAGAGGAATCACGGGCTCTTAAAGATGAACTGGATGTTCTGAGGTTTGTGTTTGTCAAACAAATTGCTTCCAAAGTTCTTTTTGACAGTAGGTTGAACGAAATTGACCTGCATTTACATTTTGCTCTCATTTTACACTGCCTGTAATAGTATTTATACTGCTTGAACCTTTTCAGAGTGACGCGGTTGTATGGAAATGCAAACCACACTTTAGATTTTTCTTTATGAAAAAATGTATCCTTTTCCGTCAGCTTCAAAATTATTCAGTGGTTTGTTTTGGTCTATCATAAGAGAATCCCAGCAAACCCAACATTGTTTGTAAAAGTCCAAAGAGTATAAATTCTTTTGCAAGGCACCAGATATTTATACTTTCTGCATCACTGCAACATTTTGACTTAAGAGCTTATTGGCAGGAAATTGTGTTGATTTTCTTCAGGAACTGCTCAGATAGGGTGGTGATGCTGGAGGCATCAGTGGAAACCTACAAGCGTAAGCTGGAGAATCTTGGCGACCTAAAGAGGCAGGTGAAGCTGTTGGAGGAGAATAACATGACCTACATGCAAAACAGTGTCGGTCTGGAGGAGGAGCTGCGTAAAGCAAATGCTGCCCGCGCACAGCTCGAGTCCTACAAAAGACAAGTAAGGAGCTAACTCTGATTGCAAAATTAAATTCAGTTTTGTAAAAATTGTATTGTTTATATATCATATCATTTGCATTTGGAGAATGTATTTAGAACCAAGAACTTTTGGTTTTTGTTTTAAAAGGTCCAAGACCTCCACAATAAGTTGTCTGAGGAGACCAGACGCGCAGACAACATGGCGTTTGAGATGAGAAAGTTGGAAGAAAAGCATGAAACTGTGTTGAAAGAAAAAGAGGTTCAACATCCTGTAAAATGTCACTATTAAGATGAATTATGTATTTGCTTTGTTTAAAATCTTAACTTTTAATTCTTTTGTTTAAATAAAAAACAACAATCTTTACATTATTAGCGGATCATCGTTGAGCGAGATTCTCTTAAGGAAATCAACGAGGAGCTGCGATGCACCCAGGCTCAACAGCACCAGCTCTCGCAATCAGGTACCCCATCAGTCAACTAATGATGCTCCTTATTGTTAACTAACTTGGTTACTACTTGTAGTGCTGTGGAAAAGTATTTGTCCTCGCACTGATTTCTTTTGGGGATTTTTTTTGTCACTCAAACATGTTTCGGATAAAAATATTATCCGCCTGACAACAAATTATTAGGTTTAGGAGGCGTTTGCGTTTTTAACATACAAGCAGGTTGATTTGATTATCTTTTTCTTCCTTAATGATGCAAATCATTGTTAGAAAACTGCATTTTCTGTTTAATGACGTTGTGTTTTTCTTGTTTTGACATTTGCTTGACCTGAAAAACGGAGGTGTGACAAAAAAGCAAAAACAGAAGAAAACTGTAAGGAGGTAAATACTTTTTTTTTTCACAGCACTGTACGTTTTTCCTTAGGGATCCTTCCGTCTGGCAGCCCCAGCCATGAAAACCTGGCAGCTGAATTAATTCCCATTGAGTACAGGTAGTATTTCACTGCTACATTGTATGCTTTGTATTCTTTCTGCTAAAATGTTGTGTGCGAGTACTGGCTGTTGTGGTTATTTAGAGAAAAGGTCATCAGACTGCAGCATGAGAACAAGTTGTTGAGAGTGCAGCAGGAGGAATATGAGCAGGAGAAGATTGCCACCCTGCAGACCCAGCTGGAGGAAGCTGAAAAGACACACAGTAAACTGGACACAGAGAACAGGTGTGTTTCATTTCTGCGTCTTTGTGTCGATTTGTCTTTCTTGCTTGTTGACGTTGTTTGCTGCTTCATCTTCAGATTGAGCCAAGAGCGGATCAGTGAGCTGCAGCAGCAGGTGGAGGACCTCCAGAAGGCTTTGCAGAGTCAGGCTGCCAAACCAGATGATGTACGGGTGCTAACATGTGCTGTCAGCAAAAACCAGAGTTACAATGCAGTCTGAAAAAGGACTGGAAAAAACGAAATGAGTTGAATGTTTTTCTGGTTAAGGATTTGTATTTGGGGGATTGGGAGTGTAATATGGAGTATGAAAAATATTTAGATATTCATTCTTGACAAATATTTCCTCACTCCCTCAGTAACTCGATTACTTGCTCAGTTATTTAGTGAAGTACCTAGTTACTAACCTAAATAATTAGTCAATTCACTGATGTACTTGGTTACTTAGTTGCCTAATTATTTAGTTGGTAACTTAGTAATTTGTGTGTTTAGTTAGACACTTACGTACTTATACTGGACATGTGAGTCTGAAAAAATTTGTAATATGGACATGAAAAATGAGAAGGAGCCATCATTAGACCTCATTGGGATGTTCAGCTCAGTTTTGACCTTGAATTTTAATGAAATGTATTTTTTTTTTTGTTTTCAGTCAAATCTAAAGAGGAAACTGGATGCCCACATGTGAGTGAGTTTGCTCATTGATAGAAAAACAAGTTTGTTTTCTCCAATAGGTGGATGCTGATCACTAGTCTTTCCTCAGGTCCCAGCTGAACGAGGCTCAGGATGAAATCATGAAGAAGAAAGAACTTCTGCAGGACCTTCAGCCTGACAACACTCAGACCTGTACGTTTGTAATGTTTTCATGCAGCTGTGCTGTTCTTTCAACTTATAATGGAAAACTGATATGATGTTTCTCAGCTTTGAAAGTGGATGAGCTGATGGCTGCTTTGAAAAAGAAGGATGATGACATGCGGGCCATGGAAGAAAGATACAAGATGTATCTGGAGAAGGCTCGCAATGTGAGTTATGTTAATTTAGCTTCAATAACTCTGAAAGGTGAAGTAGAATCAAGTGACTTATCGGTGTTTACCTCTTGACCCTTTTCGCTTGAAGGTAATACGAGCCTTGGACCCCAAGCTGAATCCTGCCACCGCTGAAATCCAGGCTCTTAGAACCCAGCTTGCAGAGCGGGACAAACAGATTCTCAGTCTTGAAGTAATTGCATCTTTTTATATATGCTTCTAATATGAATTTGCAAATGGTTTAAGAATTGTATTCATTAATTCTGATGCTGAATGACTTTTTTCTTCTCTTTCTAGCGTCAATGTGAGCAGGCCAGGCTAAGAGAGTTTGAGGAGAAGCTGATTGTCACAGCTTGGTATAACAAAGTGAGTTAAAACTGCTTTAAGTTGACACACAATACACAGATGACATGGGTGGCATTTACTGAGAGAGCTGCAAAACATTATCAGACTTGGAAAACAGCATTTAAAAAAACAACTATGCAGTCAGTGTTACTACAATATTTATATTTTTTTGTAGACTTTGGCAGAGTTATAACACATTTCTGCTTGGGACCTGGTTTTCTGACAAGATTTAGACAAGATTTTCACCAAACCTTCAGTTGTATCAAAACAACACAGTTTCTCATAACCCAACATAAGACTTGTCAGTAGAGATGCACTAAGAAATTGGCTGAACGGTCAAAATAAAATGTCTAACTTTAGATTGAACAGTAAATGTACCATAGTCGTTGCTAAAACATCATGCTGTCTACAACAGCCTCGATGTGGGTGTTTTCCTATGAGTAAAGACTCAAAGTTAACTATTTCCAGTGCTCAATCAGTGAGATTTATAAAAATAAAGTTAGAGGAAGCACTAAGATGTAAAAAGCTGTATAATAGGAAATTTTTCTAAGACATGTTGCAAGGTGTCGCAAGTTCATTGACTCTGTGAAACAGTGAGTGAGAGCTAAACTTTCAGCAGATAACATGAAGGTGTTTCAATTTATGCTGTTGAACTTTGAACTTCTGTCTTGGAAATGCTGAATTTGAAAATGTTTGCAGTCGTTTGGAAATTTCAGAGCGAAGTGGTTAGTTTGGCTAACTTTTGTTGTGTCAAGTTATTATTGGTAACAGCTCTCTGACCTATAGATCATCTCATTTCACTCTGAGCTTGTTGGAAAGTAAATAAATGCTTTTAGTGATGGAAGCTAACAGCTAGTCAGACATAGTTTTATCTGACATGAGAAGTTCAGAACAACTCAGAATACCAGTGTTCATATCAGTGAGCTATAACACCATGTAAGCAGATATTGAGAGACCGTTGTTACATTTGGTGCTGTTCTTCAACCAGATCAGCTGCGACTCCCCAGTCCACTCCAACTTCGTCAAGAATGGAGTTAACATTTGGATTTTGTGTCAGTTGTGCAGCAGCACTAAAGAGGGTATTTTTGTTTTCTGTGCTTTCTCGGTCTGCTTGTTGTTTTCTGAGTCAACTGGCAGATTTTTCAATCAGCTGATGAGGAAATTTGATTCAGCATCGATTTGACAAACTTTTTAGCTTCAACCATACTGAGGATGTACCTAATTTTCCTTCAAGCTTATGGGAATATGACATGTTGCCACTATAGGTTAAGGGAACTATTATAAAATAACTTCATAGAAAAAGATATACTAACCCCCATAAACATTTGTAAAAAAATTGTTTCATAGCAACTGCTCTCACACATGATGCTGCTTCTGCCTCTAAGATGATGAATGATTGCTTACAGCAGGGATGCTGATTACTGTGTTCATAGCTTCTGATATTATAGTTCTCTAAAGAGAAAACAGAATTGGCTAAAACTGGTATCAGGAGCTTAAACTTAAAAAAAAAAACAAAAAAACAAAAAGCAGATTAGAAATCTGCAACAAAATTATGATCATACAGCTCTAATGACATTTTCAGTATTCTTATGATTAAATCAACAACTACAACTGACCCTTGGTTTCTGTGCTATTAGAGTTTGAACTTTCAGAAGTTGGCCATGGAATCTCGTCTGGGAGGCCGCACTGCCTCCATGTTCTCACCCGGCCAGTCCTTCCTGACGCAGCAGCGGCAAGTCTCAAACGCCCCACGCAGGGCCGCTTCTATCAGTGTGCCTGCCACTACCTCCAAGTAGACTGTGTCACAGCGCCACAGTATCTCACATCAGTTAAACTAGGCAAAAATACAGAACAGTGTGAGCACTCAAGTGACCTTAAACACACCTGCTCTCAGCCTTTGAGGAGGGTCAGACTGTGTGTGATCAGTGAGCACTTATCAGACAGGTCACCCATCTGAGGTTAAAGCAGAGGCTGTGTGTTAGTCAGTTGTGAGGTTATATCAAGCTGTACATTATCCTGGAGGACAACCTTGCAGAGACATTACCCTCGAGTCGACCTCACAAGCCAAAGCCAGTTGTAGATTTGTAATGACCATATTCTCTGTTCTGTGATTTTTTTTTTTTTTTTAATTTTTTTTTTCCCTCCCCCCACACCTTCATATTTAGCTTTTATAAGCAGTTCATCCTTAGCTCTCCTTGTATCATGTTATAGAGAGGGAAATCCTTTTGGAAAGGAAACCTGCTATTTTAGTTTTGCTTTAAAGGGTGACTTGAATGCTGAAGCCAATCAAATGCAATGATTGTATAATTAAATATTTAAGAAATGTATGATCACAGTGGACACTAAAAGGTACGTTGTAATCCTGCAGAATGAATAGTCTTGATCCAGTCATATCTGGTGCGGGCCACCAAGGACCTCTAAGCATTAAACACTTATTGTTGTTGGGTGTTTTTTTTTTTGTTGTTGTTGTCCTAAAATTGAAAAGTTGATCATTTCAAATGCAGTCAAATCAAATTAAGTCATATTTACTCAAACACTTGAGGTGCTGCAATAACAAGTCTTGGAATAGTCTTTTCTTTTCTATATGCTCTCAATGGGAACTGATGGGCCTTTTTGTTTACTGAATATGTTGATTTTTTGTAAGTCAATAAATATTACTGATACAGAAATTGATTCAACACCAGCTTTTCATCCAACCATCACAACCAGGTTGAACACTTTTACAGCTCCTGCAATATGTAACTCTAAAGATTTTAATAGATGTTGTTATTTCTTTTAGGATGTTGATTTCAAGAGAACATTTTGAAAAGCAGCTATTGTCTTTTGCATCAAGTTATCAGTCTGACACCATGTGGTTAAATATCCATGGCCCTGCAAGAGTATTTAACTTTTTCACATTTTGTCATGTAGCAACCACAAGCACAAGTGGATTTTATTGGGACTTTTTGAAGATGGACCTTTATAAAGTAGTGCATTATTGTTGATTTAGAAGGAACATAATGCCTGATTTTCAAATTTCTTTACAAATATCTGAAAAGTGAGGAGTGCATATGTATTCAGTCATTGGTCAGTAATCTGTCAAACCATCTTTCACTGTGGTTTCAGCTGCTAGTCTGGTTGGGGATGTCTCTATCAGCTTTGCATTTTGAGAGGCTTATTTTTTCCAGTCTCTTCAAAAAGGCACAAGCTCACTCGTTAGATGCGCCACATCTTTGAATATTAATGTTTAAGTAATGGCAGATTTTCAAATGCATCATGGGTTGGACTTTAACTAGACCTAACACATGAATATGCTTTAATATAAACCTTTTTATTGTAGCTCTGGCTGTATGTTTAGGTTTGTTGTCTTACTGAAGTCCTTTCCTGTCTCTAACAGGTTTACTTCCAGGATTTTTCTGTATTTAGCTCCATCCATCTCATTTAATCTTGGCCTGCTTCCTTGTCCTGCAGAACAAAAGCATCCCCCCCCACCATGATGTTATCACCATTTTGTGACAGCGATGGTGTGTTCAGAGTGTTTGTTTTTTTTTTTTTTTCCACCACACATGGGGTCTTACATGTGGGCCTAAAAGTTTAATTTTTTTTCCCATCTGCAGCTTGCAGAGGTCACATTTGACTAGACTGGATTTTATTTAGGAATGAGTGAAAAAGAGTCAACACAAATGCTTGTCCCACTTTTCAGAGGTTTATTTAGAGAAAATTGTGTGCTATTTCTTACTGATATTATTCTTATTGATATTGTGTCTATCACAAAAAGTCCTAAAAAAATAAATAAATAAATAAATAAATAAAATGTTGACATTTGTGGTTTTTAGAAGGTGTGTAAATGCCTTTCCAAGACATTGTAAACTGTTCAGGTTTGGCAAGCTCTTTGTTGCCTTTTCTCTGTATATTGTCAGCTGCACATCAGAGATATTCTGTCATATTACCACATGTGATTTATAGATGTATGTCACTTGTATCTCTTTCTTTCCAGCTAATTATTCTTGTAAATTGCTGACTTGAAGGCATAGCCATTTAATAAAATAGATTGTACAATCAGAAGGTACACAGCAAACTGCATAATGCTACATATTTGTGTGTAACTTATTAAAGAATACTATAATGGATTTTAGAAATTTTAAAGGCTTTTTCTCTAAATAAATTCTTTTTGTAAAATTGCACGGTTTGCTTTTATTCAGAAAAATCTCAATCCTTGGTACTTGGGATTGCTTGAGGGAAAATGTGCGTAATACAATAAAGTAACATGGTGGATGATTGTTATCACATCGTCCACCATCAGTCTACTAACAAAGACTAATGTAGAAATGAATCCAATCAGGGAAATCCAACCATAAACACTGTTATTAGTCCAGAGTCTCTAAAAACAAAAACATTGAGTAAAACATGGAACATTAATTTCATATTTAGTACTGCTGAGTTTGAGGAGATGGATGTTAGTTGATTAAGATAAGTGTTGGTAATAGGTCAAATCATTGTGTATAGATTTGTCTGAACAAGGAGAATGCTGATCCACTTTCACAAAGTGCCTCTTATCCATCCTGCTGCTTAGGGTTTATTGCAAGTCAAAGCGGGATTTTGCAAAGATCTTAAATGGATGTGGTGTGCGTGTGGCTCCAGTTATCCCTTCTGTACTCAGCTCAGCACCATCCAGACTGGAAAAGTGAAACTTCTGGAATAAGATGACAAAAAACAGGAAGAGTTCCATCCTTGCCAGGCCCTCACCGAGACATGCTCGCTTTCCTTTGGAAGAGAAAAACAGTACCATCAACATCCCACAGACACATGAGTTCTGTTTTCTCTTGGATCATTTTCAACAGCGTTCCTATCCTTTTAAAAATCATAATCCCAAAATACGTTCATGAAAGATATCGCTTAAATGTAGTTGTTACCAGCGGAGAAAGGTAAAAATGCTTCCTTCCTAATGAACATGCCATCTTTATCCAGGAAGTGTTTTGGGTTGAAACTGTCAGGCGTTTCCCATTCATTTTTGTCAAAAAGAACAGAGGTCAGGTTAGGCATCACAGCTGTCCCCTGCACACACCGAAAGAAAACAGACTTATGAGACGATGAGAGAGGGAGAACATCGTATGTTTCACAAAAGCCAGGAAACCTGTAAAATAATTTGATCACAGCTAGCTCTTAATCTGGATTTTAATGTTTTAGATGTGTCAAAAATGTTTATAAGTTTTTATATCTGAATAATGTTGGGTTCATTACATTTTCTTTTGCCAACAATAACAAAAAATAATTTTTTTTTATTTTTTATCCAGATTTGGGGTTTTTTTACTTCAAAAACCTTGTCAGGTAGGATGATGAGGCTATGGAGGAATTCTAAACTTTTAAATCTGAATATAAACTTTTAAATATATATAAAAAAAACCTAACAATTGAAATGACAGATCACAACATTTACAATTTAGAAATGGACATATCAGATTGAATAGAATCACTCAAATACTGGTGCAGAAGGCAATAATAGAATAAAATCCAAACATAACTTCTAGGATAGAAAGTTGTTTTGTGAAGATGAATCCCTTTACGAGAGTAATGTTTTTTTCAGAGCTCTTCTAATTTCAAGTATCAAATGATAATTCCCAGAATATGATGGAGAAGCGTTCGATCCTGATTCATTTCGAGACCTTACAGCTAGAGCACCCAATGTACACGCTCCACATTAAGGCTATGTCACCTCACAGATTGGGTTTTACTATTCTTTCTGATAGATAAAATCTATCATCCCACGAGAATCTCTTGGAGCTTTTGCAAAGACATCTATTGTTGCTTCGGACTTTTGTTTAAATCATTCAAAGATAAGATCCTGCTGGTGTTTTCTGGGGGAGGATCAGATGCACCATTGGTATGAAGTAACTGCCCAGCATTGTGTCCCTGGCAGCCATCCTGAGCGCGTTGAGAGGAACAATGTTTCCCATCCTTTGGATCTCGTGGATGACAGCATCAGTGTAGGGCATGTTGGATCTGTCTGCCATGGTGGGCTGGCGGGTTTGTCCGAGTACTCTGTCTATTTCTTCCTGGACTTTGTCTACAAAGCAAATCACATCCAGTTACTAACCAACATGCAGTAGCCTTGCTCTGGTAATTTGTCCTATTGGTGAATGTGGTTCTGATCTGAGCCCACAGTGGATGTGAGGATTTTTTATAAGGTACAGGAGTCCCCACTGCAGAGTCTTTGAAGTAGTTTCACTGCCAGCCAAGAACAGATCAAGACAGCACAGAACCAGGTTTTTTTTCCACAAAACCCACATCATGCTTTCTATTGTGCTGTTGAGCAAAGTGAAGAGACGAACATGCAGTCAGGTCTAAAATGTGATATTTCATAGCCTTTTTTTCTGTTGAACTAAAGTGAGTCCCGTACTCTTTCCTCTATGAGGAAGTTGTCGATGTAATCTCGTGGGTTGCTTGGATCCAGATCCAGCTTGTGTCTTTCTATCTCTTTCTTGATAAATGCCTTCAAAGACCTGGAGCTGGTGAAGATGGCATTGTGAGGCCCTGGCAAGTGTCTCATTAGTACTGGGAAAGCATCATAAAGCTGTTAAAAGAGAAAAGAATGAGAGCATCAAAAAGGACTGACTGTGCAACAAGAAATTTATTACTTTCTGTCTTTTACACCCTGCAGCTTTCTTTGTATCTTACCAGAGCCCATATTGAGCCCTCCAGGTAGGCCATGTCTGTCAGATTCCTCAGCATGCTCTGGAAGTCCAGGTCACTGTAGTCAAACCGTCTCCCAAACACAATCTGGCAGATGATGTTGGATACAGCGTTGTTCAGTAGTGGCACCGGGTCAAAGGGCTTACCTAACAAGAGGGCAGAAGTCTTTAAATACAGGACGACGTGTGTGAAAAATCGGATCTGTTTTCTGCTGCTGTCAACCTTCCTCCTTCTCCATCGCCTCCTGCAGGTGTCGACTCTCCTGACAGATGTTCTCCTCCATGAACCCCTTGGCCATACCATAGGTACGCAATGTAGCCATGGCAAAGCGCCGCTGCCTTCTCCACACCTTCCCATTGCTGAAGAAAAGACCTCCTAGCAAAGGCAAAGAAATCAAACATCCTGCAAATGTTGGTTGCTCTGATGCTTTAAAGGGACAGTATTATGTATTTTCCAAGCACATAGTGCCATTTTATAGTACAATCAAGTAAGTATGTTACCTTCAGTTGTTATAAAAATGCTGTAAATAGCAAACATGGCTTAAAAGAAATTTGACTTTAAATGTTAACACCTTGAAATTAGGCCTCTGTCCCTTTAAGAAGATCCTGCTTTTTCTGACACTCTGCCTTCAGCACATCATCACAACATTGCTCCTCCATTAAACCTTTAACATCGTTCTTAGTGTTGCACTGAGAAGTAGTTCATATAATAAACTCAGCAGATGTGCAGTTCCACCAGCCGTTTGCTAATTGCTCCTGCTGCTAGTCTGGTGGAGCTAAATGGGGAAGGTGCAGGGGAGGGGTGCTCTGCGTGGTGGAAGCTCATAAGCTTGGAAACTGCAGCTCTGAGGAGGAGCTCCATCAAAGGCGTTTTGCACAGCTGAATGGTTGCCACGGGAGATTCAAGGATTTTTCAAACATGCATGAAAGAATCAAAGCAGCACTCCAGGTATGTTTTTGATGAGGGCATAACATTAAAAAATGAAAAGATGTAAAACTCAAAAAAGTCGATTTTACTGTCTCTTTCAATCTGACTCACCTGAGTTTCCTGAGTAAATCCTGGTCACCATTGGGCTGTAAGGCCGGTCCACAAAATTTTCGGCCTGTATTACTAAAGCCTCTCTCACCGTCTTCCACCCAGACAAGAACACTGTTTTGTGTCTTCCCAGACGTATGCAGAACACATTCCCATAAACATCAGCAAGCTGTGATTGCAGAATCAGAGAATAAGGGCTCTATTGTGGAGCATGAGACTCTACAATAATGCAGACTCAATTTGTTCTTGGCTTTGTGACCAATCATTAAATTTTTAGAATTTTTGTATTAAAACATCTCTAAAAAAAAAAAAAGTAAGAAAGAGCAGACATTTTTGAAAATGAATCACTTTTAGGTTAGGCAGTGATTGTGTTAAAATGCCAATTACCAATATTTCCGTATTTCTGCCATTTTACCTTAGTGAGGTAAATATGAGGCTGCTTATATTCAATGTTGAAAATATTCCCAAAAAAAGGAAGTGCAGGTGGTCCTGGTGGAAAGTGAGGTGGATCCTTTTTGTTGAGCAAATTTACGATGATTAGGATTGCAAAAATCAAAATCAGCATCCATCTGAGACTGAACCACTGACACAAGCTGCAGAGCCACATTGTCACAGTGAGGAGAAGAGGAAAGAAAGGAAGCTGATCAGGATTTCTGTTCACATGGTTTTGAGATGGGCTGGTACTCTGCTGACTTCAGCTTTGGTTGATGTGAAGTGCGTGACTCTGAATCAGCCTACTCACTCTTTTGTAATGTGTACCTGTTCTGTCCTGCTGGGTTTCATAGATTTGGGGTTTGTTTATGTTTGATTGATAAGTCAGTGGTGCAAACATTTAGCATGAATGTTCAGAAAGGGGATAACAGACTGCAGTACATTTGTCCCTATTTTCTATGATTCCTTTTGTGGTTGGACAGGCACAATAATAAAGTGCATGTCTGCCTTTCTTAAAGAAACCAACCAGCAGATGTCAGCAAAGTAAAACAGTTGTAGATCTGAAGCCCTGACATGAAGTACTAATATTTGCTCTGAGTAAGTAAGGAGAATTGCCCTGAGTTGCACGGACAAACAAGTATAGACGATGGATGGATAAGTAAGAAGATAGATAAAATCACAAAAAAACTAAAAAGTAGACAGGTTACTTTAACCATTTAGTTGTAGGTCTATTGGGGTATGTTTGTACCAACTTTCTGAAAATGAATTATCTGGCCATTATTCTTTCCAGAACAGATCAAGATCATTCTGACTGGATTGAGAACATCTGTGAACATCAGTTTTCACAGCTGGACCCTGATTCTCAGTTGAATTCAAGGCTGGACATTAAGTGAGACAGAGTATGATTTCATCAAAACCGTTCTGTTGTAGCTCTGGGTGTATGTATGTGGTTGTCCTGCTGAAGGGTGAACCCCACCCCTTGTCTTAAGCAGTTTGTGCCCTCTTAACTAATCTGATTTCTGGATTTTAATGTAAATAGAGCTCCAGTCATCTCCCCATTCACCTGACCAGTTTCCTTGCACCAGCAGAAGAATTCCCATAGCTTGATGCTACCACAAATTCAGCGTTCATACATTTCCTTATGGGTTACTTCAGACATGAAGGCTTTTAGCTTAGATATGTTACTGAGACATTGAAATATAACCTGTTTTCTGACACTACAGTACCAGCCACGACACAGCAGAACACTGTAAGCATATCAGGTGATGTGTATCTGCATATCTGCAATGTAATTACATCAAGGTGTGTGGCTTTTTCACCTCTGACGAAATGGGCCAAAAAAAAAAACAAAACAAAAAAAGATTTAACTGACTATGAAAACTCCAACATTGTAAAAAGTCTTTCAGATGGATACAGCACTATTCCAATAGCCAGGATATGGGAGCATGATCAAAAACCATCAAACATCTTGTTGCAAATAGTCAACAGTGAAACATGTTGAGAAGAAAAAAGATTAGAGACGATTTAAATGTGAAGCTACCTGGAACCCCGTTCGCCTCCTTTGCTGCCATATTCCAGAACTGAAACTTACCTGGAGTAACCAGAAGTAGACGTTTAGTACTTAAGGAAGGCTGATCCAGCCTAACACTGAACTAGACACATAACCTAAAACATCCAGATGGGAAAGGACATATCTGAAGACAGATTTTTCAAAGGTTTTGTAAAATGAAATGAGAGTGACTTTCAGTGGGCCAGACTAATGGGCCATGTATGGATAAATAATCAGGACATAGCTCCACTTCGACTTGAATGCCAGCAAAGTGGAGTTGGGGTACCGGTATTATTAAAGATGGGTTAGTTTGACCTTCTCAGGTTAAAGGTAGATTCAAAATCAACTTCCATATCTACTATAATCTTTTCAAAGATACTTTTCCTTATCTTTTAAGAAGGCGATGATTTTTATGGAGGACAAAGCTCCATCACATGCTTCTGGGCACTGCACTGCATTAATAGCCAGTAAAAGGCTTTAAAGATGAAAGAATAATGAAAAGGACCGCCTCCTGACGTGACCAAGACCTTACTGAGAACTTGTTAGCCCTTCTTAACAGTAGATTAATGGTGAAGGAGTCAATCTCTCTGAATAGAGTATGGGAGGCTGCAGTTGATCGTCAACAGATGAAGAAACTGACAGACTCCATGGATGAAAGGCTTGTGAATGTTACTGAAAAGAAGGGTGGCCATAGTCAATGCTTTTTGTTTTTTCTATGGAAGATGTTTATTTGTATATTTAGACTTTTTTGTTTATTATTCTGACATTAACAGATAAAAATACATTTTTTATTTGGTTCCATAATTGCATCACAATTGTTGCATTATTATTTCTTGTGCACACTAAATGTTCTCCTCATAAAGCCAAAACAATAAAGGGTTTACCTTATTTTAAATATTCAGACCTGAGGTTTGTTAACATTTTGATTAAGTAAGAGCACCGCATTTGTTCAATTATAAAAGTATTCCTCAACAATACAAGTTATCTGCTCAATCAGTGTGTTTAAAATAAAAGAGGCTGGGAGTATCTTTATAAAAATACACATTTCCCAATTTCTGTATTTGGTACATTCTCTTTACTCCTTTCAATAAAATGGAGAATAAACACATTTTGTAAACATTATTTTAGTTTCAGACTTATTTTTAGGGAGATATTGTTGTAAAAGACGACTTCTTGCTCAGTCCTATTTGGAGTCAGTAATGCAAACTATGACGTCTTTAATGATGATAATTCAACCCTCAGAATAACTGCACATCTACAAGAAATAAACATGGTTTCTTAACAAACAGCAACCGTTAAAACAGTGGCTTAGTCTTCTGTTGAGCAGAAACAGGTTTGGTGAAAAATACATCGCTCATCGAGCCTTAGCAGACACCTTGTAGGGGTGAGGAACTCGTGTACTTCCCGTGATTCCTTCGGTGTTCAGTTCAACTCCTTCAGGAACAGAGAAAGTGAACTTTTGGACTAAGCCAACAAAAAACAGGAACAGCTCCATCTTAGCGAGGCCTTCACCAAGGCACACACGTTTTCCTGCAGGGTGAACACAGACACACACACACGTTTTAAAAGTGAAAAGTGGGATTATTATTGATAATGTTACACCAGAAAAACTCATGTGAAGCACTAAATAACTTCAGTTTTCATTAGACATTTTAAAAACTCCCTTAATCTCAGTCAGACCCGTCCCATGTAAACAAACCACCATGGGAAACCCTACCAGACGCTGATGTGCCAAACAATGCAGCTTCCAGAGTCGTAGGGGTACATCTGCTCCTTCTGGCCAACATTTCAATGACAGGGTCATAAATTAAATGTGCTGTACCTGCAGAGAAGGGCAGAAATGCTTCTCTCTTCACAAACTTCCCATTGGCATCCAGGAAGTGTCCGGGATTGAAGGTGTCTGGAGTTTCCCATTCAGTTTTGTCGAAGAGTACAGAGGTCAGCATGGGCATTAAAGATGTTCCCTGAAAGATTCAAAGTATAACACAAAGATTTATGAGAAAGCACATTTTTATACATTACTTACTGTTGACTGTTCAGTAATTGTACCTTTGGTATGAAATAACCACCAAGAGTTGTATCGTTAGCAGCAACCCTGTATCCATTCAGAGGAACAATGTTTCCCATCCTCTGGATCTCATGGATTACAGCATCAGTGTAAGGCATGTTCGGTCTGTCGGCCATGGAGGGGTGGCGACTCTGTCCAATCACTCTATCAATCTCTGCATGGACTTTCTCTGCAAAAGGATTTAAATAGAAGGAATTAGGCATTGACTGGAGCGGCAGCTCAATGAGCTTGATGCTCATTGTTTTAACATATATTTTTAAAAAAAACAAACTTCATTTTGATGGTGTGGCGGCTTTTATTTTGCCGTGGTGTTGGGCCACGATCAATTACATGAAGTGGAAATCCTGTAATGTGACAAAACGTGAAATGTTCAAGGGGTGTAATTCCTTCAGAAAGGCACTGTAGCGTGTCACCCACCTTGAACTTCAGGGTATTTTATAAGGTAAATCAACGCCCAAAGCAATGTGGTGGCTGTTGTTTCAGTTCCTGCCAGAAAGAGGTCGAAAGAGCAGAAAGCCAGGTTGCACTCTGTGAAACCCAGGTTAGACTCTTTGTGCTGCACCAACATATAAAGACAGGATGGTTAATGACCCGTAGCTTGATAGAAATTGCTTTGTTTAAAGTGAAACAGCTTCAGTGTTGGTAGTCTACATACATTCTCCATCTCAATGAGGAAAGTGTCAATGTAGTCTCTGGGATTGCTGGGGTCCAGATCCTTCTTGTGCTTTTCTATTTCCTGATGAAGGAGCTCTTTTACAGTATTATAACTGCTGAATATTTTGTTGTGAGGTCCTGGCATATATTGCATCACTTGAGGAAATGCTTGATAAAGCTGTTTGAAATGAAAGAAATGATAAAACAACCAAACTGTCACTTTTCTTCTGTCACTATAATAATCTCACCGGTCAGAATCAGTGATACAGAGGGGCCTCCTTGACTTACTGGCTTACCTGACCCCATATGTTCCCTTCCAGCCGTAGCCCCTCAGACATATACTTTAGCATTGTCTGAAACTTGTGGTCACTGTAGTCAAATCTTTTTCCCATAACTAGCTGGCAAATAATGTTGGAGACAGCATTGCTGAAGAGGCCTGCTGGGCTGAAAGGTTTACCTGAAGAAGAGTTTTGAAGAATGTAAAAGGAAACCTGCCTTTCACATTAATATCAGCAAACTGCATCTTACAGTTTATCTGACCCACCTTTCTCACTCTGTATTTCCTTCTGCAGGTGTCGAATCTCCTCACAGATACTCAGCTCCAGTGTGTTTTTGCCCAGGCCAAAGGTGCGTAAAGTAGATAAAGCAAAACGTCTCTGTTTTTTCCATATTTCTCCATTGCTTACAAAAAGACCACCTAAATATAAATCCACAAAGATGTAATCGTTCATCGCCCTTAATTCCAGCAGTTTATAGATAGAGTGCACTGAGAAATGGAAACTGATTTCACACCTGAGGGTTCAGTGTAAAACCTGTCAAAGATTGCATTAGATGGTCGATCCACAAAGTTCTCAGCTTGCGTCACTATGGCCTCTCTCACCATCTTGAGTCCGCTCACAATCACCATGGACTCTCTGCCGAGGCGAAAGCTGAAGATGTTCCCATAGATGTCAGCCAGCTGTGGACAGGAGAAAAAGCAAAGTATGAACAAAACACAGCAGAACTTTTTTCTTTTTTATTACTGCTAAATCACATATATCAGTGTCACCATCTGCCTGTGTGACCCCCACTAAGTTACATACTGCAGCTTTAAGTGTGTTAGTACATTTGTCCCCTGTATTTGGTATATGTTCATTTGTGTTGTCACTGTAGTAAGATTATAAGCTCTTGCAGATCTCAAAGGATTTTCTCATGTGGTTGGTAAATAATGCATATGTTTGAGATAGCTCTCTATAATGGGCTTTAAGTTACAAGGTAAAAATTCATGATGTAATAGTAAGTTGACATTGTGCTTTAATGCACCCATTTGGAGTGTGATTGTTTAATCATAAGAGTTTGACAAAATTGTATGGTGAATTTATGAATATATTAGTAATTGCTGAAAATAGGCACAACCAAGAAAACATTTCCATATTAAAGCTCACAAGAAATTTCTATAGACATGACTTTGACTTATCTTCAAGCCCTCAAGTTAAAATGTCTTCATAAATCATGTCTTCATCAATCAGTACCTTGCTGAAGTAAATGTGTGGATGTTTGCTGTCCAAACTTAAGATGTTCCCCACAAAGGGGAGAGCCTTTGGTCCTGGAGGAAAGTTTGCTGGTTTCCTGTTCCTAAGAAAGTCTGCTATCAAAAGGAAGGAAAAGATAAACAAAAGAATCCCCTTTAGGTCCAAGCTCAGTAAAACATTATAAAGCCACATAATTACAGATCCAAACAGGTAGCAGAAGAAGAAATGTGTGCACTCTGGATTTTCTTCCTTCTATTTCAATTCGGTCTGTTCAGATTTATCTTAAATATCTTGAGTTAAGCACATCATTATCAGACAACTGAAAAATACAATGTTCCTGATAGGGAAAAACATGTTATATAACCCGCTACAAACCACACCTCCCTGCCTCTCGATGAACCTGAACTTTGTTGTTGTAAAAGTGTGATGCAGCCAACTGTTATCTAACCCTCATGGGATTTCAGGGCAACCCTGCAATTTTGCTGAAATCCTCTGTGAATTCCAGTTTTGTCATGAAGTTTGGTTCTTCAGAATAAAATGTCATCTCAGAAATCTAACATCAGACTTCAGTTATCAAAAGAAACATAGGAGAATCCCAAAGCTGATGTAATCTTAAAACCAAATAGCTAAAAGAAATGCAGATTGCAAAAGAAACAACCAAATATTTCACAGCTGATCATTTATGACAAAGCTGAAAAACACAAAGGTATTTATATTTTTTTACAAGCTGCACGATGGTAAAACAGCCCTATCTCAGATTTTGTTAATTTAACTAAGCCTGTTACCACCGAATTTACCAGTGGATTTACAGGTTTAAAAAGTAAAAACTTGCAGGTCACTGTTGAGTTACAACAGCAAATAAGATCAAGTTTTTATTAGAATCAGCCTTGCAACCAGTGATGGCATAGTTAATTTGAAAAAGTAACTTGATTTTTGATTGCTGATTGCTCCTTGAAAAGGTTACTTAGATACTTTACTGGTTACTTGATTTTAAAAGTAACTAAGTTAGATTCAAAGTTACTTTATTAGTTACATTCAGCAGCTGCCGACAACAGCCCCCGCCAACTCAACATGAAAATGACAACTAGCTTTTTCAATAGCCGTTCTTAAGGGCAGCATCTTCTCTTCTACAAACTGTCTGAGAAACTTCTTCAACTCTCCCCCACTTACAGGTTTTGGACCTTTTGTGGTTTGAGTGGTGGGTGACCTCCTGCATTAGTTGCAGCTCTCTGCTTTGCACCACCTGGTGGGACTTGCTCTGTCAGTTTGACTGTGCCATGTGCGACTCCAAATGTTTCTTCAAATTTGATGTGGTATTTTTGAAGCTAGTTGGAAGACTATTGTTACACCCTAAGGGCAGTACTAAAAGATTCTATGCAGTTGTTATTAGGTGATTTCATACTGCAAGAGAGGACGGTGAAAACAAATAAATAAGAAGAAAAAAAAAATAGATTTACAATTGTATGGCGTGATTTTTGTGCCACCAGGTCGAGCACACAGTGAGTCTGATCTGAACGCACACATCTGCGCGAACGAGCAGTAATTAGATTTGTGTGCGTTTAAATCTCACAAATGCTTGCTCAATAATGCTCTGGCACGCGTTCAACTCTTGACAACTCTCCTTCAGCCTGCATTTTGCTCTGTTCAATTCTCATCTCTTTTCAATGCTTCGTCTGGAATTTCTCCTACTGGGCTGGATTTCTCAGGATGACTTTCATCCTGGCTAATCAGTGAACAGAAGGAGGAGTGCTAAATGATAAACTGTAGTCGCTGGCAATGGCAGCAGAGGAAGTGAACAAAGCCATTCAATCCTTGTTGCCTACTCTTCCAAATATTGAGCAATTAAAATCAGAAAAAGAGGAATGTTTAAGACATTTTATTGCTTTTCATTGCAGTGGGGAGGTTGTTTACAGTTGTTTCCGCTAAGCTTCATTGAGCTGCCACATTACATACATCACAACCAAATGTTAGTAATTGGGTAAAATCATCATTTAAAACTTCAGCTTCAACTTTCAGACCCTCTGTACAAAGCAAAACATAGAATAAGGGGCTGCTTTTTACTAGGCTAACTCTGAGGAGGTGTTTCAATTAGATACCTGAGCCATTTCAGCTGATTTATCTTTTTGATGTGGAGGAGCAGCAGGTCCACTCCAAGCTCCCCCACAAAGGTGGAGCTCTTCATCCTTTGAAAAAGGATGAGTCTAGTCATGGAGTAGGCCATTTTCAGTTGCTTCTATCTGGGATCAAATTCTTCTGGTCAAGTTAAATATTTTATGACCATAGGTGAGGGGTGGAATGTCGCCAGACCAGTAAATTAGGAGCTTTGCTGGTTGCCTCAGCTCTTCACTATGATCAAACCTTAGCAGTACTTCGAAAAATACCAGTTTGCCTATCCACCTTCTGCTCTAATCTACAATCACTTATGCACAATACACCAAGACACATAAACTTCTCCATTTGAGGCAAACCTTGGCCTCAGACTTTGCCAGAATTTCCATGCAGAAAACCAAAAATCCTTCTCCAGAGCATGTCCAAACTCTTCCAATGCCCTGGATTTTGCTTTAGCAATCACGGAAGTGGCAGCTGTTTTGGCTAACCAGGACCTGTCTGCTGCTTCAGAAGTCCCCAAGGACAACCAACCCTTAAAGGCCTCCTTCTTCACTGCTTTTATCAGAATCTGAATCAACTTTATTCACCAAGGTTGTGCACACAAACAAGGAATTTGATTTGGTTCCACTTTGCTCTCAATGAAGATATTTCAAATATACATATATAAAGAGGAATTTTTAGGAAATAAATTGAGTTTCTTGTAAATATGTATATAAATGGTGTTGATCAGGGCACTCTGACTGTTAAGTATTTAGGCAACTTCTATTCAGAGCGGACAAAAATCACATGTGGAGTACCCCAATGTTCAATCCTGGGACCCCTCCTATTTAAATCTACATGCTCCCACTAGCTCAGATTATAACAAGTTATAAGATTAGCTACCACAACTACGCAGATGATACACAGCTCTACATTACGATGTCACCAGGTGACTCTGAACCCATCCAAGCACTGAACAGATGCTTAGAACAAATCAATGTGTGTATGTGCCATAACTATCTTCAGATGAATAGAAACAAAACTGAAGTTATTATCTTTGGACCTAAAAAGGAACGATCTAGAGTCAGCACACAGCTTCACCTATTACAACTAGAAACTAATGAGGCCCAAAATCTGGGTGTAGTGATGGACTCAGACCTGAACCTTCAGAGACACATAAAGACAGTTATAAAGTCGGCCTTCTATCACCTGAAGAAAATTTCCAGGATTAGAGGACTAATGTCTCAACAAGATCTAGAGAAACTCATCCATTTGTTTATCTTTAGTCACATTAATTACTGCAACAGTATCTTCACAGGTCTGTCTAAAAAGTCAATCAGACAGCTGCGGCTGATCCAGAACGCTGCTGTGGAAAATAGAGCACATAACCCCAGTTCTAAAGTCCTTATACTAGCTCCCTGTAGCTCAGAGAATAGACTTTGAAATACTTCTGTTAGTTTATAAATCATTGAATGTCTTAGCACCAAAATACATTAAAGATCTGTTGTCATTGTATCAACCTTCCAGACCACTCAGGTCTTCTGGTTCTGGTCTATTCTGGATCCCCAGAACCAGAACCAAACATGGACAAGCAGCGTCCACATTTATGGTCCACTAATCTGGAAAAAACTTCCAGAAAACTGCACAACAGCCGACACACTGAGTTCCTTTAAATCAAGGCTAAAAATCCACCCATTTAGAGCTACCTTTGATTAGTAGTAAGTGGAACATTGATCAGTATTTTCAAATTATATTTGCTTGATAATCTTTATGATTTTGATGCATTGATATTTGCTTGATGATTCTAATGATTTTCATGTATATTTGCTTATGATTTTGCTGTATACTTGATTGATGTTTTTACAATGTAAAGCACTTTGAACTGCCTTGCTGCTGAAATGTACTACACAAATAAACTTGACTTGACTTTATCAGAGACAGCCTGGATGAAGAAACTGTCTCTGCGGCGACTCATTTTTTTCAAAGAATGCTTGGTAGCGTTGACCTGAAGGTAAAAGTCTAAACAGTTTTTGCCCAGGTGTGTTCTATCTTCAGATATGTTAGCTGACTTTTCTTGACACTAGACCTGCTTGGATGGAGGGAAGGTCAGCCACAAAACACAGTAATGGATGTGGACAGGACAGGCTGAATAATGACTGTGTAGATAAAGGGTCCTCAAATCCAGGCCTCGACGGCCAGTGTCCTGCAACTTCTTGAATCAAATGGCTGAATTACCTCCTCAGTATGCAGTCAAGTTCTCCAGAGTCTTGCTAATGACCTCATTATGTGACTCAGGTGTGAAACTGAAAATATTTTACCAGAACACCCTTTTTAAATAAGTGGTCTAGTTATAATTTTCTGGTATTTTGTAACTTTTTGGCAGTAAATATGGCTCTATGAATCTTTATTTTGTATAAATGAAGATTAATGCTTCTTAGGGGCTAAACCTAGGTCTTGGGATTGGTTAGAGACCAAACAACAACTAAAGTCTCAAAACGTCTCATGCGAGTCAGTGTGAACTACTTTATGTGTACACTATACACAGTATACAGTTATATAATTTTTGGCTTACTTTGTTTTTTTTATCTTGCTATTGTCTACCTTAGTTCAGTATTTAATCAGTAGTTATGTTTTGTATTCCGGTTGGCTCGTTCACTGACGGGTTTACAATGCGGAGTCTGTTACGTTGCTCACTTCTTCCCAGCTACAGAAGGTGTCTAAGAGCTAAATGGTATATCTAGTTTTTCCCATGTAGATTTTTCTTGGTCCCCTTTGTGCTGTTTGCAGCAGTTTAAGTTAGTATGTTTTAAGTTTGAGTTTTAGTCTTCATTTTATTCAAGTTTAATCAAGGCTCCTTTGATGACAACAACCTTCCACAAGCCAATATCTGTTGTTTTCAACTCTGTCACCTTTGCTACAGACTGCAAAATTTCTGCTCAGAGTTTGTGTTGGGTAAGAACCATGCCAACTGGACATAGTACAACGGTAGTAAAAGGCTCATATCTTAATTATAGTGCATGGGATTTTAAATGAGGTGGACTAATTTGAAAACTTAAAGCAGGCAAAAAAAGAGATAAATTCAACAAAACTAAGTTGTGCGTTTAAAGTTTTAACTTGGAGCTAAGCTAAGGAATATAGCCCCAAGGTGACTGAATGAAAAATACTCCCCTTGTAACTCAAGTGTTATTTTACTGAACTCAGTGAAGTTTACAGAATATTTCTATAGGTACTGTGGAGACTATGAAGACACTGAATTACATTATACACTTTTAATATTGTAGATTGGATGAGCTGAGAGTTGCACCAGAAGGACATTGAATGCTAAAGGTGTCTTGCCATGAGGCACAGCATCAGTCTCTGCATCGCCACTTTTTTCTGCTACTCTTTCAGGAGAAAGAGTCAAGACCAACATTGCCTTGGCGAACAGTGGATGGATTATTTTTGTCATAGTGAGGCATATTCTCAGCTGCTTCTGACTTACTCCACTTGAACAAGGAGATCAGACTGTCCTGCTGTAGCTACAGGTGGTAAGATTATCTTGCCAGTTTCTGTAGGTTAAAGACTGAAACCAGATGGCAGATAAACTTTTAACAATTGAAGTGAAACCCATGATCTTTTCTTCATTGTATCTTTTCAGTCTAACATCCTGTATAACAATTGGTTTCTGTGCTATTTGAGTTTTAACTTTCAGAAGTTGGCCATGGAATCTCGTCTGGGAGGCCGCACTGCCTCCATGTTCTCACCCGGCCAGTCCTTCCTGACGCAGCAGCGGCAAGTCTCAAACGCCCCACGCAAGGCCGCTTCTATCAGTGTGTCTGGCACTACCTCCAAGTAGACTGTGTCACAGCGCCACAGTATCTCACATCAGTTAAACTAGGCAAAAATACAGAACAGTGTGAGCACTCAAGTGACCTTAAACACATCTGCTCTCAGACTTTGAGGAGGGTCAGACTGTGTGTGATCAGTGAGCACTTATCAGACAGGTCACCCATCTGAGGTTAAAGCAGAGGCTGTGTGTTAGTCAGTTGTGAGGTTATATCAAGCTGTACATTATCCTGGAGGACAACCTTGCAGAGACATTACCCTCAAGTTGACCTCACAAGCCAAAGCCAGTTGTAGATTTGTAATGACCATATTCTCTGTTCTGTGATTTTTTTATTTTTTTAATTTTTTTTCCCTCCCCCCACACCTTCATATTTAGCTTTTATAAGCAGTTCATCCTTAGCTCTCCTTGTATCATGTTATAGAGAGGGAAATCCTTTTGGAAAGGAAGCCTGCTATTTTAGTTTTGCTTTAAAGGGTGACTTGAATGCTGAAGCCAATCAAATGCAATGATTGTATAAATAAATATTTAAGAAATGTATGATCACAGTGGACACTAAAAGGTACGTTGTAATCCTGCAGAATGAATAGTCTTGATCCAGTCATATCTGGTGCGGGCCACCAAGGACCTCTAAGCATTAAACACTTATTGTTGTTGGGTGTTTTTTTTTGTTGTTGTCCTAAAATTGAAAAGTTGATCATTTCAAATGCAGTCAAATCAAATTAAGTCATATTTACTCAAACACTTGAGGTGCTGCAATAACAAGTCTTGGAATAGTCTTTTCTTTTCTATATGCTCTCAATGGGAACTGATGGGCCTTTTTGTTTACTGAATATGTTGATTCTTTGTAAGTCAATAAATATTACTGATACAGAAATTGATTCAACACCAGCTTTTCATCCAACCATCACAACCAGGTTGAACACTTTTACAGCTCCTGCAATATGTAACTCTAAAGATTTTAATAGATGTTGTTATTTCTTTTAGGATGTTGATTTCAAGAGAACATTTTGAAAAGCAGCTATTGTCTTTTGCATCAAGTTATCAGTCTGACACCATGTGGTTAAATATCCATGGCCCTGCAAGAGTATTTAACTTTTTCACATTTTGTCATGTAGCAACCACAAGCACAAGTGGATTTTATTGGGACTTTTTGAAGATGGACCTTTATAAAGTAGTGCATTATTGTTGATTTAGAAGGAACATAATGCCTGATTTTCAAATTTCTTTACAAATATCTGAAAAGTGAGGAGTGCATATGTATTCAGTCATTGGTCAGTAATCTGTCAAACCATCTTTCACTGTGGTTTCAGCTGCTAGTCTGGTTGGGGATGTCTCTATCAGCTTTGCATTTTGAGAGGCTTATTTTTTCCAGTCTCTTCAAAAAGGCACAAGCTCACTCGTTAGATGCGCCACATCTTTGAATATTAATGTTTAAGTAATGGCAGATTTTCAAATGCATCATGGGTTGGACTTTAACTAGACCTAACACATGAATATGCTTTAATATAAACCTTTTTATTGTAGCTCTGGCTGTATGTTTAGGTTTGTTGTCTTACTGAAGTCCTTTCCTGTCTCTAACAGGTTTACTTCCAGGATTTTTCTGTATTTAGCTCCATCCATCTCATTTAATCTTGGCCTGCTTCCTTGTCCTGCAGAACAAAAGCATCCCCCCCCACCATGATGTTATCACCATTTTGTGACAGCGATGGTGTGTTCAGAGTGTTTGTTTTTTTTTTTTTTTCCACCACACATGGGGTCTTACATGTGGGCCTAAAAGTTTAATTTTTTTTCCCATCTGCAGCTTGCAGAGGTCACATTTGACTAGACTGGATTTTATTTAGGAATGAGTGAAAAAGAGTCAACACAAATGCTTGTCCCACTTTTCAGAGGTTTATTTAGAGAAAATTGTGTGCTATTTCTTACTGATATTATTCTTATTGATATTGTGTCTATCACAAAAAGTCCTAAAAAAATAAATAAATAAATAAATAAATAAAATGTTGACATTTGTGGTTTTTAGAAGGTGTGTAAATGCCTTTCCAAGACATTGTAAACTGTTCAGGTTTGGCAAGCTCTTTGTTGCCTTTTCTCTGTATATTGTCAGCTGCACATCAGAGATATTCTGTCATATTACCACATGTGATTTATAGATGTATGTCACTTGTATCTCTTTCTTTCCAGCTAATTATTCTTGTAAATTGCTGACTTGAAGGCATAGCCATTTAATAAAATAGATTGTACAATCAGAAGGTACACAGCAAACTGCATAATGCTACATATTTGTGTGTAACTTATTAAAGAATACTATAATGGATTTTAGAAATTTTAAAGGCTTTTTCTCTAAATAAATTCTTTTTGTAAAATTGCACGGTTTGCTTTTATTCAGAAAAATCTCAATCCTTGGTACTTGGGATTGCTTGAGGGAAAATGTGCGTAATACAATAAAGTAACATGGTGGATGATTGTTATCACATCGTCCACCATCAGTCTACTAACAAAGACTAATGTAGAAATGAATCCAATCAGGGAAATCCAACCATAAACACTGTTATTAGTCCAGAGTCTCTAAAAACAAAAACATTGAGTAAAACATGGAACATTAATTTCATATTTAGTACTGCTGAGTTTGAGGAGATGGATGTTAGTTGATTAAGATAAGTGTTGGTAATAGGTCAAATCATTGTGTATAGATTTGTCTGAACAAGGAGAATGCTGATCCACTTTCACAAAGTGCCTCTTATCCATCCTGCTGCTTAGGGTTTATTGCAAGTCAAAGCGGGATTTTGCAAAGATCTTAAATGGATGTGGTGTGCGTGTGGCTCCAGTTATCCCTTCTGTACTCAGCTCAGCACCATCCAGACTGGAAAAGTGAAACTTCTGGAATAAGATGACAAAAAACAGGAAGAGTTCCATCCTTGCCAGGCCCTCACCGAGACATGCTCGCTTTCCTTTGGAAGAGAAAAACAGTACCATCAACATCCCACAGACACATGAGTTCTGTTTTCTCTTGGATCATTTTCAACAGCGTTCCTATCCTTTTAAAAATCATAATCCCAAAATACGTTCATGAAAGATATCACTTAAATGTAGTTGTTACCAGCGGAGAAAGGTAAAAATGCTTCCTTCCTAATGAACATGCCATCTTTATCCAGGAAGTGTTTTGGGTTGAAACTGTCAGGCGTTTCCCATTCATTTTTGTCAAAAAGAACAGAGGTCAGGTTAGGCATCACAGCTGTCCCCTGCACACACCGAAAGAAAACAGACTTATGAGACGATGAGAGAGGGAGAACATCGTATGTTTCACAAAAGCCAGGAAACCTGTAAAATAATTTGATCACAGCTAGCTCATAATCTGGATTTTAATTTTTTAGATGTGTCAAAAGTGTTTATAAGTTTTTATATCTGAATAATGTTGGGTTCATTACATTTTCTTTTGCCAACAATAACAAAAAATAATTTTTTTTTTTTTTTATCCAGATTTGGGGTTTTTTTACTTCAAAAACCTTGTCAGGTAGGAAGTTTGTGGGTGATGAGGCTATGGAGGAATTCTAAACTTTTAAATCTGAATATAAACTTTTAAATATATATATAAAAAAACTAACAATTGAAATGACAGATCACAACATTTACAATTTAGAAATGGACATATCAGATTGAATAGAATCACTCAAATACTGGTGCAGAAGGCAATAATAGAATAAAATCCAAACATAACTTCTAGGATAGAAAGTTGTTTTGTGAAGATGAATCCCTTTACGAGAGTAATGTTTTTTTCAGAGCTCTTCTAATTTCAAGTATCAAATGATAATTCCCAGAATATGATGGAGAAGCGTTCGATCCTGATTCATTTCGAGACTTTACAGCTAGAGCACCCAATGTACATGCTCCACATTAAGGCTATGTCACCTCACAGATTGGGTTTTACTATTCTTTCTGATAGATAAAATCTATCATCCCACGAGAATCTCTTGGAGCTTTTGCAAAGACATCTATTGTTGCTTCGGACTTTTGTTTAAATCATTCAAAGATAAGATCCTGCTGGTGTTTTCTGGGGGAGGATCAGATGCACCATTGGTATGAAGTAACTGCCCAGCATTGTGTCCCTGGCAGCCATCCTGAGCGCGTTGAGAGGAACAATGTTTCCCATCCTTTGGATCTCGTGGATGACAGCATCAGTGTAGGGCATGTTGGATCTGTCTGCCATGGTGGGCTGGCGGGTTTGTCCGAGTACTCTGTCTATTTCTTCCTGGACTTTGTCTACAAAGCAAATCACATCCAGTTACTAACCAACATGCAGTAGCCTTGCTCTGGTAATTTGTCCTATTGGTGAATGTGGTTCTGATCTGAGCCCACCCTGGATGTGAGGATTTTTTATAAGGTACAGGAGTCCCCACTGCAGAGTCTTTGAAGTAGTTTCACTGCCAGCCAAGAACAGATCAAGACAGCACAGAACCAGGTTTTTTTCCACAAAACCCACATCATGCTTTCTATTGTGCTGTTGAGCAAAGTGAAGAGACGAACATGCAGTCAGGTCTAAAATGTGATATTTCATAGCCTTTTTTTCTGTTGAACTAAAGTGAGTCCCGTACTCTTTCCTCTATGAGGAAGTTGTCGATGTAATCTCGTGGGTTGCTTGGATCCAGATCCAGCTTGTGTCTTTCTATCTCTTTCTTGATAAATGCCTTCAAAGACCTGGAGCTGGTGAAGATGGCATTGTGAGGCCCTGGCAAGTGTCTCATTAGTACTGGGAAAGCATCATAAAGCTGTTAAAAGAGAAAAGAATGAGAGCATCAAAAAGGACTGACTGTGCAACAAGAAATTTATTACTTTCTGTCTTTTACACCCTGCAGCTTTCTTTGTATCTTACCAGAGCCCATATTGAGCCCTCCAGGTAGGCCATGTCTGTCAGATTCCTCAGCATGCTCTGGAAGTCCAGGTCACTGTAGTCAAACCGTCTTCCAAACACAATCTGGCAGATGATGTTGGATACAGCGTTGTTCAGTAGTGGCACCGGGTCAAAGGGCTTACCTAACAAGAGGGCAGAAGTCTTTAAATACAGGACGACGTGTGTGAAAAATCGGATCTGTTTTCTGCTGCTGTCAACCTTCCTCCTTCTCCATCGCCTCCTGCAGGTGTCGACTCTCCTGACAGATGTTCTCCTCCATGAACCCCTTGGCCATACCATAGGTACGCAATGTAGCCATGGCAAAGCGCCGCTGCCTTCTCCACACCTTCCCATTGCTGAAGAAAAGACCTCCTAGCAAAGGCAAAGAAATCAAACATCCTGCAAATGTTGGTTGCTCTGATGCTTTAAAGGGACAGTATTATGTATTTTCCAAGCACATAGTGCCATTTTATAGTACAATCAAGTAAGTATGTTACCTTCAGTTGTTATAAAAATGCTGTAAATAGCAAACATGGCTTAAAAGAAATTTGACTTTAAATGTTAACACCTTGAAATTAGGCCTCTGTCCCTTTAAGAAGATCCTGCTTTTTCTGACACTCTGCCTTCAGCACATCATCACAACATTGCTCCTCCATTAAACCTTTAACATCGTTCTTAGTGTTGCACTGAGAAGTAGTTCATATAATAAACTCAGCAGATGTGCAGTTCCACCAGCCGTTTGCTAATTGCTCCTGCTGCTAGTCTGGTGGAGCTAAATGGGGAAGGTGCAGGGGAGGGGTGCTCTGCGTGGTGGAAGCTCATAAGCTTGGAAACTGCAGCTCTGAGGAGGAGCTCCATCAAAGGCGTTTTGCACAGCTGAATGGTTGCCACGGGAGATTCAAGGATTTTTCAAACATGCATGAAAGAATCAAAGCAGCACTCCAGGTATGTTTTTGATGAGGGCATAACATTAAAAAATGAAAAGATGTAAAACTCAAAAAAGTCGATTTTACTGTCTCTTTCAATCTGACTCACCTGAGTTTCCTGAGTAAATCCTGGTCACCATTGGGCTGTAAGGCCGGTCCACAAAATTTTCGGCCTGTATTACTAAAGCCTCTCTCACCGTCTTCCACCCAGACAAGAACACTGTTTTGTGTCTTCCCAGACGTATGCAGAACACATTCCCATAAACATCAGCAAGCTGTGATTGCAGAATCAGAGAATAAGGGCTCTATTGTGGAGCATGAGACTCTACAATAATGCAGACTCAATTTGTTCTTGGCTTTGTGACCAATCATTAAATTTTTAGAATTTTTGTATTAAAACATCTCTAAAAAAAAAAAAAGTAAGAAAGAGCAGACATTTTTGAAAATGAATCACTTTTAGGTTAGGCAGTGATTGTGTTAAAATGCCAATTACCAATATTTCCGTATTTCTGCCATTTTACCTTAGTGAGGTAAATATGAGGCTGCTTATATTCAATGTTGAAAATATTCCCAAAAAAAGGAAGTGCAGGTGGTCCTGGTGGAAAGTGAGGTGGATCCTTTTTGTTGAGCAAATTTACGATGATTAGGATTGCAAAAATCAAAATCAGCATCCATCTGAGACTGAACCACTGACACAAGCTGCAGAGCCACATTGTCACAGTGAGGAGAAGAGGAAAGAAAGGAAGCTGATCAGGATTTCTGTTCACATGGTTTTGAGATGGGCTGGTACTCTGCTGACTTCAGCTTTGGTTGATGTGAAGTGCGTGACTCTGAATCAGCCTACTCACTCTTTTGTAATGTGTACCTGTTCTGTCCTGCTGGGTTTCATAGATTTGGGGTTTGTTTATGTTTGATTGATAAGTCAGTGGTGCAAACATTTAGCATGAATGTTCAGAAAGGGGATAACAGACTGCAGTACATTTGTCCCTATTTTCTATGATTCCTTTTGTGGTTGGACAGGCACAATAATAAAGTGCATGTCTGCCTTTCTTAAAGAAACCAACCAGCAGATGTCAGCAAAGTAAAACAGTTGTAGATCTGAAGCCCTGACATGAAGTACTAATATTTGCTCTGAGTAAGTAAGGAGAATTGCCCTGAGTTGCACGGACAAACAAGTATAGACGATGGATGGATAAGTAAGAAGATAGATAAAATCACAAAAAAACTAAAAAGTAGACAGGTTACTTTAACCATTTAGTTGTAGGTCTATTGGGGTATGTTTGTACCAACTTTCTGAAAATGAATTATCTGGCCATTATTCTTTCCAGAACAGATCAAGATCATTCTGACTGGATTGAGAACATCTGTGAACATCAGTTTTCACAGCTGGACCCTGATTCTCAGTTGAATTCAAGGCTGGACATTAAGTGAGACAGAGTATGATTTCATCAAAACCGTTCTGTTGTAGCTCTGGGTGTATGTATGTGGTTGTCCTGCTGAAGGGTGAACCCCACCCCTTGTCTTAAGCAGTTTGTGCCCTCTTAACTAATCTGATTTCTGGATTTTAATGTAAATAGAGCTCCAGTCATCTCCCCATTCACCTGACCAGTTTCCTTGCACCAGCAGAAGAATTCCCATAGCTTGATGCTACCACAAATTCAGCGTTCATACATTTCCTTATGGGTTACTTCAGACATGAAGGCTTTTAGCTTAGATATGTTACTGAGACATTGAAATATAACCTGTTTTCTGACACTACAGTACCAGCCACGACACAGCAGAACACTGTAAGCATATCAGGTGATGTGTATCTGCATATCTGCAATGTAATTACATCAAGGTGTGTGGCTTTTTCACCTCTGACGAAATGGGCCAAAAAAAAAAACAAAACAAAAAAAGATTTAACTGACTATGAAAACTCCAACATTGTAAAAAGTCTTTCAGATGGATACAGCACTATTCCAATAGCCAGGATATGGGAGCATGATCAAAAACCATCAAACATCTTGTTGCAAATAGTCAACAGTGAAACATGTTGAGAAGAAAAAAGATTAGAGACGATTTAAATGTGAAGCTACCTGGAACCCCGTTCGCCTCCTTTGCTGCCATATTCCAGAACTGAAACTTACCTGGAGTAACCAGAAGTAGACGTTTAGTACTTAAGGAAGGCTGATCCAGCCTAACACTGAACTAGACACATAACCTAAAACATCCAGATGGGAAAGGACATATCTGAAGACAGATTTTTCAAAGGTTTTGTAAAATGAAATGAGAGTGACTTTCAGTGGGCCAGACTAATGGGCCATGTATGGATAAATAATCAGGACATAGCTCCACTTCGACTTGAATGCCAGCAAAGTGGAGTTGGGGTACCGGTATTATTAAAGATAGGTTAGTTTGACCTTCTCAGGTTAAAGGTAGATTCAAAATCAACTTCCATATCTACTATAATCTTTTCAAAGATACTTTTCCTTATCTTTTAAGAAGGCGATGATTTTTATGGAGGACAAAGCTCCATCACATGCTTCTGGGCACTGCACTGCATTAATAGCCAGTAAAAGGCTTTAAAGATGAAAGAATAATGAAAAGGACCGCCTCCTGACGTGACCAAGACCTTACTGAGAACTTGTTAGCCCTTCTTAACAGTAGATTAATGGTGAAGGAGTCAATCTCTCTGAATAGAGTATGGGAGGCTGCAGTTGATCGTCAACAGATGAAGAAACTGACAGACTCCATGGATGAAAGGCTTGTGAATGTTACTGAAAAGAAGGGTGGCCATAGTCAATGCTTTTTGTTTTTTCTATGGAAGATGTTTATTTGTATATTTAGACTTTTTTGTTTATTATTCTGACATTAACAGATAAAAATACATTTTTTTATTTGGTTCCATAATTGCATCACAATTGTTGCATTATTATTTCTTGTGCACACTAAATGTTCTCCTCATAAAGCCAAAACAATAAAGGGTTTACCTTATTTTAAATATTCAGACCTGAGGTTTGTTAACATTTTGATTAAGTAAGAGCACCGCATTTGTTCAATTATAAAAGTATTCCTCAACAATACAAGTTATCTGCTCAATCAGTGTGTTTAAAATAAAAGAGGCTGGGAGTATCTTTATAAAAATACACATTTCCCAATTTCTGTATTTGGTACATTCTCTTTACTCCTTTCAATAAAATGGAGAATAAACACATTTTGTAAACATTATTTTAGTTTCAGACTTATTTTTAGGGAGATATTGTTGTAAAAGACGACTTCTTGCTCAGTCCTATTTGGAGTCAGTAATGCAAACTATGACGTCTTTAATGATGATAATTCAACCCTCAGAATAACTGCACATCTACAAGAAATAAACATGGTTTCTTAACAAACAGCAACCGTTAAAACAGTGGCTTAGTCTTCTGTTGAGCAGAAACAGGTTTGGTGAAAAATACATCGCTCATCGAGCCTTAGCAGACACCTTGTAGGGGTGAGGAACTCGTGTACTTCCCGTGATTCCTTCGGTGTTCAGTTCAACTCCTTCAGGAACAGAGAAAGTGAACTTTTGGACTAAGCCAACAAAAAACAGGAACAGCTCCATCTTAGTGAGGCCTTTACCAAGGCACACACGTTTTCCTGCAGGGTGAACACAGACACACACACACGTTTTAAAAGTGAAAAGTGGGATTATTATTGATAATGTTACACCAGAAAAACTCATGTGAAGCACTAAATAACTTCAGTTTTCATTAGACATTTTAAAAACTCCCTTAATCTCAGTCAGACCCGTCCCATGTAAACAAACCACCATGGGAAACCCTACCAGACGCTGATGTGCCAAACAATGCAGCTTCCAGAGTCGTAGGGGTACATCTGCTCCTTCTGGCCAACATTTCAATGACAGGGTCATAAATTAAATGTGCTGTACCTGCAGAGAAGGGCAGAAATGCTTCTCTCTTCACAAACTTCCCATTGGCATCCAGGAAGTGTCCGGGATTGAAGGTGTCTGGAGTTTCCCATTCAGTTTTGTCGAAGAGTACAGAGGTCAGCATGGGCATTAAAGATGTTCCCTGAAAGATTCAAAGTATAACACAAAGATTTATGAGAAAGCACATTTTTATACATTACTTACTGTTGACTGTTCAGTAATTGTACCTTTGGTATGAAATAACCACCAAGAGTTGTATCGTTAGCAGCAACCCTGTATCCATTCAGAGGAACAATGTTTCCCATCCTCTGGATCTCATGGATTACAGCATCAGTGTAAGGCATGTTCGGTCTGTCGGCCATGGAGGGGTGGCGACTCTGTCCAATCACTCTATCAATCTCTGCATGGACTTTCTCTGCAAAAGGATTTAAATAGAAGGAATTAGGCATTGACTGGAGCGGCAGCTCAATGAGCTTGATGCTCATTGTTTTAACATATATTTAAAAAAAAAAAACAAACTTCATTTTGATGGTGTGGCGGCTTTTATTTTGCCGTGGTGTTGGGCCACGATCAATTACATGAAGTGGAAATCCTGTAATGTGACAAAACGTGAAATGTTCAAGGGGTGTAATTCCTTCAGAAAGGCACTGTAGCGTGTCACCCACCTTGAACTTCAGGGTATTTTATAAGGTAAATCAACGCCCAAAGCAATGTGGTGGCTGTTGTTTCAGTTCCTGCCAGAAAGAGGTCGAAAGAGCAGAAAGCCAGGTTGCACTCTGTGAAACCCAGGTTAGACTCTTTGTGCTGCACCAACATATAAAGACAGGATGGTTAATGACCCGTAGCTTGATAGAAATTGCTTTGTTTAAAGTGAAACAGCTTCAGTGTTGGTAGTCTACATACATTCTCCATCTCAATGAGGAAAGTGTCAATGTAGTCTCTGGGATTGCTGGGGTCCAGATCCTTCTTGTGCTTTTCTATTTCCTGATGAAGGAGCTCTTTTACAGTATTATAACTGCTGAATATTTTGTTGTGAGGTCCTGGCATATATTGCATCACTTGAGGAAATGCTTGATAAAGCTGTTTGAAATGAAAGAAATGATAAAACAACCAAACTGTCACTTTTCTTCTGTCACTATAATAATCTCACCGGTCAGAATCAGTGATACAGAGGGGCCTCCTTGACTTACTGGCTTACCTGACCCCATATGCTCCCTTCCAGCCGTAGCCCCTCAGACATATACTTTAGCATTGTCTGAAACTTGTGGTCACTGTAGTCAAATCTTTTTCCCATAACTAGCTGGCAAATAATGTTGGAGACAGCATTGCTGAAGAGGCCTGCTGGGCTGAAAGGTTTACCTGAAGAAGAGTTTTGAAGAATGTAAAAGGAAACCTGCCTTTCACATTAATATCAGCAAACTGCATCTTACAGTTTATCTGACCCACCTTTCTCACTCTGTATTTCCTTCTGCAGGTGTCGAATCTCCTCACAGATACTCAGCTCCAGTGTGTTTTTGCCCAGGCCAAAGGTGCGTAAAGTAGATAAAGCAAAACGTCTCTGTTTTTTCCATATTTCTCCATTGCTTACAAAAAGACCACCTAAATATAAATTCACAAAGATGTAATCGTTCATCACCCTTAATTCCAGCAGTTTATAGATAGAGTGCACTGGAAACTGATTTCACACCTGAGGGTTCAGTGTGAAACCTGTCAAAGATTGCATTAGATGGTCGATCCACAAAGTTCTCAGCTTGCGTCACTATGGCCTCTCTCACCATCTTGAGTCCGCTCACAATCACCATGGACTCTCTGCCGAGGCGAAAGCTGAAGATGTTCCCATAGATGTCAGCCAGCTGTGGACAGGAGAAAAAGCAAAGTATGAACAAAACACTGCAGAAAATTTGATCAAGTCTGATTTCATCAAGTTAAAACTAAAACAAACAAAACAACTCAAAAATTGCAACGGGGAGAATTACTCTTTGAAACAATTTACCAGGTTAAAATAGGCTTGTATTTTCACTGTTCAGCCACATGTTGTCAACATCTGCTATTACATGTGTTCATAGACCTTAACTCAGATCACTTCTTGCAGTTACCATGTTTAAACTGGCTATTCCCAATAAATCAAAATGTTTTTTTTTTACTTTTGGAGAATTTGCTATAGATTTTGAAATAAATACTGAAGGCAATAAGACTGCTACAAATTATAATGTCTTCCTATTTCTTAGCTGAATTTGTAATTACTGAAAATAGGCACAACCAAGAAAACATTTCCACAGCTCACAAGAAATCTCGATAGACATGACTTTGACTTATCTTCAAGCCCCCAAGTTAAAATGTCTTCATAAATCATGTCTTCATAAATCAGTACCTTGCTGAAGTAAATGTGTGGATGTTTGCTGTCCAAACTTAAGATGTTCCCCACAAAGGGGAGAGCCTTTGGTCCTGGAGGAAAATTTGCTGGTTTCCTGTTCCTAAGAACGTCTGCTATCAAAAGGAAGGAAAAGATAAACAAAAGAATCCCCTTTAGGTCCAAGCTCAGGAAAACATTATAAAGCCACATGATTAGAGATCCAAACAGGCAGCAGCAGCAGTAGAAATTTCTGCGCTTATCTTAATTTTCCACTCACTGTTTCTATACAATCTGTTTAGATTTGACTGAATTCTTTTGAGTTAAGCACAACAGTGTCAGACAACTGAAAAATACAATGTTTCTGAGACTTTAGAGAGAGGAAAAAATGTTATATAACGTGCGACAAATCACGCCTACCTGCCTCTCGATGAACCTGAACTTTGTTGTTGTAAAAGTGTGATGTAATCAGCTGTAATCTTACATATAATCTAACTCTCATGGGATTTCAGTGCAGCCCTGTAACTTTGTTAAAATCCACTGACAATTTCAGATTTGTCATGAATTTTGGTTCTTCTTTGCAAAATGTCGTCTCAAAAATCTAACATCAGACCTCAGTATTATAAGAAACTTGGGAGAAACCAAAGCAATTTTGACATAATTTTAAAACCATACAAAATAAATGTAGATCCATAAGAGACAACAAGATTTTACACAACAAGCTGATAATTTATGATTAAGCCATAAAACAAAAAGATATTTATATTATTTACAAACTCGCTGTACAATGATAGTCCTTTTCTCACATTTTGTTAATTTAACGAAACTTGTTACCACACAGTTTACCACTCAGTTTTCTGGTTTAAAAAGTAAGAACTTACAGGTCACTGTAGAGTTAAAACAGAAACTATAAGATCAAGTTTTTTTTTCAGAATCAGCAACACAACATTGTCAAACCAGAGTTATTGCTGGTTGATAATAAAACTCCGGGAAGATGCTAAATGCTATGTAATTATTGACAAGTTAAACCAGTAAAATTGTCCCTTTGACCTCATACCCATGACATTCTTTGAAGGTTTTTTTTTTTTAAAGCTTGATTTGTTAAGGAAATTCAGTCAATTTATTTTTTTAATTAAATGGAGTATGATTTACAATATTATTTAAGGGATGAGTCCAGATTTTTAAGGTCTATCTATTCCTTGTCTTCTGCCTGGGTAACAGGTCTGTGAAGGAAGCCCTAGAGATCCCTCTCCCTAGAGACACTCTCTCATTTCTTCTAGGGAATCCCAAGGTGTTCCAAGGTTAAAGGGATGATTGTTCACCATGACATATGACCTCATTGTTTAACTGAAGTTTGTTGAAGCAGAGACACATCTAAAAGTTGCTGGACACTGGTCCTCGATGCCTGGATTTGAGGACCCCTGGTGTAGAAGATGACCAGCAGCTCCTGTGGTAGGGTGTTTGAGTTGCCACTGGAAGTATGGTCTCTGCTGGGTAATTTTGTGGCAAAACTGATGATGTATTTGAGGGGCCCACTGGGCTAAACTCAGGGAATCCATCTGTCCAACACGTGTTTCACACTAACTCCAGGTGACTTCTTTAATGCAATGATTGATTTATTGTGTTTCAAATTTCCATACTTTCAACATTGCACAGACTGAGACACAGACTGACCAGATCCAAACAATTAATGCATACCTGGCATAACCTGTTAGTGTTTGAGGGAGAAGTCCACCATCATCTCTACTGCCTTGAGAAGGTTAAGTTTCAGATGGTTCTAACCACATCAGTGGACCACTCGATCCACCACCTGTCTGTATACAGACTCCTCATTGTCTTGGATCAGAACAATGACAGTGGCATCAACTGTGAACTATAGGAGATTCACAGACGGGTCTGCTGAGATGCAATCATTTGTGTACAGAGAGAAGAGGGCTGGGGAGAGAACATACCTCTGGGGGGCACCAGCTGCTGCAGGTCAGTCAGGAACCTGGTGATCCACTGACAGGTGGAGGCTGGGACTGTGAGCTGGGTTAGCTTCTGGTGGAGGATGTCTAGGTTGATGGTGTTGAAAGCTGAGCTGAAGTTGACAAACAGTACATCCCTGGGAGGTGGTGCAGGATGACCTGTAGTCCCAAATTAACGCCATCATCTGCAAACCTGTTTGCCTTGTAAGTAAACTGCATAGAGTCCAGCAGGGGACTCTATGCTGGACTCTATGCAGGGGACTTCTGTGATGTCCTTCAGAAGCTTCAACACCAGTTGCTCAAATGATTTCATGACCACAGACTTCAGGGCAACAGGCCCTTTGCCAATTAGCCCCGTGATCGTGTGTTTTTTGGGGACTGGGATGATGGCGAAGCACTTGAAGCAGTAGAAAACCTCCCACAGCTTGTTGAAAATCTGAGTGAAGATGGGGACCAGATGGTGACCAGATGGTGAGCAGAGGTTCTCAGGCATGAGGGGGAAACATTGTCAGGTCCTGGAGCTTTCTTGGTCTTCTGTTGCTGATAGAGCTCATTTACATCTTCCTCACAGATCTTAAGTCCAGGGTTCATCAGTGGTTGTGTCCACCAATAGATCCTCTGGTTACCCACATGACAGGCACAGATAACTGATAACTCCCCTGGGAGAACTCCAACACCATTGCACTCAGCAGAATTTGCTTGTGAGTATCCCCACACCCACCCGGTGCCTCTCTCCCTGGGCAATTCCAGAGTAGAAGGAGAGGGTCCATCCCCTGTGCATGAGTTGGGTCCCAAAGCCCAAACTGTGTGTAGAGCTGAGTAAAATAACAAACCAGCTCAGGTTCCTTACTAGTGTGTGAGATAACATTCTGTGTTCATAGAACCAGATCATGACATAGGGAATTGGCATGCCCAGGTCTCCCCCATCTACTGTCACCCAACTTTTATAGCACTTTACCTCGGTGTCCCTTACTAGCAGGTGGTGGTCCCAAGTGGAAGCGGATTCCTGTAGCTTTTTAGAACTGGGCCCAGGCAAGCCCCAGAACCAAGGCTAGTCCTCCAAGTGCTCACGGGTGAGTTCCAACCTCCTGACCTGGCTCAAGGAGTGAGTCCAGGTCTTCCTGATCCAGGTGAGATCAGCCATCTTCTGTGTTCTACTATTAATCAAAGGCTTCTGGTCTGGTGAACACCTCTTCCAAAGGCAATCAATAGAAACTGCTATAGTTAAATGTTTTTGGTATTTTGTAACTTATTGGCAGTAAATAACTCTCTTAGAATCTTCATTTAAGTATAAATAAAAATTAATTCTTTCAAGGGGCTAAACCCAGGAGCTGGCTTGAAAATGTTCAAGACCAAACAACTAAAGTCTCAAAAGTCATGGAGGTCGGTGTGAACTGCTTTATGTGTAAAGTATGATTCACTGAGTGTTGTCTAGTTTTTGGCTTAATTTTAGGGAGTTCCATATAATTTTTTTTTTTTTTTTAATCTCCCTATTGTCCACCTTAATTCAGTGTGTTCAATCTTTCTCCTGGTATTTATGCTCTTTATGCTGATTGGCTTGTTTACTTGACTGGTTTACAATGTAGAGTCTGTCACGTTGTTCACTTCTTCCCAGTTACACAAGGTGTCTAATGGCGAAATGATATATTTAGCTTTTCCTGTGTAAGATTTTTTTTTTTGTCTCCTTTGTGCTATTTACAGAAGTTAATGTCAGGATCCCTGGTTTTGTGTTCATTATTTACCTTGTCCTCCCCTGTGTTTTGATCTCTTCCTCATTAGTTGACTCTAGCTGCCTGTTATCTCCTTGATCGCCCCTGTGTGTATTTTAGTTCTTACCTGTGCCTCAGTTCCCCACTGCACTCCTGTGTGTGTTGTTGTCGCCGTCTATATGTCAGGTCTGAGCTTGTCCTCCCCGGTCTTCTGTGTTTTCTGAGAATTGGAACATTAAAGTTCTCTCTTTCTGCAAAGCCTGGAGGGTGTCCTGTGTGCATTTGGGTCCACTACTCACCAGAACATAACTGTTAAAATTACTATATTTTGTCTTTGATTTTTATTCTTCATTTTATCCACTCTACAGTTTCAGTGAGTTTATTCAAGGCTGCTTTGATGACAACCACCTTCTAAAAGCCAATATGTGTTGTTTTCGACTATGTCACCTTTGCTACAGACTGCAAAAGTTCTGCTCAGAAATTGTGTTGGGTAAGAACCACACCAACTGGACAAAGTACAATGGTAGCAAAAGGCACAGATCTTAATTACAGTGCATGGGATTTTAAACGAGTTTCAATTTGGTGGACTAGTCTGAAAACTTAAAGCAGGCAAAAGGAGAAATTAAACAAAACTAAATTGTGTGTTTAAGGTTTGGAGTGGAAATCCAACTCGTGCAGATATGTAATTCTGAGATAAAAGTTCATGTACAAAACACTTCATTAGGCAGCTGAAAAGAAAGGACATGGACATGTATCTTTTTTTAACCTTTTCCATATAGACAGTATGAGAAATTACACCATAGCCTTTTATGTAAAATATTCTCAGTATAACTCAAGTGCTATTATACTGAACTCAAAGTTCTGGTCCAAAGGTCAGAACTTCAGTCAGAACAGTTACTTCCTAAAGTCTTGATATTTCCATGTGAGTGACAAAGGAGGACTCTCACCATCCTGCAGTTCATACATTATAATTTACAATAAGAAAATGTTAACTCCACACAATTGTCACGATTCCTTCTTTTGGACTTTTGCTTGCTGCCTCTGCCTGTTTGTATCTGGGTCCACAACATCCAACCACCAGTCATGACAACAATAGTAAATCTGCTTCTGTTTAAACAACAAAAATAGTACATATTTCTCCATTCCACATCTATTTATTTAGGACAATAGATTATCAAAGGGAGTTCTTTCAAACTTATTTCCATTGTGTTATCAGTAATGTATTGTTTTTTACAAATTACTTGCATATGAACAAATGTTCAAATTAATAAGAAAAATGTATATTTTTCTGACAGATATTCTTACAGTAAGTTTTATTAATATGATTGTTAACATAACCATCGCCCACAATAATGTGTATAACTAAAAACAGTCAGTATGGTGTAATAAGAAGCAGTAATGCAATAGAGGAATAATTATGTAAAAGTTGTCTACAAAAATGTCATGCTTAGTCTTTTTTTGAGCAGAAACAAGTTTGTTGAAAAGTCCACAGTTCAGCGAGCCTTAGCAGACATCTTAAAGGGGTGAGGTACTCGTGTAGTTCCCGTGATTCCTTCAGTGCTCAATTCAACTCCCTCAGGAACAGAGAAAGTGAATTTCTGCAGTAAGGCGATCAAAAACAAGAACAATTCCATCTTAGCGAGGCTTTCACCAATGCAAGCCCGTTTTCCTGCAGGGTGAACAGACACATCATGAACATACTGTGGTTTGAACACTGTCATATTTTCTTAGTTAATAGTAAACATCTATATTCTTTTAAACATAAATTAGATTTTTAGCTCCCCCACGATTTCCTCACTCAGCTCCTACAGACTAGTGGCAGCAGCAATTAGCAAACACCTGGTGGAACTGTGCATCTGCTGATCTTATCATATGAACTACTTCTCAGTCCAAAGCTGCTAAGAACAACTACAAAAGGCTTAATAGTGAAACATTGTTGTGATGATGTGGTGAAGGTGGAGTGTTGGAAACAGCAGGAGCTTCTTAAAGAGGCAGAGATCAATTTCAAGGCATCAAATTGCGAAGTCAAATTATACAGCCTTTTTATAACAACTGAAGGTAACATAGTTAGTTGACTGTGCTAGAAAAAAGCACTATGTACCTGGAAAATACATAATACCGCCCTTTTAAATCATTCCATATTAGCTCTGACTGTAGGTTTTCAGGGTGAACTTTAGACTGAGGTGAAAGTAAATCTTTGCCTCAGTTTAAAGTCTTTTGTAGCCTCTAACAAGTTTTTCTTTTTTGTGCTGGATTTCTATAAACTCTGAAAATGTTCCCTGTTTCTGCTATAAAATGACAGCCAAGTTCGTGGAGAGCATGTCTAATAGCTCTCAAAAGATTCTCCACCTTTAAATTTGAAGTGCTTGTGCTGTACCTGCAGAGAAGGGCAGAAATGCTTCTCTCTTCACAAACTTCCCATTGGAATCCAGGAAATGTCCAGGATTGAAGGTGTCTGGAGTTTCCCATTCAGATTTGTCAAACAGTACAGAGGTCAGCACAGGCATCAAGGATGTTCCCTAAAAAAAAACCAAAGGATAGCACCAAGATATTTCAGACAAAACACCATATAACAAGTACTAACACTTGTCTGTACAGAAACCATACCTTTGGTATGAAGTAACCACCCAGAGTTGTATCCTTGGCAGCAACCCTCATTCCGTTAAGAGGAAGTATATTTCCTATTCTCTGGATCTCATGAATTACAGCATCAGTGTAAGGCATACTAGATCTGTCAGCCATGGAGGGCAGGCGGGTCTGTCCAATCACTCTACCAATCTCTGCCTGGATTTTCTCTGAAAGTAGAATAAATTAAGGAACTGAAAGTCATTTGAGGAGAGTTTTGATCATTGCTTTTCAGGTTGAGTATAATTTGACTTGACTTGACTTTTGTTTGCTGGATTCCATATTCAAGGAATATGAAGGTAAAAAACTGGATTAAGCTCTTTTCCACTCCACATAAAAGCCAGTTGTTGCTCTTGTCTGTAATTGTATAATTTATGTTTTTACTTCTTTAGTTTTATTAAAAATACAAAACAGTTATGTGCTGAACGAGAGTGACTCCTGTTTTTGCTCTAGTAAAGAAAGATGATAAAAATTAAGTTCAAAATATGGGTTAAGCTGATGAAGGATACTAACTGATTTTAAGAATAACAAACAAAAAATGTATTTAAGTAAAATTTAAATGATAGTTTCAGATTTTTCAGCAGGCTTTTGTTAAAAGGTTATAAGCAGTTAAAAATCCTTCCAGCAGTGGATTACTCTCTTTTAGGATTACTCGTCATTTAGGATAAATCCAGATTAGTTGGTTCTGGTGACTACATGCTCAAGAAAGATACAGTGGTTTATGTGACAGCTATTTCACAGAACCTTTAAGCCATCATCATGTTAGAAATGGAAAGTTAATTGCATGAAAGATGCAGATCATTTACATGGGAAATAGATGGTAGAGGTGGTGCGCCACCTCTGAGTGTCCTGTGTGAAACGTATACTGAGAAGGAAACCTGTAAAATGTTTCTGGTCAGAGTACCTCATGAAACACAAAGCAGTGAAAAAAATCACCAACATTAATTTTTAAACTGTTGTAATATTTTTTCTAGCTTTCAAAACCATACTTTTATATTAAACCACTTCTCTGACCGGATCTGTGCAGCCCTCTGATGGACCCATTTTGAAACCCACCTTGAACATCAGGATATTTTACAAGGAAAACCAAAGCCCACAGCAATGTGGTGGTTGTTGTTTCTGTTCCAGCAAGGAAGAGATCAATGGAGCAGTAAACCAGATTGGCCTCTGTGAAGCCCAGGTCAGACTCTTTGTGCTGCCACAAAAAGAACAAAAAGTTTTCATATTTCATGCTTTACAGCTAGATTGAAAGGACTGTTTTAGGGTAAACTCGCTTTCATACAAATGCCCACATACATTCTCCATTTCAATGAGGAAAGTATCAATGTAGTCTCTGGGATTGTCGCGGTCCAAATCCTTCTTGTGCTGCTCTACTTCTTCACAAATGAACTGTTCTATACTGGTGAAGTGGCTGAAGATTGTGTTGTGAGGACCTGGCATGTACCTCATTACACTAGGAAATGCCATGTAGAGCTGCTCAAAAGACAGAAAAGGTTAAACTGGCAACATCATGTTTAAAATCTCACTTTTCTCCCTTTCATCATAACCCTTTGATACCTCACAGACAGTGACACAGAGGCTATCTTAATTAACTTACTTGACCCCAAATGTTGCCCTCCAGCATAACCGACTCAGACATGCACCTGAGCATTGTCTGAAACCTGTGGTCGGTGTAGTCGTATCTTTTCCCCATAACAAGCTGGCAAATGATGTTGGAGACAGCATTGTTGAAGAGGCCTGCTGGGTCGAAAGGTTTGCCTAATGGAGGGGAGATCACTACTTAAAAGCATGCTGCTATTTGCATTACCAAGAGCAAGGAGCATGCTATGCTCCTTATAACCCACCTTTTTCACCCTCTATTTCCTCCTGCAGGTATCGGATCTCTTCACAAACACTCTGTTCCAATGAGTTTTTGCCCAGACCAAAGTTGCGTAAGGTAGATAAAGCAAAACGTCGCTGTCTCTTCCATTTTTCACCGTTGCCCATAAAGAGACCAGCTGGATATTGTGCAACAGAAATGAAAAATAACATATAGTTAATATGAGCTATTTATTTACAAAATGCATAAGGAAATCAAATGATTTGATACCTGAAGGTTCAGTGTAAAACCTGTCAGCTATTGCACTGAATGGTCGGTCCACAAAGTTTTCAGCTTGGGTCACTAACGCCTCTCTCACTGTCTTGTAACCGTTCAAAAACACAATTGATTCCCGGCCGAGGCGAAAGCTGAAGACGTTCCCATAGATGTCAGCCAACTGTGGAAAATATAAACAATGGAAAGGTGCCACTTAAACAAAACAATCAAACAAACAAAAAAAACTAATACATGTATGGCACATATTTAAATAAAACTAACCAACAAATCGAGTAAATCAAGGGAATTTGACACCATTTCAAATGGTTGTTCTGTTGTGTTCAAAGGCTGGAAATTGTGTTCATATTTACTGGAGCATCAAAAACGTAGTATTAAAAAGTTTGTCAGTAATTAAATTCAAAATGCATTATATAGATTCATGACATACAGAGTGAAATGTTTCAAGCATTAATCTCTGTTAATTTTGGTGATTATGTCTTACAGCTAATGACAATCCCTGGAAAGTAACAAAAGGCAATCTGTCTGTGGTTTTGCTGATGTGTCGAGAAATCCCAGATTGTTTCAATTCCGGGCCTTCAGCTCGTCTGCATTGTTGGGTCTCATCTCCAGTTTTTGACAAAGCTCTACAGATTCTTTGTGTGGTTCAGGTCAGATGTGTTTGCTGGCCACTCAAGCACAGAGATAACATGGTCATTAAAATAGATATTGGTACTTTTGGCACTTTTTCTTTCCACTTAATTTTCCATTGATATGCGTGGATACAGCAACCTGAACAGCTAGCTTCTTTCGCAATGACCAGCAGATTTTCAATGGTCAGTGTTTTTTCAAATGATTGTAAAAGCCATGACACTACATTTTACATTTTAAATTGGTCTTTTGTAGTATTATCTGCATTCTCTATAATATTTTTCATAAGCTGTAAGCCATCAAAATAAAAATAAAAAATTACCTGCAAAAAGTCCCTTCATATGTAGTGACTGTACTTAATGAGTTTCACTTTTTTGCTGAATTACTGACATAAATTAATAATAGCATGAAGATAAAAATAAGATGCACCTTTACATCTCAGTCACAAGGTGTCAAATGTCTTCACTTTGCTTAGAGGAATCTTATTTTGAGATGTTTTTAAAAAATTAATGGCATTCTGAAGACAACGTCTTAAAATGTGCATATATCTTAGGTATTTAGCAAGTTTAGATTTCAAAACAAATGAAGCTCTCCTTAGCAGCAGTTTAGAGTTTGTGAGACACTTAATTCTAATACAAGTTTTTAGCAGAATTTACACCAACTGAAAATGTGCAAAGCTTAACCATTCAAAAAGCACAACTTTACAAAACATCTTTAAAAATATATTTTAAGTTTTAATTAAGATAACATGACATTTCTTCAGACAACATGACTCACACCAATGTAAGCTGTAACCTCTAAGTTGATAACTCAGTACCTTTTGGGAATAAATGTGTGGATGTTTACTGTCCAAACTAAAGAAATTCCCCACAAAGGGTAGAGCCTTTGGTCCTGGAGGAAAATTTGCTGGTTTTCTGTTTTTGTAGAAGTCTGCTATCAGAAGGAACAGAAAAATGAACAAGAAAAGCCCCTTCACGTCGATGCTCAGCAAAATATTATAAAACCACATGGTTAATGAGAGCAGAACTGCAATGGAAGAAGTGCCTGTTATCACAATTATCCTCTTCCTGTCTGAAGCAGCATCAGGGTTTCTGAAAAGTATTTTGTGACAAGCACGCCCAGTTCAGTCAAGAGAATTGTATTATAAACATAATGCAGATTCCACAAAGGAGGGAGGTGCTGATATAACTTGCTGCAAACCCCACCTCCATGCTCCCAACAAAATTAACCCCTGCAATACCAGTGTAATAAAAACTACTGAAATCTACCACTGTGACGGTAATCACTCATGAAAATATTAATTCAGAAGTATAATAACATACATTTATGGCAATATTCTCATTCAAAAATGAATTACATTGGTTAAGGTCTTGTGTGTTGGTTTGGGTATTTTCAAATTACAAACAGTGCAACCTTTTCTGTTGTTTATAATGTTAGAGACTGAAGATAAGATAGGGAATCCACATATATGACTGCTGAGAACAAGAGGTCAAATATTTATTTTACCGAAAGCAAAACGCACTCAATAGCAGAAAGAATGAAACACTACTGAACTGAAAGAAACTAATATGATAAAGAAATGGTAGACAGTGAACTTTAATAACAAAATATTAATTGTGAAAAAGTGAAGTGAAAACTGGAGGTACATATGATATTGTTGTAAAAAGAAAGCACCACCCCTTTTAAATGTTGTGGCTTTATGTATTTTTTAAATTATTTTGGACTGATTTGGGTTTCTGATGTGTATTTCTTTCACAAACTTCCAATTTTGGCATCACCTATCTTTAATAAATGATGGTGTATGCTGATATTTGAAAGTACTGTACTGACCTGTTCAAAAGGTTGACCATGAATGGTGATGTGATTGATTTCAGGTGGTGACTCTGCATGTGTATAACCAGTACTTTTGTTTTGTCAATGTTGAATTTGAGATAGTTATCAAAACACCACAGTACAAAATCTGTGATTGACTGATGGTGAGCTGTTTGTAGTAACTGGTGGTTTAAATAGTTCGAACTTCTTGCTGTTTTTTCAAATTGATGTGGTTCAGAGATCCACCCAGTCCTGAAAAGATCCATTTCAGCTCGTCACCGATCCCCACTGTTAAAAATAATACAAGCTTTCCCTTTAAGAAGCATGCTCTGGATAACACATGTTTTGAGATTTTAGTTTGGTTTTGTTATTTCATTTGTGCATGTGTGGTTAGAGAAGTTGTTTCCAGGTTCACTTCTTTGACTGTCTTTGCCAGTAATTTGGATGATTAACTGTCATCAGGTTTTTGGCTTAAACTTTAATGCTGAAAACAGCTTTTGTGCGAGTTAAGTTTGTTTTGCAAAGTTTTCAGGAAACACGTGACCCACTGTGCACAGCCTGTTTTGTCGATAGAGAGCTTGTACCCTGTTGTTCTGTGGTTTAGTTTCCTTAATAATGTGCAAAATGTAGTTGCTTTAACTCAGCTAAAGTTGATTAGGTTTTTTTTTCAGTCCACTTAAGGAATTTTAAATGTTCCCTAAAAGGAGCAATTGTTTGAAATTGCTGAGCACATCCAGACTGATGGCTTTAAAGGAAGGATCCAAGTTTGTCTGCTGCCAGATCAAACCCAGAAGATTAACTGAAGGCTTTACTAATAAGAAAATCTTCACTGTGCTAGAACAGGAGTCTTCAGCACAAGGCCATTCTTTTCAGTGGTTTCAAATCTTTTCTAACCTTTCAAAATATAAAAGCGTAGTTAGTGCAGCAACATCACTTTAGTTCAGAGGAAAAAGGCTGAATAGGAGGAAGTTGAGGCAGGACAAGGCAAGTTTGTTTAAATAGCTCTATGCAAACATGAATTCAAAGTGTTCTCCAGAAGCAACGAAACACAAAAAAGAGAATGCAGTGCATTTGATCAGCAGCACCTGGCTCCTACTTTCCCTCTAAATTTTATGGAACTTTCAAGGGTCACAAGATGCCCGTCTCTTCTGCAGATTAAGAACATTTTGACCAGAGCCAGAATGTCTGTGACTGCCAAATGACTCAAAATATTTTCAGTCAGCCAAGTAAGATTTGCACAAATTTAGTACTGGAAAGTCCTACCTATTATTATAGTTTCTCAATAAATATGTTGTGATCTAATACAATACTGAGATCCAGTAATGTTAGGAAAGAGGTTTTTGCTGTGTCACAGTTAAGATGTATGCCAGCTTTTATAACTGCTGCCTCAGGGCTGTTGTGGATGAAGACCTGACTGGAGGTATGAATACATCACAAAACAGTAATTTTAATGCTCTTCAATATTTTTGGGTGAGATCATTCTACCAGGGGTGCCAATATGTTTGGAGGGTGGTGTATGACAAAGGAATGTTTCTACCTTTAAAAACCTAATGATATTTACAATAAAAAAATGACAAATGTTTCATCATTCTGCTTTATTAATTCAGCACATTGGTAAATATATCAAGTTACATATTGGAAATATTTACATCAATATTTGGTAAGTTGTCCTATTTTGTAATCAAAAGGAGTATTTTAATATCTTATAAGTTGTTTTCTAAATGTGACCCAGGATTTCTTGCTAATGAGCTCCCAGTAGGAGTCAGCAGGTCACAGTATGTGACATTGTTAGCTAATATCATATATTGGTACATGCAGCTATCACCCAAAATATAATGCAAAGCTAAATACAATCAGCATTTTACCCGAACAACTAGCATTACTAAGATTTTGATCAAAAAAATTATAACAGCTAGCTTTTTCTACGGTGTGTTTATTCTTGTCTCAAGTACAAATGTTAGTGGTGGATATCTCAGCGAGCCTTAGCAGACATCTTGTAGGGGTGAGGTACACGTGTAGCTCCAGTTATTCCTTCTGTGCTCAGTTCAACTCCTTCAGGAACAGAGAAAGAAAACTTCTGCAGTAAGGCGACCAAAAACAGGAACAGCTCCATCTTAGCGAGGCCTTCACCAAGGCACACACGTTTTCCTGTAGAATGAACACAGACACATGGCTTTAAAAACATAACTATTTATTGTATATTCTTGATTAAGTTATGTGGCTACCGAAGGAAGTTAATCTTTTCAGAGCCAATTTACGACATCCACTTTGCCAACCACCCAGCTCTTATTCCACTTGCCAAGTATGCTCCCTGAAGGGGGCTCCAAGTTGAGTTGTAAATGCTTTTTTTAAGGACTGGAGGAACTGGGTTTAGATTCAAAAACTCGTGAGCTCTACCCGACAGGAAATCAGCTTTTTTTTGTCGCAGCTGCATGACAAAAATCACGTCATGTTGTTCTCAGCCTCATGTCGTCTGCTCTTTCTTGTTACAACGCCCCCTGGCAAACTTTTCGCCCCTCTCTGCATGCAAAACTATTGTGTGATAGGTCAGAATTTCATGGGTGTGTTTATTTATGTGGAACGCAAACTCAAATTCTAGAAGCCGGTTTTTCAGCCAGAGAGCAGCATGGATAGTTTTGAGGAGCAATATGTAAAATACGAAACAACACCATGACGTATACTGCAGCAGGAGGAGCTCGGGTTGGTTTGTTTTGTAGACCGTGAACAGTGTGTCTGGAAACAAATGTCCCAAAACCATGTTACCACATATCAACAGTTCGACTTTGTTCCTTCTTATATTGGGCCTATAGGCTGGGAATGGGCTGCAAGGTCTCAATAAAGGGGGGGTGACCTGTTTCCTGTGTCTTGCTTCATGAAGATCTTTGAATCACTTTCAATCTGACCCCCTGCTTTAAGACTAGACTCCAACTAAGCTTAGCAAAACATAAGGATATACGTGTTTGGTTGATTTTTATTTTTTTTATTTTTTTTTTTTTTTTATTATTTTTTTTTTTTTTTTCATTTTTGTAAAAACTACTTCTCGGTAATAGATCTTATACCAATTAGAAAGCTTGTTTATTTCCCTTCAAGTTGTGCCACATGGGGTTCGAGATTCATTGCCAATAAGCCTTTTCACAACAGAAAAAACTTACCATATAGAAATGTTCTTACATTTTGTGGTTAGTTTATAAGAAGATGATATTTCTGCTGTGGAATTTTGGAAAATCTTGACTCAGAAACGTGTGTGCTGTACCTGCAGAGAAAGGTAGGAACGCTTCTCTCTTCACAAACTTCCCATTGGCATCTAGGAAGTGTCCAGGATTGAAGGTGTCTGGAGTTTCCCATTCAGTTTTATCAAACAGTACAGAGGTCAGCATGGGCATCACTGATGTTCCCTAAAAACATCAAAATACACAAGATGGTATAAAACAAAACTAGAAAAAACATTTTTAATCTAATGCTACTGTTCAGTAATTGTACCTTTGGTATGAAATAACCACCAAGAGTTGTATCCTTGGCAGCAACCCTGAGTCCATTCAGAGGAACAATGTTTCCCATCCTCTGGATCTCATGGATTACAGCATCAGTGTAAGGCATGTTCGGTCTGTCGGCCATGGAGGGGTGGCGAGACTGTCCAATCACTTTGTCAATCTCTGCATGGACTTTCTCTGTAAAAACAAAGTAAGTCTCTGCTGTTAAGAGATGTTGTATTGTCTGCTGCTGTGCATCTTCTTTTCCTCCTCCTCCTCCTTTTTTCTTCTATTTATTTCATCATGTTAATTCTCACCATCTCTTAGCCATATATCATTTAGCATTTGTGGAACCATCTTTCTGTCAAATCTACCCTGACTTTTGTCTTCATCAACTCCACCCTGTGATCTCGTCTTCACCTTTTTTGTGCACCCCAGGTACTCATCTATCTTCAGCACCTCCAATACCTGCATCTTCATTGTTCCACCTGTATTACCTCACCTGTCAACTTTTCCATCATTGTTTCAAACAAGAAGGGGCTCAGAGCTGGTCCTTGATGTAATCTCACCCTCACCTTGAACCTTGTGTCACTCCTACCTCACACCCTGTCTGGCTCTCCTTTATATTTAAATTTATTCAGGTATGTTTTTATCTTTTTAGTTTAAAATTAACTACAATATGAGTAAAAAAAGATGTTTCCTGAAAATAGTAATTAAGAAATGTATCTTTACTTTAGTTGGGCAAAAGTATAACCTTGATAACCACAGGTCAATCTGAAAAAAGGCAACTAATGCCATAAATATATGTATTCCAATGGTACAGAGTATGAACAGCCACTGTTTCACTCACTTGATGCCATACTGGCATCAAACCCAAACTATTTCTTTCAACAGTTGTTCAACAAACTTATGAAGCTGACATCTGTCCCATTTGACCTGGAGCTTTGTATTTAGGGCATATTTGTAAAATATGGCAGACATGCTAACTTTAAGCAAGACTGTAATCACTTTAGAAAGCAAGTCCTGCCACCAACCTTGGACATGAGGGTTTTTAATTAGGAAGATCAAAGCCCACAATAATGTGGTGGCTGTTGTTTCAGTTCCTGCCAAGAAGAGGTCAAGGGAGCAGAAAGCCAGGTTGCACTCTGTGAAGCCCAGGTTAGACTCTTTGTGCTGCACCAACATATAAAGACATGTTGGTTTATGAATCATAGCAGAACGGAAATTGTTATGTTTTAGAGTGAAATAGCTTCAATTGGTTACATACGTTCTCCATCTCAATGAGGAAAGTGTCAATGTAGTCTCTGGGGTTGTTGGGATCCAAATCCTTCTTGTGCTTTTCTATTTCCTCAAAAAGGAAATTTTGAATGTTGTTGTAAATTGTGAAGATTTTGTTGTGAGGACCTGGCAAATATTTCATCACACTGGGGAATGCCTGATAGAGCTGTTCAAAGAGAAAAAAAAGAAGGTGATAAAAACAAAGGTCACTTTTCCTCTTTTATAATAAACCTCTCACATCGCAGTATGTGACACACAGTGTCCTCCATCAGGCTTATGTCACTTACTTCACCCCATATGCTTCCTTCCAGCCAAATCACCTCAGACATGTACTTCAGCATCGTCTGAAACCTGTGGTCAGTGTAGTCAAATCTTTTTCCCATAACAAGCTGGCAAATAATGTTGGACACAGCATTGTTGAAGAGGCCTGCTGGGCTAAATGGTTTCCCTGATGAAGAAAAAGGCATTTAAAACACAGAGCCACCATGCACAGTGTAGCCTGAGCATTTCACAGTGAATGTAACCCACCTTTCTCACTTTCTATTTCCTCCTGGAGGTATCGGATCTCCTCACAGATGCTCTGCTCCAGTATGTTTTTGCCCAGGCCAAAGTTACGTAAGGTAGATAAAGCAAAACGTCTCTGTTTCTTCCATTTTTCACCGTTGCTCAAGAATAGACCACCTAAAAAATAAGTATGCAGACATTAAAAGCTGCATGTCATCCATGTCTGCCCAATGAAACCAAAATGTTTCCACACCTGAAGGCTCAGTGTAAAACCTGTCAGCAACCGCATTGTATGGTCGGTCCACAAAGTTCTCAGCTTGCGTTACAATGGCCTCTTTAACCATCTTATATCCACTCACAATCACCATTGTATCCCAGCCTAAGCGGACTCTGAAGACGCTACCATAGAGGTCAGCCAACTGTGGAGAGTGTAATATGCAGTTAACAGGCTAATCTAAATGACATCTTCCAGACACTCAAATAATTATTGGCCACGTTCTATAAAATTTTTTAAAACGTGTGTTTGTCCACACTTGCTGCTGTGACAGGTTTGTGATAGATGATACTGTAATATATGAACACCGTCACTGGGACTACTGGATGGATGGAGTTTTTGTATTTTAACCAAGGAAATTGAGGCCTCCAGTGCTTCAGACGATGTTTTGGGTCCTTTTGTGACCTCCTTGATAAGTTGGAGATTCACTTTAGGAGAAAATTTAGTGGGCTAGTCACTCCTTGGGAAGTTCACCACTGTTCCCTGTTTCTGTATTTGTGGATAATAGCTCTAACTGTGGTTCACCGCAGTACCAAAGCCTTAGAAATGATTTTCTGATTATTTTTTTTTTTTTAGACTGACATGGCAGTAACCTTGTTTCTCATCTGATGTTGAATTTGTTTAGATCTGAGCATGATGTGTTGTTTTTTGAGATCTTTAATCTATGGTATATTGACAGACAGGTTCTCTTTTGGTGATTTCTTGATTCTACATGTCTGGCAGTACTCAGGCCTGTGTGTGATGCATCTTTCCAACAATATGCTGAATCACAGTTAATTCACTGTAAAACAGGAGGGAAGTTAGTTTTTCCTCTAATATAGGTTTATAATCATTTGTAATAAGTTATAAATGAAATCATCATTTAACAAGTGCACTTTTGTGTATGCAGGTTATCCGTGTCTTTAAATGTGAGTATTTGAAATATTAAAATGTGGCAAATTAACAAAGAATGAAATCTGTAAGGGGCCAAATACTTTTTTGCACTACATTTTCACTGTGAATAAAAAAAGGTTAAAAAACTGCAATATTTGTTTGTTTGGTTAGGTATTTATCCATTTTTTCTAAGTTAATATTTGAGTTCTGTCATTTTCATCCAGCCTTGTCTTCCCATCCTCTCTGAATATGACATCAGCATAATTCAGCTACTGAAATTCTTTAATGTATTTTTGGTCGCTCCCATCAGAGCAGCCCTTTGAAAATGTAGAACCTTTACAAACTTTAGTGTTTCACAGCAGAATTTATAATCACTAGAAATTCTTTGAACCTCATAAAAAATGAGGGAAAAAAAACAAAGATACCTGAAAACAAGCATTTAATTTCTATTTGACAATGAAGTTAGACAAAAATTTGAACAGACATAACTTTAAGCTCTTAATGCAACACAATACCTTGGTGAAATAAACATGTGGATGCTTGCTATCCAAAGTCAAGATATTTCCCACCAAGGGAAGAGCCCTTGGTCCTGGAGGAAAGTTTGATGGTTTCCTGTTCTTCAGGTAGTCGGCTATTAGAAGGAATAATAAAATAAACAGAAAAAGCCCCTTCAGATCGAAACTCAGCAAAAAATTATAAAGCCACATGGTGAAAATGAGCAGAAATGGGCAGCAGCAGAAAAAATGGCTGCGCTTATCTGAGTTATCTTCTTCCTGTTTTTGTGATGTCTGTTTACAGTTGAATTTTGCAGCATTTGGCCATCTAGCAGGTGGCTGAAAAGCACAGCATGTCTTAAACTGTACAAAAGAGAAAGTGCTGTAAACGTACGTTACAGACCGCACCTACATGCTCCTTGACAACCCTAGACTTTGTAGTCCATGTAAGATTAAACCTACTTTAATTTATCCCTGTTTAGAGTTCAGACACAATGATAATGGGCATTTATTATAATGTACACAAACATAAAACAGGATTTTTGGCTTGCTATGGTCCTTTGTGTCAAATGCAGTTACTCCATTGTCAGCCAGTTTTGAGTCTGAATTACTTGTCTGTGTTATGCTTTGCTAAGAGTAAAAGCTTTGAAAAGCTTTCTGTTTTCTGTGCACTTTTGAGTCCTCCACCTTTGCTACTGATTTGCTACCCTAAATCTGAGATTAGCTGTTGGTAGATAAGCAGAGTCAGGCCAACAACACAAAGTGCATTGCTGCCAAAAGGCACCCATTAGATATATTGCACAGGAGCTGGGAAACAAGTTTAAACAAGCCAGACCAGTTAAAGAAAACTGGAGAAGAGTGAGCTACAATGATTTCAAAAATCATTCATACATTGATCTGTCAAGTGTATTTCATTTGACAAATTAACTCTAATAGTCCATAATTGTGAAATAGACAGAAAAAGACACAATTACTTGGCCTGCATATGGAATTAGACCCTATCAATCTGCCACCCAAAATATAGGGCAGGTTTTCTGCCTATTTGCCTTTTGAAATCACATAATTCGTGAATATAGTCCAAATATTTGTAATTACATTTCAGTATAATGGAGCTGTTTTGTGAAGAGGTTTGTTGGAGAACATTAGGCAACAACTGGCACCTGATAAGACCTATCTCCTATAGGACCTATCTCCTATAGGAGATAGGTCATTGAAAAAGCTGTGAGGAAGTTCAAATGAAGGTAAGGCTATAAAACAACATCTTACACTTTGGACATCTCACAGAGCCTTGCAACACAACACAGCCACTGAAAATGGAAAGAGTATGGCCTCACCCTACCAAGACAAAGGCCACCATGGAAAACCTAAAGGAGGACGTTACTGGCTGAAACGAAGGTGTCTCTTTAATGTCTTGTTTAAAATTCACCACATCTAATTTAATCAGGTGGTTTGTGGTAACGTGGAAGAAGGTGGTTTGGTCAGATCAGACCAATCCATGGTAAAACCTGAAAATTTATGCTCTCACAAGCTCTGTGTCCAATCTGATTGAGCTTGAGCTATTTTAAAAATGTGCTAAGAATCAAATCTCTACTTGTGCAAAGGTAACAACGACATAATCTCAAAGACTTGCAGCTGTAATTGAAGCCAAAAGTGATCGCTCCATCGGGATTGTAATTGGACACGAGTACTTTGTTATTTTTAAACAAGCTGAAACCAGTTGGGGAAATAAACTTTGGACAATTACATGGTCAAACCGGAAAGACCTGAGGAGTTCTTTAGATGGTATTATGTGAATCTTAACTAAATGCAGGCACATGATGACTGTGCAGAAAAAGCTCCTTGCATAACACAAATAATATAAAGTGAAATCGCTGAATTTGTCAAGTATTGTCGAAAGAGAAATTGACTGTTTTTTTTTCACCAAATTTCTGCTCTTATTGTGTTCTTTGAGCTGAATTGTTATCACTTATCAGTAATGCAATAATGTCTGACAAATGAATCATCATTAAAAAGACTGTTTATTATGGATATTTATAGTGCATAAAACTTATTACATTCCAAGAGTGAAAAACTTCTGTTCTCTTCTTTAGATTGTTAGAGACCTTGCAACATTTCCCCCTCTCTCTTTGGTGTGTTGTAAAAATTGTATTAATGGATAAGTCTGGTAGTGATAGTATGGGAGTATAACAATGAGTCACTGTTATATTTATATTTCAGAAATTTAACTCACAAATAAAACTTAAATACTTCCCAAACTGCTCATATCAAACAGCTTTAGTGTTAAAAATTAACAATAAACTGTGTCTATATTGCTCCAGAACACAAAACACTAGTCATGATTAATTATTTTGCAGACAGCTGAGCACTCCTGTCATGCAACATCAAATCTGAGTCATTTAAAGATACAGAACCATAATACCAGATTCATAGTGCTGCTTGTGTAACATTAATAAAATGTATTTTTCATCCACAGGAAGAATAAATCTTTCACAAACTTACATGGATGTTTACCAAATTAATGATGTGCCAGGATAATGTGTAATAAACCTCTTTGGCTAAACATAGATAAAGAAATCAGATAATGTAAGATTTTTATATCAAATAACAAGTAGTAGAGAGTTAATACATGTTTTATCCATGTATGTTTTCCAACAAACTCTTAAAACCACCAAATGTTAGCATACATATAGAAAAGCATATTCAATAACTCAGAATAAGCTATAATTTCTGCAAATTGTGGGGATTTTCTGCTTAGTCAATGAAAGCACGGCATTTAAGATTAGAATTCTACATCTGACCAATAGAAAAACATTTTCAGTGCAGAAACATGGGCCCAATCAAATGTATGTTTTACTACCTTGTTTAAAGGCTCTTATTTTCAAAAGGTACTTTTAATCTGAGAAACAAGCCTCTTCATAATGCATATTCTAATTTATTTAAGATGACTGTATATCAGAAAACGTCCCCAAACTAATATCAAAAAGTAATACAAAATTATTCATAACATATGTTTGGTGGGAACATTAGCGTGGCACAGCCAGCAGTCTGTACTCCTCGGGGGAATAAGTGAAGCCCATCACGCCCTCCAAGTTGGGCATTTCTCCTGGAACTGGAGCAAAGGTGAAGCGCTGCAGCAGAGTTGAAAAGAAGAGGAAGAGCTCCATTTTGGCCAGGTGTTCCCCCAAACACACACGTTTACCTGCATTGAGAAATAGGATATGCTTGACCAACAGTATTTATATAATAATATATGTAATATATTGTACATATGCATGGAATTTTGACAATAAGCTAAAAGTGGTGTCAATGCGTCTTCAGTTTTACTTCGGAAGATGGAGAGCGGATCTGGGACAGACCCAGGTGGAGCACGTTCTATAGTTAGGTCAAAAACTTGGGATTTGCTGAATGTCAAAAGTGTTGCTTAATAGTTTATATGGACAACTATCAATATGTAATAGCTACTTTGCAACTCCAACTCTCTCAGCTTTGTGGGGTGTTCCTGTTTTATTCCCACTGGGAACTCTGACAACCTAGCATCGAAAAACAAACACACTGTTTTACACAATTTTGAAAAGTCTGTATTTGCGTTTATTATTTTCCAGGCATGGATAAGTATGAAAAAACATTTTTACTTATTCCATTTTCTCAAAATTAAAAATCTAAACATCCAAAATTTTAAAAGCTATTTGAATACCGTCCTTTGTCTTTTATATACTACTTAAGTTTAGCTGTTTAACCACCAAAATTTAGTTGTAGTTTTTTGTTTGTTTGTTTGTTTTATTTGTGGTGAGAACTTTCACATAAAAACACTTCTTTGAAACATAAAAATGGACCCTTTCACATTTGATTTGACTTCTGGTCCATTTTAAATTAGGGTTTAAAGTGGACTGTTAAACTGAACTGGACAGCATATTTCTCTTTTTACAAACAAAATACAAGTTAAAAAATTGTGCTTTAAGGTATCAGCCATGATTTGCATCACATATTTTAAAATGGTACTGATCTAAGTTAGTTCAGATGCCACAAAAAATGAAATAGCCCTTTTATCACAAAAATCAAAAGCCAACTTCAGTGTTGGACACTTCATGTGTCATATGTGGAGCATACAGATATTAAAACCTCACCATTTCATAAGCATTTCCAAGTTAAACATTTTATGTTAAAATGTCCTGACTGGGACCAAAGTCTAGAAAATTTGGCTCAGTAAAAGTATGGAACCTTGAAATGGAGACTGCATAGGAACACCGAGGAAAGTGAGCTATAAAACAGAGAAGTTGAAACCAACCTGCTGAGAATGGCAAGAAAGCATCTCTTTTGACAAACTTGCCCTCTGAATCCAAGAAATGCTCGGGATTAAAGACATCTGGAGTTGCCCACTCATCCTTATCAAACAGCACAGATGCCAGGATAGTGGTCACAGATGTTCCCTGAAAAACAGGACATGACGTTTTAGACATCAGAGGCTAACCAACAATTTTATCACTTAAAATTTATCTGTTTGAATTGAGGTACGTTTCCTCCTACCTTAGGAATTAAGTATCCTCCCAGTGTTGTGTCTTTACTTGCCATTTTAGGAAATCCCAGGGGAACAATATTTCCCATCCTTTGAACCTCGTGGATGACGGCGTCAGTATAAGGCAAGTTTGGCCGGTCAGCCATGGTGGGCTGACGAGACTGTCCGATCACTCTGTCTATCTCTGCTTGGACCTTCTCTAAGAAAGAAATGGAAGCTTAAAGAGCATCTTAGCTGAACTATAACATCATATTCAGCCTTCGCTGTGATATTTTAGTTTTATAATGAGGTGCTGACCCTGTATCTCTGGGTAGTGCAACATGTACAGAAGGGCCCAGCGTAATGTGGTGGCAACGGATTCTGTTCCAGCCTCAATAAGGTCAAGAGTGCAAATCAGCAGTGTTTCAGTGTTGAACCCAGCCTGGGGATCCTCTTTTTTCTAAGAAGACATCAGAAAATGTTGGAATTTGATCTAATTATACCAAGAGCTGTGTTAACATTTGTAATTTTAGACATAGTTGTGCATAATGCAGATTGCTTAAAGCCTGTGTGCACATCTTCTTTTGTTAATGAACATTTTTTTAGATCTATGTCCTACAATGGATTCTTTTATGGTTGGGCAGCTTTTTGTGACCAAGTTCTAAGAGGGTAGGCTTTGCTGACCAAGCTGACTGACTCAGGATGCTTAAAATGAAGCATGTCTTAAAGTTACTCTCCAGGGAACAATTACACCACAGGTTTTTCTTGCTATTGTTAGTCATTTGCAGATTCAAATACACATGCAGCATGTACACCCACAGGTAAGAAACAGTTGTCTTTTTGTTTCTGACCATCTTCATAGCAATATTTTTTGTTGAGCCTGGCAGTTAACACTTTTCTATCCAAGCAAAAAGAGCAGTGCGTCTGCTGTGAAACGGATATCCTGATGAGGTGGTGAAAGTGTGATTTAAAACCAGATCCAGGGACAATGGAAGAGTGGATTACATTTGGCCAGTTCCAAAGCTGGTAACTTTGGAGATGTAACACAGGATGGTGGAGGAAGATTATTGCTGACCAAGGATTTTTTTAGGCAGTTTTTCTTTTTTTTTTTTTTTTTTTTTTTTTTTTGCTGCTTATGCCTTAGTTGAATTGACATAGGCTGCTACCTCCTAAAAGCAGTTTAAACCAGAGAAACACATTTGTGTTAAATTGTATCTTATAAATAGTTTATGAAAAGACAACAAATTACTCGTTACTCTATGCCATCTCTTTTTGATAAATACAGCATTTCGGTAATTATGTTTATTTGTCATGGAATGGGCTATTGAATCTTTTAAATTATTTTAATGGACAGATATCTTTAAAAGGTTATACTATAGTAAAACTTTTTTAGGTACATCTGTTCAATTTTTTTTTGTTAACACGACTCATCAATTAGCCATGGCAGCAACTCAAAGCATTTGGACATCTACACATGGTGAAGACAACTTACTGAACATCAAACAGCATCAGAAAGGGGAAGAAAGGGGATTTAAGTGACTTTAAATATAGAACTGTTGCTGCTGAATGACAGGCTGGTCTGAATAGTTCAGAATGTGATGATCTATTGGGATTTTCAGATTTACAGAGAAAAGTTTGAAAAAATTTTTTAAAAATCCAATGAGCGGCAGTTGTGTGAACAAAAATGTTTTTCTGATGTCAGGGGTCAGAGGAGAATGGGCAGACGAGGTCTAGTTGTTAAAAAGGCAAGTGTATCTGAGCCACTCATTTTAACCATGGGTGTGGAATCCAATCTCTGACCATACAACACATCAGACCTTTGAAGAGATGGACGAAGACAGCAACATTTAACGTGATCAAGATCTGGGTTGGGTAGAACCAACATCAGTAAAGCGTTGTGAAGATCATGTGTGCAGTCTCTTCTTCATTTATATTCTATAGTTGCAGAAGACCATACTGGGTTCCACTGTTAAACTAAATGTTAATAGATCTTTTTTTCATTGAAGATTTACCCAGACGAAACTTCTTCATTACAAGATTTAACTCCTTGGCCAGGTATGTGTCAAATTTTGTTTGAAAGGTGAAAATAGAAACACACCCAAGTTGATAGCTAGGTAGAAATAAGAAATCACTCATGAAGGCTTTTGACACTCAGACAATGTGAATGTTTCACCTTCTCCATCTCTGACAAATATACGTCAACATAATCCCTAGGATCGTCTGGATTCCACTCCTCTCTGTGCTTCTCTATCTCATTTTTCAAAAAGGTCAGGATCTTCCTGTAGTTGGCATGGACAGTCTGGTGAGGTCCTGGAAGGTGTTTCATCAGGCCAGGAAAGGCATCATAAAGCTGTTGATGAGACCGACTCTCAGATCAGTTGCAGAGAAGCTAAACACAGTTTCCTTTGATGTGTAGAAAAGAATACCTGAGTTTGAAGAGAACCAGCAAGGAGAACAGCTTCGTTATCCAGCTCCAGAACTTCACGAAAGCTTGGATCTGAGTACTCAAATCGATGTCCAAAGACCACAGATGAGATGATGTTACTCACTGCATTTGTTAAGGTGTAGTGGGGGTTAAATGGCCTTCCTGGAAATATTAAGAAATAAACATAAATCAGTGTAAATCATATTCCAAACATAATTCTTTCAATGACTTCACATAAAATCAGCTAACCTTGCTCATCTTTGAAGGCTTCACAAAGAAAGCTGGACTCCACTTCAATGTACTTTTCTAAAGATTTCTGGCCCTCTCCAAAGTAGCGCAGATGAGTGTTGGCAAACTTCCTCTGTTTCTTCCACAAGTATCCATTACTTAGAGCTATACCTGTGATAATGTTATAAAAAATGTTTAAAGAGAAAATTTCAGTGCAAATGTTAATGCAAGCATTTTGAAATAAGTAATGGACTAATGGCCCTCTTTTATTCCTGCCTTTGCAACTTAACCATACTGGCTCTGAAAGGACTGTTGGTGTTTGTTGAAGTTACTATGTAACTTAAAGAACTCGTGCAGATATGTAATTCTGAGATAAAAGTTCATGTACAAAACACTTCATTAGGCAGCTGAAAAGAAAGGACATGGACATGTATCTTTTTTTAACCTTTTCCATATAGACAGTATGAGAAATTACACCATAGCCTTTTATGTAAAATATTCTCAGTATAACTCAAGTGCTATTATACTGAACTCAAAGTTCTGGTCCAAAGGTCAGAACTTCAGTCAGAACAGTTACTTCCTAAAGTCTTGATATTTCCATGTGAGTGACAAAGGAGGACTCTCACCATCCTGCAGTTCATACATTATAATTTACAATAAGAAAATGTTAACTCCACACAATTGTCACGATTCCTTCTTTTGGACTTTTGCTTGCTGCCTCTGCCTGTTTGTATCTGGGTCCACAACATCCAACCACCAGTCATGACAACAATAGTAAATCTGCTTCTGTTTAAACAACAAAAATAGTACATATTTCTCCATTCCACATCTATTTATTTAGGACAATAGATTATCAAAGGGAGTTCTTTCAAACTTATTTCCATTGTGTTATCAGTAATGTATTGTTTTTTACAAATTACTTGCATATGAACAAATGTTCAAATTAATAAGAAAAATGTATATTTTTCTGACAGATATTCTTACAGTAAGTTTTATTAATATGATTGTTAACATAACCATCGCCCACAATAATGTGTATAACTAAAAACAGTCAGTATGGTGTAATAAGAAGCAGTAATGCAATAGAGGAATAATTATGTAAAAGTTGTCTACAAAAATGTCATGCTTAGTCTTTTTTTGAGCAGAAACAAGTTTGTTGAAAAGTCCACAGTTCAGCGAGCCTTAGCAGACATCTTAAAGGGGTGAGGTACTCGTGTAGTTCCCGTGATTCCTTCAGTGCTCAATTCAACTCCCTCAGGAACAGAGAAAGTGAATTTCTGCAGTAAGGCGATCAAAAACAAGAACAATTCCATCTTAGCGAGGCTTTCACCAATGCAAGCCCGTTTTCCTGCAGGGTGAACAGACACATCATGAACATACTGTGGTTTGAACACTGTCATATTTTCTTAGTTAATAGTAAACATCTATATTCTTTTAAACATAAATTAGATTTTTAGCTCCCCCACGATTTCCTCACTCAGCTCCTACAGACTAGTGGCAGCAGCAATTAGCAAACACCTGGTGGAACTGTGCATCTGCTGATCTTATCATATGAACTACTTCTCAGTCCAAAGCTGCTAAGAACAACTACAAAAGGCTTAATAGTGAAACATTGTTGTGATGATGTGGTGAAGGTGGAGTGTTGGAAACAGCAGGAGCTTCTTAAAGAGGCAGAGATCAATTTCAAGGCATCAAATTGCGAAGTCAAATTATACAGCCTTTTTATAACAACTGAAGGTAACATAGTTAGTTGACTGTGCTAGAAAAAAGCACTATGTACCTGGAAAATACATAATACCGCCCTTTTAAATCATTCCATATTAGCTCTGACTGTAGGTTTTCAGGGTGAACTTTAGACTGAGGTGAAAGTAAATCTTTGCCTCAGTTTAAAGTCTTTTGTAGCCTCTAACAAGTTTTTCTTTTTTGTGCTGGATTTCTATAAACTCTGAAAATGTTCCCTGTTTCTGCTATAAAATGACAGCCAAGTTCGTGGAGAGCATGTCTAATAGCTCTCAAAAGATTCTCCACCTTTAAATTTGAAGTGCTTGTGCTGTACCTGCAGAGAAGGGCAGAAATGCTTCTCTCTTCACAAACTTCCCATTGGAATCCAGGAAATGTCCAGGATTGAAGGTGTCTGGAGTTTCCCATTCAGATTTGTCAAACAGTACAGAGGTCAGCACAGGCATCAAGGATGTTCCCTAAAAAAAAACCAAAGGATAGCACCAAGATATTTCAGACAAAACACCATATAACAAGTACTAACACTTGTCTGTACAGAAACCATACCTTTGGTATGAAGTAACCACCCAGAGTTGTATCCTTGGCAGCAACCCTCATTCCGTTAAGAGGAAGTATATTTCCTATTCTCTGGATCTCATGAATTACAGCATCAGTGTAAGGCATACTAGATCTGTCAGCCATGGAGGGCAGGCGGGTCTGTCCAATCACTCTACCAATCTCTGCCTGGATTTTCTCTGAAAGTAGAATAAATTAAGGAACTGAAAGTCATTTGAGGAGAGTTTTGATCATTGCTTTTCAGGTTGAGTATAATTTGACTTGACTTGACTTTTGTTTGCTGGATTCCATATTCAAGGAATATGAAGGTAAAAAACTGGATTAAGCTCTTTTCCACTCCACATAAAAGCCAGTTGTTGCTCTTGTCTGTAATTGTATAATTTATGTTTTTACTTCTTTAGTTTTATTAAAAATACAAAACAGTTATGTGCTGAACGAGAGTGACTCCTGTTTTTGCTCTAGTAAAGAAAGATGATAAAAATTAAGTTCAAAATATGGGTTAAGCTGATGAAGGATACTAACTGATTTTAAGAATAACAAACAAAAAATGTATTTAAGTAAAATTTAAATGATAGTTTCAGATTTTTCAGCAGGCTTTTGTTAAAAGGTTATAAGCAGTTAAAAATCCTTCCAGCAGTGGATTACTCTCTTTTAGGATTACTCGTCATTTAGGATAAATCCAGATTAGTTGGTTCTGGTGACTACATGCTCAAGAAAGATACAGTGGTTTATGTGACAGCTATTTCACAGAACCTTTAAGCCATCATCATGTTAGAAATGGAAAGTTAATTGCATGAAAGATGCAGATCATTTACATGTGAAATAGATGGTAGAGGTGGTGCGCCACCTCTGAGTGTCCTGTGTGAAACGTATACTGAGAAGGAAACCTGTAAAATGTTTCTGGTCAGAGTACCTCATGAAACACAAAGCAGTGAAAAAAATCACCAACATTAATTTTTAAACTGTTGTAATATTTTTTCTAGCTTTCAAAACCATACTTTTATATTAAACCACTTCTCTGACCGGATCTGTGCAGCCCTCTGATGGACCCATTTTGAAACCCACCTTGAACATCAGGATATTTTACAAGGAAAACCAAAGCCCACAGCAATGTGGTGGTTGTTGTTTCTGTTCCAGCAAGGAAGAGATCAATGGAGCAGTAAACCAGATTGGCCTCTGTGAAGCCCAGGTCAGACTCTTTGTGCTGCCACAAAAAGAACAAAAAGTTTTCATATTTCATGCTTTACAGCTAGATTGAAAGGACTGTTTTAGGGTAAACTCGCTTTCATACAAATGCCCACATACATTCTCCATTTCAATGAGGAAAGTATCAATGTAGTCTCTGGGATTGTCGCGGTCCAAATCCTTCTTGTGCTGCTCTACTTCTTCACAAATGAACTGTTCTATACTGGTGAAGTGGCTGAAGATTGTGTTGTGAGGACCTGGCATGTACCTCATTACACTAGGAAATGCCATGTAGAGCTGCTCAAAAGACAGAAAAGGTTAAACTGGCAACATCATGTTTAAAATCTCACTTTTCTCCCTTTCATCATAACCCTTTGATACCTCACAGACAGTGACACAGAGGCTATCTTAATTAACTTACTTGACCCCAAATGTTGCCCTCCAGCATAACCGACTCAGACATGCACCTGAGCATTGTCTGAAACCTGTGGTCGGTGTAGTCGTATCTTTTCCCCATAACAAGCTGGCAAATGATGTTGGAGACAGCATTGTTGAAGAGGCCTGCTGGGTCGAAAGGTTTGCCTAATGGAGGGGAGATCACTACTTAAAAGCATGCTGCTATTTGCATTACCAAGAGCAAGGAGCATGCTATGCTCCTTATAACCCACCTTTTTCACCCTCTATTTCCTCCTGCAGGTATCGGATCTCTTCACAAACACTCTGTTCCAATGAGTTTTTGCCCAGACCAAAGTTGCGTAAGGTAGATAAAGCAAAACGTCGCTGTCTCTTCCATTTTTCACCGTTGCCCATAAAGAGACCAGCTGGATATTGTGCAACAGAAATGAAAAATAACATATAGTTAATATGAGCTATTTATTTACAAAATGCATAAGGAAATCAAATGATTTGATACCTGAAGGTTCAGTGTAAAACCTGTCAGCTATTGCACTGAATGGTCGGTCCACAAAGTTTTCAGCTTGGGTCACTAACGCCTCTCTCACTGTCTTGTAACCGTTCAAAAACACAATTGATTCCCGGCCGAGGCGAAAGCTGAAGACGTTCCCATAGATGTCAGCCAACTGTGGAAAATATAAACAATGGAAAGGTGCCACTTAAACAAAACAATCAAACAAACAAAAAAAACTAATACATGTATGGCACATATTTAAATAAAACTAACCAACAAATCGAGTAAATCAAGGGAATTTGACACCATTTCAAATGGTTGTTCTGTTGTGTTCAAAGGCTGGAAATTGTGTTCATATTTACTGGAGCATCAAAAACGTAGTATTAAAAAGTTTGTCAGTAATTAAATTCAAAATGCATTATATAGATTCATGACATACAGAGTGAAATGTTTCAAGCATTAATCTCTGTTAATTTTGGTGATTATGTCTTACAGCTAATGACAATCCCTGGAAAGTAACAAAAGGCAATCTGCCTGTGGTTTTGCTGATGTGTCGAGAAATCCCAGATTGTTTCAATTCCGGGCCTTCAGCTCGTCTGCATTGTTGGGTCTCATCTCCAGTTTTTGACAAAGCTCTACAGATTCTTTGTGTGGTTCAGGTCAGATGTGTTTGCTGGCCACTCAAGCACAGAGATAACATGGTCATTAAAATAGATATTGGTACTTTTGGCACTTTTTCTTTCCACTTAATTTTCCATTGATATGCGTGGATACAGCAACCTGAACAGCTAGCTTCTTTCGCAATGACCAGCAGATTTTCAATGGTCAGTGTTTTTTCAAATGATTGTAAAAGCCATGACACTACATTTTACATTTTAAATTGGTCTTTTGTAGTATTATCTGCATTCTCTATAATATTTTTCATAAGCTGTAAGCCATCAAAATAAAAATAAAAAATTACCTGCAAAAAGTCCCTTCATATGTAGTGACTGTACTTAATGAGTTTCACTTTTTTGCTGAATTACTGACATAAATTAATAATAGCATGAAGATAAAAATAAGATGCACCTTTACATCTCAGTCACAAGGTGTCAAATGTCTTCACTTTGCTTAGAGGAATCTTATTTTGAGATGTTTTTAAAAAATTAATGGCATTCTGAAGACAACGTCTTAAAATGTGCATATATCTTAGGTATTTAGCAAGTTTAGATTTCAAAACAAATGAAGCTCTCCTTAGCAGCAGTTCAGAGTTTGTGAGACACTTAATTCTAATACAAGTTTTTAGCAGAATTTACACCAACTGAAAATGTGCAAAGCTTAACCATTCAAAAAGCACAACTTTACAAAACATCTTTAAAAATATATTTTAAGTTTTAATTAAGATAACGTGACATTTCTTCAGACAACATGACTCACACCAATGTAAGCTGTAACCTCTAAGTTGATAACTCAGTACCTTTTGGGAATAAATGTGTGGATGTTTACTGTCCAAACTAAAGAAATTCCCCACAAAGGGTAGAGCCTTTGGTCCTGGAGGAAAATTTGCTGGTTTTCTGTTTTTGTAGAAGTCTGCTATCAGAAGGAACAGAAAAATGAACAAGAAAAGCCCCTTCACGTCGATGCTCAGCAAAATATTATAAAACCACATGGTTAATGAGAGCAGAACTGCAATGGAAGAAGTGCCTGTTATCACAATTATCCTCTTCCTGTCTGAAGCAGCATCAGGGTTTCTGAAAAGTATTTTGTGACAAGCACGCCCAGTTCAGTCAAGAGAATTGTATTATAAACATAATGCAGATTCCACAAAGGAGGGAGGTGCTGATATAACTTGCTGCAAACCCCACCTCCATGCTCCCAACAAAATTAACCCCTGCAATACCAGTGTAATAAAAACTACTGAAATCTACCACTGTGACGGTAATCACTCATGAAAATATTAATTCAGAAGTATAATAACATACATTTATGGCAATATTCTCATTCAAAAATGAATTACATTGGTTAAGGTCTTGTGTGTTGGTTTGGGTATTTTCAAATTACAAACAGTGCAGCCTTTTCTGTTGTTTATAATGTTAGAGACTGAAGATAAGATAGGGAATCCACATATATGACTGCTGAGAACAAGAGGTCAAATATTTATTTTACCGAAAGCAAAACGCACTCAATAGCAGAAAGAATGAAACACTACTGAACTGAAAGAAACTAATATGATAAAGAAATGGTAGACAGTGAACTTTAATAACAAAATATTAATTGTGAAAAAGTGAAGTGAAAACTGGAGGTACATATGATATTGTTGTAAAAAGAAAGCACCACCCCTTTTAAATGTTGTGGCTTTATGTATTTTTTAAATTATTTTGGACTGATTTGGGTTTCTGATGTGTATTTCTTTCACAAACTTCCAATTTTGGCATCACCTATCTTTAATAAATGATGGTGTATGCTGATATTTGAAAGTACTGTACTGACCTGTTCAAAAGGTTGACCATGAATGGTGATGTGATTGATTTCAGGTGGTGACTCTGCATGTGTATAACCAGTACTTTTGTTTTGTCAATGTTGAATTTGAGATAGTTATCAAAACACCACAGTACAAAATCTGTGATTGACTGATGGTGAGCTGTTTGTAGTAACTGGTGGTTTAAATAGTTCGAACTTCTTGCTGTTTTTTCAAATTGATGTGGTTCAGAGATCCACCCAGTCCTGAAAAGATCCATTTCAGCTCGTCACCGATCCCCACTGTTAAAAATAATACAAGCTTTCCCTTTAAGAAGCATGCTCTGGATAACACATGTTTTGAGATTTTAGTTTGGTTTTGTTATTTCATTTGTGCATGTGTGGTTAGAGAAGTTGTTTCCAGGTTCACTTCTTTGACTGTCTTTGCCAGTAATTTGGATGATTAACTGTCATCAGGTTTTTGGCTTAAACTTTAATGCTGAAAACAGCTTTTGTGCGAGTTAAGTTTGTTTTGCAAAGTTTTCAGGAAACACGTGACCCACTGTGCACAGCCTGTTTTGTCGATAGAGAGCTTGTACCCTGTTGTTCTGTGGTTTAGTTTCCTTAATAATGTGCAAAATGTAGTTGCTTTAACTCAGCTAAAGTTGATTAGGTTTTTTTTTCAGTCCACTTAAGGAATTTTAAATGTTCCCTAAAAGGAGCAATTGTTTGAAATTGCTGAGCACATCCAGACTGATGGCTTTAAAGGAAGGATCCAAGTTTGTCTGCTGCCAGATCAAACCCAGAAGATTAACTGAAGGCTTTACTAATAAGAAAATCTTCACTGTGCTAGAACAGGAGTCTTCAGCACAAGGCCATTCTTTTCAGTGGTTTCAAATCTTTTCTAACCTTTCAAAATATAAAAGCGTAGTTAGTGCAGCAACATCACTTTAGTTCAGAGGAAAAAGGCTGAATAGGAGGAAGTTGAGGCAGGACAAGGCAAGTTTGTTTAAATAGCTCTATGCAAACATGAATTCAAAGTGTTCTCCAGAAGCAACGAAACACAAAAAAGAGAATGCAGTGCATTTGATCAGCAGCACCTGGCTCCTACTTTCCCTCTAAATTTTATGGAACTTTCAAGGGTCACAAGATGCCCGTCTCTTCTGCAGATTAAGAACATTTTGACCAGAGCCAGAATGTCTGTGACTGCCAAATGACTCAAAATATTTTCAGTCAGCCAAGTAAGATTTGCACAAATTTAGTACTGGAAAGTCCTACCTATTATTATAGTTTCTCAATAAATATGTTGTGATCTAATACAATACTGAGATCCAGTAATGTTAGGAAAGAGGTTTTTGCTGTGTCACAGTTAAGATGTATGCCAGCTTTTATAACTGCTGCCTCAGGGCTGTTGTGGATGAAGACCTGACTGGAGGTATGAATACATCACAAAACAGTAATTTTAATGCTCTTCAATATTTTTGGGTGAGATCATTCTACCAGGGGTGCCAATATGTTTGGAGGGTGGTGTATGACAAAGGAATGTTTCTACCTTTAAAAACCTAATGATATTTACAATAAAAAAATGACAAATGTTTCATCATTCTGCTTTATTAATTCAGCACATTGGTAAATATATCAAGTTACATATTGGAAATATTTACATCAATATTTGGTAAGTTGTCCTATTTTGTAATCAAAAGGAGTATTTTAATATCTTATAAGTTGTTTTCTAAATGTGACCCAGGATTTCTTGCTAATGAGCTCCCAGTAGGAGTCAGCAGGTCACAGTATGTGACATTGTTAGCTAATATCATATATTGGTACATGCAGCTATCACCCAAAATATAATGCAAAGCTAAATACAATCAGCATTTTACCCGAACAACTAGCATTACTAAGATTTTGATCAAAAAAATTATAACAGCTAGCTTTTTCTACGGTGTGTTTATTCTTGTCTCAAGTACAAATGTTAGTGGTGGATATCTCAGCGAGCCTTAGCAGACATCTTGTAGGGGTGAGGTACACGTGTAGCTCCAGTTATTCCTTCTGTGCTCAGTTCAACTCCTTCAGGAACAGAGAAAGAAAACTTCTGCAGTAAGGCGACCAAAAACAGGAACAGCTCCATCTTAGCGAGGCCTTCACCAAGGCACACACGTTTTCCTGTAGAATGAACACAGACACATGGCTTTAAAAACATAACTATTTATTGTATATTCTTGATTAAGTTATGTGGCTACCGAAGGAAGTTAATCTTTTCAGAGCCAATTTACGACATCCACTTTGCCAACCACCCAGCTCTTATTCCACTTGCCAAGTATGCTCCCTGAAGGGGGCTCCAAGTTGAGTTGTAAATGCTTTTTTTAAGGACTGGAGGAACTGGGTTTAGATTCAAAAACTCGTGAGCTCTACCCGACAGGAAATCAGCTTTTTTTTGTCGCAGCTGCATGACAAAAATCACGTCATGTTGTTCTCAGCCTCATGTCGTCTGCTCTTTCTTGTTACAACGCCCCCTGGCAAACTTTTCGCCCCTCTCTGCATGCAAAACTATTGTGTGATAGGTCAGAATTTCATGGGTGTGTTTATTTATGTGGAACGCAAACTCAAATTCTAGAAGCCGGTTTTTCAGCCAGAGAGCAGCATGGATAGTTTTGAGGAGCAATATGTAAAATACGAAACAACACCATGACGTATACTGCAGCAGGAGGAGCTCGGGTTGGTTTGTTTTGTAGACCGTGAACAGTGTGTCTGGAAACAAATGTCCCAAAACCATGTTACCACATATCAACAGTTCGACTTTGTTCCTTCTATATTGGGCCTATAGGCTGGGAATGGGCTGCAAGGTCTCAATAAAGGGGGGGTGACCTGTTTCCTGTGTCTTGCTTCATGAAGATCTTTGAATCACTTTCAATCTGACCCCCTGCTTTAAGACTAGACTCCAACTAAGCTTAGCAAAACATAAGGATATACGTGTTTGGTTGATTTTTATTTTTTTTATTTTTTTTTTTTTATTATTATTTTTTTTTTTTCATTTTTGTAAAAACTACTTCTCGGTAATAGATCTTATACCAATTAGAAAGCTTGTTTATTTCCCTTCAAGTTGTGCCACATGGGGTTCGAGATTCATTGCCAATAAGCCTTTTCACAACAGAAAAAACTTACCATATAGAAATGTTCTTACATTTTGTGGTTAGTTTATAAGAAGATGATATTTCTGCTGTGGAATTTTGGAAAATCTTGACTCAGAAACGTGTGTGCTGTACCTGCAGAGAAAGGTAGGAACGCTTCTCTCTTCACAAACTTCCCATTGGCATCTAGGAAGTGTCCAGGATTGAAGGTGTCTGGAGTTTCCCATTCAGTTTTATCAAACAGTACAGAGGTCAGCATGGGCATCACTGATGTTCCCTAAAAACATCAAAATACACAAGATGGTATAAAACAAAACTAGAAAAAACATTTTTAATCTAATGCTACTGTTCAGTAATTGTACCTTTGGTATGAAATAACCACCAAGAGTTGTATCCTTGGCAGCAACCCTGAGTCCATTCAGAGGAACAATGTTTCCCATCCTCTGGATCTCATGGATTACAGCATCAGTGTAAGGCATGTTCGGTCTGTCGGCCATGGAGGGGTGGCGAGACTGTCCAATCACTTTGTCAATCTCTGCATGGACTTTCTCTGTAAAAACAAAGTAAGTCTCTGCTGTTAAGAGATGTTGTATTGTCTGCTGCTGTGCATCTTCTTTTCCTCCTCCTCCTCCTTTTTTCTTCTATTTATTTCATCATGTTAATTCTCACCATCTCTTAGCCATATATCATTTAGCATTTGTGGAACCATCTTTCTGTCAAATCTACCCTGACTTTTGTCTTCATCAACTCCACCCTGTGATCTCGTCTTCACCTTTTTTGTGCACCCCAGGTACTCATCTATCTTCAGCACCTCCAATACCTGCATCTTCATTGTTCCACCTGTATTACCTCACCTGTCAACTTTTCCATCATTGTTTCAAACAAGAAGGGGCTCAGAGCTGGTCCTTGATGTAATCTCACCCTCACCTTGAACCTTGTGTCACTCCTACCTCACACCCTGTCTGGCTCTCCTTTATATTTAAATTTATTCAGGTATGTTTTTATCTTTTTAGTTTAAAATTAACTACAATATGAGTAAAAAAAGATGTTTCCTGAAAATAGTAATTAAGAAATGTATCTTTACTTTAGTTGGGCAAAAGTATAACCTTGATAACCACAGGTCAATCTGAAAAAAGGCAACTAATGCCATAAATATATGTATTCCAATGGTACAGAGTATGAACAGCCACTGTTTCACTCACTTGATGCCATACTGGCATCAAACCCAAACTATTTCTTTCAACAGTTGTTCAACAAACTTATGAAGCTGACATCTGTCCCATTTGACCTGGAGCTTTGTATTTAGGGCATATTTGTAAAATATGGCAGACATGCTAACTTTAAGCAAGACTGTAATCACTTTAGAAAGCAAGTCCTGCCACCAACCTTGGACATGAGGGTTTTTAATTAGGAAGATCAAAGCCCACAATAATGTGGTGGCTGTTGTTTCAGTTCCTGCCAAGAAGAGGTCAAGAGAGCAGAAAGCCAGGTTGCACTCTGTGAAGCCCAGGTTAGACTCTTTGTGCTGCACCAACATATAAAGACATGTTGGTTTATGAATCATAGCAGAACGGAAATTGTTATGTTTTAGAGTGAAATAGCTTCAATTGGTTACATACGTTCTCCATCTCAATGAGGAAAGTGTCAATGTAGTCTCTGGGGTTGTTGGGATCCAAATCCTTCTTGTGCTTTTCTATTTCCTCAAAAAGGAAATTTTGAATGTTGTTGTAAATTGTGAAGATTTTGTTGTGAGGACCTGGCAAATATTTCATCACACTGGGGAATGCCTGATAGAGCTGTTCAAAGAGAAAAAAAAGAAGGTGATAAAAACAAAGGTCACTTTTCCTCTTTTATAATAAACCTCTCACATCGCAGTATGTGACACACAGTGTCCTCCATCAGGCTTATGTCACTTACTTCACCCCATATGCTTCCTTCCAGCCAAATCACCTCAGACATGTACTTCAGCATCGTCTGAAACCTGTGGTCAGTGTAGTCAAATCTTTTTCCCATAACAAGCTGGCAAATAATGTTGGACACAGCATTGTTGAAGAGGCCTGCTGGGCTAAATGGTTTCCCTGATGAAGAAAAAGGCATTTAAAACACAGAGCCACCATGCACAGTGTAGCCTGAGCATTTCACAGTGAATGTAACCCACCTTTCTCACTTTCTATTTCCTCCTGGAGGTATCGGATCTCCTCACAGATGCTCTGCTCCAGTATGTTTTTGCCCAGGCCAAAGTTACGTAAGGTAGATAAAGCAAAACGTCTCTGTTTCTTCCATTTTTCACCGTTGCTCAAGAATAGACCACCTAAAAAATAAGTATGCAGACATTAAAAGCTGCATGTCATCCATGTCTGCCCAATGAAACCAAAATGTTTCCACACCTGAAGGCTCAGTGTAAAACCTGTCAGCAACCGCATTGTATGGTCGGTCCACAAAGTTCTCAGCTTGCGTTACAATGGCCTCTTTAACCATCTTATATCCACTCACAATCACCATTGTATCCCAGCCTAAGCGGACTCTGAAGACGCTACCATAGAGGTCAGCCAACTGTGGAGAGTGTAATATGCAGTTAACAGGCTAATCTAAATGACATCTTCCAGACACTCAAATAATTATTGGCCACGTTCTATAAAATTTTTTAAAACGTGTGTTTGTCCACACTTGCTGCTGTGACAGGTTTGTGATAGATGATACTGTAATATATGAACACCGTCACTGGGACTACTGGATGGATGGAGTTTTTGTATTTTAACCAAGGAAATTGAGGCCTCCAGTGCTTCAGACGATGTTTTGGGTCCTTTTGTGACCTCCTTGATAAGTTGGAGATTCACTTTAGGAGAAAATTTAGTGGGCTAGTCACTCCTTGGGAAGTTCACCACTGTTCCCTGTTTCTGTATTTGTGGATAATAGCTCTAACTGTGGTTCACCGCAGTACCAAAGCCTTAGAAATGATTTTCTGATTATTTTTTTTTTTTTAGACTGACATGGCAGTAACCTTGTTTCTCATCTGATGTTGAATTTGTTTAGATCTGAGCATGATGTGTTGTTTTTTGAGATCTTTAATCTATGGTATATTGACAGACAGGTTCTCTTTTGGTGATTTCTTGATTCTACATGTCTGGCAGTACTCAGGCCTGTGTGTGATGCATCTTTCCAACAATATGCTGAATCACAGTTAATTCACTGTAAAACAGGAGGGAAGTTAGTTTTTCCTCTAATATAGGTTTATAATCATTTGTAATAAGTTATAAATGAAATCATCATTTAACAAGTGCACTTTTGTGTATGCAGGTTATCCGTGTCTTTAAATGTGAGTATTTGAAATATTAAAATGTGGCAAATTAACAAAGAATGAAATCTGTAAGGGGCCAAATACTTTTTTGCACTACATTTTCACTGTGAATAAAAAAAGGTTAAAAAACTGCAATATTTGTTTGTTTGGTTAGGTATTTATCCATTTTTTCTAAGTTAATATTTGAGTTCTGTCATTTTCATCCAGCCTTGTCTTCCCATCCTCTCTGAATATGACATCAGCATAATTCAGCTACTGAAATTCTTTAATGTATTTTTGGTCGCTCCCATCAGAGCAGCCCTTTGAAAATGTAGAACCTTTACAAACTTTAGTGTTTCACAGCAGAATTTATAATCACTAGAAATTCTTTGAACCTCATAAAAAATGAGGGAAAAAAAACAAAGATACCTGAAAACAAGCATTTAATTTCTATTTGACAATGAAGTTAGACAAAAATTTGAACAGACATAACTTTAAGCTCTTAATGCAACACAATACCTTGGTGAAATAAACATGTGGATGCTTGCTATCCAAAGTCAAGATATTTCCCACCAAGGGAAGAGCCCTTGGTCCTGGAGGAAAGTTTGATGGTTTCCTGTTCTTCAGGTAGTCGGCTATTAGAAGGAATAATAAAATAAACAGAAAAAGCCCCTTCAGATCGAAACTCAGCAAAAAATTATAAAGCCACATGGTGAAAATGAGCAGAAATGGGCAGCAGCAGAAAAAATGGCTGCGCTTATCTGAGTTATCTTCTTCCTGTTTTTGTGATGTCTGTTTACAGTTGAATTTTGCAGCATTTGGCCATCTAGCAGGTGGCTGAAAAGCACAGCATGTCTTAAACTGTACAAAAGAGAAAGTGCTGTAAACGTACGTTACAGACTGCACCTACATGCTCCTTGACAACCCTAGACTTTGTAGTCCATGTAAGATTAAACCTACTTTAATTTATCCCTGTTTAGAGTTCAGACACAATGATAATGGGCATTTATTATAATGTACACAAACATAAAACAGGATTTTTGGCTTGCTATGGTCCTTTGTGTCAAATGCAGTTACTCCATTGTCAGCCAGTTTTGAGTCTGAATTACTTGTCTGTGTTATGCTTTGCTAAGAGTAAAAGCTTTGAAAAGCTTTCTGTTTTCTGTGCACTTTTGAGTCCTCCACCTTTGCTACTGATTTGCTACCCTAAATCTGAGATTAGCTGTTGATAGATAAGCAGAGTCAGGCCAACAACACAAAGTGCATTGCTGCCAAAAGGCACCCATTAGATATATTGCACAGGAGCTGGGAAACAAGTTTAAACAAGCCAGACCAGTTAAAGAAAACTGGAGAAGAGTGAGCTACAATGATTTCAAAAATCATTCATACATTGATCTGTCAAGTGTATTTCATTTGACAAATTAACTCTAATAGTCCATAATTGTGAAATAGACAGAAAAAGACACAATTACTTGGCCTGCATATGGAATTAGACCCTATCAATCTGCCACCCAAAATATAGGGCAGGTTTTCTGCCTATTTGCCTTTTGAAATCACATAATTCGTGAATATAGTCCAAATATTTGTAATTACATTTCAGTATAATGGAGCTGTTTTGTGAAGAGGTTTGTTGGAGAACATTAGGCAACAACTGGCACCTGATAAGACCTATCTCCTATAGGACCTATCTCCTATAGGAGATAGGTCATTGAAAAAGCTGTGAGGAAGTTCAAATGAAGGTAAGGCTATAAAACAACATCTTACACTTTGGACATCTCACAGAGCCTTGCAACACAACACAGCCACTGAAAATGGAAAGAGTATGGCCTCACCCTACCAAGACAAAGGCCACCATGGAAAACCTAAAGGAGGACGTTACTGGCTGAAACGAAGGTGTCTCTTTAATGTCTTGTTTAAAATTCACCACATCTAATTTAATCAGGTGGTTTGTGGTAACGTGGAAGAAGGTGGTTTGGTCAGATCAGACCAATCCATGGTAAAACCTGAAAATTTATGCTCTCACAAGCTCTGTGTCCAATCTGATTGAGCTTGAGCTATTTTAAAAATGTGCTAAGAATCAAATCTCTACTTGTGCAAAGGTAACAACGACATAATCTCAAAGACTTGCAGCTGTAATTGAAGCCAAAAGTGATCGCTCCATCGGGATTGTAATTGGACACGAGTACTTTGTTATTTTTAAACAAGCTGAAACCAGTTGGGGAAATAAACTTTGGACAATTACATGGTCAAACCGGAAAGACCTGAGGAGTTCTTTAGATGGTATTATGTGAATCTTAACTAAATGCAGGCACATGATGACTGTGCAGAAAAAGCTCCTTGCATAACACAAATAATATAAAGTGAAATCGCTGAATTTGTCAAGTATTGTCGAAAGAGAAATTGACTGTTTTTTTTTCACCAAATTTCTGCTCTTATTGTGTTCTTTGAGCTGAATTGTTATCACTTATCAGTAATGCAATAATGTCTGACAAATGAATCATCATTAAAAAGACTGTTTATTATGGATATTTATAGTGCATAAAACTTATTACATTCCAAGAGTGAAAAACTTCTGTTCTCTTCTTTAGATTGTTAGAGACCTTGCAACATTTCCCCCTCTCTCTTTGGTGTGTTGTAAAAATTGTATTAATGGATAAGTCTGGTAGTGATAGTATGGGAGTATAACAATGAGTCACTGTTATATTTATATTTCAGAAATTTAACTCACAAATAAAACTTAAATACTTCCCAAACTGCTCATATCAAACAGCTTTAGTGTTAAAAATTAACAATAAACTGTGTCTATATTGCTCCAGAACACAAAACACTAGTCATGATTAATTATTTTGCAGACAGCTGAGCACTCCTGTCATGCAACATCAAATCTGAGTCATTTAAAGATACAGAACCATAATACCAGATTCATAGTGCTGCTTGTGTAACATTAATAAAATGTATTTTTCATCCACAGGAAGAATAAATCTTTCACAAACTTACATGGATGTTTACCAAATTAATGATGTGCCAGGATAATGTGTAATAAACCTCTTTGGCTAAACATAGATAAAGAAATCAGATAATGTAAGATTTTTATATCAAATAACAAGTAGTAGAGAGTTAATACATGTTTTATCCATGTATGTTTTCCAACAAACTCTTAAAACCACCAAATGTTAGCATACATATAGAAAAGCATATTCAATAACTCAGAATAAGCTATAATTTCTGCAAATTGTGGGGATTTTCTGCTTAGTCAATGAAAGCACGGCATTTAAGATTAGAATTCTACATCTGACCAATAGAAAAACATTTTCAGTGCAGAAACATGGGCCCAATCAAATGTATGTTTTACTACCTTGTTTAAAGGCTCTTATTTTCAAAAGGTACTTTTAATCTGAGAAACAAGCCTCTTCATAATGCATATTCTAATTTATTTAAGATGACTGTATATCAGAAAACGTCCCCAAACTAATATCAAAAAGTAATACAAAATTATTCATAACATATGTTTGGTGGGAACATTAGCGTGGCACAGCCAGCAGTCTGTACTCCTCGGGGGAATAAGTGAAGCCCATCACGCCCTCCAAGTTGGGCATTTCTCCTGGAACTGGAGCAAAGGTGAAGCGCTGCAGCAGAGTTGAAAAGAAGAGGAAGAGCTCCATTTTGGCCAGGTGTTCCCCCAAACACACACGTTTACCTGCATTGAGAAATAGGATATGCTTGACCAACAGTATTTATATAATAATATATGTAATATATTGTACATATGCATGGAATTTTGACAATAAGCTAAAAGTGGTGTCAATGCGTCTTCAGTTTTACTTCGGAAGATGGAGAGCGGATCTGGGACAGACCCAGGTGGAGCACGTTCTATAGTTAGGTCAAAAACTTGGGATTTGCTGAATGTCAAAAGTGTTGCTTAATAGTTTATATGGACAACTATCAATATGTAATAGCTACTTTGCAACTCCAACTCTCTCAGCTTTGTGGGGTGTTCCTGTTTTATTCCCACTGGGAACTCTGACAACCTAGCATCGAAAAACAAACACACTGTTTTACACAATTTTGAAAAGTCTGTATTTGCGTTTATTATTTTCCAGGCATGGATAAGTATGAAAAAACATTTTTACTTATTCCATTTTCTCAAAATTAAAAATCTAAACATCCAAAATTTTAAAAGCTATTTGAATACCGTCCTTTGTCTTTTATATACTACTTAAGTTTAGCTGTTTAACCACCAAAATTTAGTTGTAGTTTTTTGTTTGTTTGTTTGTTTTATTTGTGGTGAGAACTTTCACATAAAAACACTTCTTTGAAACATAAAAATGGACCCTTTCACATTTGATTTGACTTCTGGTCCATTTTAAATTAGGGTTTAAAGTGGACTGTTAAACTGAACTGGACAGCATATTTCTCTTTTTACAAACAAAATACAAGTTAAAAAATTGTGCTTTAAGGTATCAGCCATGATTTGCATCACATATTTTAAAATGGTACTGATCTAAGTTAGTTCAGATGCCACAAAAAATGAAATAGCCCTTTTATCACAAAAATCAAAAGCCAACTTCAGTGTTGGACACTTCATGTGTCATATGTGGAGCATACAGATATTAAAACCTCACCATTTCATAAGCATTTCCAAGTTAAACATTTTATGTTAAAATGTCCTGACTGGGACCAAAGTCTAGAAAATTTGGCTCAGTAAAAGTATGGAACCTTGAAATGGAGACTGCATAGGAACACCGAGGAAAGTGAGCTATAAAACAGAGAAGTTGAAACCAACCTGCTGAGAATGGCAAGAAAGCATCTCTTTTGACAAACTTGCCCTCTGAATCCAAGAAATGCTCGGGATTAAAGACATCTGGAGTTGCCCACTCATCCTTATCAAACAGCACAGATGCCAGGATAGTGGTCACAGATGTTCCCTGAAAAACAGGACATGACGTTTTAGACATCAGAGGCTAACCAACAATTTTATCACTTAAAATTTATCTGTTTGAATTGAGGTACGTTTCCTCCTACCTTAGGAATTAAGTATCCTCCCAGTGTTGTGTCTTTACTTGCCATTTTAGGAAATCCCAGGGGAACAATATTTCCCATCCTTTGAACCTCGTGGATGACGGCGTCAGTATAAGGCAAGTTTGGCCGGTCAGCCATGGTGGGCTGACGAGACTGTCCGATCACTCTGTCTATCTCTGCTTGGACCTTCTCTAAGAAAGAAATGGAAGCTTAAAGAGCATCTTAGCTGAACTATAACATCATATTCAGCCTTCGCTGTGATATTTTAGTTTTATAATGAGGTGCTGACCCTGTATCTCTGGGTAGTGCAACATGTACAGAAGGGCCCAGCGTAATGTGGTGGCAACGGATTCTGTTCCAGCCTCAATAAGGTCAAGAGTGCAAATCAGCAGTGTTTCAGTGTTGAACCCAGCCTGGGGATCCTCTTTTTTCTAAGAAGACATCAGAAAATGTTGGAATTTGATCTAATTATACCAAGAGCTGTGTTAACATTTGTAATTTTAGACATAGTTGTGCATAATGCAGATTGCTTAAAGCCTGTGTGCACATCTTCTTTTGTTAATGAACATTTTTTTAGATCTATGTCCTACAATGGATTCTTTTATGGTTGGGCAGCTTTTTGTGACCAAGTTCTAAGAGGGTAGGCTTTGCTGACCAAGCTGACTGACTCAGGATGCTTAAAATGAAGCATGTCTTAAAGTTACTCTCCAGTGAACAATTACACCACAGGTTTTTCTTGCTATTGTTAGTCATTTGCAGATTCAAATACACATGCAGCATGTACACCCACAGGTAAGAAACAGTTGTCTTTTTGTTTCTGACCATCTTCATAGCAATATTTTTTGTTGAGCCTGGCAGTTAACACTTTTCTATCCAAGCAAAAAGAGCAGTGCGTCTGCTGTGAAACGGATATCCTGATGAGGTGGTGAAAGTGTGATTTAAAACCAGATCCAGGGACAATGGAAGAGTGGATTACATTTGGCCAGTTCCAAAGCTGGTAACTTTGGAGATGTAACACAGGATGGTGGAGGAAGATTATTGCTGACCAAGGATTTTTTTAGGCAGTTTTTCTTTTCTTTTTTTTTTTCTTTTTTTTTTTTGCTGCTTATGCCTTAGTTGAATTGACATAGGCTGCTACCTCCTAAAAGCAGTTTAAACCAGAGAAACACATTTGTGTTAAATTGTATCTTATAAATAGTTTATGAAAAGACAACAAATTACTCGTTACTCTATGCCATCTCTTTTTGATAAATACAGCATTTCGGTAATTATGTTTATTTGTCATGGAATGGGCTATTGAATCTTTTAAATTATTTTAATGGACAGATATCTTTAAAAGGTTATACTATAGTAAAACTTTTTTAGGTACATCTGTTCAATTTTTTTTTGTTAACACGACTCATCAATTAGCCATGGCAGCAACTCAAAGCATTTGGACATCTACACATGGTGAAGACAACTTACTGAACATCAAACAGCATCAGAAAGGGGAAGAAAGGGGATTTAAGTGACTTTAAATATAGAACTGTTGCTGCTGAATGACAGGCTGGTCTGAATAGTTCAGAATGTGATGATCTATTGGGATTTTCAGATTTACAGAGAAAAGTTTGAAAAAAAATTTTAAAAATCCAATGAGCGGCAGTTGTATGAACAAAAATGTTTTTCTGATGTCAGGGGTCAGAGGAGAATGGGCAGACGAGGTCTAGTTGTTAAAAAGGCAAGTGTATCTGAGCCACTCATTTTAACCATGGGTGTGGAATCCAATCTCTGACCATACAACACATCAGACCTTTGAAGAGATGGACGAAGACAGCAACATTTAACGTGATCAAGATCTGGGTTGGGTAGAACCAACATCAGTAAAGCGTTGTGAAGATCATGTGTGCAGTCTCTTCTTCATTTATATTCTATAGTTGCAGAAGACCATACTGGGTTCCACTGTTAAACTAAATGTTAATAGATCTTTTTTTCATTGAAGATTTACCCAGACGAAACTTCTTCATTACAAGATTTAACTCCTTGGCCAGGTATGTGTCAAATTTTGTTTGAAAGGTGAAAATAGAAACACACCCAAGTTGATAGCTAGGTAGAAATAAGAAATCACTCATGAAGGCTTTTGACACTCAGACAATGTGAATGTTTCACCTTCTCCATCTCTGACAAATATACGTCAACATAATCCCTAGGATCGTCTGGATTCCACTCCTCTCTGTGCTTCTCTATCTCATTTTTCAAAAAGGTCAGGATCTTCCTGTAGTTGGCATGGACAGTCTGGTGAGGTCCTGGAAGGTGTTTCATCAGGCCAGGAAAGGCATCATAAAGCTGTTGATGAGACCGACTCTCAGATCAGTTGCAGAGAAGCTAAACACAGTTTCCTTTGATGTGTAGAAAAGAATACCTGAGTTTGAAGAGAACCAGCAAGGAGAACAGCTTCGTTATCCAGCTCCAGAACTTCACGAAAGCTTGGATCTGAGTACTCAAATCGATGTCCAAAGACCACAGATGAGATGATGTTACTCACTGCATTTGTTAAGGTGTAGTGGGGGTTAAATGGCCTTCCTGGAAATATTAAGAAATAAACATAAATCAGTGTAAATCATATTCCAAACATAATTCTTTCAATGACTTCACATAAAATCAGCTAACCTTGCTCATCTTTGAAGGCTTCACAAAGAAAGCTGGACTCCACTTCAATGTACTTTTCTAAAGATTTCTGGCCCTCTCCAAAGTAGCGCAGATGAGTGTTGGCAAACTTCCTCTGTTTCTTCCACAAGTATCCATTACTTAGAGCTATACCTGTGATAATGTTATAAAAAATGTTTAAAGAGAAAATTTCAGTGCAAATGTTAATGCAAGCATTTTGAAATAAGTAATGGACTAATGGCCCTCTTTTATTCCTGCCTTTGCAACTTAACCATACTGGCTCTGAAAGGACTGTTGGTGTTTGTTGAAGTTACTATGTAACTTAAAGAAGATGAAGGAAATTAAATCATTTTCACCAGTGTTATCTTCTGTAAATTACACATGGCAAATGGTATTCAAGCTGAGGACCTGATGGAAGAAACTATTCACTTCTTGAATAATGTGACATCACTGGCGTTGTTTGCTAAATTCATTGTTGCCACACTAGTTAACAGCAAAACAAGTTGTGTTTAATTCAGAATGCATAAAATAAACAAGCATGAAAACATAAAAGGGAGGTAAGTGGTGCTGTGGCAGCTGTGGACTCAAAGAGAGGTGGGGCGCTGCACAACCTTAAGCTCGCAGGTGTGAGTATGCTCATACATGGTTGTTTGTCTTATATATATCTCTCTGTTTTGCCCTAGGTTAAACTGGTGACCTTTCCAAACCCCCACGTTTCACACCCAAGAACTGTTGGACATGGAAACAAGTTTGTATTGAAATTGGCCAAAAGTAACTGCTTTTCAATGGAGAATGGGCTGATGAAGAAGTACACCATCTGTTTAGCGACTCACCAATGCCCTTGAAGATGACATGAAAAAGAGGAACAATTGGCCGATCAACGAAGCTGTCCAGATGGTTGACAAGAGCCTCTTTGACCATCTTGTGTCCTGAAATAAACACCAGCCTCTCACTGCCTTTTCTCACACTGAACACAGGACCATACTCCTTTGCAACCTGCATTCAAAAAGAAGTCCCCTTGTATATTGTGCAATAAAGATGATGATTCAGGAAAAATATAGGCTGTTGTTACTCAAATTAAATGTGAATATAAACAGCTACAAACAGTTAATGTTAAATTTTGGTTTGAATTTGAAATTTGGTTTTGGGAAACTTTTAGAGCTACAACATGGCTTTCGTGATATTCCTTCATTTAAGTTAACACTAAGCTGTGTTTCATAAATAAATTCCTTCCTTCCTAAAAGCACAAAACCTGCTCTACAGTTCTACACACTCCTGTTCGGAGACATGCACGTTCATGCCCGTATTTAAACATGCATTCTTGTTCACCTTATCCAGTGTTTTGAAGTCCAGTGGGATGAAGATGTTTCCTACAAGAGGTGCAGCCCAGGGTCCAGGTGGAAAGTTAGAAGGCTTCCCATTTTTCACAACATCGAATATCAACAGGAGTACAAACCCCAACAGAAGCCAGCCAGTAAAGTCAATGCAATCAAAAAGAGCTTGGAAAATCATGGTGAAGAAAAGAATTGCCCTGATAAATAGAAAAAAACTGAGCTCATTCTTGCAGGCTGGACTGTGTGTGTAGAGTGTAATGAGATGGGAATGCAGATAATGTGGAAAAAAACTGGCTCCAATAGTTATGTAATACCAGTGGCCTCTCTGGACCCATTAACAGAAATAAACAAGGCCAGAGTTGAATGTGTTCCTGTTGACTGCAGACTGGAAGAATGTATATTGCACAGAGGTCAGTAGAAGGTCTTAATAATTTAACCAATTGCTTTCAGAGCACATGTTTTTTCAACTCCACTGGAACCTTTAATTTCTAAGAAAATTTTGAAGTCACGCACATGAAAGCTTTAACTTTTAGTACAATCATTGGCAAATACAACCTCCCTCCCCCATGACAACAGAGGAAATAAAGAACAAAAGGTCCATGCACAAATTAGAACTGTTGCCTTGCTGCAAGAATGTCCTTAGTTTGAATCCTTTCCTGGGGTTTCTCTGCATAGAGTTTGCATGTTCTCCTTGCTCATACATTGGTTTTCTCCTGGTACTTTGGCATCCTCCCAAAAACACAGCTGTAAGGTTGAATAGTCTCTCTAAATGGCACTTAAGTATGAGTGTGTCCATCGTTGTTTGTCCTGTGTGTCTCTGTGTTGATCTGTGATGGACAGGCGCCTGTTCAGGATCTATGCCACCTCCCTCCCAATGACTGCTGGAGATAGGCACCAGCAAATACACTTGCTTGATATTTGCAGCAGTTTGATCTGTATTATTATTATTATTATTATTATTATTATTATTATTATTATTATTATTATTATTATTATTATTTTATTATTATTATTGTAGTTTAAAGAAAACGTGTGTCATCGGAATGAGGATTTTACCAACCTTTTGAATTTTTATCCAGTCTAAATATTTTTTTGGTATTCAACCTCAGCTCCTCTAATTTTCAGTGACCTATTCTCAATACTTTTAAAGTAAAAAAAAAAAAAAAAAAAAAAAAAAAAAAAAATCATCAAAATAATATGTGGTAAAAATTCAGCCAAAAACATATGTAACTAAATCTAAGAACCTATATTCAGAGCCTCAAAAAAATAGCTGAAGTGCTGAAATGATTTTAGTAACTATAATAAGAGTAAATAAAGTTTTTTTTTTATATCACAAAAGCAGTGAACATTTGAGTTAAGGGCTTCTGACCAATGTGGCTAAATGTGTGCAGCTTTTATTATAGTCATGTTACTAGACTTGTTTTGCAGAAGGATGTTGTCATTTGTTGCTATGTGCTGAAATTTATCGGACAGTTTCTTTACTGTAAAGCTGTAATCAATCTCTGACGTTTGAAGAGCGTGGTGTGTCTATGTAAGTGAAGAAGTGTTTTTATTTTGAAAGCTAAACACACTGTGTAGCATTCTCTCATAACCTGCCTGACTGACCTTTAGTTGTAGTAGAGCAGTCAGGAGATGGAGGCAATACACAGTGTTCTCGGTTTAGAATGGTTTGATCCCAGGGGTATTTTAATTTTTCTTTTTGTTTTTCTGCTGCTGAGCGATGTTTTGAAGAACTGGAAACCAAAAAACTTTCCTCCTGGACCACTGGCTCTTCCATTTATTGGAGATCTTCACCGCATCAAGCCTGCAAGACTTCACCTGCAGTTCACAGAGGTGGATCACAGCTTTCTAACAATGGCAGAAGTGACAGAATCGTTTATGCAAAAGCTACAATTTTGATTCTTTTTTTTCTGCACATATTTTAATAAAATAATGAAAATTGTAAAGTGAAACTACAGAGGTCTGGATAATTACTACATTATAATTAAAATATTTTATGAACTAAAATGGACATTTAAATGAAGAAAAAATGTTAAATATAAATCCTAAAGAGAAATGTGATAAAACTCAGGATAGATAAGAGGAAACTGTAGGTTGCAGCTGTCTTTTGACACCAATTTTTCGTTAGATGATTGTGAAATTTGATGGTTGTTCTGTCATTTCTGCATCACTGTACTAACTTCAGTCCCCTTTTACAGCTTATTAAGAAGTAATACACCATTATTAATCATGGAGTGCTTATGTCTTAAAGAACAAGATATTTAAGAAACATCTTTCTAAAAAAGCAGGAGGTGATAGAGCTGTTTTTGTAAAAATGTATTTGCTTGAAAATCCTTTTTGTAGCTACTTGTAATTTATGGGGAAGGTTCAATCTCTGTGGATTTGTTTACTCTGTGCCATTCAGTTGTTATTGTGTTTGTGCTTCGAGGATGAGGCAATTTTTGAAGTGGGTCTAAAAGATACTGCATGAAAATCCTCATCAGTTGTCTGTCTTCAGTTTGCAGAGAAATATGGAGACATTTACAGCCTTCATCTCTTTGGGGGCAGAGCTGTGATCATTAATGGCTACAAACATGTGAAAGAGGCGCTCGTCCAAAAAGGAGAAGACTTCATTGATCGCCCCACCATACCATTGTTTTCTGAGTTCTTTAAGAATAAAGGTATATCTATCTATCTATCTATCTATCTATCTATCTATCTATCTATCTATCTATCTATCTATCTATCTATATACAATTTTAATTTTAATTTAATTTAACTTTTTTTAAGTTACACTTGGATTGGATCATAGAACAGAACAAGTTCATAAATTTCTGACTACCCAAACCTCAATGTTGATGCTTTGTTTGTTTTTCCATCAGGTCTTGTGATGTCTAATGGTTATCCGTGGAAGATACAAAGGAGGTTTGTGTTGGAATTATGTATATACATGTTATCCCATTTACTTTATATTCATGATATTATAAGTATGTTTGTTCTAATAAAACATGTGACTAGAACAAATTCTGATAGTAACTAATCGTGTTGTGAAACTGCACCTAGATAAAACAGGAACAGAACATGCGATAAACAAGTTTGAGACATCTTCTTCTCACGAAGATAAACGTGTGAATTGCATCTAGCAGAGCATGATATGTGACCTTGTGTGTAACCAGCGAGTTGTAGCTTGGGAATGAATGTGTCTATGTTTCCCACCCTATAGAAGCTGCAACTCCCATGTAACCAGGGCAACCTGAGAAAATAAAAGCGATGAGAGCCAGGACGTATCTCAGAGTGTGTCGGAGATTGTAACTGAGTACGTCTCTGGGGCACTCTCCTCGCGAGTAAAACTACATTTAACTGTCTGTGTCTTTCTTTCCATGCAGTGTTATAAAAATGTTAGGGGTTTGAACCTAACATTTACTTGGTCCTTCGAGCCGGAATCCAAGACACCTGAGGATTCCAGCAGGCGTGAGGGACTCCAGGTAAAATCTGTGGCCACAGTATATCACACCCTTTCCAGGACTGGTTTCCAACTCGCAGGCTGGGATCCGACGGTTGACGGACATCCAGGGGGAAAGACGGACACACATCAGTGAGTAAAAGTCTAATTAAAAAAAAAAAAAGAAATAAGGCATAAGGTGGATGGTCTGTTAGAAGGCGTAAAAAGAGAACAGATCCACTAGGTGGATGGTCTGTTAGAAGGCGTAAAAAGAGAACAGATCCACTAGGTGGATGGTCTGTTAGAAGGCGTAAAAAGAGAACAGATCCACTAGACAAATAAAACCCTGACAATCCTAGGCACTATCAGGTAAAAAGAAGTGTGTGGATGGTCTGTTAGAAGGCGTAAAAAGAGAACAGATCCACTGTGTGGATGGTCTGTTAGAAGGCGTAAAAAAGAGAACAGATCCACTAGAAGTGTGTGGATGGTCTGTTAGAAGGCGTAAAAAGAGAACAGATCCACTAGGTGGATGGTCTGTTAGAAGGCGTAAAAAGAGAACAGATCCACAAGTTCAGTAAATAATAAGGCATAAAATAGGTGCACCAAAAAAGTGTGAATGTGTGAATGCATGGGAGTGTAATTACCATTAGGTAAAGACATTCCATATTAAAAGGACAAGGGTTAAATGGTGAGCCTTTGTGGATGTTTGTAGACAAGAAAACTCCACCTGAAAAGGTAGAAGAGAGTTTTACCACAAAAGGTTGATTAATCACCATCTTGTCTGAGTGACTTATCCCGGTGTTAGAACACAGCAGGTGTTGAAAACCCACCGGGTCCAAATTTTAGTTCAAAATGGGACAAGGATCAGGTAAATATCAAAAATATGTAGATGAGTTGCAGTGCAAAGACTGGAAAGTCCTACAAAAAGAGAATGAGACAGCAATAAATCCCTTAGGTTATTGGGTTAAAAAATATAACTTCAATGGAAGGTTGTCAACCGAGTGTATAAAAGAATTACAACAACAAATAAAACAGCACTGTAAAAACATTTAGACCAGAAATAACCCTCCTAGTTAATGGTAAACAAATTCAATTCCTGTGCGACAGCGGAGCATGCCGCACAACAATAAGAGAATCAGTACCGTCTGCAGGAAAAGGTCCAGATACAGTAATAGTCAGATCAGCACAAGGAGCTTTAAAACAGGTTGGAGAAACTAAACCATTGTGAATAAGAGAGCAAAAAGGAAAATGTTTTCTTCCAAGCTGAAGAAGAAAAAACAATATATTATCAAAATGAGGTTCCTAATAAAGCACCGACATATACTGGACGAGCTCTGCTCAGTGAAGGGAGACAGGCGATAAGAACACCCGAAGACAAAATGTCCGCAGACGAACTACATATCACACTCTGGTGCAAACAAACACCAGGACCTGATAAAGAATTTAAAAAACAGTTGTAAAAGGCAACACCAGCAAAGGTCACAGTGACTTATGTATATTCAGATACAGAGTCCACTTCAGCGGCAGCTGTAACATTGAGCAGAGAAACAGAACCACTAAACAGACAGTGGAATGTACCACACATTTCTCTGTTTAACAGCAAAATGTCAACATGGAAAGATGTAGGGTCAGTGATTACCCAGGGAGGAGTACATCTCGATGCACATGATGAGTGACAAATACTCCTCACAGAAGAAGAGGAGCAGTTATTGAAAGATCTCCCAGAAAAGCTCTGGTCAACTGGACCATCTGATGTGGGACTAGTAAAAAACACCCTACCTGTCCAAATAAGAGCAAAAGCTGAATGTAGACCGGTAATAAAACAATATCCATTAAGACCAGATGCACAGGAAGGAATTGAACCTGTGATAAAAGAACTGCTAAAAGCAGGAGTATTGATAGAATGTAATGACTCACCATGTAATACTCCCATTTTTCCAGTAAGAAAGGCACCTCCATCCGTGGGATGGAGAATGGTGCAGGATTTACAAGCGGTAAATAATGCAGTGATACAAAGATCTCCATGTGTGGCTGATCCACACACTCTACTAAATTCATTAAATCCTAAAGCCATGTATTTCACAGTAGTGGACATCAGTAATGCATTCTTTTCTGTACCAATACATAAAGATAGTCAATATTGGTTTGCCTTTACATTTAAAGGGAGAAGATACACCTATACTAGATTGCCTCAAGGTTACTGTGAGAGTCCAACTATCTATTCACAAGTAATTAACTCTAGTCTCTCTAAATTTGAGCCTCCAGAAAACAGTCAAATATTAACTTATGTTGATGATATTCTCATAGCCTCAGAGACTAAACAACAATGTCAAAAGGACTCTGTAGCCCTATTGCACCACCTAGCTAAAGAAGGACATAAACCAGTCAAAAACAAACTGCAGTTTTGCCTAGAAAAAGTAAAATATCTAGGGCATCAATTAAGTGCAGGAGGAAGAACTATAATGGAAGAAAGAAAAACCGCGATCCTCCAGGCACCCAAACCAATAACAAAAAAGCAAATGATGTCCTTCTTGGGACTTACTAACTATTGTAGAAGCTGGGTGCCCAATTACGCAGAAATAACAGCTCCACTAAACCCACTAATGTATAAGGAAGAGTTAAAAATGTCTGAGCTTAAATGGACTCCTGAAGCAGAAGATGCTTTCTGTAAAATAAAACAGGCCTTAGTGAGTAGCAGTACATTAGCTTTGCCTAACTATGACAAACCTTTAATGATAACCTCTACTGGGAAACCAGTGACACATGCACAACTTTTAAAAGAATTATTAGCAGCAGTACAACTTCCTAAAGAATTAGCTATCTGCAAATGCACAGCACACACAACAAGAAAAGATAATATTACAATAGGCAACGCATTTGCAGATAAAACAGCTAAAGAAGCAGCAACTGGAGATGGAAATGTCTGACGACATTTTGAAAGATATGCAACACCAAAGCTCTACAACAGAACAAAACTTATGGATAAAAAAGGGAGCAAAACTATAAAATGACATCTATACATGACCAGAGGATAAACCAATCCTACCAAAAAATCTATAAATGGGCGGCAATATTGAGCCATGGTAATACACATGTCTCAACAGGAGGGATGGTAGGAATGATACTTTATAAACTATTCAAAAAAAAAAATTTTTTTTGTAGAGCATGTTTAATCTGTGCAAAACATAATTCTCAGGGAAATCTGAGACCAAAACGAGGAGCCTTTCCAAAGCCAGAATATCCTTTCCAAATAATACATATGGATTTCATAGAACTAAATCAAAGTGAAGGAAAAAGATTTTGCCTGGTAATAATAGATGCCTTTTCTAAATGGGTAGAACTCTTTCCAACAAAGAATCCAGATGCATTAACGGTAGCAAAAGCATTATGTAAAGATATAATCCCACGTTATGGTATTCCAGAAAAAATATATAGCGATAATGGTTCACATTTTGTTAATCAAATCTTAACAAAAATAGGCCAAGCCTTCCACATAGACTTAAGGAATCATTGCGCTTATCACCCACAAAGTGCAGGACTAGTTGAAAGGATGAATGGAACTATAAAAAATAGATTTAAAAAGTGTATGGAAAAAACAGGAAGATCTTGGACTCAATGTCTAGACCTAGTAAAAATGTACATAAACATAACGAGCACTGATGGCCTAACACCATATGAAATGGTTTTTGGAAGACCTTACAGATTACCGTATTTTAAAAATAAGTGGGAAACAGATGATGAACAAACTTTAGCGGATTATATGAGAAAGATGTTGGAACAACAGAAACAATGGATAGATCAAACTAAAAGCAACACACCTTCTGTGTCCCCACAGGAAAACCAGTTGGTTGAACCAGGAGATTGGGTCCTAATTAAAAGTATTAAAAGGAAACATTGGCACTCACCTAAGTGGGAAGGACCCTATCAAGTGTTATTGACTACCGGAACCGCGATAAATATTGCAGAGCGAAGCACCTGGATTCACTTAACACACTGTAAAAGAATAATAAAAAATGAAGTAGATTAAAATAAAACAAGAGATCCTAACTGTGGTATTGCGACTCTTCAAATACCATCAGAGAAAAGTCCGACTACAAAGGGAACTGTAATTTTAGTTTACAGTTGTCTCAAACCCGGTGAAGATTGTCCACACCTCTGACATAGGGTAATTAGGAAGGGTTTCAATCCACAGACAAAATGAAGGAGTACAAAATCAAATGGCTGGTATCTGGTGGCATACTGATGATAATAATATTCTCATTGCTAACGCTAAACCAAGAGACACAGGACAATAGGGAAAAGCGCAGAGTAGGGTATTACAATTCAGGAAGGTCCAAAATCCAACACCGCGTTTTAAGTAACCCCTGCAACTCCACAGACAACAAAACAATAACCACATCTGAATTGTATTTTTGCTATCAGAATAACAAAACTCAAACTGTCTTCACGTTTAAAAAAGAAAACCTGTGTTTTCCAAGAGGGTTGCTAGTGCAAACTTTACATGTATAAACAAAACAGGATCAGGAATAAGATTAGGATCCCTGAATCACACTCAATGTCTCACTATCCTGCAAGTAAATCACACATTTAAACCTGTATCTAGAAGTGATATGTGGTGGTGGTGTGGAGATGACAAATTATATGATAAACTTCCATATAATACCACAGGATATTGTGCACTTGTAACTTTACTTCTGCTAGTTTCAATATACTCAACAACGACTGAATACCTTACTGCTGTGTTGAGCAGTACTGTTCCCGGTGACTGGATAAGAAAAAAGAGATCTGTTACCTGGCAAAGTGAAAATGATCCAACATATATTGACAGTATAGGGGTACCAAGAGGTGTTCCTGATGAATATAAATTAGTTAATCAAGTGGCTGCAGGATTCGAGTCAATCTTCTGTTGGTGGTGCACAATAAACAAAAATGTAGATAGAATCAACTACATCCATTACAATGTTCAGAAGTTAGGAAATAAAACTGAAGAAGGGTTCTCAGCCATCCATGAACAATTGTCTGCTACCTCATTAATGGCTTTCCAGAATCGCATTGCTGTAGACATGTTATTGGCAGAAAAAGGAGGTGTTTGATCAGTGTTGCACTTTCATTCCCAATAACACAGCAGCAGATGGCAGCCTGACTAAGGCCTTGGAAGGTCTTAGATCACTGAACAACAAGATGAAAGACCATTCTGGAGTGGACACTACCATGTGGGATGGATTTGGAAAAATGTTTGGCAAATATAAACAATTAGTATTTTCCATATTAATGTCTATTGCTGTCTTTGCAGCTCTTCTGACCTTGTGTGGATGCTGTTGTATTCCCTGCATTAGAGCCCTCTGCACCAGAATGATAACAACTGCAGTACAACCCATGAAAGCTGAAATATCTGAAATATCTGAAATGTATGCTCTTTTAAGTACCAATCAAGATAACTACCGTGACATTGAGGACGAGGAGGTCTCTATGCATTTCTCAGACCTGTATCCAGATCCAGGTGACTATGACAATGTGTAACCCTCCGAGTGTAAACAACTAATTTTCTTTTATGATCTTTCAGCTGAAAATCCCAAAGAAGTGGCTGCATAAGTGACAAAGAAGTTTTGAAAATAAATGTGATAAACAGGAGGGAAATGTTGGAATTATGTATATACATGTTATCCCATTTACTTTATATTCATGATATTATAAGTATGTTTGTTCTAATAAAACATGTGACTAGAACAAATTCTGATAGTAACTAATCGTGTTGTGAAACTGCACCTAGATAAAACAGGAACAGAACATGCGATAAACAAGTTTGAGACATCTTCTTCTCACGAAGATAAACGTGTGAATTGCATCTAGCAGAGCATGATATGTGACCTTGTGTGTAACCAGCGAGTTGTAGCTTGGGAATGAATGTGTCTGTGTTTCCCACCCCATAGAAGCTGCAACTCCCATGTAACCAGGGCAACCTGAGAAAATAAAAGCGATGAGAGCCAGGACGTATCTCAGAGTGTGTCGGAGATTGTAACTGAGTACGTCTCTGGGGCACTCTCCTCGCGAGTAAAACTACATTTAACTGTCTGTGTCTTTCTTTCCATGCAGTGTTATAAAAATGTTAGGGGTTTGAACCTAACAGTTTGCTCTTCATACGCTGAGAAACTTTGGTCTGGGAAAGAAGACAATGGAGCGATACATCCAGCAGGAGTGCCAGTATCTATCTGAGGCTTTCTCAGAACAGCAAGGTCCCCACAAAAAATTGTTTTCACACAGGTTTATGTCATTTTACAGTAGGGCATATTTGCACACATTCAAATAAGCTCTAAAGTAAGGCTAGAACTTAAGACAAACAATTTATTTGTTTTTTTAAAAGAACATGAAAATTTTCCAAATTTTGTTTAATTCCTCTGTCCAACACCATGGAAGACATTATATCTCCTACTAAAACGGACCATCCGTTTTCATCCATATCAGAAATATGATCCTTCAGGCCTGCATAAGTCCATTAAGTTCTGCAAGCAGTGGAAGTGGTCCAGTCTGTGTCATGACTAAAGGGCTTGAGCTGTCTCACTATTTTTTATTTCTATTGATCTACTGTCAGATCTCCCGAATAAGCTGTTGCACCTGACTGTGTTTTCTTACTTTGCCAAGCAAGAGGTTTTCCTACTTTTTCAGACATTCCCTCTTTAACAAAAGATTTTCATGCTTTTCATTCTCCACAGATAAGCCTTTCAATGGTCAGGCACTGATAAACAACGCTGTGTCCAACATCATCTGCTGTTTGGTCTTTGGGAATCGATTTGAGTACAATGACAAGCAATACCAGACTATTCTTGAGTACTTCAATGAAATAATTCATTTACAGGGAGGTTTGTCAGTTCAGGTAAGCCTTCTCTCTAAAAACACTTTATGTTTTATATCAAAATTAGAACTTGTTCACATGCACTTTTTGAATATTTTATCCTTTTCAAGCAGCCTTAGGCATTGATGGTGCTTTGCATGTATTCAGTCACCTTAAGAAATATTGGAGAATATATTGTGTTTTACACTTGAGGTTACATTGAAATGATTTTAAAAACTTGTTAAGTCTATGTTTACTCTGTTTCCACTGTCAGATGATCTGAATACATTTACCTTTTCTTCAGATTTTTAACTCAATCCCCGGGTTGATGAGGTGGCTGCCTGGACCTCATAAAAAAATATTCATGCTCTTACAGAAGCTAATTGACTTTATAGAAATTCGTATCAAAGAACACAGAGAGAACCTTGATCCCTCATCTCCAAGAGACTACATCGACTCCTTCCTGATAGAAATGGGAGACGTGAGCTTTCTGTTTGCTCTCAAATATTCTCCACTCTCCACTCATGATTCTCAGAGCTGTCTCTTGTGTCTTTGACAGAAAGAGGACAAAGATTCTGGTTTTGAGCTCAGCAATTTATGTGCTTGCACTATGGACCTGTTTGGTGCTGGAACTGAAACCACCACCACTACTTTACACTGGGGGCTTCTGTACATGATCTACTATCCTCAGATACAAGGCCTGTTTATAAACAATGCTATGCTTTAATCTACCACCCGTAATTAAATTTATGTTGTTTGCCCTATGTCACTCAAAAACAAAAAAAAATCTTAATTTCTGGAGTGCAAAAACTCAGATTTTGTCCTGTTTTCTCTGTGTGCAGAGCGTGTCCAGGCTGAAATAGATGCTGTGATCGGTCCATCCAGGCAGCCTGCAGTGGCTGACAGGGACAACATGCCTTACACTGATGCTGTCATCCATGAGATACAGAGAATGGGAAACATTGTCCCACTTAATCTTGCCCGAGTTGCAAACAAGGACACCACTTTGGATAAATACTCTATCCCAAAGGTACAGTGCTATGAATAAACACTTCTCTCAGTCCTATCAACTTAATAAGTTTATTTGCATCGTCTTTTCATCAAGACTTAATTTATCCAGTCCAGGGAAAGTTTAAAAAAAAGTTAGTTTTTTATTTTAATGAGCAGCTCGATCCAATTATCTTTGGCATATCGCTGGAAATGAACATTTTATCTTATAAAATGAAAAACCTTAAAAGAAGCATTGATTGAAGTAGAATAGGAAACAAGCTTGTCTCTGCTTGTAAGGGGTGCAGCAGCTTGTAAATGGACTCAGAACTCATGTCTGCCAGTTATGAACTCAAACGACTTAAATAATGGTATTTATCTTTTTATGGATATTTTCTAATTCCCAGGGAACCTTGATTTTACCTACACTTCACTCTGTCCTCCATGATAAGTCAGTGTGGGAGACTCCACACTCCTTCAACCCTCAGCATTTTCTGGACCAGGATGGTAAATTTAAGAAGAGAGACGCCTTCATGCCTTTTTCTGCAGGCAAGTTGTTTGTTTCAGTCCTTCATAGTTGAGTTTTCTTCTACTTTGTGTGAAATCTTCAAAACATCCAAACGGACATAAAATTTACAAAGTTTCTTCTTGTAATCAGTTTAATTTTACAGATGCAGATTTTGTGGTCAGTTTTTGTTCTCTGAGTTCTGTAAAGCTCCAAACTGCCAGTACCGGTTTTAGCCAAATACACTTTCTCTTCAAGAACCATAATTGAACAACCTTTGAAATATTTTTTCTAACTTTTCTTTCCACGAGCAGTAATAATTACTTATATCAGAAGACGAGGAAGCATCATTCTGTAATTGAGAGAGCAGTCACGATAAAGTAGGATTTTACTTCTTATCAGATGAAGTCAGTTCTGGGTCAATTTGCTCATTTGCCAATTCAAGACCGCTTCCCCATGGCGGGTGTGAGTTGAACTGGAAGACACCTATTCATCCCAAAAACGTTGGGTACAAAACAATCATAACTTCAACAGTAAGAAATAGTAAAGGAGCAAAATGACGAATACCTACCAATGTCTCGCTCTCTGCTGAAGTAGTCCACATGAACAACTGAACATATCTCAGTTTCCTTTCAAAGCTTCTCACAGGTTTTTGCCCTTCCCCTGACTTCTTTTTAAACTCCTCACTGATACTGAAGAAACTTTAAATCTTCTTTCCTCAGTAACAACTTCCACACTAAAGAGTGTGTTACCAAGTAGAGCTTACGTGTAATGTGTTCACTGAGCAGAAAAAAAACGATCATTTTCAGGTTTCCCAGCAGACAGTCACCAGTCTGGGCTGATCCGGCTAAAAATCATACGACACCAGACACCATCTGATTTCTAAGCATCCCCAGGTTATTTATTTTATTTGCCTCTAGACGGTAACCAGTTTAAATATCAGCTTTGGCCCTTCCATGTGGAAGCTACATGTTCTGGTTCTGCATAGATCACTTGTTTCGGGGTATTCCAACTTCCTTCCAGAGGTCTAAACAGGCTAAACTGTGACTCTAAATAGCCCTTAAGTTTGAGAGTACGAGTCCATGTAGAGGTACTTGTTTTGTTCACTCTCAAGGATGGACACCACCTTGTTGGAAGATGGAAAAAGCTTCAGCCTCTTCACAACCCTGCTAGCACAGTAAATAAGTCAGTCAGAGGAGAGTATTGTATCATAATCTCAACTACCATAAAAACCAATGAATGAGAAGTAGCTATAAAGAAAGCGGAAAGCTCTGAAAAATAGCAAGTGCGTGCAATGCTCTGTTTGCATTATGCTTAAATACATACAAGGAATGAATAACTCAGCAAAGAAAGAATAAACATAACAGCAAAGCAGGGCATGTTTTGAAAGTGAACATCTCGACACACTTGGGAAGCATAAACTAAATGAGTCATATGAAGCTATTAAGTATGATCTGCAATAATTAATCACTTTGGCAGCATAACAAATGCGAGCTGTCATCACACTGATCTACTTACTGTCTGCAGACTCAAAACAAAAAAGCCTAACAATCAGTCAAGGTTTACTGAACCAATGTTGCTCCTCCAGTTTGAACAGGAGACAGATCATAAACAAGGATGGAGTAACTTTCATAGGACCCTGAGTTCAAGTTTCATTCTCTGCTCATCCTGCAAGCAGCAGTATTTCAGCTACACAATCCCAAGTTTAGCATTGGGCTGTGTGATATATATTCTTCCCTCATGCAACCTCAGCTAATGAGAACTCTACCTCATACTCTAATTTATGATGTTCTTCTAATTTATACAGTGTGACAGTAAATATCATCTCCTGTATTTTGGATCTTTAGGTAAGCGTGTATGTCTTGGGGAGCAGCTGGCCAGGATGGAGTTATTCCTCTTCTTCACCTCCTTCCTTCAGAGGTTTAAGTTCTCAGCTCCTGCTGGAGAGCAGCCCAGTTTGGAGTTCAAACTGGGAGCTACTCGCTCTCCCAAGCCTTACCGCCTCTGCGCCACACCTCGTTGAACTGAGCACAGCTTCTCTTTTTATGTAATATGCAAAGAAATAACTCTGCCAGCTGTCAGTTCTATGAACATTAAAATTAAACGGTACAGTGAAGCTGGACTCAGGGTTTCTTTGTTATTAAAAAGAGTATGAGATCTCTTTTTATAAAATCAATTTAACAATTATAATGAGGTACAATGAATCTTGTCCTGAGAATTTTGTAATAAAAAAAAACATCACATATTCATGGCTTTACAAATAAGTGATACTTCAGTAAATTGTATTCATCTGAATATTTTTTAGATAAATCATGTATCATCTCGTCTATTTTTATGCTGGAGCTCTAAATGCACTAAGTTTCTTTGATTGTTGATTGTTGATTGTTGATTGTTGCTCCTAAAGTTTTATTGATGATTTTTCACAAGTAATAAAACACATTTAGAATATGTTTTATTGTGTTATTTGTTAAAAGGGACAGTGCATTTAAATGAACATGGGTACACTCTATAAATACCTGATCAATCCTGAACAAGAACAGCATGCCCTGTAAGCAGAAACTTTGGGTGAGTTATGCTTTGATTATTTCTTTTGTAACCTGAATCTCTGAATCTGGTATCACTCTGCTTTTAGTGCTAAATCTTTGACTCATATAACAACACTATACATCAGTCTCATTTTCTCATAAAAGTCAATTTTAAAAGTATTATTTATATTTCATCTTTGCACATATACTTATTTGGTCTTTACAGAAAAATGAGTTTTGCCAGAATTGTAGACTGTAAAAATAAATAGAAGCAAAGAACATTTCCTTTGTTTGGAAACATTTAGTTTCTAAGAAGAGGCACAGTCTGGGGGCAGAAACCAGGGTGGGTGGGAGTGAGATGGGGAGCTTAGGGCCTTTGAGTCCCAACGATCAGCAACCAAGCAGCAATAGAAAACTCAACAACTTCCAACCAGTCCATGCAATTGATTAAAATAGCTTGAAATTTACCTTAAAGGTTCTTTAAAAAAGTTTAAGCTTGAATAGACAGGGCAGTAGAGGAGAACAAACTGGGTGAGAAGTGACTATAAGCACACAGACTCAGTTGAGTTATGCAACAGTTTCCCTCTCATGACCCTTTGAAACAACATGAAAAAAAAAAATGCAGGAGTTGGCCGTACTCCAGCTGGTTGCAGTGGAGAAAAAGCAACACTATGTTCTAAGGAAGACACAAGAGAGACTGGCTGATTTAAACAAAGCACATTTTGATTAAGATCTCTCTGCAGCTATATGGAGAATCTGAGCTTGAAGTGAGCGCAAAATGATCGGCAAGAAGGTGAAAGCTTTCATAAGACTGGCTCTTCACAGCTCATTCACAAATTCTCTGAGTTTCCTGTTTTCCTCAAGGGAAACCAGTCAGATAAAGGCACATGTCAAGAAATAGACTCCAGACAAGTTGTACAGTAAATATTTAATAATAAAAAAAAGAGAAAGTTAATTTTTCTCTTAAATTATTTATTTCAGTCTTTCATACTACATGTATTAATCAAGTCAAAAGGAAGAAACTGAGTCATAATTGATATTAGTAATAATTCATTTTTGGTCATGTCTGTACTGTTTATGGGTGTGCACTGACCTTTAACACACAATCTTTCCAAGTATGTGCTCGACTTTTGTGATTCCTTGAACTTTCCAAAGCAAAGAGTATTTGACAAAACATTTTCCCATCCATATCTACATGACTAAAAATGCTTTTACCTGAACACAAATACAATTAATATAAAATGTATTTGAGCACCAAAAATGGAGAACATCAGATTATAGAACTCTACTCTAAGCAGAAAACTTTGGACATCTGAGTCATTAAACATTTTTATCACAGCTACAACTCTTTGGCCTACTTGCATTATGTGTTGACTGATCTCAAAGTACATAATTTTTATCACTGTTAAACAGTGGTTAAATATGAACATGCAGAGATGCCTTTATTTTTGAAAACTAGGTGTGCTCAAGAACTAATTAGTTCATAAACCATCTCACTGACCTGGAGCTGTGTTAGCGGAGCACAGGCTGGGGAATGGAAGCTTTACACAGCGTCCTTGGCTTTGAGTGGTTCGACACCAGGAGTGTCTTAATATTTTTCTTTGTGTTTTTGCTGTTGAGCAATATTTTAAAAGACAGAAAACCAAAAAACTTTCCTCCTGGACCCCAGGCTCTTCCATTTATCGGTGATCTTCATCGCATCAACCCTGCCAGACTTCACCTGCAGTTCACAGAGGTACATAGAGAGTTCTCACCTGGGCAGAAATACCATAATCATTTTGCATGCGACAGATAAACAGTTTCTCTTCATTATTTGATGTTTTTACTCTTTTTACTTTTTTGCCGTTTGTTTCTTTTTTTTTTTAACTTTTCATAATGAGCCCTTAAGTAACCCATCCATGGTAATATTTTAGGTGTACAAATCTTTCTTTGAAAAAAAAAATTCATCACATTAAACATATCAGACCATCAAATAATTTTTCAAATCAAATAAAGATAACCTGACTAAACAGAAAATTTATTCATTGTCTACACTGCCTATTCTCGTATGGTTGCTGGTACTGGTGACTATGTACAGCAGTCATTGATCATTGACTGACCAGTACACAGGCTGCCATTCTATCATGGGGAAACACAGAGACACACAGGATAAACAACTGTGCACACACATACTGACTCCAAAGGGAAACTTAGACTGGCTAAATAACCTAACACAAAGATTTTTGGACTGTGAGAGGAAGCCGGTGTATCCAGAGATGACCCACTCATGCACAAGGATAAAATGCAAACTCCATGCAGAAAGGCCCCAGGCTGGAATACAAACCTTGCTGCAAGGTAAATGTGTGAACAGTTGTGCCACAGTGAGGCCTAAATAATTAAAAACAGCAAAAGACAGTTTAAAGTTATGATTTCATTTATTACAGCTGCAGTAGGGCGTTCTGAGAAAACCGTGGATTTAGCCTAATAATCTGAACAAGAATACCATACAGGTCCCTCCCCTTTGCTCTCTGCTGTTCTACAGCCCTCCGTCCATAGCTCCTCCCCCACAGCGGAGCCTCCCAAGAATTCGAGAAATTGACAGCTTTCCTGTAACATTAGGTTGTTTCTCCACAGTTAGCACAGCTGCAGCACACCGGCAATCTTGATCTTGAACAATGGTACGCGCTAAATGGGGAAAGGCAGTGAGGAGTGCTGAGACCTTCCTCCTGGTTCTAATTGATTGTTTCTGACCAAGAGCGGTGTGTTTCTGCAAGTGACAGTAGGACCACTGGGAGGAGGCAGAAGAGCTTGATTTTTTTCACAGATTATCTATTTTCATATTATACTGTCAGGACACAGGACATAGCGACAGTATTAACAAATATGAAAAAAAAATTATTTTTATAAAAGTTACCTACTGCAGTTTTAAACGGAAAAAGCTATCCGAGCCAACATGGCCCTGTATAAAAAGTAATTACCCAACTTGTCAAACAATGAATGAGTTGTGAGTTGTCACATTTTTTTTTAGCTTATTTTAGCTGTCCCATCGAGGTAATCGTTTTTACATTCACTGTGAGCCACTAAATGATCCATCTTTAGGAAATCCATTGTAGATGCAAGTTCCGACACCTGTGGTCTGAAGGTCATTGTCGCCTGTCTTGTTAATGCAAAATAAAGGCCATTTATAACTTTAAATACACAGATGCATTTGGATCGAGTCTTCTGGCCATCTTCTGTGTTCTTCTCCTGTGTATTGTGGTCTGTCATCAGGGGGCTTGGGGGATCCATATCTAAACGCAACAATTCCCAGCAACATAGTCTTGCTTTGAGGATATTGAATGTGACCTTACTAGTGGGTAAGGAGCCAGTGCTGGTTGAGTGATACCAGGTAGATATGGATGGATTCACCTTCACACACAGCTTGGGGTCTTAAACCCAACTCCTAGAGGGGCTGGACTTCCTCCTACTCTGAAGTTGGAAAGAGGTTCCGCTCCTTCAAGGTTAGGGGGTCAGTCTATGCTTCAAGCAGAGTTCAACTATTTTGGTGTTTTGCCCAGTATTGTTGGCAGGATGGAAAGGGAGAATGATATAGATTGGGGAAGCATCTACAGCAGTATGGCTACTGGATCGACCAAGAATTCACTGTGCTGCCTTTGGAATGCCTTAGATCCTGCGAAATGAGGTGGAGAGTGTAGAAGCGTAGACAGATGTCTGGGTTTTCCTACTGAATCTATTACCTATGACCTGTCCTTGGAAAGGCAGCAGACAATGGATGGATGAATTCAAATATTTGTGAATGTTTCTCAGACAGTTACTGTGTCTTGAAGTTGCTTTGTTGAAAACAAACATCTGTTGTCTGTGTTCAGTTTGCAGAGAAATATGGAAATGTTTTCAGTCTTCATCTTTTCGGGGGAAGAACTGTGATCATTAACGGCTACAAACATGTAAAAGAGGCACTCGTTGAAAAAGGAGAAGACTTTGTGGATCGTCCCACCATTCCATTATTTTCTGAGTTTTTCAAGAACAAAGGTGCTGTTTCTTTACACTGTTGTTGATTTTTTTCAAAGTAACTGATGCATGTTAAGTAAGTTCATTAGTGTTTGACTCCACAAACCACAATGTTGACACTGTTTTCTTTTCCCAAAAGGTATTGTGATGTCTAATGGTTATCCATGGAAAATACAGAGGAGGTTTGCTCTTCATACATTGAGGAACTTTGGTCTAGGAAAGAAGACCATGGAGCGATACATCCAGCAGGAGTGCCAGTATCTCACTGAGGCATTCGCTGATCAGCAAGGTACAAAATAAACAACCAAATAAACTAAACTTAGATAATATGTAATTTGTCACTGCTGCAGTTTTACATTCATTTTCCTTTTTTTTAAAAAAAATTTCCTCGGTTTTATTTAGTCTGCAATTTGTTATTATTTCAAAGGTAAGCCTTTCAATGGTCAGGCACTAATAAACAACGCTGTGTCCAACATCATCTGCTGTTTGGTCTTCGGGAGTCGATTTGAGTACAATGACAAGCAATACCAGACTATTCTTCAGGACTTTAATGAGATTCTGCGCTTACAAGGAAGTTTTTTCATTCAGGTCAGCCTTCTTGCTTAAAAGATTTTTACAAGCTATGATGGATGAAAGTCATTTATAAGAGGTGTAGCTTAAAATTGTGTGACAGAGGACTGCAAAAGTGTAACTTTCTCTGTGATGGCTCATCCTTGTCAGTGTTGTAAAAAAACACCTTACTGTTTTCATGGAAAAACATATTTAAAATGAGTAAAGGTGTCATCAGACACATCAGACAACATTTACAAATTGTCAGATGATCTGAATATTTATTTTGCTCACTATTAATTACACTAATACACATAACCCTAACCCTTACCCATATTAGTAGCATCAAAACCATTTCTTACATTAAAAATGGTATTGTGTCTTCTTTGCTTTTCAGATTTACAACACAATTCCTTCAGTAATGAATTGGCTGCCAGGACCTCATCAACAAATCTTCAGTCATTTGCAAAAAGTAATTAAGTTTATAGAAATTCGGATCAAAGAACACAGAGAGAACCTTGACCCCTCATCACCAAGAGACTACATCGACTCCTTCCTGATAGAAATGGGGGAGGTGAGAGTTGACTTCCTTTATACATTACATGAGATGTTCAGTGGTTTGAGTATGTTTACCTTCAATTAGCTAAGAATTAGCCAAAACTTTCTTGTATTGCTTGAAGGGGTCTTGATCAGCAATGCCCAAGGGTTCCTGAAAACCTCTCAAATTTTATTTTATTCATTTTCCAGTTGTGTATCTACAAGGAATAGCAGATCCCCCTATAGAGATGAACCATATCTACATTTACCAGACAATTTAGCATAGAAGCTGCTATTCTACTTGTATCTTGCCATGAAGACACAACCAATCACAGAAAATAGAAGCAAAAACCTTCAATCAACAAAACAAATGCAAATGAAAAATGCTGCAACCACAATAGCAAAAACAACAGCAAGTATGAAAAGTGGCAAACTTGCTCCACAAAACAGAAGTGCTTCAGGCCACCAGTGGGAGTCTGGAGTAGGTAATATTACCTACCTAAATATGCTGCTGTACTGTAATATTGTGAAAACTGTATGTTTGAAAAAGACATGAAGTATAAGGCACCTTTTCTTCCTTCCTCTAATTTTCTTCTGGACATCCCATTAAATCATGACATCCCGTCTTTACTGAGGGTCTGGTATGTCTGGTCCCATATGATTTGGTCATCTGGAGCACTTCCGTTTTGTTGAGCGAATTTGCAGTGTTTTATACTTGCTGTTGTTTTTGTTATTTGTGGCATTTGGCATTAAATCTTGATTTTATACTTAACCATTTCTCATTATTTCACAAGGTAAATACTTGGTTGTGCACGGAAGGGGAAAAGAGGGTGCTCTTTCCTCTTCCGTGCACCACTGGGTTCGTTTCTCTCCAGTTCCGAGACCCAACCAATGAAACCAACAAAGTATTTACCTTGTGAAATAATGAGAAATGGTTAAGTATAACATCAAGATTTAATGTCAAAAATGATCAGTGTACACAGTATACAAATGAAACAGATACAGAGTGACATTCACCCTCTGTACCGGGCTCCACTTAGCACATCTTAAGGATGAACCACATGAAGCAAAGAATGGATCATGAGTCCTGCTTTTATCTATACCTCGTTCTTAACCCTCGCTAAGGGGTGTCATCCTTCTGTATCAGTTTATCCTTGACTATGTGTGCGTCTTATGTGATATCAGCAGTTATAGTTATGTAAGCGGGCAGCAGTAAGCAGTGCGGCAGATAAGCAATTAAGTACGGCAGATATGTTTAATTAGGGCAGCAAACAGATAATTAGAAAAGGGCACAAATCATACATCCATAACACCTTAAAGACTACACTTTCAGATACTTTTCACCTGTTGCAGACCATTTTAGTTTTGAAATTCTGTCTTTTTTTCCTCCACCTGTCCATATTCCTCATTTGTAGGCACATATGACAGGACAAATTATCACAGTCAGGTACTGGGACAGGACAGCTTGCAAAAGTACTTGTGAATACAATTTAAAAACAATATTTTTGTTTGGCTAAGTATCAAGATATCAGAGGTTTAAAATGCTTGAACAGCACTGTAAATATATAAACACATTAGCATGCCTATACCTCTGGTCTCTTTGGTAGAAAGAGGACAAAGATTCTGGTTTTGATCTCTTCAACTTGAGTTCTTGCACTCTGGATCTGTTTGGTGCTGGCACTGAAACTACAACCACTACTTTACACTGGGGGTTGCTGTACATGATCTACTACCCTGATGTACAAGGTGTGTACATGACAAATATCTCTCTGAGTGAATCTGTTGAATGCATCTCCTAAAATCTTTATTTGTGTCTTGTTATCTGTATGAGGAGAGAAAGTCTTGGTTCATTTATATGATGGAAAAACTCTCTTTAATGTGTTCAGAGCGTGTCCAAGCTGAGATAGATGTTGTGATTGGTCCATCCAGACAACCAGCTTTGGCTGACAGAGAAAACATGCCCTACAGTGATGCTGTCATCCATGAGATACAGAGAATGGGAAACATCCTCCCTTTTAATGTTGCCCGCATGACCAGCAGAGACACTACCCTGGATAAATACTCAATTCCAAAGGTATGTAACCCACAGTGTACATTATTTAATTTAGAGCATGAATAAAGTAATATAATTATATAACATGTAAAAAGAAGAAAATGTCTTCCAAACACCTCCAAGGATGCTTACAAGGGTGACTGTGGCTCTGTGGAAAAAGTAGTCATCGCAATTTGAAAGTAATGGATTCACTTCCAGCTTCCTCCTGCCAAACGTCAATGTGAAGGGACTTAACCCCAAGTTGCCTGTTGGTGTATAAATCTGCATTTGTGATGTCCATTGGGTAAATGTGACCCACTGTAAAGCACATTAAATGGTCGGTATGACTAGAAAAGTGCTATATAAATTCTGTCCATTTACCATTTATGTTACAGAGGTAGTTGAGCATGAGGAAGATGGCAAATCACTATGAACCAAACAAGCTTATGGTATGGATGGAATAACATCATAAAAGTCATTGGTGCCAAGGTAGATATGGGGCTTGCAGATATAAAGAAATCAAACAACACAAGTACCAGAGCTAAGAACACAGGTGGTGGACAATGTTGCACTAGAGTCCCTGCAGACTAAAGAGAAAAAGAAGTATCATGAAATATACTGATGACTTTGAGAATCAGAGCTGAAAGTGCAATTTATTTAGAGGGAGCAGACCCTGTGGGTTTTATGGAAAAGTGGATTCCAGATTTCCTTAAAACAACAGTTTTAAGGAATACAAGCTGGTCTATCTTCATTGCTCCTTAGCTCTTACACCTGGCCACAAATTCAGTGACAACAAATGCACCCTACTGCCTTGGTATGGCAACAGAGATTAGAAAATACAAGGCTTTGATGGTGTAAAGCAATATCCAAGTAATAAATGTTATATCAAGTTCCCTGTGAGGCTGAATATATCCATCAATGAGTAGTAGAAGAGGTTTGAGTCAACAGAGGACCTTTTTAATTGTCCAAGTCGTTGTGAGATGTCACACATTGAGTTCCACTGCAAGTTTGGCCAAGGAGTTTGAGGGTTCAGCACATTATCTTAGTTGTTTTTAGCAATAAATTCCTCTGGACAGAGCAGCTTATTTCTGAAATCTTCTGCAGCCACTCCAACAGTTTGGAGATCACAGCTGCAAGTGCACAAATGGGCACTAGCACCACTGAGGCCCTGACTTTTTTCATGTCTTCTTTAAGCTCTTGATATTTCTCAATTTTCTCATGTTTCTTCTTCTTATTCTTCCTAATCTTTCTGTTGCTTGGGATTGCTATTGCTATATATGCATATGTATGCTTATATATTTGTCCACTACCACTCTGTCTGATTAAATAGCCATCACCTGTTTGTCAGTCTGACTCTGGAAGTCCCACAGGGTCTAAACTAAATCATTTTCAACCATTCCTGTGGGTGTCTCCAACCTTGACTGCACAGATGCCTCTGTACATTATTCTAGCCATTTCGTTGTGGTGTTTCATGCACACTTTGCCTGATTGTGTCATACAACCTGCTATTATATACTGAACTGTTTAAGGGGCTTCTTCACACAGTATGTATCTTGGGTTCTGCCTGGTGTGATTTGATGATATCTAGCTATTGGCCTCCCCCGGGGTGTTGAAATTTAGGTGGAACCCTATGCTCATTGTGAGGAGCTTGCTTGTCTTGATATCAGTGTCTACTATTTCCTCATTTGGCCAGCCTATTATACAAACAAGTTACAGTGGCTTGGAAAAGCATTCATACCCCTTGAACTTCTCCATATTTTATCACAATATAACCACAAACATAAATATATCATTGGAATTTTATATGAAAGACCAACACAAAGTGGTATACAATTGTGAAGTCTAAAGAAAATTATACATGATTCAAAACATTTTTTACAAATAAAAATCTGAAACGTGTGATGTGCAAAAGTATTCAGCCCCCTTTTATCTGAGTGCAACCTGTTACCTTCAGAAGTTGCCTGGTGACTGCTAATGACTAAATAGAGAATTTAGACATATATGGTTTGAAAAGGCCAAATACTGATGGCTAGATGACTGAGTCAGTGCATCTCCAAGGAAGCAACAGCAGTGGAACAGTGACAGGCTCACTGATGCACCTAGAGAGAGAATATTTATGGTCCGATCCAACAGATTACCTAGTGGCCTTGTCAGGATGCTCATCTTGGTCATAGTGTCATGTGTGATCAGTATGTCTCATAAATAAAAAAAAAATTATCAGTATGAATTAAAGAAAATAAACCAATTGGTGAAGTCATTTCATAAAACAAAAAAAAAAAAAAAAAAAAAAAAAAAAAAAAATACCAAAGACAATTGTCAAACTTCACTTCGGAGAGAACCCTGTAAGCATATCATACCCCACAGGTGTGATATGCTTACATCCCACAGGTAAATCATTCTGCTATATTATGTATTGCCACCATGTTCTTTTAAGTGTGTTCTTTTAAGTCTTAATAAGTGTGCCTATTAAAACAATTGACAAGCTGACAATGAGAAGTTTGATTGAACCATTTTTAAATTTGTTATTTAAGGGAACCTTGATTATAGCGACACTTCACTCTGTCCTCCATGATGAGTCGATGTGGGAGACTCCACACTCCTTCAATCCTCAGCACTTTCTGGACCAGGATGGTAAATTTAGAAAAAGAGACGCCTTCATGCCTTTTTCTGCAGGTTAGTTTTGCTCTATCTAAGAGAACCTCTAAAAAAATGACAATCAGCTTAACTCTCATATATGCTTGTACTTATTATAAAGAGACATGATACTATGTAAGAAGGGTTGAAGATTAAATGTTTGTCTTAATTATTTGATATCTGTTTGTATTTTAATACATCAATAGTTTTAGATTAAATGTACAATTTTCTGAAACGTTATGGAAAAATAATCACTTTATGCTCCACATGGTGCATCTTTTATTAAAATATAACATGGCATTATAAAACAAAACAAAAAAATGTGTCATTTTATTACAACAATATATGTATGCATCAGAAGCCATAAGAATAGTAAATATTTAAGATTCAAATGGGACTTCTTTATTTGCATTACAATAATCAAACCAGATTTTTGTGTGTTTCCACTGATATTTTGATTAGTTCTTTGGTGATCAAGTCTTTGAGGTTGGAAGGCTTCCTTATCATCACCTTAATCTTTTGCTCCCTCTGCAGATTATCTGTCAGATTAAAGTCAGGACTCTGGCCAGGCCACTCTAATTGTAATATTACTTCTTGTCAGAAGAAACTTGCTGGTAAAATTAAAAGATTATGCATGTGCCTTGGCATTAACAAACATGTACAAGAAGTAAACAAATCTTCACAGCTGCAATGAAGACTCCCCATGATTAGCAGTCACTAACTACATGTCAAGCAATATTTTAGAGGTATGTCAGGCAAAAATAAACCTTTTCTATTTTACCATCACAAACATAAACATACAGAGTTTACTAAACCTCACAGGTACTTGAATTGGAGCAAGGTGCTTTAGCTGGATTAGACTAAGATTGAAATTTTTGGCAACAAACACTCCAGTGGGGTTTGGCATGAATGAAAGTGTGAATATGTGGAAAAAGCATCTCATGCCCACTATTAAGCATTGAAAGAGGATCTGTTATGCTGTGGCCCTGGTTCTCCTCAAGAAGCACTGGGAAACCTGTTAAAATACCATTATGAGCTCTTTGAAATACAAGGGCATTTAAAATTTAAATTGGGTGGCTTCTGGTGGAATTTTTATATTCTTAATCCAATTATAGATATCTGCTCCAGCCTCTGGATAAACTAAACAGTGTACACCACATCATCAGTTCACTGTGGAAAAATAAGGTTTTGTGCATTTTTCAGGTAAACGTGTGTGTCTCGGGGAGCAGCTGGCCAAGATGGAGTTATTCCTATTCTTCACTTCCCTCCTTCAGAGGTTTAAGTTCACACCTCCTCCAGGAGAGCAGCCCAGTCTGGAGTACAAACTGGGAGCCACTCATTGTCCCAAACCTTACCGTCTCTGTGCTGTGCCACGTTAAACCAAAATAAGTGCCGGCCATGCATCTGCTGTTCTTCTACTCATGCTGAAATGAAAGAGTACGATGGAGCTGATCTCATGAGTATTTAAAACTGTTGTTATAAAAGCAGTGATCAGATCAGACCAGCTCCTTCAAAGAAAACTAAGTCTGTGCTTTGTATGTTTCTGTGGCTGAAAATATGCAAAGTCAGGTGATTTTCAATAAATTTTGAGAAAAACCAAAAGAACACTTGTTTTTTATTTTACATAAATGCTGCTCATTTATGTTTTATTTTATGGTTTTATGCAACTTACAGCATGTGAACTTATCTTTTAATTTTTTTTTCTCTTAAGACTGTTTTTCAATAATAAATGTTCTGTCACGATATTTGTGTGCAAAGGCTTACCAAAGGCTTACCAAAAAAAACAAAACAAAAACAAAACAGGAGAACACTGAGAGTGAGAGCAGGAACAAGCAGAGACCTGAATGGATCAAGTAAAGGGAGGAACCAGCGAGGAGTGAGAGCTAGAGAGCTGGTTAAATACTGGGAGAATGCTTGGTGAAACAGAATTTGTTGTACACAACACCTGTACTGTGTTGTGTTGTTTTATTGCATGAAAACAACACAAGAAGGAGCTCTGACTCTATGTTAAAGATACTGTATGTAAATAAGGAACTGAGCTAATCCACATCTGATGCCTGCTTATTTGCACTATTTCAGTCGTACAACACTCAACAGACTGACTACTAATTGAATTGTGACCATTGTCATCAGACTAACCTCACTAATGCAAAGTCGTCTGAACCAGCTCTCCGTTCAGAGGGTCCGAATTTCCTTAGCCTTCACAAGCAAGTCAACAGAAAGTTTGTTTAAGCTAGTTTTAGGAAGAATTCACTCAGCCTACTAACTGCCTCCTTTCCGAATGTCAAACCCTGCTTCCTCTGAGGTACCAGCCTGACTGAGCAGCCGCAGCCAACAAGGACCCTCAGCCACGCCCGTTACCGGCAGCTTCTTCCCTTTTAAACTACTTGCGCTTGGAATAGGGCTGAATTAGTTTTTGAAGTCTGGACTAATAGACTTCAAAGATTTTGTTTTTCTATTTATCACTCTTCATCAGAACAACCAGTCAAAAACCTCTTCAGAAGTTCTGTTGAACCCAAGCAGCCAAACTTTTTACAACCTGCAAGACACCTTAAAAGCAACAATTTCAGTAATTGAATTTCCACAATGTCCAGTAGAATTTTGGTTGCTTTAATTTGTAGAGCTTAGCAAGTACAGCGCACAGTTCAAATTCAGTAACTCAGGAAAAGTAGATAACTTGCAAAATCATCAAATTATGTTTATTTGTCTTTCCCTATAACAGTGGCTGAGTGAACTTCTTGGATGTAACAAATTCGAAGGAGACAGAGAGAGAGGGGATCATACCACTTGAGATGCCCTGTCCTGGGTTGATCCATTTGTTCTTTGTGTGGAAAACTCAAAGAATCCTCGAACCTGTTCTTGACATAGCCCATGAAAGTTCTTGGATCCAACGAACAGAAAAACCCAGCGTGAAGTAGCAGTCTTGAGAGTAAATCCAAATTCTGAAGCCTCAACCTTTGGCTCGTGGGTTGGCCTCGACATGGGTACAGCTCTTCGGTTTGGTTGAGGCTCAGTTCTACTCTCAAAACCCCAACGGTTCGTCCTTCACGATCTCTTCTCCTGATGTGAACATGAAGACTGTCCCCAAAGCACAACCACTGAATGTTAGCAAGTGCTTCTAATTTATACTTTTTGGGCACATGATTTTTGCATGAACTGTTAAAATCACCCTCCTTTACTGGAAAACTCCCCTTTCCACTCTCTCATGGTTAATTTCTCCTTTTCACTCACACCACACCTGACTCATCTTCTGTTCCTTAAAACAGATTAATACACTGCTTACAAAATTAAAGAAAACACTAAAATAACACATCCTAGATCTCAATTAATTAAATATTCTCATTGAAAACTTTATCATTAACACAGTGGAATTGATTGAGAAGAAAATATCACAAAAATTATCAATGTAAATCAAAATTATTACAATATGGAAATCTGGATTTGGAATCATACTCAACATAAAGTGGAACATAACATTCAATGTCAGTGAATATTCCTCAAGACACATCTAAATGAGGCTCAGTAGTGTGTGTGGCCTCCACATGCCTGTGTAAACTCCCAACAATGCCTGGGCATACTCCTGATGAGACTGCGGATGTTCTCCTGAGGGATCGCTTCCCAGACCTGGATGAGAGCATCAGTTAGCTCCTGAACAGTCTGTGGTGCGACATGGTGTTGGTGGATTGACCAAAACATGATGTCCCAGATGTCCTCAATTGGATTCAAGTCTGGGGAACAGGCAGGCCAGTTCATAACATCAATGCCCTCATCATGCAGGAACTGCTGACACACTTCGGCCACATGAGGCCTAGCATTGTCATGCATAAGAAGGAACCCAGGGCCCACTGCACCAGCATATGGTCTCACAACGGAGCTGAGGATCTCATCCTGGTACCTTCTGGCAGTCAAGGAACCTCTGGATAGCACAGCTGTGTGGCCATCCAAAGATGGCTGTGCGGCCATCCAAAGAAATGCCTTCCCACACCATGACTGACCCACCACCAAACCGATCATGCTGGAGGATGTTGCAGGCAGCATAACGTTCTCACGGTGTCTCCAGACTCTGTCATGTCTGTCACATGTGCTCAGTGTGAACCTGGTTTCATCCGTGAAGAGCACATGGTGCCAATGGTGAATCTGCCAATTTTGGTGTTCCCTATCAAACGCCAATCATCCTGCATGGTGTTGGGCTGTAAGCACAGGCCCTACATGTGAATGTCGTGCCCTCATACCACCCTCATGGAGTCTGTTTCTGACTGTTTGAGTAGAAACATGCACATGAGTGGCCTGCTGGAGGTCATTTTGGTGGGCCCTGGCAGAGGACCTCCTGTTCCTCTTTGCACAAAGGACGAGGTAGCTGTTTGATTGTTGCCCTCCAACAGCTCCCCTCCATGTCTTCTGGTGTACTATTTCCTGGTACCTATTCCATGCTTTGGACACTGTGCTGAGAGACACATTGATGTTCCGTCTTGGATTAGTTGCACTACTTGAGCAACTTCAGTGAGCTGTAAAAAACGCCTCATGATGCCTCTATGCGTGACAGCACTGACAAAATAAAAAAAGTGACTAAAAGTTCAACCAGAAATGACAAGAACAGAGAAATTATCTGTGGTCACCACCTGCAGAATCATTCTTTTATAGAGATCGTCTTGCTAATTGGCTCTCACTTCTACCTGGTGGATGTTCCATTTGCACAGCAGCAGGTGAAATTAATTCACAATAAGTGTTACTACCTAACTGGTGACATCGATTCCACAAAGGTGTGACTGATTTTGAGTTACATTGTTTTGTTTAGGTGTTCCCTTTATTCTTTTGAGCAGTGTACATTTCATACATTTTCAATCAAAACATTATTTAAATCACAAAGACTTTGTCAGCTCCTGCCTCTTTTGGACTCTTGCTTTTGTTATTTTCTTTGTAGTGATTTCTTATTTTCCCCAGTCTAGTTCATTTCTTCAGTTTGTCCAGTTCTTAGGTTGAGTATTTCAGGTATTTTTAGATTATGTTTGTTTTCCTGTGTTATTTTGATTAGATCCATCTTGTTTTTCTTTTTACTTTGATTCAGTCTTTTCTTAGTTATTCTAGTTATCTCCTTGTGTCTTGTTATCCTGTGTTTCTTATGTTTATTAGATCAACCATGTTTCTGTTCCACTTTAGTACAGTCCTTAGTTATCCCCTGTTTCTGTTAGATTAATTTTCCTTGCTCCCTTGTTTACTCTCCCTCACCCCCTGCTGCCATTCTCTCTCTTTCCTCAGTTTCCCCTCTAGCTAATTCCCCACACCTGCAATCATTTAGTCAATCAGCCCTAGCCATTGTTCTAGCATTCACTTCCCCAGTATTAAGCACCTCTCTTTCTCCCACTCCCTGCTGCGTCCTCTTACTACTTTCCTGTTATCTCCTCGGTTTGCTGCCTGTTTTTCTGTCAGAGACTCCCCGTTGGCTACCTGTTTTCCTTGCCTGATTCTTTCCCCGTTGTGTTCCTCTATTTGCTCTGTGGATTTGTTTTGGTTTTTGACCTTGCTCTCTGGGTCCTCCAGTGTTTTAAGTCATTTTCTTTATGCTTCAAAATCTCCTTGCTGCCTCTGCATTTGGGTCCACAAACCATGACAGACTTACTTTTTACATCACATTACTTCCCAGTTATCATTTGTTTAACAACATTCATTGTTGACATAACATTCAATTCCCCACAGGTATCAAAACGCATAATTCTATTGACTTGCTTCCAATTTTAACTGATCAATTATATAGTCCTTACAGCTTTTGGATCAACTTTCCATCATTACAGGTTTTCCCTGATTACTTCTTGCTTAGGTAGAGAAACAAAAAGATTGAAGCAAAGTTCATAAGACTGAACAGCCAGCTGTACCTTCAATGCTTGTACTAAAGTCTTATCCTGTTAGTTCCAGATAGTTCTTTGTATTACTAATTTTAAAGGTTGCCTTCTAAAACCCTAATCATGGACTGGTTCTGCAAACCAGTCCTTACCTAAGAAGGCTTAGAAACAAGAAAACTGTTCCTTTTAAATTTATCATAGTCTTATGTTTCATCACTGCATTTAAATGTAGATGACTAACTTTACTCTTCCCTTGTTAATCTCCAGCACAGAATAAATGAAAAGTGTATTTATTTAATACCAACAAAAAATGAAACCCCAAAGTTATATTAAAACTGTCTATCAAATCTGACCTTATTTCTTACACTTGTCCCCACCCTGGGATTGCAGCATTTCATATCCTTTTAACTCTGCAATAGACAATCACAGTTCTTCTTTATCTTCATAATACACTAATCAAATTTAAGAAAGAAAGATTCTCAATGACTGTTCAAAGGGTTATAGCCTAAATTAATCTAGAAAGAATAAAACTTTCTAATTATTCATTGTCAAGGATAAGTAAATAGTATTTAATTATAAGACATGAAGAGAATGTTTTATCTTAGAGAACACACACCCATACATACTTCCTCAAATACTCTGCCTTCAGGAAGCTCAAACTTTCTCAATGCCCCATTGCCATGGAGACTCACTGCTCCGAGGCACCTGAAGTTCCCCTTTTTGTGATTTTACAATCTCCTGTTCATTTTCACCCGAGATTCACACACAACAAAGCAGGTGAATACCTACATATTAACTGCAATGAAATATTATCATACTGTTATTTTAATTCAGATGGGGGCGGGGGGGGGCAGGATATGTCGAATCTCAGATATTTCAACAACTATCAGCTGTGTGGGGAGAGCAGAAAGAGGCTGAGGAGGAGAGAGAGAAATGGTACAGGGGAGCAAAGAGAAGTGAACACAAACAGGGGAGCTCAGAAATAAATCTCAGTGAGACAGAATAACTAAACATAACAAATTAATAACACCATCTAACTAAAATAACGAAAAACAGACTGAACTAAAGTTGAGCAGAAACAATGCTGATATAAAAATAATTATAACTAAGGAGAACAGATAACAAATGAACCAAACTACAAACCCAGAAAACCCCAAAACAACCCAAGATCACAAACTCGCTCAGTTTTCTGAGGAGAGAGAAGATGCTGAAAATATATATCTGAAAAGGCATGTGCCAAAGAAGAACTCAGCTAAAACATTCAACAACAGACAGAAAAAGATTTTAATTCACATGAGAAATACACAAAAGCATATCATTCTTGTACCACATTGGTTGTCAATTCACAAATTCGGACATTAGTAATACTACTAATAAAAAATAAATGATTACAAAGTATTTTTGGTGATGTCAGTAGGTTACTGTGTGCTTGGGTTTGCTGTGCCCTTTAACACACCACTGTTCTTAGAACTACCTTTGTCGGTAGTAAATTTTCCACAGCAAACAGTATTTAGTTTTTTTTTTTTTTGTTTTGTTTTTTTTGTTTGTTTTTTTTCTCTCATTAAACTTTCATCTGACTTTTTCTGCTGATTTTTATTTTCTGATTGGAAAAGTTTCAATAAATGACCGAAAAAACTTCGCAGATCAGATCACAAAAATGAACTCTTAGGCGAAAACTTTGGACTTGGGAACTGCAATACAATATGCTGATGTTTATGACATGTTTTGAACTGCCATGTTTAATTGCGTGGGACAAAGTGTTTTTGTCCCACGTAATTAAAACGCCGCTGAAAATTAAGACATCCGCACAGAGAGAGGGACAGATACTTTTTTTTTGAAAACCGGGTGCGCTCTGCAGCTCAATATTACATAACCCATCAGACTGACCTGCTGCTGTGTCAGCGGACCACGGTATTTGAGAAATGGAGGCTTTATACAGTCTTCTCGGCTTGGAATGGTTAGACACCAGGAGTGTTTTAATATTTTTCTGCGTGTTTTTGCTGCTGAGCGATATTTTGAAGAACAGAAAACCGAAAAACTTTCCTCCTGGACCGCGGGCTCTTCCTTTCATCGGAGATCTTCACCACATCAGCCCTGCGAGACTTCACCTGCAGCTCACAGAGGTATGGGTTTTAACATAGGCAGATATATAATAACCGGATTTTGATGTTCATAAAACACTTAAAAAAATAATTTACTAGTTTTATTTATAAACAATGTAGATTATGGTTGACATTACATTGTTATCAATTAAATATGTTTTAAAAAAGTTGTTTTTGTTTTTTTTCCAACCCAATGACATATAGGTCAGGTAAAAAAAAAGGCTTTAATTTTTAATTTAAATGTAGTAAATTAAGGAAATTAAAGAAAGACTATCTTAATTTTTTAAAATGAAAAACAAGTATTTATGTTAAGTCAAGAAAGACAGTCTTTTTTATTTTTTAAAAAATGTCAGAAACTTGTTTTTAAGTACAACTAAAAATGCCAAGAGATACATTGTTTATGTCAAACGTTAAAAATGCACTTTTAATAAAGATAGTATTAGTAAAATCGGTTGTCATTTGAGGTGGAGGGGCGGGAGGGGGTGCTGTCGGCAGCTGCTGAAAGTAGTTAATAAAGTAACCTGTAATCTAATTTAGTTACTTTAAAAATCAGGTAATCAGTAGTAACTAAGTTACTTAAAGATTAATCAGTAACCAGACTACTTTTTCAAGGTAACTGTGGTAACCTTGAAAAGAAGGTTACCACAGTAAAGCCTAAGTAAAAACAAACATAATAATAATAATAATAATAATAATAATAATAATAATAATAATAATAACAGTTGTAAAACAACAAGTTTTCTTACCTGAGAAACTTTATGCTCACAAATAACACCCATGTTTGCCTCAATAGTCTGGCTGTTCTCATCCCTCAGATTAAGATTGTTCTGCCAATATTTCAGTTGTGTCATAATCATCAGGCAAACAGAGTGATGGTCTCTCTTCATCTATTTACTATGAAGTCATATTCCTGCCAAAAACCCTGAGGAGTGTATTAAGTAATCACATCAATGCATTTATTAACTGAGAGAGAATGTACATCACTCTGATCACAGGCATTTCCATTTTTTCGCGGGCACAAGAACGCAGCAGCGGTAAAACATGTTTCCTCCATCCATCTGTATACTGTATTGTCAGTTAGTGGTGGTAGCTATTCTGATTGATTTGATTGGCTGTTTTTTTTTTTTTTTTTTAGCTCAATTTCGGTGACAGCTAGCATGGGACTTGGCCTAATCAGAAGAGTTACTGCCCCCAACTGACAAATACGCCCACTACACAGAGAGCAAGCACAATTTTGTGATAAGAGCGTAAAAATGGGTGGAGGGAGCGCGTTTTACTGCTCGCCTGCTAATAAATGGAAATGCAACCGTGATCAGAGCTATGCAGTTTCTTGATTTATAAATGGGCTATTGTGATTGTTTAATACGATTCTCAGGGATTTGGGCATAAATATGGAACCATAGTTAACTTTCTGCACTGCAGGATCTTTAAAAATGTGAAAACGCTCATGACATCCTTTTTTACGTTGCCAATAAGTCACCATTTGACAAACTTCTCTTGTCGAGCAATATACCCGGTTGTCTTGACATTTGCATTATCAGTTTATGGAAGGTTTTGTTTAATAAAGGACTTCCCCCAGTGGACCTCTGTGTGAAAAATGTTGATTTAAAAAAAATTGCTTAATTTGTTTTAAAATAGGGCAAGGGCCTATCTGGAACTGACCCAAATGTTAATCAGTTTTCTGTATTCAGTTTGCAGAGAAATATGGAAATATTTTCAGTCTTCATCTCTTTGGGGAAAAAGCTGTGATCATTAATGGGTACAAACATGTGAAAGAGGCACTTGTTGAAAAAGGAGAGGACTTTATGGATCGCCCCACCGTTCCACTGTTTTCTGAGTTTTTCGAGAACAAAGGTGATATTTGTTTAACTTGTGGTAAATTTTGTTTGATAAAAGAAATCAAAATGTTAAGTCGGTGAGGATATGACTACACTAACTTTAATGTTAATACATGTTCCTTTTTCAAAAAAAGGTATTGTGATGTCAAATGGTTACCCATGGAAAGTACAGAGGAGGTTTGCTCTTCAAACCCTGAGGAACTTTGGTCTGGGAAAGAAGACCATGGAGAGATACATCCAGCAGGAGTGCCAGTATCTCACTGAAGTGTTTGCTGAACAGCAAAGTACAAAACAAACAACCTTTTTTTATTTTTTGTTAAAACATTATCAGAGAACATGATGTCTTTGATTGTTGCCACAGTCTTTGCTTTTCTTACTGGGGTCTGCCATAGCAATGAATGGAGGCACCTATAATTCTCTACCTCAAAACTGGATTTTTTATTATTCTTCTGTCAACCCGTAATACGGCCTGAACTGTAGCGTGCACTCCCACAATATATGTATCAAAACATGTGGCTTATGATGTTTACTATCACTTATGATGGTGATTTGAGTTACCATGGCAACATAACTAGCAAAAAACCACACTCAAAAAACTCAAAAGAATTGAGTCAGGTGATGACAATGTCTTTGTAACTGTTCTAGGGCTCATGGTTTTCTATCAAATTGTTTTTGACTGCCCAGATATCAACAAATCCTGAAGCCTTGTATAATGTATTTTCTGTGACATTCTGACCTTGAAGCCAGGAGTTGTGCACTTTGAATCCATCATCCTATATTTTACTTTAAATGAGGCAGAGCTATGAAAATCTCTATGATCAGTGACCTGAGATGGCTGTCAACCATGGCTTAAAAATTATTCAAATACTATTTACAGTTTTTGTACAGCTTCAGTTTATTCTAACAATTTTAGGAACTGTCAGGCAGGTTGATATTGGAGGAAACCAATGACTTTAGCTGTGGGTCTTCTCACTGGCACACACACACACACTCACACGTTGATCTTTAGATGTACAACATGATGAGAAAGAGACGTGCGTATGCATTTACAGAAGGAGCAGAGAACACCAGCAACAGAACAAGAACACTGGCTCTCCTCTGGAAGGATAATATAACAGTGACAGATTAACACACTCCTACTATTTTAGGCTACAGTACAGCTAAATGAGGATTCTCATTGATACGAAGTATTCAAGGAGACATGCATAGTAATAGTCATTCATACATATTCGTAACCATACCACCCATTCATGCTTATTCATGTATGATGGGTTTTGAATCACAGAAAATAGTAGATAGGACAGAAAGACCTTATTAAAGAGCCAACATGGACAAAGAAAGACCTCTTGTTAATCTTCATGACCCTCTTGTTAATATTCATGACCCTGGCACAGATATATATATATAATTTTTTAAACCATTTAAGCTTTGATGCTCAAACTTAAGGCTCACTGACAGAGGCTCTGGTTCTGGTCTGATTACTACGCACGAAGCAGCAGACACCTTCAAAATATCTTCTGGAATTTTCTAGTTACACAATTGCTATTTCTATTTGATTATTGCAAGCTATACATCTTTTTTGTTGTGGTTCATAATGCTTTCTTTATTTTTGACAAATTGTATTTTGTCTGCAATCTATTTTTACTTGAAAGGCAAAGCTTTCTCTGGTCAGGCACCGATAAACAGCGCGGTGTCCAACATCATCTGCTGTTTGGTCTTCGGGAATCGATTTGAGTACAATGACAAGCAATACCAGACTATTCTCGAAAACTTCAATGAGATTTTTCGCTTACAGGGAGGTATTTGGGTGCAGGTAAGTCTTCTTTCTAAAAAAAAAAAACAAAAAAACTTGCACACAGTGGATGCAGTCAAGGATGACAGTTGTTGTTTCTACTGCCCAAAACTATATTTGTCTGAAGTTGGTAAAGGTATCATTAAATAATCTCTTCAGTTGGTCAGATCATATATATATATATATATATATATATATATATATATATATACTGTTTTTGTTTACTACCAATTCATATGCATGATATTTGTATCAAGGCTATTTCCTACCCTTCAGATGACATTTTATCTTCTTTAATCTTCAGATATACAACATGATTCCCTCTGTGATGAAGTGGCTACCTGGACCCCATAAACAAATATTTGTCCTTCTACAGAACATAATTGACTTTATAGAAATTCGTATCAAAGAACACAAAGAGAACCTTGATCCCTCATCTCCAAGAGACTACATCGACTCCTTCCTGATAGAAATGGGAGACGTAAGCATTAGATTCTTTTCTAAATTACATGATATATGCAACGTCTTGATTATATTTTACTCTCAATAAATGAGACTTTCTAGAAATGTTTAAAGGCCCTTCATCATATTTTTAACATTTTTTTATTTCCGTTTGTGTTTGGGCTTCTCGCCTATTGTCTCATGATAGTCATAAAATCGAATAATATGAAGCAAAATGAAGGAAGGGAGGGAAGGAGGGAATATTGTCATAGAATGACAAGGTTGGACATTAATATATACCACAACAGCGACATAAGATTAAAGTAGATATAGCAAAGTCTCCAGCTCGAATCTCAGCTAAGATGATGGACACTTACAATAAATTGCAATTTGTCCAGTAATGAGGAGGAAATCAAATTAGGTCTGGAGACATAATTACCCAGAAACTTAAAAGTGCTCTTTGCCGAGCTTGGTTTGTCTCTAATTTGGCACTGCTACTATTCTGTGAAAAAGAAAACATTGTCCAAAAAGCTAAAATACTGTGTGTCTTCAGGTAGATAAAATTTCTGCTGTAGTTCTGTCCTACACTGTTTCTGTTATGTGCAGCATTGTGATTGTGCACCAACACACCCATTTCTCACAAAAACTGTGTCACCAGAACAGCCCACTTTACAATGGTGAGGGCTGCAGTAGTTGTGGAAAACAAAGCAGAAATAACTAAAGCACCAGCCACCATTTGTAAAGTTGCACAGACCAAACTGTATTTAAGTACATAAATATTTCATTAAATAATGACTGGCAACTGCCACATTTTGAAATGTTATTTAAAAATGAAGAATTTGCATTCGTGTTTACATCTATCTATCAGTCTGTCTGCCTGTCTGTCTGTCTATCTATCTATATCATATCATGTTATGGTTCGCATTGAATGTTACAAATTGTCACAAATTGTTCTCGAGTGGATGCCTTTACAAAAAGTGGCCCATTTTACGTAATGTAGTTGTCGAAAGCTCAGTCAAAGATCCCCATCTGCTGAGCCATTCAAACTAATTTCATCTGCAGTTCTGTTTTTTTTTTTTTTTTTTTTTTTACAACACAGTTGTTTAGCCCAAAAAAGTGACTTCAGAAAACCGCACTTCACAGCATTATGCATGAGTAAATATGGCAACCTATCGTCACTCCGGTCTTTTGTGTCTTTGGCAGAAAGAGGACAAAGATTCTGGTTTTGATCTCTTCAATTTGAGTGCTTGCACTCTGGACCTCTTTGGTGCTGGAACTGAAACCACCACCACGACCTTGCATTGGGGACTGCTGTACATGATTTACTATCCTGACATACAAGGTGTGTGGTCCAATTCAAAACTTTACTGGCTCAGTTTTGTATTGGAGTAAAATAGAGTAAGGTATTAATTTTTCCTTCTGCACATATTGAGTTGTTTTCATTGTGTTCAGAGCGTGTCCAGGCTGAGATAGATGCTGTGATTGGTCCATCCAGACAGCCTGCTGTGGCCGACAGGGAAAACATGCCTTACACTGATGCTGTCATCCACGAGATACAGAGAATGGGAAACATCCTTCCACTAAATGTGGTCCGCACAACGACCAAAGACACCACCTTGGACAAATACTCAATTCCAAAGGTACATTATTTATGGTGAACATTATTCAATTTTGGAGCACTGATTAGATATTATGAGTTTTTAACATTTTCTAAGCTGATCACACAGGCACAACTACCATTCCTGACTAGCCTGCACACTGACAAACATAGAACTAAATTGTTAAAATAATTACTGATTACTTTAAATAGAGTTATTAAATCAGTACTTACTCACATGTATTTTTTTTAAATATCTCTGTGTCACAAATATCGCAGAAGTATTGCATAGGTATGGGATAAGCAGAGGTAGGTAGTAAATAATTAAATGTACTCCATTACATTTACCTGAGTAACTTCTCGGGAAAAAATTACTTTTAGGAGTACAAAAGCTTTGTTACTCTAAGGTTATTTTCTATCTGCTGACCCTGGTGTGCCATTTCGAGTTCAAGGGAATTTACGGTATAGAGTTGCATCTACACACATGGACAAAATCATTGTTACTCCTCTCTTAACGAACGAAAAGACCACAGTGGTCACTGAAATAACTAGAAACTGACAAAAGTAATAATGAATAAAAATTTCCGGAAAATTAACCAAAGAAAATCAGACGTTGCTTTTGAATTGTGGTTCAAAATAATCATTTAAAAAAATAAACTAATCAAACAGTCCTTAACAAAAATGTTGGTACCTTTAGAGAAGATTGCTTGTCAATTGTTTTACGGGCTTTCTAACTCACGGAGTGTTACCTGACACATTACTGTCAGTCATTTTAGTTCAAATTGTGAAAGATAAAGCTGGTTAAAACAGTAAAGATAATTATAGGCCTATAGCTCTGGCCAGCACCTTGCCTAAGGTACTGGAGATGGCTATTTTGAACAAATTTGAAAGGTCTTTGCTGGTCTCTCAAGAAATTTTAGTTCCATACAACAGATACAACACCACCATTTTTCTGTGTTTTATTGATGCCTCAAAGGCCTTTATATAAACCATGAAAAGTTATTTCAAAAGTTATATAAGAGTGGTGTTCCCAAATGTTTGGTGAGGATTCTTGCTTTTTGGTATTAGTTAATGTATGCAAACTGGGAAAACTCTGTATCAGTTCCTTTCAGTGTCTCAAATGGTGTGAGACAGGGTAGCATCCTGCCTTCCTTTTTATTCAGTGTGTATAGGCATGATCTGCCAGTGCTTTTAAATGTTTGTGGAACAGGCTGTAGGGTTGGTAACAGGATCATCAACCACTTAACGCATGCTGATGATTTAGCATTTTTTGTCCTTATACTTCTGACCTACAAGAGCTGCGGATTTGCTCTGGATATGGAAGAGATTCTGATATAAAATAAAATTCTAAGAAAAGCTCCATCATGATTGTGTGGAGCAGAGAGGACTCCAAGCTGATGTTCCCTGATTTCTTTCTGTTAGGCAACAGGCTTCAGGTCAGTGACAAATGTAAATACTTGGGACACTTTGTGACTGGAGACCTGTCAGATGATAGAGACATTTACAGACAATGAAGAATGCTCTATGGTCAAGCTGACATACTGATCTGCAGGTTTGGAATGTGCTCAACACCTGTTTAGATCAAAGTCTTTTAGGCCTACTGCACTCCTGTGTATACAGCTCACCTGTGGAGGTGTTATAAAAGGAGCAGTGTGCTCCTGAGCTCAGTGTGATACTTTTCTGCTTTATGGACTCAGTGACGTTTGAGTCTCTATAGAACAGCTTTTTGACTCTGTGTTCTTGTTTTCTGTTTCTATGTGGATCATATATTGTGTCCCAAATAAAGTAAAATGATGATAAAAACACTAACAAACTGAGCAGGCATATATGTTTTACTGAGCCCATTGTCTTTTTTTTTTTTTTTCAATCCTCAGGGGACCTTGGTCATGGCTACACTTCACTCTGTCCTCCATGATGAGTCGATGTGGGAGACTCCACACTCCTTCAACCCTCAGCACTTTCTGGACCAGGATGGTAAATTTAGAAAGAGAGACGCCTTCATGCCTTTTTCTGCAGGTTAGTAGGCTGTCTTGGTCTTTTAAAATTCTCTTTCATTCTACTTGGGACAATATGAAATGATATTCAGCTTCATTGCTTAATACCTGTTTTTCCTTATTCAAAAAATGGAACAATACAATTAGTGATCAATAAAATAAGTTGGGAACTCTCTATACTTGTTGGCACTACTGGTAAAAATCTGTAAAACTTCTGTTTTCCCCTCATCACACCCTCTGCCTGTGGGTTTTGCCTCCACCTGCTAGTGTGTTGGTGGTTCTCGGTGTCCCGGGCTGGGTGCTTAAGTGTCTGCTGGTTCACTACCAGTGGCTGCTTGGCGGGGCTTGGGCCCCCTGGCTCTGTTGGACTTCTGCTGGGGTGTAGGGTGACCTTGCGTCTCTGGCCTCTGGGTCCAGGGCTAGATCTTCTCTAGCGTAGCCAGCTACCAGCGAAACCTGGTGGCTCACCACTGTAGCCTTCTGGGGCTCTGGTAGTTGACGACCCCGAGGCCTTCCTCTGCTCTTCTCTGGAGGTGAGGCAGGGTGGGTGTGTGATTTTCCCTCCGGTGGTCCTCCTGGGTCTCCCGTGCTTTGGGAGGCCTCTGGATGTCTGGATATCCTTCGTGTCTGCCTCGAGTCCTTGGGGTGGGTCTCCTCAAACCTACTATTGAATACTCATATGGAGAAACCTGAAAGACATAAGCGCTCCCACACGCACACAGACACAGGTGTTTACAAAAGTGTTCACTCAAGTATAGACTGTCATGTTGACAGACACATACTAAATTAAGTTGTCACTAAATACATCTTGCATTAATTAGTACTGTGTGCTGTTAGTGACATTGTTATTGTATATACATATGTTGTTTGTCACTGTGGTTTTTCAGCTCTCTGTTTTTTTGGGGGGGTTTTTTTGTTTTGTTTTGTTTTTTTGTTGCTGTTGTTGTTTTGGGTTTTTTTTCTCTTTCTGCAGATGTAGACGCAGATTCCCAAATTGCATTTCTTGAATTCTCTCTCTTCCTCTATTCTATTTCTGTCTATAAAGCCATAATGCTCCACTTGTGAAAATAAATCTGTTAGGCTTCTTTTTGGCACTTAAACAGCAATTCTGATTGGTATACTGCCAGACAATATACAATTAAGAAAAAAGTAGAAAAATTTAACTTTTAACATGGATATATTTATTTGGTTGGAAAAATAATTCTATGTTAAGAAATCATTGTATTTCTATCAGATCTCAGTATGCAGTCAAGTTCTCCAGAGTCCTGCTAATGACCTGATTATTTGACTTAGGTGTGTTGAAACAGAGACACATCTAAAACCTGCCAGACACTGGCCCTCGAGGCCTGGATTTGAGTATCCCTGATGTAAAACAGAGGCCCGTTTCTTTTTGCCACTCTTTAAAATGGGGAAGGCAAAAGAATATCCTATTTAAAAAGAGGGATCTGTGCTGAACTGCATAAATCTACCAGAAATTGCTACCAGAAAATAGCTTCTCAATTTTACAGTCAAAGCAGTAACTGAAAAGTAAAAAAAAACAAAACAAAACAAACAAACTTGGAACTTTTCCTAATAAGATTAATAAAGAACCATATTCATCTCCCACCACGGACAATGGGAAGGTTGGCTGGGAAGGTAAGAGGAAATTCTCCAAAGCTCACTGTTGGAAAACTGCAACCAAGAGTAGCATCTTGGGGATGTCAAAAATCCATAACAACCATTAGACTCTATTTACATGGGTGTGATGGGTGTCCAACCATCACAAATATAAATGTGTAGAGTCTGCTAATCTCTTCCGATGGCATGTCAATAATGCAACCTCTGGAGAAAGTAACTAGTGGTCAGTACATCATGATTGTACTGTGTAAAACTAAGGCATATAATGTGTATTTTCAGGTAAACGTGTGTGTCTCGGGGAGCAGCTGGCCAAGATGGAGTTATTCCTCTTCTTCACCTCCCTCCTTCAGAGGTTTAAGTTCACACCTCCCCCAGGAGAGCAGCCCAGTCTGGAGTACAAACTGGGAGCCACTCATTGTCCCAAACCTTACCGCCTTTGTGTTGTACAACGTTAATGTCATGATGAGTTGTGTAGTGATGGACCAAAATGCAAGCGGTAGCAGATGTGGCGAGTGGATGATGAAAATTTAATAAAAAATGATGAACAAAAAACTTAAAAATAGCATAGGGAGCCAGAACAGAGCCAAATTCAATGAATCCAGGAGCAAAGACAGCAGGGTTGAAATGAGGAAGCAACAGGAGGATAACAGGAGCGAGCAGGAGAGGGGTTTAAATACTGTGAGTGTGAATGCTGGAACAAAAGACTGGGGCTGATTGACTAACAGGTTGCAGGTGTGAGGGGAGAGAGCAGAAAGCAGACTGAGGAGAGAGAGAGAATGGCAGCAGTGGGTGAGGGAGAGCAACATGGGAACTTGGAAAGTGAATCTAACAGAAACAAAAAATAATGAGACAAGGAATAAATACAAAAATTATACTAGGATAACTAAGAAAGGACTGAACAAAAGTAAAACAGAAACAAGGCTAATCTAATCAAAATAAGAAATGAAGGAACACAGGATAACAATAATCAAAACTTGAATCAAAAGAATCAAACCCAAAACAACCCAGGATTCTGACAGTTAAGCCAACAGACATGTTGACAGCCCTGCCTGCATCCATTCCTCTGTTTTTTAAATTAAAGATCCAGTGGCAGGGCTGTGTCTTAAAACTTACTGGTATTACAGCAGTTAAGACATCAAAACTTTCATCTGCTGTTTTTGTGAAAGTCAGACTACAAATCCACAAAATTGAATGGTTGTAAATATGTTTTAAATAAATTGTGTAGAACTATGGTTGTGGAAATTATTGATGTCTAAATGCCAAAAATGGAAATAAACAGATCAAAGGCATGTTTTTGGTCAATATTTATAATCATATTGGATTATGATGGTGGCTTTAATCACATTCACAGTTATTCCCCCCCTAAACCTTTAAATTAAGTTTATTATTCTGCTTTTAGGATTAAATCTGTGGTTGACAGGTGACTGTGTTTTACATAACATGGTAGCTGTTGACAGGGAACAGCTTTGAACAGTTAGAAGAATCCATTCTTCTAACTTCCATGTTATTTTGTTTTCAGTGTTAGGGTTGCCCCATATTACATAATCACATACATCTTCCCTGTTTAGATCAATTTCTGTTGGCTATAATTCATGTTCATTTAATATTTTACTGTTAAGTAATGTTGACTTCTTTTAAAATAAGCATTTGATGTATTTAAATGACAAGATATAATAGATTACACAAATGACAAAAGCAGCTGCTCTCAGGACTGTTTTTAACATCTTAAAAAACAATCTATACAATGAAGAATTAAGACAAAACTGAAGGCAAAAGGGTGTCCAACCTGGTGCATTCATGAGAAGACCAGCTGACTTGGCAGTCTCTTCCTCAACTACAAAAGCAGCATCAGATGGGCTGGCCAAGGCACACCTGCCTCCAATCAGTGTCTTTTCAGTGTCCCTGGCTCTATATCCCCCCATCGCCAGATCTTCTGATTCAGTGAAACAATCCTTGTCCACTAGTGCTCTCCAACCTATCTTAATGTTTCATCAGCTCCAACAGCAAGCGTCATATTGTGTTCATAACATCCATTAAAACCTGAAACTAAACAATGACGCTGAATCTGCTTTTGGGTACCTTTAATTGGAAGATACTAGCAAAGTGTACCTAATAAAGTGGCCGGTAAGCGTCGATGAGCGCTAAAACTTGCAAAAAAAAAAAAAAAAAAAAAAAAAAAAAAAAAATCATCAGAATCAAATTCACAAACTCAGTCATCTGTGAAGAGAGAAGACACTGGAATAAAATGTGACATTTTTTTCTTCCTCGAGCAAAATATATCAGACAAAGGTAGAAGAAAGGAGAGAACAATATCTTAATTCACATGAGAAATACCAAACCACAAGTGCTTTCATAAATTAAGTCATTAGTAAAACTAATAATAAAGAAATAAAGCATGGTATTCTTAGATTATGTCAGTAGGCTACTGTGCGTTGGGGTTTGCTCTGACCTATAACACACCACTTTTTCTAGTAAACGAACTACCTTTGTCTCTCTCTCAGGGCAAAAAAATATTTTACAAATATGTTTGCACTTTCGAATTTCATCTGACTTTTCTGTTGAGTTTTTTCTTTCTGAATATAGAAGTTTCAATTAATTATTGAAGAAAAACAGCATAAAAAGAATGAACTTTTAGCCGAAGACTGAATTTAAGGACCGCTTTTATAGCAACTTGTATTACAACAACCTTAGACCGCATGCAGCGTTTATGACATGTTTTGATCTGTCACGCCCTACATTTACAGTTCCCCCTGAAAATTAAGACATCCGCACACAGAGAAGGAGAGATGCTTTTATTTTGAAATCCAGGTGTGCTCCGCAGCTCAATATTACATAACCCATCAGACTGACCTGCTGCTGTGTCAGCGGACCACGGTATTTGAGAAATGGAGGCTTTATACAGTCTTCTCGGCTTGGAATGGTTAGACACCAGGAGTGTTTTAATATTTTTCTGCGTGTTTTTGCTGCTGAGCGATATTTTGAAGAACAGAAAACCGAAAAACTTTCCTCCTGGACCGCGGGCTCTTCCTTTCATCGGAGATCTTCACCACATCAGCCCTGCGAGACTTCACCTGCAGTTCACAGAGGTACACAGCCTGTAGTAATATTATGTTTAGAGTTTATATTTATGACCCGAGCCCGGCCGAAATTCGGGCCGGGTCGGACCAAAATTATATACTTGATGGTCAGGTGTGGTTGGGCTCGGGCTTCTGTGGCGCGTTTTTAATGAGCCACAGAAGCTCTTGTGGAAACTATCTGTAGACCTACATATATCGCAGAGAAATTTAATCGAGAATGCATTCTATAACTTTGTTGTAATTACTTATTATAGTCTAAATAGAAAAATTGCTAGTTTACCCTGAGGAAGAAAGTAAACGGCAGAAGTTAATAATACTGTACATATGGTCCCGCCCTGTGTGACGCACTAATGTGCAATCACAATGAATAATTGTAACGACCTAAATGTGAGAAAGTCAGTTTGGGGACGAGTTTGTTTAAGTTGTAGTTGCACTCCCATACCAGGAGGCGGCGCATTACTCTGTGAGAAAGAATAGCGAGGTCATAGGTCTCCCTCTCCAATATGGCAGAAGCGAGGCATTGAAAGTCTTCACCAGTGGTTTGTCTCATCATTTCCCTATGTTTTACAGGTTGGTAAAGGTTAAAAACCACAATAAAGGGGTTTTAAGTACTCAGCTAAAAACACAGCTAAATGTGGAAGTATAAATTGGTTGATAAACACTGTATTTTGTTACGTTTTGAGCAATGTGGAAAGACTAAAGATGCTGAAGTCAAGGCGATACTGCGGGCGCCATTTTGAATTTATTTTATACTTATTTCAAGCTCCGTTTAAGTTGAGCAAGTTCCGGTTTGTATCCTCACATTGTGTATTGGTGTTAACATGCCGCTGGCAGTTAGCAACATATATATGTTTAATGGTTCTAAAGACGCATATTAAGAATGTAAAAAGCTAAAGCTAAGCCTGCCAATATACATGTATTAGTCCCATGCAGTATGTGAGCTGTTGAACTAGACAGTTCTATACTAAGCACTGGTGTATGTTAAAAGTAGCCCAGCTGCGAGTATTAAAGGCAGAGATGAAAATCTTTAAGTGTCTAGCGATTCGATTCCGATTTTTAGGGCCATTCGGTTCAGAAAGGATTTTTAATTTGGAAACCAATTTTTCTATTCAAACGGTACAGAGATTCCGTTTAAATTATGGGACTGACAAGAGGAGAAGACAGTGTAAACAAATAGAACATTGATTTAAAACAATTCTATAAGGTTTGATACTGGAACAAATTCCATCAGTATGTGTGTGTGTGTATATGTATATATATATATATATATATATATATATATATATATATATATATATATATATAACAGACATGCAACTTAAACACATTTTAAAATCGGTTGATGAGCCTTTTGAATTCCCAGGACGAGGAATTGAGATTCTTTATGGAATTGATTTTTTTTTTCTTTACCTCTAATTAAAAAAATATCTTGGTTAAAATCAGAATAAAAACGTATCTTGATTAAAATCAGAATGAAAAGGTATCTTGCTTAAAGGCAGAATAAATTGGTAAAAAGTATTAAAAACATGTAATTCATATGTTGTGAATTGTCTTGAAAAAAGGGTAATTGAATAGATATTGAAGATGTGAAGGTCAGTGTACATGATAAAAATTTCTTATAGATATTTCTTTTGCATATGAAGAACAATTATGCTGAAGTTTGAAAATACATGTGATTGTATTAATAAATATGGCAGAAGTGAGGCATTGAAAAACTTCACCAGTCGTCTGTCTCATCATTTCCCTGTGTTTTACAGGAACATTTAATCTGTTTAACAGGCACAGACCCTGGGTGTGTTACACCTGCTCCGCTTTTATCAATGACACATCCAGGAGCGTGCACAGAGATTTTGGAGAGAGGTTAATGATAGGAAGTTCGGCTCTTTTCAGAGAGCTGACTCTTCTGGCACAGCTCCCAAAGAAGAGCAGACGGCTTCCAAACGGCTCTTGATTTATTATGCTTAATATTTCAGCTTAACCGGCAAATATGAATGCTTTGTATGTTGATAAATTCCTTTGCATTTAGTGTTTTAATGAGAAGTCTTATAGTTGCCTAATTTTATGTATTTGTTCTGTTGTGAAAGCAGGCATTCTTTTGTGTAATATTTTAACGAAACTTTAATTTTTTACTCAACACAAAAACAAACCTACCGCACAGAACCATAATAAAAACAGAATCAAACCAAGTTATTTAATAAAGTTACAGTTATTTTTATTTTACAATAAAGGCTCTCTGCTCTGCTATTTCCAATATCTTTAAACTGCAGCCCACTCCGGGGGCTTCATTTACGGGTGTACGCTTGATGAGCCGTAACAAAAGACAGGGAGACATGGACTTCAAAAATAATTAAGCTCTTCGAGCAAAATAAAAATCATGAAAAAGACAACAAAAAAGTGGCAGTCCCACAGCAGCTGGCATAGCTGCAGCCAATAAGCAGGGCTTCCACCAAAGGAAAGCCAGGATTGAGCTGGGGAAGAGCCGGACTTCGCACATGGGAGCACAGCTGCTTATATACCCAGGAGACACTGGACCCTAGCGGATCCTGGGCGCTGCAACTTCTGATGGCCTCAAAAGAGAGAGAAAACAACACCTTTCAATACAATTATTGGTCTTTAAGAATTCATATTTATACATGACTGTGATATCACTATAGCTATATGAATCCTTTTGTTAATAAAACTCTTATGTATTGAAAAAACACAGAAAACTTTTGTCAAATATACGTGTTCAGATATCGCCAGTTCTGGACTTATGCCTTCATCTATTATTTTATAACCTGGGCCTTATCAGGCAGGTATTTATAAATAATAATTGAGACTGAACTCTGACTATTTTCCTGATAATAAGAGTGGTGCCCCAAGTTGATCATTTTGATCTAAATTACTAGTTTTGCCTTAAGCAATTATTATAATCATTTATAGCCAAAACTTGACTCCTACTAAAGCACAACACTGAAACAAGCTGATATTATTTACATATTAAATTACTGATTATTTAATATGTAAATAAATAATAATAGGTATTTATAAATAATAATTGAGACTGAACTCTGACTATTTTCCTGATAATAAGAGTGGTGCCCCAAGTTGATCATTTTGATCTAAATTACTAGTTTTGCCTTAAGCAATTATTATAATCATTTATAGCCAAAACTTGACTCCTACTAAAGCACAACACTGAAACAAGCTGATATTATTTACATATTAAATTACTGGTTATCACATCAAAATTTTTTCACACACAAAAATAGAAAATACAACTTAATTTACATGCCCCATTTTTACTGAACAGAACTTTATTACAGTTTTTCTCAGTCACTTTCTTGCATTTCTCAGAACAGAATTAAAAATTTCAAAGCTACTTGTTCAATCTTCAAATCATTGTGTCACTTGTGCAGTTTCTCATTTCTGTGAACAAGTTGCAAATGCTTTTGTCCATCCATGCAAGTGATTATGTACAATTCTGTCATTTCCTACATTTTCTTATTGCTTAGGTCACGTTTATCAATTTGTATTATATCGGTCTCTGTTGAACTGTCTCAACCTCCACAACATTTAAGCATAAGTTTGTCGTATAATTCTTAACATGCAAAATGCTTGTTATATAGCAGGCATGTTTCTATACATTTCCATTTGACTTTTTTCTAAATCTGTCCTGAACTGGTAAATTGCTCCCTGGTAAATCCTGACTGTTTCCAATGTAGGTAAATGTGTGAAGCATTAGATCAACCAATGATCAACCAGTTCTCTGAAATACCTCAAAGTTGCATCTCATGAACCATCAGCTGAGAAGTATGTAGTGTATATATCCAGAGCTCAACTCGATGTTACGTTTCTGAGAATGGAAGGACAAGGATTTGGACAGGATCAACAGCCAGAGAGAAGAGGAAGAGGCTGAGGAACATTATTGTCTAATGTATTGAATATGACTGCACATTTTAAACATTCTCCTGGCAGCTGATGGTGGCTATAGAAGACGTAGCGGGTAAGGGAGTCCCATTAATTGGCCTGCTCTGTTTAGACAAAACTGAAGCAAGTGGGAGCCTTGTCGGGCAAATATACAAAAACTGGGGGCACTGGTAATATAGGTTTTTAAATCCAGATATGGGCCACACACTGTAAGCTGTAAAAAGAAGAAGAAAAAAGATTTCAATAGTGCATCTTTTGTTCAGAGCAGGTGCTCTAGCACCACCTAGCGTCTGTGCACATCCCTGCACACATCCCAGAAGATCAGCACTTGACTCACCCTGCGATTACAAGAAGCCCCAAAATGGAGAGGGAAGATGTTAAACAAAAGCTACAAACGGGAGAAATAACACTACTTAATCAGCAGAATGCAAAGTCAGCAGTCTGAATGTATTTTAAACTGGTAGCAGTTTAAAATGATGTGGAGTCAATTAGTCACGTTAGACACAATGTCGAGGTGGTCGGTCGAGGTCGGGTTGGATTTTTTGATGATGTTGTAATTCCTGTTCCAGTTCTGTTTACATGTGATAGTTTTAACTGCATTACAGTGTCCTTGTAGCTATCATAAATACACTCTGCCATGCTAGGTGAGAGAAAAGTTCCTAATTTAATTTAATAAAACAATCTGTGGATGTCAGAAAATGTTTTGTAGTGACAGGAGGACACAAAAAGTAAGAACGGCTGTAAAACAGCTAATTTTCTTACCTGCGAAACCTTATGCTCAGAAATACAACACCCATGTTTGCCTCAATGATCTGGCTTGTGACTGCACAGTTGTCTGATGTTGCCCTGGTCTGAAGTTTTTAGTGTTCACACCCCTCAGATTCAGGTCTGTCGTCTTGTGAATTTCAGTTGTGTTTTGTCATTGGGCAAACAGCGTGAGTGTTTTTGGTGGGTGAACAGTTGTCTGCCTCTCTTCATCTGTTTGCTTTCTGCATTACGGGGTCTTTTTCAAGAAAAAGAATGCTCATGCCATCATTTTTTTGTGTTGTTCAGTTTGCAGAAAAATATGGAAATGTTTTCAGTCTTCATCTTTTCGGGGGAAGAACTGTGGTCATTAACGGCTACAAACATGTGAAAGAGGCACTTGTTGAAAAAGGAGAGGACTTCATGGATCGCCCCACCATTCCACTGCTTTCTGAGTTTTTCAAGAACAAAGGTGTAATTTTTAAAATTTCTCAAAATGTTCTCTAAATGCATGTTCCATTCGTTTTTTTTTTGTTTTGTTTTGTTTTGTTTTGTTTTTTTAAAGGTATTGTGATGTCAAATGGTTACCCATGGAAGGTACAGAGGAGGTTTGCTCTTCATACGCTGAGGAACTTTGGTCTGGGAAAGAAGACCATGGAGAGATACATCCAGCAGGAGTGCCAGTATCTCACTGAAGCTTTAGCTGATCAGCAAGGTACAAAATAAACAAACAACAAAATTGGATTTTGTTTTTTTAAACATCAGATAATATGCTGCCCCTGATTCTTTCTACAGTCTTTGCTTTTCTTATTATGTAGCTTCTATTACTATTTCATTATTACAAGCTATACATCTTTTCCCCTTGTGGTTCACAATGTTTGTTTTATTTGACTGTATTTCATCTGCAAACTTTTCTTTATTTGAAAGGCAAGCCTATTTCTGGTCTGGCACTGATAAACAGCGCTGTGTCCAACATCATCTGCTGTTTGGTCTTCGGGAGTCGATTTGAGTACATTGACAAGCAATACCAGACTATTCTCGAAAACTTCAATGAGATTTTGCGCTTGCAAGGAGGTATTTGGGTGCAGGTAAATTGTTAGAAGATCCAAACGCATCTGCAGGTGTACTTTACTGTATATACAGCAAAACTATATTTGTCAGAAATTTTTCTACCAATTCATATGCATAATATTTGTATCAAGGCTATTTCCTACCCTTCAGATGACATTTTATCTTCTTTAATCTTCAGATATACAACATGATTCCCTCTGTGATGAAGTGGCTACCTGGACCCCATAAACAAATATTTGTCCTTCTACAGAACATAATTGACTTTATAGAAATTCGTATCAAAGAACACAAAGAGAACCTTGATCCCTCATCTCCAAGAGACTACATCGACTCCTTCCTGATAGAAATGGGAGACGTAAGCATTAGATTCTTTTCTAAATTACATGATATATGCAACGTCTTGATTATATTTTACTCTCAATAAATGAGACTTTACAATCATGTTTACATAAAGGACGAGAATCTATATTTTGACAACTTTTGATTTTCAGTTTTGTTTGGGTTTATAGTCTCATGACTGTATCAGTATTAAGATAGATTACATTTTTATTGTAGTTCTGTCCAAAAGAAAGGCAGGCAAAAGGCTATGTTCATTTTTTAATTGTGTTTTGTTTGCAGTAAAGCATGGGTCACCACACAGACAACACTTTGTACATAAAGAGCAAAATATTTAAAGGGACGAGGTATTATGTAAAATAAACTTTTTTGATCTTTATATCATGTTATAATGTTATTACCTCATCAAAAACATACCTGAAGGGTTGCTTTGATTCATTCATGAATGTTTGAGAAATCCTTGATTCTCCCATGGCAGTCATTCAGGGTGGTCTAAACACTTGCTCTCACAAAGTGCTGCATATTTCCACAAAGCTCCTCCTTGGATTTGCAGTCTCGAGCCGAGCTTTCACCTCACAGAGAACCCCTCCCCCATGCCTTCCCCATTCAGCTCCTCCAGACTAGCAGCAACAGCAATTAACAAACACCTGCTAGAACTGTGGAGCTTATCATACGAAATACAACTCAGTCTAATGTTCCTAAGAGAGGTTGTAAATGGCATAATAGAGTAGCATTGTTGTGATGACCTGTTGGAAAGAGTAAGAACTTCTTATAAAGACAGAGGCCAATTTCAAGGCATCACATTGTGAAGTAAAATTTCTTTTAAGGTATGTTTGATATGTACAGCATTCTTATAACAACTGATGGTAACATAATTACTTGATTGTTATATAAAAATGGCACTATGTGTCTGAAAAATATAATAATACCACACCTTCACCTGGAAAGTTCTAAAGATTAAGCATTCATATATTCATGTATAGACGGACGGATGGACAAACAGACAGGAACCTTTTTCTCTATATTTCTCATTTGTGGCAAGAACAAACTACCACAGTCAGGCACAAGGACAGGAAAGCTTGCAAAAGTACTTTTTAATACCACTTAAAAGCAATATTAGAAAGTCTGGCTAAGTATTAAGAAATCCTAGGTAATTTAAAATGCTTTAACAGCACTGTACTTATAGTAAGTATGTAAACATATTGTCACTCCTGTCTCACATCTTTGGCAGAAAGAGGAAAAAGATTCTGGTTTTGATCTCTACAATTTGAGTGCTTGCACTCTGGACCTTTTTTTTGCTGGAACTGAAACCACCACCACTACCTTACACTGGGGACTGCTGTACATGATTTACTATCCTGACATACAAGGTGTGTGAAGAACAATCAGTTGACTTCACCAGCTTAGGTTTGAATAAAATAAAATGAGGTATAAAGTTTTTCCACTGGACAGACTCAAGAGTCAGTTGTGTTTTCATTGTGTTCAGAGCGTGTCCAGGCTGAGATAGATGCTGTGATCGGTTCATCCAGACAGCCTGCTGTGGCCGACAGGGAAAACATGCCTTACACTGATGCTGTCATCCACGAGATACAGAGAATGGGAAACATTCTTCCACTAAATGTGGCCCGCATGACGACCAAAGACACCACCTTGGATAAATACTCAATTCCAAAGGTACATTATTTATGGTGAACATTATTCAATTTTGGAGCACTGATTAACATTTTCAGGCACAACTACCATTCCTGACTAACCCGCACACTGACAAACATAGAACTAAATTGTTAAAATAATTACTGATTAGTTTAAATAGAGCTATTAAATCAGTACTTACTCACATGTATTTTTTAAATATTTCTTTACCATAAAAATACCCAAGAAGTTCTGAATAGGTACTTGGGAAGTGTCACATGGGTACACTTACTACCCAACAGTTGCCCATAGTTTTATTAAAAATAAGTTCAGACTACTCTTATTTATTTACTATTTATTCTCTAACTTCTTTTTTACTCCCTGTACTGATTAGAAACTACTGACAAACTGAGCAGGCATATATGTTTTTCTGAGCCTCTTGTCTTTTTTCAATCCTCAGGGGACTTTGGTCATGGCTACACTTCACTCTGTCCTCCATGATGAGTCGATGTGGGAGACTCCACACTCCTTCAACCCTCAGCACTTTCTGGACCAGGATGATAAATTTAGAAAGAGAGACGCCTTCATGCCTTTTTCTGCAGGTTAGTAGGTTGTTTTAGTCTGTTAAAATTCACTTTTATTCCACTTGAGTCTTCATAAAATTATAATCAGCTTCATTGCTTAGTAATTATTTGATCTTATTATAAAAAAATAAGGAACTATAGAATCAGTGATCAAAAGAAGTAGATTTAATTACTTTTTTTTTCTTGGACTTAAATTTTTCTGAATAGCTCCTGAAAAGTTGTAGAATAACCAGATTTTTCTTTGATTGCTTTTAATATGCAGTGCCAATTTAAAAACAGAGAAGAGATTGTGGTGTTCCAGACACAGAAATGAATGAACCTGTAGCTTTGAAGTTTCAGAGTCACTTTTTTATGATTGTGCTCCTGTGTGGTGGAGGTTGTTTGTTTACGGTTAAGTTGAAGATAAATAAAAAAAACACGAAATTGCCATTGGTGGGCACTCTACTGCTATGTAAAGGAGATAAGGAGCCAATACTGTTCGGCATGTGAAGAAGTCCAAAATAAAGTGTGGCCATGTAGTACTTCCAGTTACCTGCTTGAATAGTTATTGTGTATGACCTTTTGGATCATACACAATAGAGAGGCAAAGAAAACATTAAAATGGGAGCAATCTCGACAGCCTACAATACATCACAATTGTATCCCTAATGTGTATTTTCAGGTAAACGTGTGTGTCTCGGGGAGCAGCTGGCCAGGATGGAGTTATTCCTCTTCTTCACCTCCCTCCTTCAAAGGTTTAAGTTCTCACCTCCTCCAGGAGAGCAGCCCAGTCTGGAGTACAAACTGGGAGTCACTCATTGTCCCAAACCTTACCGCCTTTGTGCCGTACAACGTTGAGCCAACAGAAGTGTTAACAGCCCCCCCCCCGCCTGCATCCATTCCACTGTCTCTGATATCAAAACTTCGGTCTGGTAAAAGCCAGACTATAAATCCACAAAATAGAAAAATTGTGAAGACTTATTGAATAAATTGTGTAGAAATACGGTTTTGTAATTGTTTAATGGTTGAAATGAACAGTCTAATTTAAATAGCCATATTTTAATCTAAAATACATTTCAGCCTGCTGTGGAACATTATGTTTTTGCTTAAAGTTGTCTTAAACAAGGACTACGTAACAAATCTGCTGACACACATTTTGCACCTGCTGTTGGAAAACAGATCAAAATTAAATCTTTCTCCATCTGAAAACCATTTCTGGATGACAAGATGTATTAAAAACAGGCGGACAAGATACCTTAATACCTAAAATGAAAATTACCAGATCACTGAAAGAGAGGCATGTTTTTTTTTGGCAATATTTATAATGACATATGATCATTGATGGTGGCCTTTATTGCATTCATATTTACTTCAATCTGAAGAAACTCACATGGAGAAAAAGCAGCAGTTAGAAAGATTTTATTTGACTTGAAGTTCTTTGGCGCACATATCACGGCAGAAGACGTGCATGCTGAAAATCGTCATGCGTATGGATGAACAGCTTGGGGGGTGAAGATTAGGGTCGTCTTCCCCCCGGGGCCTGGACCCTGGTGGTGGAGTAGAGACCAGGAAGGAGGAGAGCCTGGAGGAGCCTGGGAGGCGGGTCGAAGCACGGCTGGGAAGCAGGTGAATTTCTGAATGACAGGCCCTATATACCAACTCTGGGTGATGACTGGCTGCAGCTAGGCGAGGACCGGGTTGGCTGTGGCGGAGACGTAGCAATTGGATGATGCAGGTAGACTGGAAAGAGTCTCCCAGTCTGAATTTACAAATTAGACTCCGTTTCTCCCTTAAACCTTTAGATGATGTTTATCATTCTGCTAATAGGATTAAATCTGTAGTAGACAGAGGCCTATTTTCCATAATATGATCGCTGCTGAGAACAGCATTGAATTTTATTATTAGAATCCATTCCGCTAACTTCTAAGATACTTACTTTTCAGTGTTGGGGATGCTCCATAGTTTATAAAATCACATATATCTTATCTGTTAAATAATTTTTGGGGTGATTCATGTCCATTTATTATATTTGACTGGTTTATGATGTTTGACTGTTTACTTCCTTAAATAGAAGCATGTAATGTATTTACATGCTTAAATGTATTTACATGTATTTAAATGTGATGAAATCATAACTTTCCTGTTTTATTATTATTCACAAATGTGTATGGTCACTTTAAATGGAGACTTCAATAATTTTTCAATTCTGGGATCAATAAAGTACATCTTATCTTAAATTAAAAGCTTCAGTTGTCCTTCTATCTTTAAAATCAGCATATCTCCTCTGATAAACTTTGCGACAAAACCTGTTGTGAAATTTAGACTGCAGTAAGCTGGTGGATGTTTTCAGCTTCAAAGGTAATGTGAAAATTATGAGATAAGATAAACCTGCTCAGCCACTGGGAGAAATGTCACTGATAACTGCGAGTCAGTGGGGCAAAAGTAAAGTCATGACAGAGTGGAATGACAGGCATCAGTCGATAAGAATTTAATAAAGTATTATGGAGATACAGATCCACAGAGTCCGGTTTTAAGTACTTGTTCTCACCTGCAGGGCCCGCCCAAAGTGTCCGGGCTGCTGATTACTTGTGTCAGCTTCTAACCAAACACTTTGCTACTTGTGCCCTTCAACCCCAAGCCCAGAATCTCCTGGTTGTTTCTCATAAAAGGCTGAAAACTAGGCGGGACGGGGGATTTCAGTCTGTGACTCCTATTGTTTTCTAATACTTTCAGATATATTTTCCAATAAATTAATTCAAGAAAGTGCTTTTTTTTCTCTCTCTCTTTAGAACTGATGTTAGGTATTTATCTTCTTCTGTGTACTTGTATTTTATTAGACATCCCGAACAGTTTCTGAATAAACACAATAACTACATGCCTTCCTTTCATGTTTTCCTATATGTTCAAGACAACTACGGCATAGCAGGTTCTAAAAAACACAACCATTTTTAGTGGAACAGCCATAGAACCGTGGAGAGCTGAGTCAAGCTGCGCTGAGCAGGCAATATGGAACAGGGCCATAAAGGTCAGTATTATAACCTTGACTTTTTTTTAGTCACGTTGCAAAATTATAATCGATAATGCTGCAAGTAATATTATTCATTATGTAGTAAATGACTCCAAAATGGTGATTTTAGGCTCGTGTGATTTTTAGGACTATAATTTCTTGATTTTGTAGTGCAACTTAATGAATTTTGGATGCTTTTACTTTGAAGGCCAACCGTGGGATTCTGACATCATGCAGAAGGCTTTTTTCCGGTGTTTCTGAATATTAAACACTGAATTTATCTTAATCAGACGCAGTGAAAGGAGAAGACATGGAGTCGGTTTTTCGTGTTCTCGGCTTGGATTGGATAGACAGCAAGAGTCTTCTCATATTTTTGTTTGTTTTTGTGCTGCTGAGCGATGTTTGGAAGAACAGAGTGCCGAGAAACTTTCCTCCTGGACCCTGGTCCCTTCCTTTTATTGGAGATCTTCATCGCATTGATCCCTCCCGGATGTACCTACAGTTTTCTGAGGTACGCAGACTATCAAATGAAAACCAGAAAAAGTACCGTTGTTACGTAAAATAAAGAGTTTGATGCTCAGAAACATTTTTAACCTTATGTACTTTTATCTCGTTGAGAATAATTTGTATTCTTTGTGGAAGTTGAAACTGCAACTCTTTCTATTTACATGTAAATAATTAAAATACCCTGATGATCTGGATTTGAAAGCAGTTTTTAAAAGGGAGTATAAGAAAGATACATTCAAATAACTCCAGGGATTATGGTAAAAAGTCATTTGAAAAAGGATTCTCACCCTCTATAATTAGTTCTATAATTGGCCATAACTAAAAGTATCTGTTGTTTTCTAAAATGATGTAAATCTGACCTCAAGTTCAAGGGTATATATATTTTAGTAAGGCTCTGTACCTCTGAACTAAAGCCTTTTGAGGCCAGGAACACTACTCCCCCATCTAACTGGGAGGAGTGCTAGCCCCAAGCACAAAAGAAAAGTGTCCTCAGTGTTTTGAGAATTCCTTTGCCTTTGTGTTAAATTATTGAGCTCATTCTTTGTGCTCAGTTTGCAGAAAAATATGGGAACATTTTCAGCGTTCGCCTCTTTGGTGGGAGGATTGTCATCATTAATGGCTATAAGCTTGTAAGAGAGGCTCTGGTCCTTCAAGGAGAAGACTTCGTTGATCGTCCCAGCATCCCACTGTTTGAAGAGTTAGTTGGGAATAAAGGTGCTATTCATAAAATTTTGTGTCCTAAGTTGCAACTTGGAATTTTGTTATTTATAAAACATGTTTTCACGCAAGAAATAAAGCATATAGATGTTCTTAACTATACAATAATTCTCAAATACATTTAATGTAACATTGTGTTTTGGTTTCAAAAGGTCTTGTAGGTTCCAGTGGTTATCCATGGAAGACACATAGGAGATTTGCTCTTCAAACACTCAGAAATTTTGGTCTGGGCAAGAAAACCTTGGAGCGATCCATCCAACAAGAGTGCCAGTACCTCACAGAAGCTTATGCTGATCATAAAGGCAAACAAACTTTATTTTGCATTCATCTCATGGACTGATTTTTTTTTTCCATTTTAGGATTTTATTAAAAAAAGCTAATCCAAGTTTTGTAGATGTCATTAAATTGGAATGTTATCTAGTATAGCTAATTTATAGTTAATTTATATCACTAACTCAAATTCAGAAGAGATATTTTTAATTTTTTTTTTCTATTAATTTAAGAAAAATCTATTTTCTTACATAACTTGGAAATAAATCAGTTGTTAATATCGACTCAGTTTTTTAAAAATTTTAAATGCATTATATAACAATATGCATCAACACCATATTTGTGTAGGCGGAGGGAGTTGTGGGGTCTTTTTACATCTGCGTTGTCTGTTTACCATTTAGGGTTGGCTAGCGGGCCATCTGGTTGGAGTCTGGGCTGTGGGATTGTTTGGATTTTTGGATCATGCCTCCTGGTTGCGGTGGCCGGCCCTTTGGCTGGGGTGGCTGCCGTGTTCTGGTCGGTTGTTGGCCGGGGGTGTGTGCCTGGCTGTTGGCAGTGTGGGGTGGTGTTCACAGTGGTGGTGTGCTGCTGGCATGCTTGGATGCCTCCAGGTCTGTGGGGTGGGATTGATGGGGGGCATGGGCTTTGATGCACTTGGCTGGCCTTCCTCTGCTGCTTCTTCCTGTTACTCTGGCCCCTAGCCTGGGGCTGGGCTGCAATAGCTGTTGGGCAGGTGGGGCGGTGTGGTGCACCTTGTGGTGGCACGGGTGTGGCTGGCAGGTTGTACTTGGTCTGGAGCGGTGGGTAGGCTTGGATACGAGTTGCTAGCTGGTGCGGGCTCGTGTTGTTTCATGGGTGGCCTGGGGTTGCTGACATGTACCGGGCAGCTTGGCGGGCTCCCTGGTTTTGTACAGATTGTATTAAACAGTGGTCTAAATATTCAGTATAAATGCATTAAACCAAATTAAAAAGTAAAAAAAAAAATATTGGCCCAGTTTTGTTTATTGGACTGATATGTTAGAAAATGACTAATATCAGCCGATACCAATGTTAGTGCTGATACATCATGCAACTCTAATATAAATGCTTGAAATATATCACCCAGTATCTTGATGAATTTATATAATATATGAATTTCCCTCTTTGAATTGAAATACTAAAATACATTAACTTTTCCATTATATTCTAAATTACTGATATGCTCCTGTATTCTAAGAGAAAACAACAGCAAACAAACAGCATGGCAAGAGGAAGCAGATAAGGATGAGTGATCTGTTAAAAGCAACGGGTGAGCAAGATAAGAATATGAATAAGGAATACAACATTAACAACTTTGCCCCAGATTAAATGACAAAAACAAATAAAACACACAGAATAACCACAGCTGCAAAAACTCCCATAGTATATTTTAAAAATGGTTGCAATCTTAGTGAAACTTTTCTTTATCTTACAGGTCAACCTTTTAATTCCCAGATGCTGGTAAACAACGCTGTGTCCAATGTTATCTGCTGTTTGGTCTTTGGGAACAGATTTGAGTACACTGACAAGCAGCAGCAGGCTATACTTCAGAGATTCAATGAGGTTGTTCGCTTACAGGGAAGCTTAGCGGTGCAGGTGAGTCCTCTCTAAAAAATTAATCCTTGAATCCATTATGGACTCAATCCATAAAAAATTTTTGCTTTGTTTGCTGGAGTAGTTTTTTGTTGTTTTTATGAAGGTATACCTTGAGATAAATACTTTTGACACCTATAAATGCCTACTAGATGCAATAAATCATGTGGGGGACTAAATAAAGGCAATAAGAGTTGAGCCATTGTTAGAATAAATAGTTAAACAGGATATAATATTCCTTATTTATTCAGAATTCAGTTTCTGTTTTCTAAGAAACAACTTCTGCTTTAGTTGTTTTGTTTTTGGTCTTGTTTTATCCTCACCACTATCAGCACTCTCTCTGGGCGCCTCCATCTTGAATCACCACTGCTGTCACGTATATGTCACGAGAAAATTACCTTCAATGGGCTCAGCTCCATGAGTTCCATGGAGAAGAACTTCTAGGTTGGTTTCAAGGAGGAGAATGTTTTCTGTTTTGTTTTTGTTTTTTTGTTTTTTTGTTTTTTGCACCAGAACAGAATGAAATAAACAAATAAATAAAAATGAACTGCTGGGGAGAGAGTCGTCATGAGAGAGTGATCAGCCAATCAGGAGAAAGGTTTGGGGAATGTGAGAGCGATGTCATGTTATTCAGCCAATTATAAATAGTTTCTACTCAACACTAACGTTATCTATCACAGCTATCTCATGCCTGACTTGTGCAACCATTTCAAACATGTGATGGGATGATTAGATGTTTGAATAAATAGCTGGTTCTCATTCAAAGTTTTACACATGAACAATTCATCTCTCAATTTCTACAGAGACCTTAAGGGGACATGGGTAAACAAAAGAAATGTTGGTTTCTCAGTTTGTCACAAGACAGTATCAGTTGTGCTCGAAAGAATAATGTGAAATTAGGTAAGAGAGATCTGGCTTAAACAGGAAAGTATCTGGTGTGCACAAGAAATCAACTTTTCTTTTTATTATCCATGTCCTCTTAGGGGCTCTGTATATTTTTTTTGGTTAATTATGGACTATTTTAAAGGTTTCTGGATTTCTAATCTACATAAAATCATATTATTAGTTATAGAAAATCTTTGATTTATCTCATTTTTATGTAAGTAGCCAACTTTTTACATCTATCAGCAGCTGACATAAACAGACTGGACATTAACAGGCAGCAAGGTCATGATACACTCATCATTTTAATAAACCAGCAAAATAAATGTGTAAATGAGTTTTGTTTTAATGAATATAAAGTTCTGCATTGCTATTCAAAGTGATATGAAAAAAAGCTCTTAAGAGTAAAAGGACTAGGGTTTTTTGTTGCACGCTACAGATTGTTCATCTCCAGCTTTATATCAGTTCAGTTCTGGTCCTGGGTAGTTTCTCAAGAATATTTGTGTACTTTGTATACAACACAGATCCAGCCCGTGAGGCTTCTACCGCGTGCTTAATAGTTTTGGGCAGATTGGTTTTTGTGACAGACATGGTCTCAAGTTCCTTACAGAAAACTTTAAACTGTCATATCAACAAGGAGACAGACATGTGCCAGGAAACTATTCTGATCTTCCGAAAGGAGTTCTGGAGATCAGCTTGAGTTACCCTTTGAACTTGAACAAAATAAAATATAATTTGACATCGTCTGTAAATAAATTGACCACTGATACAAAACAATATGATGGACCAGTGGGGAAATATCTGGGGATATAGTTTTACCAGATAATGGGAAACTATCAAATGGTCTGATATATGTTCTTGCTCTGTAGATTTACAACATAATTCCCTGGCTGATGAAGCAGTTGCCTGGGTCTCATCAGAAGTTATTCTCTATTACAAGGGAGATAATTGAATTCATTGAAATCAAGATCAAAGAACACAGAGAGAACCTTGACCCTTCATCACCAAGAGACTACATCGACTCCTTCCTGATAGAGATGGGAGAGGTGAGGCCTCTGCTGTGTTCTATTGTGTCTCATTAAGCATGCTAGCAAATGCTATCTTCTGACTCTTTTTTTTTTTTTTCTTACAGAAAGAAGACAAAGATTCAGGTTTTGATTTGAACAATCTGTGTTTTTGCATTATGGACCTGTTTGGTGCTGGAACTGAAACTACCACCACTACTTTGCACTGGGGTCTGCTGTACATGATCTATTATCCTGACATACAGGGTGTGTGAGAAACATTACTCAATCTCTATCAAGCATCTTTCTGACTTTATATATTATCCACTCACTAGCAGATCAGTCTTGCATTGGGTTTAAATAGTATACATTTGACATCTCAAACAATCATTCTGATCCTCAGATTCAGGTTATGCTGTTTTCTCTGTGTTCAGAGCGTGTCCAGGCTGAGATAGATGCTGTGATTGGTCCATCCAGACAACCCTCTATGACTGACAGAGACAACATGCCTTACACCAATGCAGTCATCCATGAGATACAGAGGATGGGTAACATCATCCCACTCAATGTGCCCCGAACAGCAAACAAAGACACCACCCTGGATAAATACACAATCCCAAAGGTACAAAATATGCAAATAACTTTAATTATGAGTTTGTAGTATATCTAATCTGATCTTAACATCCAGGAACACAGAACAAACAATTGTCATAAATGATTACAGATTACTTTGTACTGACTTTAATTCCAACACGATAACTGTGGTCTCCAGCTGTACTTTCGTGCATCTGTGCCAGGGGTCTTGCTGACTGAATATTTTCCCTCTTTGGGCTTTTTTTAACGGTGACAGAAAAATCTGAAGACCATTCGTCATTCTAACAAATTACAATCACACACAATCACCACGTGGTGCAGATATTTTTAACTTTATGCACAGAATACAAGTAAGATAATTAATCACAGAAATCACATCAGAGCGTCATCTCTAACCTGGACACTGTACGGAATGTATCTCACTATGCGGGTGCTGCCAGCACATTGAAGACTTATGGGTCACAGACCGGTGCAGGTGAACCACTGGTGCACAAGGAGGGTAATCAGGAAACCCCTCATTCAGCGAGTCTCGTTGACTTCTGATCACTTTAACTGGAGAAATGTTCCCTGGTTTCAAAATTTTGGCTGAAGTGACACTTGTTGATGTGTAAAAATTAAATTATGACTGGAGCTTTTTTTAGCCCCGTTGGTCAAAATGACAGAAAACGAAAATGTGTAGCACTTGTGTGCACATGTGAATGCTACATACGTTGGTTGTGTTCAGCAGCTGCCACTGAGCCGCACTGTCCGAGGTTCAGTTTATTTGCAAGCATGGCAGATAAAGTTTATGCTTCATTATCAAATGAGCCGGGTTATAAATGTTTTTCTGACTTTTCAAAGACATATATGCTCTCAAATGTTGAAGGGCTTCAAGGTTGAATTGTAGTTTAAGTCACCATGCATGATGAGCTAAAACAATGATACTCGGGGTTAATGATGAGCTGACAGTAAAGACAAAGAAACTGCAATTTAAAACTACTGGGGATCACACTCCTAAGCCTTCCTGTTAAGATCTATTCAAAGGTTCCGGAGAAGAGGGTCCCTCGGATAGTCGAACCTCGTATTTAGAGGTGGTTTTCATCCTGGCCGTGGGACACTGGATCGGCTCTACACCCTCAGCAGGGTCCTGGAGGGTGCATGGGAGGCCTCATGTATTTTGTGGCTTTGGAGAAGGCATTTGACCATGTCCCTTGGGAATCTTGTGGGCGGTACTCCAGGAGTATAGAGTACAGGGCCTTTGATATGGGCTGTTAGGTCTCTGTATGACCGGTGTCAGAGTTTGGTCTGCCAGCAGTAAGTCGGGCTCGTTTCCAGTGAGAGTTAGACTTTGTCACAGATTTTGTTCATAACTCTTATGGATAGAATTTCTAGGTGCAGCCAAGGTGTTGAGGGGATCCGTTTTGGTGGCCTTAGGATCGTGTCTCTACTCTGCTGATAATGTGGTCCTATTGGCTTCATCAGATCGTGACCTCCAGCTTTCGCTGGAGCAGTTTGCAGCTGAGTGTGAAGCAGCCGGGATGAGGATCAATGCCTCCAAATCCAAGGCACTGGATTTGGAGGCATTGGATTTCTGGCTCAAGACCCTTTTCTGGTCTTGAGCCAGAAAAGGGTAGAGTGCTTTCTTCAGGTCAAGGATGAAATTCTGCCCCAAGTGGAGGAGTTCAAGTATCTCAGGGTCTTGTTCACGAATGAGGGAAAAATGGAGCAGGAGACTGATGCGGGCGCTGTACCAGTCTGTTGTGGTGAAGAGAAAGCTGAGCCAAAAGATGAAGCTCTCAATTAACCAGTTCCTAGTCTCATCTATGGTCATGAGCTTTGGGTAGTGACCGAAAGAGTGAGATCACAGATACAAGCGACCGAAATGAGTTTCCTTCACAGGGCGTCCGGACTCTCCCTGAGAGATAGGATGAGAAGCTCGGTCATCCGGGATAGGCTCAGAGTAGAGCCGCTGCTTCTCCTTGTCGAGAGGAACCAGTTAAGGTGGCTCGGTCGTCTGGTTAGGACGCCTCCTGGGTGAGGTGTTCTGGGCACATCCCACCAGGAGGAGACCCAGAGGAAGACCCAGGACATGATGGAGGGACTATGTTTCTTGGCTGGCCTGGGAACGCCTTGGGATTCCCCCGGAGGAGCTGGCCCAAGTTGCTCAGGACAGTAAAGTCTGGGCATCGCGGCCTATGCTGCTGCCCCAGTGACCTGACCCCGTATAAGCAGAAGACAATAGGTGTATGGATGGAACAAGAATGGCACCTAAAACAGAGTAAAAGTTTCAGATATAAACTATTTATTAGCATCTTTGGTAATATTTTTAGTGCAATTCAAAGTGTTTTCAATACATAAAATGGAGAAAAATATAAAAAGAAAAAAAAAAAACGGATTGAAATGCTGTTGCATGATTTACAACAGGCAATTACTGCACAAAAACTGAATTGCATGAATTCAGTGAATTCTGCAATTAAGAGTGGATCAAAATTTGTTCACAGCAACATAAAAAAAACTTATTGGCAGATATCACAAACACGTTATAGCAGGAAGGCATAACTAGTTATGTGGTTTATGGAGCAATTACTTCTTCCCATAAAGCCATGGTCATTTGGATAATATATTTTTTTTCTTTTGGAAGCATTATTTTAAAACTTCGTTTTGTAATTACATGGGTTATTTTAATCTAATAGAACTGATTTTAGAAACATTAATGTGTGACTAAAAAGTAGGAGGGCACAGCCATATATTTTCTGTTTTATTCTCAGGGTACCATGATATTAGCTACACTTCACTCTGTCCTCCATGATGAGTCAATGTGGGAGACACCACACTCCTTCAACCCTCAGCACTTTCTGGATCAGGATGGTAAATTTAGGAAGAGAGACGCCTTCATGCCTTTTTCTGCAGGTTAGTCTTTTAAGTCTTTTTTATTTCCACTTGATACAGTTTCACAAAGTCTGCTGGAGTCTTTCGTGAATGTTTGTTCTTATTTTGATGAGAAGTAACACAGTGAAACTGGTTATTGGTTACATTTTTAATTTTGTTCTTGTAACTTTTGAAAAGAAACAGAATAACAACTTTATTACACATAATTGTATTTGTAGAAATATAAAGTCAATTTAGGCATTTATTCATGGTTATATCAATAATTTCCCTCTGAGAAAACAAAATCTAAACATAATTGGACACAATGTCCCTGCAAAAAACATTAAATGGAAAATTGTTTTTTGTTAATGGAATTATCCCTTAAGCAATGCAGGGCCTAAGCCAATTTCAGTGGTAATATAAAAAAGTTGTGTTTTATTTACACAGGTATTGCAATGTACATAAAAAATTAAGTAATAAAAAACAACTTTTAATTTAGGTTTAGGGTTAAGCATTACCAAAAAAATTAACATAATCCTAAACTAGCTGGTTAACAGAACAAAACTGAGCAAACACACAAACTATCAAGGAACCTAAATATTGGTGGGTTCAACCAGCTTGATAATTAAGTACAACAAAAATAATTGAAATGACAATAAAAAGGTGAAATGTTAAGAAAGAAGTAAAAAATGCCTTAAAACTCAAATTACTTTTTTCAAGAAAAATAATTATTTGAGACTGTAGTAATTAAACAAAGCATGCACTGATGCATAAGCCTGCAGCAGCTATGTCTTATGTAAATGAGCAGTTTTAGTTAGCCGTTTCAGATTTTGCATTTTTCCATAAGACAGTATTTACATTACATTGTACTTTTATCAAAAAACATTTTCTTCTTTTCTGACAATATACAATTTTTAATTCATTTTTTGTTTTTGAAATTGTATCTTGACTTTTTATCAAGTTTTATTTTGTACTCAAATTGGAAATAAGGAAACAAAGCAAAACATTTCCTGCAGGATTTACAGTAAATTTTTTTGTTCAAGTGATCCCCGATACGCTGTTTCAGAAAAAAGTTTGCACCACAGCCCTTACCATTACTATCACTGTTTATAATTTTGATATTGTCACTTTAATTTCAAACAATCACTTTGTATAGCATAACTAGTAACAATGTTTTAAACTGTGTGTTTTCAGGGAAGCGTGTATGTCTTGGGGAGCAGCTGGCCAGGATGGAGTTGTTCCTCTTCTTCACCTCCCTACTCCAGAGGTTTAAGTTCTCACCTCCTGCAGGAGAGCAGCCCAGTCTGGAGTGCAGGATGGGGGGGACTCGCAGTCCCAAACCTTACCGCCTTTGTGCCGTACCACGTTAAACCATAAAAAGTGATTGCAATGAATTAAAATATACTGCTATAGTTGTCTTGGTGTAAATCAAAAATATGTCTCATTAAATATTTGTTGGTAGAGTAGATGTGCAATCAGGACACAGAAATAGACATTAGTGTGACTGCAAATTTTTAAAATCATCTGTTTTTAAAGCCTTTAGAAAAACTTTAATTTTGTTGGGTTTATCTCAGTCAGCTATGACTGACTAGACAAATAGCTTGAAACAAGTAATATATCTGATACTGTTGTGACTGTTTTGTTGTGCAACAAGCCTGAATTCTTGCTTAAGTCTCAACAACTGACACATTAATCTATTGAAGTAAATGTTGCCACTTCTGATGAGAAAATATTTTTTCTTAAAAACAAAGCACCTGTGTTCATTTAGCAATATCTAACTTAAATTACTCTGGTGTCACATCCCTCCCCCTCCTCAGTGTTCATATTAAAGGTGCAGTATGTAACTTTCTTTTTTAAATATATTTGTTAAAACTGTCACTATGTTGTGACAGTATGGTATGAGATGGATAATCTGTGAAAAAAAATCAAACTCCTTTGCCTTTTCCCAGTGCTCCCAGTACTAACCTGCAGAAATACACCACTCAGTCAGAAACAACCAATCAGAGCCAGGAGGAGGGTCTTAGCGCTGTCAGTCACGCTTGTGTATGCCAGCTCCCCCTTGCTCTCTGCCACACTACAGCTTCTCCCCGATAGCAGACTCTGCCATGAATGCTAAGGTTAGTTAGCAGGGCCTGTGATGACACCAGCATGACTGACAGTGCGAAGACCCTCCTCCTGGCTCTGACTGGTTGGTTTTCACCGACAGCGGTGCATTTCTGTAGATGGTAATGGTAGCATTGGGAGGAGGTGGAGGAGCTTGATTTTTTTTCTCTTTTTTTTTTTCCACAGATTATCTGTCTCATACCATACTGTCATGACATAGTTACAGTTTTAACAAATATGTAAAAAATAAATAAATAAATAAAAACCTTTTTTTTTTTTTTTTAAATAAAAGTTGCACACTGCAGCTTTAAGTGCAGTCATTTGATATGCGGCAACTGGGGCCAGAGTTGGTTTTTGTCACTGAGAAGAAAAATTACATGTATCTGCTTGATGTGTGATGGGATGAATGTGGATTTGCTGTTCAGCTTGTTTAATTAATTAAACCAAATGAAAATTAAATCCAATTAAATATGTCATTATTATTATTATTATTAATGACAAACAATGAAAAAGTACTCTGAATTCTACACATTCTTTATATTGTTTGATTTATTTATTACAGTGGCTTGCAAAGTTTTCATACCCCTTTAACTTTTCCATATTTAGAATGGCTTTTCAAAACCCATTCTTGTATGTGTGTAGGCCTTAATGATGTCTTGCTTATGGGGCGCTTCATTGGCGTGCCACTCACTACACTGCCATCTAATGGTCAACTGATGTAAGTTCACAAAAAGTTAATCCAAGAGCCAAACAAACAATACCAGAAAAGAGGTCTCTCTAAGGAATGAAACTCTCACAGGTAAATAAAAAAATATAAATATATTGAAGACATCACTTAACAACTAAGGACTAATATAATTGCTTTGTATTTTAAAGATTATTTTTTGCTTTTGAAGAACATTATAATAATCTCTTAGAAATTGAACATAATACATTACTGACTCGATTTCTTTAACACTGATGCTTTACTTTCCTTAAACATACTTCATCAACCCTGTGTCTGTAAAAAAAACACGTCTAAAGTGTAACTTATTTTTTGTAACCAAAATAATTTTTTGGTGAATTTATTCAATTGTTTGAATTACTACTAGTGTTTGTTTATTTGTTTGTTTTGTAATGCAGAAGTACAGTGCGTGACACAAAGACTTGAAGGTAGGGTAGTGGAGGTAATACCTAAGTCTAATGAGTATGATACCATCATATTCATCACACACCGGGGCGACAGTGGTAGTAGGCCGATCTGTAAATGGTGGGTTGCCAGTTCGAACCCCTGCTACATCTGTCTCAGTTGTTGTGTCCTTTGACCACCACCAGCAGGCAAGGCGGTTGAAGTGTCTTGCCAGAGGGCCCAGTGACACCAGTGCATGGCAGCCTTGCTTCTCTCAGACTTTCTCAGACTGTCCCTGGGCAACCGTGGCTACATTGTAGCTTACCACAATCAGCGTGTGAATGTGTGCGTAAATGGGTAAATGACCGAGTGTAGAGTGACGCCCGTCGGGGTTCTCTGGACTTGATAAAGTGCTATACAAGTACAAGCCATTTACCATCAACAGTGGTTATAAATGTCTCAGATAACTAAGAATTGGATGTAGAGATAATAGATGAAGAGATGGTGGAGCGGAGGATGCAGAGGTAATGAGGATGTGGAAGTAGCTAAGGATACTAATAAAGCTGAGGATTTGCCTCTTGATAGCTCTTGGACAAAAGAAAGTAACACATTAGGTAACTGGAAGCTCAGACCCTTGTTCAGATTACTGTAAATAGCTTTGTGTATGATTGAATTCATTAATTTGTTTCACATCCATTTTATTTAGTGCAGTCAACAGTATTTTTTTATTTTGTTTTTTCATACAAATGTTCTTTTTAAATATATAGCAGGGGGAAGTAGGGAGGGGCAAAGGGCAAAGTACTGAATGCGGGATGAACTGGACAGGAGCAGGTCAAGCTTACAACCACTATATTATTGCACTGATCGATATTAGAATATGGTAAAATATGTTGCCAAGTTAGCTTAACAGCAACATTTTATATTAATCACCATATATATTGTTATTCCTTATATTTTTTGTGTGACTAATACATTCTGAGTGATGTCATAATTTTAGCCTGAAAGGGTTCATGTACACTCACTGTTAAGCTGGGTTTTACTGTAGTTTGAACTTAGCTGTAAAAGAGCATTTTGCCTCATTCGATACACGAATAACCATTTTTATTTTAGTTTGTGATCTTGTGTTTTTTTCTGGTTCAGCGTCGCTTAAACCAAGCTGAGTGGTTTTATTTTGACACTCAGCTCTGTTTACTGGTGAAATTTTGATTCAGTGTCTTATCTGCTTCCTGCTATGTTTGCCAATAAAACACCTGGTTCAATTACCTCTCAGTGTTAGAAGAAGACATGGAGACAACCCTGAGTGTTCTCGGCTTGGAGTGGATAGACAGCAGGAGTATCTTCATATTTCTCTGTGTTTTTCTGCTGCTGGCAGATGTTTTAAAGAACAGAGTGCCTAGTAACTTTCCACCAGGACCGTGGTCTTTTCCTTTTTTTGGAGACCTTCCTCGCATTAAGGCTTCGAAAATTCACCTGCAGTTTAAAGAGGTAGGTTATCACAGACAGTAATAACTTATCACTTGTTTAATAAGTGCATAAGGCACAGCTAAATCCCATGGATCCCTTCTTAATTTTGTTTCTCAAACACAAATAATTGACTCAAACAATAAATAAATAAATAAAATACATACTTTAAAAAAGTAAAAGACACAACAAAGTTCAGATAAAATGCTTTGTTTAACAGGAATATTATTACCTCAAGAGCATAAGGTGGCTGAAATGGACTTTACCCTTTTTATTTTTCTCTAGTAGAGCAAAGTTCTACATTAGCTCAATCAATCACTAACCTACAGTCTGCATTTAATATTTTTGAACATAACTTGGCCACTTTAAAATTGGGATTCAATTCTAAGAAAACTAAACTGATGACCTTTTCTTTGGGTAAACCACCTAAAAATAAAATTCCAACTGTTCATAGTCTCACAGGTACAGACATTGAAGGAGTGTCACATTATAAATACTTGGGTATAATCATTGCTCAGTCACTATCCTTTACTTTGCACATCCAAAATTTGGCAAAAAAAAAAAAGTTGAAATTGAGGTTAGGCTTTTTTTAGAATTAAGTCTTGTTTGTCATTTGAAGCAAATGACAAACTCATAAATGCTACTTTGTTTTTTTATCTGTTTTGGATTATTATGAAATTTTATATATGCATTCTACTTCTCAGTGTCTTCATGCTTTGGATACATTGTTTCATGGAGTGCTGAGATTCATTACAAATTCAAAATCTTTTACTCATTGTTTATTGTACTCCTGGGTTGGTTGGTTTTCTCTTTCCATTTGATGCTGTATTCACTGGCATCTTTTTATTTTTAAGGCAATACTAAGACTACTTCCGCCCTACTTGATTTCTTGTATTTATCAGAAGCCTACAGGGCTCTATCACCTGTGCTCAAAGGATTTATTTTAAAAAAAGCTTTTCATTTTGCACCACCATTGGCTCAGAATCTGCTTCAGGATGAACTTCATTTGAAAGAGTTGGTCTTATTTTATTCCTTCAAGGGTTTTATAAATTATTTAACAGAAACAAAGTCTATATGCCACTGTTTAAATTGACTTTACAAGAGTGGGTTTTATTTAATGATATTACTGATATCGTACTGTGTTTTTTGCAACTGTTTAACTTTTTTTGTTAGGACACTCTTGTAAAAGAGATCTTTGATCTCAAGGAGTCTTATCCTGGATAAATAAAAGTTGAAGAAGAAAAGTGCTCAGTTTTAACTCACTAAACTTTTGCCTGCATACTTTTTGACCTTCTCTATTTTTTTACTGTCTTTCATCATATTCTTCCTTTGACCCTTTACCACCTCTCCTTATAAATATACGTTTGAAAATTTTCAGTTTTTAAAAAAATAAAACACAGTAATCAAAAAATATACACCTCAATATACTCAAGGTTTGATGAAATGACAATGATATTCATGTTACAACTGTTCGTGTTAGACTCATGAATCGTCATTTTGTTCTTCATCTAATTACCACTCATCTACTTAAATCAGTGCTTATCAGTTTAGTTTGTAGGTAACCATTTTCATGCGTTATCACAGATTATGACCCTTGACCAAACCAAGCTGGTATATACAGTAGACAGATATTATTACTGAAGTAAAAAAAAAAAAAAAAAAAAAAAAAAAAAAAAATCACAGTTCTTAATACAAAAACACAGAAAGTTTCTTGAAAACAACAGTTGTCAAAATGGGCAAAAACTGATCTATGTTCAGTTTGAAACATGCCTTGGCAGATTTTGTTCCCACAACAATCAGCTACGAAAAGTCCAAAACTACAAAGTGATAAAATGACAGGCATCCAAACAAAACTAGACTACTTCACAAAGAAAAAAGGAAGATAGAGCAAACTAAAGGAAAAATATGGAGTTGGTTAATTTTAGACAAGTAATGTACTGAAAATATTTCTAACTATGATTATTATATTTGATTTAAAATATTAAAAAATGCATTACAACAAACATCCTATTTTATATTTGAGCTCCATGACCACACTGAAGGGACATAAAGACAAAGACGCTGGGATGCGTAATGCTTTAAGTTTTAAGTCCTTTAGGATTTTTTTTTTCTCGAAGGCTTTAAAGGTTTTCCTGTCTTTTGCATGACAGCAAATGTCTGCTGTGTGTTCAGTTTGCAGGGAAATATGGGAATGTTTTCAGTCTTCGTTTGTTTGGTGGAAGGATTGTTATCATTAATGGCTACAAGCTGGCGAGAGAAGCTCTGGTCCTAAAAGGAGAGAACTTCACTGATCGTCCCAGCATCCCGTTGTTTGAAGCCTTAGTTGGGAATAAAGGTACTATTCCTTGTTTTTTGTGTCAGAAGCTGTAATTTCCAATCAAACTTAAAAAAATCCATGTCATTTCACCCAAGAAATATTTGCCTGTTCTGGTAATTGCATTAATTTATGGAAACCTTGAAAAAGGCAAGTGGGACATGATAGAAATGTTTTTTGTTTTTTTTTTTTCATTTGCCCTTCAGGACTTAAGCAACTAAAAAAAATAATTAGAACATTTTTTCCACTCTGTTGGTTGTTTGCTGTAGAAATGAAAGAAATACATTTTTATAGTCAGAAATACTTATTTAGAAACAGACAACTGATCAAATTTTGCACATCATATTTTTCAATGCGCCCCTTAAGGGAAAAATGAGTTCCATGAAAACCAAAACTTGACAAGGGCTTTTTTTTTTAACATTATTTTTAAAGTTGAGAGAAAAATAAAATTTGGTCACTTAGAAAATGAGTCTTAAATAATATTTTTTCCCCCTTGCCTTTCAGGGCTTCTGCATAACTGTATTAATTTCATATGAGTGTCAATATAACATTTTTGTTGGTTTCAAAAAGGTCTTGTAGGTTCCAGCGGTTATCGATGGAGGCAGCAGAGGAGATTTGCTCTTCACACACTTAGAAACTTTGGTCTGGGAAAGAAAACCCTGGAGCGGTCCATCCAGCAGGAGTGTTGGTATCTCACAGAGGCTTTTGCTGATCTACAAGGTAACAAATAAAAGGAAAATCTTATTTTGTGTTCAGGACAAGCTTACCCAAAATATGCAGTATATTAAGCTTATTATGGCCACCTTCCGAGTATCAGGTTGGACCCATTTTGCCCTCAAAACTTCTTTAGTTGTTGGTGGTGCAGATTAACAAGATATTGCAAATATTCCTGATTTAGGCTGGTATGAACATGATAGTAATGCAAAGTTGCTGCAGATTTTTTGGCCTGTGAATCTGTTCCACCACATCCCCAAGATGCTCTGTTAGATTGAGATCTGCTAACTGTGGAGACCATTGGAGAACAGAGAACTTTATTTTTCAAGAAATCAACAGCATTTATGCCGTTGGTGCAAAATCTTGTCTCTAGCATCTGAATAGTGCAGCTGAAATGACTCATCAAACTAGGAAATGTTTTTTCAATCTATTAATGTTAAACTTTATCCAAGCACCGACCACCATGTTACATTCAAAGTCACTTAAATCTTCTTTCTTTACCATTTTTATGCTTGGTATCTTTAACTTTAATATATGTTAAAAAATAAAAATAAAAAAATAAAAATCCGTCTATCATCTAAAAAAAAAAAAAAAAAAAAAAAAAAAAAAAAAAAAAAAAAAAAAAAGTTTTATCAGCTTCAAGTACTTAAAAAAAACAATTTTGATTATTACATTATATGATGCCAAGTTTCAACAAGTTCAACAGGATTTATTATATATTTTCCTATATATTCCTTACATCTCCTGGCTGTAAGGAAGAGAAGGTCAGGACCTTTAGCAACTAAGATGCCAAGGAAATCATTATGCTCACGCATTTCCAACAACTCCTGTGGGACCGCTTTATGGTCCATTTTGTCTAACCTCTGGATTCCACCATTTCTAGTAGAATATGTGGATTAAAATTTATAGTGACAATTTCCAACACCACCTCAAAATTCAGTATATAGCAAATTATTAAACGACTGAACAATACATCTGTTGTCTAATAGGTTTGCTTGTTTTTTGTTTCAGGTCAGCCTTTTAATGCCCAAAAACTGATCAACAACGCTGTGTCCAACATCATCTGCTGCTTGGTCTTCGGTAGTCGATTTGAGTACACGGACAAGCAGTTCCAGACTATCCTTCAACACTTCAATGAGACAGTCTACTTAGAAGGAAGTGTGTGGGCACAGGTGAGGACAGAAGAAAAATTTCCAAAACTGTGTGGAGTTGTATCACTGGTTCTGGGACAGCCAAGCACAGTCCAACCTAGTACTAGTTCAGCCCAGTGCTGAGTCGTCTGCAACAGGTTTGTCTTTTAAAGGATGTCAGAATACTTCTTCAGTTTTACAAAAACTGAAGAGACATGCTCTTCCTTTTTCTTGACTATAAACCCACATCATGAAACTGCCACCACAATTGCAATACATTGAAGTGTTGCACAGCAAGCTTTAAGGCTTTATATGGTCTTGCTAGGAGTCAGGCTTCTTTCTAATTTCCCTAAACTGCAAGAGAATTTATTTATTCTGTTAGTGTTGAAGGAGATAGTGATGAATGTGCCTCCTCTATAATAAAAGAATCTGAATATTTATTCAACATTCCACATGATACTTTGGTAAATGAGGTTGTATTTACTACAGTTTATTGACAAGTCCAACCAATTCATCCACCTTTTGTTTACACTCGCATAACTTTGCAGGGTCCCAGAAAGCCTGATGCCTGTCTCCAGCAGTCAATGGGTGAAAGGGGTTGGGGGTACACCCTGTTCAGGTCTTCAGTCCATCACAGGACAACACAGAGACACACAGGACAAACAATTATGCACGTGCACACACACACACACACACACACACACACACACACACACACACACTTTAGAGAGACCAATTAACCTATCAGTCATGTATTCATAGTTTGGGAGGAAGCTGGAGTATCTGGAGAGAACCAACACATGCATAGGGAGAACATGCAAACTCCATGTAAAAGGCCTCAGGCCAGGATTTGAACCAAGGACCTTCTTGCTGCAAGGCAACAGTGCTCACTGAACTGTATTGTGTATTGTGCTACCAACTGTGCACTGTGCAGACCCCGATCAGTTCATGGACAGTAAAAACAAAAATTACTTGGAAAAGAAACTCTGGCTTCTCATTTATTGCTTGGACATGTAGCTGAAGATCAAAATGTCTCCCCTGCAGATTTACAACACAGTGCCCTGGCTGATGAAATGGCTGCCTGGACCTCATCAGAGGGTATTCTCCATAACACAAGAGCTACTTGATTTTATTAAAATAAGGATCAAAGAACACAGAGAGAAGCTTGACCTTTCATCACCAAGGGACTACATCGACTCCTTCCTCATAGAGATGGGAGAGGTGAGGCCTCTGCTGTGTTGAAGCTCTTTTCATTTTACATGACATTTTCCAACAATGGTCTCATCTGTCTCATGTGTCTCAATCAGAAAGAAGACAAAGATTCTGGTTTTGATCTCGACAATTTGTGTTTTTGCACTCTGGACTTGTTCGGTGCTGGAACTGAAACTACCACCACCACTTTACACTGGGGGCTGCTCTACATGATCTGCAACCCACAAATGCAAGGTTTGTGTGACTAATGCACTTTTTCAGTGGCTTGCAAAAGTAAGATACTCCTTGAACTTTTCCATATTTTGTCACATAATCACAAACAAATATATTTCATTGGAATGTTATGTGAAACACCAACACAAAGTGGTTTACTATTGTGAAGTAGTAAGAAAATTATACATGATTCAAAACATTTTTTACAAATAAACTGGAAAGTGTGGAGTGCAAAAGTATTTAGCTCCCTTTTCTTTGAGCGCAGCCAATTGCCTTCAGAAGTTGCCTGATGATTGCTAATGACTAAATAGAGTCCACCTGTGTGTAATCTAATCTCAGTACAAATCCAGCTGCTCTGTGATGCCTCAGAGGTTGGTTAAGAGAATGTTGGGGAGTAAACAGCATCATGAAGTGCAAGGAACACACCAGACAGGTCAGGGATAAAGTTGTGGAGAAGTTTAAAGCAGGCTTAGGCTATAAAAAGATTTCCCAAGCTTTGAACATTTCATGGAGCTCTGTTCAATCCATCATCTGGAAATGGAAAGAGTATGGCACAACTGTAAACCTACCAAGACAAGGCCGTCCACCTAAACTTACAGGCCGAACAAGGAGAGCACTGATTAGAGAAGCAGCCAAGAGTCCCATGGTGACTCTGAACTAAATGCAGAGATCCACAGCTCAGGTGGGCGAATCTCTCCACAGGACAGCTATTAGTTGTGCACTGCACATATGTGGTCTTTATGGAAGAAGAAAGTTATTGTTAAAAGAAAACTGAAATCCTGTTTGCAGTTTGTCAGAAGCCATGTTGAGGACACAGCAAACACGTGGAAGAAGGTGTGCTGGTCATACCAGACCAAAACGCTATGTGTGGCGGAGAACTAAAATTGCACATCACTATGAACACACCATCCCCACTATCAAATATGTTGGTGGCAGCATCATGCTCTGGGGGTCCTTCTTATCAGCAAGGTAGGGAAGATGGTCAGAGTTGATGGGAAGATGGATGGAGCCAAACACAGGGCAATCTTGGAAGAAAACCTGTTGGAGTCTGCAAAAGACTTGAGACTGGGGCGGAGCTTCACCTTCCAGCAGGACAACAACCCTAAACATAAAGCCTGGGCTGCAATGGATTGGCTTAAAACAAAACATATTAATGTCTTAGAATGGCCCAGTCAAAGTCCAGACCTAAACCCAATCAAAAATCTATTGCAAGGTCTGAAAACTGCTGTTCACAAACACTCTCCATCTAATCTGGCTGAGTTTGAGCTGTTTTGCAAAGAAGACCATGCAAAAATTCCAGTCACTAGATGAGCAAAGCTGGTAGAGACAGACCCTAGAAGACTTGCAGCTGTAATTGCTGCAAAAGGTGGTTCCACAAAATATTGACTCAGGGGGCTGAATAATTTTGCACTCCACACTTTTCAGTTTTTTTTATTTGTAAAAAATGTTTTGAATCATGTACAATTTTCTTTCATCTTCACAATTGTATACCACTTTGTGTTGGTCTTTAACATTAAATTCCAATGAAAAATATTTATGTTTGTGGTTGTTATGTGACAAAATATGGAAAAGTTCAAGGGGTATCAATACTTTTACAAGCTACTGTATCTCTGACAAGCATTTTCCCATTGTTCGACTCAACTAAACCATCATATAACATTTTACAGTATAGGTTTTCCTCTCACAATTCATGAGTCCAGCACACAGATTCAATGTTGTTCTGTTTTTCTCTGTGTGCAGAGCGTGTCCAGGCTGAGATAGATACTGTGATTGGTCCATCCAGACAGCCCTCTATGACTGACAGAGACAACATGCCTTACACCAATGCAGTCATCCATGAGATACAGAGAATGGGAAATATTGTCCCGCTCAATGTTGCCCGCATGGCCAACATAGACACAACACTGGATAAATACACCATCCCAAAGGTCTAACCTCCACATGCATTTAGATGCTTTCCCTATTTTTATATGGCACACTTTAGAGGTCTTAGTTTTTTGGGTGCTTCTAAATAAAATGCCTTAAAATGACTGGTTCCAAAACTAACCTTTATCAATATTAGGAGAGAGAGGAAGTTTTCAGACTACTCTGTTTTAGCCGAGTTTTGTGAACTTATTTTAGGTCCGTGTGCTTTTAAACTAAAGTTAGTTAAAGATTTATATGTTAGAAACGATGCAGTGGTAGTTCCGAGTTGTGCTGGGTATTTGTGGCCAATTTCCTAAATCGATTCGACTTATACTGTTCGGAATTGATTAATTGCGATTCAATTCAATCTACTCTTAAATAATGAAAATGACCAAACTGTTTTTCAAAATGCAAATGTACTTTGTCTCTTCACCACAAACAAAATATAAAAACAAAGTGCAAATAAAGTGCAGACTTATAAATTTAGACTTGAACTGCAAACAAAACCGTCTCTAGTCTCAAAAGCATAAAGTTGAAATAAAAAGAATTGCAAGTGAAGGTGTCCTTGAACTAAAACATTTCATCACTGCAAATTGCATTAAGGCATTGCTTCTTTAAGTGCAAAAATAATAATGATAACAAAAGTAAACTTATATTGTCAAGCACAGTTATTGTGAATTTGTTTTCACATCTCACTAAGTGTGAGATTCTTTTGAAGGAAAAGAAGCTCATTGACATGATCTGGGGTTAGGCAGCTCCTTTTTGTAGTGACAATGTCACCTGCAGTTGAAAACACCCTCTCCGATGCAATACCGGTCCCTGGGACACATGGGTATTGTTTCGCAAGGTGAGCCAACAGTGGATACTCCCTTTCACTGGACGTCCACCAGGTCAGAGGGTTTTCATTGAGTCCAGCAGGATCTTCTGCCCTTTATCTTCTGATTTCATCTTCAACCTCCGCTTGGCAGATCTTACAAACCACTTTGGATTTATCCAGTTCTTTGTCATTTCTCATTTTAAATCCAAAATGATTCCAGATGTCAGATCTTAGTTGGGATGACTTGCTGAGCGCAGCATTACCTTTGTTGGCCATTTTGTGTATGCACGCACACCGCACACTTGAACTTTAACCTGATATCATGCACGTTACTGTTGAAAAAAAATGGAGCTCAGTTCCTATGAATCAGTTTTGCTAAATTTAAATGTTATTGCTCCACAATCAATTAAGTCGATTTTTTTTACCTAGCCCTAGTTTCGAGTAGTTCTGAACTAACTACTGGCCAAATCCAAACTGGATTTAGCCACCTTAAAGGCCAGAATCCATCAGCTGGTCCATGGCCATGGTGAGGTAGTCCACGCCGAAATGCACAGAAGCTACTGTGCTCTGGACAAACAGTCAGCCACCAGATTATTCTTGCCAGCTACATGCAGAATGTCCTTAGTAAACTCCAAAATGGCGGACAAGTGTCTCTGTTGCAGTGCCAACAATGGTTCGGAAACTTTTGCTATTGCAAAAGTGAGAGGCATGTGGTCAACAAAACCAATAAAACCTCTGTCTTCCAACATGAACCAGAAATGGCGCGTTGCCAGAAAAAGTGCAAGTAGCTCCCCATCAAAAGGTACTATATTTTTTCTTGGTATCCCAAAGTTTCCTGCTTAAAAAAAAGTGAATAGTTGCCAGGCACCGTCCACTCATTGTTCACACACTGCTCCAACTCCATTATCATGGGAATCGGTTGTCAGGGCAACAGGAGCCGCTGGAGATGGATGGGCCAACAAGATATCCAAGAAAAGTGGGTCACATTACATAGAGAGACAAGATGTTAAAGCAGCCAATACAGTCTCTCTTTCACTGAGAATGTCGTGTAGTGCTGAAATCCAGATTCTCTTGATTAACATCATAATGTGCACAGCCAATAATATAGTTTTGCAAGGGATGCACACTTGACACACTTTGTTTAAAAATGCTATGATGACTAAATCATTTAGTACTTGGGATTGGATCCAACATTCTTACTCATCTGCTCAACACAGTCCCACTCCAATAAATAAACTGTTACTATAAAACCGTGGAAATGCAAAACTGTGAAATTCAGCTAAATAAAAGTATGCTTACTCTCCGTAATGCTTTCAGAAATATTTTAGAGTTGGCTGGGAACTGAGATGGAACTTTAAAATAAGCTATTTGGCCACCTCTGTTGGCATACTCTATAATTGTTGTTTTCACGATCAATTTCTATAGTGATATGTGCCATTGGCTGTCAATGTTGCCTTCATCATAGGGCACCCATGACAAATATGAGCTCCAGTCATTCTCAAAGGATAAAATAAAACAGGTTTACATGTCGTGATTTTGATTTTTGTTTTTTAGTTTTGTAATAATGTAGCTTTCTGTCAGCAGTAAAATAAAAGATTTGATCCTATCTAACGCTACACTGATTTTCAGGGTACCATGATCCTTGCTACATTGGACTCAGTTCTACATGATGAGTCCATATGGGAAACTCCATACACCTTCAATCCTCAGCACTTTTTGGAAAAGGATGGCAAATTCAGGAAGAGAGAAGCCTTTCTTCCCTTTTCTGCAGGTCAGCCATTAAATTTTGTTGTTGAACTAATTTTAAGGTTAGCTCTGAACATAAAGCATTTATGTCTGAGACAACTTAAAAGACCTCAACCGGGTGTTTTAAAACTTAGCGAGCAACATTTAATTCATGGGCCTACCTTTAATTCAAAACGTAAAACTCACGTGTTACATAGGTGTAGAATAGCAACATATTTTAAGAATTATTTTTCTGAAATATAGCTTATATAGGTTTATAGCTCATGAAAACCCAAAGTCCAGTTTCTCAGAAAATCAGTGTTATGTAGACTGATAAAGAAGGATTTTTAAAAGATGTTAAAATTTATGTAATATTCTGATTTTCTGAATAATTTTGGGGGTTTTGTTAGCTGAAGCCATCACCATTTTACTTGCTGAGCTGAATTAAATTTTTGGTGATATTCTAATTTATTGAGCTGCACCTCTATTTATATATAAATGGTGTCTTTAACTTGTCTTTTGAGACTTTGAATCTCTATATGGAGTCAGCACTGGAGCTAAAGCAAAACTGCAGTAAAATCCTCTGTCATCACAATGAATACTTTCTAAAATATGATTAAAACTTTATGATTTCGTATTCTCAGGTAAACGTGTGTGTCTCGGGGAGCAGCTGGCCAGGATGGAGTTGTTCCTCTTCTTCACCTCCTTCCTCCAGAGGTTTACATTTACAACTCCTCCAGGAGAGCAGCCCAGTCTGGAGTACAAACTAGGAACAACCCGTTGTCCCAAACCTTACCGCCTCTGTGCTGTACCACGCTAAACTGTTGCCTGATGACAGAATTACTCTGCTGACACTTCTTTTAAAAAAAAACCCCCACTATACTAAGAAAATGAACCTATACGATGCAATAAAGATTAAAATACCACAGAAATGGCAGTTTTAGGGAAACAAAGTGATTTCCATTTATCAAACTCATGGAATAAAGATGCCCCTTTCATTTAAACAGCATCTGGTAATGTTGGCTCCTTGAATCAACCTTAGCCAGATAGTTCCATGTTAAAGTTCACAGGTTTCAGGCGTTGGAAATACTCAAGATATTTCTTGCACACATTTTCTGTCTGGCAACACAAATGTTTTTGCCTGTCAGGCTGCAGGATTTGCAGTACATTAAACAAAGCTTCAGTCTATGGTGTTTTGCAGTTTCTGTTCCTTGCCTGAATGTTAATGTACACACAGCAAACACTGAAGTTTCATTTTATGTATAGAAATAAAATCCTGTCCACAGTTTATGTGAGACCTTATATCACTTATGAATGGTAATTTTCCAAGTACTTTCAGGATAATAAACAAGTCTCAAATTTTGCATCTTCAGTGTTTAGAAATTCAAAATGCAGATTTACAAGGATGTGCAGAAGGCAGTGCAGTCATGATTTAGAAGGGGCCAACTTTGTCTAGTTTTGATTGCTGAATCATTTTAAAAGATATTAGAATTCAGTGGTATTGTATTTTGCATGCCAAACATTTGTACTGTACAAATAAAAAGGAAAGACATTTCAGTAAATGTCTTCCAGTGATGTTCCAAACAAACGTCCACCCATGGAGAAAAAGCTCCCACTGTTGTGTTGCATATGTCTTTGCATTGTTCACAACAGCCTTATGTATAAAAGCTAAATTGTTTTAAGGTAAATCGTCACAGTGGTAAACTTTCATATGAATAAAACTGATTCATTTAAAAATGTCCCTCCATTAATTTAATACTGTTACTTTGTTATTCACTGCTGCTGTTTGCTCATAGCTGCCATAGAGGTCCAGAAAAGTATGAACAAATAATTACTTGTCCAAACTTGACCACACCAATTTGTTGCCCCACACACACTTTTTTCATCAGCTCTAGAGCTTCTTGTTCCTGATGATTGTAAATGAACAGACAGCGTGAGGAGACAATCAGATCATTTTCCAATGAGAAGACATCAGATACATTTCTCAGGTTAAACCACCTTACAGGTGATTCAACTTTGTAATGGTGACATTTAGAGCTGGACCTTTTTCACCCCAGATACTGAAAAGTTTGCAATCATGTAAGCACCGAGTTTCTTCAAAAAAAAAAAAAAAAAAAGTCAGAACTTTTTCAGAGCCATCAAATTATGTGAAAATATACCTGTTTCAGCAGAATAGTCTTAGTGAAATTAAAATATTAATTTTAGTCCATTTATTGAATACAGATTCCTGGTTAAGAAACAATTATCTTACCACACTCATTGGCACCCAACCATCCACGTTCTCAATAAGTTGCACATTCCCTTCTGTTGTTCAGCCAGCAGCTGACCCAAACAGCAACAAGACACAGGCAGACAAACTAAAGATTGTGTTTAATAAGCTTACAGTGCTCCAGAAGAACACACAGAAACAAGCCAGGAGCAACAGTAGAATCCAGCAGTGAAAGAAACCAAGGAGTTTAAATACTGTGGAGATGTGATGAGGTAACATGAAAACCAGGTGAGTACAATCACCAGAATGCAAAGCAGCTGTGGCAGAATCTTAGCAGGGAGCTGAGGGATAAAGGAATAACGGGAACAGGAGAAACTCTGTGGAATCAAAGAGGATCTAACCAACCAAAGTTAAGGACTGAAACTAGCATAAGGACCCAAACCAAAATGCACAGAACAGGACACACACACACAAAAAATGAAGAAAGTCAACCCAAAGAGTCAACCAGGGGTGGGCTGGGGTTTAAATTCAGCCCTGGAGCTTATTTTGCAGAAGCCTTTATTCGATCGCACAACGGACTAAATTGGAATCATAAATTTAAAGCAAAAGAAATTTATTTGCAGTGTAGAAACACTACGGGGATTTTTCAACAATCAAAACTGTGTGTGTGTGTGTGTATGTGTATTTAATGACAAAATTAAAAGTAAAAATCAGTCAACAAAAGTTTATTAAACAAGCAGCTTGTAAAAATCAAAGTAAAGATCGGGGAACAAAAACACCAATTACATCATGAATAATAATAATCTTAGATTGTTTCAGATGTCAAAAAACTGAGGTTTGGATCACAATGCTTTGATCTTAAGAGGGTAATATAATCTGAAATCAGAATGCCAACCAATCCTGCACCCCGCACCTGTCACTTTCTTCAGTGGTTCCTGCTCCACTCTCCTGCTTCTTTTCCTCCTCTTCTATCTCCTTCTCCTCCTCCTTCTCCTGTCCCTCCCCATCCATCTCATCCTCGTTGCTACTCCAACTGGCTCTATCCCGTCACTCTTCCACAACTTCGTGATCTCAGCTGACTCTGTGCTTGTCTGCCACTGAACAGCAACAATGATAAACTTTATAGAACTTTTACCAAGAATTCATAGTTAGAACATGAATACAATATTAAAAATCAACTTAAAGAAATTAGTGCTAAACACAAAAAGTGAATTAGTGACTTTATTTATGTAATTTTTCCCCCTTGGGGACTAATGAAGATATTTCTTAAACTTCTTATTTGTATTTTTCTTGAGCTAGTAAAAAAGCTATATATTAATGAAAAAGCAGGACAGGACAACTGGATGTATACTCTGTATATTCAGATATTATCTTTTTAACTTTTTAACACAAACTACCTAAAATGTTTTCTTTTTGCAATAAAGAAATGTGTGTCTTTTTCTGTTCAGCCAGTATGGTTGATTTTAATTGATCAAGCTGATTAATCATTTATGCACATATGGGGTAACTTTGCCAATAGGCTGCATTTAATGTTCTGGGATGGGATGATGAAGCCATGAACTAACTTTTTTTTTCTCCCTAAGCTTTTCAGCCCCACCCATCTCTTCCTCTTTTCATTTTGGCATGTTGGCTAATTTAACCCACTCTTCTTTCTTTCTGTCTTTTTTGATTTGGGAGGGGCCGCTTGTATCTCCCCTTAGTACACAAACTATCAGACTTACCCAGTCTGACATTTCATTTCACTGCCTTTGAAGCGCCAAAGTGGCGCACTAATGAGCTTCATGTATGTGGTAAAAACACACACACACACACACACACATTCCGACCAGTGAACCAGCCGTTCGGGAAACCTTCCGAACCTCGCGATGGCCAACCCGCCCCTGGAATGAACTAATATGGAGAGACCCTAACATACCAAACACAAACAGCTGTGGATAATAACAATAACATTTCACCAGCATACAGAGAGAGGAATCTTTGACAGTTGTCAAATGTCTCCAGATTCTCCAGAGCCCTGGGTTCTCCTCTCATGATCACTTCAGCTCTCAGCTCCTCCCACAGCGTTTCTGGAGCATTTAGGTCTGGGGTCCCAATGGAATAAAGGTCAATTTTGTGTCTAGTGAACTGTTTCTGTCTTGACTTGGGAATTTTGGCAGTTTTGAATTATTATCCTGAAAGACCTAATGACGATGGGTCAAGATGGTGGGTCGTCACTCAGTCCCCCAGATTTTCATTTAAAATATTTAGGGCTCTGCATGGCACCATAGTAAATGTCCTTGTTCAGCCTGGAACATTTGCTGCTCTGGCCCCCTTTCCTGTGTGCTAAGCAGTTTGAAATTATTTTTCTAAGGACTATAAGAAAAAAAAAAATGGTTGCAGATTCTTTAGTAGAATCCGACTCCCACAGAAAATAGGTGAATAACAAGATTTTCCCCATTTATGCATTAACGCTTTGACCAGTATTTGACCAGCTGATCACAGATAAGAGTCAATCTCGGGAAAATCATCTGATTCTGATCTTTGGCCAATTGCTGCACTTCTAAAATGCTAGTTTTTCAACCACCATTGATTCTGCGTTACTCACTACCTCCACAAGATGGCAGACATATTATCAGAGAGATGTAATTGTTGATATCAGTCACTACAATAAACAAATTGTTTTAATCTTCAGTTCAGTTCAGTTACAACATTCCAGTTGAGTTTTGGATAAACTGTAGGCAATCCAGGGAACTTTTATTAAGGAAATTAAAAATACAGCTATAGTAATCTATGCAAAAGGAAATGAGATTAAATAACCATCTCAGTTTCAGCAGTGATATATATGTGTATATGATTCAGATGATAAATCATCACCGAAAGTTTCCTCTGAATTTTTATTGGTTTGTTAAATGTATGCAGAAAGTTATGTTTCAGCAGCTGTCTACATCCAAAGCACTGCCTATTCCAAAAGACTTTTACTCATAGAAACTTCCACAGTTTAAACAACAGCATATTGGAATGATTTAGGTTGTCATTTTTTAAAAAACAGTTATATAGTTAAATATATCTTTGTTGATTAATTTAGATAAAGTTTGGAAATATTCACAAAGCAGTCATTTTTATACCTTATGAACAGAATATTTATGAAGATTTGTGTCTTTGTTAGCCATGTGGAGCACATTAGAAGAGGGATCTGCATGCTTTGTACCTAATGGATGAGCGAAAGTATCAGACAGAAAGGACTGCCTGGATGAACCAATCAAAGAATCCACGTCTGGAATCACTCTTAACCCATGTGATAAAGCAAGAGTTCATGTGGTGTGTACATGACTGACAGAAGAGTCATCACACTTAGTTCCCCATCCCTTGACTGATGAAAGGGGGACTGGTGACATTAAAAGGTCAAACAACTACATCATTACAAAAGGAGACAGGAAGGCATTTTTCATACACCTACCTTGTATGTCAGTGTTGTTGATCATGCGAATCAGCCCCCAGTAGTGTACTCATAGAAATGACTCATTGGATGAACTCAACTGACTTTTGGGTAGGATTTCCATCCAATATATATGTTTCTACAACTGAAATAAGTTAAGTTTATTAAATTTAACTCTTCTATGGTGGTGTAAATTAAACATTATTTATTGACTGAATATTAAGTGTTTAAGTTTGACCAGCTGAATTTTACCTGATGCAGCTTAATATATTTTCTTTAACTTATTCAGATCCTTGTATGTTTCTATAATGCCATGAATTTTCATCAGTTATGTGTAATATATATTCATTGACCTAATGCATTTTATTATTTCCTTTCATAAATCAATTAGTGATATTCTTTTATTTGCACTTCAGCTGCTAAAGACAGTTTTATTAACTCTTAGCACAGAACAATCAGTGGAAGTCTATAAACAGAAGACATATTTATCTCATGGTGCTGAATTATCCTCATCTAATTCTGCCTCTCCAGCACTGCGACACCAATGAAAGATAAGAAAAGAAGCAACATGTTTAGCTGACAAATAATGAACAATGGTGAACAATTGACTGGTCCCATGATAACACAAGCCTCAAAACCATAAACTGTCTCCCAATACAATTCATCAACATTTTCCCAAATCACAATAACTTAATTGGCTGTTCAGAAAATATTTAACTTAATCACCCACAAAAGGCACAGGAAACAAAACCTGGTCAAGATATTTTTGTTTAAAACTAGGCTTAAAAAATTGCAGCAAAATAGTGTTTGGTCACAACATACACCAAAGATGGGCGCTATTCCTCTTACAGCTGCCTCAGAGGTTGTCAAACAGGGTCAATCAACAAATCCTATGGGGTCTTTGTAAAGCTCTTCATGTGGAACAAGAGCTAGCGCTAATCATAAATAGCCCCTGAGATCCCACATTTGCAACAACATAAATAAACACAGATCACAGCATTAATGAAAACAGCGCATGACATTGAAATGCAACACGATTTGAACAAGAAGCAACATTTTGGCAAGTACTTCATAAAATCCAGTCCAGTCTCACTGAATGCATTAGAAAATGTAGGTGAACCAGGTTCGTTAACATAAAAATGAAGAGTCTCAGTGATGCACTTGCCAACCAGACAACTGAAGTGAAGGAGAAAGACTATCCAGTCAAAACGGTTTGATGGTTAAACATCCAACCTTGCCCACCCCCCTGCCAAATTCCATAGCTTACAGCAGGGAGCTTTTCAACTATTTTAGGTTTCTTTGCATTATACATGAGATGTTTAAACATTTTGTGTCACATCAGTTAAATATGTGACACAAAATGTCACATATTTATTTATGTACATAAATTAATCGGTTAATAGTTTTTTAACCGATTAATGGTGTTAATAACAATGTGTCACCTCTAATCGGAACTAGAATCTGTTTTATGTGTGGTAAGAGTTTTGATTGCACCCCAGAAGAAGTCCAGGATGTAGTCATACATTTTACTAGAAGCCAAACCAAACTCTTCAACCTCGTTCTATCAGAGGTACAGGAAACAGAAAAGTGTTTGACGGACATGAACCAAGGATTAAACACTACCTTCTGCAGCCTTTAGGAAATTTATTTGGGAAATGAGAAACATTGTATTCAGCTTCTTGGTGAGATTATTTTTGATTCAGTTTGATCAGTTGCAGGATATGAACGAGGGCTTCTTTGGAGCCAGGACATAAATGTGATGTAGCAATGTGATCCTGTTGATATTTATCTGACAGTCTAGAAATTAACCTTGTTAGTTTCGTTTGGAAAACAAAATCTTGGAGACAGAGACTTGTTTAAAAGAATGTCACTTATAGGGTCAAATCCCCCTAAGAGTGTCATTTTCAAATTTCGAAAAACAGTTTAATCAAAACATAAAACCAGAATCTTCTCCAATCAAAAAAATGTGAGTCCTTGGAAAAAGAAATGTAAATCAAACTTTTTTGGTCCTCTGTACAGTATTTAATGTCTTTAGGAGTGTGCAACCCCTTACCCTTTGGCTCTGAAGCTGGGGGGAAAATGAATCTGAAACTCAGTGTGACTGAAAATGTATGAAAGTTTACAAAATATGTTTTTCAAAGGAAAAATATTTTTTTTTCTCTTTTAAATGGATGTTGCCATTAATATTACAAACTCTGTTTCCACATTGAGAGCTGAAAATATTCTTAAGTTTTTCATTGAAAGGAAGATCATGTTTTAGGAGGAAAATGTTTCTCAGGACATCAAAACTAACAGCAGGAAAACTAAAAAACTCCTGCTATCTATCTGCTCCCTGATGGGAATATTGTAATCTCACCTGAACAGGATAACAGGATAACATAGTTACAGTTTGTCTGTAATTAAGTAACTTGCTTTAATGTCTAAGTGTACGGAAGCCGAGAGCGGTCGAACTCGAATGTTTATTTTCCTGATGGTTAACTCAAGATGACGAGTTCTTTATGTCGTTATAACGACATAACAAATAGCGTTTTCTCGAGATAATGAGTTAATTTCCAGATGGTTTAATCATATGACCAACGACATGGTGTCATTATGGTCTATGGTATCACTTACTCATAGAATTATTCACAGAATTACACATGCATGCCATGACTTACACTTATAAGTCCTCTCCTGCTGGTCTTGCATGCATTTGAATGATGGAATCACGTTTAACACACACACCAATCATCTCGTGATCTCGACAAAACAAAGTTTGTTTTCTTGAAATTAAGTCATTATCTTAAGAAAACCATCAGGATAACTCATTATCTTAAGAAAACCAACAGAAAAAAGTTAATGCGTAACACGTCTGCTCTTGACTTCCCTTGTAAGTGTGTCTCTGTACGCTATTGCATAATAGAAGATAAAACAGTAGCTATGCTAGCAGATTCATAGCATTTAAAATGAAAATAGTTATTATACACTTAAGCTTAGTTCATGTGCAATTAGGAGCAAAGCTTACAGGTATGCAACAGCATGGGGGTCCAAGCCAAGAACTTAAACTAAAGCAAAGTTATTTAAATCTCAAATTTAAATTCTTCAGATTTAATTTGTAAAGCTTTCAGAAGCTGGGTGTATTTAAGAAAGAATAAAGAGAAAGCTTTAGTTTTGCTTCTCTCGTATTTCCTCCATCAGACTGAAACTGTTGATATTTAGCACAGACAGGTGCTGCCTGTTTGGTCTACCACCAGATTTATATCACTCTGCACATGCACAACATTGTAAACCACTCCTCTGTTGTGCAATCTCATGCACTTTTAAAAGCATCTTGCACGGCTTCATAATTTTGCATTTTGTTTCTGAGTCAGTTTGGTATAACCACAGAGTTTTAACTTGTGTTGTTCCAGACAGCAGATGTTCATGTCTATAACTAAAGAAAAGGCAAGTAAATACTAACAAATGTCTTCTGTCACTGGAGAACTACAAAGGCCTGATTATTTACAAGTGTGCTGGTGTGTATTTATGTGCCTTCGATGTAGGTCTCCATCATTACTGAGATTTGTTTTGAAGGCTAAATTCTAGTTCTGGGAATTTGTACAGGCACTACTGTATACCCGGATTGTAAACCACCAGTAAACTAGCCTCAGCTAGCATGATAAATGTGAAGGTTTATGACAGGAAATTTCAATAAGGTTGAACAATTATGATTTGTCTGGGGTTTCCAGGAAAGAGTTTGTGTCTAAATGAACCACAAACTTCTGGATAAGTGTCATTCAGACAGATGAGACAAAGGAGAGTTTGGCCATATTGTAAGCAAAGTATCAAACACCTTGGTGGAGGGTTTATAATTGGTTTTTAAATATGTTGAAAGAGATTCACTGAGTTTTGAATGCCATTTACACACAAGGAACTTGCAGTTTCTTTAAAGTATTTAATGTAATATGATATTAAAATGCAACTTTGCAGTTGTGACAAACTGTTCAACACCTGTATTACCTGTGTTATTTATTTATAAAATTTAATGTCTAATTCATCAATTTAATTCTCATAACGAAACAGACATTTTACCATGTTAAAACTGGAAAATAAATCTCTATATTTTTGCAATGCAATCTGAACTGATTTTCATACAATTCACATTGAAAATGAAAGCACAATGCTTGGTTTCATTTTCAAACACAATTTACCTCACTGAGGATGATGTTATAATTAAAAAAAACATTGTTTTTTGTTTAGTACATTGACATTTTTTGTATTTTTACCAGTATTTTTTAGTGTTGCAGGAAAATGAAAATGCTACCCGTTAAGAACTTCAAGCAAGGGATTTTACTCCACAGAAAAGATGTGTCACTTGATGCACTCTCAGGACAACACAGGAAAAAGTTTGTTGACCTGACCCTGATCATATCTCTAGAAAAGGATGTGGCAAACTCTTTCATCCACAAGAATTACCATATACCGTAAGAACAGTAGACAAGTTGATTTCTGTTACCTGAAACAATCTGTTTCAAATGGGTAACATAAACTAAAACCAAATGTTAACGTAAAGATCTTAATCTTCACGTATCAAGCCTGAGGAGTGTATGCAATAAATTTGAGGAAACCAGCAGCTTTAAAGTCAGTAACTGTTTTGTCCCAATTTAAATGGTTCTGAATACAAATAGTTTCTCATGCAGTTGTTAACCATTAAACATGACTTAAAACTGAACACGGGATCAACAAAACCAATCAAGAATCACACAAGCATTAGTCAAACAAAAGAAAGGTTCATTACAAGTGTTAACATAAATCATATGGTCGCAAAATAGATAGACTAGATGTTATAAACAAGTTTGTGTTAAAAGAATTTGAAGAATTTAAAAAAGTTGCAAACTACTGGGCAATGTTAAAAAATATATTTTTCCCCTCATATCGCTGCCTATGGTTCAACAGCAATGTCTTGACCTTAGTGTTGGCTTTACAACTGATTTCATTTATGATAATGGTAATGTCTGATAGAGGCGAGGCTGCCATGCACTGCCACCACTGGGCCCTCTGACCACCACCAGCAGATAAGGTGGGTGAAGTGTCTAGCCCAAAGACACAACGACAGAGGCAGACAGAGAAGGGATCACGACGGCAACCCACCAATTGTGGGGTGAACTCCTACCACCGTCGCCACCATCCAGACCAAACTTCTTCAAACCATTATTCAGTTATTAATTGTTTCTGTTGTTAACATTCACAAGCCACATCCAGCCCTGATCACTGCTGTAGAATCAGGAAAACCCTGTAATACATTGAATCCATCTGGCAACATGAAAGAGATTAAAATATGTCAAAAAGCATTTCATCATTTCTTTCTAAAGAAATTTAAGAACACAAGAAAGAAATCATTGCCATCTATTTGTCTATTCTGTTGTTTGTAATTGTTTTCTAAGGTCACAGTGAGAGCCACTATACATAAAATGAAAAAAAAAAACATGGAACAGTTGTGAACTTCCAAAGAGTGGCCGGCCAAAATTATTCCAAGTACGACTTCCATAAATTGAAGGAACCATGAATTCTGCTCTTTAGCAGTAAATTTGAAGGGGAATGTTCGGCATCCTTTTGCTTATTAAGCTCAAGTCCTCTTGGGAAAAAGATCAGCTGCTTACCAGCAGTTCAAACTCTAAATGTCTCAAAAAATTAAAAAAGGGACTTTTGGGAGGTTTGGATGTTACCTGGTCAAAGTTTAGACTTTTCATGTTCAATGTTAAATACATTCGGACAGAATCTTCTGTGAATTCAATGAGTATTTCATTTATCATCAGTGAGCTTGTGGGTTCATGCCCAAACTCAACAAACAAGAGCTATACCGCGAGTAATTGTGGGAGCAGTGTGGTTTTGATATCTCACGTGAGATCAACGAAAGGTAAAAAGAAGACAAAGACAATGACAAACATGGCGAAACTTCAGAATGATGAACTTCTTCCCATTGTTATTTGTGAGAGATTCAACCTGTCCAAGCTGCTCTTTTTACACCCATTCCTCTCATGAACCTGTTTCCAATTAAACTAATTACTTGCAGAAGGCTTCTAGTTACTTTTACTAACACTTTTTTGAGATGTGTGGATGCCATCAAATTAAATATTGCATCTTGTGTGTGTGTGTGTGTGTGTGTGTGTGTGTGTGTGTGTGTGTGTGTGTGTGTGTATATATATATATATATATATATATATATATATATATATATATATATATATATATATATATATAGCAGAGTTTCTTGTTTTATTCCAGAGGTCTCAAACTCCAGTTTTCAATGGATGGTGTCCTGGTAACTTTTAGATGTATCTCTGGTCCAGGAAACCTGAATCAAATGGCTGAATTGCCTCCTCAGCACGCAGTCAAGTTCTACATACCCCATTGATAAAATTGTAGGTACCCCTCTGTTAATGACCAAAAAGTCTCATGGTTTCAGGGTGTTTGGTGGTTTTTGTTAATGGTTTTATTTTTGATAGTGTTGTTCCATAGGTTTGTCGTTCATTGTCATGGTTTTAGTCTGGGCTGTGGGTTTGGCTTATAGTTATCCTGGTGTCTTTCAGATTTTAATTCTTCAGGTTATTTTCTGTTTCTCATTTTATTTAGATTATGTTCTCTTTTGTTTCAGCTATATTCGTATCTGGTTCTTCAATGTCTGATCATGTCTGGTGTCTCGCCTTGATTGTTTACCTTATTCTCATTTCTGTTATATTTCTAGTTCCTACTTTTTCTGTTTGCTTGTCTGTTCTTCTTTATAGTGTCCTGATTCTGTCTTGCCTGCCTTAGCCTTGTTTCTTATTTATTTATTTATCTTTATTTTCCCTTCTGGTCTTATTCTTGTTCTAGTTTGTTTATTTGTTTTTCGTTTTGTCTAGTCTGCTCATGTCTTGTCTCCAAAGTTCCAAGCCTTGATTATCATTTATCCTTGTGCGTCCATCTTAGGTTCTAGTGTTTACGTTTTAGTTTTTATTTATGTTGAGCAGGTTCTGTTTCTTATTTATTAGATGTCAGATTTTATTCTTATTTGCATTTGTTCCTGTAGTCTCCATCTGGTCTGTTTCTCCTGTTAAGTTCTTCACCTCAGTCTTGTCCTTGTTAATTTAGTTCATGTTTTTCACCTGTGTTACCTGATCAGTTATCCTCTTCACCTGTCTCGTGTGTTATTTAAATTGTAGTCATCTCTTTGTCAAATGCAAGATTCTTGTGTATTTTTACATCAGTTAGTTTGGTGAGCACCCATGTTTATGTCAAGTCTTGTTTAAATTAAATAAATCTTCACCATGCCTCACATAAGTGGCCATTTGTGTTGTGGTTCTTCCGTACCCTTACCTTTGTTATCACCAATCATAACAAAAGCCCACAATGGTCACTGCATTAACTTTGAAACTGATAAAAGTAAAAATAAATAAAAATTTACTGAAAATTAACCAATGAAAATCAGACATTGCTTTTGAATTGAACTTCAGCAGTCATTTTAAAAAAACAAACTAATGAAACAGACCTGAACAAAAATTATGGTACCTGTAACTTAATATTTTGTTTCTCAACCTTTTGAGCCAATCACTGTAATCTAATGATTTCTGTAGCTGTCAATGAGACTTCTGCACCTGTACACAGGTTTTTTGGCCCACTCCTCATGGGCAAACTGCTCCAGTTGTCTCGAGTTTGAAGGGTGCCTTCTCAAAACAGCATGTTTCAGCTCCTTTCACAGATCTTCAATAGGATTTAGATAAGGGCTCATAGAAGGCTAGTTTAGAATAGTCCAATGTTTTGCTCTTGGCCATTCTTGGGTGTTTTTAGCTGTTGGAAGACCACGACCTGCAACTGATGTCATGTTTTCTGACACTAATCAGCACATTTCTCTCCAGAAGGCCTTGATAGTCTTGAGATTTTATTGTACCTTCCACATATTCAAGACACACTGTGCCACATGCAGCAAAGCAGCCCCAGAACATAGCCGAGCCTCCTCCATGTTTCACAGAAGGGACAGTGTTCTTTTCTTGGTATGCTTCATTGTTGTGTCTATGAACATAAAGCTGTTGTGCCTTGCCAAATAGCTCCAGTTTTGTCTCATCTGTCCAAAGGACATTCTCCCTGAAGCTTTGTGGCTTTTCACCATGCATTGTGACAAATTCCAGTCTCGCATTTTTATGATTCGCTTTCAACAGTGGCGTCCTCCTTGGTCCTCTCCCATGAAGTCCACTTTGGCTCAAATGACAGAGGGCGCAATCTGACACTGAATCAGTTTACCTTTAATTTCTTTGGAGGTTGTTCTGGGCTCATTGGTTACCATTCATATTATAATATGTGCAGCTGTAATCACAGAAGCATCAAGGTGTTTGAAGATGGTCTTATAGCCTTTACCTTTAACACGCTTGTCTATGATTTTCTTTCTAACCTCCTGGGACAACTCTGTCCTTCGATTCCTGTAGTCCAGGTTTAGTGTGATACACACCATGTCACCAAACAGCACAGTGCCTACTTGTCACCCTTTAAATAGGAAGCATGACTGATCACAAGCTTGAAGACACCTGCCCCTATGGTCAAATGATTGTAAAATATTTTTCAGAGGTACCATCATTCAAGTCATATTGGTGACCATTGTGGGTTTTTCTGTCTTTAGCAGAGGAGTACCAACAATTATACCAACAATAATTGTAATCCTGCTAATAACCTAGTTATTTAATTCAGGTGTGTTGAAGCAAGGACATAAAAATTACAAGACAATGGCCCTCGAGAATTGGAGTATGAAACAGCTGAGTTTACCCATTTGTTATGTATTCCATGTGCCTTGGTGAATACCAAGGGTTACTGAGTTACCCTTGGGTTACTGAGATATGAAAGTAATTGCATTGTGTTTTTAAATACTTATTACACAACATCCAAGTTTTTTTTACACAATTGTGTGTGTTCAGAACCGATAAACAATGAATTTGTTTAAGGAGAAATACCACAGAGAACAGAGCTGAGTTCAGAGGAGGTCAGACCGAAGGAGGAGAAAACCAACTGTGCTGACAGACTATAAAATGGAAAGCATCTTCCTCTCTTGGAGATTCACTGTTCAGATTTGGTGTGCAAGGTGAAGCAATCAGATTTAGGGAAAAACCTGATAATGGCATCATTAGAAACAGAAGCACACTGATCATAAAGATATTAAACCACAATGTGTCACTGTTAGCATTTGCTTTTGGAAAATCAGTTTGTCTTTTTTGCTCCAAAACATAAAGGGGATTTCTGCCCATTGAGCTAACTCCTCTCAGTTTGTTTTAATCCATTTCATAGGACGTGGCCAGTGTTTTCCTTCTTTATATGCAGTTTTTTCACCAGTTTTTGACAATGTAGAGAGGTTATAAGCCTCAAAAAGAATGGAGGATTTGTCATGATGTGTGGTTGGTTGTGTCAGATCAAAATGCAGACAGGCAAAGCCACCAAGTAGTCACTGAAGATTTAACTGAAGAACACAAAAACACAGGAGGACACAGGAATCCAAAGCAAAGACAAAACATGAATCCATGGAGCAAAACAGGAAGCTCAAACAGAGACACAGGCACCAGTAACAGGAGGAAAGACTTGTAGCAAATAGAAGGAACCAGCAAGGAGTGGGAGAAGGAGAGGAGCTTAAATACTGGGGAAGTACTAAGTAAAAACAGAAACAAGACCAATCTAATCAATATGCAGGAGAATAAACATAATCTAAAAATAAACTGAAATACTCAACCTAAGAACTGGACAAACAAGAAATAAACTAGGATAAGTGAAAATAAGAATTCAACAGTAAAAAACAACTAAAGCAAGAGTCCAAAAGAGGCTGGACCTGACAGGATTATATACTTTTTATGGATTAAACATTAGTTTTATTAAATAAAATATGCTATTAATCAATGTCAAATCAATCAATCAATCAGCTCATAGGCTGTTGGATGTTTGGCGGTTTCTTTTCCCTGCTATTTGAAACCCAATTGTAGGTCTCATTAAGAAAACATTACCATATATAAAAACAACACAACTGAATTTTAAAGAAGATCAGACTTGTCTGTAGACTCAATTGGGCACAAATTCTGGGTTCTGTGTGTGTCAGCTGGCCAATCCTCCATTGTCTCCCTGACTTCACAGTCTTTGTACTGACTCAGCACTAACAGCACACAGAAGTCGGAGGAATGTTTTGCCACATCTGTATAGATAGGCGTTTGAAAAGTAAAAAAAAATTTTTTTTTTTTTTTTTAAAAACTGTAAAATCTTTTTTCCTAAAACCCTTTTAAAGGAGATTGTTCCAGAAAGAAACAATACAACCAGCTGGAAGCAGATGTTAAGGTCCCAGAGTGGCACAGAAACATTCTTAGCAGGGGCAAGCACAAGGTCTCTTTTAGTCACTTGAGTTTTAGCCTCACAGAAAAAAAGATAGTTACTTTGAACACTTGTCACTTAACACAGAGAGAGCTCAGAGGGATCAAAAGAGAAAAACCTAACTGTAAGATAAATGCATGCAGAAAATTGCACAGAGAACAAAACACAAGAAATAAGAAAGAAACTAAACACAGAGGAATCAATCGAATATGGCAAGACCTTATTAACAATAATAAACAGCCCAGAAATGATCAGAAAACAAACACAAGAACAGCAAAACACAAAAACCCAATGAGAATGAGGACAATAAGGTTTGTATGATTGTAATCTGACTAAATTTGAAAAAGTCAAAGTGTCATGACTGATTAGCAATTCACTGTATGTGTTTAAATAGGTAGTACTAGAACATTAAAAAGGGTTTGTGGTGCAGTCCACATTGTTGTTTCAGTCTGAGGTTTAACAGGTGAGGAAAATTTGCAATTAGATTGTACAGCAGAGTCAGCCAGTCAGGTTGAGTAGGAAGCTTGAGAAAGAGAATGTAATAAGCAACAAATTACTTCAAGACATATATGAAAAGTAGCACATTCACATAATATTCAGCTGGGTTTAACATTTAGCTTTCTCAACCAAATCTCTAATAACAACCCACAATCTTGAGGTCTGTTTTATCTTTACGAGCAGGCGTTCTGCTCAAATTCTGGGTTTTCCCTGCAAAGCCGCTCTCGTTACAAACGGAAAAAACTCGTAAAATTCACAAAAACAAGTTTAGATTAAAAAAAATAAAAAAAAAAAAAGCTCAGACAACAGACACACCACTTCAGCAACGGGCTACAAGTCATTAAAGAGCTGGAAAAGAAATATGACATCTCAAGTGAAGCATACCAGACCTTACATGTAAGTATTACTTAATTCCCTTAAGAAAAGGCAAAAATAATTATAATTGTTTCTTAATGCTCAAGAATTTAATATGAATACTAACTAGGTTCATGCTGATAAACCATTTTTCTCCTCAATTCATCAGCACATTTAGAATTTACTGGAGGAGACTCTCAAAACAGTCGGTGTCAGCAGAAACCAGAGAAACCAGGTTACAGTGAAGCAATGGTCAGCAAAGTATTACGGGTAGTAATCTGGATTTATCACTCAATAATCCGCTAACAGCAGCATGTTCAAGAGAGCAGATGCTCAGGGACGGTGACACTTTACGTCAACTCAGCCTTTGTGGTGATGAAAAACAGGCAACTGAAGTAGGGCACACAAGTACTGAGACAAATGTTCAAAGTTTCTGCTTTGCCAGAATACCACAGACTCTTAAAGAGGCCAGTGGCCTCTTTAAAATGTGACACTCTTCTAACAAAGATCAGTGTAAGCAAGTGCGTGGAACAAAGCAGGTTGTGTGAGATAGGCAGATGGTTTTTCAAAGCATTAGTGGATGGTGTCTTGATAAGAAAATGCAGAAATGCATTCTGGTAAGTTTTATCTTCTTCTGTCTGTTAATATATATGGAAATAATCATGCTTTCAGGATGACTTTTACATTTAGTTGATAACATTCTCATACAGAATTTGTTTATGATGATTTATAATCACAGTCCCATATTAAAGCAGAATAATATTTTTTTCTGTTTAATCTGATAGGGGGGATTTGTCAAAGTTGCTATGATGCACTTCTGAAAATGTTATTGACAGGAAAACCTGCATTGAGAAAGGAGAGACGATAAACTGCTCTTCCTCCTCATGTTGGCCAGATTGCTGCCTCTTTGCTGGAAACAGATAGATGAGGTACAGTCATTTTCTTCATGTCTTGCAACCTTCAAATTTTTTAAAGATCTAGCCTATGATTTTTGACAATAGTATGTTTTTTCTCAACTGCTGATAGGGTCCTCCAGTTTCAGAAAGATGAGCTGAGATGAATCTCTTGTTAGCCAGTTGGAGATGCATTATTGGGATCCTTTGTTTTTCCATTTCTGGTGAGTCGACAAAGCTATCCATGTCTTCCTTTCTCATTATTTACTCATAAATTCTTTATTTTTAAATAAATACACAAGAAACTGAGTCATGTTTCTGAATTTTCAAAAATGGTTGTTGTCTCTGTTGCACAGGCTGCCCTCTGCTCCCTGCAGACTGTGTGGACATCAGTCCCCGCGGCTATCTGACCGCAGAGCCAGCCACGCTCTTCCTTATTGGTTCAAACCTCACCGTGTACTGCCATGCTTTCAAATGTGAACAGGGGTGAGAATATTTGCCTTGAAACTTTGATGAGTACAGAATATATCTGTTTGCACTCTGCAGTGGCAAATCTTGCAAAAATGCCACCCTGGGAGAGCCCCTACTTCTGTATCCCCTGGCTATCCATGCACTTAATCAGACACCCACCTGAAAGCTGTTTTTTTATGATAAAGATAATATCAACTAATATATTGCTTTATTGAATGTTAGTCCTGTGCTTCACAAAAATAATTTTATAGATGACCTGACAGCATATTGAGCTTTTCAGGCTTCTCACAATTAGTGGTGGTCTCAATGACAAAGAAAAACATTGAAAATAATTCTTAAGCTGTGTTTAAAGAAACTCTGTTCACTGTAGAAGTTTAGGTTTAATCAATCTAGGTATTTTGAATTTTGAACTGCGGATAATTGGTCAGATTTTTTAAATAACAGTAAACAAGCCCTTTAATTTGTGATGACTTAGAAGAATCAAGCCTGGCATTAGCTTCAGCATCATTTCATATGCCCTGAATCAGACATCAAGCTCAGCGTAATTAGAGAGGCTTTAAATCAGACACTTAGTTCAAGCATCAATACCAGAGCAACAAATTAGACACGAGCTTCAATGTCATCAACCAGCTATGGTATACAGGCATATTTTCTGACAGTGCTCACAAGCTGAACAGCGCAGGCTGCTGTTCCCCATTCACTGGATATGCAAACAATCAACAGAAAATGTGTTTTGAGTGCAACTAAGATTACTTTTTTTTCCAAAGTAGAAATAGAAATAGAAATATCCTTTATTGTCTCACAGTGTGGAAATTCAGGTGTAACAGCAGCTTTGGGTACATAGATTCGCACAAAGATTAAAAAATGTGTAACAACAAACAAAATTAGTAATGTAAGAAGAATGTACTGTACATTAAGGACAAAGTTATTATTATTATTAGACTATTATTATTATTATTAACTTAAATGCACTGTGCAGTTATCAAAAACTGAGATACTCCGATCCAAGGAATGTGCAACTGAGTAGGATTTTTTTTTTTTTTAATGTATATAATGTGTGTGTGTATTTGTGCATTAAAAGACAACAGACTATTTACAATATCTAAAAACTTAAAACTGTGCAAGCAACAGAGATGTGCAAATAACAGCAGAATTGTTATTTAAGATGAGTAAAACTGTACAAATAACATCCGGGATGTAAACACTTATTGAGTTTGTTGGGAGCAGTGATTATTATAGAGTCTAACAGCTGCTGGGAGGAAGATCCTCCTAAAACACTCCTTTGTTCATTTCAGATGAAGCAGTCTGTCACTGAAGGAGCTCTCCAGCTCAGTGACAGCTTCATGCATGGGGTGGGAGACATTGTACATCAGTGAGGTTATTTTAGCCAGAGTCCTTCTGTCTCCCACCTGCAGCGTTATTTGCTATATGCTTTATGTGCTATTCAAATGCTGCTTGTGACCCTTAGACCTATGCAATCATACATTAAACCTCTTCTGTTTTTCCTGAATGATACATTCAGATATTTTAAAAAACCCATCTAGTTGGAGGTTTTACCAGAGGGGGTGCTTTTGAATAGGTTTAACACTTGACTTCTGTGTTATTGACTTTCAGGTCAAAAATGTACCTGGACCTGAATAACCAGAAAGTAAATCTGTCAAAAAGAGTCAACTGCACCACAACAATATTCTACCTGCCCCGTGTATGGAAGCCGCAGTCGAAGGTGGTCTGCAAGATGAAGACCAATCAGCTATCTGCTCCGCAAGTCATCAGTGGCCTGGACCTACGTGCTGGATGTATGTACACTTTACTTCAATACAGGACAGGGTGGGTAGGGGTTGTAGGAGAGGGTGGGGTAGTAAGTATTTTAATCTTCTCACACAATTAAAGTAACCAATATTTCGTACTGAAGTATAAATTACATAATTTTACTTAAATTAAAAATAGGTTATTTTTTTGTAAGGATAATATAATTGGCTTTTACTAAATCTGACAGTAATCTTTTAAATGCACCCTCTGCTAAATTCTGCCCATTAAAAAACTAAACAGTACCAAACCAAAATATTGTTTTGTTGTTGCATATTAAAGCGTACTGGCCCACTATATTGTGAAGTAATGAGTAATAAAGAATACACTGTTCCATTTTAGAACTTGCGTAATTATTCTCTGTCTCCCTATGGTTTAAATTCATTATGGCTGTTCAAAATCATTTAGGAATTAACATTTTTAAAGTTGTTTATATACACTCATCTTCAATAAAATAGAATATTATTAGAAAGTATAGCTATTTCACTAATTCAATTCACTAAGTGAAACACATTGTCTAGATTAATTGCACACAGACTGACGTTTTCAAGCCTTTATTTATGTTAATTATGATTGTTTCTGGCTTACAGCTAATGAAACACAACATTTAAGATTAGAATATTACATTAGACCTATAAAAATAACATTTTTAAGACAGAAATATGGGCTTAATGAAAAGTGTTGTTTTCAGAGGGCCTTTTTAATCTGAAAAATAAGACTCACTGGAACATATATTCTAATTTATTGAATGTGACTGTGTATTCCAGTTTGAAATAATCTCTAAAATATTACACTTAGTAACTGTAAATTTACTTATTACATCAATTTACATCCAGCAGATACACAGAACTGGACTAAAGTTTCAAATCAGTCCAAACAGCATTATATTTTTCCCACAAAATTGCCAGACTTTCTTGTTTTTTGTTTTTTGTTTTTCTGAGCCTGCTTTTTTACTCATTTTGTCCTCAAAATGAGAACTTGCACCTGACCATGATATTATTTTGTTCAGTTTGTGTTTTGAAGAACTGGATAAGTGGTGGGCAGAATAAAAGGGTTTTGACTAAAAACTCTATTTACAGAATGTGCACAGAATCTGTACAACAGATCTTTAAGATATGAGATGTATCATTCAAAAACCAAACCTGAAAAATCTATCATTTTTCTCTTGGTTATGCCATGAGTTCAGCTGTTAACACTGTAAGAAATCACCTTCTTTGAGGGTGATGTTTCATGGGTCAGAGAAAGTGACTAAGCAAAAAAACAAAATGTGTTATGTTGGGCTGAAAATAAGTGAAAAGCAGCTAAAGAAAAAAAAAAGAACTTTCAGAGATCCTGAACTTTAATTAACAATTCCATAATTTTTGCAAAGCAATCACGCTCTTTGAAACAATTTAAAGAAATTATGGATAACTCAAGAATTTTGCACAATACTGTACATTTACTAATAACTTTCAGTTGTAAAATATATGACTTCTCTAATCTAGTGTAAAGTCTGTTGTTACAGATGGTCTTGTTTTGCTGGAGGTTTCTCTTTTGTTAAAGGGCGTTGTTCCTTTCCTCTACTGCCTTATGCTTGTTGAAGAGGAGGGATTGCTGCTAAATCAGTGACTCAAATGCAGACAGCCAGACTTCCCATAGATAACTTTTCACCATTTGGCATAATATGAGCAGCTAAATCTAATTATAACGTATTACAATTAAATGGACATGGGCTGTATGTAACTGAATATGACTGTGATTTTGTCAGTGGATGGATCTGAACTGCATTTGGACTCAAATGGGTATTATATAACTGGATATGAACTGGACCTTTGTGTTCTGTGAACTGTCTGCAGATGACATTTGTTGTGGCTTGGCCCTGTATGAATGACCTGGATAGAGCTTTTTTTTTTTTTTTTTTTTTTTACATTATTTGCTTCTTTAGCTGCGTTATAAACAAGTGCCAAAAGAGAAAGCAAGATTCTTAAAACTGTAGTCAGGTGAAAGCTCCCTTGAGTGGCTTCAATGATATCACTACATGTTTCAAATATTGACTGTTTTTCAGTTGTCATTGGTCACAGAGTGCAGAACAGATACATTAAAGTTAAACTAATCTTACAAAGCATGAACCTGAACATTTATTCTTGCTTCCAAATTAAAAAAATATTCTCCTTTGCTTTTTAATATTATAACAGTTCCCCCTGACAAGCCTGCAAATATTAGCTGTGAAACAACAAGGAGTTCTGACATGATACGCTGCTCGCTGAACAGAGGACGGGAAACATACCTCGACACATTCTACAACATTTCAGTCCACAGGTACTGAGTTTTGGTTTTTATTTGTTTCTAAGTCAGCATGTGCTTTTGACCTCGTTTTTCCTTTCCTTTTTTATTATCAGAGAGAATGAAATTCTTTTAGATCTAATCCAGAACGGTGAGGAAATCAGCATACCACGAGCCATCTTAGAGGAAAACACTAAACACACGCTGACCGTTACTGCTTACAACCACCTTGGAGCATCCTGGTCAGACCCGTTCATCTTTTCTGTGGCAGATATAGGTAACGCTTAAACATTAATTCATTGAGAGTGCATTGACGCAATAATAGCTTTGAATTTGAATTTTTAAGTCAGAATTATCACAGTCTGTTAAGGGTTGACTCATCTGTGGATTGTTTAGTTCAATCAGTTGTTTTCTCCCCAGTCTGACTAATTTGACTTTCAGTAAAGTGTTTCTCTATGTGTAAAGTATGTCAAGACGGAACAGTTTCCTTTTTCTCTCTGCTATCTGCCCACTGCATGCCTTGTTTGAACTTTTGAAAGTTAAGTGACAGTAGCTGCTTATTAGATTAAAGAGCCTTGAAAAATTATCATTCAACTTCATACATCAGTGTATTTTATTGGGATTTTATATGATATACTAACAGAAAGTAGTGCAAAATTGTGGAAAGAAAATGATGCATGGTTTTAAAATCTTTTCACAAATAAATACCTGAAAACTGTAGTGTGCACTGGTATTTAGCGCCTCCTGAGTCAAAAATGGGTTAAACCATATTTTTATTGAAGATTTGGAGTGTGTTTTTATTTATGTATTGTTGGAAGTCTTCTGGAGTATGTCTACCAGTGAACATCTAGATACTGATATTTGCTTTTCCTTCCCCGCAAATCAGCTTAAGCTTAGTCAGAATAAATAGAGATCTTTTGAACATCAATTCCCAGATTGGTTTTAATCTGAACTGCGTCATTCTAGGATCATTGACCTGCTGGAAGGTGAGCCTGCTCCTAGTGTCAAGTCTTCTGCAGGTTTCTCCCTGATTTTCTTCCAGGATTACCTGTCTATTTTTAAAAGAAACCTCTCACAGCTTGATGCTGCCACCACTGTTTCACCAAAGCGATGTTGTGGAAGAAGGTGCTCTGGTCTTATCTGACCAGAGCACCTTCTTCCACATACATATTCGCTGTCTCCCCTACATGACTTGTGGGAACACTACAAACAGGCTTCCTGTCAACAATGCTACTCTTCAGATGATGAATCGAGCAGTATTGCAGGTTCAAACAAAAGGATGTTTCACATCTTAAACCTGCTTTAAACATTTTTTAACAGCTTTATTTTTGACCGTGTGTGTTCTTTACTTCTAACAATTCTGTTTGTTTACTAATGTTCTAAAAACCGTCATTTTCTTCATAGAAAATCTGGATTTATATTGAGATTATCTCACACACAGGTGGAACCTATATATTAAATAGATGGCTTCTGAAAACAACGGTTGCGCAGGACTATATTTGGAGTATCTGAAATGAAACGTACATCACACTTTCCAGATTTTTGTTTATTTTTTGTTTTTTTTGTTTATTAATAATTTTGAAAATCATTAATCCTTTTTCTACCACTTCACAACTATGCACTACCTTCTGTTGGTCTGTCATATAAAATAAAATATGTTGAAGTTTGTGGTTGTAAAAGTTCAAGCTAAATGTTTAAGAAGAATGAACCTTTAGATCTGTATTTTTTCAGCACATTTGCAGTTGCTTGTTCAGATTATGTTATTGTTGTTTTATATTTTAGTTATACTAGAGACCCCTCATATAGTTAAGGTGGAGTTTATGCATGACTCCATGTCAGCCATGCTGCACTGGAACACCTCTGAGTCTTCAATGCGCCTCAGACCCCAAATCAGGCTCCAAGGAAATAATAACTGGGTAAAGTGATGTCAAGACAGTCTTGCTAGCTTTATAGTTCTTCTTCTTTAAATCTTCCCAGGCAATAACCTAAAAATCTCGACATTTTCAGGAGCAGAGAGAGGGAGTAGAGATCAGCGAGGGTCTGATACAAGTGGACAACCTAAGGCCTCTGACTGAATATGAGTTCCAAATCAAAACTTGTGCCTCCCCATCAGGACAGACACATACCCCAAGCTTTAAAATCAACCAAAAAGCCCTCTGCAGCAAATGGAGCTCATCTGTGAGGAAGATGAGTCCTGGAAAAGGCAAGCTCACAACTCTGACCTATATGGAACCAAATTGGTCTTTATGTGATACCCTAGCAGAGAAACTTCACACTACTTGTATGTCTTTCCAACAGCTCCATCTCAGCAGCTACATGTGTGGAGAACCTTAGGAGACCAGGCCAAACATGGGCTAAGGAATGTTACTGTTTTCTGGAAGGTATTGCCATGGATCTTGTTCCATTGAATTAAGAATATTTGTTGCTAATAATCTTCCAAACATCCCTATACTTAAGCTACATGTTGGATTTTTTTTTTTCTGACCAGTATTTTGTGATTGTTGAATTCAGAACATGTCTGGTTTGATCCCTGTTTTACATTTTTAAACAGGACCTGCTTACATTAATATTATGTTCCAAATATTTTACATTTTCAGTCTCCTGTACCATTCCTGTATCTTTTTGTCCTATATCTGAATAAGTTTACTGTACAATTTTGATGTACAACAGTTAGGTATTCAGAAAAAAGTATTTCCCATGCATTTCATAAATTGACCTCCATGTGTGTTTATGCTACATTTGCAAGCAGGTGGGTCAAGATGAAGATGTTACCCTGATTTTTTTTTTTTTTTTTTTTTTTTTTTTTTTTTTTGGAACCAGAAATAAATCAGTTAATGAAAGATTTGATAACATTTTCCTTTAATCTGAGATGTATGTTTCCTATTAGGCTTCTTACATTATAAGTTAGATAACTTGGTGTGTGATTAAAAAACCTTTTCATGATTAATTTTCTGGTTAATCCCTGGTCTGTCATGAGGCTTCACCTGCTTGTTCTATCTGTGATGCTTCAATAACAAAAATAAATTACGTAATCATGCTGTTTTGATCGTCAAAGACACTTATAGTTAGGTTTTGGAGAGTATTTAATTGCCTAAAAATAACAAATAAGACAAAATAAAATAAATAAATAAAAACTTTGGAATAAATAAGTAAATAAATGACAAAACATCTCTTTCTCAGCCTCCACCTTTAGAGGACTACAGTGGTGAATTGCTGCTGTACAGCATGCTTCTGGATAATGGCCATGAGAAAATCTGTCCTGCTGCTTCCAGCCAGTGTTCAGTTGAGGCACCAGTGGAGGTTCAAGGACTGAACATTAGTGCAGTGACCTCCAGTGGGATGTCTCCACCAGCTTTTGTAGATCTCAGACAAGCAGGTAAAATAAAATTACACAAAGGGACTAAAAAGTTTCTAACATTTTAAATTTCTGTGGTAATCACTAAACTGTCTCGATTGTTTAGGCATTTCTGAATCTTTCTTGGTAAAGTTGGCTCCAACAGCAGACGACAGAACTGTTCATGTTTCCTGGTCTTCAACAGTTTGGAAAGATCTTCTGTACTGTGTAATAGAATGGGAAAGCACGCCTGCAGCGGGGCTGCAGTGGAAAAAGGTGGCCAAAGATCTAAAAGACACAAAAATCACAGGTATGGCCAGTCATTCAATCACATATATGCATTTTTTTATTATTAAAATAAGACAAATGAGATAAAAAAAACATTTTATGAATATTCTGGATTTGCTTCATCTTCTCCAAATACCTTAAACAGGACAAAATGAAAATAAATGAATAAGGAAATATTACTGTGAGATCCTAAAGTCCTTCACCAGTTGCTCTTGTAGAGAAGTTTTTTCATTAATAGGATTTTCCCTCTTAGTTTAACTGTTCTTGTATTTATCTGGGTCAGATTGAAATGTGTGTTAACCATCACAAATAAACTCAGAGGATAATGTGCAACCAAATTTAGGAGGCAGTTTTCGTAGATCTATAGTTGTAGTTTGATTCTTTTAAGAATGTTTGAGTACCAGAAATGTTGAGGACTAATTATTTGGCACTCTCTTACAACAATCATGACGTAAAATGGTTGCCTTTTTGACTCAACTAAAACTTTAATAATGTTAATATACATCTCCCTCTTTGAAATAAGACAGAGAATTATAAACAAGGGAAAATACATGTAACAAATACCTTTAGACTACGGAACAAAATAATAAAGAGGGCTGCACAGTGGGGCAGTTGGCTGCACTATTGCCCTGCAGTAAGAAGGTCATGGGTTTAAATCCCAGCCTGGGGTCTTTCTGCACAAAGTTTGCAGGTTGTCCCTGTGCATGTGAGGGTTCTCTCCGAGTACTCTGGCTTCCTCCCACAATCCAAAAGCATGGCTCTTAGGTTAAGTGGTTTCTCTAATTTGCCCTTATGTATGAATGTGTGTATGGATGGTTATTTGCTCTGTGTTTGCAGGATGTACCCATTGACTGCTGGAAATAGGCACGAGCCACCCCCCAAGCACAAGAGGGTATAGGCAATGGATGGATAAATTATAGTTATCTGTGGTAGTTGGGTGTTTTGATCAAAGTTTAGTAACTTGTTGAAATGACAATAATATTTGAAAAAATACTGAAGAAAAATTAGTCAACAAGACAAAACTTAGAACTACAAAAAAATAAATTTTTAAGTCATTTCTTAATCTTCATTGCATGCTTATGACCTCTCCCTATAATACAAACAAAATAAAAATTTAATTGTGGTTTTTAGTTCAGGTTCTCACCGCCCTTTTGAAAACTTTCTGCCATAAAGTGACCAATCAGCAGAAACACAATATGAGTTTTAAAAGTGGTCGAACAGCGCCCTCGTGTGGTCGCTGTTTGGTATAATTATTTCTTGATCTACTTGTCTCAACCTCACCGCAGGCTGTTTAGAAAGTATATTTCACACCCATAAACCAGAGGTAGTGAACAAAGCTACCAGCTTAATGAATACAGTGGTGGTTTCATCTTCATACTGCGTTTCAGGTTTGATGGCAGGTGTGAGGTACAACGTGTCTTTGTATGCTGTAACCACCAGAGGCGTCAGTGCTCCAACATCCAGACTGGTCTACTCCAGAGAACAGAGTAAAATAGATAGCTTCTCTGCTTTGTTTTACAGTCTGCCCCAACTATTCTCTCATGATTGTGTCTCCATGCATATTTGTTTCAGAGCCATTTTCAGCTCCCATGCTCTATGTGTGGATCCATGAGGTCAGACGGATCCTGCTCCAGTGGGACGAGTTGCCCCTAGACCAACAAAGGGGTTTTATCACAAAGTACACAGTGTATTTGGAGACAAAGGACTCCAGCAGCCCAGTGCTCAATGGTGAGCATTTAGTAAAAATACAAACATTCATTCATTGTTTGTACAGTAATTTAATTCCTGTATAAATCCATTTTTATTGGGAGGACTTCAGAGCAGCAAGAAACACAACAGACAGATCAGGGGTATCTGTGGAGAAGTTTAAAGCAGGATTTGGTTATAAAACAATAACCTAAGCTATGAATATATCACAAAGCACTGTTTATCCCAACCTGCCTTGAGAGAATCTTTAGACAGGAAAAGTATTGATTATGCTATCCTCAAGTCTGGCCTTTATGGAAGAGTCACAAGATAAAAGCTGTTTTTGAAAGAAAGTTATAACTTCTGTTTGCAGTTTGCTACCAACCATGTAGGGGAAAAATATGGAAGAAGGTGCTCTGATCAAATGAGGCCAAAATGTATGTTTTTGGTATGTGTGGTGGAAAACTAATACTATAGCTTACCTTGAATACACCATCCCCTTTGTTAGATATAGCGGTGGTTGCATCATACTGTGGGGATGATTCTCTTCAACAGGGAAAGGAAAGCTGTTCAAAGTTGATGGTAAGATGAATGAAGCAAAATACAAAGAAGTTCTGGAAGAAAAGCTGTTAGAGGATGTAAAAGACTTGAGACTGGGGTTGAAGTTCAACTTCCAGCAGGACAACCACCCTAAACATACAGCCAGAGCTATAGATCAAAGCATATTATTGTATTAAAATGCTTCATAATTTCAGTGAAATTTGGTTTTACAAAGTGCTGAATCCTCTACCAAATGAAGTGAAAGCAGATTCACATGTTTATGTTGAAACATGTGATTTGATCAGAGTAGTTTCTGATTTGCCCTAAGTTGTCTTATTGTCATAAATATCAACTCATAGAGCCAATGAGGCTTCATATACAAAAGCCACTCCAACATTTCTCACTTTGACAAAATTTAATATTGTATACTGTTTCTTAAAAGGTTGGTGTCTTCCACACAGGACTTTGGCTTTTTGAAACAACAAAAAAAGTACTTTTGTAGCAAACCTATACCCTAAGTCAATAGTAAACCTGTTGTTTCAGCATGTTGAGCATGGTGGTTAGGCTTACATGTTGATTCGTGTCTCTTTAAGAATCCTACAACCACAGGTCCTCTCTTCCTTACTTTTTCTACATATTTATATCATCCTTTCTGTTTACTGTAATAACCAAACTGCAACCTTCTAGTATACTGTAGATTCCTTGATCATTTACAGGTTGTCTTTGTGTTGACACTTCAACTGGATAATGTTCTGATGAGTTATTTTGATTCAACAACTTCCTCCATGCTCTGTGTCATCAAGTCTCTGTATAGGCCTGTGACTTCCTCTGACATGTCTACACGACAAGCTCTTTCATCTTGTTCAGTCGCAGAGTCAGTGCTGTGTGTTCTTAAGTCTTCTTGCTCTCACAAGCGGACATCCTCTTTTGCAGAGTTACCGCTTTGCTTTCCAATGCGGACATCTTCTTTTAGCATTAACAAGCTTTCAGCAGGGTTCCTACAAAGTTGTAATGTTAAAAGCCTTTCCAGACTCAATTTTCTATGTGTAGTCAGTTCTTTACTTATTTCATGTTTAATGTACAATACAAAAGTCCATTCACTCTTATTTCCTTTTTCAAATCTCATCCAGACCTGGAAAATACTAAAATCAAGTTCTATACTTTTCTGTCCTGGGATTCCATGGCCAGGCAGCTGCATCCATGTCCTACTTCACCAGGTCAAATTCAAAGCGTCAGATGTAGTGATGCAAGGCATGCCACTAGATTCTAGAGCAATATGGTGACAATCCACTGGACAAGTGTGAATTTAGCAGTTGCCAGGGGAACACTATTTGCTTTACTACATTGTTTTGAGGTAATTAGAGTGATAATCGGTTTTTCAGGAGTTGGGCTCAGCCCCTTTAATTGCAGTGATAGGAACTCAATGCTTTTCCCCTTCATCAAACAAAAACACTTTTGGCATGAATCAAGAGGAGACTGCAGTCTCATCCAACATCAGTGTCTGACCCCACAAATGCATTTCTGGAAGAAAAGGCAAAAAATACCATAAAAACAGAAAAGTAGCAGCTAAGCACAAGGTGGGTCAACATATTAAACCATGGGGATCAAAAATGGGATTTTAATCAAATATACATCTGTGTGAAAACAGACAAGCAAATAATTTTAGCAATATAGTGAAAGGTAATGATTACTCCCCCCATGCTTCTAGTTGAAGATAAAGTTTTCCAACAAGATAATGAAATTAAAGTATGAATGAAACAATGCATTTGTTAAAAATGATGAGTTTCTGGCTGGACCAAAACTGGACCAAGACTGGAAGATGAGCTCGTTATTGAATTTCATGAAGATCGGCAAAACTGCTGCACAAGCAAAATGTGGAGACATCGGAACGAACCAATGGAAAATAAATAAATCAGGGGGCTTAAATATACAGAGGAGGGAGCGGGAATGACGAAAGAACAAGATGAGCTAATGACAGGTGATAAGATGCAGCTGGGGCAAATTAGACAATGATTAGCAGCTGGGATACGGAGAGGAACGGTGGGCTGAGGTGAAGAGAAAATAAAAACAGAAATAAAGAGAATGAAAGGGAAAAGGAAACGTGAGGGCTGTTTCATAAAACTAAGATAGGGTATTAAACCGGGATTTTCAGGGTATCCTGACTCAGTTAAGCCTGGACTCGGTTTCGCAAAAGCAGTAGCACATAAGTTACCATGGTGATTTATCCTGTGTAGTTAGCCTGCTCCAGACCAGACTAACACCCAGGTTTAGTTAATCCCGGTGCCTTATCTGTTCAGTCAGCGGTCATGCCGATCTGAAACCAATGTGTTTTGTCAGTGATTTTGTTTTCTTATTTGTCTGTTTTGGAATTTTTTTTTTTTTTTTTTTTTTTTTTAATCAGCCTGCATTAAAATACCACTGATTCATCTTGACATTCAAGTGCTATTACTATGTTAACATTATGATGTTTGCCTATACTATCATGAAAATTATAATTATCCATGTGGTTCTTGTGACTTCGATTTGGTTTCTGAAGACTTCTGTTGTTCTAAATTTGACAGAAAGTCTGTTAATAGACTGTTGCATGTGTTGAGGGGATTAGAGAAATAGCTGATAAAGAGGCAAAGGTGTTGTAATCAAGCCAGGCTATATAAGTTGTACCTAAACCCACACAATAATTAAAACATGTACTTATTTACATCATAAACATACATTGTGCCTCTATGAAAGGGGCTGCTAATAACAAGATACATCTTATAAGCTCCTTTACTTCTCTTTTGATTGCCATCAAGTTGCCTTTGTGCTGACAGTTAAAGAGGAAATTGTCCCTTCAAAATAAAAGCATCAAAACTCAAACAGGAAGTTAGCTAAATAACACTAAATGAAGGTGATAAGTGCCAAAAGTAATACCCAGTGGTACCACCTGTTACATTATTATGTGCATTAAATTACCTTAACACATCTTATTGTTTCAGATATTCTGTGATGCTGACTGCATCTTGAGCAACATCGAGGCAAAGTGGCCTGGCTCAGTCCAGACACATGAGCCTTTTTTTAATGGCTTAAATAAGATGAAAATGAAATTTGTGAGCAGGTACCTTCTAAGTCATTAATACAAGTCATTTGTACACTGTAGTCAACATGTTATCCACATACTTCCCAGATACTGCAAAATATTCTTATGTTTAATCTTGACCTGTTGTCAGGTCCTCTTTGGTCCAGTCATCTTTGTTCTGTATAAATATTGATACGATGTGTAACAAATAAGAGTAACATGAATTAATCCGCTGTCCGATTCTCAAATTACAATACTGACTTCCACTGTTCATTTTTAAGTTTAAAGTTGTTCATTTGAGCAAATGACAGGTAAATCCTTTAATGAAATTAATATGATGGGGGTTTTTTTTTTATTTAAGAGTGGTTAGAAAATGTATATTTTAGGCTAATTACACATTCAATCGAGCTGCTATTGTTTGCTATTATAGTGGCAGTGTTTCCTTCAGTGTTTCCTATGATGTGCTTCAATTCCCCATAATCCTCCATCAAAAGATGTTACTCATTACTCCTCCTGAGTCTGGTTTGGCCTTCATGGAATGGATAAAGCCAGAATGAACTGATCACGTTATGTCAACCCAAGATTTATCTCATCCTGGATTTCTGAATTCTCTGTTTGTGAAACAGCGCTTTGTGAGCCGAAAACAGAAATAAATACTAGTTTAATGAAACAAATCCAAAACACAAACAGTGAGAATAACTTAACTAACACAAGGAATAAATTAAGATGTGAAGAGATAGGAAAAACAAACAATAAAGAATAGATCAAAAGAGAAAACAACTGAAACTAAAAGTCCAAACAACAAAAGGATTATAACAGCATTTTAATAAATAGTGCATACATTATTAAAATATCATACTCTGAAGTAGTAATAGAGGTACTAGTTTAGTGTACTACAATTGGAAATTGAAAGATAAAAAAATAGCTAACATGTTATAAGAAAGGCAAATCTTAAATATATAAAAAACAAAACAAAACAAAAAAAATTTAATAACTTCAAGGAAATGATGTGAGGAGGAAAATCTGTTTCCAAACAAACAAGCAACAACAACTTGATCATATCCGATCTTGAACTTAAACGGAGCCTCTCATTCACAATAAAGCTTGATGTTGATTTGAAAGTGTGGAAGGAAACACAACTTTGTCATGAGTTTCCTGTTCTTGCTCATCATCACTTCAGCCTGTCCTTGCCCTCCTTTAACAGTGATTACTTTTTGTTTGCTTGTACTTCACCTTGGTCTCAAACAAAGGCTTCTTCTAACACCTGTAAGCATACAGGTGTGGTAAATTATACATGCAGCAATATGCATACATTGTGTCTCAGCACAAACCACACTTACATAATGGAAAGCATGCAAGTGGCAATCCATTGATATTCCCCTCCCTCAAAGTTTCAGTGCATCAGCAGGGTTTTTTTCTCGCTCTGGCTTCCCGTAACGAAAAGAAATACAGATGTTGAGCTCAAATTATTATTTCTCTGTTATTGCTAATCACTCTTTCAAACAGCAAAAAACAAAGCAACCTAACAACAAAGCCAATATCTGTTCACAATAAAGACAAAGCAATCCAATTATCAGAACACCTGTTATTGAAAAGTCCTTCAATTTTACTTTTTTAATAATGTGAGGAGTTTTTGACATTTGAAAAAGATGTTCAGTAGCAAAAAAACTAAAGAGACAAGCAAGTCAAGTTGATGTCATTTTCACAGCATCTTTAGATTTATCGAGAACTTGTTCTGACCACAAACAGGAAGCCATGTGGCTTCATGCACACATGTGTTAGAAGAGGTTGTTACCAACTAGCTTGTGTTATTCACTATTTGTGGAACTTGACATTGAGAGCACCTCAGAGCCTACCTCTTTCCTCTTTCTAAAGTGTCATGTGCTCACTGAAAGACCTGTGTTTTCTTTTTCAGTGTTAGTCTGGTTGAAGGTTTTTGCATAAAATGATTCTGATGTATTCTTTATTGTTAGCCTGTTTCATCTCCTTCCTAATCTCATTTGCAGGATTTTCTTTTGCCTGGTTTATTTTATCTTGTATTTGTGTAAAGAAACTATAAAATGTCATCATTATCCACACATTAATCCCCGCCGCTGTTGTCAAGTATTAGTTGGTAGTCATTTGATTGGTTTCTGGATCCAGGCACGAATTATGATGATTAGTTACAACAAAGCAAGTTTATGCATTATCCTATCTACTCAAGCCACCTGCTGTTTGTGTTTTCTACGGATTTGTTTTTTCCCCCAAAATTTAATATGGCAACGTTTCAGTATTTTGATTCAAAGTAATAGAAAAGTTAACAGTGAGTGAATTCTAAGTTGCATCAAACTCTTAAAGGTATCTTAGGCTTTTGGATGGGTGTAGTAAGAACAGAAATTGTTTCAGTCAATATGCAGAACTGCGTAGCTTCCTCAGCCTACAGTCTGTGGGTCAGTATTGACTGCACATGTTCATGTTCTCTGATGTTCTCTCTTTCAGTATGAGTCTCTGACGTCAAACAGCAAAAGTTCAGCAGCAGAGGGTGAATACTATTGGCCGCTGACATTACAGTGCTTTACAAAAGTATTTATATCTTTAGAACCTTTTTAGATTTTGTCACACAACAAACTTCTTTATATTTTAATCAGCTCTTTGTGATAGACCAACACAAAGTAGGTCATATTTATAAACCGGAAGGAAAATGATACAAGGTTTTTAAAATTTTCTATAAAAGAAATATGAAACATATGAGTCAGTATCATTTTGTAAAACTCCTTACTGCTGTAGTTACTGCTTTAAGTATTTTGGGGCTTTGCTCATCTGGAAAACAAAACCATTGCCCATTCTTCTTGACAAAACAGCTCAGTCAGTTGAGAAGAAGAGTATCTGTGAGACTCAATTTTCATGTCTTGCCTAACTGGATTTTGACTGGACCATCAATAACCTATGCTATGTCTAAACTATTTAAATGAGTAGCTCTGTCTTTATGTTTAGGGCCGTTTTCCTGCTGGAAGCTGAACTTCCACCTCAGTGACAATACTTCTTCAGCCTCTAACAATTTTTCTTCCAGTATTGACCTGGATTTAGCTCCAATCATCTTTCCATCAACTCTCACTAGCCTCCCTGTCTCTGCTAAAGAGAAGCATCCCACACCATGATGCTACCACCTCCATGTTATACCATGTGTGGACAGCATGAAATACAGTGTCAGTTTTCCTCCTCGCAACAGTTTGTATTAAGGCCAAAAAGTTTAATTTTGGTCTCATTTGACCAGATCACTTCCTGTGTCACTTATATGGCTTATGGCAAACTGCAACAGGACTTCTTTTGGCATCCTTTCAACTATGGGGTTCTTCTTGCAACTCTTATATAAATGTCAACTTTATGGAGTCCATTTGTGCATGACCAGTAGTTGTCCTGACAACAGCTTCTGCCTCCCAAGTTTCAGTTCTCAGGAGCACCTCCATAGACCTCTTGGCTGCTTCTTTAATTAATTGCCCACTCGCCAGTTTAGGTGGCCCCAACTGTCTTGGTAGGTTTGTAGATGTGCCATACTCTTTCCCTGTTGAGATGATGATTTGAACAGTGCACCGTGAGATCTTCAAGGTTTTGTTTTATAACACAACCTAAAGATTGCAAACCTTTTAAAATGTATCATTTTCCTTTTGTGTCAGTTTTGCAGTGATTCAAGGTGGCAAACTGCACAATGCCCAGGCTTTGCTGAATAGACCTTAAAATGGCATGTAAATATTCTCAAGGCTCCACTGCACCACTGGGTGTATCAAACAGTAATCAAGGCTGACTTTCAGTTCAAAAGCTTTGCTCTCAGCTGAGCTGTTTTCCATGTCTAACTGCAGTGGTTTAAGTTGAGCATTCAAGCAAAAACCTAAGATACTTTAGGACCGACAAAGCTAAGTGTCCTTTTCTTCTGCACAGTGACAGTGTCTGGATCTGGCCAAAGACAGGTGTGGCTGGACTGTCCAGAAGGAGATTTGTTCCTGCAGCTGACAGCATCGAATTCAGCAGGAGAAGGGCCTCGAGGGAAACGGATACCATCTCAGCCTGCAGTTCCAGCTGGTCAATACATTTTCTCCACATTAAGTCCTAAAATGTCACCATATAAAAACTTTTTATTTATATTGTTTTTAGTTCAGCTGATCTCAATATGAAAAGACAAAAGTTCAGCTCTGAAGAGCAAAGAGTCAATGATTTATCTAAATAAATACTTTATCTTCCCATCTGTTACAGTGGGCCTGGTGATTGTGATTGTGTTCATCATTACCATCTTCGTAGCGATTGTAGCCAACCTGATGTGCTGGAGCTGTGTGAGGAAACGGTAATATTACTAACGTATCAAGTTCAAACGCTAACTTTTCCACGGAAAGTCTCAGTCATTCTACTAGACAAACTTAACAGCTGTTTTTTTAATCTCATTGTCCTGCAGCTGAGTCTGAGGGTTCATAAGTTTTGTTTTACGAGTAAAAAGGATGGAGGACCATGTGGTTAATTTTTTGTGAAAAACCACACCGCAACATGAGTAAAAACCCTTTTGGTTATTGTGAATAGAAACCTAAACCTCATTCTGATTTTACAATTTTATTTGTCTATCTGCATAATTTGTCATGTCATTAGCATTGATGTGCATTACCTTGTAAAAGCGCTGGTTCCACTTGCACTTTAACCACATATTGTCACGTTACAACCGCAAACCTCCATGTGTTTTAATGGGATTCTATGATTTTAAAACAACACAAAATATTAGGCCTAGCTGTAAAGTAAAGTGGATTTTTGCTTATTCCTTTTTCCAAATAGTTGAAGCTCAGTCAGATTGGAAGGAGAGCATATGTGAACATAATTTTTCACATCTTTCCAGATTCTCAGTTGGATTAATGTATGGCCTTTAACTAAGCCAATCCAACACATGAATAAGTTTTGATTTAAACTGCAACACAGAGTACAGGGCAGATAACCATGCATATGCACATGGTCAAGACTTAAAGGCAATTTTGAGTGGCCAATTAATCTAACATGAATGTTTTTGGACTGGAGTACCCAGAGAGAACCTGAAAACATGAAAACTCCACGCAGAAAAACTGGAATTTGAACCTTAGACCTTCTCACTGCAAGACATCAACAACTGTGCCTCTTTGTAGCCCTTCATAGTTCCCTGTTCAATAGACACTCCTGCTGGCGCTGGGGATCTATGCAGCTCCATCAGAGTTACTATGAGCTTTTTTTTATTTAAGGGTAGGAGAGTAAAGAGAGTTGCACAACACAGTTTTCAGATATTATTTGTAAAAAATGTTGAAAGCATGTATAATTTTGCTTCCTCTTCACAATTGTCCGCTACTCTGTGTTGGCCTATCAGATAAAATCCCAATGAAATCCTCTGAGGTTTGTTGTTGTAACATGACAAAATGTAAAAATGTTCATGGTATGAACACTTTTGGAAGAATCTGTACTTATCTTTTTCAATTAAGACTGATGAAACAAAGATGGCTGTTTTTTGTTGAATTTTTTATGTCCAAAAAATAAAATCTTAATTCTTCTTTTGTTGTAGGATCAAACAGAAATGTATAGCGTGGGGCCCTGAATGGCTCATGGACAACTTGCCAAAACCAGGACACAGTAATGCCATCAGACTGTTAATGAAGGTAATGAGTTCTGGATGTATTAATACCTAATATAGTCAGCAGCTACAACAGATGAAACAAAATTTGCAAATAATATAATTAGTTAATTCAGGATTATATTCATATTTGCACAATTACACCTGTAAAAACATTGCTAAACGAAGTAAAACCATTGGTAATGGTCTCTTTTCCTCTTAAAGATCTCAATGTTTTCTTTTATTGAGAACATAAAATGCACATTTGTCCAACAAACATATGTGCCCTGTACTGATCACTCAATATTTAACTATCTTTTTCCTACTGGTTATTTTTCACAATTTTTTCTTTCCTTTAGGATGACAGAAGTGAGCCACTTTTCTCCTCCACCTACAGTGACCCTCTTCTCTCGCCGATCTTTATGATCTCCCAGGAGGAAAGGGATGAAGTGTACCCCACCATCCACGTTGAAGAGTCCCAGGTTGGGTCCGAACAGGCCATGATGGAGACCATTTGTTTCACGACACATCCCAGAAATGTTCTGGTTGAACCCACTGGCTACAAACCTCAGAATGCTGCACTGATTCCACTTGATGAAGAGGTCAAGGAGGCAAATGAGGAGCAAAGTGATGATCCAGAAAACACAGAGGGAGACAGGCATTTGGTTAGATTTGAAGGATTACCAGGAGGCTTCTTGTCCAATGTGCATGTTGATTGCTCTGATTTATCTGTTCAGCACACTCTTGGCTCAATCGAGGATCTTTTGTGGCCTAAAACTGCTGAAACACATCTCTTAAAAGGAGTCTGCTTGCAAGAGATGAGCAGAAAGGAGGAGGATGAGGAAACCAGCATTTCCTCTCTGGACTTGCAGCAGGATTGGACTCTTGATTCAGATGATACTTGCTCCTCTCCGTCTTCAGCTACCATGATCTTGAACGGTGGTTACTTCCCCCAAGTGGCTTCTCTCAATGGCATGACACTTGACACACTGAGGTAGCAGGGATGTTGGAGAGACAACAACTGCACTTTTAAGGCTAATTTTGAGAAAGCATTACAAAAGCACACATTTTAGAAGAAAGGTTTGTCATTGTATCAACAAACTACACATAATGTAGTTGTTGAAGTGCGTAAGAGATTTTTTAAGGTTGTACTGTTAGGTGGAAGTCTGCTGATCTTTGTGGATGGATGTTCTGTTAATCTATGCTTGACTGTCTGAATAAATTAACCAATTTATTGATTTATTTGACACTTCAATCTGCTAAATACAAATATATATAGTACATCTTACCTGAAAGGACAGACTCTCAGCTCTTTCTTTGAACTTTTCATATTCTCTGTGTAACATTAAATCAGACATAACTTTTCCTTTTTTAGGTCAGTTCAGATTACCATAAATATTTCTGTTTGCTAAATATCAGAATAATGATAGAAGAATATTTGGGGGGAAATATTTTCAACTATCTTCAAATTCAGAACTTTACATATATCTCCCTTCAAACTGTGACTTGGGTCAAAGGAATCCTTCCACAAGTTCCTCACAACAATTTTCTGGAATTTCTGGCCTATTCCTCCTGACAAATCGGATGTAACTTAGTCAGGTTTGTAGGCGGCCGTTTTCTCAAACATCTTTAAGGTTTGCCCACAAATTTTCTATGGGATTAAGATCATGGTTTTGCGATGGCCACTCAAAAACATTGAAATTGTTTAGGGATGATTGTTCATTTGGAAGATGCATTTGCGCTCATGCTTGTACTTCCTGGCTGATGTTGCTTCAGTATTCCCAAGTAATGTTTTTTCTGGTTGATGCCCACAAATTACAATGCTGCCATCCCCATACTTCACAGTTGGTATATAGTTTTCATTTTTCCAAGTGCCCCCATTTTTCCTCCAAATGTAACAATGATCATCATACCCAACCTTCAATTTTAGTTTAATTTAAGCACAGGGCATGCCTCCAAATATGAAGTTTTTTAAGGTATTTTCTGAGTGCATTTTCAAACTCTACTCTTGATTTTTATATTGCTTTTGGAGTCAAAAATCAAATGTATTTATATAGCACATTTCAAACAACTGCAGTTGACCAAGTGTTATACATTCAAAATATTCAAATGAGATAAAACCAAAGGAAGACATGACAAAATTTAGGAAAGGAAGCAAGAAATGGGAAACTTGAGAAAGAAATACAATTGGAGTCGTCAGACCTCATTCTGATTAAAAGCCAATGTATAAAAGTGAGTTTTGAAACAGGTTTTAAAAATGTCTAATGTTGTAGGAGACCTGATGCAAAGAGGCAGTTTGTTCCACAGTTGAGGAGCAGTTACAGCAAAGGCCCAATCTCATCTGTGCTTTAATCTGGACCTTGGAATAGCTAGTAGCATTTGGTCTGCAGACCTTATTGATCTAGAGCAGGGTTGCCCAAGTCCAGTCCTCAAGAGCTACCATCCTGCAACTTTTACAGGAATCCCTGCTCCAACACGCCTGAATCAAAAGGCTGAATTCCCTCACCAGCAGTAACTCAGCTCTGAAGAGGCCTGGTAATGAGCAGTTCATTTCATGTAGGTGTGTTAAAGAAAGAATGTATCCAAAAGTTGCAGGGTGGTAGCTCTCGAAGACTGGACTTGGGCAGCCCTGATCTAGAGCTGGGATCCTCAAATCAAGGTCTCAAGGGCCAGTGTCCTGCAGGTTTTAGATGTGTCTCTGATTCAACATACCTGAGTCAAATAATGAGGTCATTAGCAGGACTCTGGAGAACTTGACTGCATATCGAGGAGGTGATTCAACTATTTGATTGAGGTGTGTTGGACCTGGGACACATCTAAAAGTAGCAGTACCCGGGCCGATGAGGCCTTGATTTGAGGCAAAACCTTGAAAACAAATAATCAAATCTTAATTTATCTGAAAACTGACTGGTGTAAGGTTTTCAAATTAATTATGGGGGATATGTGGTCTCACTTGCATGTGCCAGTTAGTAACCATGCTACAGTGTTATGGACCAGCTGCTATTGGTTAACCAATGACAGACTCAGATACCTGAATAAAGACTTTTACAACAGTTGAGGAGAGATGAGACAAAGGCATGGACTGCTCTCTCAAAGTCTCTGAAACTGAGGAAGGGCTTCACTTTTGCAAGTAGCCTGCGATGAAAGAAACCAGCTTTGATCACACCATTGACCTGCTTATCAAAAGTTAGATTACTGGCAAAAATCACTCAGGTAATGGCTTCTTCCCACTGAGAGGCCTTTTTCAGGCCAGGGTGGGGTTCATTTGCACATCACAGAACCTGTCCCCTTCCTGAATGGTATAATGGCTAGACATTCCCATGGTGTTTATACCTGCATACAATTGCTTAAACAGATGAATGTTCCCTTCAGGCATCAATGAAGTGCACCCAAGGGTACGTCCATCCGCAGATGTGTCCTTTTAACTCAGATGTTATGAATTAACCAGAATTTTTCAAAACCATAAAGTCATCATCATCCAGGCTCTCCCAAATTATTTAAAGCCTTGGTGAATGTTAACGTCTGACTTTTTAAAAAAAGTTATTTAAAATACTCTAAAAAGAATCTCTTTTACTTTTTTGGCATGTATCAAATAGAAGTAGTTTCAGTGTCAAAAAACACGAAAAGTTAAGTCTGGTTTAATGTCAGACGATGACAAAAAAAAAAGGTTAAGTAACATTTTAGAGAGTGAGTGTAAGCTTCTGGTTTCAACTGTAAGTTCTTGCTTTTTATTTTAAATAGTAGATCTGTTTTATTTTAGTGTTGGATAATAATAATGTCATTAATTTAAGATAACAAAAAGTGACCTTCATCCTGCAGTAACCATAATAGTTAGACATTTGGAAATTTATGTCATATTGTACTATTTACATTAGCATTTGGACTGCAGCTGCCCTGTCTTACTGTCACTTTAACACTGGGGTGTGACCTTTGTGTGTCCCATGGTGGCCCTTGTGTTTAGTGATCAATGAAGTGGCACAGAGAGGGAAATTATTCCAAAACACTCTCAGGCAGAAGTCAGTTGGGACTTCCCCCACAACAGCGGCTGGGTCATGGTTAATACGGTGATACGTTCCTGAACCATCAGTCCAACAAGCACCATCTGCAGCACTGTACAAATTTTTATCTCTTCCTGAGAGTTGTCTCAGTTCCTCCTTCATGATCTAATTTTCATGAGGGTAACTGACAAATAAAGATTTCACATTTTAGTTCATTTAGAAGTTAATCTGTAATGGTTCCTGGTGTTGCTTTTCATTCACCTCAGGTTCAGAACTACGGCTTCAGTTGAGGTGCAGATTTTGAGGGAAAGTCCCAGACTGCACCATATGGGCATGTGTTTGTAAAAGCCACAAACATGGGCTAGGTGGAAAATATGAGAATGCAGGTTTGAAACACTCCAAAATGTTGAGTAAACAGAAATGTTATTTCACTTTAGTTGCCTGATTAACTGTTGTGTTTAAGCAGAAATACAGTGTATCAGATCATCAAATAAATGTTAATAGTTTTGTAATAATTAATTTAGTAAAGGCTATAAAAAATATAGACAAAACGATTATGACTAAAAATAAAAACTAGAGTTTTCAAATTATGATTTAACTTATTAAAAGGTGAAAGCTATTCAAACTAATCTAGCCCTATATGTGAAAAAAAAATTCCCCCCTAAACCTACTATCTGGTAGGCTTTTATATCACTGTGGAGGAATATTGACCCATTCTTGTTCACAGAATAGTTTTATAGAGGGTTGGCGATGTTCAGCCTGGGTGTGCTCGGTGTGTGTGAAGTATTTGTGTCGTCACTGTAACACACTGCAGTTGAGAGAAGTTTGTCACTTCAGCAGAGGCAGCGCGCAGTCTCCCCACGGTGAAGCCGTGCGGCTCTGAGTGAAGATGTGTGGAAACAGAAACGATCACGGATAAAGCTTCAAACATCTCAGAGTGGGTCTCAACGTGGACTGGACGCTGGGATGCGAGTCGTTGGTGAGTTTTAGGGACGGATTCCTCCCGTTTATCGCACATTTCATATATGGATTCACTGTAGGCTGTATTTAAAATTCACATAACTCCTTTAGATACATTTACAATAGAATATTCCATAAACATTTTAAAAAAAAACATAATCAAAATGTAACCCTTTAAGTCAGGAAAACCCTCTAAATGGTTTACCTGACTTTAATTTCTCGCAAATGTTTAGAATTTTTGTCATAAATTTCTTTGGGCTTGTGTGCCGTTTTTTTTAATTTATTTTATTTATTTTAAGAGAAACTAACAGGATCCGCGGCAATGTAAGACTCATGTGCTGTTTCTGGTGACTTACGTCGACGATGTTCTTCCCATGGTCTGTTACGGTCGTTGCGGTTGCCTTGCTGGTCGTGCAGCAGTGCGCAGGTAAACCCCATATACAGAGGGTAAACAGGTTCTTCATGTCAACACACTGTAACAGTACAGGTTCATCTCAATAAATTAAAATATTGTCGAAAAATATTTTTTTTCAGTGTTTTTAGATTTATGGCTCAAAGTTAAAATTCTGATTTTACTTTAAACCAAAACAAGATTTTGTTATGGCCTTTACAATCATTGGGAAGGCTTCTGACTTGACAGGCAGCTTTAAGACAGTCATTGACACCCTCCACAAAAGGGTAAGCCACAAAAGGTCCGTGCTAATAAAAACTGTCTGTTCACAGAGAGCTGTAACCAAGCATATAAATGGAAAGCTTAGTGGAAGAAAAAATGTGATCAAATAGGGTACAGAAATAACCACATAAAATGGACATTGGATTAAATCCCATTTAGGTAGGAGTTTGAGAGATATTCTATGGTTGAGTTTAGGAATGGTAAATGGATTGAATTTAAATAGCTTTTTTCTAATTCTACTGGCACAATCACCACACACAGGCAACTTGGGATTAGGTGCCAGGGGCACACCAACATATGACTAAAGGAAGCTAGACTCAAACCTACAACCTTCCAGTTACAAAACAGCTACTCTACCCAGTGAGCCACAGCAACACCAGCACAGATGCCACCACACACAGACACATCCAGGACATGGGCACAGTTGTCACACTGCTTGTGTTAGGTCACTCCTAAACAAGAGATGTCAGAAGATCGTTACCTAGGCTAAATAGTTTTTGGTTTGTTTTGGAAGAAAGTGGATTTTGCATTCCATGTAAAAATCAAGACCCCAGAGTGTGAAGAGAGAGTTGAGAGGCAGAGATTCATAGTTGCTTGAGGTCTTGGGCAGGACCACTGCCCTGCATGTTTTAGGTGTTTCCCTTCTGCCACAGACCAGACTTAAATGTGATTAACAGGCTTCTGCAGCACATGATGGCATGCAGAGGAGGTCATGCAATCATTTGAATCGTGTGCTGGAACAGAGACACGTCCAAAATATGCAGGGCAGTGGTCCCTGAGGATTGGCATTGAGAAACACTGGTCTAGGGTGAAATTTCCACTGTCAGTGATGATTCAGGGTCCGCTGTCCTTTATCAAGTCCAAATATTGGGAAAATTTAGAGCACTTCCCTCAGCTGATAAGTTTTATGGAAGTGCTGATTTTATTTTATTGTTTTGATTGATTGATTTTTTTTTAAAATTTATTTTAAAGTCATCAGTCAGTCAGTCAGTCAGTCAGTCATCAAGTACTTCAAAATACTGCAACAATTTAACAACTTGAAGCTGCAGGATGTAACTTTGCACCGCTCCCGACCTAAAACAACCAATCAGACCCAGGAGGAAGGTCTTAGCGCTGTCAGTCAACTTCATTTACTCACTGCTAAATGTGCTAATGGCGGAAAAACAACTTACCGTTACAGTAAAACCGCTTATCGGCCGTCATCGGTGGCCATGCTAACTAGCCTGAGTATTCACAACAGTCTCTGCTAGCTGCAGCTCAACAGAGAGTAAGAGGGGGATGAGCAGCCAGACGTTGATTGACAGTGCGAAGAGCTGCCTCTTGGCTCTGATTGTTTCTAGATAGCACTGGGATAGCAGAGGAGCGCGATTTTTTCACAGATTGTCTGTCTCCTACCATTCTGTTTTGACATAGTGACAGTTCCAACAAATATGTTTAAAAATATTTTTTATAAAAGTTACATACTGCAGCTTTGACTGAAAAGGTACAGGCAGAAGCACAGGGCTTATATTTATGCCTATTCTACACATCAAATTAAACTAAATTACCCCTCCATAAAGCACTACAATATATAAAAATCCCAAAACATGTCACTTCTTGTATATAAATCACTAAACAGAAACATAAAAGAAAGACAGGTACAATACAATTTGAAGTTATTTACCCTTGCAACCATCAAATATTTTCTTTCTCATCAATTTTTTGAAAACCCATAATGAATTACACTCTTTTAAGTCCATGCTTTCATCCATAGTTTAATTCCAACGACAGCAAAAGACCTTCTTTCCAGCAGGACTTGATGCTTTCCAATGCTGACAAAAGTACAAATACCTGCTTTCAAGACGATGGAATAACTGTGCTGTGTTGGCCAAGAACCCATCTGCCCTATCTATGGGGTATTGTCAAGAGGAAGATGTGAAACTAGACCCAACAATGCAAATGAGCTGAAGCTTCCAATCAAACCAGCTTGGGCTATCTGAACATCCCTGCAGCACCACGGACTGATCGCCTCCATGCCACCCAGCATTAATGCAGTAATTCATGCAAAGCGAGAATCAGCCGTAGGCAATCAAAACTGAATTGAAGTCAAATTACTGAAATAAATCCCTTTTTGATGATATTCTAATTTCTTGAGATGCACCTGTGCAATAGTAGTTGAAATTCTCATCAGGTTTTTCCTTTCATGACCAAAATATAGAAATGTTTACATTATCCAGTCATCAGGAATAATGAGCCTTTCTGCTCACAGGTGAGAGATCCTGTGTGCTCTGGTCCAACGCTGGAGCCGTGGTGCAGCGAGGTGACAGCTTCATGGTATACTGCACATTCAACCCCACATGCAAGATCTCGAGATCCATGTACATGTGCATCGACGACTGCACCAAATCCACACACGAACAGTTCAACGACACAACTATATTCCTAAGGGTGGAGAATATTACAGAAAAAAGGACATACAGCTGTTCTTCTGACTGTAACCCGCCACTGGACTCCTGTGGACTGGACATCATAGCTGGATGTAAGTGGGAACATTCAGTTCTGTTGGAGGAGTTATATTTTGCTGATTTTTTCAGACGTGAAACCTGCTTATGACATGAGTTTCCATGTGACACTGCAAGGATACAGCTTTATTGCAGATGACACAACTGAGTTTGTTTTCTATTTACAAATTATCTTCTTTGGAAAAACTGATAAGAGTTCCTGCAGAACACTTTCATATTAAGCTTTCCTGACCTAAAGTGGGGTTAACTTTTAGCTTTTGAAACCTGTAAAAAAAAAAAAGGGGCACAACTTGTTCTGCTTTCTCTTGATTGCTTAGTAACACACTCAGTTTACAGCTAACTGCTAGGAGTTATATTTTCTGGCTGAAGAAGTGTGACTGTTTATTTTCACACATGCAACTGGACAGTTTGCTCAACTGAAAATTGAAACAGAATCTCCAATTCTGAGAAAAATGATTCTATTAGTCATAGATTTGTGCATTTTTTTCAAAGACTGTATCTAGTTCTGTAAGGATACACATTCACAAGTAATGTTTGTCTACTTTCCTGTCCAGACCCACCAGATCAGCCCAAAAGCATTTCGTGCATCTACAGGATCCTCAAAAATGATACAGGAAGTGTGAATTGCTCCTGGGATAGAGGAAGGGACACTTACCTTCCTTACTGGAACCGCTTCGTGGTGTGGTAAGCACGCTCTCCCACGATATTCTCCCTGTAAATGTTAGAACCATGCAGATATTTTGAACTGAAACTTTGCTCTGTGGGTTTAAGGGATAGGACTGTTAGTGGAAACCACACAAGAGGACCAGAGCCAGTGAGCAATGTGTCCAGTAAAGGAACTGAGTCGCCGTCTGCTAATTTCACTTTGCCCAGATCTGTCCAGCACATATCAGTGAGGATTCGAGCTCAGAACTCACTGGGTTCTGTTGAATCCCCCATTGTCAGCTACAACCTCAGTGATATCGGTAAGGCTTTGAACACTTGTGTTGTTAAGGTACAGCTCTGCACGGATGAATCACTGCATGTATAATCATCAATAATGATGTCTTCAACAGAATTGAAAGTCATTTTATTTCCATAAATTGTTGACTATAAGGAGCTGATCACCATCCTTCCTTACTCATTTCCAGTTACTCATTATGCCTGCCCCTTTGCACGACCATTGCACCATAATCCTGTAAATCTTGCTCTTGCTTTTTGATTGTAATATGTCCCATTACTTTGTTCTGATCCGAGCAGTGATGCCATCGACGCCTATTGTTGATCAAGTCAAGTGCTCTTCCAGGAACTGCACCATCAAAGTGGAACAGCCTATGAGGACTCAGCATCTGCAGATCGAGTACCGAGACAAGCAGCAGCGAGAGTGGACAACTTATCCAGATTCTGTAAGAAGTTTTAACTCCCCTGACTCTCTAAAACCTTCAGGGGGCTTTGAATGAAATTGCAAAAGGCAATTTAAGATCTTTGAATATGTATGGCTGTTGAATGATCAACTTGCTCTGAGCTTCTGCTGATTCAGAGTTGGAGGCAGATATGAGTCTCTTGGTCGATGTGTGAAGAAGGGAATTCATAATGACTCACCCATCTCAGGAATAAGCTGAAATTTTGACCTTTCTGGCTCCTTTTTGTCTTTATACTGTTTATTCATCAACACAAGCCCGTTATGATAACCAAACTTGTCAAACTGTGCCTTTAATGCAAATCCTTTGAAAAAGTATTCATAGCAACTGAAGTTTTTTACATTAAGTAAAAAACAAAAACATAAGAAATAAAATCATGCAATAGATCAGCACAAAGTAGTGCATAATTTTTAAGTGGAAGGAACATTTTTTTACAAATGAAAATCTAAAATTGTGCATTTGTATTCGAACCTTCTGAGTAAATACTTTTTAGAACCATTTTCCACGACAGTTAGAACTGCCTTGGTGGTATGTTTCTGTCAGCTTTGAACATAAATGGACTAAAGTTTTTCCATTCCTCTGTGCAAAACAGCTTAATCTCAGTTAGATTGGATGAATTGTCGAACCTTAATTTTCAGGTTTTGCTACAGATTGTCTATTTAATTTAGGTCTGAACTTTGACTATGCCATTCTAAAACATAAATGTCCACCTCAAATATTTTCTAGCTTCTAATAGCATTTTTTTTTTTTCAGAATTGCTATATATTTAGCTTCATCCATCTAATTGTCAACTCTGACTGGTTTTCCTGTACCCATGGATGAAAAACTTCCACACAGCATGATGCTGGCACCATGTTTCAGTGTGGGGATGGTATTTTCAGGATATAGATATTTTTGTATAATTGCTTTCAAAGTGATCCAACAGATATAAATATCATGGGATATTGCTTTATAACCTAACCCTGCTTTAAACATCTCCCCAACTTCCTCCCTCACCTGTTTGGTATGCTATTTGATCTTCAAGATGCTGTTTGTTCTCTAATAACCACTAACATGAAATGAGAGAAAACAGAAATTTCTTATAGGTGTGAATACTTTTGCAAGGCATTGGTATTGAATTCAAATAGCTGATGAAATACATTGTGTGCACTGATTACCTGCAGACTGGACTGGTGACTTCATGCAAGACCAAGCATATCGCCTCCTTGAAGCCATGCAGTCTGTACAGTTTCAGAGCCCGGTCGAGATTCAGCACAGGACTGTGGAGCCAGTGGAGCTCAAACATCTCTAACTGGACTGAAGAAGAGGGTGAGTCTGTAGCCACCAGTAGTTTGTTGATCTCAAGCAGTGCTCATACTGTCTACAGGCTAGCCTCTGTGGGACTTTATCAACATAGGCCATCAGATAGTGCAGCAGTGTTTCTATTTGTCTGGGTTTGGTGAAGTAGCTATTAGATCACCACTGACTGTCTGAAGGATGCCATGAAGACAGCAAAGGATGTGTTTTTGCATTTTGTGTTGAAAACAAAACCACTTTTACTGATAAGGCAACTAATGTACCAAGTCCCTGCTGAGATTTTATTGAATGCCTTTGGTGAATTTAGCTTAACTTGCCCTTGCATCAGTTAAGAGTTAAGGAAGCCACCAAAAAGGACCGTTATGCTTTATAGGAAATGCTGCTGTGTATTTTGTAGTTCTGATGGTGTGAAGATATGGATATCTCTCTACAAATACTTGAGCTATGAATATGCAGCAGTTTCCACTTACAGCAAGCGGTAACTGTTGAGAAGTGGTTTTTTTAAGGTTGTGTGAGCACTTATTGAAGACATCAATAAGTGTCTTACACCAGCTCATACTGTTTTTAACTTGTGGAGTTGCCTTCATTTTGTGCTCCTTCATTTTTTTCCCTTGATCCCTCACAGTTAAAGCCAAAATAATTCATACCCCTAGCAGATTTACATATAATTGTTTTCATCAACTAAGTTGCTGTTTTATGGTAGGCAAAGCTCTCCCAAAAGATCATATCACAAAGTACAAAAAAAGTATTTCTCCTTTTTTATCTATATTTGGGGGGGAAAAAATGCCCTATTCAAAACTATTTATCCCCTTCTCAATAATCACGGGAGAGTCTTTATTAGCTATTACAACAATCAAGCTCTTAATTTCTGGCCGGTGTTTTGCATGTTGAAGTTTCTTTGCAGACAGCCTGATGTTGTGGTTGAGAATCTTGATTTTGTGTTTTGTTTTGTTTTTTTAATTTGGTGAGGATGCCTGCCCGACCGGCTGAAAAACACCATCAAACCATTATGTTGCCACCACCATTCTTGACCATTGGGATTGTGTTCTTGGAGTTGAATGAATTTTCTTTTTTTTACGCCACATGGAGGACTGCATCACTACAGCCAAAAAAAAAAAAAAAAATCTATTTTTGTTTCATTTGAATACTAAACAGAAGACTTGATGGGGTTTTTTTTGCCCAGATGAGATTTTGCAAAGGCAATCTCTTGTGTATCTTTCTCTGAGAAGTGGCTTCCTCCTTGGTGAAGTAAACACTAATTTATAGTCTGTCTTACCCTGCCTTATGTCTGTGAATATATATAGTGTAACAGGATACAAAGCAGGGTGGAGGGGTGTCAAACACAGCTGCCAACTGTTGTCTTTGTGTGGAAAGTATCCCTTCCTGTTTTTGCAGTTGCTACATGCTCACAAACATCTGCAAAAAATAAGAAATTACCAGAATCACCAGCACATGTACTAACCGTGTTTTATGGCACAGAGTAACCTTTATAACATTCTCCCTTATAAATTCAAAAGCATCAGACTGAAGGTCTTCCAGTTTAAAAGGATTTCTGAGCTTTTCATCAATAACTAGTACAACTTATTGAGGAATGTATGACAAAGAACGACTTGTAGATTCATTAGTTTAAAGGGAAACATTAATTCAGTATCTAAAAATAAAGACTTTTAAACAAATAACTTTTTAATGTTGCTTGGTTTTGAAGCTCCTGCCCAAGCTCTGGATGTGTGGCTCGTTCCTGGCCCTGACTTTAGATCCATGAGAGTCTACTGGAACGTAAGTGTTGAAAAGCACTTTGTTTTCTAAATACACACACATATACAAATATATTATATATATATATATATATATATATATATATATATATATATATATATATATATATATATATATATATATATATATATATATATATAGTTTTATTCTAAGTATTTTTAAAAGGTGTAGATAAGTTAGTAAATTTCTTAAAAAGTATTGGGGTTTGCACAGACATTACCTAAAACAGCAAGTTTAACCTTGTAGAGAAGAGTCCTGAGGTGCAGGCTGACTGCAGCTCAAAAGCTCTGAAAATCTCAGCCTGAGAGTGGAGGCTTGGTTGACCCAGTTCTAGGTATGACACATCCTTTTTTAGGACAACGATTGGTTTTAAGCTGCAAAACACACACATGGACGCATAAAAGTGCTCTTAAATGTCAGATATTCAGAGTCTTTACTCTTACACCGCTTCTCTTTGAAAAACCTCCCATGTCTTCTGAACTTTTTCTGATTTTTTTCATGTCACAGCTACAAACATTAATGGTAATTATTGAGACTTTACAAAGTAAGCCAACACAAAGAAGCACAGCATTATTTGTAATATGTTTAGCAAATAAAAATCTAAAAGATTGTGGTATGCGTCTATTTATCCCTGCTAAACACCTTTTGATGAAATTACAGCTGTAAGACCTTTGGGCATTCATCTCTACCAGATTTTTTGGGACTGTGATTTTATGTCCATTTCTCTTTGCAAACTAGCTTAAGCTCAGTCAGATTGGATGGAGAGCATCGTTGAACACCAATTCTCAAGTTTGGTCTCAGGTGTGGACTTTGACTAGGCCATTATGTGACATGAAAATGATTTGGCCCACAGAATTTCATTAAAGCTCAGGCTGTATGTTCAGAGTGGTTGTCCTAGTGGAAGGTGAATCTCCACCACACTCTCAAGCCTTTTGGAGCCTCAAACAGCTCGTCCTGTATTTTGCTCCATCCATCTTCTTATCAACTCTGACCAGCTTCCCCAATCCTGTAAAGAAAAGCATCCCCACAGCAAAATGCTGCCACTACCATATTTCACAGTGAGAATTGTGTCTTAAGGGTGAAAGTCACATGTAGCATTTTGCATATAGGCCAAAATGTTGAAATCTGTTCACATTTTTGCTCTGTCATCTACGGGTCTTGTGGCAAACCTTAAATTGGACTTTCAACAATGGCTGTCTTCTTACCACTCTAATGGCCAGATCTGTGAATCTCTGCAGCTAATCCATTTATTTTGGGCCTCTTCAATTCAGTTTAAATTCCATTCAAAACTCTTGCCTGCTTCTCACATTATTTATTTCCCTGACCAGCCTGTCAGTGTTGGTGATCGTTCATGTCTTGGTTGGTTTGCAGTTGTGTCATAATCTCTCCACTTTTGGAAGATAGATTGAATTAATTTATATTTGATGTGCCAAATACCCCCAAAAAAGTATATTAAAAACTACTGAAAACATTGCCACCAATCTTAGAAATTCAAAAAGGTTTCCTTAACAAATATATAATGATTTTATGTCTTGTTTAGGTATAAAATTCAGAAAAATCTATATTCAGAAATATGTTTATGTTCTAGACGAGCATCCATTTCCCCCATTTCTTCAGCACATAATATGTGCATATAAGATTTCATTGGAGCTTCATGAATTTGAGGCTTCTCACATCTTCATTGTTCCCAGCGGACTTTCTCACACTGGTGCATTCTCACAGTGTTGTAACCGTAGCAACACTTTCTACTCTTCATGCTTCCCTACATTGATCTGCACAGACAAAAGGTCAAACCTTGACCACTTCTTGCAACATCCTCATACTCAAACACATACAAATTAACACCGTTTACTAAATACTTAGTTACATACACACCAAGAGTGTTTTAATGTCACACATCTCAGGAGTAACTGAAACCTGACAGTAGACGCCGCAGTTTCAGTTTACAAGAAAAAGAAGAGCTGAACAGAAATGATGTGTCTTACACACTCATCTTGTGGTGAGACTGTAAATCCATGGCAGCAGTAATCACTCACAGAAGCAAAGAAACATTCACCTGAGAGCTAAAGTTAATATTTTTGAAACATTTCAGGAGTCCAACATGTCCGTCTGCAGTGGGAGCATCATTCAGTATATGATCAGAGTTAACAACAACAACCTGAGTGTCGTCACGAATGTCAGTGCTGATATCAAAAACCATTCTGTCCCATTCTGCACTGACTGTGAAGTGACAGTGCAGGCTGTGAACTCTAAAGGCTCAACGCCTCCTACAACCATGACAACACGTCACACAAAAGGTAAAACCTGAACACTTTTTCTAATCTTCATCTGATGGTTCTGAAACTAGAGCTTCACTTTTGTCTCATATCAACTCTTGCTTCCCTATTTTATGTGTATGTGTGTGTTTGTGTGTTTTTAGCCAAGCCTCTTCTTGACGTTCAAGCAACAGTGAGCGACCGCATTGTCACCATCTTCTGGAAAAAAGCTGAAACTGCATCTGCCTACTATGTGGTGGAGTGGTACTCAGAGGGGCACATGTTGGACAAGCTCAGATGGTCCAGACTGGACAAGAATACAAACTTTATCACCATTACAGGTAAGAAGTTAGTTAGCTAAGTTGTACAAAGCATAACAACTTGTTAGAGTTTAAGTAGCCATCAGTAAGGTCAAGGCATAATTCTGGCTGGATATTTCCAGAATGGTGGAGATGGCATAGATTGACATATTCCACAAAGTTTTCAATGGGTTTGGGGGTCAAGCTCTTCCAAAAGGTTAATGTTAGCCTGCTCTCACTATTCCAAAACCAGTTCCAATGTGTGTTTGCGAGAAATGTCCTGTTGGAACACTCAGCTGTATCCATGTTTTAACCATTTACACATTGATTTAAAGCAAATTTGAAATGTTGAAAGTAGTCGTCCTTTTTCAATATTCCATTCTCACTATGCAATGCAGAAGTCTCACTGGCGGCTCATATTAATATGGCAATAACATATAACAGGTATTAACTTTTTTTTTTTTTTTTTTAATTATGCAGATGTTAACCCATGGGAGTGCTATGAAGGAGCAGTGTATGTTTTCTACAACGAGAGCTCAATCAGCAGGACCAGCTTTAAACGGATTGCCACTTTGGAGGCAGGTAGGGTTCAACGGTGTAATTACTGCTTTCACGAGTGAATTTAAAATGTAATCACGCTTAAAAACGGTCACACATATGTTTTATATATGTTTTATGTTAGTAAACTTCACCTATTCACCATCACTGTGGGATTCTGCTATGTTGTTTACAGCTCCAGAGATGGGTCCATCTATCCAAGAAAAGGTGGAGAGAAAGAAGGTGACGGTTTTTTGGACGCAGATTCCCAGAGCACAGCGCAAGGGATGCATCACAAAGTTTACCATCTATCTGCAGAACAACCAAGGAGACCAGAAACTTTGTAAGAACAATTTAATTGTATAGTCGTACTAAAACTATTTTAACTATTTTATTTTAAAACTTTTTTAATCATGCATTTCTTTCGTTATCTTTTGGAGATCACTTTAATGCTAAAAAAAAAAAAGGAGATGACGCTACCTAGTAATCATGTGCACCTTGTTTTACCATGTGAAGAGGATGTGGTTAGGGGTAAAAACACTGTGGTGTCAAAGCTTGTCAGCACACTGCTGCCAACCTTGTTTATTTAATTAACAGCTCCCTATTCATGATTATGGAACCCTTAAGTTGTTTTGACTATGTTAAATCTGTTAGGCAGGGAAAATATTGATGTTTTTCTTCTAAATTTGAGCATTTAGCTGCAGAAAAACTAAAATGAAATGTTGTGACTGACAGATGCATGAATTGTTTTGCTGTGAATGACTTATTTTCTGTGTCCACATCTTCCCAGACTCAGCAGAAGCATCACAGAGCTCGTATTCCATGGAAGATCTACCTCCTGATTTGTACAGTCTATGGATGACCGCTTCAACTTCAAAAGGAGAAGGTCCTCCAGGTCAGATGATCAAGTTCTGTATTGAGGGTAAGCAGATTTTCACAATGTTTGTGCACCCCTAGTAAAGATGTGCAGCATACATTAAAACAAATTCAGCTTTTATTCTAGTTTTATTACAGTTTTTCTCAGTCGCTTTGGTGCGTTTCTCAGAACAGAATTGAAATTTTCAAAACTACGTGTTCAATCTTCAAATCATTGTGTCACTTGTGCACATCAAAAAAGCAGTTTTTCATGTCTGTGAACAACTTGCAAATGCTTTTGTCCATCCATGCAAGTGATACAATTTTCTATTTTTTTAGTTGGTTATGTCATGTTGAACAAAATGTGCATGGGTCTCTGTTGAATTGTCTTAACCTCCACAACATTTAAGCATTAAGTTTGTTGTATAAGCTTTAACATGCAAAATGCTTGAACAAGTCGTCATAATATGTCAAGCATATTTCTACACATTTTCATTAGGCTTTTTTTTCTAAATCTGTCCCGAATTGTTAAATTGCTCCCAGGTGAATCCTGAATTTTTCCAACGTAGGTAAATGTATGAAGCATTAGATCAACCAATGATCAACCAGTTTTCTGAAATAGCTCAAAGGTGCCACCAACAATCAACAGGCAGTAGCCAGGGCACAACATTATCACTGCATCGCCAGAGGGGATATTTGTTGTGATGTGGACGAGTTTGTAGTCCAACAGCCAGGAACATGAGGAGGTGATGGAAGACTGCACTGTATTTCCTTCAGCACTGCATGTACACTTTTCCTTAAGGAGTCTTATGTTCCCATTTCTACTTTTGTTTTATTTTTCTTTGTGCTCTGCAGTGCTGTCTTTTCCTTTCAGTATCACAATGACATGGTCTGTCAACAAATTACAGTAAAGCGTAAATGTGAATCTTGTCCAGTCTCTTGCCACAATTACAATTTACAATACTTGTCATCAAAACTTTAGCCATAGTTTTCAACAGAGCCTCCCTTCAGAGTCACTGCTATATTGACAACCTGACTAAGCTATTTGATTGTCTTATTCATACAAACTGAAACAAGGACTTGTCATACCAAGGTACTGACATGTTCATTGACACAGATATTTATTTTAGAGAGATAACCTAAGGATTTTGAGAAAGAAACTGGCTTTTGCAGGTAATCCATGGTGTTTTGCAAATGTACAAATTGTTTTGAGAAATTAACTTACTGTTTTGAAAATATCGAGGATGATTCTAGAAATACACCAAAGCAATGGAGAAAAACTGTAACATAGTCTTGCGCTGAAAAATACAGGAAGATCCATTCTTTAATTTATTCATCCAGGAAAAAAATTCCTGCCCAGAAGTAATGTTAACAAATTTACCTGTTGTCAATACTTTGCACTCTCCCATCTGTCAGTTGTACTGCAGTTAATTGATTTGTGTAACATTTCAGGAAGTTGGTGCATACAAAGAGAGGGATCTTTGACCATATGTCTTTGGATAATCTCTTTAAATTGCTCAAACCTCTAACTATTGGAAGAAACTATAGGCCAAGTTGTAATATTTTAGTGGGAGACAGTCAATGCAACACAAACAACAAAAGACTTGATGAAGACACAAATTTAGATAACTGTAGAAGCAGTTTTATGAAATCAGAGTCACTTCCAACAAAACAGAGTTCAAAGAAAATAGCTTTTGCTGTTAGTCTGGCCCAGAGCAGGCTAATTGCACAGAATACGTCTCCACTGTAACTTATGTGTCATTCTAAATCAGGAATGACCTATCAGAGGGATCTACATTATTATGTTTTACCATAGATGCAACATTAAAATCTAAAGTACTGGAAATTAGTTGCCTGTTAATTTCAAGCTGAACTAATTAACAACAAAAAACAACAACAACTTAATTTTCAACTGTAAGACAGTTGCATCTGTCATTTGCAGCAACTGATCATTAAAATGATAGTGCTGGCAGTTTTTATTCTTCTTGCTGATTTGATTGGTGTATAGTTTAACATTTCATGCTGTTTCACTCCTGCTGTTGCAGAAGATGACCATCTCTCCCCTGTGCTGATGTGTGTATTAGTCACCATGATGGTGCTGTTTATTTTGTGTCTGTGGAAGAGCTCAGCAGTAAAGCATAGGTATGTATGTGACCCTGTATGTATGACATGTTTACACCTTGATTGTGGGGCAGTACCACACAATGTAGTTGCATATGCAGCGGCTTACAAAGGTATTCACATTTTGTCATTTTCACCACATCACCCCAGTCTTACAGCAGCTCCATGGCTTCCTGTCAAATTTAGAATAGAATTCAAAATTTTCCTGTATATATTCAAGGTTATTCATAACCTATTCATTCTTCCAGCAGCCTTAGATCTTCCTCCTCTATTCATTTTTACTGTTCTTTCTGCCCACTTCAGCACCTTGGGGAGCAAAGCTTTCTCCCGCTCTGCTCCCAAACTCTACTTCTGTCCAAATTCAAACTTAGATCCCATTGGTTTAAGATTGCTTATTCACTGTGATTTCCTATTCCTTGCAATTGTTATGTGCACCGTTTTTAGTTTGTGGCTTTCTTTTGTTTTTGTTATACTGCTTGATCTGTAATGGTGTTTTTTAAATAAAATGCATTAATTATTATTATTATTATTATTATTATTATTATTATTATTATTATTATTATTATTATTATTATGAAAGGTTGGAAGGCCACCTTGCCATCACCCTAATCTTTAGGTTTATCCACAGATTTTCAATCAGATTCCAGTCAGTACTCTGGCTAGGCCTCTCCAACACCTTAATATTACTTGGAGTCAGCTGAAACATGTGAGACAGATGTACGGAATACCTTAAATCTAAATCTACCAGGTGTATTGAGCTAAACTGCAGCAGGCCATGAATAATTTCTATGAACTGTTGGTTAACAGTTTTCCATATTTCAGGTTCAGCGAGATTGTCCAGTGCCTAATGCCTGATGTGGTGCCAGACCCTGCAAACAGCAAGTGGGCAAAAGAGTGCATCAAAGAGAAGGTAAATATGTAGAAAAACTAAAGGATTAAAGATTGGTAAACCTTCCACAGTTCCGATTTGACCAAGTTCCTCCTCTCCATTTAGGGCAAGATGAATCTACAGCTCCCATCTCACGACTCCAGTTTTACTGACCGAGAAAACGAGATCATCCTGGTGGATGTGGAGGAGCTCTGCAGGCAGATTGATGACTCTTCCAAACCCAGGAACAACCCCTCAGGGTTCTCTCCTGAAAGCGGCATAGGCCAAGAGACCGAGCTGTCTCCTCTGCTGTATCCTCCTCTGACCACCTACATCAAAAGCCTCTCCCACGACTCAGACAGCTCCAGCCACACGCAGACCTCTCTGGACACAAACACGACCGTTGACTACATCTCATCCCATGGGCAGGACAATCTGGACAACTATGATCAAGAGGATGAGGAGGAGTTTCCAGACATGCAATTTTTCCCCAGTCTCAGCATCCTCATGGAGCCTGTGGTGTTTGGAGGAAAGCTTACGTTGGACACAGTGAAAATTGACTGCAGTGACTTCTTTCAGAATGCTTAGAGTGACCCTGAAAACTGAACTCCTGTCCAAGTTGAACTCTGCTGAGATGTGCATGAACTACCTCCTTTGCTTTTTAAATCACAAAGAACTGCCTCTCTGCAAGCTAAGCTTCAGTTAAGCAGAAATCCTTTCATGCATTACAATTGTTTTCTAATGGAACTTCTATGGACACACTAAGCAGAACTAAAAGAAAGAGATATTTTGCATTTTGGATAAGAGGATTTTTATTAAAGTTTAATCTCTAAATGGTAGATTTGACTTTTCTTAGTAGGAGACAGTACCAAAACAGCATCATTATCCATCATTAATTTTAAGACTTAGGCCTTTTTTTCCTTTCTATTACATGCACAGATGTCTTCTATTTAAAAAGTCTATCCCATACATGTTTTTAAATACGGCTGTATATTAATTGCTATGCTATTGCTATTCTACCTCAATGTGGATGCAAAATTGATCAAATTAAAATTTAAATCCTTTGGCTGATTTGTCTGTTCAAATTTCTTGTTAGTCATGATCATTTACACAGTAAAATTTAGTTTTGAAGATTTTCATTCAGGTTTCAGAGCTCAATTTAGTAAAGAAACAGTACTAGTTAAAATTACTATTGAGATTCTCATGGCCTCAGATAACTGACTGTATTATTAATACTTGTCCTGTTAAATCAAAGTACTAAGCTGACAAAAATCATATTTTATTTTTAAAATTCCAGTTTATTTATGCTATTGACCAATTTTGCCCATGCACCAGAGTTGGTTATGGAGTGCCACAGAGTTTAGAGATGATGATACGCTGTTATATAGCTTCAAAAGCCCTACAACAAAGACCAAAACAATGCCATGAATTCCAAGGATGGATGACTTTTGTTTTCTGATTTAAAATTCAAACAAGACAGAGGTTGTTGTCTTTGGACCAGAGTATCTGAGTAGCAAACATCTTAGTCAGTCACATGCCAAGGATGACAACATTCAGCTTTCAGTAATTATATAAAGAACCTAATGACATTGGTAACCATCCCATATTTGATATGTTTCTAAGATACTACTTTCACCTGAGCAATATTGCCAAAATAAGAATTATGTCCCACAGTAATGTAGAAATTTAGACTACTTCTAGCTAGTTACTGTTGCAGTTCTTTACTATCAAGAAGTCCCCAAAATTCAATAAAAAGCCTGAATCTTATCCAAAATGTTACAGTGAAAGCCCTGGTGAGAATTATTTGGAAATATATTTCTACTGTTTTAGCTCCTTGTTAAATCCAAAACAGAATTTGAAAATTGTTTTATTACATATGATGCCTATAATAATCAAGAATCCATTTTATATTGGAGATGTGATAGTTCTGGATGTTACTAACAGAAATAATTAACAAAAACATCAATAATCCTTGTGCCTTGTATACCATGGTTGACAGACTGCCAAACCCTCTTGTAACTAGCATCTGAGCTACACTCTACCAGGGCCTGTAATGAATTGTCCAACTTATTTACAGAGAAGACCTAAAAAACAATTCAAGAATTAAAGGACTAATGTCCTGACAAAATCTGAAGAAACTCATCCATATTTAGTCGCTTTGATTACCACAACAGTGTTTTCACAGGGCTGCCTAAAAAGTCAATCAGACAGCCGCAGCTAATCCAGAATTGCTTGCGTTCTCGCTAAAACCAGGAAGACAGAGCACATCACCTTAGTGAGAAATTTAATAAGCAAAACTTGAAAAACTCAGGGACAGGAAAGACGGGACATGGAATGGAGCAAAAAACTAGTGTATCAGGCCATGAAGACAAAGAACCCAGCACTGTGAAAAATCAAGAGCTTTAGTGGCAGATCAAGTAAATCACATGAAGATGATGAAGCACCACAGGTGAATGGCGTTAGTGAATATTACAGGTGAGTGAATACAATAGAAACGGGAGGCAGATGAATAACATGAGAGAAGCTAAAGAGGACATATCAATAAACCAAAGAAAGGCTAAAACTAATCCAAGTTTGTCTTAGCATTTGTGGCAGACTATGTTGTGGTGCAGAGAGCAGGGGAGAGTATGTGAGCAGGCGTACATGAGGGTGATTGACAGCGCTAAGACCCGCCTCCTGGCTCTGATTTTTTGTTTCTGAGAAAAACTGGCGGATTTCCCCAGTTAGCACCTGGAGCACTGGGAGAAGGCAGAGGAGCTTGATTTTTTTCACAGATTACTTGACTTATACTTTCACGACATAATAATAATTTTAACAAATATGTAAAAAACATTTTCATAAAAGTTACATACTGCAGCTTTAAGTAAGAATAAAAAAGTATTTGATAAAATAGCTTCTCAAGTACTGAGTAACTGATCACAACGTCAGATTTAATATTTTAAAATGACGTCATCAGACGAAAAGTATTAAGTTATGTGTAAAGCTTGGTATTTTAAAGACTTAAATGAAAATGGTGGGTTTTTTTTCAATGTTATTTTTCATGTCCGCGTTAACACCATGAGGCTTGAAGTTAAATAAAGTAGCTCAAAGACACTTTGATTTTGACCCGTGGATTTGATTTAGAACTGGCTTTGTTCTATTGTTCTTTGTAATTTCTGTACTACAAAACTACTGAGTTATAGATCGATAGATATATATAAAAATATCACCCATGTTTTTGTCCCATATTTGTATGACATTAAGGAGAGTATCGGCACTTATTTTTTTCCACTTGAAGCACTGACACAGTTAATGTGCCACATCCACACTTGAGTATGATCCCTTCATGCTTAGCTTACTTTCAACTGCAGCTTTCACGGTGATAATGCAACATGTCACGGCAACAAACTACCCACACGTTTTCCATGTGAGAAAATATGACACAACCTGAGGAGGCAGTTTTATGTAATGGACTTGATTTCACCATCTCTCCACAAGAAATACCTGTTAAGGAGCTTATAACTCCAACTGAATCAGCCATGAGTAACATAGCAGAGGCAGAGCAACTTTGCTACAACTCTCTCCAGGTCTATACCTCCTACTCCTAAGCCCACGCTTTAGGAAGGGAAGGTAATATCGTTCCTCATTATGGACAAAAAACCCTCACAATCTTGCCAACACGTCCAACAGTCCAAGGAAGTTGCCTCACTGTGCCTTATGTAGCCAAAGCAAATCACATGTTTGCATCGTAAGGTGATATTTTGGGGTCTTTAAATGACAATGACCCAAACATTGAACTGACTGGGAGGTAGGCCCAGTGACTCATAACTTATTACTCTGAGTACAATTTATAAATGTAATATTTCCAACCAATGTTTAGAACTGAAAAAGTCTTTTGGATGAAAGGTGAAACATCTTAAGTAACAAGGAGCCTAGTTGCCTTCTGTTTAATTTTTTTAGGATTACCATAATCATCCATAGACGATCAAATTGAACCTCCAATTCTCTGCAATCACCAACTTACTGAGAATACAACTGGGATATGAGATAACAAGCATCTTGATGGAAAAACTAGTGAAATGCTCTGAACTTAGCGTGTAAATGTGCAGCATTGACACTTGTCCTCAGAGAATGATTATCACCACAGTATTGGTAGGCATCTCAGATAAAACTGGTCTGAGCAAAAACGGCTAAAGTTTTGGTAGCTCGAGTTGAAGGACAATACCACGTAAATATTTAGATTTTTCTTCCAATAAGCTTGTAATATTATTTCTGAAGGTCTTTGAAGATTTTCTTAGAACATTAGCTGCTTTGACTAGTACCTGACCGTTTAACTGAGACTGCTAAACTCAATAGATGAAACAATGTTGTGTCCAAACTCAAGGAAATATTTGAAAGAAATTCAGAAACTCTGGAAAAAACAAGACTATAAAGCTTCTGAGTTATACTACTTTAAATTTTTGTGCCACCAGCTAATGAATTGACAGCAGGGAGCAAGAATTAAGTCAGCTACTGAGATCTAAAACATTACACCTAATATTGCTAATTAATAAATTAGCTGCTAATATTAAAGTCATTTTGTGTACACCTCTCTTCTCTCAACACACTTGATCAGAGGTTTTCAAGCATTTTATAACATTCTTTACATTGAATTTCACTCTTAAGAGAATTTGCAGCTGTAATTACAAGCAAATTCTACGCTAATAATGGCTCATTCATAAACATTTCTGCACAGCTTTCAGTTCACAACCCCTGATTAAGACAGGACGAACAAAGGTTTTTGTTGACCACCTTTATTTACCGACAGAGGTCTAATAGCAGGGCTAGAATTCACACATTTGTAGAGCAATTCAGTTGTTCCACACTATGGACAACTGTATTTCTTTCAGAGCAATTATGCAGTGGTGCCATTGTTGAAACTACCAAGCAAGTCAACAGCAGAGGAAAACATCAGCACAGACTGAAAGAAACCGAGGCCAAGTAGAGTTTGTATCTGTGGAAGGATGCTGAGTGGAGTGTGTAAACAAGAGAGGGTGGGAGCTTTTCCAGCAGTCTCCAGTCACATCTCAGCTGTGTGTGTGGGGGGGAAAGAAACCTCTCCCCGTCACTCAGAATTAAGAGGAAGGAAGCAACTGACTTGCACGTGGCTGATGACCTAAAATGAAATGAGCATGGGACAAAGAAATCTCCAAAGATTATCCTTCCGAGAAAATTCAAAACACATGGACACAGCCTTTTAGATTTAAATGAATCAGGTTTAAAATTTGGAGGCATTTCCAATGTGTTCCACAAAAATGACAAGCTTTTAAGAACATTTCAGTAAAAAAATGAAAGTTTCAGATTGCGTGCCTTTCCGTGTATATTTCTAATGTAGGCAGCATCTCTTCAAATACCAGTGTTTTTATGTGCACCATGTGAAATACAGTCTCTGAAAGAATTTATGAAAATAGTTGAGATTTACAGGCTGAAGATCATACAAGAATAGACCTCCTCTATAAAATATAAAACAATATCTCAGTGCTAAAGGAAGGGAAAAAAAACCCATAAATCTCAATGAGTGGAGCTGTAACTTCAGAAATACCAGGTGAAGCAGAGCTTATGTTGAAGCTCCACGGCGCCCATTTTAAAGCAAACAAGCAACAGCACTCACCACGCCAAAAGATATTCTTATGCTTACATTTCAAAATGCATATTTTCAAGCAGCAATTACAAAACTTTATTAATGGACAATGCATAACCTCTGAAAAAAATACTGTATGAAAACATCCCTGCTACTTTGTTTCAAAGTACAAAACCTCTACCAATAAGTTGCTCCAGAGTAGCAAGAAGTCCTTTTGTTTTTGTTTTTTTTTTTTTGTAAATTTCTTTTTTTTCCATCTTTGTTTTGTTTTTATTGAATAAAACTCAGTCCTCACAGAGTGTCATATTTATGACAGTCTTCGCCATCATTTGACTTTGCTGAAGGATCCAGGAACATGCAAGCCTCGTAGTGGAGGTGCTCAGGAGGCTCCTGAAGGCCTGAGGGTTAGCAGCCAGACCTTAAGCCAGGGCTGGGAAGGCCTCTGGATCGTCCACGTTTGGCACAGACGTAGATGACTGCAAAGACGAGTGAACAAACACAAAACTTAGAATGGAATTTTACAAAATGGCTTACAAATGCTGTTTTGCTTCTGCTCATGTACCCTGTCAGTCCTTCCTCCACGTGCCGGCCTAGTGGTCTCGCCACGTTCTCCGCGGTCGCCACGCCCGCGCCCTCCCCGGCCGCCACGTGGTCCTCCACGCCCGCGGCCGGGACGGCCCAGATCGCCGAAGTTTATCTCCAGCTGGGACGTAATGTCGTTGGCTGGCTTCCGGAAGTGGTGCTCCTCATCACCCTAAATTACAAAAATGAAGAGTTTTTAATAATTCAAAGCATACGTTCCCAGTCTGCAAACATGCTTAAATTAAGCTGCTTTAAACTGCATCCAATGTAACATTTTACCTTGGAATCATCAATGTCAAGATCAGTCAGATCACCTTTCTTGTCCTGTGTAAGAGAAGTTCAGAATATAATCATCACATCGCCAAATCACAAACAACGTAAGTTTGCAATAATAAATATTATCAAAGGCATTTGACGACAATGTGCTCTTCTTTCTAAAAAATGCTGGCATTTCTCAAGATTTTTCTAAAGCTCATTTTCACCTTGAATGACTCCATTCCAATTAATGGAGTCATTCATTTTGTAGCACAACTAAAACCAGCTGTCAACTTGTTGCATTAGTGTAAAAACAGCAGACTAGAGAATCCGTATAATATTGTTTGCAATTAGAGTGTTTAATGAAAATCAATACTACATTTACTGAGCATTAAGTCTAGGTATCAGACTCGTGACTAAACATAAATGTTGCACATAAAATAATTATTGCTCTAATAAGCAGTATTGTGTTTAGTTTCCAAAAAACTAATTAGATTATGTTCAGAGTTCAGACTTCAGAAAAACATCTATTTCAACAATTACTCGCTCTGTGGAAGCATCTGCTTGAAAAAAGGGCAAGGTGGGGCTGTAGATGCTCATGCAACTGACTTACCTCAGCCTTGGACTTGTGCAACACAAATCCTTTGTTCCAATCAGCTCCCTCGTTGGCCTTGCGGATGTTGAATTCTACCTTGGCCCGCTCCTTGTCCTGCATAGCCTTCCATTCATCCAGAGTCATCTCCTTGGGACCTTCTTCCTTCAGTTCTTCAACCTCATTCTCCCTTCAACACACACAAACACAAATAAATGTTAGCATCGACATTACAAACTCCTGTTGGGGGTCTTCAAATGTTGAGCATCACTATCATAAATTCAACGCTACAATTTCCATTAAAACAAGAACTTACTTGTTCTCAGAGTCAGCAGGTGGATGCTCCTCTCCTTCTGGGTTTTCCTCAGTGGCGTTAGACTGGTCAAGTTCGCTGTAGAGAAAACAGAGAATAACCCTCAATATCTTGCACATCACAGCTTCGACTCCTGCTTTACAATCAAGGAATTTATCAAGTTTTTGATTGGTGTCTTATGCAGGCACTCACTTCAGTTCGTCTTTCACTGTGCCCCAGTTGTGAGATCCACTCCCACCACGCTTGTCCTCACCTTTCAGACTACTGGAGAGGGAAAGAAAACCCCCCCAAAACATCAATCATGATAAAACACAAACTGCATCATAAGATGCACAAAGCTCTTAAACGTAAATGATTCAAGTCATTCACTTCATACCATGGAGGGGGGTACAAGTAACACTTACGATCGGTCACTGCCACTGTGTCTGTCAAATTCACGTTTTCCTCTGGAGTCGAATCCGTCGCTGCGACCCATGCCGCGGCCTCTTCCGCCACGGCCTCCCCTGCCGCCACCACGTCCCCTCATTGGCCTATCGCCAACAGGCCTGAGGAGAAAAAAAAAAGCCAATCAATTGATGACCATTTTAACAGAACGCAAGTAATTATGGAGATTTAGAATAACGCTTGTCACCAATATTCAATTTTGTTGTCCATTTGGATGCAAAAAATATATATATATATATGCAGAACATTTACACATTGTGTGTCTTGTCTGCCAGAGATTTAAACCTTCTTGTAAAAGTTGATGCCTTTAAATGTTTTATTTCATTAGAGAAACATCAGCACAAGTTTGAATGATAAAGCGCATTTCAGCTCCAAGTTTGTCCCTTCACAGCATTTAATAAAACATCCAGCAATTAATCTGCTTCATAATTCACCAACTAACTATTAAATAAGATCTTTTTCTCGTCTTTACTAAATGCTTTCTGCAAACAGAAAAGCAGATATCCAACCACCTAAGCTTTTCTGCACTGATACCAAATTCTGGTTTTCAGAAAGATCTGATCTGAAGATTACATTTTAAAGAGATGAAAAACTGGTGCTGCAGGTACCTTGATAGAGGTCATCGCTTTAAATCCAACAAGAAAATGAAGCAACTACAAGATTATCCCTATTTATACATCAAAGCATATTTCCTTAACCTTTCCGTTTTATATACATTTATAAACCAGAAATGGTGGGAGTTTGTAGTTTTGATGAATTCATTAAAAAGGGAAGAAAAAAACTGATCATCTATTTTGTGATTTTTAGACTCACTGATGTGAAGTACTAATTTATTGGGCTCTTCAAAATGATCCTTAAATATATAGCTTGGACTTCATAATCATGACCTTAATAAAAGTTTCATGTCATTAGCTTAAACCCCCGTGTTGTAATTCATGTATCAGTTTTGGATTCCCTCTCATTGTTCTTCATGCTGGTACAAGACAAAACTCACTTCTCCACTGAAAATTCACCGCCCTCAGGTTTCTCTGCGGCTTCGCCTGCAGGCCTCTCGAAGCGACGGGGCGGCCGCCTGTCCACAGGCCGTCTGTCTGCGGGGGGCCGCCCGTCTCCCTGGCCACCCTGAGGTCTGGAGCCTTCGCCCTCTGGTTTTCTTCCCATTCTCCTCATGCCAGCACCTAGGAATTGAACCGCAAAAAAGGTGATTAGATGACCTACAGCATCGCTGGATTTACACCCACCGCTGAGTCAGGAAAATAAACAGCATTGTTCTGCACAAGTGGAGCAAATAATTCCAATTAATGTGGTCGATAAAGACAAGAGGAGGGGGATGTAGGCAAGTTAGTGGAACTGATGCAGAATTTCTCTATATGGTTACTTCTTAGCATTAATACAAGTTTCACAACTTACTTTCAACTTGTCATGACGTTACCTCGCCATATCTATTGGGAATATTGGTGACCCAGTTCCCCCACCCCATACTTGAGTCAGAGCCACCAGCCCAGTGCAACACAAGTCCCTCCCATTGACTAAATCACCAGATCCAGAAATAGATCCCCTGCACTACACAGCAGCAGCTGGTTGTACCACCATCAATGCACCTGTCTCATCCTCTCTCAGGCAGATAAATATGATCCTACTTGTCAGCTCAACATCATGAAAAATTACGTACAAATAAGAATTAAAATCTGATTCAGTCTGAACATTGTAGGCAGCGTCTTTTAACCCTTAAAAGTCACGATTTACTTTAAGTACCAGGCAAAACAGGTGATACAAAATAATTCATTATGTATGTAAATGATCTGCTGCAAATCGACCGCGTGCTGAGTGTTTATTGTGCGCCAATAGGAAGTAAGTGTGTGGAGGCTGTGCCTCAACACGCCCTACGCTGCTTCAGCCACGAGGTTCAGCTCCACGAGAGCTCCGCATGTCAGCAGAGAAATCCGCCAAAACAAAAACCCTAACTTGCCTCACAACGATCCTCTGCACGTGTTACCGTTCTCACATGTTCCGGCAATTATTTTTGGCATATTTTACGCTTTAGCCAATAATTATTCGGTTTTAACCGATTCTAGATGAATCCGGCAACAAGTAGTTTCGCTTCAAGTCGCTCCTGGACAGAGCGACCGATTTAACTGAAGCATGCTGTTAGTCAGGCTCTCTATTCAACCAGGCCCGTTGAGGGTGTAAGCTAAAACTACCTGGGCCGCAAATTGTTTATCTTTGTATCGCCGCAGCCTCACGTCCCCTGTGGAAAATTATGTCTGAATACATGTCTTTGTTCATGCAAATGTCATTCATCGAAGGCACTAAAAGAGCGAGTAAGCCGACCTCATGTCACTGAGCCCGGTTATAACGGCTAGCTGGTAACCGAGCAACTTAGCATGTTAGCTTGCATTTAAAGGCTGCTGTTTGATTATTTGGAGCCCAAAACGTCCATTAAATATTACCATCTTTCTTAAGTGGGACTGGAGCCTGGGTTTCCTCCTTCTTATCAGCCAGCGGGGTCTTTCTGTCTTTTTGAGACTCCTTCTTGGGCTGCTTGGCAGCCTGCGCTGCAGTCTTGGCGGCACCAGGAGCTGCAGCCTCCTTCTTCTTCTTAACTTCGGCTTGCTTCAGCAGCTCGAAAGGATCCGACTCGTCGTCAAATAACTGGTCGAATCGATTGGTTATGGCACAGCCAAAACCTTCTTGCATTTGTCCGGGCATGATGGCGCCCCTTCAGCAGGATTTTCCTCCGATTCTACGAGGCTTGGTGCGAGCACTTCGCCAGATGAAGCCACAAGATGGCTGGGAAAGGACCTTCTTCTCTTCCGGCACGGTAGACATCCGGGACCTCGGAGTTTGCGCGGGTGGGTTGTGTAGTTTCCGTGGAAACCCGAAGCTATCGCCGTAGATACGGAGTAGATCAAAGAAAAACTCAATTACCCACAATGCAAATGTTTTGAGCCACTTGCAAAGGAAAGCATGGTCGCCCCGGTTTACACTCTGTTGTTGTTTTGACTTTTTGGAAATAACTATTTAGTTGTCAGAAGTGCTTTTCTCAGCAGTTTGTCTACTTTTAACCTTAAGCTAGCAGATAACCAGTTATTGTTGTAATGCATTTGGAGACCACTATGGAAGAAATCTCGTGATATTTGAGTTTAAATAGTTTTATAAAAACACAGGAAATTAGTTATGCCTAATTACCCCAAATACAAGTACTACACAATACACTAATCTAGATGATATTTAAACCTTGCCACAAGTGAAATCTGTTTCACTCTTGTTTGGCTACACCCTTGCTTCTGGCAGTAATCCGTAACCTATAGCTGTCCGAACAATTACATTTGACTATTACAGAATCAAGAATTGACTTTATTTGCAGGAATTCTTAGGGTCATCAAATTTGTTACCCCCTGGATCTTTGTTGGTGTGTACATAGTAGCTTTTATTTACGTATTTATTTTGTACATTTGTTTACTTTTCATTCAGTTTGAGGGGGGAGGAATTTAAAAAAGCTTGAAAAATATTATTACATGGTGGCTAAAACACATAATTGCAGAGTTATTAATTAGGCTTGTACAGGGGAAGCTGGAGTAATGAAAAAAGCTCAACAAAATATCTACATTTAAAGAAATGCACAATCTTTTCAGCAATCACATAGCTACTTTTAATATGGATGAATTCAACTCCAAGTTTTTATAGATTTTACTACAAGTTTTTTATTATTCAAAAGTGTCAAAATATTCATTTATTTATTTTAAAAACTGGATTTCACACTAAATCTCACACACTAAAACTTATAGGGAAAAATGAAAATCCAAAGTTCCACTTTAACATATATATATATTTTATGTTGGTACCCCATTTTGCAAATAGGTCTTCTCCTATAACATTTGACAAGATTAGAGCATACATATAACAGAAAAGGTTTGCTTTAATGCTCTCTTCATCTCAGCCCCAAGCTTTTCTAATGGATTAAGATTTGATTACTAAGATGGTCTGGTGAGTCATTTCTGTGTTGATTTGGCCACGTTTGGTTAATAATTCTTCTAAATGACCCAGTGATGACCTATATTTTGTTTCATGGCAGAGGTCACCAGACTTTACTTAAATTGTTCCATTATGTCAGAGAGGTCTTGATGCCATACACTTTAATCAGGGTACTGGGGCCTTTGGAAAAGAATCAGGCCCACCGCATCACAGGTTCTCCACAGTACTTAACAGTGGGCATTGGGGTGATTTTCCACATATTTATCCTTTCTTCTTTGTTTTATCCAAAACCATCTGGAGTGTTTGTGGTCAGAAAGTTCAATTTTAGTCTCTTCTGAACAAAGCACGTGGTTCTAGTTAAAGTCCCAGTAGAGTTGACCAAACTCCAGTCCTTTATAATTGTGATGGTATGAAAGAAAAAGCTTTTTTCTTCCATCAATCCCAAACAACTGTTTGCCATCGTGCAAACAAGTCTAACAGTTACAGAAACTGCCCCTCTTGTCTGCAGTTAACCTTAGTAAGTCTGGGGTTGTTTTTTTTTTTTTACCTCCATTATGACTATCTTCCCTCTGTTGTGAAGATAAACTGTTTTAAACGTTTTAATTATTACTTTAACTGTAGGTATGAGCAACATAAAGGAGGTAGCTTTTTCATTTATCTATCTACACATCTATCTATCACATCTGCTTTACTTGAATGGCATGTTCTCTTGTCTTTCCAATATTAATCAGTGGCTGCAAGAAATTGACCTCTGTCACATAAATTTATTCCAGTGAAGTAAGAAGCCATGGATTACTAATGGGATAATTTTCACACCAAACATAAGTACTCAAATCAAAAACTGGTGGGCCTATACAGTGTATTAACATTTTAATTATATTTTTACCCAGTACTACATTATCATGAAATATAAAAAGCAGTGTTTTCATTAGTTATAGCTTCATTTGAAAGTGAGAATTTGCAGATTTTCGCTTGGTTACAAGGCCCAGCCCCCTTTATTAATGATCATGATGATGCACTGACAGTCGCTTCTGAGCACAACCCTCCTCTTATTGCTCCTGCTCTCCATGAAGAGAAATGACGTCTCCAGTTACTAAAGCTATGATAGAGTCCTATGCGCTTATGGTCATGGTTATGGGGACATTTTTCATCTACTTCTGCGGAATGGTGTGGGCTTTTTGCAACCCGAAAGTGAGCGAAGCGGAGGAAGAGTGCGGCACTGGAAACCAAACTGGGGTACATAGCTGGATGTGCGCACTAAGTTCTCCACAGCGGGATGTCAGGTGCGCCGCTGGGCTTCTGCAGGTGGCCGCACCGCCGTACACCGCAGAGACGCTCACACAGAGCACATATGTGAACTTCTGGGAGGAGGATGACGACGATGACGATAGTCTGCTGACGGACAGCGCTGCAGTTTGTCTGGATAATTTGGGGATTGATAACCGGATTGTAAACAGTTCCTCCTGGATTGCATAATGTGATGCATGGACGCCAACTTCTTAGAAAATCGGTAATAGTATTATGTATTGTTTTCTCATAATTTAAAGTAAGTGTACCATATTTAAGAACGAGATGTAGGTAGACCGAGGATGATTGTATCGCTTTTTTGCTTCAGTATATCTAACTTCGTGATTTTTGGAGATAGAGCTCTTAAACTGTTATGCAGAATCCCCGCATGTGTTTACTATAAGTGGTACTGATTGAAAATCCTGTAAGTATATCACAGACTTTGTGAGGTTGCGTCAAAGACACAAATTTCCTTTGTAACAACCCACCCCACTACTGGGGTGGGTTGTAACAATAAGACAAAAAAAAAAGCAAAAATAAAGGCCACGTTGTAGATTTCATTCCACAAGTGTATTTGAGAAATAGAACAACCCAGAATAGTGTCTGTGACTCTTTATGGCAGACTAAAATTCAAACACACACTTTGTTGAACTTCTCTCTCTCTCTGTGTGTGTGTGTGTGTGTGTGTGTGTGTGTGTGTGTGTGTGTGTGTGATAGAGTGGACATGAACAAGGTTTAACATGATCAGTGCTCATTGTATATTCCCTTTAAAAAACAACAACAAACGAACATATTGATCTGATTTAAAACATAATCAATGACATAAAAGTTTTTGTTGTCCATCCTGTTCATAATTTCTTCAGGTACATTAATGCCATTGATATGGATCAGTTCTCTAAAACCATACTGACAATCTGTTAATATGTTGTGTTTATTGATGGAGGCATCAAGTTAGGTGACCAGTTTTTCCAGGATTCTTGAGAGTTATAAAGTGATGACACTGGTCTGTAATTTGTGAAAAAAATGTTTGTCCTCAACTTTAAATATTGGAGTAACTTTGGTAATTTTCCTTTGATGTGTAAATTATCCTGTTGTGATTGATAAGGTACAGATAAAGGTCAATGGAACCACAATGGTATCTATCACTTTCTTGACTAATGCCATGCTTTTGAAATTAATAAAATTAAAAGTAATTTTTTTGGGGGCATTTTTAACTATATAAAAATGCCACCTATCAGCCATTGTTTAGCTAGCTGCATTAGCATTATGCTTTGAAATTAGCTGAGGTAAAATGCACCATGTTTTGCTTGAGAAGCTACATTTTTAACTGACATGAGTCATATGATTCTAGATGTAACTAAGTACCAAACAAAATTTACGTGTGGGCAAAAAAAAAGAGAAAAAAATCCTTTCTTACCTCTAAATTTTTTTTTTTTTTTTTTTTTCCACTAAAATTGGACCAAACCAGCTTTCAGCCCTGAAATTCACCATGTGGGTTGGGGAGGGAATGGCTAAATAATGAAAGAATCACAAGACTTCTATCTGTTCTCTAAATGGTGGAACTGATGGCGTTACAACTCACCCCATGTTACAATTATCCCCTGTCTCCCTAATGCATGTATTGTCTTGTACTGCACTTTTGTTTCCCCAGTAGTTAACTGAAAATGCATGTCTATGTTGCTACATCAAATCTGATCCAGAATGAAATTAAATCAAGTGTCTAATCAGATAATATTTAAAAGCCATTCTTTTGGAAATTCAGAAATGCATCTCTAAATTAGGAGGAATTAAGCAACTTTATACAGTGCCTTGCCAAAGTAGATATTCATAACCCGTGAACCTTTTCACATTTTGCCACTTTCAAACCACAAAACTATAATGTTTGACGAACACAAAGTAGCACATAATTGTAAAGTGGGAGTATTAAAAGAATGGCATGAATTTGTATTCACCTCCATATATTCTGCTGCCCTTAAATAAAATCCAGTACAAGCCATTGCATTAGAAGTCATGTAAGTAAAATAGAGTCCAGCTGTGTATTATTTAATCTGGATCTAAATTCAGCTGTTCTGTGAAGGTCTCTTCATTAATAAACAAACACCAAAAACAGCTCCTGGCAACATCCACCCTGTAGCAGTGGCATTGTCATGCTATGGGCATTCTTTCTTCAGCATGAACTGGAAAGTTGGCCAGAGAATATGGATGCAAGGAAAATCCTGTAAGAAAACCTGTTAGAAGCTGTGACATACAACCAAAGCTACAACAGAACACTTTGGATCAAGTCATTATCATTCAATCTTTGGCCAATTGATTGATTTTTATTCAATATGCCTGAGCTTGAGGTATTTTGCAAAGCAGAGTAAGAAAAAACTGCAGTCTCTGGATATGCAAAGCTGGTAGAGACACACTACAAAATACTTGCAGGAGCAAATTGCAGTGAGAGATGATTCTACAAAGTGTCAACCTATAGTGGTTGAATACAAATGCACGACACACTTCTGAAATGTCGATTTGTTTCAGTAACCGCAGATCCTTTTCTTCCCACTTCACAATTATCTAATACGTTGTGTTGGTCTGGCACATAAAATCCCAGTAAAATATACATTGATGTTTGTTGTTGCATGAAAAAATGCAAAAAAAAAAGTTCAATGCGTAATTTTTCTGCAAGCTGCTGGTGAAAAATAGCATTCTTCTTTCTTGCCATGTGGAATGTGCATCATTCAGGTCCTTTAGGTCTTCAATAAGCGGTCTGCAGGTTGTGTTTCCTTTTCTTTCTCCGCCAGTTTCTTCCTCATGTCATTTTCAAGTTGAAGTAATTTAATATATAATGATTCTGATGTTTCAAAAGTAATGTCCATCTGCAAATGGGGAAAATTGACATAACATTTAACTGTTTTATAAATTATTTCAACATAATTTAGATTTTTAAAATCATCTTCAGATACTTGCTGCACCTTATGTGGTTGGGTGTAGTTGTTTCCAAGCCCTGATGTTAAGCTGTGGTATTTAGCATAAGGGTCCAGAGATTCAGGCTTTTGCCTAAATAACCAAAACTGTCAAGAAGGATAGAAATCAGGACATGAATTTGTGCACAACTGTTTTTGGATATAATAACATTTTGTTTTACCCACCAGAGCTTCAGCTCCATTATAAGGTGTGAGAGTAAAAGTGTTGGTGAACACTCTGATCTGGTGGCAAAGGACATAAATGTTTGTTGTTTTAGAAGGAAAAAGCATGGACTACTTTCCTTTTGTTTTAATACTTCATGAAGCTGAACCCACCAGCCAAAAGACAGGCATGAGCAGTGTCCACAGAAAGGCTGGGAATGATGGGAGAATGCCGAAGGTCAGGTTTGTCATCACAAAACCAGGACAGATTACAGATGAGTACAGCCCCTAAAATTAGAATCATTTTGATGAATTTTGTTAACATAAAATGAAGTTAAAGAAGTATATTTTTCTAATAGTTGACCTTTTTGTTGTAGTGCTGATTGAGAGACAGGCTGAGCAGGTCTGTGGAATATTTTGAGGAGCTGTAAGGCTGAGTGCCTGTCCGGTGCTGTATGTCTTCAAGACTAAAGGCAGAACGGTGAGCATTACTAGAGGAGGTCCAAACCAGCTGCGAGGTTCGTCCTTCTTGGCACAGAACCGGCTCCAGTTCCCTAACCTGGATCAAAATAAAGAGTCAGTTCTGGATATCCACGCACAAATATCAGAATCGGGTTATTTCTATCGATCGGCTCTTATTGGTCAAAAACTGAAAAATCTGATTTGTTTTAAATTCATAGGAATAAAGAATTCCCATTTATTTCTGCCTGTAAAAGCATGAACCATGCCCTTACAAACATTAGATAAAGGTTAGTGATATGCTTTAATACATAAATTAGAAAAATCTTGTAATTTCTTTTTTTCTGTCAGATTAAAAAATACTACCTCCCCCACTCCTTTATATAGTTAGTTAATGTCCTTTTGAAAACATAAATCGTTAAAAATGGAAATCAGTCCGTCAGACATTAAAGAAAACAAGAAATTAGTATCATCCAGGAAAAGCCTGATTTCTGCGTCTTTAATCAATTCAGCCCTATAGGGTAAAAAAGAGAGCTTACATTGCAGCAATACCAATGATTCCTTGCCATTCAATCAGGATCCTGGCAAAAGTCAGTCATCAATGGCAACTTGATACAAACATAAATTCCCCTGCAAAAGCAAACTGAGCTGAATAATGTCTGGAGTGACCTTAGGCTCTCAGTGTGCTGTTAATTTTTAATGAGGACAGTTGCTAAGTGACAGATGGATTCAGTATCAGCCTTATTTTTTTTATCAAGGACACACAAGCTGACAAAAACAATTCTGCCTGCAGAAAACCAGAGGCTCTCTGGAAACAGACAAACAACTTCTGATCATATAAAGTCAAAACACCTGCAGCGACTTACAAGAAGGAAGTGACCAAAGAGGTTGGTGGCAAAAACTTGTTGCAAGCCATCAGGAGTGACACTATCTTTCTGAGTCAGGATCCCCTCACCGGTGGCAAACATAGTGATGACCTTGCTGTAAGCACATGTTTGATGTTGGTCAAGTTAAAATGAATGACTTTTTAAAACACTAAAAACAAGCAGGGTTTTTTTTTTTTTTTTTTTACTAAAAACAAATTTGTTGAGTAAAAGTCTTAAAATAAATTAACTTGTATTTATTTAACTTAATTTATTTATTTTGATCCTTTTTAAACATTATTACCAGGGCTGCTAACAAATGAATCCATGTCTGTATGAATTTTAAGGTATGAAGAGACTGAAATCAGTGGTGTACCTGGAGAAGAGGCCTTTAAAAAAGGCCTTTACATCAAATTCTGGGTTTGGCATGATGCCTGCATTTAGATAGAGGTAGTCCAGCTGGTCATACCTGAAAATGACAAAAAAAAAAAAAAAAAAAGAAGATGTAATCCTATTCCTTTTTGAGGTTAACAAGTAAACAGGAGCAGAAGTGTGTTGCAAATTTTGTGAAAATGCTTCAAGATAAAATAATAATAATAATAATAATAATAATAATAAAATAAGCATCAGTGTTGCTAAGTCCATCCTCCCACCTGACTTTGACTTCTTGTGCTGCACTGAGAACTGAGGAGACGCTGCTGGTGTCCATCTGCAGCAGGTCCACCTGGGCAGCAGGGTGAGAGGTGAGGAGGGCAGCGCGTGCGGCCTGAGCTCGCGGCACGTTCCTGCAGGCCAAGCAGAGATGGAGGCCCTCTGTGTCATGTGAGAGGAGACGCTCACACAGCGCGAGGCCAATACCACTGCAGGGAAACAGTTTGACTGTTTAAATATTACAACTATACAGTTAAGCATAATTACATTAATAGGATTTATGTTGAAATCCAACTATACTCAGATATTCTTGCATTACCATTAAGTATAGAAATGAACTGAGAAATCAGCTGGTGATTTGAATTTTTCAACTTGTTGTACATACAAAAATCCAATATTTTTCTGATAAGTGAAAGCACCATACATTTGCACCAACAACTCATTACAGAGTAAAGAAAATTTAAGGTAAGAGTTTATCATTTTCTAAGAAATACATACTGAGAGTAATGTTTAATGCTAGCTGTGCACATTGCTAATATAACATGATAAAGGAAGTTTAAAATAGTTTCAGCTCATTTAGATTTTACTTTAAAATAGTAAAACTTTGTTTCACAGTGACAGCTCTCACACATAGTGTGACATCTCCTCTGCTCCTAGTTTCTATAATTAATGACCTTTCACAGCAAAAAAGGTTGAAAGATATATTTTTAAGATGTTATTGTACTTAAAGAAACCCTTCATAAAAGACAGAAATTTGAATTTGACCATGAAATCCAAATCCGTGCATCTCTAACTAAAAATGACAACAAAGTTAATATAGACAATCTTTAATGGAATAATACATTATCTACTGCCTAAAAGATTGAACTTTTGATGAATATCTGGAAGTTCAAGTCTTGTTTGATTTTAAGATATGAGAATTGATTTTAATAGAAGTTATAAATAGGGTTGTTACCTGTTTGCTCCCGTCACCAAAACCACCTTTTTCATCTTGGCAAAGCCCAAACCTGTAGCACGGAAGGAGCACTGGAACAAAAAGGTTGTGTGTCTGGATCAGGAACTGGCTTCCTCGTCTGTGGAGTCATAGTTTAGCTCCACCTCCTTGTTCTGTTTGGACACTGTAGCAGCACTCCAGCCAATAAAATCTTAGTACTGCTCAGCCCAGTCTCAAAGGCCCCTCCCACTCAGAGGCTGTTAAACGCTCACTGGATCACAGGAACAAAAAAATAAAATTAAATTTAAAAAAAAAAAAAATAAGAGTTCTTGTTTAGACTTTTATTTGGGTTTTCTCCATCAAGATTTAACTTTTGTTTACAACATATATATATATATATATATATATATATATATATATATATATATATATATATATATATATATATATATATATATATATATATATAACAAAATCTTGCAACCATTTTAATACAAAAATATCCTAAAAATGAAAGAAACTAGTACTTTATTCAGATGTTTTTACATATTTTTGAACTTGTAACAATACCGACTGGAGAATGAATATGATGAAAATGTATTTTAAGATGAAACTCACCAACATGTGTATCAATTTGAACCTGAGCTAAATATCTTTTATCTTTTTAACCCCAATAAGCAGAAAAAGTAGCATAGTCGTCTTTAACAAGTAAGATGATTGGGCTTGTGTTTAAAGTTCAAAAATAAAAAGCAAGGACAAATAGTAAATTTTAAAAAGGCAGCATGAAATCCAGATGCACCAGTAAAAGATAAGCTCTACTGAGTGCACTCAGAAACTGGTCAAATTTTCATTATCATCAATGGTGAACAGCATCAACAATACTCTTTCCAACCATCCAAGAAAACTGATTATTATGGTGAAACTCCTAATTTTATCTACTGCCATGACAACGAGAAAGAACTACAAACATCAAGACGTTTTTCATGACCAAATTCCATACTTCCAAACTTGGCTCACTTGTGACCCATTTGTAATTTGTTTTTCAAAAAGATCTCAAAAATATTACAGCCTGTAGAGATCAGATGGATGGATGGATGGATGGAGATTCCATACTCCACAAGGAGTTTTCTTTTTCATGCCTTTCCCCTGGAAAATATTTAGATCAAACTTCATTTTTTTCCTGACTGTGTAGCACCCTGCAGAACATACTCACTGACGTCTTTCTAATCACACCTGCTTTGAATCAACACAGCACATGACAATAACCCAACCTGAATTCCTAACAAGCGTTCTTCAAAGTATAATCAACTGCAACAAAACAATGTTTCAGAGGGATTTGCAACAGAAAGAAAAACATGCATAAATCAAAGAAGAAGAAATACTTCTATAAATCAAATATGACACTCCAGTTTAAGTGCATATTCTTACACATATCTATGTACAAATCATAAACAGAGCAAACACAAGTCAATATATAAATACCGATACAAAAAATGATAAATGAAATGTAAACATATCTATTGAAAATACACAGTCATATACACTTCATGTCAAAACTACTGCGGGAAAATGGCAGGGAGATGAAAAAGAATGTAACTGTTGTTCTTATTTTACTCTGAATGTATGAAGTCTCTCTGAACATGATGAAACTATTGAAATATGATCAAATGTGAAAGTAACCATTGGGTCTGCACTCTCCCCTTCTACATTCAAGCAGTCTTTCAAAAGAAAAGACAAGAAAGCAGTATTTTAAACACTGTAACATGGGATATATAAACCACTTATTACACATTGCATTTACACATAAACTTAACACAAACAGTAAGGAAATTAATGTCTGGTCAATTATTGCTTTTTTGTAACAATTCTTATTGGCTTCAAATCTTATACCACTGCAATGGCTATTTATTTCCCTTTAAATAGTGCCACATTTTTAAGGATTATGCATTTGTGGGTTGAGCAACAGAGTGGAGTATGTGGTTTGAACTGTGAAAAACATGTTAAATCTTCTCTGCCCAGGCCAAACACTATATTCTAGTATTGACTCTTGTTCAGTGTAATCTATTAGATTAGAAGATGGAAGTTTGAAAAATCGACACATATTGGCATTTTAACTGCCTGGCACCTCCTCGTCATGGTGGTCAACATTGTGGTCACACACTGATGTAGGGTGGCATCCCATTTTAGTAAACCAGCATTTGTCTTAAGTTGGCCAGTGTCATTATTTTGGTGACTCTGGTATAAATAGCACACCCAAGCTAATCCCATAACTGTTCAGTGGGGTTGAGGTCAGAACTGCAGGCAGGCCATACTATCCTGTCCACTCCCAAATTCTATAGGCGGTCTCCGAGACTTGGAGAATTCAGTTCAGTTCCTGGGAGTGGAGATATAGAATAGCCACAGATTCTAGAATCTCATATTGACAACTTTCTGCATTGAGTTTGTTTCCAATTATACCAAGTCTGTTTTTTCCAGTGAGGGAGATGCTGCCCCACACTGCCTCCACCAAAAGCTGTTTGGCACTGGGAAAAAGGATTTGGCAAGTTTTTCCTGGGGTGTACCCATATAATCAGCTCTGCTGTTCAATGAATAAATGTATTTTCCTTTCAAATGTGGCACCACTGTTGGGGAAATAAATAGGCTTTCCAGCAGGATGAGATTTCTTGCCAAGAACAATGCTGCAACAAGAAAAGAAATGTCCAAACACAAATGCCCTTACTTTTTGTGTTTAGTTTTAAAAGTGCCAAATGTCTCTTGCTACATTTAAATGTTGGCTTCCTCTACACATGCCTCACAGTTCATTCCCTTTCTTTTCAAATAATGATAAAGTACTTGTCTAAATTTATACTTAATAATGATAAAAAAAAAAAAGATTTTGCATTAACTGGAATACAGATCAATCTTTAGAGTGTATTTAGTCTCTAAAATGTAGCTTGGAGCCAGCAGGTGGGCTCCCATCCTGACTTTCTGTTGAATAAGAATATAGCTTAAACCTGGACTGTGTCTACAGCATCCCTTTCTCCAGAGATGTCCGCAGACTCTAAAGAAGTGTCTTAAACACTACTCAGGCTTAAGGCTGTAAATCCAAGAGGGCTCTGTGTAATTCCTGGAAAGAGGGCCGCTCCTTAGCATTCCTCCTCCAGCAGTTCAGCATGATCTTGTAAAGCGAGTCTGGACACAGCACAGGTTGAGGCAAGTAGATCTGCAAGATCAAGAACAAGATATGAAATAAGGGGTAAATTATTTTGTAATTATGAATTTAAAACCATTTATTCTCCCTTTACCTGTCGTTTCTGGTCCCTGAAAAACTCTCCTGTGTTTTCTATCACCTGCTCATCAGTGAGCTGGGAGTAGGGTTGCTCCTTGCAGAAGTTCAGGATCTCCCACAGAGTCACGGCGTAGGCCCAGACATCACTCGCTGTGGTGAACTTACCCTGCACAAACAGAGATACTGTGTTGTTTATGTGGTTCTACACAGTTTTGACTCAGGGATGCTGTACAGAAATCCATGCCACACTTTTCAGACTTTAATTTGCTAAAAAAAAAAAAAAATAAATAAAAAATTAAAGTTTGTAGTTGTGACTAGTATAAAATCATGTTTCAGAAGCAGTCCTCACCAGCAGGATGCTCTCCCATGACATCCAGCGTATGGGCAGCACTGCTCTGCCCTGGATGCGGTAGTAGTCGCCACTGTACAAGTTCCTGCTCATGCCAAAGTCAGCTATCTTTATTGTGTAGTTTTTTCCCACCAAGCAGTTTCGTGTAGCCAAATCTCTGTGGACAAAGTTCAGGGAGGAGAGGTACTTCATCCCTGAGGCTATCTGGGTGGCCATGTAGCACAGATCATTGAAGCTGGAGAGGAGATGAGAGACATTATCTTATGGTGGAAAGACAAAACTACAAATGAAATACAATGGTCGCTTGCTGACCTGACAGTAGGTGCATTGCTGAGGAGAGCAAGTTGTCCCTCAGGTTCATGGCGGGACAGAAACTGGTTGAGATCTCCATTTTCCATGTACTCTGTGATCATACAGAGAGGGTCGCTGTAGATGCACACAGCTAGCAAACGAATGATGTTGGGGTCCTTCAGACGTGACATGATCTTTATCTCTTTCAGGAAATCATTCCTGTTAATACAAAAATATTTGCACAAGTTGCTTAAGTTTACTTTCAGATAAGTCAGATGAATAATAACCTCATTTTTGCTTTTGTCTTTATATTTCCAGCTCCAATAATAAAGGCAATGTACCTTGCATTCTTGTTGGCATCTGAGCGGAGCATCTTCACAGCTACTAACACTGGCTGGCCCTCTGGGACATCAAACAAGTAATCTTCATTTATAAACTCCTGCATTTCCTCTGCTTCACAAAGATGTACCTAAACCACCAAATGATAACAACAAATAAGGGGTTTAACCTTGTGTGTTGTTTTGTGTTATCTGAAGTTGTAAGTACAGCAGAAAAATAGAGAACTGGCACCTCTCCAAACTGGCCCTCTCCCAGCTTCTCCTTAAATATGAGCAGTTTTCGTGGGAACTCTTCCACAACAACATCCTTCCCAGACAACAGGTCCATAGTCACCGCAGGTATGGCATAAGTGTTGCTTCCAGTCACGCCTTGCAAGTTGACAATGTCTGCCTCTGCGTAATGAGGAACGCCGTCCTGGACCACAGTTTGAGTGGTGGATTTTGAAGCTGCAGCGCTGGTTGAAGCTGCAACACATCATGAGACACTAACTGAAATCACAACAGCATGGACGAATCTTATGGGAAAATATTTGAACTTTTCCACATTTATCACATTATGACTTTAATGTATTTGATGGGAATTTTATAGGCTAGACAAACACATGGTGGATTGTGAAGTGTGAGGAAAAAGATGCATGTTTATTTTACATACATAAATTACATATTAAAATCTGAGAATTGCCATGCCCGTTAATCTGATACCTTAAAATAAAATCCAGTGCAACTATTTGTCTTAGAAGTGACCTAATTGGTAAATAGAGGACTCCAATGTGTAAGTTCATTTCAGTATAAATACAGCTGTACTACAAAGGTCTCCTTGTTTTTTTTTTAGAGAGTATTAGTGAACAAATAGCATCGTGAAGACAAGCAAGTTTAGCTTAGAAAACAAATATGGCCCTTTATGTAAGAGAGGGAAGAAAGCCACAAGAAGTCCTGTTTGCAGTTTACCACAAGTCATCTAAGGGAGACAGCAAGCATGTGGAGGAAGTTCAACTTTTTGGCCAACGTGCAAAACACCATATGAAGCAGAAGATTAACACTGCTAAACACTCCATCTCTACAGTGAGACATGGTGATGGTGACATCATGCCTTGGGGATGTTTTTTTCAGCAGGGGCAGGAAAGCTGCTCAGAATTAATGGTAATGTGGATGGAGCTAAATGCAGGGCTGAAAGAAACCTTGTGAGAGGCTACAAAATACCTGACCTGGAAGGGCAATGACCCTATAAATAAACCAGAGTTATAAAGGAAAGATTCAGATGAAAGCATATCAGTGTGTTAGAATGGCCCAGTCAAAGTCTAAACCTAAATACAGTTGACAAAATGTCAGTAACTGGTATTGGAAAGGTGGTAGAGACCCAAATACATCAAAAGACCTGTGGCATTACTTGCAGTGAACAGTGGTTCCAAATAATATTGACTTGCGGGGGCTCAATAGAAATGCATGCCATACTTTTCGTATTTTTATTTGCAAAAAAATTAATAATGTACCCTTTTCATTCCAATTTACAATTATGTGCTAGATTTAATTGGTCTAGGATAAACAAATTACCAGGTAAATAGTTTTTAAAAGTACTGTGAACTAATATCAATGCATATGAGCAGATTTGTTGGCTCACCAGGTTCCTCTGAGCTCTGTGCAAACTCCGGGAGCTTACAGATGAGGCGCGACGGCTCCTGGTAGTCTGGACCCAGAGGGAAGATGCGCTCGTAGGTGGAATTAGACTCCTGTTCATTGGTTGTACCTGGCCGGTTGTTGGTGTGATTGTAGCTGAATGTCTCACTCTGTATTGACAAACTAGCAGTTAGTTCATCATCCAGGATCCGACGAGAGGCCTAGAACAAAGCATGTATGTGGGTCAAGGAACACATCTGACCACCCCCAAGAGGAAAACTTCACTGGAAATGCATAAAATTACACAGTTGCTGTTAGTCATATCAAAATAAAGAAAGAGGGGAATTCACCTTCTCCAGCATCTTCTGCCACACCTGTCTCCACAAAATGATGACAATAATGGCTACAAGGATGAAGATGATGGCCACCAAACAGCCAATTAGAATGCGAGTGTTGCTGTCATCTACTTTATGGGTTGGGTCATCTTCTGGTGAGGGACGAGGAGAGCTGCCTTTTAAAGATTTTAAAAAGAGACTTTATTTTCATGTGTGCGCTGTACTTTCCAATTATATAAACATTTGAAACTGTGTAATCATCAAACAGATCATCATTGATGGATTTAACCAACTGAGCTATTGCTTGGCCTGCTTCAGTGACAAATCTTGTATTTTTTGTGAAAACAGTCAACAGACCCCACAGATATGTAATCCCTTAAATATTTACACATTTGCCTGTCCTTGTGATGTCTATCTTCAGTTCTCAAGTAGGGCTCTTCCACCAAAAGGAGTAATTCTTCTTAACTAGGGCGGGTGAAATAAATTAAAACATCACCACATTTACTGCCCCTTAAAATTACTACAAAAAAACATACAGCTGTGTCACATCAGTTACAAATGATGAGAAAATAAATACCCAGCATTTAGAAGGCTTATCCTGTTCGTACCTTTCACAATTAGTTTGGTTTGCTTCTGACTGAAGTTATTTCAACCAATTAGAGTGCCACTACCTGTAAGGATAAAGGGCGTCCTAACTTTTTCCATAGCTCGAAAATACATTTTAATTGATGTTGTCTGTTTAATGTGTAAAACCAGGTTAATTTTTCACCAAACAAAAAAAAGAGAGTAAACATGGATTGGTAAACCTCTCTTAATGAAGAACTGAATATTTCATGGGGTGTCCAATTTTTTTCCCATAACCATAAATTTTGTTTTTGTGATCAAAGGATTAAGACAAAAAAAGTTTCCATATTTTTGTTAAATATAGCTAAAATACAAGACACAAAATAATTTTTGATCTCAATTCATTGTTTCCCAAAGAGCAACAAGATTAAAATTTACCGGGAAACAAGATTTAAAGAAATTACTTCAGATGTTTGCACACACACTATTAACCAAGTATTGTGTGTGTATGTGTATGTATATGTGTGATGCAGTTCCTCACCTGGCTTAGATGTGGAAGGTAGTGTTGTGTTGTACATGGCTGTATCTGAAAAATGTTCACCAATTATTCAAGCTGAAAACTTGTCGTAACAATTTTATTCCAGTTCCCAATCAGCTCCTCACTATGTACCTGACTGGAAGGTGATTTCACTGAACAGCATCCAGGCATCAGCAAAGTAGAACTGGCACTTGATGGCGCTGGCCATGTGATTGGCCAGTTTGACGGTGATGAAGCGGGCGCTGGGATTCTTCTCGTCCATTATCGGGCTGAAGGTGAGCGGCGTGGTCTCCCAGTCGGAATCAGAGCGAAAGTGACAAACCACCTGCTGGAAGGCCTTGACGTGCCGGGAGAACATGTTGTTGCAGTGGACCTGTGCATATGAGGATATTTTCCGTAAGGATGGAGAACAAAGCTGAGGGCTTGTGTAGAACATCAGCTTGTTTGATCGGGATTCTCACCTTCATGGAGGTAAAGTTTCTTATACGGTCAAACTCAAACATGATTTCAACAAATCCACTGGGGAAGCTCTCGTTGTTCCAACCTACATAGTCATACCCAGGCCATCCATTGTGGACATGGCTAAGAGTAAAATCATCTTCTCCACACACTCCATCGGTCAGCTGGCCTAAACCCTCTGTCATACTGAGAAACAAAAAAGCAAGAGTTTGAGCAAATCTGATGAAGAGATAAAATCCACAGCCAGAACCCCAGTTGGGTTCTTTTTTCATTTTAACTCGGAAACATTTTCTGTCTTTTGAACTTTACATTAAGCTCCTTAATTCCTTAATTCCTGTTTATTATTTACAGTGTTACTAATCACAAAACCAGCCATGGTCCTGTTCACAAGGGTTAAACAATTTAACCAGTGAACTCTTATCAAAAAGCATAGCGTCTGGTTTGGTTTTTACCACCACGAAGTTAAAACATAGTGATGGGACACATCTGCTCCTATGATCCAGGGTAAATACTTTTAGCCTTCTTCATGCTGTCAGACAGACAAAATTTGTTTGGTGATCTGAAACATGAATTTGACAAAAAAAAAAAAAAAAAAAAAAAAAAGACAAATGTAATATGTAATGGGGAAAATACTTTTTCACGGCACTCCCACACACATAACAACAGTCATTACAATTTAATTAACTCTTTTCTGTTATTTGATTTCAACTGTGTTTCTACAGCCCTGCTAAAAATAAACGTTACTTAGTTCCTAACACAAGGTGGTAGTATTATCAAACAAATGCCACTCTAATGGCTTTTAAACTGATTTTCTAATATGGGCTATTTTGTTTTCCTCTTGCGCTGTTCCTGTAACAGAGGAAATAAGTGTTTCAGTGTCATGGAGGACATTATTCACCCTTTCAAATCCAAACATAACAAAAGCCTTGATTGGTCCATTCTGGATCTGAAAGTTATTCAGTACAGTTGACTCAGTTATTCCCAGGAGGTATTGCCTAGCAGTAAAACACCCTGACCCACTCACCATCCTCTGTTTCTTTGTGTTTACCATGGCAACGGGCACAAACATGGTGAGGAGGAAAAGCAGTGATGAGTGATGAGGGTTTACATCAAACTAGTGCTGGAAGAAGAGGATGAGGAGGGAACACACTAAACGGTCTCTCACCTGTAGAGGGCAGCTCCATCGTAGACCGAGTCGTTGAGGTAAACAGGATAAGCAGGAAGTTTCATCTGTTGTCCTGCAGGAGCGTTGTATGAAACCAGGCCATCTGGGAAGAAATTACAGTGGTTCATTTTTAACGATCTTGCTCCTTTGTTGTGGGAGATTTTATTCACATTGTTCAGAAAACCACAAAGTTTGTTTTAAACTGTACAGTTTAAGGTCACCACGGCAACAAATGTGCCAAGTTGCAGGTAGGATGTGTAAAAATGGCCATTCTGAGATTTTCAAACAAAACTTACCAAAGCAACAGAACAAGAAGATGGAAAATATTTATGTAATGTGGTGAAACAGAATGGAAAAGGGTTTAAACAAGGTCCTTTCCACAGACTGACAACCTGTTTGCAGCTTACAAAGTTTCATTCGTCAAAGAATGAGTCCAGTTCGGAAAAAGAAAGGATAAAATGAAAATTCTGATATCTTTTATTAAACACTGCTTTTCTTTTTTGCATAAAAGAAACCAACCCTAACGGGACATCAGCGTAGCAGTAAGTATGAATCTGTTGTTTGGTGACAGGTTAAAGGGAAATTCCATAAAGTAAAATACTATTTTATCATAATATCCTTATCTTGTCTACTGGATAAGAGTTTAAACAGCTCTTTGTTATACAACAGTAACTGAAAATCAGCTGTTCTTCCCTTTCTAAATAGGCTCAAAGGTTAGTGCTGCTTTAGCTGTTTTATGATCATCCTTGAAAGATTGTGCTTCTTTACATACATTCTACAGTATTTCTCTCTGTGTTTTCTCCCCAGCATACCTGAACTCAAACTTACCCAGCCACTCGCAGCCGTAGAGCTCCACTCTCATGCAGACATTCATGGAGTGGTCTATGACAGGCATGAACCGGACTAAACGGGCAATGATGGGTGGCTGCATGTCCCTGAGTGCAATGTCGTAGGTGTTCCTGTTGCCCTCAATCACCTGCAAGCGAAGCAAACATTGCTTGACATCATGAGCAGACTAACTGATATCTGATCATCACCATATTGTTTTCATGATAAAGTTAAGTTGAACATTTTTGTCACAATCATGAATTTCATTGTAGATTTATAGAAATGCATTTAATAGGCCAGCACAAACAAGTGCAAGAGGAAACACCACACTTCAGATATTTAAAAAAAAAAAAAAAAAAAAAAAATCTCAGAAGTGTGGAGTTCATCTGTATTTATCCTCCCCATCCCACCCCACCCTCGTTACTATGTCACGAAAAACCAACACTTTAAAATCACTGTTCCCATAATGAAACATAGTGGTGACTGCATCATGGTGTGGGGATGCTTCAGTAGGGAAAAGGTGCATGGAACTAAATTTAGGGCAATCCAAGAAGAAAACCTAACAGAAGCTGCAAAAGACTAATATTTGGTGCAAATGTTCGTCTTCCAGCAGAACAGCAACCATAAACACACCCTATTCATGTGTAAATGGCCCAGTCAAAGTTCACACTTGCCCTACTTAAAGTCAGAAAGCCAGTGTAGCTTGCTTTAACATTGATGAGAAAGGTCAAATCTGATCATTATCTATGATTACTCTCCAGCAGGTCAAGTTACCTGTTTCCCCTGAGTGTTCCTCCATGATATCCAGCGACTGCCATCACGACTGTACTTAATTTTGTACATCTGGGCGAACTCGTTGCCTATTCCTCCAGCGTGACGACCCTGGGTGCCCACAAGGGTGATGAAGTGAAGCGAACGCAAGTCAATCTGGAGGAACTCCTTCAGGTGATCGGGTTCAACTGTTATCTCCGGACACCATGCACCGTCTCCCTCCTCACCGTCCAACCTTTGAGGTAAAGATAGACAATTTGAAAACATAGGAAGAAGAGGGAACCAGTGAATATAGGATGTATGTAGAAGAAAAACCAGAACAGGATGAAGAAAAAAAGTAGAAAGGAAAGTAAAAGTGAGTGCAGAGGAGGATTTGAGCTCTTAAAGTCTGCTGTAAAACTGTCCTGGTGAAAGGCTGCATCATAAATCGTTGAAGTGTTAATTTAGGGGAAGGGAGAAGGGTAGCAAGACAGAAATTAAAACCAGAGTTGAGGTGGAAAGCGTATGACATCAAGATCCCAATACTTAGCAAAGGCCACCCACGTTCTACAGCACTCGCATACATCCCCCCCACACGTGCTCTCCTAATGGTATGTCTGTGTGCAGAACTGGTACCCCAGTTTGTGGTTTACTTCTCATAAACAGGCACAGACACCTTGCAGGACAAACCACCCACGTGTGCACTCATTATCAGGGTAACCATGCTATGAAACACATGTCTGAGATTGTGTGTGTGTGTAAGATGTACCTGCCATATCTGGCAGCAGTAGATTCAGACCACTGACTAGAGGCAGAGATGTCCTCATCTGGTATCTGCCCACTTGACATCCCCAGAGGATACCGACATACACCTGGAACATCAAAATATCCATCAACAAATGGCTAAAACTATGAAATGTCAGGCAGACTCCCAATAAACACTTGTGATGATTAGGCTTTAAAAATCTACACAGTGTTCTGTTTCTGGATGACCCTCCAGTAAATAAAAGAAAGCAATCCCTTTCTGTTGTTATTTTCACAAAACGTCAAATGTTTCACAAATTACAAACAGTGTTTTAAAGAATCTGCAATCAGGGTAAAGTAATTTAGTCCAGGCTTGACCTGCCTATGCATTGTGCTTTTCACAGAAATCACAGGTGATACTAATGTCAATGTTTTAAAGTGTTTTATAAGTCTTATTTTTGAGTTCTCACAAATAGAAGCAAGGGCTCATAAATCTCAAACTGTACTGTAATCTCTTTCAAATGTAGAAATAACCAACCCAGGTTTGACAAGGGAGTATTTTACATTTTGATTTAAATATGATCAAAAGATTCTGTAAAAAATACTGAAATGACCTCTGAATTAAGCAATTAACTGGAAGCTGTAAATCAGAAAACAAATTTTTTGTATCTTTATCCAACTAAAGGAATGGCCATAAATTCATTGCAGTGCTTAAACTGTGCAAAACACGAGAGTGGCCTCCCTCTCTATTGGCTGGACCTGCACATAAGCAACAGAAAACTGGTTCAGGGAACAAATACTTTGCTTTGGCAAATGGGCCACTCCACCTCCACTTCCACCCCCCATGGTTTCTCTTGGGCAGTGAGCCATATCAAGCTGCCTTTACTGTATTACCTCTGATTAAAATCCATCAGAACAAACTGCCTTTCCAACTCACCTAGGTTAGTAACACCTTTGTGTAAATCCTTCACTTAAAACCCCAACTGAAATAGTTTTGCTGCTGTAATGTCATACAAGCTTGTCGATTTGGTTTTCATACTCTGATAAATAAACAAGAGATATGATATCATTTACTGACTTTCTATCGTATTCACTGTTTTCTTGGAGTTTCCATATGGGTGATGACATTTTCTATATCCTATGTTTCCCATAATGCACCCTGAAATGTAGTAAAGAATGGCTGGAAACAAATGCAACATTTTTTTTAGTAATACAAAGTGATGAAGAGTTTTCTGATCTCGGATGACCAGCTTCGCTTTATCAGCAGAGTTAAATTATCCTGCTATGACCTTCAGTCTAATAAGTTCATGCCTGCATCCTCCTTCCTGTAATACTTTCAAAGAAGGTTGTTTCAGGTTAATAATGTTGGAAATGCACATCATTTTCATGAGATAAGGTTCCAGGAACAGAAAATGGTTTCAGAAAAGATGTGATCAGAAAAAACAACATACCCCTCCCCACAACGTTATGGAGACTTTGTGTTTGTGAGGACATTACAACATTTGGAAATTCCTTCTGATTTTTGATTGCATAAAATGCTGAGTAATTCACTGTTGTTGCTAATAGTTAATCTGGTCACAGAGTTCAACAACTCGGAAACTCCAGTAATTTTCCAGCTTGCTCCTGTTCATCGGGACCCTAACTTGCTGGAACCTGGTAAAGTTTGCAGTACCACATCAACTTAACACCAACACAGACATAAAAATAGCTGTTGTGTTTTTAAAAGTGCAGCTATAGTTTCTTTTTCACAGACTTTTTTCGTGTTGTATCTGACAAAATGATCGAGAAGTTTTATTGCTTTTTTGCTGCTGAAACAATCAGTCAGTTTCAGGTGATTCTGCTCAAACATTTCTGTGAAACTTGTGTTTCAAAAACCTATAAAGAATCAGGACACAAACTTCTTTAAAATGCTGAATTTGATGCTAGTCACTTTAAGTACAAAGATTTAAAAAAAAAAAAAAAAAAAATTTCTTCCCCTGTAGCCGGAAATAACTTTTTTTTTTTTTTTTTTGCAAAATGATTGGAAAATGACCCAACAGGGTTTTAATGCTCATAAATAAAATACCTATAATTCATTTGTTGTAAACGTACCCTGGTGGCTTTTGGCAAATATGAATCTTTTACCATTTCATCACATATTTTCAATATTTCCACAGCTTAAATGATCAGTTATCACACCCTGCAGCATGTCTCCTTCCACGCTGCTCTGATTAATAGTTTGCAGAGAAAATTTGAAACTTTACTCAAACATTCACTCATTCCAAGTTAGTATGTACAAAAACCCCCCAAAACAGATTAGGTAACACTGAATGAAGGGGTCGGGTAGAACTCAGAGCTCTCATAATAAACTGTAGATAAAGCTTAGCAGTCAGACACATGCAGTTAGCAGGAAAGTGTGCTGGGTGAACAGGGCTGGTATGGCTACCTTGTGGCTTTGCTTTGTGGTCAATAGAAGCAATATTCTCCACCGTTTCCTGCATGCCATCCCACCCCCTCATCCTCCATTTTCTGTCTCGTGCCTTCCTGTGTGGTCTCTTGCATGTCTGATCTGACCCCTAAATAGCTAGATGAAATATGTGATTTATCTGATTCTCCATGATTAGGACTCTCTAAAGCATCGGGTAAATGAGACAAACATAGTATTTATGACATTTTACAAAAATACTAAAAGAAACAGTGGATGTAAACGTCTTTCTCAGGGTGAATGGCAAATTGTTGGTTATGAGCTCTGCAGTGTGAAACTTAATGTTTGAGATGAAAGGGCCTTTGAGAAGACATGGTTCACATAGATGTGATTGCATTGGGTTGCAGCCTTCATCTTAGTTGGATGTGGAGGGCAAAGGGAGTGTGGCCCTGTTTGCATGGCCCCATGTGTTACAGTAAGTCTTTCAGAAGATGCCAGCAACAGCAGAGCTTGAGGTTCAAGACCTTTTCTGTTTCTTTGGCTCATTCCTTTTTTCTTCATCTCACCCTATAATCATCTCTTCCTCTCTTCTTGACCTCCTCCAAATATTTGCTTACAGTTTTACTTTGTGGAAAACAGAGTTTGGAATGATGACCGAATACTCCAGTCTTTCTTTATTATACATCCTAATTTTGCTTTCTTTACTTCAGAAGAATAATAAAGGTATAAATATTTATGAACAACATCAGTCTAACTAATCTAACTTTTTGCCTAGGGCTGTTATCCTGCTGGGAAGTGAACCTCTGTCCCAGTCTCAAGTCTTTTGCTGCCTGCAACAAGTTTTCTTCTAGGACTGGATTGAGCCCCATCTATCTTCCCTCTTCCTGCTAAACAAATGCTTCCCCATCCCACGTTTCTACCCTTCACCATGTTTAACAATGGGAGTGGTGTGTTCAGGGTGATGTGAAGTATTAGCTTTCTGCTGCACATGGATCTGCACATGTAGATTCTCTTACCTAAGCAGAGGATCTCTGCAACTCCTTCAGAGTTACCATGTGCCTCTTGGCAGTTTCTCTGATTAATGCTCTTGCTACACAGCCTGACAGTTTAGATGAAGACAATATCTTGGTAGGTTTGCAATAGTGTCATACTCTTTCCATTTACACATGCTAGTTTGAATAATGCTCCTTGAGATGTTCAAAGTATGAGATGTTTAATATTCTAACCCTGCTTTAAAATTCTGCACAAGTTCATCCATTACCTGTCTGTACCATCGTCTTAGACCTTCACACAACAGCTGGATTCATGTAGAGATTTAACTGCTCACAGCTGGCCTTTGTTCATTAAGCTGATGACTTCCAATTGGATGCACTGGATTTTCATTAGGAGTACCAGAACAAAGAGGTCTATTAATATATATATATATATATATATATATATATATATATATATATATATATATATATATATATATATATATATATATATATATATATATATATATATATATATACACATTTTAAAAACTATTCATCCTTTTCCTTCCACTTCCAATTCACAATTATGCATTGCTTTTTGGTCTATCACATAAAATATAATAGAAAAAAACTGAGGTATGTATTTGTAACATGACAAAATATGAAAAAGTTCAAGAAGTAGACTTTTTTTTTTTTTTTGCAAGGCATTGCAAAAATAATACAGTTGGAACTCACTGTAAAAACAAAAAACAAACATAACATGACAGAGTTGTGGCAAAATATGCTATTTTCAACCACTTTAAATTTAATTTGTTTTCAGGAAATCATTTCAAGTCCTCATTTATGTTGTTTTGAGACCCAAAAGTGAGATGGTTGTTGATTCAGTGACTGCAAGGTGTTGATTTCCTGTAAAACAAGCCCAGAGCATACTCCCTCCACCACCTTGCTTGACTGCTGCTATGAGCTGTTTGTCCTTATATACTGAATTTGGTTTATGCAAAATATGGCTCTGTGTATAATGGTCAAACATCTTAATTTTCATGTCATCAAGAGCATAAAGTATTATTTCTCATGTTTTGTTGTTCATTCAGATGCAACATTACGAAGCTGAAATTTGCTGCTGCCTTTTTAATTAATGAAAAGTCTTTTTCCTGCAAACCCTTCCCAACAAGTCAAGCTTTTGTTTTCAGTCTTTTTCTAATTGTATGTTCATGAATATTAAAATTTAAGTAAAGCATATAAAATATGAGATGGAGGTCTTGTGTTTTTAGCAACTTCTCTGAGCTCTGCACAGTTTGACACTGCAACAAATTTGCTGGAATGTCAAGGATTTCTTTTCTCTTAAGGGTATTAATGAGGGCATTAATTGTTTAGAAATTGACTTCCTAGACTGATCTGCAACAATTGCTTCTTTGAGGTCATTGCTGATGTCTTTCCATCTTGGCATTCCTAAACTACCTATTCTGCATTTACAGTTTCTACATTTACAGAGATGACCACACTGGCTGATCTGCTGATTATCTGCATTTGACTTGCAGGACCTGGTTTCTAATTTCCCCCTTAATTCATGTTGAAACTAAGACTCAACTTAGTTTTCCCATGACTGTCCAAACAAACTGTTCATAATAACACCATAAGAAACACCTAAGACATGAAAAACGTGTCATGACCACCACATCCCACAGTAAGTCAAAGACAGGGGGAGGTGGGTTTCAGGATGTTGTGCAGGATGTATGACCGCTCCTCCAAATGTTGATTTTTGCTGTGTTTATTTACCTACCCACCCCACTCAGAGGTGACCCTTGGGGCGAGTTGTGGGGGCAGTTGAGAGTGTACGGTTGGACGCAAGCACACATACATGAGTTTACTCAACCACCCTTCAGGGTCCACATTCAGACACACCATCTAAAAATATCCTCTCAGAAGAAGGTGGAGAAGTGTACGCCTTGTGTTGTGGACAAATAGCAACGAAGCAATCTTCTCTCTCACCTCTAGATTAATGTGCCCTGTCTACTAAAAGGTAGCACCGTTCTGTTGTCCCAAAGGTTAAAAATAATGTTAATTACTCTCACACCCAAGTCATGAAAGTCTACATAGCTGTTCCTCATATGTCTGTTATATAATGTCAGTTTTGTTTTCATTCATTTAAAAATGTGCTGGTCATTAAAATTCCCAAGGTGTTACCAAATGGCTCACTTTACAGTGGCCACTGTGGCCACAAAAGGCAATTACAAGCTGAATGCTCATGCTCAGAAGACGTAAATTAAGATGACTTACTCACTAAAGCGAATGTTCAGGATTTTTGAAATGAGGTTCTGTTAAAAGATTATAAGCAGTTAGCATCTTACCTGCAGCAGATAAGGTGTATACTAAATATACACTCTTGGTGTATTTAGTATACACCAAGAGTGTATACTAAATGAATATTCTTGGTGTGTTTATTTAGTATAAGTCCAAATTAGATGGTCCAGGAGGCTGAAGTTAATGACTCAGAGGGGGAAAAAAAACCAAAGTATCAGGTGACTTTTTAATGACTTTTTTAAATGAGACCTATGACAACAATCATATTTATTTGCTATAAGATTTTTTTATTCTTTGTTCTTAAGGTTTTATACCTTATTTGCTTTCATTTTTTTTTTTTAATTTTTTTTTTATTTTTTATTTTATTACTTAGAAGTCCCTGTGCTGGTGTGTGTGCAGTGTGCACATACGCGTGTGTGCATATGTGCTTGCCTATGCCTGTGAATGACTAGTTGGGGCAAGGATGCTGGGGATTGGTTTTTATCTTTTGTTTGTATTTATCTTCTCACTTTTCAAGATATGTGCAAGACACTTTGTGCTACATTCCTTTTGTAATATTGATTGATTGATTGATTGATTGATTGATTGATTGATTGATTGATTGATTGATTGATTGACACATGAAATAGAGATCGAAGGAGGTGCGCCACCAATAATCTTTCTAACTAAAATGAACTGAGAACAGCACATCTAAGGCAGAACTGTTTGAGATAAAAGTGTGAAAAACCAGGTCAAAATAAATGGACAAAGTTTTCCAAAAATAAGCCATAATTACAGCAAATGAAAGGTGAGTTTTGCACATTTTTCACTTTTTATAAATAATATGCATGACAATGCAACAATTTAAAGGAGAGGTTCCAAATAAAACTAAAATGATAGGAAGGGACAAAACGGCAAAACGGAAGTGAGAAATTGGCCAGAGGGTGAAGTGACATAGAGTATGAGTAACGTGTCTCTTGGGGGTTTCTTCATTAGCATTTGCCTCTGTTTTGTGTGTGCATAATCGCTTTTCTTTAAAAAGGTTTTGACAAAAGATGGCAGTAGTATAAAGATAAATAACATTTTGTTTTTTCATTTATCATAAAGGACAATATGATATTTTAAAAAAATATTAAAGCTTATTAGGGGTGAAGGATGTCGCAAAGTTTTACAGTAAAAGCCCAGTCATGACACAATTGCCCTAGATAAAAACAGATTTCTGAACAGATTTTATTCATTTGTAAAGCACAATTGTCATTTAATAAGTACATTAACTGAGGTACACGCTGTCTCAGACTGTTTTGCGAAAGTCAAAAAATACATTTTACAATAAAAAATAAAGAACAAGTAGACTCAGATATGTCTTCTTGGTGCATAAAAACTTTTATGAAGCTTGAAGTAAATAAGAAAAATTAAACTGAGTCTACTCAAGATCCTGGAACTGCAAATTATGACGTATGCGATAAAGACAATATCATGATCTCTCTGTTGTGGTAGAACATCGATAAGTTCTAATTCTTTACAATCTAATACAGTTAAATCTTTCACCCTCTGGCCTCCAAGTGCACAAGACTTGGGTGTCATTTACAAAGCAATAAAGGACAATCTGATATTTAAAAAATTGAATAATAGCTGGGATTAGAAGTTGCAAGTAATTTTAGGTATTCAATTAGCATTTACTCTGAACACCCTCCCTAGAAAAAACCTACTCTGTAACCCATAGCATAATATTTGGCTGCTCAGCCCAGGCCTGCCCTAGAGTCTGCCTCTCCACAGTGAATAAAGTTCGCCCACTCACAAGTAAAATGGGAAAGACAGGGATGGTATAACTCCATTGCTAGGGAATTTTAAATAGGGGAAAGTTGGCATCACTCAACATCTCAGCTCTGCTAAATTCAGCCATGAATATTTCCAGACTGTGGAAAAATGACCCTCTTCTCAATGCAGCAGAACCAAAGCATTCAAGAGAATTATAGGTGCTTCAATATATCAGAGCAGGTTGAGACCTGAGCTTCAGCCACAGAGGGGAAGATGTTTTTAAAAAGTATGAATGTAGACTTGGGTTGGACTATACACACAAAACATTGTCTGAGTGGTGAACCTGTTGAACTGTGACCACAATTAGATGCACAAACAGTCCTTTCCATGACTTATGAGTGGTCAAACATGGGGAATCACACACTGGACACTCTTGTGCTGAAACACTGACAAAAAGACACATAAATACTGTGGAGAAAGACAGTCAATTTCAATGGACTTTCCTGCTGTCAGAATGTCTGGTATGCATTAGCCACAGACTCCAGTGGGATAGCTGGATCCACAGCATGCATGTGCATGAGGGCAAATCCATGCAAGCAGGCGTAGTAACACCACACAGCGACGTACAAAAACAAAAAGAGTGAAAGCAAGACATTTCACCAGAGTCAACTAGTCAAATAAGACTATAGTTCACAGATGGCTGATTAGGTCAGAAACATATAGATATAGAGGGAATACACAGGAAGAAAAAAAGATCATGCTTAGCAGCATGATCAAATTAGCTTCAACTCTATACTATTCTACCACTCTTTATATTTACATTAGAGTCAGCCCAAGGCATTAGCAAACTCAGCAGCTGCATAGAACTGTAAAACTTGGGGGGGCAAAAAATATAAAATAGAATTCGTCATACATACAAGTCAGGTCTCCAAAGTTTTTGTATGACCAACACAGCAGTGATAATTTTATGAAGCGAAATGCAATCAACTTTTTATGAAAACACTGTAGTCAGACTTTTTTCTAAGCAAAATGTTTTGAACGTTTTTAAAGCAGCCTGACTGTTCTTACACATTTTTGCATTGGACAAATCACCTAAGCCACCGAATGAAGCATATATTATAATAACTGTTAAGTCTATAATGCAGAAAAATTTGAACATGAAGGATATACTCGGGATATCAGCTGGATGTGGTGGCAGATGGCAGTCGTAAGGGTCCCAAATAGAATTCTGCTTAGGGCCCCATCGAGCAGGACAGGCTCTGCTTTCCTTTTTATTCCAGCTCCTTGTAAATTGTGATTCCATTCTGGATTTGGCTCAAAGACTGAATCCAGGATAAACCAATGGCTAAATACATATAGTGTGGCCCACTGTCAAAAACTGCTTTTGTTAAAAACAAACCTTTGTCATGACTTAATACTTTTAGTTTTTGTCTTTTAAAAAATGGTGGGGTTGTAAAAAGTCAAATCTTAAAAAGTAAAGTTAGGTGGAGTTAGCTTGGCAAAGGCAATGGGCTGTTTTTATATGTCTCCTCTGTGACCATGCCGCAGAAAGAGTGATTTGTACAACAAGTGCCTCACAAAAGTATTCATGCCTCCTGGAAGTTTTTATAATCTGGCACAATCTTTTGTCAGGGTTTATATGATAAAGGAAAGGAAGAAAGAAAAAAATTCAACAGCTGTAAATATTTTTGCAAATCTCTGTATTTATCTCACTTTTAAACAGCCATTTATTGCAGTTCAGATCTGAGTATGTGTCACTTATTATTCTTTCAACAGTTAAGAAAGTTCAGCCTGATGAGGGAAGCTCTATGTTGCCAGTTTGAGGTTTTTTACTGGCAAATATCTCCTGTTCTTCCATTTTGTCAGCTATAACTAAAAACTCGTTTTGGTTTCAGTTTAATTCCATCTCTGTCTATCAAATTTTACCACTATATTTACTTGTAAAAAGAAAAAAATGGTACATATTTTATTGACTCCAAGAAAACCACGATCGCAGATGGGGAAAGAGCTGGAAGAAAGGTGCACATCCTCGAATCAAAGGAGCCAAACCAGTGACGGAGGACCACAGGGCTCTTACGAAGCACAGCTTATCCCAAATTTGAACTTCCTGCATGACTCGAATGCCAGTTCCCCTCAAAAAACCCAAATGCTTCTTTGAACAAATGTTGAATTATGATGTAATCCCAACAGCTTCCCTCCCTGTCGTAGCACAAACCTGGGTTGACCTGCGATGTGACGGCTCCTAGCAGGTGGAGAACGATGACCATGAGGAAGTGGGTGTCTGACAGGTGCTTCATCTTGAACACGTGCAAACAGGCAGACGTCCACAACCTGGGAGAACATGTGGAAACAGCAGGTTAAACATGTCAGATAGAGTTTCCAATGTTACTTTAAACTCTTAAGCAAAACAAACAAACAAACAAACAAAAAACCCCACACCCATTTGTGTTTACTTTTCTGTATTCATGGGAACAAAACTTTTATTTAGAATACATGGGAGTTTAATTAGAATCATGATTTTATTACAACCAGTAAAAACACAGTAATTCCCAGCCAACAGTGGAATTTCCATTAACCACCCAGTTTATTATCCTATGAGGAACAAAAATGATTAAATTGAAAACTGTAGTGACGTCGCACCATCAACCACATAAGACGAAACAGATTCAGAGCATGTTTAGTTCTAAGCTGAGTCCTTGATATTCAAATATGCATGCTAACTGACAGAGCACCTGATGAATGGATAAATGAAAGAATGAAAAGAGGGAAGGAGGAGACGCTGAGACCTTAAATCACAGACATGACTTCAGCCGGACAGACCCAGAGCCAAAAAGCCACCTAGAACTGATCACTCAGTCAAGCAGCTCAGGAACCAGTTCCAACCAGTTTATGTCTGTATTTCATTCATGATGTGAGTCTCCACATGAAAGCTGACATCTTCTGAGACAAGACAAGTTTTTAAGTTAGTCTTATAGAACAAGATCTATGATCAGATTTTACTGAGCAGATCAATTGGCTGTGCATCAACTTAGGAATAAAACACAATTACTTTTATCTCTTTATTTGTTTTGCTGCAATTTCTCATGCATCAGTTTTTTCAACATGGGAACATAAATGGATACAAGAGTCTCCACCTGCACTGCTGTTTTCTAGAGACTCTCCTGCAGACTCATTCCCAGTCTACTGGCAGTTTTTTTAAATGGTTTAAATGGCTCACAACACAAGGTGGCGTTCCAAAAAAAGCAAAAAAGCAAAACCAAAAGAACTACCAGTCATGCTCCACATTAGTTTTTTATTTTATATTTTTTGGAATCTATTACAGACAGTGGGGGATGGACACCCCAAGCAGTTTATAATTTAATACACTGCTTAAACCAGAACTGGACCTGAATCGATTGCTATGACATTGAACAGATTCATATTTTATTTAGATATTAATGGTTCTGAGGCGCAAAAAAAGGGTTTACTCATGGTGCCGTTCATGCAAGAATTAATACTAATCCAGAAGCATCTCCTATGTGTAAGCATGGTTAACACATGCAAAAAAATCTCACTGCTAGAAGACTCAATTCAGGTCTCTATGTTTTTGAATTCTTATCTCAAACCTGCAAGATTTTGCAACACTTCTGACTTGACTCCGTTATTGTCTCTACATAAAATCTGTTTGCTTTTTACCACCTTTTCCTGCCACCTCTCTTTCCAAATATTTATGACTAAGAAACCTTTACCAAGCCTAATTCTTCTGTTATCAGTGCTAATGAAACACAAACAGCTCATGCTTTTGCTTTTGGAAGTCAAACATAAGTTTATTATATGCTGCAGAACACTTGCCTTTGCTTCAGCATTCAGAAATGATCCAAATACCACCCCTTTCATTTTCTCTTTCACAATTACTCCTTTTAGACTCAACGATGCACATGTGCACACGTGCTCATTCGCATACAACCATCTCCACAGACATTTTGGGTCCAAGCCCTCAGTTTATTTACTAACTTTGACATCACTGTACATAAGGGTTCAACTTCAATTACTTTGAAACCCATCATTTTATGTTTCCCCATCATTTTAAGATGGATTTAAAAGTTTCCACTTAAGAAAATGTCAACAGCCTTGAGCTCTCCAGGTAAAATAACTGTGAAAAAAGGCCTTTTTATAATGCAGATGAAAAACTTCTTTTTTTTCCATTTTGCTTGATCATAGTTTTAATTCAACATCACCTATCAGTCTTACAACATAAAGTATGTAATGATCCATGGATTTTTCCTTGTTAACCAACTAAATTGTTCTCTGCTAAATCTTTTTCTTAATAATCCAAGGCTTGAACTGGCAGTTGATGTGTCGATATGGGTGAGTCCCACATTTATTGATCTTTTCTAGTAAACTAAAAAATATTTGTTCTTATATTTCAGTCACATGGTTTCTGCTCTAGTTGGACTTTAATAATTGTTGTTTTAACCATGCAGACTCACCCTGAATGGTTAAACAACTACGCATCTCACTGCATATTAGTTAGAGACTTCAATACAGACACATGGTAAGATGGCTTTAAACAAGTCAGCTGTGATATATGAAAAACATGGTGAAAAGCTTAAAGCATGATAACATGAACAGCTTTGACAAACATCGCTGGAAAATATTAATCTAGAAAACCAACATGTGGCAACCAGGATGGGGGGTGGGAAAACAATGATGAATCTGACCAGGTCTGCTGTGGGATTCATAACATCTCCTTGTGTATATGTTCTGATCTTGAAAGATTATTTGTTTGTGCCAATGTTTTGCCGAGGAGTTTTGATGGATTTCCTGCATGCCATTTGTTGTTAACAATCTTCATGTCCCAGCTATGCTCTCAGAATCTGTGTGAAGATGATAACAGCTGTTCTTCCACATCTGCTCACTGCTTTAGCAACATGAGATCAGTAAACAGGCTGACAGATAAGCAGGGAAAACTTATTCACAGCTTTCCTCTGAGTCAAAAATGACTTTGTAGGCTTTTCACCTACAAATACCAAAGTGCTCACACCCCTTGAACCAAAGTTTGTGACGTTTTAACCACAAACTCCAATGCATTTTATTAGGATTTTATCTGCTAGTGCAACAGAAGGTACTACATAATTGTGAAGTGGAAGAAAAGTGAAAAACAAAAGATGGTTTTAAGTTTAAATTTTTATACAAATAAATATCAGAAAAGTTTGCTGTACCTGTTTTCAGCCCCCAGAGTCAGTACTTTAAAGAAAAACATTTCTCTACAACTACAGCTCTAAGTCTTATAGGATGTTTCCCTGCCAGTTTTGAACATAGTGGCTGAATGTTTTTCCCATTCTTCTATGTAAAATACCTGAAGCTCAGTCAGACTGGTTGGAGAGTGTATGTGACCATCAGCATTCCAGAGTTGCCACAGAATCTCAAGCAGATTTAGGTCAGTACTTTGACTGGGCCACTCTACCACATGAATGTGTTTGAATCTAAACCATATCCTGAACTTCTTGCAACATTCAAGCTCTGATTGTGCGTTCAGTGTCGGAGCGCTGCATGAAGGTGAGGTTCTGCAACAGTCTTAAGTCTTTGTAAGATTAAAAGGTTTCTTCCAAGATTCCCCTACAATAATCTCCATCCATCTTCCTATCATTTTTGAACAGCTTCTCTGTCTCAGCTGAAGAAGAACATTTTCACAGCATGATGCTGCCATCACAATTTTTCACCTTGGGGATAGTCCAGTGTCAGTTTACCACCACACATACAGCTTTGCATGCACTCCAAAAAGTACAGTTCTGGCCTACTAACTAGGGCACCTTCTTCCACATCTGCCTTATTCCTTTCTTGGCTTGTGGTAACATAATATAAGATCTTATCAGATTGGTGGTTTGTAGAGCTATATTATCCAACCTTAACTGTGGATCTCTGCAGCTCATCCAGAGTAACCATGGGTGTCCTGGCTGCTTCTTGAATTAATAGTCTCCTAGTTCACTCTGTCAGTTACAGTGGAAAGTCCTATCTTTGTAGGTTTGCAGTCATGCCATACTCTTTCATTTGGACTGAACAGTTTGAACAGTTTCCAGACGAATTGATAAATGCTTAATGAGATATTCAAAGATTGGGATAAACAACTTAGTTCAATAATATTCTTTAACAAAGCTCTGACACTTTCACAAAGCAGCTGTTTTTTTGCTGACAATAACTTACACACAGGTGGATTCTTTTTACCTAGTAGAGGTAGCTTCTGAAGACAGTTGCACTGGATTTTATTTAGCAGTGTCAAAGTAAATTGGGCTGAACATAAAGGATTTGTTCTTTTTTGAAAACCATGTCTCATTTTCCTTCCACTTAATTATATGCTAAATTGTTTTTGTTTATCACATAAAATCCCAAAAAACTGTTCTGTGGTCTGTGGTAGTATAGTGACAAAATGTGTAAAAGTGAAAAATGTCTGTGGAAGAATGAAATTAGGGTTCATAAAGTATTTTTTATGTTACAACATCAATGTTATTTAAATATAGTAATTTTCTGTTAATCATCTTCTTGTTATTACCTGACATTCTGGTAATTAACTATTGTAGATACTACTACTGTATCATAACAATACTTTGTCTCAACATTGGAAAAATGGAGCACGAACAGTGTTGGGTGGTACTTAGAAGTACAGGAGCTGCAATAGAGATCCTCCATATTTCACAAAAAGCGTCATAGTTCTTCATTTCTTCCAATCTAAAGTACCTCAGCAGAGCAGAGAAATTTTCAGGAGAAATTACTTTATGCTGAAATAAATTGTTTAATAACGGAAATAATAGCTCCTTCCAGGAACAGTGTGCTTGATAGCTGACCCCTATAACTGCCAGACACTAGCAAGCATATTAATACGAATGAAAAACTCCATCTTTCATGAGAGCTTTAACTCAGAAAAAAAGGCTGTGGTTTGAAGGGAAACTAATCTCTAAGGGGTCAATAAAGTATTAGAAAAAGATCACTAAATCATCCAAAGCATTACAATGATCACTTCAGCCTTTTTCTCTACTGATGCAAACACTGCTGGAATGTCTAAACTCTGATCTATTATTTTTCAAGGCTGCTAACTTTTCTGGAAGTTTACTCCTGCTCACAGGTCTCCCCCTCAGAGTCACATATGAGAAAATAAACCATCGACACCTTTAAAAGCTTTCCAAACAGCACCAGAAAAATAAACTGGAGCAGAATGTGAATAAAGCAACCAAAACATACGCCTTTACTGTCATATACTGTTTGACAAATTTTAGTTTGTTCTGGGAATCATCTTTCATCTAACACTCATTTAAGAGTTCCCGTTCAGAAGAAAATGATGCTAAATCTTTGCAGACTGGAGGAAGACAAGCTGGAACAATAAAGAAGAGATGGAAAAGAACATAACTTCACTTGTGTGTGTTTGGAGAACGTTTGTTGAGAAAGAATATTGGTTACGTTTCACATTTTGTTCCTAAAGCCCCTCTGCTGCACCTCCAGAAAATAAATTCTATGTAATAACTCACAAAGGAGCTTTGACCTCATACAGTGTACTCCTACTGCAGAGTTGTCCTTTGTCCCTTAGTCAAACATTATCATATATATATATATATATATATATATATATATATATATATATATATATATATATATATATATATATATATTGGGAAAGGAAAGTGATTTCAGAGGTAAACACCAAAACTTAACCAAAGTAAATGAATAAAAAGGTATTTTCTAGCTTAAGGAAGACACCCTACCCCCAATAGCTTGTGTTAGGTTTATATAACTTCAGTGAGCTGCTTCTTGTAACCACCTACCACTGTACAGCAAAAATACCTGAAAATGCTGTGTCATCTTTGAGGTTTAAGTTGTTTTAAAAATGAAATGTAGAATTTGATGCCTTAAAACATTCTTCTCACATGCATGCATAAAACTACACTAACTGGGATTAGTGAGTTTTCGGTGAAAGGTCTCAAATTTCTTATCTTTTCTCTCTTTTGTTACACTCCCATATTTTGGGGGTAAAGAACAATATTCACAAGTCATTTGAAACTTGAGGCCCCTATCCTGAGTGTTACTACCTGGTGTTCTGTGGAAAAAGTGAAATACGTTTTACCTATTTTGGAAAATATCATCCAAATAACCAAAGAGAAGTCCTAACTTCAACAATGACTGACAAAAGAGCCTCAGCAAATGCATATTCTTATTTTTGAATATTAATGTTTTGAGATTAAATTACGAAGTGTCTACAGTTAATGTTTGTAAATGTGGTGCCAAATACTCTTCTGCCAGTGGGAGTAGTTGCACATCCTTTTAAATTCACCACACTCTGTAATGTGTCACCTTCCCATCTCAGAATAACATCTGTGTGCAGATGCAGTCAGAGATATTTCAGCTAAAGTATCAAATCACAACAGCATCAACACTGACCATTTCACAAAAAACTCTTACATCTTAAACTGATATCTAGCAGGTTATAATAAACATCAGGAAGAGGAGACATGTGAAGAGTTTATCATAAATAAGGAATTTCTATAAATGGAGTGACTCTCAGTGTGAATTTCTGCGGGTGGGGAGGGGGGTGTCTGTTCTCCATAAACATCAGGTCCCTCCAGGCAAGTTCAGGAAGTGGTGAAGGACAGAAACTCCCCTCACTTACCCACAGGGTTGCAGAAAGCAATGAACATGCACACTCTGTACCTTCATGTTGGACTCAGTATTATAAATGAAAGACATTACACAGATGAGTTTCCAAATTTGGACAATTTACTGGAATAACTGTCCAGATCAAAAAATCAGAACTCATACTAACCCCCAGCTCCACTATAAACACAATCATGCATACACTGAGAGCTCAGTCTCAAGTTTTCCTGCAGAACGTTCAGCGCATAGCCATTTTATTATGTTGCTGGTACAAATTATGTGAATTTCTCAGGAGTGATACAGAGCAGAAGCAATGCAATAGCTGGTCCTGCAGCCTGGGAAAGCCTGAAAAGTCAACATACAGGTTTACTTAGCTCTACTCCCTACCTCTGTCTTTTTTTTCACATGCACATGCAAACATATTCAGGGTTTTACATGAGGCTTTGCAGGGAGAGGAAATTGCAAAGACTGAGTGTAAAGTTAATCATCAATCCACCACGAACTGGTCTGGGTCTTCTGGTATCAGGACATGAACCAAAGATGGGACCAAAATCTAAGGAAACATAATTGTCTCTGCTTGTTCATAAATTACAATAAAGAAACATGAGCCATAATTTCTGGTAACCCATACAATTTAACATTAGTTGAAATTTCACCAAATCAGAAAAGCAAATTAGACATAAAATATCAGATGCTGGAATATTTCTCTTTTATGCATCCAGCCGTTGCCCTCAATTAATGTTGATTTTCGCTCTAGAAACAAAATCCATTATTACATGAAGGCAACAAAATAATACAAAAAAAAACTATTACTATTATACTATTGCCTAAAATCATACAGCAAGGTATGGTGTTCTCAAGACTTACAAGCTTCCCCTTTTTCCTCCAAATGTAACAACAGTTATTTTTGGCCAAACACATAAAATTTAATTTCCTCAGACCACAGGAAATGTTTCTTCAAAAATTAAAGTATTTGTTTCTGATTTTCAAACTGTAATCTCACTTATGTTGCCTTTGGAGTAATAGCTTCTTCCTCTCTGAGTGGCCTTTCAGTCCATGTCATTACATGGCATCTTTAGAGTGGATACTCACACTCTCTTACCAGCTTCAAGCCAACTTTTTCACAATCTTGCTTTTTGTTCTGAGGTTGATGCACAGATTTCTCACTAAATTAGTTAGTCTCAATAAATTAATCCCTTCCCTGAACACTGTGCTGACTGGATATTCCCATTGGGTTTATACTTCCATATAATTGCTTGAACAGATGGACCTTGAACTTTGATGATGAGACTTTTGGAGGTCCACATTTCTCTTCTTAATATTTTTTTTAGTTTCTTTTGATTTTTTCCATGACGACACACAAGGAGGCAGCGTGTTTGAGCTGTTACCTTCAAATACATCCAAAGCTGTGGCTCAGATTAACTCAAATGTTGTGAAAGCCCTGAAAGGCTTTCAAATGTAAAATCATGTGGTTTCCCCACAGTGTTTATAGGCATGTCTCTGTTAAGGGTCTCCAGTGCTTCCAATGAACATCAACATTCATTTACCTATTGTTATACTTCTACTGGTTTCAAAAAGAGCAAAGATGAAGTTTAATATTTCATACCACAGGTTTCTAGTTGTGTGTATTTATGTGGACTGTCAGTGCCTTCATTATTATGCAATGTGCTTGTGCTATGCACCGTAACCACTCACATGTGCTTCCTATTAAATTCTCTTAGTCCTACCTTAAGGCTGTAATAAAGCATCACACATTTCATTTTTATGGGAAAGCATGAAAACTGAATCAGATTTACCAATCAGACCCAGGTGGAGCCATGTAAATATAATGCTGCTAAACTTAAGTTAAACTCCATAGGTGGTACAATGGGGCCTCATAATGAAATCAGAGTTTCAAGTCTTTATTCAGTCTATGACTTTTTAAAAAATTTATTTTAAAGCGTGTCTTTTGTTTCAGGATTTATTTTGAAGACGTCGGGTTACCTGAGGACATTAGCTGTTTCAGCCAGAGCACAGGCGGGTGTTAAAGGCAGCCAGCTGATATTCAGAAGACTCAAGGGAGACAGAAAATGAGAAACTGTATTAGCCAGCTTGGTTCACCAGTTAAAACGCCCAGAAAGCCCAAATTCAATCCTGTAAAATCCACCAAATTAATCTTACAAAGGCTCAAAGTGTTCATTGTTAAAACCGTGCAAAGACGGGGCTTGTGTTTGTTATGTAAGGAGAGGAGGCTGAAATCTTTCTCTTGAGATCAATTTTGATGGAATTTCCAGGCTCAAACATTTTACAGTTGCACTTTCAGATTGAGAAAAACACCACCCAATGCCAACAAGACCTTTTTTTTCCATCTTCTCTGTTAAGATAGATACCTTTCTGCTGCACTTTGCTTAAATTTTAAGTTTTTCCATCTTTACATCATTCAGCCATGACCCTACCCTGTATGTAAGGACACATTTTAAACCAAGATGTAGCTCTTTATTTTTATTCCGAATCTCTACCTCTGTAGCTTAACATAGTTCACAGTTGTAGAAATATTTCTCATTCTTTACACATGCCTTGTTCTGTTCATTTATGTAACTTCTCGATTTATTAGCTATGTGAATGGCATGTTGCTATGTCCATAGCAACATGAATCCAGCTGGATATACTAAAGGTGCTGACAGCTAACATCTTTCAATCCAGAAAATAGAGCTATACCCTGATACTGTGGTGAATATCTGAGCTCAAGCCCAAAGCATTTAGAAAATATCAGAGACTACCGCTACCTATTAACCAGTAAAGCAGGTGGTTACCATAGAGACCCTGGATACTGGCTAGTGGACAGACAATGTTGATCAAGGAGTCACCCTGGTTACTTTGTTAACTCTTAATCCTCCTTGGGCATTAAGAGATGCGACAGGTGCTGCTGCTATCCAAAGTACTGTTTGGTCTCTTATTTAGAAAGAAAGATACTGCTTTATCAATATTATCCGGACAAGACAAAATTTATTTTCATTGTATATTTTTATTGTGCACTACATCAAAAGAAAATTTCTTGTTACTTGTGAAAAGGCTATTGGTTTACATGCCATAATGGATATTACAGAATTATGTATATAAGTTCAAACAGAGCATCAATATGGGGGAGAGAGGGAACTTAAGTGGCTCTGCATGTTGTTATTGATGCCAGACCAATTGGTCTGTGTGAAAGAAACTGCTGATCTACTGGGATTTTAAAGCACAAACATCTCTTTCAGGTTTACAGAGAATGGTCAGGAAAAACAGAAAATATGCAGTGAGTCATGCTGTGTGGATGAAAATGCCTCAATATCAGCTGCAACATTAAGATGATCAGAATTTCATTGTATCAGTAGTAGTTCAGTGGCATGGGGAATTTTTCTGCATATTTTCTGCACATTTTAAGACCCACAGTACCCACTTAGCAGAGATGGGTAGAGTACCCAAAAACTGTACTCAAATAAGTGTAGCAATACTTCAACATGTTTTTACTCAAGTAAAAGTAAGAAGTATCCACCCAAGAAACTACTCAAGTAAGAGTAAAAAAGTATTTGGTAAAAAGGCAACTCAAGTACTTAGTAACTAATCAGAACATTTGATTTAATATTTAAAAATGATGTCATCAGACAGACACAAAGTTTAAAGTTATGTATAAAGTTTAAATTTTTAAAGACGAAAATGAAAAAAAAAAAAAAACAAAACAAATAAATAATACTTTCCAAATATTTTTTTTCAATATAAAATGTATTACACTAATACAATGGGTAAAGTATAGAAGAGGGTAAAGTACTTCCAGTGACAATACATAGTCTTTGCTGCATCTTTTTGACGTTCAAATATCTCAGCAGATACAAACTGAGATCAAAACAACTAAGCTTGTGTTCAAACAAGAGGTCTCACTTTAACATAAACTGTAGCTGTAGGTCTGTATCTGGTACCTTTTCTGTTACAACATGTTTGTTCATTTAGTAAAGTTACACACAATTGGTAGAGTATCCAGAAGTTTTACTCAAGTAAGAGTAATGATTCTTCATAGTTATATGACTCAAGTAAGAGTACAAAGTATGGTGTAGTAAAGCTACACCTAAAAGTACTGCATCAAAAAGTAAAACTTTTTCCAAAAAGTTAGTCAAGTAAATGTAACTGAGTAAAAGTAATTAGTTACTACCCATCTCTGCCACTGAGCATCATTTAAACACCCCGTCCTACCTCAGTAATGCTGCTCGCCATGTCCACCCCCTTCAGGAACAGTGTATCCCCTTTTAAGGTTAATTCTAACAAGATAATGTACCATGTCACAATGCTCAAATTATCTTAAATTGGTTTCTTGAACTTGCCGATGAGTTCAATGTGCTCCAGTGGCCTCCACAGTCACTACATCTCAAAACAGCACCTTTGGGATGTATTGGAACAGGAGATTCACATTGTGTAGGTGCAGCTAACAAGTCTTCACCTTCTGCAGATCTCTGAGGAATGTTTCCAACAACAGGTTCAAACTATGCAATGCAGAATTGAAGCAGTTCCTAAGGTTTCAAGAGGGCCAACCCAATATAAGGAAGGTGTATCTAATAAATTAGTCAGTCAGTGTATATCCCTGATAAATCCATCCAACCTGTTCTTGCAGGCAGATAAAACAGCAGATGAACATATCCAAGGCCTAAGATCGAATTTCTTGCTTGTGGCTGTTTGCTGTAAAAAGTGGCTCTCTTCAAATGACTTCTGACAGCCCATAATCAAGGGAAGACAAACTGAGAGACAGCAAGGTAGAACAGCCAGACAACAAGCATCAAACAAACAAAAAAAAAAAAAAAAAAAAAAAAAAAAAAAAAAAAAAAAAAAAAAAAACTGCCACGTGTAAACAGGACAGGGAGAATGAAAGAGGTAAAGAAACACAAAGGCAACATATACAAACAAAAGAGGACACAGTCAATAACTACTGAGTTTTAGAGGATTTAGATTACAACTTCTTTTTCATTTGTTTTCATGACTGTTTTTATATTCAGAGTCATGGTAATTTATATGCACAGATTAAATCTGGTCCTGTAATATATGGGAGAACTGATTACAGCAGAAATTAAACATCTTGTGCAACCGGACCTGAATCTCTGGAAGGCGTTTAAACAAAACTTTAAAACAAAAAGAGTCAAGTAATTCAAACCTGAAAGATTCACAAAACACTCTTCAGGCTACATGTAACACTATCTATCAGTGATGAGTGTGATTATGGTATGGGCCAGCTAAGGTCAGAGTGCAAACAAAACTACAGTATTTTTAGGTTCAATGTTTTCTAAAATGTCACTATTTATACCAAATTACAAGCCAGAGTACAGCTGGTTTTCTGCTGCCAGAAGCATTGATTTGAAAACGCTCTCAATCAGGCAAACGTCCGTGTTGAGTTACAGCTGAGCTGTGGTGCAGCGTTTTGAATGTGGGGGTGAAATTGCAGCCTTTGCTGTGTATGATTAGGGCTTATATGGGAGGATGTCAGTCAGCCACCAGGCTGTGGAGGGAGGGGGTGGCTGGTTAAAATAACAGACACATGATGATAATGCCATCAAACAACATTGTTCCTTTAAATTCTACCCATCGGTGTGGTTTCTGGGTAGATCAACTAACCAGGCTTCATCCACCTATCTTTCATGAGCAAGAGCCACTTAACTCAGCTTTTACAGCTTTTTTATTTTATCTGTCATCATGAAGAAACAGTTGAATGGTACTGGCGGTGAAAAAAATAAAAAATAAACAAAAAGCTACACCAGTCAGACAGCCATAAATCTATATTGTCAATAGACAAATGCATTCTGGGTATAATTTGTGATTTAGTTCTAAAATTCTTTGTTTCATAGATCCACAAAAAACAAAATTATCTTCATTCCTGTATCAGTATTAAACCCTGGAGTTCTATCAAATTTGAATATTTAGCATCTGTGCTGAATCTTGTGCACATTTTTCCTTATCAATATTTCATTATGTGAAAGATTCGTGCATCAGCACTCCCTTGTCTTTATTTGTTTAACTAGATCAGTGGTGATTAGTCCTGAACATTATTGCTCAATAAATGTTTGACCTTCAACTTCACATATGAGAAGATGGTGCTAAGATCAAAAAATCACATCTTTTAACACCTTTGAATCAGTGAATGGTTTGCCCTGTTGGTAATTCGATTCATAAATGTTGCATATATGTAAATTAACTCATAAAGCTCAATATCTAAACTAAAATGCTCTTATTTTATGTTTATTTAAATTAAAAACAACAGATTGAAGATTTCATGTTCACTATGTATACTTTCTTTTTTAGGAATAATGAATAAAATCATTTTCTAATATACAGTAGCTCTGTACAGTCTTAAAATATTGATTCTGATTTGAATATGAATTTGTTTTTGCAAGGCTTCATACGACTATCCTATTACTATCTGTTACATGGACCTAAACCAGTCTTTTCATTTGTTACTGGCCAGTCAGTTACCACTGAAATGGTATTTCCCTTTTCCTTCACATCTATTGGTTGAACTCTGTTAATTTTGATCTTTTTATTTTGTTGATAAAACAAAGCATATTGATCAAGCATACAGAATCCCAAGTTGTGAGTGTAAGAACCCACACACATGGATGGCAAAATTCATTTTTGCAAATTTATGTGTGTGGATTACTGCGTACTGCTATGCCTCTGTTAGATTTTAATTTACCGGTACTCTGGTGGTGCTTCATTGATCTAACAGAGGTTTATTGATTCATATTTTCTTTGTGATTTTTTTTTAGCCTTTTATGTAGCAATATTTATTGACTAAATGGGCAATTCTGTTTGAAAAATAAGATGGTATAACCAGATTTGTAGCCTGTGAACTTTTTCACATTTTGTCACAATACAACTAGAAACTTCAAAAGGTGTTATTGTGACTGTATGTAATACATACAAAGCAGTGCAAATTGGGACAGGGACAGAGAAGCTGGTCAAGTTAACAGGAAGATGGATGTAACCTAATCCAGGGCAATCCTAAAGAAAAACCTGTAAGCAGCTGCAGAAAACATGGCAGAGGCAGAGGTCCCCGAAGTAGGACAATAACCACAAACATAGAGAGCTACAGTGAAATGGTTTAGATCAACATGTAGTCATGTGCTAGAATAACCCAGTCAAAGGTCAGACCAAAATCCTGCTGGAAATCGGCACATCTCCATTCAGTCTCAGTGAGCTTGAGCTATTTATCAAAGAAGAACAGGCAAAACATTATCTGTCGAGAAGTGCTACGAGAAACACGTGACTGTAATAGATAAGTCAACTAAAAAAAGTATTAAAATAATAAAAGTAGCATGCCTTAAATTTTCTGCAAACTGCTGCTCTGATTGAACTGAGTTCTGCATCCATTGTGTTTCCTTTAGAATCAGATGCACACAGGCAGCAAGATAAACTCCCCAGTTCAACCTTCATGCAACAACATTTCCATTGATCTGAGCCATCCCTCCTGAGTCTGCAGTTGACTCTTCAACTCACTGAACTATGAGGGTCAGATGTCAAAGCCGTGAGCTCATGCATATCCTCAACTCCTCAGCCAGGCAGAAAAGAGCCCTCTGTGTGAATGTCTTTCAGCCACATACCACAGAAGGAACCCTGCATACCTGCCACATGTAGCACCTACACCATACAAACCAACACAAAACCAGAACGTGCACCTAAGAGCTGGAAGTTGTTATGAGATTCCATGAAGCTATAATTGAAAAAGTTGCTCTAAAATTCACAAAAACATACAAGCCACAATAAAGCAGCAGAAACATTTCAAAGCTTAAGATGAGGCAATTTTATTTGAGAAACAAAGGATTTATATTAGTTCTCTAGTTTTTGTTGGTGCCATTGTTCACCAAAGAAAGAAACTTTAATGTGTTTTCAGAATAAAAATTAATTAGGATTTGATGAGGCCTGCACCCACGAGAACATTTGTTTCTTTAGTCAAAAAATAAAAGAGGGAGACTGAGAGCAGGAATGAGCATAAATCACATTTGCAATGACCATAACAAAGTGAAACCGTATGCAACGGCTTCTGTAGAAAGCATCTGGAGTAGATGATTTTCAGTCTGGCGCTGCATCGCAGTCTTTTTTACTGAAACATTCAGACAAATCAGGCACCCAAAACTAAAAATGCACCAATAAAACCTAAAAGTTGTCACAAAGACTTTGAGAAAGCCGATAAAAATGTGAAGTTTTAAGTGGCAGAGAAAACTACAGCCTTATAAGCTAAAACCCAACAAATTATGATCACTTACTTTTGTCTTTCTTTATCTTCAGACCATTTGCTCAAAGATTGGTTTAGTTTATTCCAGTATGAGTGAGGCGGCTGGATGTTTCGGTCCTCCGCCGTCCAGTTGTCAGTTTCCTTCAGCAGGACTCACTCGGCTGATGTAAGACGCCTCTGCACTGTGGAAAAAAAAAGAGAGGCAGAGGAGTGAAGGAGAGTCAGAGAGAGGAGGAAAAAAACCCTCACATTCTGTGGATTCCTGGGAATGTGCCAAAGTCCCAGAATTCCACACATAAGGTTTCAATTAAGGCTGAATCCAAGTCTCAATCAAAAAGCTTCCTGCCACCTGAAAAGAGGCTTTCTTTTGACAACCAGAGGCTGAAGCTACTTTCATGGAAAGTAACGTGTGCTTTAATCACTGCATTCACTGCTTTGTGTAAGACCAGGACTGAGTGCAGGCATGGATTTCAGTTTGACAAATATAGAAAAAAAAAAAGGTGGGAGTCAACAGTCAGACAGAAGTCCCTTAATGACACTTTACAGCTTCTGCAGCTGTTTGGTCCAGATGTATTTCAATAAAGCTTCACTATCTGAAATGGAAAAGGTTTTTTTTTATTATTTAATTTTTTTTAATGTTCTGGTTTTCTTGACTTGCAAAAGATGCTTTGTGATGACAAAGTCATTCTAGCCTGTGGTAGAGTGATTTTTAAGGCCAAAAGGATATGACTGATTTTATTGCCCTCTTACAAAGAGATTTTCACCAGCTGCAGAAATGGGGCTGGTTGAAAATGTCAGTCTGTCATTATATTAACAATGTTAATGCTTAAGGTGCATATCTTTCAAACCTAAAAATTGAGCTCACTCTGACAGGGGGAACAGCATTAATGTAAAAGATTTAAAATTGTTTGAAATTTAAAACTGAATTTCATCTTAAATTTAGATAAATGTCCAAATTGTTTGTGAAAATTCACTTATTTGTGGATTTTTGGGTATAGTATATCTAAAATATTCAAAATAAAATGCTTCTTGGGAAGTTGACATACATTGACACAGTGCTAGTGATGCTATTGGGTGGCTGTATTTGTTTAGCATTTCATCAAGTCCAAAGAACCCCAAAGCACTTTACACTACAATCTGTCATCCACCTATTCAAGCACATATTCACACGGTGACGATGGTAAGGTGCTGCCCTGGGCAGTCTGACAGAAGCGAGGCTGCCATGCACCAATGACTCCAGGTCCTTTGACCACCACCAGCAGGCAAGGCAGGTGATGGTCAAACCCAGCGGTTACAGAACAAACTCCTACCACCTAAGCCACCGTTGCTATTTGTGACCCGTTGTGGTTCCTAACCCCCACGGATACTGGGGGTTCACTGTAATTACATTAATACACACATTTCATCTTCTTAGTTTGATAGTTATATTAACAGCAATGACTTAAAGGTACAAAATCAATTATTTCTGGTGCGGGTACTGTTAACAAAATAGATACCTTTACTGTAGTAGCTGGCAAGCACAGCTGATTAAATTTCTCCTTCTCTCCCTGACTCTACCAAGTACTGAAACACTGTGCACCAGATTCATCTGTTAGACCAAATGAAGAAGTTACAGAAATAACCTCATTCTCACAAAAAGCTGTTCCCGTTCCATGTGCTACTGGTTGATAAAAAAAACTGTAAATTGATCAGCCAAAACAGGCTCTGTCAAAGCACAAAGGATCAAGTCTGAGAAATATTAAACAGATGTTAGTTGAGCTGTGGTGGTTTGTGGTGATGGGCTTGACTGGGAGTGGGGCCCCAAATCAAAGTTCTGCTGAAAGACTCCATTCAACCTTGGCCCGGCTCTGATTACAATAACTCTGATGGATCTGGCTTTTAATGAAATGGCAAGAAAAACAAACTAAAAACTATTGTTAAAAAAAGCCATAAGACGTATATACAGTTTTCCAAAAGCCATGTAGGTTGACAGCAAAGATGTGGAAGAAGGAGCTCTGGTCAGATGAGACAAAAGCTGAACTTTTTGGCCAACATGCTGTGTGCAAACTGTGTGTGGTGGAAATCTAACACTGCGCATCACTCTGAACACACCACCCCCAAAAACAAGGTGGTGGCAGCATCATAGAATGAGTTTTTTTAGCAGAGGCAGGGCAGCAGGTTAGAGTTGATGAGCAGATGGATGGGGTTAAATAAAGGGCAATACTGGAAGAAAATCTGTTAGAAGACTTAAGACTGGGGCGGAGGTTCGCTTTCTAGCAAGAAGACCATCTAAACGTGTAACCAGAGCGACAATGGAATAGCTTAGATCAAATTCATTTAACATTATAACATGATATGAAGCTCAACTAAGTAGATTTTACATTACACCCCTCACCCCTTAGAGCAAAACATGCATATATTCCCATATTGTACATAAGAAAGACACAAGTTAAGAACTTATAGGGGGGTTTTTTTGTCTAGAAAAAACTAAAGGGCAGCGTATTGCAAAGTTTAACATAGGCCTCTGCACCTGTATCGACAGCGCAAGGCTTAGATCTGCATTATAATCCAAAGATGAGTCATAAAGGTGCATCTATATTTACACGTCCCATGTTTTTTCTGTCTTGATGGATTTAACTGAACTCCAGGGGATGTTTAGTGCTTTAGAGATTTTTTTGTATTCATTCCGACTTATACTTTTAAAAACCATTTTCTCTGATTTGTTTGGAGCTCTTTTGTCTTCATACTGTAATGGTAGCCAGAAATACTGATTAACCAGTTAATGGACCTTCCAGACACTGCTGTCTTTATACTACAATCACTCGAGCCACAGTCGCTGCACTCAGGTGATCTCCATACCAGTCATTGTAAGACTATGAGCAAATTGGCTGGACCTTTGTTGAATTAGGTCACTTTAAAGGGTGTGAATATTTATGCACCTATTGTATGTGAAATATTTTTAATTATTTTTGTAGAAATCCATTTCGACTTTGAGATTAAAGGGGGTTTTTTTTGTAAATTTTGCTGATCATGATTGATTTGTAAAAGCAATGAAAAGGGTAAAACATCCAAGAGGGTGAATACTTTTCATAGGGCCTGTAGTATCTGCAGCAGCATTACTTGCTCTAGGGGATCTTGAAAATAAATCGACATCTGGAAACTGATGAATGACAGGAGCAGCAACAATGCAATGAACAAACATTGCAGCCATGACATGTCATGCATATATTCCCATCTGTACAATAATTCACTGAAAGTTCATAAAGGGATAATGACAAAACATTAATTTGGTTTCCACGTACAGAATAGTTTTTGTAAAAGATGACAGAAACCATTGTGTTCATCTAATCTTTAATGATTACATAACCAAAAGAAGCAGATATTATAAATACCCCCCACAACCCAATCCAAGTATCCTGATAACATGTACTGATTATTTCATCTCAGTCTATCCTTGTACAAAAATTACAAGTTAAAGAGATAGTAAAGTCCATCTAAACAGCATCCATCAGGACATATAAAAATAAGTCTCATAAGCAAAATAAATAGATGCACTTGTTGAATGCATCATCTGGTCAGTAATGATTTCATTCATAATTTCATCATGTGTTCAAGTGCTCTATGAAACAAAATTAAATGTATGACATCAGCATACAAACTGAAAGAAAAGTTGGTGCTAGACTGTGTACTTCATTAGGTTCATTCACTTCAGACAGCCTCAAAAGCTTTTGAGGGAGTTGTTTGTTATTGCACGGTGATGACGTCACAGTTTCTCTCCACAAATGACAGGAAAACAAAAAGCGTGAGATGATCTTTGGGTTGTTTTCTTGCTTCTCTCCTAGCGGATTAAACTCCATTCTTCACCAATTCGTGGACCCCGCGCTCATCGATCATTAGGGTTGCCTGAAACTCTCGTCCCTTCACCAACTCCTCGAGACCCTTTAAAAAAAAAAAAAAAGCAAAAACATCGTCAGGAGAGATTTCAGGGCAACATCTGGTGTTTCCCTTAAATTCTCCTGGTCTTACCTCTCCCGCGTAAGAGACCAGCGGAGAGATCTCGCATTTGATTGGTAGGTCTGTTCCATCCTTGAGGCTGCATCAGGAAAGAAGCATTTCAGAGAAGATGAGAAGGAGAAAAACAGAAACAGAATGAGAGACTGTCTCTTTATGAAAAACACAGAGGGACGATAGCTTGGAGAAGTGGCAGTAAATCCTAAAAAACAGCTGGTCTTTTACTGAGGCTTGTGATTAGAGATCAAAGGTAGATAGTCAGACATTCATCGCAACCAGTGATTAGTCCTCTGACCCGTAACAGACATCCTCCAGAAGCAAACAGATGAATGACTAGTAATGTCTCCACCCAGTGCTTCTGAAAAACTGAGGGCACTTCACAAAACCCTCACTCATTATGCCTGTTTCTGGGTAATTATTCCAGACAACAATAACAGATCCCACATCTGGAGAGTCAGATGTTCAGCTGCAAGAGAAGGTGAATGACTAAAAGAGAAGCACTACCATTAGGAGCTTTTAAACACATTCATGAGCCCATTGAATGTCAGAGAGGCACATGCTTACTCATGTTTTTACAGTGCCTATAAAAAGCATTCACCCCTTTGGATGTTCTACCCTATTTATTGCTTTTAAAAATCAGTCACAATCAACAAAATCTGGCTTTAAAATATGACAATTTGAAAAAAAGCTCTTTGAAGTCAAAGGGAAAACTGATTTCTACAAAACAATTACAATTAAATACAAATATTTAACTTAAAATACGTGATTGCAAATTAGTTTTCAATCTGACATTCAAGGGGATTTTTTTTTTTGTAATTTTCTTTTGTCAAAAAAGCCACATTTTGTTGATCATCATTGATTTGTGGAAGCAATAAAAGGATAAAACATCCAAGGGGGTGAATACTTTTTACAGGCACTGTACATCTGAGCGAGACAGTAAAGTTAAAACAAGCAGAAAACAGTTGAACCTGTAACGATCTTATAAACAAATCAGCAGGTTCAGAGTCTATTTGAAGGTTTGACAGAAAGGAGAAGTGGCTCCCATTACCCAGCATGCAATTCATGCGTACGTCCTGTACGCACACAAGGGTCTTAGCACAGACCTTTAGAGGATAAATGATCTCTCATCAGATCATTATGACAGAATATCAGCCATTACTAAAGTAATCCTTCACAGCAACTGATGTTGTCCCTTGAAGTATTCACACCCCTTAAAACATTTTTCCCCCAAATTTTGTGCTAATTAAGCATCAAACCTCAATGTGTTTTTTTTGGGAAATTATTCAACACAAAGTAGCACATGATTGTAAAGTGGAATGAAAATGATCTTTTTTTTTTTTTTTACAATTTTAGTTACAAATAAAACTCAGAAAAGGAGTGGAGTACATTTGTAATTAGCCCCCCTCAGTAAATAATTTGTAAAACCATCTTTTATAGCAATTACAGCTGCAAGTCTTCTTTTAAAGACAGAAGTGTATGCCCATTAAGGCTGCAACTAATGATTATTTTAGTAATCAATTATTCTGACGATGATTCGGATAAAAAAAAAATTGTCCCGTTTTGCAGATTTTTTTATTTAACCATTAAGCCTTTTTTTTCTTTTCTTTTTTTTTTTTTTTGCAATATTAGAAATGCATTAAAAGATGCAAATAAATATTCTTTTACATTTTAAAATAATAAAATAAACATCTTATTGTCTAAAATGCAGTAACACAGCTTTCCTTCAGTGAACACTTGATCATTTGTAGCAAAGGATGCATCTGCAGCTAAAGAACAAATATTCTGAACATCAACATGTGAAAAGCTCAGCCCTTTCTGCTTGACGTAAGATCAACACAGTGTAGGACTGATCTGTTGATTAGTTTTTGGATTACCTGATTAATAACTGGACAGCTAAAGGTGCTTAATCTGAGATTTTTTCACAGAATCTGAACCAGGTGAAGTTAAACCTGAGGATGTCTGGGTTGAACAGATTTACAGAAAAAGGTTTTTCCATCTTAAATGCAATACATATAGAGTACAGTTTTGGCTTAATTACTGCTCTGACTGTATTGTTCTTTCAAAAAAATAGCCTTTTTTGAGTTTTTTTACTCCAGTTAATGATTAATGGATTACTAAATTACTTAGTTGACAATTATTTCAATAATCGATTCATCATGATTAATCTGATTAATCGTTTCAGCCATAATGCCCATTCTTCAAATTGTTCTCTAACAAACATCTGAGGTCTTCACAGAACACCTGGATTTGTACTGAGACTAAATTACACAGATCAGGACTCTATTTACTAACTAGTTGACTTGTAAAGGTTGCCCTGGATTTTATTTTGGGGTATAATATTAAACGGGTCTCATTAAACATTTTGTTTACACTTCACTTTACAGTTATGTGCTACTTTGTGTAAAAAAAAAAAAAAAGAATCACAATAACATACATTTTTTGTAATTTAACAAGATGTGAAAAATTCCAAGAGGTATATAAATACTTTTGCAGGGAATGATGATAAAAAGACAAAAAATATATATATATTTTTCAGTGGAAATGAAGGAACTTAATATCAAGAATCAAAAGTGTTAACATTTCTGAGCAAGAGGATAAAAGAAGCCAAAATCCCGTCACCATGCACTCAGTACACCAGGGGAATAGTTACTTTCTGTTGCCATCATCTGTGACACTGCCTGCTGCTCCGTCTCTGAAAACATTGTACGGGACACACAGATGCAATACCGAGCATGAGACAAGGGGAGTTGAGAGTGTGAAGCTAAAACAACATGTCTAAACACACAAAACACATCAAGGCCAGTGCATAGAGTTACACAGCGTTAAACATGTCAAGAAGGTGGGAACAACCAAGAAGAACCCACTTTGGTGTTCATGCCACACTTTGGGACGGTCAATGCTCTGTGGTTCCTCACCTGGGTATGGCGGGCATGCGTCTGCCATTCTCGTCAATGAAGTGGCCCCCAGCATTAAGTACCCAGCGGTGGTGCAGAGACATGAGGGCATGTCTGGCAGTGGTGGGCGTGTCCTTCCCATCCTGGGTGTCTGCATTCTTCAGTGGGGAGAACTCGTCCTCCCGCAGCACCTCGTACACCACGAACGTCCTGTTGGAAGCACACAGCGTCGCATCAGGGTGCAAAGACAACAGGCAACAAGCAGGTATAGCTGGAAAAGACTGGGAGGACTTTTATTCAACAGCTCCAAACTCAAGGGATGAAAACTGTTGAGCCTTTTGTGTTTTTGTGACTATTGCTTGGGAATAGTTGGAGAATATTTCACTGGTTGTACCACTATATCATTATTATTTTGCATAAAATCAAGAAAATTATGAACAACCCTGAGCATCCTCTTCAGGAGACTGTCACAGAAAAACAGTGTCTTCAGTCTGAGGCTTCTACAAATTTGCTGTAATACAGACTGCTACAGGAGATCCTTCCTGCCCACAGCCATCAACATCTACAACAACTCTTTGAAGAACTTTGAATTAATATGAGTTACAACAACATTTCATTTCCGTTTTGGATCAATAAAGTATTTCTGAATTTGAATTATGACCAGTGGACATTTCAGATATTTGGGTTTAACATATCAGCAGGATAAGATGGGAGTACATGAGATTTCCAAGACACTGCAACAAATATGGGATACCACAGTTTGAGACAAAGGGTCTGAACAGTCATTTAATATGCTATAGGAAGTGCTGGTATTAATGTTCAGCTGCTCAAAGTGACCATTTATAAGAAATCTTGCAAAAGTATTCATACCACTTGAACCTGTTTACATTTTTTCATATTTAAGCCACAAACAATAAAATATTCAATTTACTTCATAATTTTGAAGTGCAAAGAGAAAGACTTGCCATTTTCAAACTTTTTAGCATGAGCAGCACATCCAAGTCATTACTTTGGAGACCACAGGTCTTTGTAAGTGTGGAAAGCTGGTGGAGAAATGCTCCAAACAAAAAGTTTGGGCCATTCTTTTTGGAAAAATGGGTCAAGCTCCATCAGACTGGATGGAGAGCATCTGTGAACAGCAATTTTTAAGACTAACCACAAACTCCCAATTTAAATTAAGTTTGAACTTTGACTGGGCCATTCTAATACAGGAATATGGTTTGATTTAAACCAATGTCTGAACTTTTTGCCACACCAATCAAAAAAGTTGAATGAACTTTTGGGCTGCAATATGTTTTTTTTGTTTGTTTTTTTTTAGTTTAAAAAATAATTTTATTGTGTTTTTTCTTTTCTTTTACCTTCTAACAGATAAACTAAGCCTAGAATATATTAATGAAACAACAAAGCTGTCTGATTTTTGCCATAAAGGTATCTGTATTATAAACCCAAACCACATTTTTCAGGTTTACCTTATTAAAAGAAAGAGCTAATGTCCTAAATTTTATGGGGGAATTGTTTCCAATTTTCTTGGTACATAAAATGTTTAGTCTATTCTCAGCAACAAACATGGATATATAGGTCACTCTTGTAAAATGTTTGCTATATTTAGCCAGTTTATTAAATGGATGCACCAAGTCTGCTTTTGAGTAAAACTCACTGGATGTTTGTGGTTAATATTGTGGTTAATTAAGACAAATACTTGGCATTATACCCGACATTTTCCATTTTAAGGCATTTTAAATTTGTCTGCATCGACTATGAAAGACCTTGCATTAAGGGTGTCCATCTGCATTAATAGTCCATGCATGAATGGCCAAATTTGTAACCCTTCAAAACCAATCAACTGTAGCTCTGACTGGATGTTTAGGGTGGATGTCCTGCTGGAGGCTGAATCTCTGCCCCAGTCTCAAGACTTCTTCAGTCTCTAACAGGTTTTCTTTCATCTCCCCACCATCTCTGACCATTTACACTGAGAACACTTTCGAAACACATGTACTCTATTCACCAGATCAATGGCGGATGACTTCAGAATAGAATTAATAACAGGGGATTTATTTAGGGGTGTAAGGAAAAAAGGGCCCCAAATACAAATTCTGGAAATGTCAAACATTTCATATTTTTATTTTTGAAATACTTTAAAAATAATTTTCCTTCCAGTTCACAAGTATCCGCTACTACCTGTTGGTACATCATATAAAATCCCAATAAAATATATAGAGGTTTGTGGTTGTAATGTGACAAAATGAGGGAAATTGTGGTGAATACCTTTGCAAGCCACGGTACCAATTGGCAACGGTGATGTTCATCAAAAATTTTGGTCAGTTTGATGATGAATGTTTTGTTTTCTGTCAGACAAAGCATGGGATCCAAGAACCAAAGGAGGATGTGCAGCAACAAGTGCTCCAAGCAGAGCTTCCAGTGATAGTTTGCAGTGTGGCAGATGTGCAGGGAAGGATGTTTCAGCTGCTCAAAGTCACAATTTTCTTGAACGTATGTTCCAAAATCAGTTTGCCCTGTTAACCCAGTACTTATGACTTACAAGCTTTTATGAACAACATCTTGGAATAAACAACCGCATATCTGCTGTTTACAGATTACTTCACAGTAGTATGAAGACATGTGGATATCATAGGCTCACTGTACTACAATACGAAGAAAAGAAGATCGGACGTAGCTGCACATCGTACTGTGAGGATCTGTGAAGGACCATAACTCAGACATTTTTAGAAATGTGGCAGCTAAGAGAATCAACCCATCTGGATTCTGCTAAAACTGTCAGGGTGCCAGTCCAGGCCCAACTCTGAACCGTCCTCAGAGCGGCAACACAAGAATTTCTCATCTGTTTTTATTTTGAAACACAGTGTATTTGTCTGCTGTGCATTTCCATCAGTCAATCATTAATGGAGTCCTGTAATTAAATGTAAATTTTGATTAGCAGTCAAATGACTCAGCGCTGATGTCATGTAACATTTGAAAAGGAGGAATGAGCAAACAGCTCATAAACTTCCATCCTCTTATAGAGAATTTGGCAGTGTTGGCCTGTTGGATCAGACTTCGGAGAAATGTCACAGTTGAGGGTGAAGGATATGGTTTGGGACTGGAAAAAAGGGGGTTGGTTCCTGCATGAAGGAGCAGAGTCAAACCTTTGGCTAGGAGGCCCATATGTGATACAGTCGTCTCTCAACTAGAGCACACATTAGTCCCTGTCTGAAGAAACTGAACTGTTACTCACTTTGCAAACTGGAAGATGTCGAAGACAAACTTTTCCATTTTAATCCCATTTGGTTTCTCTGGTTTGATGAGCTGACCCTGAAGGTCCACATATGGGATCTTCTTCTGGGCAACGTGGTGCTGCAGCTGTGGCTCATATTTCCTGATAATAAATAAAAGATCCTGTATTCTGATGTCATTCTTGATGGAATATATTAAAGCGGTCAGGTGAAAAGGGGGAAGGGATAAGAAAGCTTACTGTACGACGTCTCGCAGGAAAGAGAAACTGAAGAAGTGGTTGGCCACATTTCCTGCGTTGAATATCAGGCGGCCATCCGAGCTGCGCTTCTCAGCCGTTGCTAGGGTGATCTCGCTGTACTCCACTACCTGATAACGCCCATCCACCTTACAGACTACACCCACTGCCTCTGTCGGATTGGTTTTCTCCACCACCTGAAAACATCAACATATATTTATTTGTGCAAACAACCCCTCAAATCCATGCAACCTGTCAATGGATGAGTTTATTAGATGCTTAGAGGCTGCAAAAGACTCGAGGCTGGAGTGAAGGTTCAACATCCAGCACGACAGCAGTTTCCTTTTTGGGATAAATAATGTAATTTTGAATTGAATCCCAATAGAATGCTCTGAAGTTTGTAGTCGTAATGTGAGAAATTGTGAAAGAGTTGAAATAGTATGAACACTTTTTTAAAGCACAGTTTCATAAACCATCCAGAAAAAAAGATCTGAGATTAAAACAGGTGTAAAAAGACTCAGAAACTGACAAAGGTCACCCTGTTTGTAAAATTTTATTCAAATAATCAGTGCAGTTCACCTTTTTTAGCGCCATCTGCTCCAAATGAAGACAGACTTCTCTTCAGCCTTAAGTTGGTTGCTAATGACAGAGTTAAGTCATGATGAGGGGGTTGTTGAATGGGGCGGGGGGCGGCGGGGTAGTGAAGCCACATAAAAAGTTAGAGGCTCCCAGTAATTTATGGAGAGACTCTGGCTTCATCCAATCCTTCCATTTCTGCTGCACCACACTTCAAAATGCAACTTCGATCAGCATCTGAAGCTCAGTTGAATCTTTAGATGCATTTAAACATTTTACTCTGTACTGTGTGACCCCGATCATCCTGATGAGTACAACTGGAAGGAAATGAGTTTCGAAAGAGTCTGCATGACACCTCACCCAAATTCTGGATGCCTTACAAACGCAATGACGTGTGTAAATGGTGATTTGGAAAGAGTGGAAACACAAACGGTCATAAGATACAGAACAAAGGAAATGATGTTGACATTGAATTTTGATGTGGTTACCATGCTATGTCATCATTATGAACTTTATTTATTGTTTGATATTACCCAATCGTTTATGCCACCAGTGTCCATTTCTTCACATAGCAGTAAGCCAGCTTGTGGTTTATACAGGTCTTTAAAGAGCTCAACAAAAAGTTATTTCTCATGTTTCCTCCTCCAAACATCAGTGATTGCCTTCATCTTTTTCCTGTTCCTCCCAAATATGTAAACTTATTAGCACAGTTCATACCTGCCTCTCAATTTTTTAAATTAATTTATTTATTTAGGTTTAACATGGCGAGTCAAAGTATTTGTTATGGATCCTGATCAAGAGGTTTGTCAAAAACTGAAACCGTCAGGCATTCCTCAGGGTAAATGCCATACAGAGTCACACACAAGTCACGTAGTATGATCGGAAAGTCATACTAGGGTAAAGGAACGTGTTTATGGTTGTTCTCATTCTGATAATTAACATATTTAAATAGTTGGCAAATTTGAGTTTTAAACAAAGGTTTTTTGCTTGCTTTCTCCACCCTAGTAGAGTGTGTGTATCTAATCAAAGTCAGATGGGAGGAAAGGGTGTGGCCGATGAAACACACCAGGGGATTTCTTTCTATTGAAAACACTGAATTTGACGAAAGCAAAGAGCCTGAAAGGTGAAAAAAATAAAAGCGAAAGAGCATTGGTCTTTAGCAAGCTTCACGTTTCTGTACTTGGCACAAATTTAAATCTTACACCTCAAAGAAAAAAAAAAAAAAAGGTTTCTGTCAAGGTAAGAAGTTACTACTAACATTTTATTAAAGTTAGCATCACAAAATTCCTACAAGTAAATCTGTCTCATGTAGGGATGGGAATTGAGAACCGGAATCGAGAACCGGTTCTCAGTAGTTCAATTTCTTGGAATCGTTTACCTGCCTGCTTAACAATTCTACTTGTCGGTTCCAGTAACGTTTGACGTATTTGCGTAATAACGTATTGTACACGCTCCGTATTTTGATTCAGAAAATATCAGAGATAGCGTCACGGTAGAAGCGCTCCAAAGTATGGTTACATTTCACAAACAGGCGATACTAGGGCCGGTTGCAACATGAACAGAGCTTTCATCGCAATAAACGGATGAAACACCTCCAACATCCTCAAACAACTGACCACACAGCATGCAACTGATTTGTACGAAGGTAAAGTGTTTGATAAGTTACTTAGCAACGGCGGTGACTCTGGAGGCAGGGAGCTTCCAGCACAGCGTCTCCTGCCATGAATGTCCCAGGTAACATTAAACTCCTCCACGTCCTGGTTATTGTATTATTGTTAGCGCCATGCTGTGTGAATAATCTTCATCTCATATTAACATTAACAGTCATGTTCAATAAATTAAAATATGGGTTCCGATGAGGCTCGTTTGTCAGATTAAAAGCACCTTTTGAAAACAATCCTTATGTCTTGAAAGATCATTCCTGAAAAGGCAAACATGCAGATTTGTCTGCACAAAAACTGTTGATGTGCAAAAAGTTGCATTTCATGTTAAAATATTAATTTGACAAAAAGATTCTTATTTTTTAAGCCAGCTTTAATTTTGTTTGAATCGAATACAACATGGTGCATATTTTGAATTAAAGAGTTTATTTCCCAACTCAATGAGAATTGATAAGGGAATTGATAAGGAATCAAATCAATCAATGAGAGCAATAGATAAATTCTTATCAATACCCATCTCTAGACTCATGATTAATATATCACTATTTGACTCTACAGAAAAAAAGCAGTTGAGTATAAATCCTGTAAATAAATGATATGATGGTTTGAGTAGACAAGCCTGCCTCTAAGGGTCCACTATTTGACTGACATGGGCAATATTTAGAGCACCGCCCACATTTGTTGGCATCTCTCAAACAATCCATAAAAAAAAATAAATAAATAAAAATAAAAAAAACAACCTTAAAATAAAATAAATTAATCTTTTAATATATAAATCTTAATTTTAATCAGAAATTTTGGAAAATCTGACCTGGGCATCAAGCAACTTGAGGACGATGATGAGGTAGGTTAAAAAAAAAATAAAACAAAATCTGCAGCAAAATGTGCTCTTGTGGATATCAAGTCTCCATGACAACTGAAAATATGTGGAATTAGCTAAACTCAACCAGGATTTTAACAAGAACTGTGTTTTTTGGTCCAGGATTGAGCTTTTCACTAACAAACACTTAGGAGGGGTTGGCCTGAAACAAAGGGTGAATTTGTGGAAAACCACATCATGGCCACTGCTAAGTACAGTGGAGGATCTGTGATGCTGTGGGGCAGCTTGTCTTCCAAAGGCCCTGGAAAGCTGTTTAAGTATATGCTATAATCCACTCTTTGAACATCAGGACATTTTAGACAGAAATCTGGAGGCCTTTGCGAGAAAGCTGAGAAACTGGATCGTCACTGGGTCTTCCAGTGGAATAATGATCAAAAACATGACCAAAGAAGACTAAGTGCTGCCCTGTTGGCAAAAAAACAAAACAAAACAAAAAAAAAAACTAGATAAAATATTGACACCTCCGGTATCTTCTGTGGTTTTATTGCAATTATTTCTCCAACATATTTTCTACTGTCTCAAATTAAAGATTGGATTTTAGAAATATTTCACCCCGTGTTTATACGTTTTTAATTTTTTTAAAAAAAGGGAGCTTTATTTAAGGTCTTTTTACATGGCTTTATTGGGGTCCCAACAACTTTGTCTGTATTATTCTTCAGAATAACTGTTCTTTAATGCTCTAAAAGAAATAAAAAGTTGTACACCTCATTCAGCTGGAACGACAAAAAGAAGCAAAAGATTTCTGAAGAGCTGCAAGAAATTCAAAGGAGAAACAGGTGAGCAGCTCCACCCAGTGGTGGGTTGCTGAAGGTGCAGCTGACGGCTTAACTGCTGTGACAGCAAGCACTCCACACCTTTAAATACACAGCCTCTGCTAGAAAGATATGAGGAGCATGTGTCATTGTTGGCACCTCCTGGAAAAACTGGACTGACCGATCAGACTGCTGACATACTTTGCTCTTTGGTCACATCCAAAACAGGTTATTAGGAGGAGCACTGTTTTATCATTTATTATCCTTGAGCTCTTGTGTCTTTATACAATTACAGATACATGCTTGTCTGATTAATATCAGATACAGAAACTTTACGAGAGGAAGAAAACAGGTTTGCTGCTGCCTCAGCTGTAGTAAGTTTGCTTTTAATAAACCATGTGATACTGCAAGGCTTCTTTCTGCCTGAATAAATAAGAAGCCAGAAGGTGTAGTCCAAGTTACCTAAAGATATTATTTATATTTCATTTCCTGAACATGTCTACAACACATTTCCCAGGTGTGACTAGAAAATTTCATTTTTATTTCTGTATCTCCAACGCTCGATGTTTGTAATTTCAAAAAAATTTCTGATTTGTCAAAATAGGCTTGTTCTTTGTTTGAGGTGTACAGACGAGCTCTTCAGCATTCTTTTATTCAATGCTTTCACTGGAATATAAACAGAAGACAAAAAAAGCTTGATCTACAAACATGGTAGTCCAGGCAGTTCATTAGCTGTGTGTGAGAGAAACTCTAGAGTGAGGACTTCGGGCTTTGTCTCGTAGTAGATCTTATACACATGAACTCAGCTCTATAACATACTCCTGTGAAACCTATGAAGTTTATAATGTTATTTTCAATACATTTTAAAAAGGTAGGAGTTCAGTCTCATAAATCTTGTTTCATAAATTATTTACACAGGGCACTGCAAAAGTATTCACACCCCTGGAACCTTTTCACATTTTTGTCAAGTTACAATGAGAAACAGAAACATGGTTTTCAGAATCTGGAAATTATATATATATATATATATATATATATATATATATATATATATATATATATATATATATATATATATATATATATTTATTTATTTATTTATTTTCAACCCACTTTACTCTGATGTCCCCAAATAAAATTAAATGTCACAAATTGCCTTCAGAAGACACCGGATTAGTAAACAGAGTCCATCTGGGTGTAATTTAATCCCAGTATGAATCCAGATGTTCAGTGAAGGCCTCGGAGCTTCTGTAGCAAAACTTATAAACTGCTGTTCACAGACACTCTCTAATCCGACTGAGCAAGAGCTATTTCGCAAAGAGGAATGGGCATAGTTCTCAGCTTTTAAAAGTGTAACTCTGGTAGACACATATCCCAAAACAGTTGTAGCTGTAACTGTAGTGAAAGATGGTTCTTCATATCTTTCACACAGGGGGACTGACTACAAATGCACATGTTAGCATATTTTAATTTCTAAAACACTTGGAAAACTGTATGACCAACCTTAGCTCCGCAGTCCGCTCCTTTCTGCACACAAAACCCAACAAATGTGGGATCTGCCACTTTGACCAGAATGTTGTCGACACAATACACGTGAATAAACTCAATTCCCCTCCGCTGCATGTCATCCAGGATTCCCTGGTTCCCAAGAGCTCTGTAAAGACCCCCATTTCCATCTGAAACACAAAATGCATTTGAAGAAACTGCACATAAGCAAAATACAACTCCTGTCATGGTAATCCATCTTGTAGTCACCAACAATCTTTGGACTTACCAGGAGCCATAGCAAGCTTCCCTTTGCTCTCCAAGATGATCTTCCCATTATAGTCCATTGCTGGCAGCATGCCCTGCTGGAAGAAGATTACGTTGCTCTTGTCCAAACCAAAGTAATTATGCTGTGAGAAAAAGTCCTTGGTGGATTCCATTGTCCTGCCGCTGGTCATGATGTACCTGAAGGCAGCACAGAAAGAAGATAAGACTCAGCTATAAAGGTTGCAGGTACATTAAAAAAGTAGATATGGTAAAGAGAAGGCCTGTTTTTGAACATAAACTGCTTCTTTTCTTGATAAAAAGTGGATTACAAATGTCAGATTTCAAAGAAGATTATTAGAGTGAGTTAGACCTAACATAGCCTGTTTCACTAACCTCTTTCTATCACCATTTTCCCTTTTCAGACTGTAAACTACCCTTAGACCTGCTCTCCAGGGAGCTAATCCTATTCCTGCTTACTTGATTGAGTTTCCTTCAGTGCCTACAGTGATCTGACCCAGTTATTCATCATGCAAACCTAACTAGAACTCAACTACAAAAAGGACAGGTGGTTGTTTGCTAGACTCGGTCTGCCTATTTCTCTTTGAATAAGAAAAAAAACTTGTGTTAGAGCCAGAGTCTCACCAGGGAACACAGCATTTGACTGTAGTCTTTCGCTCCGCCAGCTGCTGCAGCTTTAAAATGCGCTCTGCTTGGATCTGAAAGAGAGTTTTGTGGGATGGCAGCCCGACGTCGTACATGCCTTTGGGGTAAGAGACCCCAAGTCTGGTTCCTTGACCCCCCGCCAGCAGTAAGACAGCCACTTTACTCTGAGAGATGCAGTCCAGACCTGAGGAGCAACCAGAGCACAACAGATTGAGTCTTTGTATGAACAGACCCAAAGCGTATGTCCAACAGTAGCAGTGTAAAAACCATTCATACCCCAATCTTACGTCACAACCCAGTTCTTCAGTGTACTTTATGAAGATTTCATACAGTAGATCCCCACTAATTAGTTCATAATTGTGAACTGCTAGAAAAAGTAATACTTGGTTTTCTATACTGTTTACAAATAAAAATCTGAAAAGTGTGCCGTGCATTTGTATTCAGCTGAAGTCTATAGACGGAAATGTTTGGCCATTCTTCTTTGCAAATTAGCGCAAGCTCAGTCAGATTGGATGGAATCAGCTGGGAATATGAAATTTGTGTCTGTCATCAACGTTCAAGTCTTGCCAAAGATTCTCAATAGGACTGAGGACTGGACTTTGACGGGGCTGCTCTAACACATGAACATGCCTTGATCTAAACCACGCCATTGTAGCTCTAGATGCATGTTTAGGATCGTTGTCCAGGAGGACCGTATCAAGTCTTTTGCAGCACCTAACAGGTTTAGTCAACAGGACTAACCTTTATTTAGATCAACCCATCTTTACTTTACTTTTGCTTTCTCTCAAAAGAGATCTTGCTTTGCAGAATATTTCATTTTAGTTTTTCTCCAGAGCACCTACTTCCACAGGCTTGTATGCATCCCCTTTAAGGTTTGGGACAAACTTGAAAAACTACTGTTTTTTTTTTAATTTCCACAATAGTTTTCTTTTTAAGGGATGTACCAATTAGAAGATTTAGGCCAATACCAATATCCATTATTAATCTGGCTGTTCTGGACAATAACCAATATTTACAGATATTATATATTTAGAATTATATTATATATATTGTGTGACATCGCTTCTCTGCTTCAGTTAAGCACCCCACAATCCATCACTCACACAACCAAACAAATACCACATGGCCAACCCCCTCCCAAAACATATGCACAAACGGCAACAAGATGGAATAATTATCAACGATTATTATCACCCCAGTTTAACTTACTTATCAGACTAATGACAATATGTTAAAAAATATCATAGTAATGGAGGCAGAATGAAAGTCCTCATCTTATTCTTCAGTTTTGTCTTAGTAAATATTTTGGAAAATCATTTATCCTTTTCCTTCCACGTTACAATTACGCACAACGTTGAGTTGGTCAGTCACTCTAAATCTCAATAAAATACACAGAAGCTTATAGTTGTAAAATGACAAAATGTGGAATCTTCAAGGGGTGTAAATACTTTTTCAAAAGTACTGTGTACAATATAGTGCAGGAAGCCTTGCTTCATTTATGAGCTCTTTCACATTCCTACTCTCTAATCTTATTGGATGCCTATAGAGCAATTGAATTGTCTTTGCAGGGAAATCTTAGATAAATGATGATAAACTTAACTAAACAATACAGATAAAAGTTATCCATAAAGTTTACTATTAACCATCATTTCTAAATAAACTTTGAAGATGCGACATCATAGGCAGGATGTGAACACTGGACTCCTACATGGAAACTTTCTTAAAACTTTGAAATATATCTAAAAGAAAGGAAATAGAAACTTTTTTTAGTCGACGCTACAGGTTTATCTCAGGTTTACTACCAGCTACGTGACATAATATGCAACAATTTCTAGCTGCGGGTGCCAAGAGACAAGTTTTATACTATGTATTGGGAGGGTCAGCTAGACTTTGACTGCTCTCCCAACTTATGTAAAGGCCTGCACAACACACACCACACCCTTCACACACAAATGTGGTCACGACACGGTGTGATGACTTCATGAATAAGGGTCAAGACAGGCAAACCCAACGACGTCAGCCCCAAATCAGAACCAGATGTCTTCTGCCCGATCACATCCTCTGTTACTATTGGCAATGAAAAGGAAAGAAATAAATCCAAGTGATTCATCAGGTGATCAAACAGCCACGGCAACGGAGGCTATTTGATCCGTTGCGGAGGGATTGCGCAAAGAGTCACATTAAGAACCCAATTACTCACATTTTGAAAAAGCTCTAAGAAATAAGATTGGGTGAAGTTGAGAGTCTGTCAAACTCAGTTACGGTGAGAAACTGGATCATTTTCATGCTCCTCAGCAAGGGATTTGGCAAATAGATACACTGAAATGGATTCCTTGTGTGGATCTGAAAGTGGCTTCTCTGAACTTTCGTTAAGTAAGATATGAGAAAAAGCACCGACCCGTGTCCATGTCATCTGGGCTGCCATGTGATGCTTTAATCTCATTAAGCTTCCTAGAGCAATACTAGTAAATTGGTTCCCTTAATCAGCAGGTAATGACCAAAAAGAATCTGGGTTTCAGTCTCTTCTCTGGCTGTTTTCCAGAAAATGGAGACGTTACTCTTGGTATTTGCTACTATGTGATAATAAAGACAATAAACAATAATAAAACCTTTTCCTGCTTCCTTACTGTTCTGTTGAACAATAAAGACTCAATGATAAACCTTAAAGGAAAAAAAAAAAAAATCTCTGAAACTCTTGACTGAGCTCACCTTTGACCTCCCAGTCTTTCAGACTCCCTCTGTCCCTTGTCACGCTCCCGAGCACCTCGCGGGGCACCGGCTCCATGCGGCCGTCCATCTTCTCATGTCTGGTGCTGCTGGATGTCTCCATGGCGTTCTTGAAGAATCCGTTGATCTCCTGGAAGTCTACCCCCTGAAGCTCATGGAAAAGGTCCTGCTGGTCCTTAGGACTCAGCTCCTTCCAGAATTGTAGGAGGTGAGACTGGCCCGCTTCAGCCAACTTCTGCACAAGTCCACTGGTGTTTGGGTCCATGATCGATAATGGTTTGGATTAACTCTGCCAAAAAAAAACAACAAAAAAAAAAAAAAAACAATTGAACATTTCTTTGAGTTGTTATTATGACTTCCACTCAGGAAACCTTTGGACTAGATCGTATTTTAAGAGGAGCTCTTATATTAAGAAGAACAGGAGGAAATAAAGCCTGGTTGTTGATAACTGACAAAACTGGTGACAGCTCAACATGCAGCAATTCATTTTTAAGTGAAACCATTGCTTAAATGATTGACTGTGTTTGCCTGAGCCCACACCCACAATAAGCAGCTTGTTTGAGAAGGAAACCCTCCCATTACTGAAGGAGATCTCTTCCCAGGATCGAAATATGATGCTGGGGGGGGATGATATTGCAATGTTCCATGCAGATTTACATTTTTTTATTGTTAACTGAAATCATAATATCAATATGTATGAGTTGATTGACTCATAAAACTTTAACACTTGACGTTTCTTAGAGCTTTGCCTCAATGTCAAGTTGAGGCTTTACAAACACACAGGAAGGATGCCTCATTTCAGGGGTAGCACAGAAACTAATACAAGCAAGACTGGCTTTATAGAAATGTATTATTTATATGATTATACTCATTTCTTAAACGTCATTCATCAACCTGCCTTAACAACAGCACAGACATGCGAGTGTTAAGACACTGGTGCCGAGTACATATTTATATTAGCTGGTAACTCATCTATCGGAGGCGTAAACAACAGTTGTGTATGAATAATACAGATGAAAAATAAATAAAAACCAATCTCTCACCTCTCTCAAAGACTCCTGTTGGCGTTATGAGAATTAATATCAGCGGCAGTGTGGTTCCTGTCTTACAACGCTTAGCTGTGACGCCTCCCACCGGCCTACGCCTCCAGCTACGTCACGTATAACGTGGCATCGCCGTGAAGTGTGTTGCCTTCAGGTGCTCCTCGTAAATTTAACCACAGTGAGAAGACAATGGCAGAATGATGTGTTAATTCAACACAATTAGTTTTGAGTGTGATTCAAGACCAACCAAACTGCTAAAATTTGAAAGTGAGTAAAAATATGAGGGTTCTGTTTATTGTCCGAGCTAAATTATTATCATATTGAGGTACAGTGCCGAGAAAATGTGCCCCGCCTAACCTCCGCTTTCTTCTATTTAACCTGAGTAAATATTGAAATATTGAAAAACTGTTTTACAATCGTGATTTTATTTCAAATAGAACAGAAATATCCTTTATTGTCCCATAGTGGGGAAATTCAGGTGTAACAGCAGGATTGAGGTATGTAGGTTCACACAAAGATAAAAAACTGTTAAAGATACATAAAAAATAATAAAAGATTAAGAATAATATACTGTACAGTAATAAGATTACAACATAAAAAATATTGTGCTGTTATCAGATACAACATACTCCGATCCAAGGGATATGCAACTGTGTAGGCTCACACAGTTGCATAATGTTTACATAATGTGCATTTGTATTTGTGCAATAAAACTGTGGAAAAACAGAAATATGTAATACCAGCTGAAATATTATTTGAAATGAGTAAATGGTGTAAATAACTTTGCAAATACCAGCAGGGATGTAAACAACTATTGAGTTTGTTGGCAGCAGGGATGGTTATAGATTCTAACAACTGTTAGGATAAAGGATCTCCTATAATGCTCCTTTGTGCACTTAAGATGCAGCATTATGGTATTGAATGAGCTCTCCAGTTCATCAATTGCTTCATGCACAGGGTGGAAGACATTATCCATCAGTGATGTTATTTTAGCTAGAGTACTTCTGTCTCCCACCACCTGTACTGGGTCAAGGGGGCACAGAGCTGGCCTTCCTGATGAGCTTATCTAACCACGTCCTCTCAGCTGTAGATAAGCTGCTGCTCCAACATATTACACCGCAGCAGATGGCCGATCCCACCATAGAGACAAAAAAGGTCTTCAAGCGCATCCCCTGCATTCCACAAGACCTCAGCGGGTAGAGTCTCAGAATCTTCCTGTAAAGCGCATCAGTACTATTGGTGCAGTCCAGTTTATTGTTCAGGTGAACACCCAGGTACTTATAGGAGTCCCCTATCGCAACACTCTCTGGATATTAACTGGTGTCAAAGAGGTGGATCTCTGCCTGCGGAAGTCCACTACTAGCTCCTTGGTTTTAGCAGCATTGATTAGGAGGTGGTTCCGCTGGCACCAGTCCACAAAGTCCTGAGTCCACTGTCTGTACTCTGAGTCATCCTCACCTGTGATGAGGCTAACTATGGCACCGTCATCAGAACTTCTGAAGATGGCAGCATGGGGAGTTGATGGAGAAATCTGCAGTGTAGAGGGTGGAGAGGAACAGTGCCAACACAGTTCCCTGTCTGAGACACAGCCCTGTGTCCTCACATACCGTGGGCGACCATGTGGTAGTCCAGTGACCACTGGGACATGTGGTGGTCTATTCCTGAGAGCTCTAGCTTGTCCATTAGAAGTCCTGGCTGGATGGTGTTGAAAGCGCTGCAGAAATCAAAGAACATGATTCTCACAGTGCTTCCAGGCTTCTCCAGGTAGGTCCAGGGGGCAAGGTGGGGCTACCGATGGATAGCAGCTGGTCCTGGGAGTAAACAATAATAGCATGGCCACTCATGCAGTCTCCAGTCACAAAAGCGATTAAAAAAATAAATAAATAAAACCAGAGTTGTCCTGAAAAAGTTATCTTCATTGTGTGTACAAAAGAGTTGGAGAACACAGAAACACACAACACATCTAAAAACAGATGGAAATCCACAGAGCTGCAGGGCTGAGAGCCAGCACCTTCACAACAACGGATCCCTAAATGAAGATCTTCTACAGCGGCAAAATCATAGATGGCATGCTGTCCTTCACGGTCTCAGTCTAGAGACCGTGAAGGACAGCACGCCATCTATGATTTTGGGTCAGTAGAGCTGGGTCAGGAGTTGAGGTTTAAAGTCTAGAATAGGGACATGTTTTACAATGACACTGCAGGGATATGTATCATCTATCCCAAGAGAGGAACTCATTCTTTAAGCTGTGAACTGTGCAAAATAATTTTCTATTTTACCTATGCCATTAGCTGTGACGCACATTTGAAAGGGTTTAGGTGTGACTAATATTCTCCACATGATGAGTAGATAAGATGTTAAATCGATTAAGATCAACCTTTCACTATCTAGTTCTCAATTTTTCAGAGTTGTTCTAGGTAATTAGCACTCATACAGATGATAAGATACTTCAGGGATTTCTTATGCAAGTTGTAAAAGGCTGTAGCTTTCAGTTGTAACCTAAGTAACTCACAGCATTATAATACAGAGAACCCATGTATCCAGAGTCAGAATCCTTTTCATTATTTGTATAAAAAATAAAAATGATTTGTCACATAACATTTTCCATTCATGCTGTTTATCTGTTTTTTCTAAGGAGGCTGAGATGGTATATTCTTTATGCACTTATGCTAATAATCACAAAATCAAACTACTTACCCAATCAAACATACTTCTTTAAAGCAGGCATTATCTGAGTAAATTTGTTTCAGATTTTGTCCTGTAAATTAATGAAAAGAGGGATGAATAAAGAAATATATGTTATTTTTTAAACAAACACACTAAACATCTTTATTTTGCTCCTTTTTTCCATCATGATACATTATGTTGTTAATCACTCTATATTGATTGTCCTTAACATTTTGCCTACCTTGCATAGTTCTAACTGTGAAACCCATAGTAAAATATATTAAAAACACTCTAAAAGTTAGTATTACTTACGTTTTGTATTAAACAGATTTCTGTAACTGATTTAGCTTGCATTGAACTGCAGGTACACAATAGAGCAGCAGGAGGGATAACTTGAAAAATGTCGCCACCCTGTGGCAGATAAGGAGATTACTAAGAAAAGTCATGATAAATTTCATTTGTCTTTCGTCATCTCAACATCCTTTTACAGTTTTTTGGACTAATTCATTACATCAGATAAAGTTTAACTTGTAAACAACCACATACATATTTGAATAACTAAATAAACAGTAGCTTCGAAAATGGAAACAGATCCACTATGTACTGTACTTTTTTTTTTTTTAATGATACAACCGGCTAAAATATTTAAATCAAATACAAGACTGCGTATGAAGACTGTATATGGTGTTAATTTTATTTAACTGAATTATGCGTCCTTGCTCTGGAAGGGCTTGACGCGCTTCAAGCCTTCAACTTGAGGCTTGAATAATGCATTTTTACCAACGGTCAAGCTCGTAACAGTCTAAACATTTATCAACCGTTTAAAACCAGTAACAGTCACAGTAACGGCTGGTTGAGGTGGAAAACTTCTTTCGGGTGAACATTTCTTTTTTTTTTTTTTAAGAAAAACTCCTGAATTGCGAAAGAAATGCCTCCTACAGAAACTTCAATTTTGAGAGAAGGTCCCGTTTTGGTAAGATAAGCGGAAAAGTCATGCCTTGTTTATTAGTAGTTATATCTTATTAAAAGCTAAGAGCTACGCTTATGCTAACGGTTGAGCTAACATAAGGTACATGCGAGAAAGGAGAAAAACAACATCAACTGTTTTAACAATCTAACTGTGATCAGCCCAAAAGCGATACTGCACAGGATTTAAGCGGATGTTTTGTAAGAAATTAAAAGAGTGATGGTTTGATTGGTGAATTCAGAACCTGGACACTGATCGGTTCACATTTCAACGTCCAGTTGTCATAGTGGTAATCGTCCGATAGAGAGTGTTAACGTCACACAAACAACATAACGCGGTAAATTAAAAATAAATTACAACTAAATCAATAATCAGCTAAATTACAATAACTTCAGAAAAACTGCGGTAGATTTAAAAGCAAGACAACTGAATTTACGATGCTGAAGTCCGATTCGCATCTGCCGATTAGGTACTTAGTTCATGGGCTATTTGACTGGCTGGAGTCCAGCTTGGAAACTACCCCATCTAGAAAGATGGGCATAATTATTCTAATGACAGATTGTTTAATGTTGCAAGAAATGTTGATGGCGTCTGTGGATTCAAGCCAACACCAAAATAAATATTTTCTTTTAGCAAGTCAAATGAAAAAAAAGAAAAATTGGCTTTTATTTTGAAGGGTATTTGTAAACGTTATTTTTAAGTCAAAACACCTTGTTGATCACTGGTTCAGGCTCATTAATGGTTTGAAGCATTCCAGTAATAATCCACTATAATTAAGACGGTTACACATATTCTAACACTTACTCGAGAGTAAACGTGAGCTTTAATTTAAAAGACCAGTTTCAAATTTAAACGTCTCCTCAAATGATTTTGTGTTTTGTAAAAAAGGTTAAGGTGTATAAAAATCACCAAGCATTTAAAGGGGGCTTTTTTTTTTTTCATTTGATCGCTAGAGTGGATATCAATCATCCAACCATTAGCTATAGCTGCTTGTCTCTTCTCAGGGTATTGGAGAGGGAGGATCTGGGTTTGAGCCTGGCGTTGATCTCCAGAAGTCATTGGGTGGGGGGTTATAACCTGCACAGGTCACATGTATTGCTGACATCCATAATTCAACATTTCTAAGTTAAAATAACAGTTCAGATACACAGAAGGCCCTACTTCTTCTCTGCTTTAAACTATTGATAATATAAATAATAATATTTTGAAGTCACCAAATATCATTGGTATAGCTATTTTTCCTTAAGTAGTAGAAAAAGTACATCAGATATGAGTATTGTGTTTCCTGTTTTGATCGACACAGGGTGAGCAGGAGAGCTGAGATTTTGAACAGCAAGGAAGGTTTATTCCTGCCTCCAAACATTTTCATGATGGATGCACCAAATTCAAAAACAAATAAGCTTGGAATTGATGTAAGTCTATTCTTCTCCTTGGTCTTTTTTATTTCAGACAATAGTTTTAACTTATTTCTTAACTATTTGTGTTCCTTTGAACAGTAGCAATATTACTAACTACACTTCTTGCCTTGTTCAGTCCATGTATAAGAAGGCCAGAGAGAAGCGGAGACAGCTGCTCACCCCTTCACACAAATACATCTTTGATATCCTGGCTAGTGGGTTGTCTTTGACACCAGCAGCAGTAGAAGAATTTGTTTTAGATTCTCCATCTGTAAGTCTTTCTTTATTACTGTGCTTTCAAAAAAAAAAAACAAAACAAAAAAAACCCTCATTGAATGAGATGGAATGTTTGCATGGAGTGTTTGGCACTGGGTTGTGATAATCCATAGCAGTGAGTGAGTTTCTAATTTAATGATAACCTGGAAGGATAACTTTAGTTTTAAGCATTAAGTTGAACAGTGTTGCTGTTATATTCAAAACACATGGACCAAACCAATGCTGACATATCAATCTATATCGCTAAGCTAAAACAGTGTCTTAAGTTAATTGGCTGATACACCCATGTGAATTCTATTAAAATCCGCTAGTGTCTGATTTACAGTATATAGGGTATTTAGTTGAATTTTGGTTAGGTTTTATAATTAAACACAGAGGGGCCCAAAGCAGTGATGGATAATTGGTTAATTTTTCCTGAGTTGTATATGTGAACAAGCCGAGCTCAAACACAAAGAAAAGATTAAACTCATAGCAACGGGCTGTAACTATGCTAACATAGACGTCAAACAGTGAAGATTATTCTGTGCCGTTTTGCAAAGTAAACTTGACGATTCCTTTAAATCTTTAAAACAATTTAGAATCTTTAATTTATATTTACTGAAATCATCAAATCAGATTTAATAGTATTATCATTTTCAATAACCAAATTTAAAAGTCTGGTTAGAATTCTAGCATTTAGAATTCCCCAAGCCATCAGGCGCCTGATGGCTTGGGGAACGTTCTCAGCGAACGTTCTCAGCGACTTAGTTCGTTCATGCCTTGGGGCGGTCCTGACAGTAGTTCCATCACTGTCCTTTGACAACTTGGAGAATATTGTTATTGTAGGTTTAAAGTTCATGGTTAAAGTGTATTGTTGAGTGCAGCTGAAGCAGAACTTTACATATCCAGCTGTATTTTTTTGCAGTATCTTCACCTTCAGAGAGCAAGTGGGGGGGGGATGAACAGCACCACAGGCACGGTGATTGACAGCGCTAACACCCGCCTCCTGGCTCTGATTGGTTGTTTCTAGATAGCACTGGGAGAAGGCAGAGGAGCTCAGTTTTTTCACAGATGATCTGTCTCATACCATATTGTCACAATATAGTGACAGTTTCATCAAATATGTAGAAAAATATGTTTTTATAAGTTACATACTGCAGCTTTAAGGGGTTACAGACAGCTGTGTCAAACAGCATGTTGTATTGCGTGCCTTTCTTTTCTTACTATTACATTTTAAAGATGAAGATGGAATGACACATTTTATCAAAGTATTTTCACAGGAACTAAATGTTACCTTTTGTTTTTCTTTATTTTCCTTGGTTTTAATTTGATGATTTCTTTAAATTCAGAAATTTAGTTTTTGATTGGATTGATATTTGATTGATGCATCTCTGTCTGTTGTGTGTTATAGAAATGTTCTTACCAACTTTTGCTTGTTTGTTTATGTTTTATGCCATAGCTGGCTGCTTTTGATAATTTCTTCGCTGCTGGAGGTTGTAAAACAATCTCCTTTGTCTACCAGAAATCTGAACCCCCAGGAATAGGTAGGATTACATGCAGAAAGACTAGAATTCTGGACTTTCAGACTTAAATCCATCCAATGTTAAATTTTTCATTTTAAACAAATCTTAAGGCAAAAAAAGGATCCCAGTTTTCTAAAACAATGGTTATTGTTTATTTTGCTCAGTTACGTGTTTATTAGGAAAATACTTCTAATTGTCTTTATGCTGGCAATATACAAGCCAATTTTGTATTCGTTTTCAGAATGTGGGCGCACATGTACTGGACAAGCCACAGACGGAAAAGTACCTAGGCTGTTTTTAGCAGATTTATCCAAGACTTGTCTGACTGGCATCTGCTGCTGTTTTACTCGAACAAGAGTGGACGTTCCTGTAAGTCCGGAAAAAATACATGAGGTAAGATGTGAGGTAGTTTTTACCTGTGACTGTATTTGTACTTTTTTATGTATGTGATGTATATTTACATATGTAAATATGATAATCATGGGTGAAATGCATTTGACTGTTGTTATTTTCATTTAAGGTTAGAGAACTTGCGTTGTATTAGATTGCATCACAGGGTTTAGAACATTTTGTTTTGGAAAGCATTTTGTTTTAGAAAGTTATTAAAAGTACACTCATACACAGTATGTAGATAGTTAAACTATTAAGGTGCTGTTAAATGTGAAGTAAGTTCAGAAAAATTTCAATGGCATTTTATTTTACATCAGAGTGAGAATGAATGTTTCAGGCTCTAAAAGAAAAAAATACAGTGTTAACACATGTATGTTCCAAAATTATTGCAGTCATTCACTATTTTGTAGTACCAAAATAAATAATATTACCAAAGTGTTTCTTATATTTCTCCCCTGTATTTACAGGGGTATTTTGAATCCCATTTCCTTCTCACAGTTTAATTTTTTTTTCTGAATGCCTCTTAGGAAATCTTTTTCTCGATGATTGATGCCAGTGATGGCCTCCTAAAAGGAATAAGAAATGCCTACAGTTTTCTGCTACCAATTCTTGAGACACAGAAAAGCTGGGGTGCCTTGGACCGGTCGAGACATGGGGAAAAAACTAAAGAGAACTACCTTGATAAGTTTAAACATTTTCTGAGTGCTCTCGATGGTAGGACTTTTTTTTTTTTTTTTTTTTTTTTTTTTTTTTTTTTTCAATTTTGACAGCATAATCCTTCAAGTTGACAAAGTGTAAATATTTAGAGGAAAAAATATGTTTGTTGAGGAATTTAAAAACTTAAACAATATTTTTGTATAATTTTTATAATTCTTTTACTTGGTCTGTTTTACCAGACCTTCAGATGAGAAACGACAGTATTGTTTATTTGAGCACAGCGTCGGATATCGACTTTTCCAAACTGACATGTCTTGATGAGATGAAACTTGCAGCTAGTAACTTTGAGTTAGTGCAGAAACTGGAAGACATTCTGAGTCAGTGGTGCAAGGAAATTGAACAGGTTTGTAGTTTTAAAAATGTTGATTTGATTTTACAGCATTTATCTGTGATTTAATTGTTATGGAACTGCCTTTGATTAGTAACAGTAGTGGTTGAACTGAATGAAAGATGTTACAAATCACAGAAAGAGTAAGTGTTAGCTTAGACCAGTGGTGTCCAAACTGCTTACCAAATGAAATAGAATCGACAAGTTAAAACTATTAATAAGCCTTAAAATGTTTGGGTTTTTTTTAACAAAAAGATGCAAAGGCAATTTCATTGGGATTTTTTTTACCTGCTCAGTAATTAATTAACCATTTCATTTTAATGAAACAAAGTAGTCAGATTTTCACAGAAAAGAGATCTGTAAATCATTATTGATCTAAAACATAAAAAGGGTCTCACCTTACTAAAAGAAAACATTCAATTTTCCAAGTTATCTGAGCCGATTGTGTTGTATTTTGTTGCTCTAGTAAATTTTTTTTGGTGTATTTTCAGGAACAATAACAGGGTACATATCACTCTTTGCTTTAAGTTGTTGGCCTAGTTTAATAAAAAGGTGCACCCAAATCTGCTTTTAAGTAAAAGTTGGTGCTCTTTTATACTCTGAAATCAAAATAAAAGCAAAAAAAACAAAAACTATTAAGAGATTACCTCTTCGTGTTGTACCTGTCATTTTACATTGAAAAAAAGTTGTGACTGATAATCTTGCTCTAAAAATAAAATTACTTTACTTCACTTTTGTATTAATACAAAAAAAAAAAACCCAAAACAAAAAAAAAAAATTGTCCGTCTGCTTAAGCAACCTATGCGGACAGGCCAAATGAGTACTATTCTTGAATTGCTGTGGTGGGACACACAAAATCATTCCAAAGGCCAAATACAGACCCTGGCCATACTTTGGACACCCCTGGCTTAGAATATCAGCATTTACCCTAATGAAAATATTGGGAGGGAGGGGTGTAAAAACCTCTACAGCAATCAAACATTCCATTGAATGAATTACTGTGGTGTCTTACTTTCATTGTGATCAGGTCCTGACAGAGGATAATCAGTTGAGGAAAGTAGATTATGAAGGACCTCTGAGTGAGTTAGAATACTGGAAGAAGAAGCATTTACAGTTCAGCTCCATCATCAATCACACCAAAAGTAAAGAGTGCAAGGCAGTGGTAATGGTGCTCCATATCCGCCGTTCCAAAATGATAAAGGTACTAATAATAAGGTTAAGTCTAAAGAGAGTAAAGTTTTGCACTGTGTAAAGTTTTAAGTGTTGTAGGGTTACATTTTTGCATAAACAAACTTTGTTCATGATTGTGGTCTGTAACAGTGGAAAATACAACATACTAACATATAATTGGATGAATTGGAATGATCACTCATTCAGTACTCACTGCATAAATATTTACGAGATGGGAAAAATGTTCCTCTTAATTAAATCTTTTACTTTTAAATATAGTGCAGCATGCAACCATCATCTTTTAAGCTGCTGCATAACGATATTCAGTTTTACTGGAAGATCTGTCTATAATACTCTATTCTAGAATGCAGTTCTTGTATATTCCTTTGAGAAAATCACAACACATAATATATAGGGCACATATTTCAGTACAGTACTGTAAAGTAATAACCAATTAGATTACTTAAAATCTCTCCTAAAGAAAAAAATGTTCATGGTAATGTTATCACATGTTAGTTTCCTTGTTTTGATATTTTCCAGTTTAAACACAATATGAGAGGTTTATATTCATAGGAGAAATAATTATTTTATCCCTTGCTGAATTTGGAATTATTCTCACTTAAAGAGAGATTAAAAATATCAGTTTTTATGGTAGTTTCTTTTTAATAGTGACAAACATAATTTCAATCAAAAATCCACATAGAAAAACCACCCAAAATAAATATTGTCACTGAATAAAATGGCCACTTAATCTTGTGCACTCAGCTAAAAGTCTGTTAAAAACAGATTGGTTATGTGCCCATGTGTCATGCAGACAACATCCAATCAGTAGACAACATCCAAGAAGATGATCATAACAGTTACAGATATTCATAATTCTAGTTTGTGTGTATAAATCACACGTCTTCTTTAGGGATATAATAATAGATCAGTGCAAGGCGTAGGCTACACCACCATCACCAAGACTGTAAGTTGGATGGTTATAGCTGCTGGCTGGAAAGGGGAAGAGATATAAAATAACTATCCAAGTCCTCACTTTGGAGCTCAATGCAAGATCCTTTGTGAGAAATAAACCTACAACTGCAGGGAGGAAAGCTTATTAATGATCTTCAAGGTAGTTGGGACTACAGCTATCCAGAACAGCTTTACTCACACACTGACACATGTACTTGCTATCAACACATGTAATTACTAGTGTTAAATATGCTAGTGAACATCTTCAGAGAAGCCTTATGAGAAAGGAGGAAGAGAAATGTCGATCATGACCCAAAGAACTCCTTCTTTACAGTACAGAGCTGGAATATGATGCTTCTGAGCTGTTTTTTTTTTGCTAAGGTTAGAAGATAATCTTTGGGTCTATAGACAGGGGTATGTACCATAAGATCTTCAACGGGTACCTTTTTAGTTCAGTCAGAACATTGATAATAGGTCATTACTACCAACATGACAGCACATACTGTCAGGGCCACAAAGTGGCTAAAGAAGTACATTCAGGAACGAAGAGGCCTTCCTAGTCACCAGACCTCAGCTTTGCAGAAACTCTGTGGAACCAGCTCTGTCTCCATCTATTAAATTGAGACTACCATATAAAATTAGATATTGTTACTGTGTAACAAAACAAATTTACATTTAGTTACATACTGCAGTTACTTGATTAAGTACCTGTGCATTAGCATTTTTGTAAAGAAAACTGTATTTCTGTTAGCAAGACTGAGGGTTTTTGCTTGATCCTAAAATAACTGAAATAAATAACGTACCCTATTAACTCAAACCATATCCTTGTGTAGGTGTGGCTGGATCTGGATAAGAGGATAACAGATCGTGTAAATGAAGCAAAAGACTATTTGAAATTCCTGTACACACTGGAGAAAGTCTTGCATGCACTGTATAACAATGACCCGGTATGTCTGTTAAACAATTTTGTGAAGAGATAAAGCTTGTGTTATGACACATTGAATGAAAATATATTTAAAACATGGATTTCTATTGGCTAAACCATAAATATTTATAAACCCTTACATTGTTTTGTTCTTTAAACTTAGTGAAAGGATTAAAAATGTTTAACTTTGTCTGCAGGAATTATATAATTTAAAATTGTATTTTGTTGATCTCTGATTGCTAAAAAGCAAACTTCACATCTGTTTTTTTTTTTTAAGAAACAAATTTTTTTTATTTAACATGCAATGCATAATGTGCATTTATCTGCTACGTAGTTGTACTTCATGTTAGAAGAAAGTTCAGCTCTTTCAGAAACTGTTGTCTCTTAACTCTTGTATGTGCACCTAGCACTCCTGTAATATAAATTGTTTATGACTCCAGGATTCCCTGATAAAAAGTGTGCATAGTCTCATCAATGGCGTTGAAATAGTTCACCGCGTTCCACTGTTCCATAACATAAATGAAAAGATGCCAACACTATTAATTGAAGTAAGTGCATTACTTTTTTTTTTTTTTTTTTTTTTTTTTTTTTTTTTAAGATTTCAGTTGTTTTCTAAAAGTTAAGCTATTATGAAAATATTGGTAATGTACATTTTTCCAGGTCACACATCAACTGGTAACAGCGTGCAAAGCACATATTACTGACCATGGCAGGAGTTTTATATGGGAGCAAGATGTCGAACAGCTCATCAGGAAAATGCAGGTGATTGTGACACTATTATGTCTGATTGTGTGTGCTTACAGTGCTTTGGCTTTACTTCAGCAGTTCACATCTGTTCTGTTCTGTTCTTCCGTTATCTTGGGTAGGACTGCATAACATTGTTTCAGGAGTATCAGTCCTTCTTCCAGGAAAAAATGAAACAGGCGACAACAGAACCTGGAAGAAAGTCCTTTGAGATTTCGGAGAGGCAGATTTTTGGCATGTTTGAAAGCTTCTGTAAAAGACTTGAAAAGGTCATTGTTACCTTTCCAGTTGATATTGTAGAGATAGCTAAAAAGGATAGTCTAAAAAGTGCTCCACAAGAAATCACTTTCACCATACCATCCCAAGAATTAATACATTTATTATCTTTTGTAGATCAAACAAATAATCTCAGTGTTCAAGACATTTGAATCTCTTGGAAAGTCAAAGATCGAAGGCATCGAGAATCTTGCCAGACAATTTCAGAATCAGTCCTTGATTTTGAAAAGGAAGCAGTATGACATGTTGGCTCCAAAAACAACTGAATTTGACACTGATTTTGCCAAGTTTATATCTGAAATCAGCCTACTTGAGGTATGTCTGTTCCACAACATACATTATGGATATTGTCTTACATGCAGTAAAGGCCCAAATTATTCATATGGCTGAAAAGTGTAGGGTTCTTCTTTCTTTCGAATAATCAAAAAAAGAAAAAACAAATTTAATAAAAATAAAAAACATACATATATGTACATATACATATGTACATATATTCAAATTTACAGCAGATACACAACAAACAACATTAATAACAACATAAAATATCCAGCAAAATATTATGTAAACAAAAACTCAAGGTGTTCGAAAAGGGAGCAGGAAGAAGCAATAGCGTATCCAGTCCTGTCCCTATGTCTTTTTAAGTTCTTAATTAAACCAGTTATATTTTAACCCATACATGCATATGTATATGTATATGTATGCACAGACATATGCGTGTATGGCTTCATATACCTACACATATCAATGTACCAGCAATTTACTAAATCGTCTATAGATCAGAGCCTAATATACATGTATGTACAGTTCAGAAATAGCAAAACATTCTATCACGTTCATATTTATACCCATTATTACTCCTTGTATTTTCTCTTGAATTGTGCAACATCTGTACTTTGCTTCATTTCATCATCTAGGCCGTTCCACAAAATCACTCCACAAACTCATACACACATACTTTTAAGTGTGCTGCACACACATGGTTGAATGAAATTACATTTCCCCCTCAGATCATACCTTCCCTCTCTATTCTTAAAGAAATTTTGAATATTCTTAGGAAGCATATTGTTTTTAGCTTTAAACATCACCTGTGCAGTTTTAAATTGTACTAAATCCATAAATTTCATAAGTTGTGATTTGAAAAAAAGTGGATTTGTGTGTTCCCGATATCAAACATTGTATATCGTTCTTAATGCTCCTTTTTGCATTAACTGATCAATAAAACCATCAGTCAATTTGTGTTTGTTGGGATTCAGAAGGTCAATATTAAAATCCCCACAAATTAAATTGTTTTTTTTGTGCTTTTTTTGAGAACAGATTCTCCATAAAATTACTAAACAATTCAACGTTTGATCCTGGTGTTCTGTACACACAACTATACCTTTCATTTTTTCCATGTATATTTCAATAGTGAGGCACTCCAATATGTCATCTATGGATTATGTCATACTATCTACAACCCTATACACAAGACTCTTTTCAACATACAAAGCCACACCACACCCTTTTTTGTACTTTCTATTCATACAGTTTAATTCGTATCCATCCAAGTTAAAGTCATCTGTTAATTTTACCACCAAGTTTCTTCTGAGAGAAAGTAACACTAACATTTTGGAATGACCCAGCCAGATTACCAACATAAATCTGATGAAGAATGTGTGTAAAGATTAGGTTGATAGCACAGAGACCTTCTAACCTCAAAGACTTGGAGCTCATCACCAAAGATACATTGTCCAAAAAACAGTGGAAACATGCAAAGTATTTGGTTGAGTCAAGTGTTGAGAATCGTCAATAATGAAGATAAGATCTCCTTTTTTAACAGAGACTTATTAACAGATACATACACATGATTAAGGTTAGCTACTTTACATAGCCATATTTTTTTAAACAGTACTGAGTGTCATTAAAAGAAAGAAGGATGACTGACAATGTACAGACAGTCTCTAAGCAGATGAGTGTATCAGTTTCACAGCTTGAAGCTGAAACTACATTGGAAATTTAAAACTCCTCCTGTTCATGTCTACAGACCAAACTCCAGCAATTCATGAATTCATGCTTCTCAAAGTTCTCCTCATCTCAGCAAGCTCTAGTGGTTCTACAGCGGTTAGTAAAATTCATCATAGTCTATTGTAAAGATTCTACCTTAATAATTAAAATTGTGATACATTTCTAATAACTTTGTTTTTTCATAGTTTTCAGAAGCTGAAGCTTCCTTGTCTTGATGCACAAATTTCCAACATTTTGATTTTAGTTCTTCAGCGCTATGTCTCAGAAGTGGAGTATATCATGAAGGTTTCTAGTTTGATAGAACTTAACAAAACATAGATATAGATTGTAATTTTAGAGTGTAACAATTTTGACCTCTTTGTAGCTCTTTGACAAAGAGAAGAATGAGCCTCCACTTGCTAGAAACATGCCTCCAGTAGCTGGCAGAATTGGTTGGGCCAGGGACCTTTTTAAAAAGCTAGAGGAACCCATTTTTTACATAAAAGTGAGTCAACATTTACATAATTTAATAAAAGTAGTGCATTTTCCTAGTATTGATTGGTCTTGCTTCTTTAAAAGGAAAATTCTAATGTTCTGTCAAGACCTGAGGGGAAAAAAGTGCTCAAAATGTACAATGAAACTGCAGCCATACTGGTGGAGTTTGAATGTCTCCAATATCAGACATGGACAAAGGATATTTCCAAACTAGAACACAGTAAGTCTTTTGTTTCTTGGAAAATGCAGGAATATTTGTTACAGAATACTTGATAATTACTTTCTCTGCTCTTTATAACAGTCCTAAACCATACCCTGCTGGTGTGGCACCCTAATACCGAAACGTTTTTGGTGAACTTTGATCCAAAAATAACTGATATCATTTGGGAGTCAAGGTGTTTGTCAAATATGGGTCTAGAGGTTCCAAAGCAGGCTTTAGCTCTTCTCAATATGGAAAGGAAGTTACAGGACAGTCACCTAAGACTTAAGGTAAAGTACATTTTTAGCTATTTCACTACAGCATGTATAGTGAAACAACAATGATTACAATAATGTGACATAAAGTGACTTGAATGCCTTTTTTAGATCATTTTGGAAGATTATGAATCCACCTGTGCCAGCATTCGTGAAGACTTAAGCAGCTTGCTTGCTTCAAAAGTTAAAAATGTAAGCATTTTGTAAATTCAGTATCTTTGCAGAGGCTGGAAAAGTATGGAACTTAATTTTAGTTATTCCCAGGTCTGGTACCAGTATGGAAATAGAAAATAATAGTTTGGAATAAAATCTGTATTTCCAGGCGTCCTTATTCGATTGTTGTGTCCTTCTTTCTGTCCATCCTTCCTCAGATAATTACATCTGTCCTTCGTTCCCTACTTCCTTATGTCCTTTCCATCATCCTACCTTCTTTGGGTCCTTCCTTCCTTTCTTTCATCTGCCCTTCCTTCTTTCCTTCCTCAGTTACGTATTTATTTACTAATTTTCTTGCTTGTAAAGAAAACTGAGAATTGTGACAATTTTATCAGGAAATGAATGCTGTTTTTTACAGTTTTAATTTTAATTTTTTTAAATTTTCTTTAATGTTTTTATATTGTTGCCAAATTGTTAGGTTGATGTTGCCCTTCGCTTTGGCTCACTGATGGTAACGTGGTCATCCTTCCTCCTGGACGAGTTCTTCCAGAATGTTGACACTGCTTTGGGTGACCTCAAACACCTTGTAAATAAGGTATGTTTCTGACAATAAGAGCTAGCTACCTGGCATTTTTAAATACAGAATTTTCAGTCATCCAAAAATAACTATTTTTGAAACATTTGGATTATAACTAAAGTAGTTACCATTTGACAACCAAAAAGTCTTTATATTTAAAGTCGTAGTGCATGTAGAAATGATTGACTATGTTGCACTCAAAGTTCATTAAGTTGCCACTTCTTTTTTCCAGGTGCGACATATTTGTCAGATGCACATTGATGATGTTCTGAAGGACATCTCAGAGACAGTGCTGACTGAGCTCCCAGAAGATCAAGCGTTGAGCCTGCAGTATCTTGTTGATCTTAATAAGGCATGATCATTAGGATGGTTGTCCTTTTTTAGTTTTGCTCAAAACATTGCTCCTTATGTATTTTTAAAAATCCTTAATGTGGTTTATTTACCTGTATTTCATTGTTTGTCTGTGTTTTTTTTTTTTCTGTTAACCTTTTTCAGAATGCTTGTCAAAAGTGGGCAAATGCATTTAATATTAAATGTGGTCACATTAAATGTGCAATCAAAGAGCTAAGGATTGTATTAAGGGACACTGAAGAACAGAACAGTCAAGATACATCAGTCAACTTCCATAGAGTATGGCTGCTTAATATTTGGAAAGCATTTGTTTTATACTATTGACAGTATATTAGGGCATGTCATATTGTGTGGAATTACCCTTTTTTCAGGAGTTCAAAAAGCTTTACGAATTCTTCAGTACAAAAGTGTTTGAAGCCCTAGTCAGAACAATTAGGTCATCACTGGATATCCTTAAAAGAAGAATTTGTGGGACTATGTAAGTATGTCTATTTTTAAAAGCCTAGTATCACAGAAAAATTAGGATGAAACACTTATAGACTAACATTATAAATGTCAATT